>HG993127.1:40398865-42798865 GCA_905231855.2 Eristalis tenax
ACACCTTTGGTGATGTTTTCGTGTGTGTATTAACCGATTCCGATACGTTGGGCTGCATTTCAGGACATCGGAATTTTCACGTATTTCTGCATAGCCGGCATCGTCGATTTGAAGCCTTTGGTCACTTCAACCTCTGACTGCCATAATGGCCCTAATAGACCAAACTATGACTTCTGTACACCTTTGGTGATGTTTTCGTGTGTGTATTAACCGATTCCGATACGTTGGGCTGCATTTCAGGACATCGGAATTTTCACGTATTTTTGCATAGCCGGCATCGTCGATTTGAAGCCTTTGGTAACTTCAACCTCTGACTGCCATAATGGCCCTAATAGACCAAACTATGACTTCTGTACACCTTTGGTGATGTTTTCGTGTGTGTATTAACCGATTCCGATACGTTGGGCTGCATTTCAGGACATCGGAATTTTCACGTATTTCTGCATAGCCGGCATCGTCGATTTGAAGCCTTTGGTCACTTCAACCTTTTACTGCCATAATGGCCCTAATAGACCAAACTATGACTTCTGTACACCTTTGGTGATGTTTTCGTGTGTGTATTAACCGATTCCGATACGTTGGGCTGCATTTCAGGACATCGGAATTTTCACGTATTTTTGCATAGCCGGCATCGTCGATTTGAAGCCTTTGGTCACTTCAACCTCTGACTGCCATAATGGCCCTAATAGACCAAACTATGACTTCTGTACACCTTTGGTGATGTTTTCGTGTGTGTATTAACCGATTCCGATACGTTGGGCTGCATTTCAGGACATCGGAATTTTCACGTATTTTTGCATAGCCGGCATCGTCGATTTGAAGCCTTTGGTCACTTCAACCTCTGACTGCCATAATGGCCCTAATAGACCAAACTATGACTTCTGTACACCTTGGTGATGTTTTCGTGTGTGTATTAACCGATTCTGATACGTTGGGCTGCATTTCAGGACATCGGAATTTTCACGTATTTTTGCATAGCCGGCATCGTCGATTTGAAGCCTTTGGTCACTTCAACCTCTGACTGCCATAATGGCCCTAATAGACCAAACTATGCCTTCTGTACACCTTTGGTGATGTTTTCGTGTGTGTATTAACCGATTCCGTTACGTTAGGCTGCATTTCAGGACATCGGAATTTTCACGTATTTTTGCATAGCCGGCATCGTCGATTTGAAGCCTTTGGTCACTTCAACCTCTGACTGCCATAATGGCCCTAATAGACCAAACTATGACTTCTGTACACCTTTGGTGATGTTTTCGTGTGTGTATTAACCGATTCCGATACGTTGGGCTGCATTTCAGGACATCGGAATTTTCACGTATTTTTGCATAGCCGGCATCGTCGATTTGAAGCCTTTGGTCACTTCAACCTCTGACTGCCATAATGGCCCTAATAGACCAAACTATGACTTCTGTACACCTTTGGTGATGTTTTCGTGTGTGTATTAACCGATTCCGATACGTTGGGCTGCATTTCAGGACATCGGAATTTTCACGTATTTTTGCATAGCCGGCATCGTCGATTTGAAGCCTTTGGTCACTTCAACCTCTGACTGCCATAATGGCCCTAATAGACCAAACTATGACTTCTGTACACCTTTGGTGATGTTTTCGTGTGTGTATTAACCGATTCCGATACGTTGGGCTGCATTTCAGGACATCGGAATTTTCACGTATTTCTGCATAGCCGGCATCGTCGATTTGAAGCCTTTGGTCACTTCAACCTCTGACTGCCATAATGGCCCTAATAGACCAAACTATGACTTCTGTACACCTTTGGTGATGTTTTCGTGTGTGTATTAACCGATTCCGATACGTTGGGCTGCATTTCAGGACATCGGAATTTTCACGTATTTTTGCATAGCCGGCATCGTCGATTTGAAGCCTTTGGTCACTTCAACCTCTGACTGCCATAATGGCCCTAATAGACCAAACTATGACTTCTGTACACCTTTGGTGATGTTTTCGTGTGTGTATTAACCGATTCCGATACGTTGGGCTGCATTTCAGGACATCGGAATTTTCACGTATTTCTGCATAGCCGGCATCGTCGATTTGAAGCCTTTGGTCACTTCAACCTTTTACTGCCATAATGGCCCTAATAGACCAAACTATGACTTCTGTACACCTTTGGTGATGTTTTCGTGTGTGTATTAACCGATTCCGATACGTTGGGCTGCATTTCAGGACATCGGAATTTTCACGTATTTTTGCATAGCCGGCATCGTCGATTTGAAGCCTTTGGTCACTTCAACCTCTGACTGCCATAATGGCCCTAATAGACCAAACTATGACTTCTGTACACCTTTGGTGATGTTTTCGTGTGTGTATTAACCGATTCCGATACGTTGGGCTGCATTTCAGGACATCGGAATTTTCACGTATTTTTGCATAGCCGGCATCGTCGATTTGAAGCCTTTGGTCACTTCAACCTCTGACTGCCATAATGGCCCTAATAGACCAAACTATGACTTCTGTACACCTTTGGTGATATTTTCGTGTGTGTATTAACCGATTCTGATACGTTGGGCTGCATTTCAGGACATCGGAATTTTCACGTATTTTTGCATAGCCGGCATCGTCGATTTGAAGCCTTTGGTCACTTCAACCTCTGACTGCCATAATGGCCCTAATAGACCAAACTATGACTTCTGTACACCTTTGGTGATGTTTTCGTGTGTGTATTAACCGATTCCGATACGTTGGGCTGCATTTCAGGACATCGGAATTTTCACGTATTTTTGCATAGCCGGCATCGTCGATTTGAAGCCTTTGGTCACTTCAACCTCTGACTGCCATAATGGCCCTAATAGACCAAACTATGACTTCTGTACACCTTTGGTGATGTTTTCGTGTGCGTATTAACCGATTCCGATACGTTTTGCTGCATTCCGTGACATCGGAATTTTCACGTATTTTTGCATAGCCGGCATCGTCGATTTGAAGCCTTTGGTCACTTCAACCTCTGACTGCCATAATGGCCCTAATAGACCAAACTATGACTTCTG
The DNA here is from genome assembly GCA_905231855.2 of Eristalis tenax. Lineage (NCBI taxonomy): Eukaryota > Metazoa > Arthropoda > Insecta > Diptera > Syrphidae > Eristalis > Eristalis tenax. The sequence continues at coordinate 40,401,873 of HG993127.1, forward strand.
TACACCTTGGTGATGTTTTCGTGTGTGTATTAACCGATTCTGATACGTTGGGCTGCATTTCAGGACATCGGAATTTTCACGTATTTTTGCATAGCCGGCATCGTCGATTTGAAACCTTTGGTCACTTCAACCTCTGACTGCCATAATGGCCCTAATAGACCAAACTATGCCTTCTGTACACCTTTGGTGATGTTTTCGTGTGTGTATTAACCGATTCCGTTACGTTAGGCTGCATTTCAGGACATCGGAATTTTCACGTATTTTTGCATAGCCGGCATCGTCGATTTGAAGCCTTTGGTCACTTCAACCTCTGACTGCCATAATGGCCCTAATAGACCAAACTATGACTTCTGTACACCTTTGGTGATGTTTTCGTGTGTGTATTAACCGATTCCGATACGTTTTGTTGCATTCCGTGACATTGGAATTTTCACGTATTTTTGCATAGCCGGCATCGTCGATTTGAAGCCTTTGGTAACTTCAACCTCTGACTGCCATAATGGCCCTAATAGACCAAACTATGACTTCTGTACACCTTTGGTGATGTTTTCGTGTGTGTATTAACCGATTCCGATACGTTGGGCTGCATTTCAGGACATCGGAATTTTCACGTATTTTTGCATAGCCGGCATCGTCGATTTGAAGCCTTTGGTCACTTCAACCTCTGACTGCCATAATGGCCCTAATAGACCAAACTATGACTTCTGTACACCTTTGGTGATGTTTTCGTGTGTGTATTAACCGATTCCGATACGATGGGCTGCATTTCAGGACATCGGAATTTTCACGTATTTTTGCATAGCCGGCATCGTCGATTTGAAGCCTTTGGTCACTTCAACCTCTGACTGCCATAATGGCCCTAATAGACCAAACTATGACTTCTGTACACCTTTGGTGATGTTTTCGTGTGTGTATTAACCGATTCCGATACGTTGGGCTGCATTTCAGGACATCGGAATTTTCACGTATTTTTGCATAGCCGGCATCGTCGATTTGAAGCCTTTGGTCACTTCAACCTCTGACTGCCATAATGGCCCTAATAGACCAAACTATGACTTCTGTACACCTTTGGTGATATTTTCGTGTGTGTATTAACCGATTCTGATACGTTGGGCTGCATTTCAGGACATCGGAATTTTCACGTATTTTTGCATAGCCGGCATCGTCGATTTGAAGCCTTTGGTCACTTCAACCTCTGACTGCCATAATGGCCCTAATAGACCAAACTATGACTTCTGTACACCTTTGGTGATGTTTTCGTGAGTGTATTAACCAATTCTGATACGTTGGGCTGCATTTCAGGACATCGGAATTTTCACGTATTTTTGCATAGCCGGCATCGTCGATTTGAAGCCTTTGGTCACTTCAACCTCTGACTGCCATAATGGCCCTAATAGACCAAACTATGACTTCTGTACACCTTTGGTGATGTTTTCGTGAGTGTATTAACCAATTCTGATACGTTGGGCTGCATTTCAGGACATCGGAATTTTCACGTATTTTTGCATAGCCGGCATCGTCGATTTGAAGCCTTTGGTCACTTCAACCTCTGACTGCCATAATGGCCCTAATAGACCAAACTATGACTTCTGTACACCTTTGGTGATGTTTTCGTGAGTGTATTAACCAATTCTGATACGTTGGGCTGCATTTCAGGACATCGGAATTTTCACGTATTTTTGCATAGCCGGCATCGTCGATTTGAAGCCTTTGGTCACTTCAACCTCTGACTGCCATAATGGCCCTAATAGACCAAACTATGACTTCTGTACACCTTTGGTGATGTTTTCGTGAGTGTATTAACCAATTCTGATACGTTGGGCTGCATTTCAGGACATCGGAATTTTCACGTATTTTTGCATAGCCGGCATCGTCGATTTGAAGCCTTTGGTCACTTCAACCTCTGACTGCCATAATGGCCCCTAATAGACCAAACTATGACTTCTGTACACCTTGGTGATGTTTTCGTGTGTGTATTAACCGATTCTGATACGTTGGGCTGCATTTCAGGACATCGGAATTTTCACGTATTTTTGCATAGCCGGCATCGTCGATTTGAAGCCTTTGGTCACTTCAACCTCTGACTGCCATAATGGCCCTAATAGACCAAACTATGCCTTCTGTACACCTTTGGTGATGTTTTCGTGTGTGTATTAACCGATTCCGTTACGTTAGGCTGCATTTCAGGACATCGGAATTTTCACGTATTTTTGCATAGCCGGCATCGTCGATTTGAAGCCTTTGGTCACTTCAACCTCTGACTGCCATAATGGCCCTAATAGACCAAACTATGACTTCTGTACACCTTTGGTGATGTTTTCGTGTGTGTATTAACCGATTCCGATACGTTTTGTTGCATTCCGTGACATTGGAATTTTCACGTATTTTTGCATAGCCGGCATCGTCGATTTGAAGCCTTTGGTAACTTCACCCTCTGACTGCCATAATAGCCCTAATAGACCAAACTATGACTTCTGTACACCTTTGGTGATGTTTTCGTGTGTGTATTAACCGATTCCGATACGTTGGGCTGCATTTCAGGACATCGGAATTTTCACGTATTTTTGCATAGCCGGCATCGTCGATTTGAAGCCTTTGGTCACTTCAACCTCTGACTGCCATAATGGCCCTAATAGACCAAACTATGACTTCTGTACACCTTTGGTGATGTTTTCGTGTGTGTATTAACCGATTCCGATACGGTGGGCTGCATTTCAGGACATCGGAATTTTCACGTATTTTTGCATAGCCGGCATCGTCGATTTGAAGCCTTTGGTCACTTCAACCTCTGACTGCCATAATGGCCCTAATAGACCAAACTATGACTTCTGTACACCTTTGGTGATGTTTTCGTGTGTGTATTAACCGATTCCGATACGTTGGGCTGCATTTCAGGACATCGGAATTTTCACGTATTTTTGCATAGCCGGCATCGTCGATTTGAAGCCTTTGGTCACTTCAACCTCTGACTGCCATAATGGCCCTAATAGACCAAACTATGACTTCTGTACACCTTTGGTGATGTTTTCGTGTGTGTATTAACCGATTCCGATACGTTGGGCTGCATTTCAGGACATCGGAATTTTCACGTATTTTTGCATAGCCGGCATCGTCGATTTGAAGCCTTTGGTCACTTCAACCTCTGACTGCCATAATGGCCCTAATAGACCAAACTATGACTTCTGTACACCTTTGGTGATGTTTTCGTGTGTGTATTAACCGATTCCGATACGTTGGGCTGCATTTCAGGACATCGGAATTTTCACGTATTTTTGCATAGCCGGCATCGTCGATTTGAAGCCTTTGGTCACTTCAACCTCTGACTGCCATAATGGCCCTAATAGACCAAACTATGACTTCTGTACACCTTTGGTGATATTTTCGTGTGTGTATTAACCGATTCTGATACGTTGGGCTGCATTTCAGGACATCGGAATTTTCACGTATTTTTGCATAGCCGGCATCGTCGATTTGAAGCCTTTGGTCACTTCAACCTCTGACTGCCATAATGGCCCTAATAGACCAAACTATGACTTCTGTACACCTTTGGTGATGTTTTCGTGAGTGTATTAACCAATTCTGATACGTTGGGCTGCATTTCAGGACATCGGAATTTTCACGTATTTTTGCATAGCCGGCATCGTCGATTTGAAGCCTTTGGTCACTTCAACCTCTGACTGCCATAATGGCCCTAATAGACCAAACTATGACTTCTGTACACCTTTGGTGATGTTTTCGTGTGCGTATTAACCGATTCCGATACGTTTTGCTGCATTCCGTGACATCGGAATTTTCACGTATTTTTGCATAGCCGGCATCGTCGATTTGAAGCCTTTGGTCACTTCAACCTCTGACTGCCATAATGGCCCTAATAGACCAAACTATGACTTCTGTACACCTTGGTGATGTTTTCGTGTGTGTATTAACCGATTCTGATACGTTGGGCTGCATTTCAGGACATCGGAATTTTCACGTATTTTTGCATAGCCGGCATCGTCGATTTGAAGCCTTTGGTCACTTCAACCTCTGACTGCCATAATGGCCCTAATAGACCAAACTATGCCTTCTGTACACCTTTGGTGATGTTTTCGTGTGTGTATTAACCGATTCCGTTACGTTAGGCTGCATTTCAGGACATCGGAATTTTCACGTATTTTTGCATAGCCGGCATCGTCGATTTGAAGCCTTTGGTCACTTCAACCTCTGACTGCCATAATGGCCCTAATAGACCAAACTATGACTTCTGTACACCTTTGGTGATGTTTTCGTGTGTGTATTAACCGATTCCGATACGTTTTGTTGCATTCCGTGACATTGGAATTTTCACGTATTTTTGCATAGCCGGCATCGTCGATTTGAAGCCTTTGGTAACTTCAACCTCTGACTGCCATAATGGCCCTAATAGACCAAACTATGACTTCTGTACACCTTTGGTGATGTTTTCGTGTGTGTATTAACCGATTCCGATACGTTGGGCTGCATTTCAGGACATCGGAATTTTCACGTATTTTTGCATAGCCGGCATCGTCGATTTGAAGCCTTTGGTCACTTCAACCTCTGACTGCCATAATGGCCCTAATAGACCAAACTATGACTTCTGTACACCTTTGGTGATGTTTTCGTGTGTGTATTAACCGATTCCGATACGTTGGGCTGCATTTCAGGACATCGGAATTTTCACGTATTTTTGCATAGCCGGCATCGTCGATTTGAAGCCTTTGGTCACTTCAACCTCTGACTGCCATAATGGCCCTAATAGACCAAACTATGACTTCTGTACACCTTTGGTGATATTTTCGTGTGTGTATTAACCGATTCTGATACGTTGGGCTGCATTTCAGGACATCGGAATTTTCACGTATTTTTGCATAGCCGGCATCGTCGATTTGAAGCCTTTGGTCACTTCAACCTCTGACTGCCATAATGGCCCTAATAGACCAAACTATGACTTCTGTACACCTTTGGTGATATTTTCGTGTGTGTATTAACCGATTCTGATACGTTGGGCTGCATTTCAGGACATCGGAATTTTCACGTATTTTTGCATAGCCGGCATCGTCGATTTGAAGCCTTTGGTCACTTCAACCTCTGACTGCCATAATGGCCCTAATAGACCAAACTATGACTTCTGTACACCTTTGGTGATGTTTTCGTGAGTGTATTAACCAATTCTGATACGTTGGGCTGCATTTCAGGACATCGGAATTTTCACGTATTTTTGCATAGCCGGCATCGTCGATTTGAAGCCTTTGGTCACTTCAACCTCTGACTGCCATAATGGCCCTAATAGACCAAACTATGACTTCTGTACACCTTTGGTGATGTTTTCGTGTGCGTATTAACCGATTCCGATACGTTGGGCTGCATTCCGTGACATCGGAATTTTCACGTATTTTTGCATAGCCGGCATCGTCGATTTGAAGCCTTTGGTCACTTCAACCTCTGACTGCCATAATGGCCCTAATAGACCAAACTATGACTTCTGTACACCTTGGTGATGTTTTCGTGTGTGTATTAACCGATTCTGATACGTTGGGCTGCATTTCAGGACATCGGAATTTTCACGTATTTTTGCATAGCCGGCATCGTCGATTTGAAGCCTTTGGTCACTTCAACCTCTGACTGCCATAATGGCCCTAATAGACCAAACTATGACTTCTGTACACCTTTTGTTTTCGTGTGTGTATTAACCGATTCCGATACGTTGGGCTGCATTTCAGGACATCGGAATTTTCACGTATTTTTGCATAGCCGGCATCGTCGATTTGAAGCCTTTGGTCACTTCAACCTCTGACTGCCATAATGGCCCTAATAGACCAAACTATGACTTCTGTACACCTTTGGTGATGTTTTCGTGTGTGTATTAACCGATTCCGATACGTTGGGCTGCATTTCAGGACATCGGAATTTTCACGTATTTTTGCATAGCCGGCATCGTCGATTTGAAGCCTTTGGTCACTTCAACCTCTGACTGCCATAATGGCCCTAATAGACCAAACTATGACTTCTGTACACCTTTGGTGATATTTTCGTGTGTGTATTAACCGATTCTGATACGTTGGGCTGCATTTCAGGACATCGGAATTTTCACGTATTTTTGCATAGCCGGCATCGTCGATTTGAAGCCTTTGGTCACTTCAACCTCTGACTGCCATAATGGCCCTAATAGACCAAACTATGACTTCTGTACACCTTTGGTGATGTTTTCGTGTGTGTATTAACCGATTCCGATACGTTGGGCTGCATTTCAGGACATCGGAATTTTCACGTATTTTTGCATAGCCGGCATCGTCGATTTGAAGCCTTTGGTCACTTCAACCTCTGACTGCCATAATGGCCCTAATAGACCAAACTATGACTTCTGTACACCTTTGGTGATGTTTTCGTGTGTGTATTAACCGATTCCGATACGTTGGGCTGCATTTCAGGACATCGGAATTTTCACGTATTTTTGCATAGCCGGCATCGTCGATTTGAAGCCTTTGGTCACTTCAACCTCTGACTGCCATAATGGCCCTAATAGACCAACCTATGACTTCTGTACACCTTTGGTGATATTTTCGTGTGTGTATTAACCGATTCTGATACGTTGGGCTGCATTTCAGGACATCGGAATTTTCACGTATTTTTGCATAGCCGGCATCGTCGATTTGAAGCCTTTGGTCACTTCAACCTCTGACTGCCATAATGGCCCTAATAGACCAAACTATGACTTCTGTACACCTTTGGTGATGTTTTCGTGAGTGTATTAACCAATTCTGATACGTTGGATTTGAAGCCTTTGGTCACTTCAACCTCTGACTGCCATAATGGCCCTAATAGACCAAACTATGACTTCTGTACACCTTTGGTGATGTTTTCGTGTGTGTATTAACCGATTCCGATAGGTTGGGCTGCATTTCAGGACATCGGAATTTTCACGTATTTTTGCATAGCCGGCATCGTCGATTTGAAGCCTTTGGTCACTTCAACCTCTGACTGCCATAATGGCCCTAATAGACCAAACTATGACTTCTGTACACCTTTGGTGATGTTTTCGTGTGTGTATTAACCGATTCCGATACGTTGGGCTGCATTTCAGGACATCGGAATTTTCACGTATTTTTGCATAGCCGGCATCGTCGATTTGAAGCCTTTGGTCACTTCAACCTCTGACTGCCATAATGGCCCTAATAGACCAAACTATGACTTCTGTACACCTTTGGTGATGTTTTCGTGTGTGTATTAACCGATTCCGATACGTTGGGCTGCATTTCAGGACATCGGAATTTTCACGTATTTTTGCATAGCCGGCATCGTCGATTTGAAGCCTTTGGTCACTTCAACCTCTGACTGCCATAATGGCCCTAATAGACCAAACTATGACTTCTGTACACCTTTGGTGATGTTTTCGTGTGTGTATTAACCGATTCCGATACGTTGGGCTGCATTTCAGGACATCGGAATTTTCACGTATTTTTGCATAGCCGGCATCGTCGATTTGAAGCCTTTGGTCACTTCAACCTCTGACTGCCATAATGGCCCTAATAGACCAAACTATGACTTCTGTACACCTTTGGTGATGTTTTCGTGTGTGTATTAACCGATTCCGATACGTTGGGCTGCATTTCAGGACATCGGAATTTTCACGTATTTTTGCATAGCCGGCATCGTCGATTTGATGCCTTTGGTCACTTCAACCTCTGACTGCCATAATGGCCCTAATAGACCAAACTATGACTTCTGTACACCTTTGGTGATGTTTTCGTGTGTGTATTAACCGATTCCGATACGTTGGGCTGCATTTCAGGACATCGGAATTTTCACGTATTTTTGCATAGCCGGCATCGTCGATTTGAAGCCTTTGGTCACTTCAACCTCTGACTGCCATAATGGCCCTAATAGACCAAACTATGACTTCTGTACACCTTTGGTGATGTTTTCGTGTGTGTATTAACCGATTCCGATACGTTGGGCTGCATTTCAGGACATCGAAATTTTCACGTATTTTTGCATAGCCGGCATCGTCGATTTGAAGCCTTTGGTCACTTCAACCTCTGACTGCCATAATGGCCCTAATAGACCAAACTATGACTTCTGTACACCTTTGGTGATATTTTCGTGTGTGTATTAACCGATTCTGATACGTTGGGCTGCGTCGATTTGAAGCCTTTGGTCACTTCAACCTCTGACTGCCATAATGGCCCTAATAGACCAAACTATGACTTCTGTACACCTTTGGTGATGTTTTCGTGTGTGTATTAACCGATTCCGATACGTTTTGCTGCATTCCGTGACATTGGAATTTTCACGTATTTTTGCATAGTCGGCATCGTCGATTTGAAGCCTTTGGTCACTTCAACCTCTGACTGCCATAATGGCCCTAATAGACCAAACTATGACTTCTGTACACCTTTGGTGATGTTTTCGTGTGTGTATTAACCGATTCCGATACGTTGGGCTGCATTTCAGGACATCGGAATTTTCACGTATTTTTGCATAGCCGGCATCGTCGATTTGAAGCCTTTGGTCACTTCAACCTCTGACTGCCATAATGGCCCTAATAGACCAAACTATGACTTCTGTACACCTTTGGTGATGTTTTCGTGTGTGTATTAACCGATTCCGATACGTTGGGCTGCATTTCAGGACATCGGAATTTTCACGTATTTTTGCATAGCCGGCATCGTCGATTTGAAGCCTTTGGTCACTTCAACCTCTGACTGCCATAATGGCCCTAATAGACCAAACTATGACTTCTGTACACCTTTGGTGATTTTTTCGTGTGTGTATTAACCGATTCCGATACGTTTTGCTGCATTCCGTGACATCGGAATTTTCACGTATTTTTGCATAGCCGGCATCGTCGATTTGAAGAATTTGGTCACTTCAACCTCTGACTGCCATAATGGCCCTAATAGACCAAACTATGACTTCTGTACACCTTTGGTGATGTTTTCGTGTGTGTATTAACCGATTCCGATACGTTTTGCTGCATTCCGTGACATCGGAATTTTCACGTATTTTTGCATAGCCGGCATCGTCGATTTGAAGCCTTTGGTCACTTCAACCTCTGACTGCCATAATGGCCCTAATAGACCAAACTATGACTTCTGTACACCTTTGGTGATGTTTTCGTGTGTGTATTAACCGATTCCGATACGTTGGGCTGCATTTCAGGACATCGGAATTTTCACGTATTTTTGCATAGCCGGCATCGTCGATTTGAAGCCTTTGGTCACTTCAACCTCTGACTGCCATAATGGCCCTAATAGACCAAACTATGACTTCTGTACACCTTTGGTGATGTTTTCGTGTGTGTATTAACCGATTCCGATACGTTGGGCTGCATTTCAGGACATCGGAATTTTCACGTATTTTTGCATAGCCGGCATAGTCGATTTGAAGCCTTTGGTCACTTCAACCTCTGACTGCCATAATGGCCCTAATAGACCAAACTATGACTTCTGTACACCTTTGGTGATGTTTTCGTGTGTGTATTAACCGATTCCGATACGTTGGGCTGCATTTCAGGACATCGGAATTTTCACGTATTTTTGCATAGCCGGCATCGTCGATTTGAAGCCTTTGGTCACTTCAACCTCTGACTGCCATAATGGCCCTAATAGACCAAACTATGACTTCTGTACACCTTTGGTGATGTTTTCGTGTGTGTATTAACCGATTCCGATACGTTGGGCTGCATTTCAGGACATCGGAATTTTCACGTATTTTTGCATAGCCGGCATCGTCGATTTGAAGCCTTTGGTCACTTCAACCTCTGACTGCCATAATGGCCCTAATAGACCAAACTATGACTTCTGTACACCTTTGGTGATGTTTTCGTGTGTGTATTAACCGATTCCGATACGTTTTGCTGCATTCCGTGACATCGGAATTTTCACGTATTTTTGCATAGCCGGCATCGTCGATTTGAAGCCTTTGGTCACTTCAACCTCTGACTGCCATAATGGCCCTAATAGACCAAACTATGACTTCTGTACACCTTTGGTGATGTTTTCGTGTGTGTATTAACCGATTCCGATACGTTGGGCTGCATTTCAGGACATCGGAATTTTCACGTATTTTTGCATAGCCGGCATCGTCGATTTGAAGCCTTTGGTCACTTCAACCTCTGACTGCCATAATGGCCCTATTAGACCAAACTATGACTTCTGTACACCTTTGGTGATGTTTTCGTGTGTGTATTAACCGATTCCGTTACGTTAGGCTGCATTTCAGGACATCGGAATTTTCACGTATTTTTGCATAGCCGGCATCGTCGATTTGAAGCCTTTGGTCACTTCAACCTCTGACTGCCATAATGGCCCTAATAGACCAAACTATGACTTCTGTACACCTTTGGTGATGTTTTCGTGTGTGTATTAACCGATTCCGATACGTTGGCTGCATTTCAGGACATCGGAATTTTCACGTATTTTTGCATAGCCGGCATCGTCGATTTGAAGCCTTTGGTCACTTCAACCTCTGACTGCCATAATGGCCCTAATAGACCAAACTATGACTTCTGTACACCTTTGGTGATGTTTTCGTGTGTGTATTAACCGATTCCGATACGTTTTGCTGCATTCCGTGACATTGGAATTTTCACGTATTTTTGCATAGCCGGCATCGTCGATTTGAAGCCTTTGGTCACTTCAACCTCTGACTGCCATAATGGCCCTAATAGACCAAACTATGACTTCTGTACACCTTTGGTGATGTTATCGTGTGTGTATTAACCGATTCCGATACGTTGGGCTGCATTTCAGGACATCGGAATTTTCACGTATTTTTGCATAGCCGGCATCGTCGATTTGAAGCCTTTGGTCACTTCAACCTCTGACTGCCATAATGGCCCTAATAGACCAAACTATGACTTCTGTACACCTTTGGTGATGTTTTCGTGTGTGTATTAACCGATTCCGATACGTTGGGCTGCATTTCAGGACATCGGAATTTTCACGTATTTTTGCATAGCCGGCATCGTCGATTTGAAGCCTTTGGTCACTTCAACCTCTGACTGCCATAATGGCCCTAATAGACCAAACTATGACTTCTGTACACCTTTGGTGATGTTTTCGTGTGTGTATTAACCGATTCCGATACGTTGGGCTGCATTTCAGGACATCGGAATTTTCACGTATTTTTGCATAGCCGGCATCGTCGATTTGAAGCCTTTGGTCACTTCAACCTCTGACTGCCATAATGGCCCTAATAGACCAAACTATGACTTCTGTACACCTTTGGTGATGTTTTCGTGTGTGTATTAACCGATTCCGATACGTTTTGCTGCATTCCGTGACATCGGAATTTTCACGTATTTTTGCATAGCCGGCATCGTCGATTTGAAGCCTTTGGTCACTTCAACCTCTGACTGCCATAATGGCCCTAATAGACCAAACTATGACTTCTGTACACCTTTGGTGATGTTTTCGTGTGTGTATTAACCGATTCCGATACGTTGGGCTGCATTTCAGGACATCGGAATTTTCACGTATTTTTGTATAGCCGGCATCGTCGATTTGAAGCCTTTGGTCACTTCAACCTCTGACTGCCATAATGGCCCTAATAGACCAAACTATGATTTCTGTACACCTTTGGTGATGTTTTCGTGTGTGTATTAACCGATTCCGATACGTTTTGCTGCATTCCGTGACATCGGAATTTTCACGTATTTTTGCATAGCCGGCATCGTCGATTTGAAGCCTTTGGTCACTTCAACCTCTGACTGCCATAATGGCCCTAATAGACCAAACTATGACTTCTGTACACCTTTGGTGATGTTTTCGTGTGTGTATTAACCGATTCCGATACGTTGGGCTGCATTTCAGGACATCGGAATTTTCACGTATTTTTGCATAGCCGGCATCGTCGATTTGAAGCCTTTGGTCACTTCAACCTCTGACTGCCATAATGGCCCTAATAGACCAAACTATGACTTCTGTACACCTTTGGTGATGTTTTCGTGTGTGTATTAACCGATTCCGATACGTTTTGCTGCATTCCGTGACATTGGAATTTTCACGTATTTTTGCATAGCCGGCATCGTCGATTTGAAGCCTTTGGTCACTTCAACCTCTGACTGCCATAATGGCCCTAATAGACCAAACTATGACTTCTGTACACCTTTGGTGATGTTTTCGTGTGTGTATTAACCGATTCCGATACGTTGGGCTGCATTTCAGGACATCGGAATTTTCACGTATTTTTGCATAGCCGGCATCGTCGATTTGAAGCCTTTGGTCACTTCAACCTCTGACTGCCATAATGGCCCTAATAGACCAAACTATGACTTCTGTACACCTTTGGTGATGTTTTCGTGTGTTTATTAACCGATTCCGATACGTTGGGCTGCATTTCAGGACATCGGAATTTTCACGTATTTTTGCATAGCCGGCATCGTCGATTTGAAGCCTTTGGTCACTTCAACCTCTGACTGCCATAATGGCCCTAATAGACCAAACTATGACTTCTGTACACCTTTGGTGATGTTTTCGTGTGTGTATTAACCGATTCCGATACGTTGGGCTGCATTTCAGGACATCGGAATTTTCACGTATTTTTGCATAGCCGGCATCGTCGATTTGAAGCCTTTGGTCACTTCAACCTCTGACTGCCATAATGGCCCTAATAGACCAAACTATGACTTCTGTACACCTTTGGTGATGTTTTCGTGTGTGTATTAACCGATTCCGATACGTTGGGCTGCATTTCAGGACATCGGAATTTTCACGTATTTTTGCATAGCCGCCATCGTCGATTTGAAGCCTTTGGTCACTTCAACCTCTGACTGCCATAATGGCCCTAATAGACCAAACTATGACTTCTGTACACCTTTGGTGATGTTTTCGTGTGTGTATTAACCGATTCCGATACGTTGGCTGCATTTCAGGACATCGGAATTTTCACGTATTTTTGCATAGCCGGCATCGTCGATTTGAAGCCTTTGGTCACTTCAACCTCTGACTGCCATAATGGCCCTAATAGACCAAACTATGACTTCTGTACACCTTTGGTGATGTTTTCGTGTGTGTATTAACCGATTCCGATACGTTTTGCTGCATTCCGTGACATTGGAATTTTCACGTATTTTTGCATAGCCGGCATCGTCGATTTGAAGCCTTTGGTCACTTCAACCTCTGACTGCCATAATGGCCCTAATAGACCAAACTATGACTTCTGTACACCTTTGGTGATGTTTTCGTGTGTGTATTAACCGATTCCGATACGTTTTGCTGCATTCCGTGACATCGGAATTTTCACGTATTTTTGCATAGCCGGCATCGTCGATTTGAAGCCTTTGGTCACTTCAACCTCTGACTGCCATAATGGCCCTAATAGACCAAACTATGACTTCTGTACACCTTTGGTGATGTTTTCGTGTGTGTATTAACCGATTCCGATACGTTGGGCTGCATTTCAGGACATCGGAATTTTCACGTATTTTTGTATAGCCGGCATCGTCGATTTGAAGCCTTTGGTCACTTCAACCTCTGACTGCCATAATGGCCCTAATAGACCAAACTATGATTTCTGTACACCTTTGGTGATGTTTTCGTGTGTGTATTAACCGATTCCGATACGTTTTGCTGCATTCCGTGACATCGGAATTTTCACGTATTTTTGCATAGCCGGCATCGTCGATTTGAAGCCTTTGGTCACTTCAACCTCTGACTGCCATAATGGCCCTAATAGACCAAACTATGACTTCTGTACACCTTTGGTGATGTTTTCGTGTGTGTATTAACCGATTCCGATACGTTGGGCTGCATTTCAGGACATCGGAATTTTCACGTATTTTTGCATAGCCGATTCCGATACGTTTTGCTGCATTCCGTGACATCGGAATTTTCACGTATTTTTGCATAGCCGGCATCGTCGATTTGAAGCCTTTGGTCACTTCAACCTCTGACTGCCATAATGGCCCTAATAGACCAAACTATGACTTCTGTACACCTTTGGTGATGTTTTCGTGTGTGTATTAACCGATTCCGATACGTTGGGCTGCATTTCAGGACATCGGAATTTTCACGTATTTTTGCATAGCCGGCATCGTCGATTTGAAGCCTTTGGTCACTTCAACCTCTGACTGCCATAATGGCCCTAATAGACCAAACTATGACTTCTGTACACCTTTGGTGATGTTTTCGTGTGTGTATTAACCGATTCCGATACGTTGGGCTGCATTTCAGGACATCGGAATTTTCACGTATTTTTGCATAGCCGGCATCGTCGATTTGAAGCCTTTGGTCACTTCAACCTCTGACTGCCATAATGGCCCTAATAGACCAAACTATGACTTCTGTACACCTTTGGTGATGTTTTCGTGTGTGTATTAACCGATTCCGATACGTTTTGCTGCATTCCGTGACATCGGAATTTTCACGTATTTTTGCATAGCCGGCATCGTCGATTTGAAGCCTTTGGTCACTTCAACCTCTGACTGCCATAATGGCCCTAATAGACCAAACTATGACTTCTGTACACCTTTGGTGATGTTTTCGTGTGTGTATTAACCGATTCCGATACGTTGGGCTGCATTTCAGGACATCGGAATTTTCACGTATTTTTGCATAGCCGGCATCGTCGATTTGAAGCCTTTGGTCACTTCAACCTCTGACTGCCATAATGGCCCTAATAGACCAAACTATGACTTCTGTACACCTTTGGTGATGTTTTCGTGTGTGTATTAACCGATTCCGATACGTTGGGCTGCATTTCAGGACATCGGAATTTTCACGTATTTTTGCATAGCCGGCATCGTCGATTTGAAGCCTTTGGTCACTTCAACCTCTGACTGCCATAATGGCCCTAATAGACCAAACTATGACTTCTGTACACCTTTGGTGATGTTTTCGTGTGTGTATTAACCGATTCCGATACGTTGGGCTGCATTTCAGGACATCGGAATTTTCACGTATTTTTGCATAGCCGGCATCGTCGATTTGAAGCCTTTGGTCACTTCAACCTCTGACTGCCATAATGGCCCTAATAGACCAAACTATGACTTCTGTACACCTTTGGTGATGTTTTCGTGTGTGTATTAACCGATTCCGATACGTTGGGCTGCATTTCAGGACATCGGAATTTTCACGTATTTTTGCATAGCCGGCATCGTCGATTTGAAGCCTTTGGTCACTTCAACCTCTGACTGCCATAATGGCCCTAATAGACCAAACTATGACTTCTGTACACCTTTGGTGATGTTTTCGTGTGTGTATTAACCGATTCCGATACGTTTTGCTGCATTCCGTGACATCGGAATTTTCACGTATTTTTGCATAGCCGGCATCGTCGATTTGAAGCCTTTGGTCACTTCAACCTCTGACTGCCATAATGGCCCTAATAGACCAAACTATGACTTCTGTACACCTTTGGTGATGTTTTCGTGTGTGTATTAACCGATTCCGATACGTTGGGCTGCATTTCAGGACATCGGAATTTTCACGTATTTTTGCATAGCCGGCATCGTCGATTTGAAGCCTTTGGTCACTTCAACCTCTGACTGCCATAATGGCCCTAATAGACCAAACTATGACTTCTGTACACCTTTGGTGATGTTTTCGTGTGTGTATTAACCGATTCCGATACGTTGGGCTGCATTTCAGGACATCGGAATTTTCACGTATTTTTGCATAGCCGGCATCGTCGATTTGAAGAATTTGGTCACTTCAACCTCTGACTGCCATAATGGCCCTAATAGACCAAACTATGACTTCTGTACACCTTTGGTGATGTTTTCGTGTGTGTATTAACCGATTCCGATACGTTGGGCTGCATTTCAGGACATCGGAATTTTCACGTATTTTTGCATAGCCGGCATCGTCGATTTGAAGCCTTTGGTCACTTCAACCTCTGACTGCCATAATGGCCCTAATAGACCAAACTATGACTTCTGTACACCTTTGGTGATGTTTTCGTGTGTGTATTAACCGATTCCGATACGTTTTGCTGCATTCCGTGACATCGGAATTTTCACGTATTTTTGCATAGCCGGCATCGTCGATTTGAAGCCTTTGGTCACTTCAACCTCTGACTGCCATAATGGCCCTAATAGACCAAACTATGACTTCTGTACACCTTTGGTGATGTTTTCGTGTGTGTATTAACCGATTCCGATACGTTGGGCTGCATTTCAGGACATCGGAATTTTCACGTATTTTTGTATAGCCGGCATCGTCGATTTGAAGCCTTTGGTCACTTCAACCTCTGACTGCCATAATGGCCCTAATAGACCAAACTATGATTTCTGTACACCTTTGGTGATGTTTTCGTGTGTGTATTAACCGATTCCGATACGTTTTGCTGCATTCCGTGACATCGGAATTTTCACGTATTTTTGCATAGCCGGCATCGTCGATTTGAAGCCTTTGGTCACTTCAACCTCTGACTGCCATAATGGCCCTAATAGACCAAACTATGACTTCTGTACACCTTTGGTGATGTTTTCGTGTGTGTATTAACCGATTCCGATACGTTGGGCTGCATTTCAGGACATCGGAATTTTCACGTATTTTTGCATAGCCGGCATCGTCGATTTGAAGCCTTTGGTCACTTCAACCTCTGACTGCCATAATGGCCCTAATAGACCAAACTATGACTTCTGTACACCTTTGGTGATGTTTTCGTGTGTGTATTAACCGATTCCGATACGTTTTGCTGCATTCCGTGACATTGGAATTTTCACGTATTTTTGCATAGCCGGCATCGTCGATTTGAAGCCTTTGGTCACTTCAACCTCTGACTGCCATAATGGCCCTAATAGACCAAACTATGACTTCTGTACACCTTTGGTGATGTTTTCGTGTGTGTATTAACCGATTCCGATACGTTGGGCTGCATTTCAGGACATCGGAATTTTCACGTATTTTTGCATAGCCGGCATCGTCGATTTGAAGCCTTTGGTCACTTCAACCTCTGACTGCCATAATGGCCCTAATAGACCAAACTATGACTTCTGTACACCTTTGGTGATGTTTTCGTGTGTGTATTAACCGATTCCGATACGTTGGGCTGCATTTCAGGACATCGGAATTTTCACGTATTTTTGCATAGCCGGCATCGTCGATTTGAAGCCTTTGGTCACTTCAACCTCTGACTGCCATAATGGCCCTAATAGACCAAACTATGACTTCTGTACACCTTTGGTGATGTTTTCGTGTGTGTATTAACCGATTCCGATACGTTGGGCTGCATTTCAGGACATCGGAATTTTCACGTATTTTTGCATAGCCGGCATCGTCGATTTGAAGCCTTTGGTCACTTCAACCTCTGACTGCCATAATGGCCCTAATAGACCAAACTATGACTTCTGTACACCTTTGGTGATGTTTTCGTGTGTGTATTAACCGATTCCGATACGTTGGGCTGCATTTCAGGACATCGGAATTTTCACGTATTTTTGCATAGCCGGCATCGTCGATTTGAAGCCTTTGGTCACTTCAACCTCTGACTGCCATAATGGCCCTAATAGACCAAACTATGACTTCTGTACACCTTTGGTGATGTTTTCGTGTGTGTATTAACCGATTCCGATACGTTGGGCTGCATTTCAGGACATCGGAATTTTCACGTATTTTTGCATAGCCGGCATCGTCGATTTGAAGCCTTTGGTCACTTCAACCTCTGACTGCCATAATGGCCCTAATAGACCAAACTATGACTTCTGTACACCTTTGGTGATGTTTTCGTGTGTGTATTAACCGATTCCGATACGTTTTGCTGCATTCCGTGACATCGGAATTTTCACGTATTTT
The DNA here is from genome assembly GCA_905231855.2 of Eristalis tenax. Taxonomy (NCBI): domain Eukaryota; kingdom Metazoa; phylum Arthropoda; class Insecta; order Diptera; family Syrphidae; genus Eristalis; species Eristalis tenax. The sequence continues at coordinate 40,419,611 of HG993127.1, forward strand.
TGCATAGCCGGCATCGTCGATTTGAAGCCTTTGGTCACTTCAACCTCTGACTGCCATAATGGCCCTAATAGACCAAACTATGACTTCTGTACACCTTTGGTGATGTTTTCGTGTGTGTATTAACCGATTCCGATACGTTGGGCTGCATTTCAGGACATCGGAATTTTCACGTATTTTTGCATAGCCGGCATCGTCGATTTGAAGCCTTTGGTCACTTCAACCTCTGACTGCCATAATGGCCCTAATAGACCAAACTATGACTTCTGTACACCTTTGGTGATGTTTTCGTGTGTGTATTAACCGATTCCGATACGTTGGGCTGCATTTCAGGACATCGGAATTTTCACGTATTTTTGCATAGCCGGCATCGTCGATTTGAAGCCTTTGGTCACTTCAACCTCTGACTGCCATAATGGCCCTAATAGACCAAACTATGACTTCTGTACACCTTGGTGATGTTTTCGTGTGTGTATTAACCGATTCCGATACGTTTTGCTGCATTCCGTGACATCGGAATTTTCACGTATTTTTGCATAGCCGGCATCGTCGATTTGAAGCCTTTGGTCACTTCAACCTCTGACTGCCATAATGGCCCTAATAGACCAAACTATGACTTCTGTACACCTTTGGTGATGTTTTCGTGTGTGTATTAACCGATTCCGATACGTTGGGCTGCATTTCAGGACATCGGAATTTTCACGTATTTTTGCATAGCCGGCATCGTCGATTTGAAGCCTTTGGTCACTTCAACCTCTGACTGCCATAATGGCCCTAATAGACCAAACTATGACTTCTGTACACCTTTGGTGATGTTTTCGTGTGTGTATTAACCGATTCCGATACGTTGGGCTGCATTTCAGGACATCGGAATTTTCACGTATTTTTGCATAGCCGGCATCGTCGATTTGAAGCCTTTGGTCACTTCAACCTCTGACTGCCATAATGGCCCTAATAGACCAAACTATGACTTCTGTACACCTTTGGTGATGTTTTCGTGTGTGTATTAACCGATTCCGATACGTTTTGCTGCATTCCGTGACATCGGAATTTTCACGTATTTTTGCATAGCCGGCACCGTCGATTTGAAGCCTTTGGTCACTTCAACCTCTGACTGCCATAATGGCCCTAATAGACCAAACTATGACTTCTGTACACCTTCGGTGATGTTTTCGTGTGTGTATTAACCGATTCCGATACGTTTTGCTGCATTCCGTGACATCGGAATTTTCACGTATTTTTGCATAGCCGGCATCGTCGATTTGAAGCCTTTGGTCACTTCAACCTCTGACTGCCATAATGGCCCTAATAGACCAAACTATGACTTCTGTACACCTTTGGTGATGTTTTCGTGTGTGTATTAACCGATTCCGATACGTTTTGCTGCATTCCGTGACATCGGAATTTTCACGTATTTTTGCATAGCCGGCATCGTCGATTTGAAGCCTTTGGTCACTTCAACCTCTGACTGCCATAATGGCCCTAATAGACCAAACTATGACTTCTGTACACCTTTGGTGATGTTTTCGTGTGTGTATTAACCGATTCCGATACGTTGGGCTGCATTTCAGGACATCGGAATTTTCACGTATTTTTGCATAGCCGGCATCGTCGATTTGAAGCCTTTGGTCACTTCAACCTCTGACTGCCATAATGGCCCTAATAGACCAAACTATGATTTCTGTACACCTTTGGTGATGTTTTCGTGTGTGTATTAACCGATTCCGATACGTTTTGCTGCATTCCGTGACATCGGAATTTTCACGTATTTTTGCATAGCCGGCATCGTCGATTTGAAGCCTTTGGTCACTTCAACCTCTGACTGCCATAATGGCCCTAATAGACCAAACTATGACTTCTGTACACCTTTGGTGATGTTTTCGTGTGTGTATTAACCGATTCCGATACGTTGGGCTGCATTTCAGGACATCGGAATTTTCACGTATTTTTGCATAGCCGGCATCGTCGATTTGAAGCCTTTGGTCACTTCAACCTCTGACTGCCATAATGGCCCTAATAGACCAAACTATGACTTCTGTACACCTTTGGTGATGTTTTCGTGTGTGTATTAACCGATTCCGATACGTTGGGCTGCATTTCAGGACATCGGAATTTTCACGTATTTTTGCATAGCCGGCATCGTCGATTTGAAGCCTTTGGTCACTTCAACCTCTGACTGCCATAATGGCCCTAATAGACCAAACTATGACTTCTGTACACCTTTGGTGATGTTTGCGTGTGTATTAACCGATTCCGATACGTTTTGCTGCATTCCGTGACATCGGAATTTTCACGTATTTTTGCATAGCCGGCATCGTCGATTTGAAGCCTTTGGTCACTTCAACCTCTGACTGCCATAATGGCCCTAATAGACCAAACTATGACTTCTGTACACCTTTGGTGATGTTTTCGTGTGTGTATTAACCGATTCCGATACGTTGGGCTGCATTTCAGGACATTGGAATTTTCACGTATTTTTGCATAGCCGGCATCGTCGATTTGAAGCCTTTGGTCACTTCAACCTCTGACTGCCATAATGGCCCTAATAGACCAAACTATGATTTCTGTACACCTTTGGTGATGTTTTCGTGTGTGTATTAACCGATTCCGATACGTTTTGCTGCATTCCGTGACATCGGAATTTTCACGTATTTTTGCATAGCCGGCATCGTCGTTTTGAAGCCTTTGCTCACTTCAACCTCTGACTGCCATAATGGCCCTAATAGACCAAACTATGACTTCTGTACACCTTTGGTGATGTTTTCGTGTGTGTATTAACCGATTCCGATACGTTGGGCTGCATTTCAGGACATCGGAATTTTCACGTATTTTTGCATAGCCGGCATCGTCGATTTGAAGCCTTTGGTCACTTCAACCTCTGACTGCCATAATGGCCCTAATAGACCAAACTATGATTTCTGTACACCTTTGGTGATGTTTTCGTGTGTGTATTAACCGATTCCGATACGTTTTGCTGCATTCCGTGACATCGGAATTTTCACGTATTTTTGCATAGCCGGCATCGTCGATTTGAAGCCTTTGCTCACTTCAACCTCTGACTGCCATAATGGCCCTAATAGACCAAACTATGACTTCTGTACACCTTTGGTGATGTTTTCGTGTGTGTATTAACCGATTCCGATACGTTGGGCTGCATTTCAGGACATCGGAATTTTCACGTATTTTTGCATAGCCGGCATCGTCGATTTGAAGCCTTTGGTCACTTCAACCTCTGACTGCCATAATGGCCCTGATAGACCAAACTATGACTTCTGTACACCTTTGGTGATGTTTTCGTGTGTGTATTAACCGATTCCGATACGTTGGGCTGCATTTTAGGACATCGGAATTTTCACGTATTTTTGCATAGCCGGCATCGTCGATTTGAAGCCTTTGGTCACTTCAACCTCTGACTGCCATAATGGCCCTAATAGACCAAACTATGACTTCTGTACACCTTCGGTGATGTTTTCGTGTGTGTATTAACCGATTCCGATACGTTTTGCTGCATTCCGTGACATCGGAATTTCCACGTATTTTTGCATAGCCGGCATCGTCGATTTGAAGCCTTTGGTCACTTCAACCTCTGACTGCCATAATGGCCCTAATAGACCAAACTATGACTTCTGTACACCTTTGGTGATGTTTTCGTGTGTGTATTAACCGATTCCGATACGTTTTGCTGCATTCCGTGACATCGGAATTTTCACGTATTTTTGCATAGCCGGCATCGTCGATTTGAAGCCTTTGGTCACTTCAACCTCTGACTGCCATAATGGCCCTAATAGACCAAACTATGACTTCTGTACACCTTTGGTGATGTTTTCGTGTGTGTATTAACCGATTCCGATACGTTGGGCTGCATTCCAGGACATCGGAATTTTCACGTATTTTTGCATAGCCGGCATCGTCGATTTGAAGCCTTTGGTCACTTCAACCTCTGACTGCCATAATGGCCCTGATAGACCAAACTATGACTTCTGTACACCTTTGGTGATGTTTTCGTGTGTGTATTAACCGATTCCGATACGTTGGGCTGCATTTTAGGACATCGGAATTTTCACGTATTTTTGCATAGCCGGCATCGTCGATTTGAAGCCTTTGGTCACTTCAACCTCTGACTGCCATAATGGCCCTAATAGACCAAACTATGACTTCTGTACACCTTCGGTGATGTTTTCGTGTGTGTATTAACCGATTCCGATACGTTTTGCTGCATTCCGTGACATCGGAATTTCCACGTATTTTTGCATAGCCGGCATCGTCGATTTGAAGCCTTTGGTCACTTCAACCTCTGACTGCCATAATGGCCCTAATAGACCAAACTATGACTTCTGTACACCTTTGGTGATGTTTTCGTGTGTGTATTAACCGATTCCGATACGTTTTGCTGCATTCCGTGACATCGGAATTTTCACGTATTTTTGCATAGCCGGCATCGTCGATTTGAAGCCTTTGGTCACTTCAACCTCTGACTGCCATAATGGCCCTAATAGACCAAACTATGACTTCTGTACACCTTTGGTGATGTTTTCGTGTGTGTATTAACCGATTCCGATACGTTGGGCTGCATTCCAGGACATCGGAATTTTCACGTATTTTTGCATAGCCGGCATCGTCGATTTGAAGCCTTTGGTCACTTCAACCTCTGACTGCCAGAAATTTTCACCTACTTTTGCATACCTGGCATCGTCGATGTGAGGCCTTTAGGCAGTTCAACCTCTGGCCGCCATAATGGCCCTAATAGACCAAAATATGACTTGTATACACCTTTGATGATGTTTTCGTGTGTGTATTAACCGATTCTGATACGCTGGGCAGAATTTCGAGACATCGAAATTTGCACGTACTCTTGCATACTTGGCATCGTCGATGTGAGGCCTTTAGGCAGTTCAACCTCTGACTGCCATAATGGCCCTAATAGACCAAACTATGACTTGTATACACCTTTGATGATGTTTTCGTGTGTGTATTAACCGATTCTGATACGCTGGGCAGAATTTCGAGACATCGAAATTTTCACGTGCTTTTGCATACCTGGCATCGTCGATGTGAGGCCTTTAGGCGGTTCAACCTCTGACTGCCATAATGGCCCTAATAGACCAAACTATGACTTGTATACACCTTTGATGATGTTTTCGTGTGTGTATTAACCGATTCTGATACGCTGGGCAGAATTTCGAGACATCGAAATTTTCACGTGCTTTTGCATACCTGGCATCGTCGATGTGAGGCCTTTAGGCAGTTCAACCTCTGACTGCCATAATGGCCCTAATAGACCAAACTATGACTTGTATACACCTTTGATGATGTTTTCGTGTGTGTATTAACCCATTCTGATACGCTGGGCAGAATTTCGAGACATCGAAATTTTCACGTACTTTTGCATACCTGGCATCGTCGATGTGAGGCCTTTAGGCAGTTCAACCTCTGACTGCCATAATGGCCCTAATAGACCAAACTATGACTTGTATACACCTTTGATGATGTTTTCGTGTGTGTATTAACCCATTCTGATACGCTGGGCAGAATTTCGAGACATCGAAATTTTCACGTACTCTTGCATCGTCGATGTGAGGCCTTTAGGCAGCTCAACCTCTGACTGCCATAATGGCCCTAATAGACCAAACTATGACTTGTATACACCTTTGGTGATGTTTTCGTGTGTGTATTAACCGATTCTGATACGCTGGGCAGAATTTCGAGACATCGAAATTTTCACGTACTTTTGCATACCTGGCATCGTCGATGTGAGGCCTTTAGGCTGTTGAACCTCTGACTGCCATAATGGCCCTAATAGACCAAACTATGACTTGTATACTCTTTGGTGATGTTATCGTGTGTATATCACCCGATTCTGATACGCTGGGCTGCATTTCAGGACATCGAAATTTTCACGTACTTTTGCATACCTGGCATCGTCGATGTGAGGCTTTAAGGCAGTTCAACCTCTGACCGCCATAATGGCCCTAATATACCAAACTATGACTTGTCTACACCTTTGATGATGTTTTCGTGTGTGTATTAACCGATTCTGATACGCTGGGCAGAATTTCGAGACATCGAAATTTGCACGTACTCTTGCATACTTGGCATCGTCGATGTGAGGCCTTTAGGCAGTTCAACCTCTGACTGCCATAATGGCCCTAATAGACCAAACTATGACTTGTATACACCTTTGGTGATGTTTTCGTGTGTGTATTAACCGATTCTGATACGCTGGGCAGAATTTCGAGACATCGAAATTTTCACGTACTTTTGCATACCTGGCATCGTCGATGTGAGGCCTTTAGGCAGTTCAACCTCTGACTGCCATAATGGCCCTAATAGACCAAACTATGACTTGTATACACCTTTGATGATGTTTTCGTGTGTGTATTAACCGATTCTGATACGCTGGGCAGAATTTCGAGACATCGAAATTTTCACGTACTCTTGCATACTTGGCATCGTCGATGTGAGGCCTTTAGGCAGCTCAACCTCTGACTGCCATAATGGCCCTAATAGACCAAACTATGACTTGTATACACCTTTGGTGATGTTTTCGTGTGTGTATTAACCGATTCTGATACGCTGGGCAGAATTTCGAGACATCGAAATTTTCACGTACTTTTGCATACCTGGCATCGTCGATGTGAGGCCTTTAGGCTGTTGAACCTCTGACTGCCATAATGGCCCTAATAGACCAAACTATGACTTGTATACTCTTTGGTGATGTTATCGTGTGTATATCACCCGATTCTGATACGCTGGGCTGCATTTCAGGACATCGAAATTTTCACGTACTTTTGCATACCTGGCATCGTCGATGTGAGGCCTTTAGGCAGTTCAACCTCTGACTGCAATAATGGCCCTAATAGACCAAACTATGACTTGTATACACCTTTGATGATGTTTTCGTGTGTGTATTAACCGATTCTGATACGCTGGGCAGAATTTCGAGACATCGAAATTTTCACGTACTTTTGCATACCTGGCATCGTCGATCTGAGGCCTTTAGGCAGTTCAACTTCTGACTGCCATAATGGCCCTAATAGACCAAACTATGACTTGTATACACCTTTGATGATGTTTTCGTGTGTATATCAACCGATTCTGATACGCTGGGCTGCATTTCAGGACATCGAAATTTTCACGTACTTTTGCATACCTGGCATCGTCGATGTGAGGCCTTCAGGCAGTTCAACCTCTGACCGCCATAAGGGCCCTAATAGACCAAACTATGACTTGTATACACCTTTGATGATGTTTTCGTGTGTGTATTAACCGATTCTGATACGCTGGGCAGAATTTCGAGACATCGAAATTTTCACGTACTTTTGCATACCTGGCATCGTCGATGTGAGGCCTTTAGGTAGTTCAACCTCTGACTGCAATAATGGCCCTAATAGACCAAACTATGACTTGTATACACCTTTGATGATGTTTTCGTGGGTGTATTAACCGATTCTGATACGCTGGGCAGAATTTCGAGACATCGAAATTTTCACGTACTTTTGCATACCTGGCATCGTCGATGTGAGGCCTTTAGGCAGTTCAACCTCTGACTGCCATGATGGGCCTAATATGTGTATGGCCCTAAATGTGTGTATTAACCGATTCTGATACGCTGGGCAGAATTTCGAGACATCGAAATTTTCACGTACTTTTGCATACCTGGCATCGTAGATGTGAGGCCTTTAGGCAGTTCAACCTCTGACCGCCATAATGGCCCTAATAGACCAAACTATGACTTGTATACACCTTTGGTGATGTTTTCGTGTGTGTATTAACCGATTCTGATACGCTGGGCAGAATTTCGAGACATCGAAATTTTCACGTACTTTTGCATACCTGGCATCGTCGATGTGAGGCCTTTAGGCTGTTGAACCTCTGACTGCCATAATGGCCCTAATAGACCAAACTATGACTTTTATACACCTTTGATGATGTTTTCGTGTGCGTATTAACCGATTCTGATACGCTGGGCAGAATTTCGAGACATCGAAATTTTCACGTACTTTTGCATACCTGGCATCGTCGATGTGAGGCCTTTAGGCAGTTCAACCTCTGACCGCCATAATGGCCCTAATAGACCAAACTATGACTTGTATACACCTTTGATGATGTTTTCGTGTGTGTATTAACCGATTCTGATACGCTGGGCAGCATTTCGAGACATCGAAATTTTCACGTACTTTTGCATACCTGGCATCGTCGATGTGAGGCCTTTAGGCAGTTCAACCTCTGACCGCCATAATGGCCCTAATAGACCAAACTATGTCTTGTATACACCTTTGATGATGTTTTCGTGTGTGTATTAACCGATTCTGATACGCTGGGCTGCATTTCAGGACATCGAAATTTTCACGTACTTTTGCATACCTGGCATCGTCGATGTGAGGCCTTTAGGCAGTTCAACCTCTGACTGCCATAATGGCCCTAATAGACCAAACTATGACTTGTATACACCTTTGATGATGTTTTCGTGTGTGTATTAACCGATTCTGATACGCTGGGCAGAATTTCGAGACATCGAAATTTTCACGTACTTTTGCATACCTGGCATCGTCGATGTGAGGCCTTTAGGCAGTTCAACCTCTGACCGCCATAATGGCCCTAATAGACCAAACTATGTCTTGTATACACCTTTGATGATGTTTTCGTGTGTGTATTAACCGATTCTGATACGCTGGGCTGCATTTCAGGACATCGAAATTTTCACGTACTTTTGCATACCTGGCATCGTCGATGTGAGGCCTTTAGGCAGTTCAACCTCTGACCGCCATAATGGCCCTAATAGACCAAACTATGACTTGTATACACCTTTGATGATGTTTTCGTGTGTGTATTAACCGATTCTGATACGCTGGGCAGAATTTCGAGACATCGAAATTTTCACGTACTTTTGCATACCTGGCATGGTCGATGTGAGGCCTTTAGGCAGTTCAACCTCTGACTGCCATGATGGCCCTAATATGTGTATGGCCCTAAATGTGTGTATTAACCGATTCTGATACGCTGGGCTGCATTTCAGGACATCGACATTTTCACGTACTTTTGCATACCTGGCATCGTCGATGTGAGGCCTTTAGGCGGTTCAACCTCTGACTGCAATAATGGCCCTAATAGACCAAACTATGACTTGTATACACCTTTGATGATGTTTTCGTGTGTGTATTAACCGATTCTGATACGCTGGGCAGAATTTCGAGACATCGAAATTTTCACGTACTTTTGCATACCTGGCATCGTCGATGTGAGGCCTTTAGGCAGTTCAACCTCTGACTGCCATAATGGCCCTAGTAGGCCAAACTATGACTTGTATACAGCTTTGATGATGTTTTCGTGTGCGTATTAACCGATTCTGATACGCTGGGCAGAATTTCGAGACATCGAAATTTTCACGTACTTTTGCATACCTGGCATCGTCGATGTGAGGCCTTTAGGCAGTTCAACCTCTGACCGCCATAATGGCCCTAATAAACCAAACTATGACTTGTATACACCTTTGATTATGTTTTCGTGTGTGTATTAACCGATTCTGATACGCTGGGCAGAATTTCGAGACATCGAAATTTTCACGTACTTTTGCATACCTGGCATCGTCGATGTGAGGCCTTTAGGCAGTTCAACCTCTGACCGCCATAATGGCCCTAATAGACCAAACTATGACTTGTATACACCTTTGATGATGTTTTCGTGTGTATATCAACCGATTCTGATACGCTGGGCTGCATTTCAGGACATCGAAATTTTCACGTACTTTTGCATACCTGGCATCGTCGATGTGAGGCCTTTAGGCAGTTCAACTTCTGACTGCCATAATGGCCCTAATAGACCAAACTATGACTTGTATACACCTTTGATGATGTTTTCGTGTGTGTATTAACCGATTCTGATACGCTGGGCAGAATTTCGAGACATCGAAATTTTCACGTACTTTTGCATACCTGGCATCGTCGATGTGAGGCCTTTAGGTAGTTCAACATCTGACTGCAATAATGGCCCTAATAGACCAAACTATGACTTGTATACACCTTTGATGATGTTTTCGTGGGTGTATTAACCGATTCTGATACGCTGGGCAGAATTTCGAGACATCGAAATTTTCACGTACTTTTGCATACCTGGCATCGTCGATGTGAGGCCTTTAGGCAGTTCAACCTCTGACCGCCATAATGGCCCTAATAGACCAAACTATGACTTGTATACACCTTTGATGATGTTTTCGTGTGTGTATTTACCGATTCTGATACGCTGGGCAGAATTTCGAGACATCGACATTTTCACGTACTTTTGCATACCTGGCATCGTCGATGTGAGGCCTTTAGGCAGTTCAACCTCTGACTGCCATAATGGCAATAATAGACTAAACTATGACTTGTATGCACCTTTGGTGATGTTTTCATGTGTATATCAACCGATTCTGATACGCTGGGCAGAATTTCGAGACATCGAAATTTTCACGTACTTTTGCATACCTGGCATCGTCGATGTGAGGCCTTTAGGCAGTTCAACCTCTGACCGCCATAATGGCCCTAATAGACCAAACTATGACTTGTATACACCTTTGATTATGTTTTCGTGTGTGTATTAACCGATTCTGATACGCTGGGCAGAATTTCGAGACATCGAAATTTTCACGTACTTTTGCATACCTGGCATCGTCGATGTGAGGCCTTTAGGCAGTTCAACCTCTGACCGCCATAATGGCCCTAATAGACCAAACTATGACTTTTATACACCTTTGATGATGTTTTCGTGTGTGTATTAACCGATTCTGATACGCTGGGCAGAATTTCGAGACATCGAAATTTTCACGTACTTTTGCATACCTGGCATCGTCGATGTGAGGCCTTTAGGCGGTTCAACCTCTGACCGCCATAATGGCCCTAATAGACCAAACTATGACCTGTATACACCTTTGATGATGTTTTCGTGTGTGTATTAACCGATTCTGATACGCTGGGCAGAATTTCGAGACATCGAAATTTTCACGTACTTTTGCATACCTGGCATCGTCGATGTGAGGCCTTTAGGCAGTTCAACCTCTGACCGCCATAATGGCCCTAATAGACCAAACTATGACTTTTATACACCTTTGATGATGTTTTCGTGTGCGTATTAACCGATTCTGATACGCTGGGCAGAATTTCGAGACATCGAAATTTTCACGTACTTTTGCATACCTGGCATCGTCGATGTGAGGCCTTTAGGCAGTTCAACCTCTGACCGCCATAATGGCCCTAATAGACCAAACTATGACTTGTATACACCTTTGATGATGTTTTCGTGTGTGTATTAACCGATTCTGATACGCTGGGCAGAATTTCGAGACATCGAAATTTTCACGTACTTTTGCATACCTGGCATCGTCGATGTGAGGCCTTTAGGCAGTTCAACCTCTGACCGCCATAATGGCCCTAATAGACCAAACTATGTCTTGTATACACCTTTGATGATGTTTTCGTGTGTGTATTAACCGATTCTGATACGCTGGGCTGCATTTCAGGACATCGAAATTTTCACGTACTTTTGCATACCTGGCATCGTCGATGTGAGGCCTTTAGGCAGTTCAACCTCTGACCGCCATAATGGCCCTAATAGACCAAACTATGACTTGTATACACCTTTGATGATGTTTTCGTGTGTGTATTAACCGATTCTGATACGCTGGGCAGAATTTCGAGACATCGAAATTTTCACGTACTTTTGCATACCTGGCATGGTCGATGTGAGGCCTTTAGGCAGTTCAACCTCTGACTGCCATGATGGCCCTAATAGACCAAACTATGACTTGTATACACCTTTGGTGATGTTTTCGTGTGTCTATTAACCGATTCTGATACGCTGGGCTGCATTTCAGGACATCCAAATTTTCACGTACTTTTGCATACCTGGCATCATCGATGTGAGGCCTTTAGGCAGTTCAACCTCTGACTGCCATAATGGCCCTAATAGACCAAACTATGACTTGTACACTCCTTTGGTGATGTTTTCGTGTGTATTAACCGATTCTGATACGCTGGGCTGCATTTCAGGACATCCAAATTTTCACGTACTTTTGCATACCTGGCATCGTCGATGTGAGGCCTTTAGGCAGTTCAACCTCTGACTGCCATGATGGCCCTAATAGACCAAACTATGACTTGTATACACCTTTGGTGATGTTTTCGTGTGTGTATTAACCGATTCTGATAGGCTGGGCAGAATTTCGAGACATCGAAATTTTCACGCACTTTTGCATACCTGGCATCGTCGATGTGAGGCCTTTAGGCGGTTCAACCTCTGACTGCCATAATGGCCCTAATAGACCAAACTATGACTTGTATACACCTTTGGTGATGTTTTCGTGTGTATATCAACCGATTCTGATACGCTGGGCTGCATTTCAGGACATCGAAATTTTCACGTACTTTTGCATACCTGGCATCGTCGATGTGAGGCCTTTAGGCAGTTCAACCTCTGACCGCCATAATGGCCCTAATAGACCAAACTATGACTTGTATACACCTTTGATGATGTTTTCGTGTGTGTATTAACCGATTCTGATACGCTGGGCAGAATTTCGAGACATCGAAATTTTCACGTACTTTTGCATACTTGGCATCGTCGATGTGAGGCCTTTAGGCAGTTCAACCTCTGACTGCCATAATGGCCCTTATAGACCAAACTATGACTTGTATACACCTTTGGTGATGTTTTCGTGTGTGTATTAACCGATTCTGATACGCTGGGCAGAATTTCGAGACATCGACATTTTCACGTACTTTTGCATACCGGGCATCGTCGATGTGAGGCCTTTAGGCAGTTCAACCTCTGACCGCCATAATGGCCCTAATAGACCAAACTATGACTTGTATACACCTTTGATGATGTTTTCGTGTGTGTATTAACCGATTCTGATACGCTGGGCAGAATTTCGAGACATCGACATTTTCACGTACTTTTGCATACCTGGCATCGTCGATGTGAGGCCTTTAGGCAGTTCAACCTCTGACTGCAATAATGGCCCTAATAGACCAAACTATGAATTGTATACACCTTTGGTGATGTTTTCGTGTGTATATCATTCGATTCTGATACGCTGGGCTGCATTTCAGGACAACGAAATTTTCACGTACTTTTGCATACCTGGCATCGTCGATGTGAGGCCTTTAGGCAGTTCAACCTCTGACTGCCATAATGGCCCTAATAGACCAAACTATGACTTGTATACACCTTTGATGATGTTTTCGTGTGTCTATTAACCGATTCTGATACGCTGGGCAGAATTTCGAGACATCGAAATTTTCACGTACTTTTGCATACCTGGCATCGTCGATGTGAGGCCTTTAGGCAGTTCAACCTCTGACTGCAATAATGGCCCTAATAGACCAAACTATGACTTGTATACACCTTTGATGATGTTTTCGTGTGTGTATTAACCGATTCGCTGGGCAGAATTTCGAGACATCGAAATTTTCACGTACTTTTGCATACCTGGCATCGTCGATGTGAGGCCTTTAGGCAGTTCAACCTCTGACCGCCATAATGGCCCTAATAGACCAAACTATGACTTGTATACACCTTTGATGATGTTTTCGTGTGTCTATTAACCGATTCTGATACGCTGGGCAGAATTTCGAGACATCGACATTTTCACGTACTTTTGCATACCTGGCATCGTCGATGTGAGGCCTTTAGGCAGTTCAACCTCTGACCGCCATAATGGCCCTAATAGACCAAACTATGACTTGTATACACCTTTGATGATGTTTTCGTGTGTGTATTAACCGATTCTGATACGCTGGGCAGAATTTCGAGACATCGAAATTTTCACGTACTTTTGCATACCTGGCATCGTCGATGTGAGGCCTTTAGGCAGCTCAACCTCTGACCGCAATAATGGCCCTAATAGACCAAACTATGACTTGTATACACCTTTGATGATGTTTTCGTGTGCGTATTAACCGATTCTGATACGCTGGGCTGCATTTCAGGACATCGAAATTTTCACGTACTTTTGCATACCTGGCATCGTCGATGTAAGGCCTTTAGGCAGTTCAACCTCTGACTGCCATGATGGCCCTAATAGACCAAACTATGACTTGTATACACCTTTGGTGATGTTTTCGTGTGTATATCAACCGATTCTGATACGCTGGGCAGAATTTCGAGACATCGAAATTTGCACGTACTTTTGCATACCTGGCATCGTCGATGTGAGGCCTTTAGGCAGTTCAACCTCTGACTGCAATAATGGCCCTAATAGACCAAACTATGACTTGTATACACCTTTGATGATGTTTTCGTGTGTGTATTAACCGATTCTGATACGCTGGGCAGAATTTCGAGACATCGAAATTTTCACGTACTTTTGCATACCTGGCATCGTCGATGTGAGGCCTTTAGGCAGTTCAACCTCTGACCGCCATAATGGCCCTAATAGACCAAACTATGACTTGTATACACCTTTGATAATGTTTTCGTGTGTGTATTAACCCATTCTGATACGCTGGGCAGAATTTCGAGACATCGAAATTTTTACGTACTTTTGCATACCTGGCATCGTCGATGTGAGGCCTTTAGGCAGTTCAACCTCTGACTGCAATAATGGCCCTAATAGACCAAACTATGACTTGTATACACCTTTGATGATGTTTTCGTGTGTGTATTAACCGATTCTGATACGCTGGGCTGCATTTCAGGACATCGAAATTTTCACGTACTTTTGCATACCTGGCATCGTCGATGTGAGGCCTTTAGGCAGTTCAACCTCTGACCGCCATAATGGCCCTAATAGACCAAACTATGACTTGTATACACCTTTGATGATGTTTTCGTGTGTGTATTAACCGATTCTGATACGCTGGGCAGAATTTCGAGACATCGAAATTTTTACGTACTTTTGCATACCTGGCATCGTCGATGTGAGGCCTTTAGGCAGTTCAACCTCTGACTGCAATAATGGCCCTAATAGACCAAACTATGACTTGTATACACCTTTGATGATGTTTTCGTGTGCGTATTAACCGATTCTGATACGCTGGGCTGCATTTCAGGACATCGAAATTTTCACGTACTTTTGCATACCTGGCATCGTCGATGTAAGGCCTTTAGGCAGTTCAACCTCTGACTGCAATAATGGCCCTAACAGACCAAACTATGACTTGTATACACCTTTGATGATGTTTTCGTGTGTGTATTAACCGATTCTGATACGCTGGGCAGAGTTTCGAGACATCGAAATTTTCACGTACTTTTGCATACTTGGCATCGTCGATGTGAGGCCTTTAGGCAGTTCAACCTCTGACTGCCATAATGGCCCTAATAGACCAAACTATGACTTGTATACACCTTTGGTGATGTTTTCGTGTGTGTATTAACCGATTCTGATACGCTGGGCTGCATTTCAGGACAACGAAATTTTCACGTACTTTTGCATACCTGGCATCGTCGATGTGAGGCCTTTAGGCAGTTCAACCTCTGACCGCCATAAGGGCCCTAATAGACCAAACTATGACTTGTATACACCTTTGATGATGTTTTCGTGTGTGTATTAACCGATTCTGATACGCTGGGCAGAATTTCGAGACATCGAAATTTTCACGTACTTTTGCATACCTGGCATCGTCGATGTGAGGCCTTTAGGCAGTTCAACCTCTGACCGCCATAATGGCCCTAATAGACCAAACTATGATTTGTATACACCTTTGATGATGTTTTCGTGTGTGTATTAACCGATTCTGATACGCTGGGCAGAATTTCGAGACATCGAAATTTTCACGTACTTTTGCATACCTGGCATCGTCGATGTGAGGCCTTTAGGCAGTTCAACCTCTGACTGCCATAATGGCCCTAATAGACCAAACTATGACTTGTATACACCTTTGGTGATGTTTTCGTGTGTATATCAACCGATTCTGATACGCTGGGCTGCATTTCAGGACATCGAAATTTTCACGTACTTTTGCATACCTGGCATCGTCGATGTGAGGCCTTTAGGCAGTTCAACCTCTGACCGCCATAATGGCCCTAATAGACCAAACTATGACTTGTATACACCTTTGATGATGTTTTCGTGTGTGTATTAACCGATTCTGATACGCTGGGCAGAATTTCGAGACATCGAAATTTTCACGTACTTTTGCATACCTGGCATCGTCGATCTGAGGCCTTTAGGCAGTTCAACTTCTGACTGCCATAATGGCCCTAATAGACCAAACTATGACTTGTATACACCTTTGATGATGTTTTCGTGTGTGTATTAACCGATTCTGATACGCTGGGCAGAATTTCGAGACATCGAAATTTTTACGTACTTTTGCATACCTGGCATCGTCGATGTGAGGCCTTTAGGCAGTTCAACCTCTGACTGCAATAATGGCCCTAATAGACCAAACTATGACTTGTATACACCTTTGATGATGTTTTCGTGTGTGTATTAACCGATTCTGATACGCTGGGCAGAATTTCGAGACATCGAAATTTTCACGTACTTTTGCATACCTGGCATCGTCGATGTGAGGCCTTTAGGCAGTTCAACCTCTGACCGCCATAATGGCCCTAATAGACCAAACTATGACTTGTATACACCTTTGATAATGTTTTCGTGTGTGTATTAACCCATTCTGATACGCTGGGCAGAATTTCGAGACATCGAAATTTTTACGTACTTTTGCATACCTGGCATCGTCGATGTGAGGCCTTTAGGCAGTTCAACCTCTGACTGCCATAATGGCCCTAATAGACCAAACTATGACTTGTATACACCTTTGGTGATGTTTTCGTGTGTATATCAACCGATTCTGATACGCTGGGCTGCATTTCAGGACATCGAAATGTTCACGTACATATACCTGGCATCGTCGATGTGAGGCCTTTAGGCAGTTCAACCTCTGAAAGCCATAATGGCCCTAATAGACCAAACTATGACTTGTATACACCTTTGATGATGTTTTCGTGTGTGTATTAACCGATTCTGATACGCTGGGCAGAATTTCGAGACATCGAAATTTTCACGTACTTTTGCATACCTGGCATCGTCGATGTGAGGCCTTTAGGCAATTCAACCTCTGACTGCCATAATGGCCCTAATAGACCAAACTATGACTTGTATACACCTTTGGTGATGTTTTCGTGTGTATATCAACCGATTCTGATACGCTGGGCTGCATTTCAGGACATCGAAATGTTCACGTACATATACCTGGCATCGTCGATGTGAGGCCTTTAGGCAGTTCAACCTCTGAAAGCCATAATGGCCCTAATAGACCAAACTATGACTTGTATACACCTTTGATGATGTTTTCGTGTGTGTATTAACCGATTCTGATACGCTGGGCAGAATTTCGAGACATCGAAATTTTCACGTACTTTTGCATACCTGGCATCGTCGATGTGAGGCCTTTAGGCAGTTCAACCTCTGACTGCCATAATGGCCCTAATAGACCAAACTATGACTTGTATACACCTTTGGTGATGTTTTCGTGTGTATATCAACCGATTCTGATACGCTGGGCTGCATTTCAGGACATCGAAATGTTCACGTACATATACCTGGCATCGTCGATGTGAGGCCTTTAGGCAGTTCAACCTCTGAAAGCCATAATGGCCCTAATAGACCAAACTATGACTTGTATACACCTTTGATGATGTTTTCGTGTGTGTATTAACCGATTCTGATACGCTGGGCAGAATTTCGAGACATAGAAATTTTCACGTACTTTTGCATACCTGGCATCGTCGATGTGAGGCCTTTAGGCAATTCAACCTCTGACTGCCATAATGGCCCTAATAGACCAAACTATGACTTGTATACACCTTTGGTGATGTTTTCGTGTGTATATCAACCGATTCTGATACGCTGGGCTGCATTTCAGGACATCGAAATGTTCACGTACATATACCTGGCATCGTCGATGTGAGGCCTTTAGGCAGTTCAACCTCTGAAAGCCATAATGGCCCTAATAGACCAAACTATGACTTGTATACACCTTTGATGATGTTTTCGTGTGTGTATTAACCGATTCTGATACGCTGGGCAGAATTTCGAGACATCGAAATTTTCACGTACTTTTGCATACCTGGCATCGTCGATGTGAGGCCTTTAGGCAATTCAACCTCTGACTGCCATAATGGCCCTAATAGACCAAACTATGACTTGTATACACCTTTGGTGATGTTTTCGTGTGTATATCAACCGATTCTGATACGCTGGGCTGCATTTCAGGACATCGAAATGTTCACGTACATATACCTGGCATCGTCGATGTGAGGCCTTTAGGCAGTTCAACCTCTGAAAGCCATAATGGCCCTAATAGACCAAACTATGACTTGTATACACCTTTGATGATGTTTTCGTGTGTGTATTAACCGATTCTGATACGCTGGGCAGAATTTCGAGACATCGAAATTTTCACGTACTTTTGCATACCTGGCATCGTCGATGTGAGGCCTTTAGGCAGTTCAACCTCTGACTGCCATAATGGCCCTAATAGACCAAACTATGACTTGTATACACCTTTGGTGATGTTTTCGTGTGTATATCAACCGATTCTGATACGCTGGGCTGCATTTCAGGACATCGAAATGTTCACGTACATATACCTGGCATCGTCGATGTGAGGCCTTTAGGCAGTTCAACCTCTGAAAGCCATAATGGCCCTAATAGACCAAACTATGACTTGTATACACCTTTGATGATGTTTTCGTGTGTGTATTAACCGATTCTGATACGCTGGGCAGAATTTCGAGACATCGAAATTTTCACGTACTTTTGCATACCTGGCATCGTCGATGTGAGGCCTTTAGGCAATTCAACCTCTGACTGCCATAATGGCCCTAATAGACCAAACTATGACTTGTATACACCTTTGGTGATGTTTTCGTGTGTATATCAACCGATTCTGATACGCTGGGCTGCATTTCAGGACATCGAAATGTTCACGTACATATACCTGGCATCGTCGATGTGAGGCCTTTAGGCAGTTCAACCTCTGAAAGCCATAATGGCCCTAATAGACCAAACTATGACTTGTATACCCCTTTGATGATGTTTTCGTGTGTGTATTAACCGATTCTGATACGCTGGGCAGAATTTCGAGACATCGAAATTTTCACGTACTTTTGCATACCTGGCATCGTCGATGTGAGGCCTTTAGGCAATTCAACCTCTGACTGCCATAATGGCCCTAATAGACCAAACTATGACTTGTATACACCTTTGGTGATGTTTTCGTGTGTATATCAACCGATTCTGATACGCTGGGCTGCATTTCAGGACATCGAAATGTTCACGTACATATACCTGGCATCGTCGATGTGAGGCCTTTAGGCAGTTCAACCTCTGAAAGCCATAATGGCCCTAATAGACCAAACTATGACTTGTATACACCTTTGATGATGTTTTCGTGTGTGTATTAACCGATTCTGATACGCTGGGCTGCATTTCAGGACATCGAAATTTTCACGTACTTTTGCATACCTGGCATCGTCGATGTGAGGCCTTTAGGCAGTTCAACCTCTGACTGCAATAATGGCCCTAATAGACCAAACTATGACTTGTATACACCTTTGGTGATGTTTTCGTGTGTATATCAACCGATTCTGATACGCTGGGCTGCATTTCAGGACATCGAAATGTTCACGTACATATACCTGGCATCGTCGATGTGAGGCCTTTAGGCAGTTCAACCTCTGAAAGCCATAATGGCCCTAATAGACCAAACTATGACTTGTATACACCTTTGATGATGTTTTCGTGTGTGTATTAACCGATTCTGATACGCTGGGCTGCATTTCAGGACATCGAAATTTTCACGTACTTTTGCATACCTGGCATCGTCGATGTGAGGCCTTTAGGCAGTTCAACCTCTGACTGCCATAATGGCCCTAATAGACCAAACTATGACTTGTATACACCTTTGGTGATGTTTTCGTGTGTATATCAACCGATTCTGATACGCTGGGCTGCATTTCAGGACATCGAAATGTTCACGTACATATACCTGGCATCGTCGATGTGAGGCCTTTAGGCAGTTCAACCTCTGAAAGCCATAATGGCCCTAATAGACCAAACTATGACTTGTATACACCTTTGATGATGTTTTCGTGTGTGTATTAACCGATTCTGATACGCTGGGCAGAATTTCGAGACATCGAAATTTTCACGTACTTTTGCATACCTGGCATCGTCGATGTGAGGCCTTTAGGCAATTCAACCTCTGACTGCCATAATGGCCCTAATAGACCAAACTATGACTTGTATACACCTTTGGTGATGTTTTCGTGTGTATATCAACCGATTCTGGTACGCTGGGCTGCATTTCAGGACATCGAAATGTTCACGTACATATACCTGGCATCGTCGATGTGAGGCCTTTAGGCAGTTCAACCTCTGAAAGCCATAATGGCCCTAATAGACCAAACTATGACTTGTATACACCTTTGATGATGTTTTCGTGTGTGTATTAACCGATTCTGATACGCTGGGCAGAATTTCGAGACATCGAAATTTTCATTTCGAAAAATTCACTGACTGCAATAATGGCCCTAATAGACCAAACTATGACTTGTATACACCTTTGGTGATGTTTTCGTGTGT
Source organism: Eristalis tenax (assembly GCA_905231855.2). Lineage (NCBI taxonomy): Eukaryota > Metazoa > Arthropoda > Insecta > Diptera > Syrphidae > Eristalis > Eristalis tenax. The sequence continues at coordinate 40,440,177 of HG993127.1, forward strand.
ATATCAACCGATTCTGATACGCTGGGCAGAATTTCGAGACATCGAAATTTTCACGTACTTTTGCATACCTGGCATCGTCGATGTGAGGCCTTTAGGCAGTTCAACCTCTGACTGCCATAATGGCTCTAATAGACCAAACTATGACTTGTATACACCTTTGGTGATGTTTTCGTGTGTATATCAACCGATTCTGATACGCTGGGCAGAATTTCGAGACATCGAAATTTTTACGTACTTTTGCATACCTGGCATCGTCGATGTGAGGCCTTTAGGCAGTTCAACCTCTGATTGCCATAATGCCCCTAATAGAGCAAACTATGACTTGTATACACCTTTGATGATGTTTTCGTGTGTGTATTAACCGATTCTGATACGCTGGGCAGAATTTCGAGACATCGAAATTTTCACGTACTTTTGCATACCTGGCATCGTCGATGTGAGGCCTTTAGGCAGTTCAACCTCTGACTGCCATAATGGCCCTAGTAGACCAAACTATGACTTGTATACACCTTTGGTGATGTTTTCGTGTGTGTATTAACCGATTCTGATACGCTGGGCAGAATTTCGAGACATCGAAATTTTCACGTACTTTTGCATACCTGGCATCGTCGATGTGAGGCCTTTAGGCGGTTCAAACTCTGACTGCCATAATGGCCCTAATAGACCAAACTATGACTTGTATACACCTTTGGTGATGTTTTCGTGTGTATATCAACCGATTCTGATACGCTGGGCTGCATTTCAGGACATCGAAATATTCACGTACATATACCTGGCATCGTCGATGTGAGGCCTTTAGGCAGTTCAACCTCTGACTGCCATAATGGCCCTAGTAGACCAAACTATGACTTGTATACACCTTTGGTGATGTTTTCGTGTGTGTATTAACCGATTCTGATACGCTGGGCAGAATTTCGAGACATCGAAATTTTCACGTACTTTTGCATACCTGGCATCGTCGATGTGAGGCCTTTAGGCAGTTCAACCTCTGAAAGCCATAATGGCCCTAATAGACCAAACTATGACTTGTATACACCTTTGATGATGTTTTCGTGTGTGTATTAACCGATTCTGATACGCTGGGCAGAATTTCGAGACATCGAAATTTTCACGTACTTTTGCATACCTGGCATCGTCGATGTGAGGCCTTTAGGCAGTTCAACCTCTGACTGCCATAATGGCCCTAATAGAACAGACTATGACTTGTATACACCTTTGGTGATGTTTTCGTGTGTGTATCAACCGATTCTGATACGCTGGGCAGAATTTCGAGACATCGAAATTTTTACGTACTTTTGCATACCTGGCATCGTCGATGTGAGGCCTTTAGGCAGTTCAACCTCTGATCGCCATAATGCCCCTAATAGAGCAAACTATGACTTGTATAAACCTTTGATGATGTTTTCGTGTGTGTATTAACCGATTCTGATACGCTGGGCAGAATTTCGAGACATCGAAATTTTCACGTACTTTTGCATACCTGGCATCGTCGATCTGAGGCCTTTAGGCAGTTCAACTTCTGACTGCCATAATGGCCCTAATAGACCAAACTATGACTTGTATACACCTTTGATGATGTTTTCGTGTGTGTATTAACCGATTCTGATACGCTGGGCTGCATTTCTGGACATCGAAATTTTCACGTACTTTTGCATACCTGGCATCGTCGATGTGAGGCCTTTAGGCAGTTCAACCTCTGACCGCCATAAGGGCCCTAATAGCCAAACTATGACTTGTATACACCTTTGGTGATGTTTTCGTGTGTATATCAACCGATTCTGATACGCTGGGCTGCATTTCAGGACATCGAAATTTTCACGTACTTTTGCATACGTCGATGTGAGGCCTTTAGGCAGTTCAACCTCTGACTGCCATAATGACCCTAATAGACCAAACTATGACTTGTATACACCTTTGGTGATGTTTTCGTGTGTATATCAACCGATTCTGATACGCTGGGCTGCATTTCAGGACATCGAAATTTCCACGTACTTTTGCATCGTCGATGTGGGGCCTTTATGCAGTTCAACCTCTGACTGCCATAATGACCCTAATAGACCAAACTATGACTTGTATACACCTTTGGTGATGTTTTCGTGTGTGTATTAACCGATTCTGATACGCTGGGCAGAATTTCGAGACATCGAAATTTTCACGTACTTTTGCATACCTGGCATCGTCGATGTGAGGCCTTTAGGCAGTTCAACCTCTGACTGCCATAATGGACCTAATAGACCAAACTATGACTTGTATACACCTTTGATGATGTTTTCGTGTGTGTATTAACCGATTCTGATACGCTGGGCAGAATTTCGAGACATCGAAATTTTCACGTACTTTTGCATACCTGGCATCGTCGATGTGAGGCCTTTAGGCAGTTCAACCTCTGACCGCCATAAGGGCCCTAATAGCCAAACTATGACTTGTATACACCTTTGGTGATGTTTTCGGGTGTATATCAACCAATTCTGATACGCTGGGCTGCATTTCAGGACATCGAAATTTTCACGTACTTTTGCATACCTGGCATCGTCGATGTGAGGCCTTAGGCAGTTCAACCTCTGACTGCCATAATGGCCCTAGTAGACCAAACTATGACTTGTATACACCTTTGATGATGTTTTCGTGTGTGTATTAACCGATTCTGATACGCTGGGCAGAATTTCGAGACATCGAAATTTTCACGTACTTTTGCATACCTGGCATCGTCGATGTGAGGCCTTTAGGCAGTTCAACCTCTGACCGCCATAAGGGCCCTAATAGCCAAACTATGACTTGTATACACCTTTGGTGATGTTTTCGTGTGTATATCAACCGATTCTGATACGCTGGGCTGCATTTCAGGACATCGAAATTTCCACGTACTTTTGCATCGTCGATGTGGGGCCTTTATGCAGTTCAACCTCTGACTGCCATAATGGCTCTAATAGACCAAACTATGACTTGTATACACCTTTGGTGATGTTTTCGTGTGTGTATTAACCGATTCTGATACGCTGGGCAGAATTTCGAGACATCGAAATTTTCACGTACTTTTGCATACCTGGCATCGTCGATGTGAGGCCTTTAGGCAGTTCAACCTCTGACTGCCATAATGACCCTAATAGACCAAACTATGACTTGTATACACCTTTGGTGATGTTTTCGTGTGTATATCAACCGATTCTGATACGCTGGGCTGCATTTCAGGACATCGAAATTTCCACGTACTTTTGCATCGTCGATGTGGGGCCTTTATGCAGTTCAACCTCTGACTGCCATAATGACCCTAATAGACCAAACTATGACTTGTATACACCTTTGGTGATGTTTTCGTGTGTGTATTAACCGATTCTGATACGCTGGGCAGAATTTCGAGACATCGAAATTTTCACGTACTTTTGCATACCTGGCATCGTCGATGTGAGGCCTTTAGGCAGTTCAACCTCTGACTGCCATAATGGACCTAATAGACCAAACTATGACTTGTATACACCTTTGATGATGTTTTCGTGTGTGTATTAACCGATTCTGATACGCTGGGCAGAATTTCGAGACATCGAAATTTTCACGTACTTTTGCATACCTGGCATCGTCGATGTGAGGCCTTTAGGCAGTTCAACCTCTGACCGCCATAAGGGCCCTAATAGCCAAACTATGACTTGTATACACCTTTGGTGATGTTTTCGGGTGTATATCAACCAATTCTGATACGCTGGGCTGCATTTCAGGACATCGAAATTTTCACGTACTTTTGCATACCTGGTCGATGTGAGGCCTTTAGGCAGTTCAACCTCTGACTGCCATAATGGCTCTAATAGACCAAACTATGACTTGTATACACCTTTGGTGATGTTTTCGTGTGTATATCAACCGATTCTGATACGCTGGGCTGCATTTCAGGACATCGAAATTTTCACGTACTTTTGCATACGTCGATGTGAGGCCTTTAGGCAGTTCAACCTCTGACTGCCATAATGACCCTAATAGACCAAACTATGACTTGTATACACCTTTGGTGATGTTTTCGTGTGTATATCAACCGATTCTGATACGCTGGGCTGCATTTCAGGACATCGAAATTTCCACGTACTTTTGCATCGTCGATGTGAGGCCTTTATGCAGTTCAACCTCTGACTGCCATAATGGCTCTAATAGACCAAACTATGACTTGTATACACCTTTGGTGATGTTTTCGTGTGTGTATTAACCGATTCTGATACGCTGGGCAGAATTTCGAGACATCGAAATTTTCACGTACTTTTGCATACCTGGCATCGTCGATGTGAGGCCTTTAGGCAGTTCAACCTCTGACCGCCATAATGGCCCTAATATACCAAACTATGACTTGTATACACCTTTGATGATGTTTTCGTGTGTGTATTAACCGATTCTGATACGCTGGGCAGAATTTCGAGACATCGAAATTTTCACGTACTTTTGCATACCTGGCATCGTCGATATGAGGCCTTTAGGCAGTTCAACCTCTGACTGCCATAATGGCCCTAGTAGACCAAACTATGACTTGTATACACCTTTGGTGATGTTTTCGTGTGTATATCAACCGATTCTGATACGCTGGGCTGCATTTCAGGACATCGAAATTTTCACGTACTTTTGCATACGTCGATGTGAGGCCTTTAGGCAGTTCAACCTCTGACTGCCATAATGGCCCTAATAGACCAAACTATGACTTGTATACACCTTTGATGATGTTTTCGTGTGTATATCAACCGATTCTGATACGCTGGGCTGCATTTCTGGACATCGAAATTTTCACGTACTTTTGCATACCTGGCATCGTCGATGTGAGGCCTTTAGGCAGTTCAACCTCTGACCGCCATAATGGCCCTAATAGACCAAACTATGACTTGTATACACCTTTGATGATGTTTTCGTGTGTGTATTAACCGATTCTGATACGCTGGGCAGAATTTCGAGACATCGAAATTTTCACGTACTTTTGCATACCTGGCATCGTCGATGTGAGGCCTTTAGGCAGTTCAACCTCTGACTGCCATAATGGCTCTAATAGACCAAACTATGACTTGTATACACCTTTGGTGATGTTTTCGTGTGTATATCAACCGATTCTGATACGCTGGGCTGCATTTCAGGACATCGAAATTTTCACGTACTTTTGCATACGTCGATGTGAGGCCTTTAGGCAGTTCAACCTCTGACTGCCATAATGACCCTAATAGACCAAACTATGACTTGTATACACCTTTGGTGATGTTTTCGTGTGTATATCAACCGATTCTGATACGCTGGGCTGCATTTCAGGACATCGAAATTTTCACGTACTTTTGCATACCTGGCATCGTCGATGTGAGGCCTTTAGGCAGTTCAACCTCTGACTGCCATAATAGCCCTAGTAGACCAAACTATGACTTGTATACACCTTTGATGATGTTTTGTATTAACCGATTCTGATACGCTGGGCAGAATTTCGAGACATCGAAATTTTCACGTACTTTTGCATACCTGGCATCGTCGATGTGAGGCCTTTAGGCAGTTCAACCTCTGACCGCCATAAGGGCCCTAATAGCCAAACTATGACTTGTATACACCTTTGATGATGTTTTCGTGTATGTATTAACCGATTCTGATACGCTGGGCAGAATTTCGAGACATCGAAATTTTCACGTACTTTTGCATACCTGGCATCGTCGATGTGAGGCCTTTAGGCAGTTCAACCTCTGACCGCCATAAGGGCCCTAATAGCCAAACTATGACTTGTATACACCTTTGATGATGTTTTCGTGTATGTATTAACCGATTCTGATACGCTGGGCTGCATTTCAGGACATCGAAATTTTCACGTACTTTTGCATACCTGGCATCGTCGATGTGATGCCTTTAGGCAGTTCTACCTCTGACTGTCATAATGGCCCTAATAGACCAAACTATGACTTGTATACACCTTTGATGATGTTTTCGTGTGTGTATTAAGCGATTCTGATACGCTGGGCTGCATTTCAAGACATCGAAATTTTCACGTACTTTTGCATACCTGGCATCGTCGATGTGAGGCCTTTAGGCAGTTCAACCTCTGACTGCCATAATGGCCCTAATAGACCAAACTATGACTTGTATACACCTTTGATGATGTTTTCGTGTGTGTATTAACCGATTCTGATACGCTGGGCAGAATTTCGAGACATCGAAATTTTCATTTCGAAAAATTCACTGACTGCAATAATGGCCCTAATAGACCAAACTATGACTTGTATACACCTTTGATGATGTTTTCGTGTGTGTATTAAGCGATTCTGATACGCTGGGCTGCATTTCAGGACATCGAAATTTTCACGTACTTTTGCATACCTGGCATCGTCGATGTGAGGCCTTTAGGCAGTTCAACCTCTGACTGCCATAATGGCCCTAATAGACCAAACTATGACTTGTATACACCTTTGATGATGTTTTCGTGTGTGTATTAACCGATTCTGATACGCTGGGCAGAATTTCGAGACATCGAAATTTTCACGTACTTTTGCATACCTGGCATCGTCGATGTGAGGCCTTTAGGCAGTTCAACCTCTGACTGCCATAATGGCCCTAATAGACCAAACTATGACTTGTATACACCTTTGATGATGTTTTCGTGTGTGTATTAACCGATTCTGATACGCTGGGCAGAATTTCGAGACATCGAAATTTTCACGTACTTTTGCATACCTGGCATCGTCGATGGGCCTTTAGGAAGTTCAACCTCTGACCGCCATAATGGCTTTAATAGACCAAACTATGACTTGTATACACCTTTGATGATGTTTTCGTGTGTGTATTAACCGATTCTGATACGCTGGGCAGAATTTCGAGACATCGAAATTTTCACGTACTTTTGCATACCTGGCATCGTCGATGTGAGGCCTTTAGGCAGTTCAACCTCTGACCGCCATAATGGCTTTAATAGACCAAACTATGACTTGTATACACCTTTGATGATGTTTTCGTGTGTGTATTAACCGATTCTGATACGCTGGGCAGAATTTCGAGACATCGAAATTTTCACGTACTTTTGCATACCTGGCATCGTCGATGTGAGGCCTTTAGGCAGTTCAACCTCTGACTGCCATAATGGCCCTAGTAGACCAAACTATGACTTGTATACACCTTTGATGATGTTTTCGTGTGTGTATTAACCGATTCTGATACGCTGGGCTGCATTTCAGGACATCAAAATTTTCACGTACTTTTGCATACCTGGCATCGTCGATGTGAGGCCTTTAGGCAGTTCAACCTCTGACCGCCATAATGGCTTTAATAGACCAAACTATGACTTGTATACACCTTTGATGATGTTTTCGTGTGTGTATTAACCGATTCTGATACGCTGGGCAGAATTTCGAGACATCGAAATTTGCACGTACTTTTGCATACCTGGCATCGTCGATGTGAGGCCTTTAGGCGGTTCAACCTCTGACTGCCATAATGGCCCTAATAGACCAAACTATGACTTGTATACACCTTTGATGATGTTTTCGTGTGTGTATTAACCGATTCTGATACGCTGGGCAGAATTTCGAGACATCGAAATTTTCACGTACTTTTGCATACCTGGCATCGTCGATGTGAGGCCTTTAGGCGGTTCAACCTCTGACTGCCATAATGGCCCTAATAGACCAAACTATGACTTGTATACACCTTTGATGATGTTTTCGTGTGTGTATTAACCGATTCTGATACGCTGGGCAGAATTTCGAGACATCGAAATTTTCACGTACTTTTGCATACCTGGCATCGTCGATGTGAGGCCTTTAGGCAGTTCAACCTCTGACTGCCATAATGTCCCTAATAGACCAAACTATGACTTGTATACACCTTTGATGATGTTTTCGTGTGTATATCAACCGATTCTGATACGCTGGGCAGAATTTCGAGACATCGAAATTTTCACGTACTTTTGCATACCTGGCATCGTCGATGTGAGGCCTTTAGGCAGTTCAACCTCTGACTGCCATAATGGCCCTAATAGACCAAACTATGACTTGTATACACCTTTGGTGATGTTTTCGTGTGTATATCAACCGACTCTGATACGCTGGGATGCATTTCAGGACATCGAAATTTTCACGTACTTTTGCATACCTGGCATCGTCGATGTGAGGCCTTTAAGCGGTTCAACCTCTGACTGCCATAATGGCCCTAATAGACCAAACTATGACTTGTATACACCTTTGATGATGTTTTCGTGTGTGTATTAACCGATTCTGATACGCTGGGCAGAATTTCGAGACATCGAAATTTTCACGTACTTTTGCATACCTGGCATCGTCGATGTGAGGCCTTTAGGCAGTTCAACCTCTGACTGCCATAATGGCCCTAATAGACCAAACTATGACTTGTATACACCTTTGGTGATGTTTTCGTGTGTATATCAACCGACTCTGATACGCTGGGATGCATTTCAGGACATCGAAATTTTCACGTACTTTTGCATACCTGGCATCGTCGATGTGAGGCCTTTAGGCAGTTCAACCTCTGACTGCCATAATGGCCCTAATAGACCAGACTATGACTTGTATACACCTTTGGTGATGTTTTCTTGTGTATATCAACCGATTCTGATACGCTGGGCAGAATTTCGAGACATCGAAATTTTCACGTCCTTTTGGATACCTGGCATCGTCGATGTGAGGCCTTTAGGCGGTTCAACCTCTGACTGCCATAATGGCCCTAATAGACCAAACTATGACTTGTATACACCTTTGATGATGTTTTCGTGTGTGTATTAACCGATTCTGATACGCTGGGCAGAATTTCGAGACATCGAAATTTTCACGTACTTTTGCATACCTGGCATCGTCGATGTGAGGCCTTTAGGCGGTTCAACCTCTGACTGCCATAATGGCCCTAATAGACCAAACTATGACTTGTATACACCTTTGATGATGTTTTCGTGTGTATATCAACCGATTCTGATACGCTGGGCTGCATTTCAGGACATCGAAATTTCCACGTACTTTTGCATACCTGGCATCGTCGATGTGAGGCCTTTAGGCAGTTCAACCTCTGACTGCAATAATGGCCCTAAAAGACCAAACTATGACTTGTATACACCTTTGATGATGTTTTCGTGTGTGTATTAACCGATTCTGATACGCTGGGCAGAATTTCGAGACATCGAAATTTTCACGTACTTTTGCATACCATGCATCGTCGATGTGAGGCCTTTAGGCAGTTCAACCTCTGACTGCAATAATGGCCCTAATAGACCAAACTATGACTTGTATACACCTTTGATGATGTTTTCGTGTGTGTATTAACCGATTCTGATACGCTGGGCAGAATTTCGAGACATCGAAATTTTCACGTACTTTTGCATACCTGGCATCGTCGATGTGAGGCCTTTAGGCAGTTCAACCTCTGACTGCCATAATGGCCCTAATAGACCAAACTATGACTTGTATACACCTTTGGTGATGTTTTCGTATGTATATCAACCGATTCTGATACGCTGGGCAGAACTTCGAGACATCGAAATTTTCACGTCCTTTTGCATACCTGGCATCGTCGATGTGAGGCCTTTAGGCGGTTCAACCTCTGACTGCCATAATGGCCCTAATAGACCAAACTATGACTTGTATACACCTTTGATGATGTTTTCGTGTGTGTATTAGCCGATTCTGATACGCTGGGCAGAATTTCGAGACATCGAAATTTTCACGTACTTTTGCATACCTGGCATCGTCGATGTGAGGCCTTTAGGCAGTTCAACCTCTGACTGCCATAATGGCCCTAATAGACCAAACTATGACTTGTATACACCTTTGGTGATGTTTTCGTGTGTATATCAACCGATTCTGATACGCTGGGCAGAATTTCGAGACATCGAAATTTTCACGTACTTTTGCATACCTGGCATCGTCGATGTGAGGCCTTTAGGCGGTTCAACCTCTGACTGCCATAATGGCCCTAATAGACCAAACTATGACTTGTATACACCTTTGGTGATGTTTTCGTGTGTATATCAACCGATTCTGATACGCTGGGCAGAATTTCGAGACATCGAAATTTTCACGTACTTTTGCATACCTGGCATCGTCGATGTGAGGCCTTTAGGCAGTTCAACCTCTGACTGCCATAATGGCCCTAATAGACCAAACTATGACTTGTATACACCTTTGAAGATGTTTTCGTGTGTGTATTAACCGATTCTGACACGCTGGGCAGAATTTCGAGACATCGAAATTTTCACGTACTTTTGCATACCTGGCATCGTCGATGTGAGGCCTTTAGGCAGTTCAACCTCTGACCGCCATAATGGCCCTAATAGACCAAACTATGACTTGTATACACCTTTGATGATGTTTTCGTGTGTGTATTAACCGATTCGGGTACGCTGGACAGAATTTCGAGACATCGAAATTTTCACGTACTTTTGCATACCTGGCATCGTCGATGTGAGGCCTTTGGTCACTTCAACCTCTGACTGCCATAATGGCCCTAATAGACCAAACTATGACTTGTATACACCTTTGATGATGTTTTCGTGTGTGTATTAACCGATTCTGATACGCTGGGCAGAATTTCGAGACATCGAAATTTTCACGTACTTTTGCATACCTGGCATCGTCGATGTGAGGCCTTTAGGCAGTTCAACCTCTGACTGCCATAATGGCCCTAATAGACGAAACTATGACTTGTATACACCTTTGGTGATGTTTTCGTGTGTATATCAACCGATTCTGATACGCTGGGCAGAATTTCGAGACATCGAAATTTTCACGTACTTTTGCATACCTGGCATCGTCGATGTGATGCCTTTAGGCACTTCAACCTCTGACTGCCATAATGGGCCTAATAGACCAAACTATGACTTGTATACACCTTTGGTGATGTTTTCGTGTGTATATCAACCGATTCTGATACGCTGGGCTGCATTTCAGGACATCGAAATTTTCACGTACTTTTGCATACCTGGCATCGTCGATGTGAGGCCTTTAGGCAGTTCAACCTCTGACTGCAATAATGGCCCTAAAAGACCAAACTATGACTTGTATACACCTTTGGTGATGTTTTCGTGTGTATATCAACCGATTCTGATACGCTAGGCAGAATTTCGAGACATCGAAATTTTCACGTACTTTTCATACCTGGCATCGTCGATGTGAGGCCTTTAGGCAGTTCAACCTCTGACTGCCATAATGGCCCTAATAGACGAAACTATGACTTGTATACACCTTTGGTGATGTTTTCGTGTGTATATCAACCGATTCTGATGCGCTGGGCAGAATTTCGAGACATCGAAATTTTCACGTACTTTTGCATACCTGGCATCGTCGATGTGATGCCTTTAGGCACTTCAACCTCTGACTGCCATAATGGGCCTAATAGACCAAACTATGACTTGTATACACCTTTGGTGATGTTTTCGTGTGTATATCAACCGATTCTGATACGCTGGGCTGCATTTCAGGACATCGAAATTTTCACGTACTTTTGCATACCTGGCATCGTCGATGTGAGGCCTTTAGGCAGTTCAACCTCTGACTGCAATAATGGCCCTAAAAGACCAAACTATGACTTGTATACACCTTTGGTGATGTTTTCGTGTGTATATCAACCGATTCTGATACGCTAGGCAGAATTTCGAGACATCGAAATTTTCACGTACTTTTCATACCTGGCATCGTCGATGTGAGGCCTTTAGGCAGTTCAACCTCTGACTGCCATAATGGCCCTAATAGACGAAACTATGACTTGTATACACCTTTGGTGATGTTTTCGTGTGTATATCAACCGATTCTGATACGCTGGGCAGAATTTCGAGACATCGAAATTTTCACGTACTTTTGCATACCTGGCATCGTCGATGTGAGGCCTTTAGGCAGTTCAACCTCTGACTGCAATAATGGCCCTAAAAGACCAAACTATGACTTGTATACACCTTTGGTGATGTTTTCGTGTGTATATCAACCGATTCTGATACGCTAGGCAGAATTTCGAGACATCGAAATTTTCACGTACTTTTGCATACCTGGCATCGTCGATGTGAGGCCTTTAGGCAGTTCAACCTCTGACTGCCATAATGGCCCTAATAGACGAAACTATGACTTGTATACACCTTTGGTGATGTTTTCGTGTGTATATCAACCGATTCTGATACGCTGGGCAGAATTTCGAGACATCGAAATTTTCACGTACTTTTGCATACCTGGCATCGTCGATGTGAGGCCTTTAGGCAGTTCAACCTCTGACTGCCATAATGGCCCTAATAGACCAAACTATGACTTGTATACACCTTTGGTGATGTTTTCGTGTGTATATCAACCGATTCTGATACGCTGGGCTGCATTTCAGGACATCGAAATTTTCACGTACTTTTGCATACCTGGCATCGTCGATGTGAGGCCTTTAGGCAGTTCAACCTCTGACTGCCATAATGGCCCTAATAGACCAAACTATGACTTGTATACACCTTTGATGATGTTTTCGTGTGTATATCAACCGATTCTGATACGCTGGGCTGCATTTCTGGACATCGAAATTTTCACGTACTTTTGCATACCTGGCATCGTCGATGTGAGGCCTTTAGGCAGTTCAACCTCTGACTGCCATAATGGCCCTAATAGACCAAACTATGACTTGTATACACCTTTGATGATGTTTTCATGTGTGTATTAACCGATTCTGATACGCTGGGCAGAATTTCGAGACATCGAAATTTTCACGTACTTTTGCATACCTGGCATCGTCGATGTGAGGCCTTTAGGCAGTTCAACCTCTGACTGCCATAATGGCCCTAATAGACCAAACTATGACTTGTATGCACCTTTGGTGATGTTTTCGTGTGTATATCAACCGATTCTGATACGCTGGGCAGAATTTCGAGACATCGAAATATTCACGTACTTTTGCATACCTGGCATCGTCGATGTGAGGCCTTTAGGCAGTTCAACCTCTGACTGCCATAATGGCCCTAATAGACCAAACTATGACTTGTATACACCTTTGGTGATGTTTTCGTGTGTATATCAACCGATTCTGATACGCTGGGCAGAATTTCGAGACATCGAAATTTTCACGTACTTTTGCATACCTGGCATCGTCGATGTGAGGCCTTTAGGCGGTTCAACCTCTGACTGCAATAATGGCCCTAATAGACCAAACTATGACTTGTATACACCTTTGATGATGTTTTCGTGTGTGTATTAACCGATTCTGCAGTAATGGCCCTAATAGACCAAACTATGACTTGTATACACCTTTGATGATGTTTTCGTGTGTGTATTAACCGATTCTGATACGCTGGGCAGAATTTCGAGACATCGAAATTTTCACGTACTTTTGCATACCTTGCATCGTCGATGTGAGGCCTTTAGGCAGTTCAACCTCTGACTGCAATAATGGCCCTAATAGACTAAACTATGACTTGTATACACCTTTGGTGATGTTTTCGAGTGTATATCAAGCGATTCTGATACGCTGGGCAGAATTTCGAGACATCGAAATTTTCACGTACTTTTGCATACCTGGCATCGTCGATGTGAGGCCTTTAGGCAGTTCAACCTCTGACTGCCATAATGGCCCTAATAGACTAAACTATGACTTGTATACACTTTTGGTGATGTTTTCGTGTATATCAACCGATTCTGATACGCTGGGCTGCATTTCAGGACATCGAAATTTTCACGTACTTTTGCATACCTGGCATCGTCGATGTGAGGCCTTTAGGCGGTTCAATCTCTGACTGCCATAATGGCCCTAATAGACCAAACTATGACTTGTATACACCTTTGGTGATGTTTTCGTGTATATCAACCGATTCTGATACGCTGGGCTGCATTTCAGGACATCGAAATTTTCACGTACTTTTGCATACCTGGCATCGTCGATGTGAGGCCTTTAGGCAGTTCAACCTCTGACTGCCATAATGGCCCTAATAGACCAAACTATGACTTGTATACACCTTTGGTGATGTTTTCGTGTGTATATCAACCGATTCTGATACGCTGGGCTGCATTTCAGGACATCGAAATTTTCACGTACTTTTGCATACCTGGCATCGTCGATGTGAGGCCTTTAGGCAGTTCAACCTCTGACTGCCATAATGGCCCTAATAGACCAAACTATGACTTGTATACACCTTTGGTGATGTTTTCGTGTGTATATGAACCGATTCTGATACGCTGGGATGCATTTCAGGACATCGAAATTTTCACGTACTTTTGCATACCTGGCATCGTCGATGTGAGGCCTTTAGGCGGTTCAATCTCTGACTGCCATAATGGCCCTAATAGACCAAACTATGACTTGTATACACCTTTGGTGATGTTTTCGTGTATATCAACCGATTCTGATACGCTGGGCTGCATTTCAGGACATCGAAATTTTCACGTACTTTTGCATACCTGGCATCGTCGATGTGAGGCCTTTAGGCAGTTCAACCTCTGACTGCCATAATGGCCCTAATAGACCAAACTATGACTTGTATACACCTTTGGTGATGTTTTCGTGTGTATATCAACCGATTCTGATACGCTGGGCTGCATTTCAGGACATCGAAATTTTCACGTACTTTTGCATACCTGGCATCGTCGATGTGAGGCCTTTAGGCAGTTCAACCTCTGACTGCCATAATGGCCCTAATAGACCAAACTATGACTTGTATACACCTTTGGTGATGTTTTCGTGTGTATATCAACCGATTCTGATACGCTGGGCAGAATTTCGAGACATCGAAATATTCACGTACTTTTGCATACCTGGCATCGTCGATGTGAGGCCTTTAGGCAGTTCAACCTCTGACTGCCATAATGGCCCTAATAGACCAAACTATGACTTGTATATACCTTTGGTGATGTTTTCGTGTGTATATCAACCGATTCTGATACGCTGGGCTGCATTTCAGGACATCGAAATTTTCACGTACTTTTGCATACCTGGCATCGTCGATGTGAGGCCTTTAGGCAGTTCAACCTCTGACTGCCATAATGGCCCTAATAGACCAAACTATGACTTGTATACACCTTTGGTGATGTTTTCGTGTGTATATCAACCGATTCTGATACGCTGGGCAGAATTTCGAGACATCGAAATTTTCACGTACTTTTGCATACCTGGCATCGTCGATGTGAGGCCTTTAGGCGGTTCAACCTCTGACTGCAATAATGGCCCTAATAGACCAAACTATGACTTGTATACACCTTTGATGATGTTTTCGTGTGTGTATTAACCGATTCTGCAGTAATGGCCCTAATAGACCAAACTATGACTTGTATACACCTTTGATGATGTTTTCGTGTGTGTATTAACCGATTCTGATACGCTGGGCAGAATTTCGAGACATCGAAATTTTCACGTACTTTTGCATACCTTGCATCGTCGATGTGAGGCCTTTAGGCAGTTCAACCTCTGACTGCAATAATGGCCCTAATAGACTAAACTATGACTTGTATACACCTTTGGTGATGTTTTCGTGTGTATATCAAGCGATTCTGATACGCTGGGCAGAATTTCGAGACATCGAAATTTTCACGTACTTTTGCATACCTGGCATCGTCGATGTGAGGCCTTTAGGCAGTTCAACCTCTGACTGCCATAATGGCCCTAATAGACTAAACTATGACTTGTATACACCTTTGGTGATGTTTTCGTGTATATCAACCGATTCTGATACGCTGGGCTGCATTTCAGGACATCGAAATTTTCACGTACTTTTGCATACCTGGCATCGTCGATGTGAGGCCTTTAGGCGGTTCAATCTCTGACTGCCATAATGGCCCTAATAGACCAAACTATGACTTGTATACACCTTTGGTGATGTTTTCGTGTATATCAACCGATTCTGATACGCTGGGCTGCATTTCAGGACATCGAAATTTTCACGTACTTTTGCATACCTGGCATCGTCGATGTGAGGCCTTTAGGCAGTTCAACCTCTGACTGCCATAATGGCCCTAATAGACCAAACTATGACTTGTATACACCTTTGGTTATGTTTTCGTGTGTATATCAACCGATTCTGATACGCTGGGCTGCATTTCAGGACATCGAAATTTTCACGTACTTTTGCATACCTGGCATCGTCGATGTGAGGCCTTTAGGCAGTTCAACCTCTGACTGCCATAATGGCCCTAATAGACCAAACTATGACTTGTATACACCTTTGGTGATGTTTTCGTGTGTCTATCAACCGATTCTGATACGCTGGGCTGCATTTCAGGACATCGAAATTTTCACGTACTTTTGCATACCTGGCATCGTCGATGTGAGGCCTTTAGGCGGTTCAACCTCTGACTGCCATAATGGCCCTAATAGACCAAACTATGACTTGTATACACCTTTGGTGATGTTTTCGTATGTATAGCAACCGATTCTGATACGCTGGGCTGCATTTCAGGACATCGAAATTTTCACGTACTTTTGCATACCTGGCATCGTCGATGTGAGGCCTTTAGGCAGTTCAACCTCTGACTGCCATAATGGCCCTAATAGACCAAACTATGACTTGTATACACCTTTGGTGATGTTTTCGTGTGTCTATCAACCGATTCTGATACGCTGGGCTGCATTTCAGGACATCGAAATTTTCACGTACTTTTGCATACCTGGCATCGACGATGTGAGGCCTTTAGGCGGTTCAACCTCTGACTGCCATAATGGCCCTAATAGACCAAACTATGACTTGTATACACCTTTGGTGATGTTTTCGTGTGTATAGCAACCGATTCTGATACGCTGGGCTGCATTTCAGGACATCGAAGTTTTCACGTACTTTTGCATACCTGGCATCGTCGATGTGAGGCCTTTAGGCAGTTCAACCTCTGACTGCCATAATGGCCCTAATAGACCAAACTATGACTTGTATACACCTTTGGTGATGTTTTCGTGTGTATATCAACCGATTCTGATACGCTGGGCTGCATTTCAGGACATCGAAGTTTTCACGTACTTTTGCATACCTGGCATCGTCGATGTGAGGCCTTTAGGCAGTTCAACCTCTGACTGCCATAATGGCCCTAATAGACCAAACTATGACTTGTATACACCTTTGGTGATGTTTTCGTGTGTATATCAACCGATTCTGATACGCTGGGATGCATTTCAGGACATCGAAATTTTCACGTACTTTTGCATACCTGGCATCGTCGATGTGAGGCCTTTAGGCAGTTCAACCTCTGACTGCCATAATGGCCCTAATAGACCAAACTATGACTTGTATACACCTTTGATGATGTTTTCGTGTGTATATCAACCGATTCTGATACGCTGGGCTGCATTTCAGGACATCGAAATTTTCACGTACTTTTGCATACCTGGCATCGTCGATGTGAGGCCTTTAGGCGGTTCAATCTCTGACTGCCATAATGGCCCTAATAGACCAAACTATGACTTGTATACACCTTTGGTGATGTTTTCGTGTGTATATCAACCGATTCTGATACGCTGGGCTGCATTTCAGGACATCGAAATTTTCACGTACTTTTGCATACCTGGCATCGTCGATGTGAGGCCTTTAGGCGGTTCAATCTCTGACTGCCATAATGGCCCTAATAGACCAAATTATGACTTGTATACACCTTTGGTGATGTTTTCGTGTGTATATCAACCGATTCTGATACGCTGGGCTGCATTTCAGGACATCGAAATTTTCACGTACTTTTGCATACCTGGCATCGTCGATGTGAGGCCTTTAGGCAGTTCAACCTCTGACTGCCATAATGGCCCTAATAGACCAAACTATGACTTGTATACACCTTTGGCCCTAATAGACCAAACTATGACTTGTATACACCTTTGATGATGTTTTCGTGTGTATATCAACCGATTCTGATACGCTGGGCTGCATTTCAGGACATCGAAATTTTCACGTACTTTTGCATACCTGGCATCGTCGATGTGAGGCCTTTAGGCGGTTCAATCTCTGACTGCCATAATGGCCCTAATAGACCAAACTATGACTTGTATACACCTTTGGTGATGTTTTCGTGTGTATATCAACCGATTCTGATACGCTGGGCAGAATTTCGAGACATCGAAATTTTCACGTACTTTTGCATACCTGGCATCGTCGATGTGAGGCCTTTAGGCAGTTCAACCTCTGACTGCCATAATGGCCCTAATAGACTAAATTATGACTTGTATACACCTTTGGTGATGTTTTCGTGTGTATATCAACCGATTCTGATACGCTGGGCTGCATTTCAGGACATCGAAATTTTCACGTACTTTTGCATACCTGGCATCGTCGATGTGAGGCCTTTAGGCAGTTCAACCTCTGACTGCCATAATGGCCCTAATAGACCAAACTATGACTTGTATACACCTTTGATGATGTTTTCGTGTGTATATCAACCGATTCTGATACGCTGGGCTGCATTTCAGGACATCGAAATTTTCACGTACTTTTGCATACCTGGCATCGTCGATGTGAGGCCTTTAGGCAGTTCAACCTCTGACTGCCATAATGGCCCTAATAGACCTATGACTTGTATACACCTTTGATGATGTTTTCGTGTGTATATCAACCGATTCTGATACGCTGGGCTGCATTTCTGGACATCGAAATTTTCACGTACTTTTGCATACCTGGCATCGTCGATGTGAGGCCTTTAGGCAGTTCAACCTCTGACTGCCATAATGGCCCTAATAGACCAAACTATGACTTGTATACACCTTTGATGATGTTTTCATGTGTGTATTAACCGATTCTGATACGCTGGGCAGAATTTCGAGACATCGAAATTTTCACGTACTTTTGCATAAATGGCATCGTCGATGTGAGGCCTTTAGGCAGTTCAACCTCTGACTGCAATAATGGCCCTAATAGACCAAACTATGACTTGTATACACCTTTGATGATGTTTTCATGTGTGTATTAACCGATTCTGATACGCTGGGCAGAATTTCGAGACATCGAAATTTTCACGTACTTTTGCATACCTGGCATCGTCGATGTGAGGCCTTTAGGCGGTTCAATCTCTGACTGCCATAATGGCCCTAATAGACCAAACTATGACTTGTATACACTTTTGGTGATGTTTTCGTGTGTATATCAACCGATTCTGATACGCTGGGCTGCATTTCAGGACATCGAAATTTTCACGTACTTTTGCATACCTGGCATCGTCGATGTGAGGCCTTTAGGCAGTTCAACCTCTGACTGCCATAATGGCCCTAATAGACCAAACTATGACTTGTATACACCTTTGGTGATGTTTTCGTGTGTATATCAACCGATTCTGATACGCTGGGCAGAATTTCGAGACATCGAAATTTTCACGTACTTTTGCATACCTGGCATCGTCGATGTGAGGCCTTTAGGCAGTTCAACCTCTGACTGCCATAATGGCCCTAATAGACCAAACTATGACTTGTATACACCTTTGGTGATGTTTTCGTGTATATCAACCGATTCTGATACGCTGGGCTGCATTTCAGGACATCGAAGTTTTCACGTACTTTTGCATACCTGGCATCGTCGATGTGAGGCCTTTAGGCAGTTCAACCTCTGACTGCCATAATGGCCCTAATAGACCAAACTATGACTTGTATACACCTTTGGTGATGTTTTCGTGTGTATATCAACCGGTTCTGATACGCTGGGCAGAATTTCGAGACATCGAAATTTTCACGTACTTTTGCATACCTGGCATCGTCGATGTGAGGCCTTTAGGCAGTTCAACCTCTGACTGCCATAATGGCCCTAAAAGACCAAACTATGACTTGTATACACCTTTGGTGATGTTTTCGTGTGTATATCAACCGATTCTGATACGCTGGGCAGAATTTCGAGACATCGAAATTTTCACGTACTTTTGCATACCTGGCATCGTCGATGTGAGGCCTTTAGGCAGTTCAACCTCTGACTGCCATAATGGCCCTAATAGACCAAACTATGACTTGTATACACCTTTGGTGATGTTTTCGTGTGTATATCAACCGATTCTGATACGCTGGGCAGAATTTCGAGACATCGAAATTTTCACGTACTTTTGCATACCTGGCATCGTCGATGTGAGGCCTTTAGGCAGTTCAACCTCTGACTGCCATAATGGCCCTAATAGACCAAACTATGACTTGTATACACCTTTGGTGATGTTTTCGTGTGTATATCAACCGATTCTGATACGCTGGGCTGCATTTCAGGACATCGAAGTTTTCACGTACTTTTGCATACCTGGCATCGTCGATGTGAGGCCTTTAGGCAGTTCAACCTCTGACTGCCATAATGGCCCTAATAGACCAAACTATGACTTGTATACACCTTTGGTGATGTTTTCGTGTGTATATCAACCGATTCTGATACGCTGGGATGCATTTCAGGACATCGAAATTTTCACGTACTTTTGCATACCTGGCATCGTCGATGTGAGGCCTTTAGGCAGTTCAACCTCTGACTGCCATAATGGCCCTAATAGACCAAACTATGACTTGTATACACCTTTGGTGATGTTTTCGTGTGTATATCAACCGATTCTGATACGCTGGGCAGAATTTCGAGACATCGAAATTTTCACGTACTTTTGCATACCTGGCATCGTCGATGTGAGGCCTTTAGGCAGTTCAACCTCTGACTGCCATAATGGCCCTAATAGACCAAACTATGACTTGTATACACCTTTGGTGATGTTTTCGTGTGTATATCAACCGATTCTGATACGCTGGGCAGAATTTCGAGACATCGAAATTTTCACGTACTTTTGCATACCTGGCATCGTCGATGTGAGGCCTTTAGGCAGTTCAACCTCTGACTGCCATAATGGCCCTAATAGACCAAACTATGACTTGTATACACCTTTGGTGATGTTTTCGTGTGTATATCAACCGATTCTGATACGCTGGGCAGAATTTCGAGACATCGAAATTTTCACGTACTTTTGCATACCTGGCATCGTCGATGTGAGGCCTTTAGGCAGTTCAACCTCTGACTGCCATAATGGCCCTAATAGACCAAACTATGACTTGTATACACCTTTGGTGATGTTTTCGTGTGTATATCAACCGATTCTGATACGCTGGGCAGAATTTCGAGACATCGAAATTTTCACGTACTTTTGCATACCTGGCATCGTCGATGTGAGGCCTTTAGGCAGTTCAACCTCTGACTGCCATAATGGCCCTAATAGACCAAACTATGACTTGTATACACCTTTGGTGATGTTTTCGTGTGTATATCAACCGATTCTGATACGCTGGGCAGAATTTCGAGACATCGAAATTTTCACGTACTTTTGCATACCTGGCATCGTCGATGTGAGGCCTTTAGGCAGTTCAACCTCTGACTGCCATAATGGCCCTAATAGACCAAACTATGACTTGTATACACCTTTGATGATGTTTTCGTGTGTATATCAACCGATTCTGATACGCTGGGCTGCATTTCAGGACATCGAAATTTTCACGTACTTTTGCATACCTGGCATCGTCGATGTGAGGCCTTTAGGCGGTTCAATCTCTGACTGCCATAATGGCCCTAATAGACCAAACTATGACTTGTATACACCTTTGGTGATGTTTTCGCGTGTATATCAACCGATTCTGATACGCTGGGCAGAATTTCGAGACATCGAAATTTTCACGTACTTTTGCATACCTGGCATCGTCGATGTGAGGCCTATAGGCAGTTCAACCTCTGACTGCCATAATGGCCCTAATAGACCAAACTATGACTTGTATACATCTTTGGTGATGTTTTCGTGTGTATATCAACCGATTCTGATACGCTGGGCAGAATTTCGAGACATCGAAATTTTCACGTACTTTTGCATACCTGGCATCGTCGATGTGAGGCCTTTAGGCAGTTCAACCTCTGACTTCCATAATGGCCCTAATAGACCAAACTATGACTTGTATACACCTTTGGTGATGTTTTCGTGTGTATATCAACCGATTCTGATACGCTGGGCAGAATTTCGAGACATCGAAATTTTCACGTACTTTTGCATACCTGGCATCGTCGATGTGAGGCCTTTAGGCAGTTCAACCTCTGACTGCCATAATGGCCCTAATAGACCAAACTATGACTTGTATACACCTTTGGTGATGTTTTCGTGTGTATATCAACCGATTCTGATACGCTGGGCTGCATTTCAGGACATCGAAATTTTCACGTACTTTTGCATACCTGGCATCGTCGATGTGAGGCCTTTAGGCAGTTCAACCTCTGACTGCCATAATGGCCCTAATAGACCAAACTATGACTTGTATACACCTTTGGTGATGTTTTCGTGTGTATATCAACCGATTCTGATACGCTGGGCAGAATTTCGAGACATCGAAATTTTCACGTACTTTTGCATACCTGGCATCGTCGATGTGAGGCCTTTAGGCAGTTCAACCTCTGACTGCCATAATGGCCCTAATAGACCAAACTATGACTTGTATACACCTTTGGTGATGTTTTCGCGTGTATATCAACCGATTCTGATACGCTGGGCAGAATTTCGAGACATCGAAATTTTCACGTACTTTTGCATACCTGGCATCGTCGATGTGAGGCCTTTAGGCAGTTCAACCTCTGACTGCCATAATGGCCCTAATAGACCAAACTATGACTTGTATACACCTTTGGTGATGTTTTCGTGTGTATATCAACCGATTCTGATACGCTGGGCAGAATTTCGAGACATCGAAATTTTCACGTACTTTTGCATACCTGGCATCGTCGATGTGAGGCCTTTAGGCAGTTCAACCTCTGACTGCCATAATGGCCCTAATAGACCAAACTATGACTTGTATACACCTTTGGTGATGTTTTCGTGTGTATATCAACCGATTCTGATACGCTGGGCTGCATTTCAGGACTTCGAAGTTTTCACGTACTTTTGCATACCTGGCATCGTCGATGTGAGGCCTTTAGGCAGTTCAACCTCTGACTGCCATAATGGCCCTAATAGACCAAACTATGACTTGTATACACCTTTGGTGATGTTTTCGTGTGTATATCAACCGATTCTGATACGCTGGGCAGAATTTCGAGACATCGAAATTTTCACGTACTTTTGCATACCTGGCATCGTCGATGTGAGGCCTTTAGGCAGTTCAACCTCTGACTGCCATAATGCCCTAATAGACCAAACTATGACTTGTATACACCTTTGGTGATGTTTTCGTGTGTATATCAACCGATTCTGATACGCTGGGCTGCATTTCAGGACATCGAAGTTTTCACGTACTTTTGCATACCTGGCATCGTCGATGTGAGGCCTTTAGGCAGTTCAACCTCTGACTGCCATAATGGCCCTAATAGACCAAACTATGACTTGTATACACCTTTGATGATGTTTTCGTGTGTATATCAACCGATTCTGATACGCTGGGCTGCATTTCAGGACATCGAAGTTTTCACGTACTTTTGCATACCTGGCATCGTCGATGTGAGGCCTTTAGGCGGTTCAATCTCTGACTGCCATAATGGCCCTAATAGACCAAACTATGACTTGTATACACCTTTGGTGATGTTTTCGCGTGTATATCAACCGATTCTGATACGCTGGGCAGAATTTCGAGACATCGAAATTTTCACGTACTTTTGCATACCTGGCATCGTCGATGTGAGGCCTATAGGCAGTTCAACCTCTGACTGCCATAATGGCCCTAATAGACCAAACTATGACTTGTATACACCTTTGGTGATGTTTTCGTGTGTATATCAACCGATTCTGATACGCTGGGCAGAATTTCGAGACATCGAAATTTTCACGTACTTTTGCATACCTGGCATCGTCGATGTGAGGCCTTTAGGCAGTTCAACCTCTGACTGCCATAATGGCCCTAATAGACCAAACTATGACTTGTATACACCTGTCTTGATGTTTTCGTGTGTATATCAACCGATGCTGATACGCTGGGCAGAATTTCGAGACATCGAAATTTTCACGTACTTTTGCATACCTGGCATCGTCGATGTGAGGCCTTTAGGCAGTTCAACCTCTGACTGCCATAATGGCCCTAATAGACCAAACTATGACTTGTATACACCTTTGGTGATGTTTTCGCGTGTATATCAACCGATTCTGATACGCTGGGCTGCATTTCAGGACATCGAAATTTTCACGTACTTTTGCATACCTGGCATCGTCGATGTGAGGCCTTTAGGCAGTTCAACCTCTGACTGCCATAATGGCCCTAATAGACCAAACTATGACTTGTATACACCTTTGGTGATGTTTTCGTGTATATCAACCGATTCTGATACGCTGGGCAGAATTTCGAGACATCGAAATTTTCACGTACTTTTGCATACCTGGCATCGTCGATGTGAGGCCTTTAGGCAGTTCAACCTCTGACTGCCATAATGGCCCTAATAGACCAAACTATGACTTGTATACACCTTTGGTGATGTTTTCGTGTGTATATCAACCGATTCTGATACGCTGGGCAGAATTTCGAGACATCGAAATTTTCACGTACTTTTGCATACCTGGCATCGTCGATGTGAGGCCTTTAGGCAGTTCAACCTCTGACTGCCATAATGGCCCTAATAGACCAAACTATGACTTGTATACACCTTTGGTGATGTTTTCGTGTGTATATCAACCGATTCTGATACGCTGGGCTGCATTTCAGGACATCGAAATTTTCACGTACTTTTGCATACCTGGCATCGTCGATGTGAGGCCTTTAGGCAGTTCAACCTCTGACTGCCATAATGGCCCTAATAGACCAAACTATGACTTGTATACACCTTTGGTGATGTTTTCGTGTATATCAACCGATTCTGATACGCTGGGCTGCATTTCAGGACATCGAAATTTTCACGTACTTTTGCATACCTGGCATCGTCGATGTGAGGCCTATAGGCAGTTCAACCTCTGACTGCCATAATGGCCCTAATAGACCAAACTATGACTTGTATACACCGTTGGTGATGTTTTCGTGTGTATATCAACCGATTCTGATACGCTGGGCTGCATTTCAGGACATCGAAATTTTCACGTACTTTTGCATACCTGGCATCGTCGATGTGAGGCCTTTAGGCAGTTCAACCTCTGACTGCCATAATGGCCCTAATAGACCAAACTATGACTTGTATACACCTTTGGTGATGTTTTCGTGTATATCAACCGATTCTGATACGCTGGGCTGCATTTCAGGACATCGAAATTTTCACGTACTTTTGCATACCTGGCATCGTCGATGTGAGGCCTATAGGCAGTTCAACCTCTGACTGCCATAATGGCCCTAATAGACCAAACTATGACTTGTATACACCGTTGGTGATGTTTTCGTGTGTATATCAACCGATTCTGATACGCTGGGCTGCATTTCAGGACTTCGAAGTTTTCACGTACTTTTGCATACCTGGCATCGTCGATGTGAGGCCTTTAGGCAGTTCAACCTCTGACTGCCATAATGGCCCTAATAGACCAAACTATGACTTGTATACACCTTTGGTGATGTTTTCGTGTGTATATCAACCGATTCTGATACGCTGGGCAGAATTTCGAGACATCGAAATTTTCACGTACTTTTGCATACCTGGCATCGTCGATGTGAGGCCTATAGGCAGTTCAACCTCTGACTGCCATAATGGCCCTAATAGACCAAACTATGACTTGTATACACCGTTGGTGATGTTTTCGTGTGTATATCAACCGATTCTGATACGCTGGGCTGCATTTCAGGACATCGAAGTTTTCACGTACTTTTGCATACCTGGCATCGTCGATGTGAGGCCTTTAGGCAGTTCAACCTCTGACTGCCATAATGGCCCTAATAGACCAAACTATGACTTGTATACACCTTTGGTGATGTTTTCGTGTGTATATCAACCGATTCTGATACGCTGGGCTGCATTTCAGGACATCGAAATTTTCACGTACTTTTGCATACCTGGCATCGTCGATGTGAGGCCTTTAGGCGGTTCAATCTCTGACTGCCATAATGGCCCTAATAGACCAAACTATGACTTGTATACACCTTTGGTGATGTTTTCGCGTGTATATCAACCGATTCTGATACGCTGGGCAGAATTTCGAGACATCGAAATTTTCACGTACTTTTGCATACCTGGCATCGTCGATGTGAGGCCTTTAGGCAGTTCAACCTCTGACTGCCATAATGGCCCTAATAGACCAAACTATGACTTGTATACACCTTTGGTGATGTTTTCGTGTGTATATCAACCGATTCTGATACGCTGGGCAGAATTTCGAGACATCGAAATTTTCACGTACTTTTGCATACCTGGCATCGTCGATGTGAGGCCTTTAGGCAGTTCAACCTCTGACTGCCATAATGGCCCTAATAGACCAAACTATGACTTGTATACACCTTTGGTGATGTTTTCGTGTGTATATCAACCGATTCTGATACGCTGGGATGCATTTCAGGACATCGAAATTTTCACGTACTTTTGCATACCTGGCATCGTCGATGTGAGGCCTTTAGGCAGTTCAACCTCTGACTGCCATAATGGCCCTAATAGACCAAACTATGACTTGTATACACCTTTGGTGATGTTTTCGTGTGTATATCAACCGATTCTGATACGCTGGGCTGCATTTCAGGACATCGAAATTTTCACGTACTTTTGCATACCTGGCATCGTCGATGTGAGGCCTTTAGGCAGTTCAACCTCTGACTGCCATAATGGCCCTAATAGACCAAACTATGACTTGTATACACCTTTGGTGATGTTTTCGTGTATATCAACCGATTCTGATACGCTGGGCTGCATTTCAGGACTTCGAAGTTTTCACGTACTTTTGCATACCTGGCATCGTCGATGTGAGGCCTTTAGGCAGTTCAACCTCTGACTGCCATAATGGCCCTAATAGACCAAACTATGACTTGTATACACCTTTGGTGATGTTTTCGTGTGTATATCAACCGATTCTGATACGCTGGGCAGAATTTCGAGACATCGAAATTTTCACGTACTTTTGCATACCTGGCATCGTCGATGTGAGGCCTTTAGGCAGTTCAACCTCTGACTGCCATAATGGCCCTAATAGACCAAACTATGACTTGTATACACCTTTGGTGATGTTTTCGTGTGTATATCAACCGATTCTGATACGCTGGGCTGCATTTCAGGACATCGAAGTTTTCACGTACTTTTGCATACCTGGCATCGTCGATGTGAGGCCTTTAGGCAGTTCAACCTCTGACTGCCATAATGGCCCTAATAGACCAAACTATGACTTGTATACACCTTTGGTGATGTTTTCGTGTGTATATCAACCGATTCTGATACGCTGGGCAGAATTTCGAGACATCGAAATTTTCACGTACTTTTGCATACCTGGCATCGTCGATGTGAGGCCTTTAGGCAGTTCAACCTCTGACTGCCATAATGGCCCTAATAGACCAAACTATGACTTGTATACACCTTTGGTGATGTTTTCGTGTGTATATCAACCGATTCTGATACGCTGGGCAGAATTTCGAGACATCGAAATTTTCACGTACTTTTGCATACCTGGCATCGTCGATGTGAGGCCTTTAGGCAGTTCAACCTCTGACTGCCATAATGGCCCTAATAGACCAAACTATGACTTGTATACACCTTTGGTGATGTTTTCGTGTGTATATCAACCGATTCTGATACGCTGGGCAGAATTTCGAGACATCGAAATTTTCACGTACTTTTGCATACCTGGCATCGTCGATGTGAGGCCTTTAGGCAGTTCAACCTCTGACTGCCATAATGGCCCTAATAGACCAAACTATGACTTGTATACACCTTTGGTGATGTTTTCGTGTGTATATCAACCGATTCTGATACGCTGGGCAGAATTTCGAGACATCGAAATTTTCACGTACTTTTGCATACCTGGCATCGTCGATGTGAGGCCTTTAGGCAGTTCAACCTCTGACTGCCATAATGGCCCTAATAGACCAAACTATGACTTGTATACACCTTTGGTGATGTTTTCGTGTATATCAACCGATTCTGATACGCTGGGCTGCATTTCAGGACATCGAAATTTTCACGTACTTTTGCATACCTGGCATCGTCGATGTGAGGCCTATAGGCAGTTCAACCTCTGGCTGCCATAATGGCCCTAATAGACCAAACTATGACTTGTATACACCGTTGGTGATGTTTTCGTGTGTATATCAACCGATTCTGATACGCTGGGCTGCATTTCAGGACATCGAAGTTTTCACGTACTTTTGCATACCTGGCATCGTCGATGTGAGGCCTTTAGGCAGTTCAACCTCTGACTGCCATAATGGCCCTAATAGACCAAACTATGACTTGTATACACCTTTGGTGATGTTTTCGTGTATATCAACCGATTCTGATACGCTGGGCTGCATTTCAGGACATCGAAATTTTCACGTACTTTTGCATACCTGGCATCGTCGATGTGAGGCCTTTAGGCAGTTCAACCTCTGACTGCCATAATGGCCCTAATAGACCAAACTATGACTTGTATACACCTTTGGTGATGTTTTCGTGTATATCAACCGATTCTGATACGCTGGGCTGCATTTCAGGACATCGAAATTTTCACGTACTTTTGCATACCTGGCATCGTCGATGTGAGGCCTATAGGCAGTTCAACCTCTGACTGCCATAATGGCCCTAATAGACCAAACTATGACTTGTATACACCGTTGGTGATGTTTTCGTGTGTATATCAACCGATTCTGATACGCTGGGCTGCATTTCAGGACATCGAAGTTTTCACGTACTTTTGCATACCTGGCATCGTCGATGTGAGGCCTTTAGGCAGTTCAACCTCTGACTGCCATAATGGCCCTAATAGACCAAACTATGACTTGTATACACCTTTGGTGATGTTTTCGTGTGTATATCAACCGATTCTGATACGCTGGGCAGAATTTCGAGACATCGAAATTTTCACGTACTTTTGCATACCTGGCATCGTCGATGTGAGGCCTTTAGGCAGTTCAACCTCTGACTGCCATAATGGCCCTAATAGACCAAACTATGACTTGTATACACCTTTGGTGATGTTTTCGTGTGTATATCAACCGATTCTGATACGCTGGGCTGCATTTCAGGACATCGAAGTTTTCACGTACTTTTGCATACCTGGCATCGTCGATGTGAGGCCTTTAGGCAGTTCAACCTCTGACTGCCATAATGGCCCTAATAGACCAAACTATGACTTGTATACACCTTTGGTGATGTTTTCGTGTGTATATCAACCGATTCTGATACGCTGGGCAGAATTTCGAGACATCGAAATTTTCACGTACTTTTGCATACCTGGCATCGTCGATGTGAGGCCTTTAGGCAGTTCAACCTCTGACTGCCATAATGGCCCTAATAGACCAAACTATGACTTGTATACACCTTTGGTGATGTTTTCGTGTGTATATCAACCGATTCTGATACGCTGGGCAGAATTTCGAGACATCGAAATTTTCACGTACTTTTGCATACCTGGCATCGTCGATGTGAGGCCTTTAGGCAGTTCAACCTCTGACTGCCATAATGGCCCTAATAGACCAAACTATGACTTGTATACACCTTTGGTGATGTTTGCGTGTGTATATCAACCGATTCTGATACGCTGGGCAGAATTTCGAGACATCGAAATTTTCACGTACTTTTGCATACCTGGCATCGTCGATGTGAGGCCTTTAGGCAGTTCAACCTCTGACTGCCATAATGGCCCTAATAGACCAAACTATGACTTGTATACACCTTTGGTGATGTTTTCGTGTGTATATCAACCGATTCTGATACGCTGGGCTGCATTTCAGGACATCGAAGTTTTCACGTACTTTTGCATACCTGGCATCGTCGATGTGAGGCCTTTAGGCAGTTCAACCTCTGACTGCCATAATGGCCCTAATAGACCAAACTATGACTTGTATACACCTTTGGTGATGTTTTCGTGTGTATATCAACCGATTCTGATACGCTGGGCAGAATTTCGAGACATCGAAATTTTCACGTACTTTTGCATACCTGGCATCGTCGATGTGAGGCCTTTAGGCAGTTCAACCTCTGACTGCCATAATGGCCCTAATAGACCAAACTATGACTTGTATACACCTTTGGTGATGTTTTCGTGTGTATATCAACCGATTCTGATACGCTGGGCAGAATTTCGAGACATCGAAATTTTCACGTACTTTTGCATACCTGGCATCGTCGATGTGAGGCCTTTAGGCAGTTCAACCTCTGACTGCCATAATGGCCCTAATAGACCAAACTATGACTTGTATACACCTTTGGTGATGTTTTCGTGTGTATATCAACCGATTCTGATACGCTGGGCAGAATTTCGAGACATCGAAATTTTCACGTACTTTTGCATACCTGGCATCGTCGATGTGAGGCCTTTAGGCAGTTCAACCTCTGACTGCCATAATGGCCCTAATAGACCAAACTATGACTTGTATACACCTTTGGTGATGTTTTCGTGTGTATATCAACCGATTCTGATACGCTGGGCAGAATTTCGAGACATCGAAATTTTCACGTACTTTTGCATACCTGGCATCGTCGATGTGAGGCCTTTAGGCAGTTCAACCTCTGACTGCCATAATGGCCCTAATAGACCAAACTATGACTTGTATACACCTTTGGTGATGTTTTCGTGTATATCAACCGATTCTGATACGCTGGGCTGCATTTCAGGACATCGAAGTTTTCACGTACTTTTGCATACCTGGCATCGTCGATGTGAGGCCTTTAGGCAGTTCAACCTCTGACTGCCATAATGGCCCTAATAGACCAAACTATGACTTGTATACACCTTTGGTGATGTTTTCGTGTATATCAACCGATTCTGATACGCTGGGCTGCATTTCAGGACATCGAAATTTTCACGTACTTTTGCATACCTGGCATCGTCGATGTGAGGCCTTTAGGCAGTTCAACCTCTGACTGCCATAATGGCCCTAATAGACCAAACTATGACTTGTATACACCGTTGGTGATGTTTTCGTGTGTATATCAACCGATTCTGATACGCTGGGCTGCATTTCAGGACATCGAAGTTTTCACGTACTTTTGCATACCTGGCATCGTCGATGTGAGGCCTATAGGCAGTTCAACCTCTGACTGCCATAATGGCCCTAATAGACCAAACTATGACTTGTATACACCGTTGGTGATGTTTTCGTGTGTATATCAACCGATTCTGATACGCTGGGCTGCATTTCAGGACATCGAAATTTTCACGTACTTTTGCATACCTGGCATCGTCGATGTGAGGCCTTTAGGCAGTTCAACCTCTGACTGCCATAATGGCCCTAATAGACCAAACTATGACTTGTATACACCTTTGGTGATGTTTTCGTGTGTATATCAACCGATTCTGATACGCTGGGCAGAATTTCGAGACATCGAAATTTTCACGTACTTTTGCATACCTGGCATCGTCGATGTGAGGCCTTTAGGCAGTTCAACCTCTGACTGCCATAATGGCCCTAATAGACCAAACTATGACTTGTATACACCTTTGGTGATGTTTTCGTGTGTATATCAACCGATTCTGATACGCTGGGATGCATTTCAGGACATCGAAATTTTCACGTACTTTTGCATACCTGGCATCGTCGATGTGAGGCCTTTAGGCAGTTCAACCTCTGACTGCCATAATGGCCCTAATAGACCAAACTATGACTTGTATACACCTTTGGTGATGTTTTCGTGTATATCAACCGATTCTGATACGCTGGGCTGCATTTCAGGACATCGAAATTCTCACGTACTTTTGCATACCTGGCATCGTCGATGTGAGGCCTATAGGCAGTTCAACCTCTGACTGCCATAATGGCCCTAATAGAGCAAACTATGACTTGTATACACCGTTGGTGATGTTTTCGTGTGTATATCAACCGATTCTGATACGCTGGGCTGCATTTCAGGACATCGAAGTTTTCACGTACTTTTGTATACCTGGCATCGTCGATGTGAGGCCTTTAGGCAGTTCAACCTCTGACTGCCATAATGGCCCTAATAGACCAAACTATGACTTGTATACACCTTTGGTGATGTTTTCGTGTGTATATCAACCGATTCTGATACGCTGGGCAGAATTTCGAGACATCGAAATTTTCACGTACTTTTGCATACCTGGCATCGTCGATGTGAGGCCTTAAGGCAGTTCAACCTCTGACTGCCATAATGGCCCTAATAGACCAAACTATGACTTGTATACACCTTTGGTGATGTTTTCGTGTGTATATCAACCGATTCTGATACGCTGGGCAGAATTTCAGGACATCGAAATTTTCACGTACTTTTGCATACCTGGCATCGTCGATGTGAGGCCTTTAGGCAGTTCAACCTCTGACTGCCATAATGGCCCTAATAGACCAAACTATGACTTTTATACACCTTTGGTGATGTTTTCGTGTGTATATCAACCGATTCTGATACGCTGGGCAGAATTTCGAGACATCGAAATTTTCACGTACTTTTGCATTCCTGGCATCGTCGATGTGAAACCTTTAGGCAGTTCAACCTCTGACTGCCATAATGGCCCTAATAGACCAAACTATGACTTGTATACACCTTTGGTGATGTTTTCGTGTGTATATCAACCGATTCTGATACGCTGGGCTGCATTTCAGGACATCGAAGTTTTCACGTACTTTTGCATACCTGGCATCGTCGATGTGAGGCCTTTAGGCAGTTCAACCTCTGACTGCCATAATGGCCCTAATAGACCAAACTATGACTTGTATACACCTTTGGTGATGTTTTCGTGTGTATATCAACCGATTCTGATACGCTGGGCAGAATTTCGAGACATCGAAATTTTCACGTACTTTTGCATACCTGGCATCGTCGATGTGAGGCCTTTAGGCAGTTCAACCTCTGACTGCCATAATGGCCCTAATAGACCAAACTATGACTTGTATACACCTTTGGTGATGTTTTCGTGTGTATATCAACCGATTCTGATACGCTGGGCAGAATTTCGAGACATCGAAATTTTCACGTACTTTTGCATACCTGGCATCGTCGATGTGAGGCCTTTAGGCAGTTCAACCTCTGACTGCCATAATGGCCCTAATAGACCAAACTATGACTTGTATACACCTTTGGTGATGTTTTCGTGTGTATATCAACCGATTCTGATACGCTGGGCTGCATTTCAGGACATCGAAGTTTTCACGTACTTTTGCATACCTGGCATCGTCGATGTGAGGCCTTTAGGCAGTTCAACCTCTGACTGCCATAATGGCCCTAATAGACCAAACTATGACTTGTATACACCTTTGGTGATGTTTTCGTGTGTATATCAACCGATTCTGATACGCTGGGCAGAATTTCGAGACATCGAAATTTTCACGTACTTTTGCATTCCTGGCATCGTCGATGTGAAACCTTTAGGCAGTTCAACCTCTGACTGCCATAATGGCCCTAGTAGACCAAACTATGACTTGTATACACCTTTGGTGATGTTTTCGTGTGTATATCAACCGATTCTGATACGCTGGGCTGCATTTCAGGACATCGAAGTTTTCACGTACTTTTGCATACCTGGCATCGTCGATGTGAGGCCTTTAGGCAGTTCAACCTCTGACTGCCATAATGGCCCTAATAGACCAAACTATGACTTGTATACACCTTTGGTGATGTTTTCGTGTGTATATCAACCGATTCTGATACGCTGGGCAGAATTTCGAGACATCGAAATTTTCACGTACTTTTGCATTCCTGGCATCGTCGATGTGAAACCTTTAGGCAGTTCAACCTCTGACTGCCATAATGGCCCTAATAGACCAAACTATGACTTGTATACACCTTTGGTGATGTTTTCGTGTGTATATCAACCGATTCTGATACGCTGGGCTGCATTTCAGGACATCGAAGTTTTCACGTACTTTTGCATACCTGGCATCGTCGATGTGAGGCCTTTAGGCAGTTCAACCTCTGACTGCCATAATGGCCCTAATAGACCAAACTATGACTTGTATACACCTTTGGTGATGTTTTCGTGTGTATATCAACCGATTCTGATACGCTGGGCTGCATTTCAGGACATCGAAGTTTGCACGTACTTTTGCATACCTGGCATCGTCGATGTGAGGCCTTTAGGCAGTTCAACCTCTGACTGCCATAATGGCCCTAATAGACCAAACTATGACTTGTATACACCTTTGGTGATGTTTTCGTGTGTATATCAACCGATTCTGATACGCTGGGATGCATTTCAGGACATCGAAATTTTCACGTACTTTTGCATACCTGGCATCGTCGATGTGAGGCCTTTAGGCAGTTCAACCTCTGACTGCCATAATGGCCCTAATAGACCAAACTATGACTTGTATACACCTTTGGTGATGTTTTCGTGTGTATATCAACCGATTCTGATACGCTGGGCAGAATTTCGAGACATCGAAATTTTCACGTACTTTTGCATACCTGGCATCGTCGATGTGAGGCCTTTAGGCAGTTCAACCTCTGACTGCCATAATGGCCCTAATAGACCAAACTATGACTTGTATACACCTTTGGTGATGTTTTCGTGTGTATATCAACCGATTCTGATACGCTGGGCTGCATTTCAGGACATCGAAGTTTTCACGTACTTTTGCATACCTGGCATCGTCGATGTGAGGCCTTTAGGCAGTTCAACCTCTGACTGCCATAATGGCCCTAATAGACCAAACTATGACTTGTATACACCTTTGGTGATGTTTTCGTGTGTATATCAACCGATTCTGATACGCTGGGATGCATTTCAGGACATCGAAATTTTCACGTACTTTTGCATACCTGGCATCGTCGATGTGAGGCCTTTAGGCAGTTCAACCTCTGACTGCCATAATGGCCCTAATAGACCAAACTATGACTTGTATACACCTTTGATGATGTTTTCGTGTGTATATCAACCGATTCTGATACGCTGGGCTGCATTTCAGGACATCGAAATTTTCACGTACTTTTGCATACCTGGCATCGTCGATGTGAGGCCTTTAGGCGGTTCAATCTCTGACTGCCATAATGGCCCTAATAGACCAAACTATGACTTGTATACACCTTTGGTGATGTTTTCGTGTGTATATCAACCGATTCTGATACGCTGGGCTGCATTTCAGGACATCGAAATTTTCACGTACTTTTGCATACCTGGCATCGTCGATGTGAGGCCTTTAGGCGGTTCAATCTCTGACTGCCATAATGGCCCTAATAGACCAAAGTATGACTTGTATACACCTTTGGTGATGTTTTCGTGTGTATATCAACCGATTCTGATACGCTGGGCTGCATTTCAGGACATCGAAATTTTCACGTACTTTTGCATACCTGGCATCGTCGATGTGAGGCCTTTAGGCGGTTCAATCTCTGACTGCCATAATGGCCCTAATAGACCAAACTATGACTTGTATACACCTTTGGTGATGTTTTCGTGTGTATATCAACCGATTCTGATACGCTGGGCAGAATTTCGAGACATCGAAATTTTCACGTACTTTTGCATACCTGGCATCGTCGATGTGAGGCCTTTAGGCAGTTCAACCTCTGACTGCCATAATGGCCCTAATAGACCAAACTATGACTTGTATACACCTTTGGTGATGTTTTCGTGTGTATATCAACCGATTCTGATACGCTGGGCAGAATTTCGAGACATCGAAATTTTCACGTACTTTTGCATACCTGGCATCGTCGATGTGAGGCCTTTAGGCAGTTCAACCTCTGACTGCCATAATGGCCCTAATAGACCAAACTATGACTTGTATACACCTTTGATGATGTTTTCATGTGTGTATTAACCGATTCTGATACGCTGGGCAGAATTTCGAGACATCGAAATTTTCACGTACTTTTGCATAAATGGCATCGTCGATGTGAGGCCTTTAGGCAGTTCAACCTCTGACTGCAATAATGGCCCTAATAGACCAAACTATGACTTGTATACACCTTTGATGATGTTTTCATGTGTGTATTAACCGATTCTGATACGCTGGGCAGAATTTCGAGACATCGAAATTTTCACGTACTTTTGCATACCTGGCATCGTCGATGTGAGGCCTTTAGGCGGTTCAATCTCTGACTGCCATAATGGCCCTAATAGACCAAACTATGACTTGTATACACTTTTGGTGATGTTTTCGTGTGTATATCAACCGATTCTGATACGCTGGGCTGCATTTCAGGACATCGAAATTTTCACGTACTTTTGCATACCTGGCATCGTCGATGTGAGGCCTTTAGGCAGTTCAACCTCTGACTGCCATAATGGCCCTAATAGACCAAACTATGACTTGTATACACCTTTGGTGATGTTTTCGTGTGTATATCAACCGATTCTGATACGCTGGGCAGAATTTCGAGACATCGAAATTTTCACGTACTTTTGCATACCTGGCATCGTCGATGTGAGGCCTTTAGGCAGTTCAACCTCTGACTGCCATAATGGCCCTAATAGACTAAACTATGACTTGTATACACCTTTGGTGATGTTTTCGTGTGTATATCAACCGATTCTGATACGCTGGGCTGCATTTCAGGACATCGAAATTTTCACGTACTTTTGCATACCTGGCATCATCGATGTGAGGCCTTTAGGCGGTTCAATCTCTGACTGCCATAATGGCCCTAATAGACCAAACTATGACTTGTATACACCTTTGGTGATGTTTTCGTGTGTATATCAACCGATTCTGATACGCTGGGCTGCATTTCAGGACATCGAAATTTTCACGTACTTTTGCATACCTGGCATCGTCGATGTGAGGCCTTTAGGCAGTTCAACCTCTGACTGCCATAATGGCCCTAATAGACCAAACTATGACTTGTATACACCTTTGGCCCTAATAGACCAAACTATGACTTGTATACACCTTTGATGATGTTTTCGTGTGTATATCAACCGATTCTGATACGCTGGGCTGCATTTCAGGACATCGAAATTTTCACGTACTTTTGCATACCTGGCATCGTCGATGTGAGGCCTTTAGGCGGTTCAATCTCTGACTGCCATAATGGCCCTAATA
The DNA here is from genome assembly GCA_905231855.2 of Eristalis tenax. Classification (NCBI taxonomy): domain Eukaryota; kingdom Metazoa; phylum Arthropoda; class Insecta; order Diptera; family Syrphidae; genus Eristalis; species Eristalis tenax. Next base: position 40,477,008 of record HG993127.1, read on the forward strand.
GACCAAACTATGACTTGTATACACCTTTGGTGATGTTTTCGTGTGTATATCAACCGATTCTGATACGCTGGGCTGCATTTCAGGACATCGAAATTTTCACGTACTTTTGCATACCTGGCATCGTCGATGTGAGGCCTTTAGGCGGTTCAATCTCTGACTGCCATAATGGCCCTAATAGACCAAAGTATGACTTGTATACACCTTTGGTGATGTTTTCGTGTGTATATCAACCGATTCTGATACGCTGGGCTGCATTTCAGGACATCGAAATTTTCACGTACTTTTGCATACCTGGCATCGTCGATGTGAGGCCTTTAGGCAGTTCAACCTCTGACTGCCATAATGGCCCTAATAGACCAAACTATGACTTGTATACACCTTTGATGATGTTTTCATGTGTGTATTAACCGATTCTGATACGCTGGGCAGAATTTCGAGACATCGAAATTTTCACGTACTTTTGCATAAATGGCATCGTCGATGTGAGGCCTTTAGGCAGTTCAACCTCTGACTGCAATAATGGCCCTAATAGACCAAACTATGACTTGTATACACCTTTGATGATGTTTTCATGTGTGTATTAACCGATTCTGATACGCTGGGCAGAATTTCGAGACATCGAAATTTTCACGTACTTTTGCATACCTGGCATCGTCGATGTGAGGCCTTTAGGCGGTTCAATCTCTGACTGCCATAATGGCCCTAATAGACCAAACTATGACTTGTATACACTTTTGGTGATGTTTTCGTGTGTATATCAACCGATTCTGATACGCTGGGCTGCATTTCAGGACATCGAAATTTTCACGTACTTTTGCATACCTGGCATCGTCGATGTGAGGCCTTTAGGCGGTTCAATCTCTGACTGCCATAATGGCCCTAATAGACCAAACTATGACTTGTATACACCTTTGGTGATGTTTTCGTGTGTATATCAACCGATTCTGATACGCTGGGCTGCATTTCAGGACATCGAAATTTTCACGTACTTTTGCATACCTGGCATCGTCGATGTGAGGCCTTTAGGCAGTTCAACCTCTGACTGCCATAATGGCCCTAATAGACCAAACTATGACTTGTATACACCTTTGGTGATGTTTTCGTGTGTATATCAACCGATTCTGATACGCTGGGCAGAATTTCGAGACATCGAAATTTTCACGTACTTTTGCATACCTGGCATCGTCGATGTGAGGCCTTTAGGCAGTTCAACCTCTGACTGCCATAATGGCCCTAATAGACTAAACTATGACTTGTATACACCTTTGGTGATGTTTTCGTGTGTATATCAACCGATTCTGATACGCTGGGCTGCATTTCAGGACATCGAAATTTTCACGTACTTTTGCATACCTGGCATCATCGATGTGAGGCCTTTAGGCGGTTCAATCTCTGACTGCCATAATGGCCCTAATAGACCAAACTATGACTTGTATACACCTTTGGTGATGTTTTCGTGTGTATATCAACCGATTCTGATACGCTGGGCAGAATTTCGAGACATCGAAATTTTCACGTACTTTTGCATACCTGGCATCGTCGATGTGAGGCCTTTAGGCAGTTCAACCTCTGACTGCCATAATGGCCCTAATAGACTAAACTATGACTTGTATACACCTTTGGTGATGTTTTCGTGTGTATATCAACCGATTCTGATACGCTGGGCTGCTTTTCAGGACATCGAAATTTTCACGTACTTTTGCATACCTGGCATCGTCGATGTCAGGCCTTTAGGCGGTTCAATCTCTGACTGCCATAATGGCCCTAATAGACCAAACTATGACTTGTATACACCTTTGGTGATGTTTTCGTGTGTATATCAACCGATTCTGATACGCTGGGCTGCATTTCAGGACATCGAAATTTTCACGTACTTTTGCATACCTGGCATCGTCGATGTGAGGCCTTTAGGCAGTTCAACCTCTGACTGCCATAATGGCCCTAATAGACCAAACTATGACTTGTATACACCTTTGGTGATGTTTTCGTGTGTATATCAACCGATTCTGATACGCTGGGCAGAATTTCGAGACATCGAAATTTTCACGTACTTTTGCATACCTGGCATCGTCGATGTGAGGCCTTTAGGCAGTTCAACCTCTGACTGCCATAATGGCCCTAATAGACCAAACTATGACTTGTATACACCTTTGGTGATGTTTTCGTGTGTATATCAACCGATTCTGATACGCTGGGCAGAATTTCGAGACATCGAAATTTTCACGTACTTTTGCATACCTGGCATCGTCGATGTGAGGCCTTTAGGCAGTTCAACCTCTGACTGCCATAATGGCCCTAATAGACTAAACTATGACTTGTATACACCTTTGGTGATGTTTTCGTGTGTATATCAACCGATTCTGATACACTGGGCTGCATTTCAGGACATCGAAATTTTCACGTACTTTTGCATACCTGGCATCATCGATGTGAGGCCTTTAGGCGGTTCAATCTCTGACTGCCATAATGGCCCTAATAGACCAAACTATGACTTGTATACACCTTTGGTGATGTTTTCGTGTGTATATCAACCGATTCTGATACGCTGGGCTGCATTTCAGGACATCGAAATTTTCACGTACTTTTGCATACCTGGCATCGTCGATGTGAGGCCTTTAGGCAGTTCAACCTCTGACTGCCATAATGGCCCTAATAGACCAAACTATGCCTTGTATACACCTTTGGTGATGTTTTCGTGTGTATATCAACCGATTCTGATACGCTGGGCAGAATTTCGAGACATCGAAATTTTCACGTACTTTTGCATACCTGGCATCGTCGATGTGAGGCCTTTAGGCAGTTCAACCTCTGACTGCCATAATGGCCCTAATAGACTAAACTATGACTTGTATACACCTTTGGTGATGTTTTCGTGTGTATATCAACCGATTCTGATACGCTGGGCTGCATTTCAGGACATCGAAATTTTCACGTACTTTTGCATACCTGGCATCATCGATGTGAGGCCTTTAGGCGGTTCAATCTCTGACTGCCATAATGGCCCTAATAGACCAAACTATGACTTGTATACACCTTTGGTGATGTTTTCGTGTGTATATCAACCGATTCTGATACGCTGGGCTGCATTTCAGGACATCGAAATTTTCACGTACTTTTGCATACCTGGCATCGTCGATGTGAGGCCTTTAGGCAGTTCAACCTCTGACTGCCATAATGGCCCTAATAGACCAAACTATGACTTGTATACACCTTTGGCCCTAATAGACCAAACTATGACTTGTATACACCTTTGATGATGTTTTCGTGTGTATATCAACCGATTCTGATACGCTGGGCTGCATTTCAGGACATCGAAATTTTCACGTACTTTTGCATACCTGGCATCGTCGATGTGAGGCCTTTAGGCGGTTCAATCTCTGACTGCCATAATGGCCCTAATAGACCAAACTATGACTTGTATACACCTTTGGTGATGTTTTCGTGTGTATATCAACCGATTCTGATACGCTGGGCTGCATTTCAGGACATCGAAATTTTCACGTACTTTTGCATACCTGGCATCGTCGATGTGAGGCCTTTAGGCGGTTCAATCTCTGACTGCCATAATGGCCCTAATAGACCAAAGTATGACTTGTATACACCTTTGGTGATGTTTTCGTGTGTATATCAACCGATTCTGATACGCTGGGCTGCATTTCAGGACATCGAAATTTTCACGTACTTTTGCATACCTGGCATCGTCGATGTGAGGCCTTTAGGCAGTTCAACCTCTGACTGCCATAATGGCCCTAATAGACCAAACTATGACTTGTATACACCTTTGATGATGTTTTCATGTGTGTATTAACCGATTCTGATACGCTGGGCAGAATTTCGAGACATCGAAATTTTCACGTACTTTTGCATAAATGGCATCGTCGATGTGAGGCCTTTAGGCAGTTCAACCTCTGACTGCAATAATGGCCCTAATAGACCAAACTATGACTTGTATACACCTTTGATGATGTTTTCATGTGTGTATTAACCGATTCTGATACGCTGGGCAGAATTTCGAGACATCGAAATTTTCACGTACTTTTGCATACCTGGCATCGTCGATGTGAGGCCTTTAGGCGGTTCAATCTCTGACTGCCATAATGGCCCTAATAGACCAAACTATGACTTGTATACACTTTTGGTGATGTTTTCGTGTGTATATCAACCGATTCTGATACGCTGGGCTGCATTTCAGGACATCGAAATTTTCACGTACTTTTGCATACCTGGCATCGTCGATGTGAGGCCTTTAGGCGGTTCAATCTCTGACTGCCATAATGGCCCTAATAGACCAAACTATGACTTGTATACACCTTTGGTGATGTTTTCGTGTGTATATCAACCGATTCTGATACGCTGGGCTGCATTTCAGGACATCGAAATTTTCACGTACTTTTGCATACCTGGCATCGTCGATGTGAGGCCTTTAGGCAGTTCAACCTCTGACTGCCATAATGGCCCTAATAGACCAAACTATGACTTGTATACACCTTTGGTGATGTTTTCGTGTGTATATCAACCGATTCTGATACGCTGGGCAGAATTTCGAGACATCGAAATTTTCACGTACTTTTGCATACCTGGCATCGTCGATGTGAGGCCTTTAGGCAGTTCAACCTCTGACTGCCATAATGGCCCTAATAGACTAAACTATGACTTGTATACACCTTTGGTGATGTTTTCGTGTGTATATCAACCGATTCTGATACGCTGGGCTGCATTTCAGGACATCGAAATTTTCACGTACTTTTGCATACCTGGCATCATCGATGTGAGGCCTTTAGGCGGTTCAATCTCTGACTGCCATAATGGCCCTAATAGACCAAACTATGACTTGTATACACCTTTGGTGATGTTTTCGTGTGTATATCAACCGATTCTGATACGCTGGGCAGAATTTCGAGACATCGAAATTTTCACGTACTTTTGCATACCTGGCATCGTCGATGTGAGGCCTTTAGGCAGTTCAACCTCTGACTGCCATAATGGCCCTAATAGACTAAACTATGACTTGTATACACCTTTGGTGATGTTTTCGTGTGTATATCAACCGATTCTGATACGCTGGGCTGCTTTTCAGGACATCGAAATTTTCACGTACTTTTGCATACCTGGCATCGTCGATGTGAGGCCTTTAGGCGGTTCAATCTCTGACTGCCATAATGGCCCTAATAGACCAAACTATGACTTGTATACACCTTTGGTGATGTTTTCGTGTGTATATCAACCGATTCTGATACGCTGGGCTGCATTTCAGGACATCGAAATTTTCACGTACTTTTGCATACCTGGCATCGTCGATGTGAGGCCTTTAGGCAGTTCAACCTCTGACTGCCATAATGGCCCTAATAGACCAAACTATGACTTGTATACACCTTTGGTGATGTTTTCGTGTGTATATCAACCGATTCTGATACGCTGGGCAGAATTTCGAGACATCGAAATTTTCACGTACTTTTGCATACCTGGCATCGTCGATGTGAGGCCTTTAGGCAGTTCAACCTCTGACTGCCATAATGGCCCTAATAGACCAAACTATGACTTGTATACACCTTTGGTGATGTTTTCGTGTGTATATCAACCGATTCTGATACGCTGGGCAGAATTTCGAGACATCGAAATTTTCACGTACTTTTGCATACCTGGCATCGTCGATGTGAGGCCTTTAGGCAGTTCAACCTCTGACTGCCATAATGGCCCTAATAGACTAAACTATGACTTGTATACACCTTTGGTGATGTTTTCGTGTGTATATCAACCGATTCTGATACACTGGGCTGCATTTCAGGACATCGAAATTTTCACGTACTTTTGCATACCTGGCATCATCGATGTGAGGCCTTTAGGCGGTTCAATCTCTGACTGCCATAATGGCCCTAATAGACCAAACTATGACTTGTATACACCTTTGGTGATGTTTTCGTGTGTATATCAACCGATTCTGATACGCTGGGCTGCATTTCAGGACATCGAAATTTTCACGTACTTTTGCATACCTGGCATCGTCGATGTGAGGCCTTTAGGCAGTTCAACCTCTGACTGCCATAATGGCCCTAATAGACCAAACTATGACTTGTATACACCTTTGGTGATGTTTTCGTGTGTATATCAACCGATTCTGATACGCTGGGCAGAATTTCGAGACATCGAAATTTTCACGTACTTTTGCATACCTGGCATCGTCGATGTGAGGCCTTTAGGCAGTTCAACCTCTGACTGCCATAATGGCCCTAATAGACTAAACTATGACTTGTATACACCGTTGGTGATGTTTTCGTGTGTATATCAACCGATTCTGATACGCTGGGCTGCTTTTCAGGACATCGAAATTTTCACGTACTTTTGCATACCTGGCATCGTCGATGTGAGGCCTTTAGGCGGTTCAATCTCTGACTGCCATAATGGCCCTAATAGACCAAACTATGACTTGTATACACCTTTGGTGATGTTTTCGTGTGTATATCAACCGATTCTGATACGCTGGGCTGCATTTCAGGACATCGAAATTTTCACGTACTTTTGCATACCTGGCATCGTCGATGTGAGGCCTTTAGGCAGTTCAACCTCTGACTGCCATAATGGCCCTAATAGACCAAACTATGACTTGTATACACCTTTGGTGATGTTTTCGTGTGTATATCAACCGATTCTGATACGCTGGGCAGAATTTCGAGACATCGAAATTTTCACGTACTTTTGCATACCTGGCATCGTCGATGTGAGGCCTTTAGGCAGTTCAACCTCTGACTGCCATAATGGCCCTAATAGACTAAACTATGACTTGTATACACCTTTGGTGATGTTTTCGTGTGTATATCAACCGATTCTGATACGCTGGGCTGCATTTCAGGACATCGAAATTTTCACGTACTTTTGCATACCTGGCATCGTCGATGTGAGGCCTTTAGGCGGTTCAATCTCTGACTGCCATAATGGCCATAATAGACCAAACTATGACTTGTATACACCTTTGGTGATGTTTTCGTGTATATCAACCGATTCTGATACGCTGGGCTGCATTTCAGGACATCGAAATTTTCACGTACTTTTGCATACCTGGCATCGTCGATGTGAGGCCTTTAGGCAGTTCAACCTCTGACTGCCATAATGGCCCTAATAGACCAAACTATGACTTGTATACACCTTTGATGATGTTTTCGTGTGTGTATTAACCGATTGTGATACGCTGGGCAGAATTTCGAGACATCGAAATTTTCACGTACTTTTGCATACCTTGCATCGTCGATGTGAGGCCTTTAGGCAGTTCAACCTCTGACTGCAATAATGGCCCAAATAGACCAAACTATGACTTGTATATACCTTTGGTGATGTTTTCGTGTGTATATCAACCGATTCTGATACGCTGGGCAGAATTTCGAGACATCGAAATTTTCACGTATTTTTGCATACCTGGCATAGTCGATGTGAGGCCTTTAGGCAGTTCAACCTCTGACTGCCATAATGGCCCTAATAGACCAAACTATGCCTTGTATACACCTTTGGTGATGTTTGCGTGTATATCAACCGATTCTGATACGCTGGGCTGCATTTCAGGACATCGAAATTTTCACGTACTTTTGCATACCTGGCATCGTCGATGTGAGGCCTTTAGGCGGTTCAATCTCTGACTGCCATAATGGCCCTAATAGACCAAACTATGACTTGTATACACCTGTCTTGATGTTTTCGTGTGTATATCAACCGATTCTGATACGCTGGGCAGAATTTCGAGACATCGAAATTTTCACGTACTTTTGCATACCTGGCATCGTCGATGTGAGGCCTTTAGGCAGTTCAACCTCTGACTGCCATAATGGCCCTAATAGACCAAACTATGACTTGCATACACCTTTGGTGATGTTTTCGTGTGTATATCAACAGATTCTGATACGCTGGGCTGCATTTCAGGACATCGAAATTTTCACGTACTTTTGCATACCTGGCATCGTCGATGTGAGGCCTTTAGGCAGTTCAACCTCTGACTGCCATAATGGCCCTAATAGACCAAACTATGACTTGTATACACCTTTGGTGATGTTTTCGTGTATATCAACCGATTCTGATACGCTGGGCTGCATTTCAGGACATCGAAATTTTCACGTACTTTTGCATACCTTGCATCGTCGATGTGAGGCCTTTAGGCAGTTCAACTCTGACTGCAATAATGGCCCAAATAGACCAAACTATGACTTGTATACACCTTTGGTGATGTTTTCGTGTGTATATCAACCGATTCTGATACGCTGGGCAGAATTTCGAGACATCGAAATTTTCACGTACTTTTGCATACCTGGCATCGTCGATGTGAGGCCTTTAGGCGGTTCAATCTCTGACTGCCATAATGGCCCTAATAGACCAAACTATGACTTGTATACACCTGTCTTGATGTTTTCGTGTGTATATCAACCGATGCTGATACGCTGGGCAGAATTTCGAGACATCGAAATTTTCACGTACTTTTGCATACCTGGCATTGTCGATGTGAGGCCTTTAGGCGGTTCAATCTCTGACTGCCATAATGGCCCTAATAGACTAAACTATGACTTGTATACACCTTTGGTGATGTTTTCGTGTGTATATCAACCGATTCTGATACGCTGGGCTGCATTTCAGGACATCGAAATTTTCACGTACTTTTGCATACCTGGCATCGTCGATGTGAGGCCTTTAGGCGGTTCAATCTCTGACTGCCATAATGGCCATAATAGACCAAACTATGACTTGTATACACTTTTGGTGATGTTTTCGTGTATATCAACCGATTCTGATACGCTGGGCTGCATTTCAGGACATCGAAATTTTCACGTACTTTTGCATACCTGGCATCGTCGATGTGAGGCCTTTAGGCGGTTCAATCTCTGACTGCCATAATGGCCATAATAGACCAAACTATGACTTGTATACACTTTTGGTGATGTTTTCGTGTATATCAACCGATTCTGATACGCTGGGCTGCATTTCAGGACATCGAAATTTTCACGTACTTTTGCATACCTGGCATCGTCGATGTGAGGCCTTTAGGCGGTTCAATCTCTGACTGCCATAATGGCCATAATAGACCAAACTATGACTTGTATACACCTTTGGTGATGTTTTCGTGTATATCAACCGATTCTGATACGCTGGGCTGCATTTCAGGACATCGAAATTTTCACGTACTTTTGCATACCTTGCATCGTCGATGTGAGGCCTTTAGGCAGTTCAACCTCTGACTGCAATAATGGCCCAAATAGACCAAACTATGACTTGTATACACCTTTGGTGATGTTTTCGTGTGTATATCAACCGATTCTGATACGCTGGGCAGAATTTCGAGACATCGAAATTTTCACGTATTTTTGCATACCTGGCATAGTCGATGTGAGGCCTTTAGGCAGTTCAACCTCTGACTGCCATAATGGCCCTAATAGACCAAACTATGCCTTGTATACACCTTTGGTGATGTTTTCGTGTATATCAACCGATTCTGATACGCTGGGCTGCATTTCAGGACATCGAAATTTTCACGTACTTTTGCATACCTGGCATCGTCGATGTGAGGCCTTTAGGCGGTTCAATCTCTGACTGCCATAATGGCCCTAATAGACCAAACTATGACTTGTATACACCTGTCTTGATGTTTTCGTGTGTATATCAACCGATGCTGATACGCTGGGCAGAATTTCGAGACATCGAAATTTTCACGTACTTTTGCATACCTGGCATCGTCGATGTGAGGCCTTTAGGCGGTTCAATCTCTGACTGCCATAATGGCCCTAATAGACTAAACTATGACTTGTATACACCTTTGGTGATGTTTTCGTGTGTATATCAACCGATTCTGATACGCTGGGCTGCATTTCAGGACATCGAAATTTTCACGTACTTTTGCATACCTGGCATCGTCGATGTGAGGCCTTTAGGCGGTTCAATCTCTGACTGCCATAATGGCCATAATAGACCAAACTATGACTTGTATACACTTTTGGTGATGTTTTCGTGTATATCAACCGATTCTGATACGCTGGGCTGCATTTCAGGACATCGAAATTTTCACGTACTTTTGCATACCTGGCATCGTCGATGTGAGGCCTTTAGGCAGTTCAACCTCTGACTGCCATAATGGCCCTAATAGACCAAACTATGACTTGTATACACCTTTGATGATGTTTTCGTGTGTGTATTAACCGATTCTGATACGCTGGGCAGAATTTCGAGACATCGAAATTTTCACGTACTTTTGCATACCTTGCATCGTCGATGTGAGGCCTTTAGGCAGTTCAACCTCTGACTGCAATAATGGCCCAAATAGACCAAACTATGACTTGTATACACCTTTGGTGATGTTTTCGTGTGTATATCAACCGATTCTGATACGCTGGGCAGAATTTCGAGACATCGAAATTTTCACGTACTTTTGCATACCTTGCATCGTCGATGTGAGGCCTTTAGGCAGTTCAACCTCTGACTGCAATAATGGCCCAAATAGACCAAACTATGACTTGTATATACCTTTGGTGATGTTTTCGTGTGTATCAACCGATTCTGATACGCTGGGCTGCATTTCAGGACATCGAAATTTTCACGTACTTTTGCATACCTGGCATCGTCGATGTGAGGCCTTTAGGCGGTTCAATCTCTGACTGCCATAATGGCCCTAATAGACCAAACTATGACTTGTATACACCTGTCTTGATGTTTTCGTGTGTATATCAACCGATTCTGATACGCTGGGCAGAATTTCGAGACATCGAAATTTTCACGTACTTTTGCATACCTGGCATCGTCGATGTGAGGCCTTTAGGCGGTTCAATCTCTGACTGCCATAATGGCCCTAATAGACTAAACTATGACTTGTATACACCTTTGGTGATGTTTTCGTGTGTATATCAACAGATTCTGATACGCTGGGCTGCATTTCAGGACATCGAAATTTTCACGTACTTTTGCATACCTGGCATCGTCGATGTGAGGCCTTTAGGCAGTTCAACCTCTGACTGCCATAATGGCCCTAATAGACCAAACTATGACTTGCATACACCTTTGGTGATGTTTTCGTGTGTATATCAACAGATTCTGATACGCTGGGCTGCATTTCAGGACATCGAAATTTTCACGTACTTTTGCATACCTGGCATCGTCGATGTGAGGCCTTTAGGCAGTTCAACCTCTGACTGCCATAATGGCCCTAATAGACCAAACTATGACTTGTATACACCTTTGGTGATGTTTTCGTGTGTGTATTAACCGATTCTGATACGCTGGGCTGCATTTCAGGACATTCAAATTTTCACGTACTTTTGCATACCTGGCATCGTCGATGTGAGGCCTTTAGGCGGTTCAATCTCTGACTGCCATAATGGCCATAATAGACCAAACTATGACTTGTATACACCTTTGGTGATGTTTTCGTGTGTATATCAACCGATTCTGATACGCTGGGCAGAATTTCGAGACATCGAAATTTTCACGTATTTTTGCATACCTGGCATAGTCGATGTGAGGCCTTTAGGCAGTTCAACCTCTGACTGCCATAATGGCCCTAATAGACCAAACTATGCCTTGTATACACCTTTGGTGATGTTTTCGTGTATATCAACCGATTCTGATACGCTGGGCTGCATTTCAGGACATCGAAATTTTCACGTACTTTTGCATACCTGGCATCGTCGATGTGAGGCCTTTAGGCGGTTCAATCTCTGACTGCCATAATGGCCCTAATAGACCAAACTATGACTTGTATACACCTGTCTTGATGTTTTCGTGTGTATATCAACCGATGCTGATACGCTGGGCAGAATTTCGAGACATCGAAATTTTCACGTACTTTTGCATACCTGGCATCGTCGATGTGAGGCCTTTAGGCGGTTCAATCTCTGACTGCCATAATGGCCCTAATAGACTAAACTATGACTTGTATACACCTTTGGTGATGTTTTCGTGTGTATATCAACCGATTCTGATACGCTGGGCTGCATTTCAGGACATCGAAATTTTCACGTACTTTTGCATACCTGGCATCGTCGATGTGAGGCCTTTAGGCAGTTCAACCTCTGACTGCAATAATGGCCCAAATAGACCAAACTATGACTTGTATACACCTTTGGTGATGTTTTCGTGTGTATATCAACCGATTCTGATACGCTGGGCAGAATTTCGAGACATCGAAATTTTCACGTACTTTTGCATACCTTGCATCGTCGATGTGAGACCTTTAGGCAGTTCAACCTCTGACTGCAATAATGGCCCAAATAGACCAAACTATGACTTGTATATACCTTTGGTGATGTTTTCGTGTGTATCAACCGATTCTGATACGCTGGGCTGCATTTCAGGACATCGAAATTTTCACGTACTTTTGCATACCTGGCATCGTCGATGTGAGGCCTTTAGGCGGTTCAATCTCTGACTGCCATAATGGCCCTAATAGACCAAACTATGACTTGTATACACCTGTCTTGATGTTTTCGTGTGTATATCAACCGATTCTGATACGCTGGGCAGAATTTCGAGACATCGAAATTTTCACGTACTTTTGCATACCTGGCATCGTCGATGTGAGGCCTTTAGGCGGTTCAATCTCTGACTGCCATAATGGCCCTAATAGACTAAACTATGACTTGTATACACCTTTGGTGATGTTTTCGTGTGTATATCAACCGATTCTGATACGCTGGGCTGCATTTCAGGACATCGAAATTTTCACGTACTTTTGCATACCTGGCATCGTCGATGTGAGGCCTTTAGGCAGTTCAACCTCTGACTGTCATAATGGCCCTAATAGACCAAACTATGACTTGTATACACCTTTGATGATGTTTTCGTGTGTGTATTAACCGATTCTGATACGCTGGGCAGAATTTCGAGACATCGAAATTTTCACGTACTTTTGCATACCTGGCATCGTCGATGTGAGGCCTTTAGGCAGTTCAACCTCTGACTGCCATAATGGCCCTAATAGGCCAAACTATGACTCGTCTTGTGTATATCAACCGATTCTGATACGCTGGGCTGCATTTCAGGACATCGAAATTTTCACGTACTTTTGCATACCTGGCATCGTCGATGTGAGGCCTTTAGGCAGTTCAACCTCTGACTGCCATAATGGCCCTAATAGACCAAACTATGACTTGCATACACCTTTGGTGATGTTTTCGTGTGTATATCAACAGATTCTGATACGCTGGGCTGCATTTCAGGACATCGAAATTTTCACGTACTTTTGCATACCTGGCATCGTCGATGTGAGGCCTTTAGGCAGTTCAACCTCTGACTGCCATAATGGCCCTAATAGACCAAACTATGACTTGTATACACCTTTGGTGATGTTTTCGTGTGTGTATTAACCGATTCTGATACGCTGGGCTGCATTTCAGGACATTCAAATTTTCACGTACTTTTGCATACCTGGCATCGTCGATGTGAGGCCTTTAGGCGGTTCAATCTCTGACTGCCATAATGGCCATAATAGACCAAACTATGACTTGTATACACCTTTGGTGATGTTTTCGTGTGTATATCAACCGATTCTGATACGCTGGGCAGAATTTCGAGACATCGAAATTTTCACGTATTTTTGCATACCTGGCATAGTCGATGTGAGGCCTTTAGGCAGTTCAACCTCTGACTGCCATAATGGCCCTAATAGACCAAACTATGCCTTGTATACACCTTTGGTGATGTTTTCGTGTATATCAACCGATTCTGATACGCTGGGCTGCATTTCAGGACATCGAAATTTTCACGTACTTTTGCATACCTGGCATCGTCGATGTGAGGCCTTTAGGCGGTTCAATCTCTGACTGCCATAATGGCCATAATAGACCAAACTATGACTTGTATACACTTTTGGTGATGTTTTCGTGTATATCAACCGATTCTGATACGCTGGGCTGCATTTCAGGACATCGAAATTTTCACGTACTTTTGCATACCTGGCATCGTCGATGTGAGGCCTTTAGGCAGTTCAACCTCTGACTGCCATAATGGCCCTAATAGACCAAACTATGACTTGTATACACCTTTGATGATGTTTTCGTGTGTGTATTAACCGATTCTGATACGCTGGGCAGAATTTCGAGACATCGAAATTTTCACGTACTTTTGCATACCTTGCATCGTCGATGTGAGGCCTTTAGGCAGTTCAACCTCTGACTGCAATAATGGCCCAAATAGACCAAACTATGACTTGTATACACCTTTGGTGATGTTTTCGTGTGTATATCAACCGATTCTGATACGCTGGGCAGAATTTCGAGACATCGAAATTTTCACGTATTTTTGCATACCTGGCATAGTCGATGTGAGGCCTTTAGGCAGTTCAACCTCTGACTGCCATAATGGCCCTAATAGACCAAACTATGCCTTGTATACACCTTTGGTGATGTTTTCGTGTATATCAACCGATTCTGATACGCTGGGCTGCATTTCAGGACATCGAAATTTTCACGTACTTTTGCATACCTGGCATCGTCGATGTGAGGCCTTTAGGCGGTTCAATCTCTGACTGCCATAATGGCCCTAATAGACCAAACTATGACTTGTATACACCTGTCTTGATGTTTTCGTGTGTATATCAACCGATGCTGATACGCTGGGCAGAATTTCGAGACATCGAAATTTTCACGTATTTTTGCATACCTGGCATAGTCGATGTGAGGCCTTTAGGCAGTTCAACCTCTGACTGCCATAATGGCCCTAATAGACCAAACTATGCCTTGTATACACCTTTGGTGATGTTTTCGTGTATATCAACCGATTCTGATACGCTGGGCTGCATTTCAGGACATCGAAATTTTCACGTACTTTTGCATACCTGGCATCGTCGATGTGAGGCCTTTAGGCGGTTCAATCTCTGACTGCCATAATGGCCCTAATAGACCAAACTATGACTTGTATACACCTGTCTTGATGTTTTCGTGTGTATATCAACCGATGCTGATACGCTGGGCAGAATTTCGAGACATCGAAATTTTCACGTACTTTTGCATTCCTGGCATCGTCGATGTGAGGCCTTTAGGCGGTTCAATCTCTGACTGCCATAATGGCCCTAATAGACTAAACTATGACTTGTATACACCTTTGGTGATGTTTTCGTGTGTATATCAACCGATTCTGATACGCTGGGCTGCATTTCAGGACATCGAAATTTTCACGTACTTTTGCATACCTGGCATCGTCGATGTGAGGCCTTTAGGCGGTTCAATCTCTGACTGCCATAATGGCCATAATAGACCAAACTATGACTTGTATACACTTTTGGTGATGTTTTCGTGTATATCAACCGATTCTGATACGCTGGGCTGCATTTCAGGACATCGAAATTTTCACGTACTTTTGCATACCTGGCATCGTCGATGTGAGGCCTTTAGGCAGTTCAACCTCTGACTGCCATAATGGCCCTAATAGACCAAACTATGACTTGTATACACCTTTGATGATGTTTTCGTGTGTGTATTAACCGATTCTGATACGCTGGGCAGAATTTCGAGACATCGAAATTTTCACGTACTTTTGCATACCTTGCATCGTCGATGTGAGGCCTTTAGGCAGTTCAACCTCTGACTGCAATAATGGCCCAAATAGACCAAACTATGACTTGTATACACCTTTGGTGATGTTTTCGTGTGTATATCAACCGATTCTGATACGCTGGGCAGAATTTCGAGACATCGAAATTTTCACGTATTTTTGCATACCTGGCATAGTCGATGTGAGGCCTTTAGGCAGTTCAACCTCTGACTGCCATAATGGCCCTAATAGACCAAACTATGCCTTGTATACACCTTTGGTGATGTTTTCGTGTATATCAACCGATTCTGATACGCTGGGCTGCATTTCAGGACATCGAAATTTTCACGTACTTTTGCATACCTGGCATCGTCGATGTGAGGCCTTTAGGCGGTTCAATCTCTGACTGCCATAATGGCCCTAATAGACCAAACTATGACTTGTATACACCTGTCTTGATGTTTTCGTGTGTATATCAACCGATGCTGATACGCTGGGCAGAATTTCGAGACATCGAAATTTTCACGTACTTTTGCATACCTGGCATCGTCGATGTGAGGCCTTTAGGCGGTTCAATCTCTGACTGCCATAATGGCCATAATAGACCAAACTATGACTTGTATACACTTTTGGTGATGTTTTCGTGTATATCAACCGATTCTGATACGCTGGGCTGCATTTCAGGACATCGAAATTTTCACGTACTTTTGCATACCTGGCATCGTCGATGTGAGGCCTTTAGGCAGTTCAACCTCTGACTGCCATAATGGCCCTAATAGACCAAACTATGACTTGTATACACCTTTGATGATGTTTTCGTGTGTGTATTAACCGATTCTGATACGCTGGGCAGAATTTCGAGACATCGAAATTTTCACGTACTTTTGCATACCTTGCATCGTCGATGTGAGGCCTTTAGGCAGTTCAACCTCTGACTGCAATAATGGCCCAAATAGACCAAACTATGACTTGTATACACCTTTGGTGATGTTTTCGTGTGTATATCAACCGATTCTGATACGCTGGGCAGAATTTCGAGACATCGAAATTTTCACGTATTTTTGCATACCTGGCATAGTCGATGTGAGGCCTTTAGGCAGTTCAACCTCTGACTGCCATAATGGCCCTAATAGACCAAACTATGCCTTGTATACACCTTTGGTGATGTTTTCGTGTATATCAACCGATTCTGATACGCTGGGCTGCATTTCAGGACATCGAAATTTTCACGTACTTTTGCATACCTGGCATCGTCGATGTGAGGCCTTTAGGCAGTTCAACCTCTGACTGTCATAATGGCCCTAATAGACCAAACTATGACTTGTATACACCTTTGATGATGTTTTCGTGTGTGTATTAACCGATTCTGATACGCTGGGCAGAATTTCGAGACATCGAAATTTTCACGTACTTTTGCATACCTGGCATCGTCGATGTGAGGCCTTTAGGCAGTTCAACCTCTGACTGCAATAATGGCCCTAATAGACCAAACTATGACTTGTATACACCTTTGATGATGTTTTCGTGTGTGTATTAACCGATTCTGATACGCTGGGCAGAATTTCGAGACATCGAAATTTTCACGTACTTTTGCATACCTGGCATCGTCGATGTGAGGCCTTTAGGCAGTTCAACCTCTGACTGCCATAATGGCCCTAATAGGCCAAACTATGACTCGTCTTGTGTATATCAACCGATTCTGATACGCTGGGCTGCATTTCAGGACATCGAAATTTTCACGTACTTTTGCATACCTGGCATCGTCGATGTGAGGCCTTTAGGCAGTTCAACCTCTGACTGCCATAATGGCCCTAATAGACCAAACTATGACTTGTATACACCTTTGGTGATGTTTTCGTGTGTGTATTAACCGATTCTGATACGCTGGGCTGCATTTCAGGACATTCAAATTTTCACGTACTTTTGCATACCTGGCATCGTCGATGTGAGGCCTTTAGGCGGTTCAACCTCTGACTGCCATAATGGCCCTAATAGACCAAACTATGACTATTTTCTTTTTTTTTCTACTACTAATTTCGGTTCCAGTTTCTGGACAGTGGGGTGTCCAGAAAGTAATTTCGGTCCATACCGAAACGAGTTTCTGGACAGTGGGGTGTCCAGAAAGTAATTTCGGTCCATACCGAAACGAGTTTCTGGACAGTGGGGTGTCCAGAAAGTAATTTCGGTCCATACCGAAACGAGTTTCTGGACAGTGGGGTGTCCAGAAAGCAATTTCGGTCCATACCGAAACGAGTTTCTGGACAGTGGGGTGTCCAGAAAGTAATTTCGGTCCATACCGAAACGAGTTTCTGGACAGTGGGGTGTCCAGAAAGTAATTTCGGTCCATACCGAAACGAGTTTCTGGACAGTGGGGTGTCCAGAAAGTAATTTCGGTCCATACCGAAACGAGTTTCTGGACAGTGGGGTGTCCAGAAAGTAATTTCGGTCCATACCGAAACGAGTTTCTGGACAGTGGGGTGTCCAGAAAGTAATTTCGGTCCATACCGAAACGAGTTTCTGGACAGTGGGGTGTCCAGAAAGTAATTTCGGTCCATACCGAAACGAGTTTCTGGACAGTGGGGTGTCCAGAAAGTAATTTCGGTCCATACCGAAACGAGTTTCTGGACAGTGGGGTGTCCAGAAAGTAATTTCGGTCCATACCGAAACGAGTTTCTGGACAGTGGGGTGTCCAGAGAGTAATTTCGGTCCATACCGAAACGAGTTTCTGGACAGTGGGGTGTCCAGAAAGTAATTTCGGTCCATACCGAAACGAGTTTCTGGACAGTGGGGTGTCCAGAAAGTAATTTCGGTCCATACCGAAACGAGTTTCTGGACAGTGGGGTGTCCAGAAAGTAATTTCGGTCCATACCGAAACGAGTTTCTGGACAGTGGGGTGTCAAGAAAGTAATTTCGGTCCATACCGAAACGAGTTTCTGGACAGTGGGGTGTCCAGAAAGTAATTTCGGTCCATACCGAAACGAGTTTCTGGACAGTGGGGTGTCAAGAAAGTAATTTCGGTCCATACCGAAACGAGTTTCTGGACAGTGGGGTGTCCAGAAAGTAATTTCGGTCCATACCGAAACGAGTTTCTGGACAGTGGGGTGTCCAGAAAGTAATTTCGGTCCATACCGAAACGAGTTTCTGGACAGTGGGGTGTCCAGAAAGTAATTTCGGTCCATACCGAAACGAGTTTCTGGACAATGGGGTGTCCAGAAAGTAATTTCGGTCCATACCGAAACGAGTTTCTGGACAGTGGGGTGTCCAGAAAGTAATTTCGGTCCATACCGAAACGAGTTTCTGGACAGTGGGGTGTCCAGAAAGTAATTTCGGTCCATACCGAAACGAGTTTCTGGACAATGGGGTGTCCAGAAAGTAATTTCGGTCCATACCGAAACGAGTTTCTGGACAGTGGGGTGTCCAGAAAGTAATTTCGGTGAATACCGAAACGCGTTTATGGACAGTGGGGTGTCCAGAAAGTAATTTCGGTCCATACCGAAACGAGTTTCTGGACAGTGGGGTGTCCAGAAAGTAATTTCGGTCCAAACCGAAACGAGTTTCTGGACAGTGGGTGTCCAGAAAGTAATTTCGGTCCATACCGAAACGAGTTTCTGGACAGTGGGGTGTCCAGAAAGTAATTTCGGTCCATACCGAAACGAGTTTCTGGACAGTGGGGTGTCCAGAAAGTAATTTCGGTCCATACCGAAACGAGTTTCTGGACAGTGGGGTGTCCAGAAAGTAATTTCGGTCCATACCGAAACGAGTTTCTGGACAGTGGGGTGTCCAGAAAGTAATTTCGGTCCATACCGAAACGAGTTTCTGGACAGTGGGGTGTCCAGAAAGTAATTTCGGTCCATACCGAAACGAGTTTCTGGACAATGGGGTGTCCAGAAAGTAATTTCGGTCCATACCGAAACGAGTTTCTGGACAGTGGGGTGTCCAGAAAGTAATTTCGGTGAATACCGAAACGCGTTTATGGACAGTGGGGTGTCCAGAAAGTAATTTCGGTCCATACCGAAACGAGTTTCTGGACAGTGGGGTGTCCAGAAAGTAATTTCGGTCCAAACCGAAACGAGTTTCTGGACAGTGGGTGGCCAGAAAGTAATTTCGGTCCAAACCGAAACGAGTTTCTGGACAGTGGGGTGTCCAGAAAGTAATTTCGGTCCATACCGAAACGAGTTTCTGCACAGTGGGGTGTCAAGAAAGTAATTTCGGTCCATACCGAAACGAGTTTCTGGACAGTGGGGTGTCCAGAAAGTAATTTCGGTCCATACCGAAACGAGTTTCTGGACAGTGGGGTGTCCAGAAAGTTATTTCGGTCCATACCGAAACGAGTTTCTGGACAGTGGGGTGTCCAGAAAGTAATTTCGGTCCATACCGAAACGAGTTTCTGGACAGTGGGGTGTCCAGAAAGTAATTTCGGTCCATACCGAAACGAGTTTCTGGACAGTGGGGTGTCCAGAAAGTAATTTCGGTCCATACCGAAACGAGTTTCTGGACAGTGGGGTGTCCAAGTAATTTCGTGAAAGTAATTTCGGTCCATACCGAAACAAGTTTCTGGACTGTGGGGTGTCCAGAAAGTAATTTCGGTCCATACCGAAACGAGTTTCTGGACAGTGGGGTGTCCAGAAAGTAATTTCGGTCCATACCGAAACGAATTTCTGGACAGTAAGGTGTAAGTAATTTCGGTCCATACCGAAACGAGTTTCTGGACAGTGGGGTGTCCAGAAAGTAATTTCGGTCCATACCGAATCGAGTTTCTGGACAGTGGGGTGTCCAGAAAGTAATTTCGGTCCATACCGAAACGAGTTTCTGGACAGTGGGGTGTCCAGAAAGTAATTTCGGTCCATACCGAAACGAGTTTCTGGACAGTGGGGTGTCCAGAAAGTAATTTCGGTCCATACCGAAACGAGTTTCTGGACAGTGGGGTGTCCAGAAAGTAATTTCGGTCCATACCGAAACGAGTTTCTGGACAGTGGGGTGTCCAGAAAGTAATTTCGGTCCATACCGAAACGAGTTTCTGGACAGTGGGGTGTCCAGAAAGTAATTTCGGTCCATACCGAAACGAGTTTCTGGACAGTGGGGTGTCCAGAAAGTAATTTCGGTCCATACCGAAACAAGTTTCTGGACAGTGGGGTGTCCAGAAAGTAATTTCGGTCCATACCGAAACGAGTTTCTGGACAGTGGGGTGTCCAGAAAGTAATTTCGGTCCATACCGAAACGAATTTCTGGACAGTAAGGTGTAAGTAATTTCGGTCCATACCGAAACGAGTTTCTGGACAGTGGGGTGTCCAGAAAGTAATTTCGGTCCATACAGAAACGAGTTTCTGGACAGTGGGGTGTCCAGAAAGTAATTTCGGTCCATACAGAAACGAGTTTCTGGACAGTGGGGTGTCCAGAAAGTAATTTCGGTCCATACCGAAACGAGTTTCTGGACAGTGGGGTGTCCAGAAAGTAATTTCGGTCCATACCGAAACGAGTTTCTGGACAGTGGGGTGTCCAGAAAGTAATTTCGGTCCATACCGAAACGAGTTTCTGGACAGTGGGGTGTCCAGAAAGTAATTTCGGTCCATACCGAAACGCGTTTATGGACAGTGGGGTGTCCAGAAAGTAATTTCGGTCCATACCGAAACGAGTTTCTGGACAGTGGGGTGTCCAGAAAGTAATTTCAGTCCAAACCGAAACGAGTTTCTGGACAGTGGGTGTCCAGAAAGTAATTTCGGTCCAAACCGAAACGAGTTTCTGGACAGTGGGGTGTCCAGAAAGTAATTTCGGTCCATACCGAATCGAGTTTCTGGACAGTGGGGTGTCCAGAAAGTAATTTCGGTCCATACCGAAACGAGTTTCTGGACAGTGGGGTGTCCAGAAAGTAATTTCGGTCCATACCGAAACGAGTTTCTGGACAGTGGGGTGTCCAGAAAGTAATTTCGGTCCATACCGAAACGAGTTTCTGGACAGTGGGGTGTCCAGAAAGTAATTTCGGTCCATACCGAAACGAGTTTCTGGACAGTGGGGTGTCCAGAAAGTAATTTCGGTCCATACCGAAACGAGTTTCTGGACAGTGGGGTGTCCAAGTAATTTCGTGAAAGTAATTTCGGTCCATACCGAAACAAGTTTCTGGACAGTGGGGTGTCCAGAAAGTAATTTCGGTCCATACCGAAACAAGTTTCTGGACAGTGGGGTGTCCAGAAAGTAATTTCGGTCCATACCGAAACGAGTTTCTGGACAGTGGGGTGTCCAGAAAGTAATTTCGGTCCATACCGAAACGAGTTTCTGGACAGTGGGGTGTCCAGAAAGTAATTTCGGTCCATACCGAAACGAATTTCTGGACAGTAAGGTGTAAGTAATTTCGGTCCATACCGAAACGAGTTTCTGGACAGTGGGGTGTCCAGAAAGTAATTTCGGTCCATACAGAAACGAGTTTCTGGACAGTGGGGTGTCCAGAAAGTAATTTCGGTCCATACAGAAACGAGTTTCTGGACAGTGGGGTGTCCAGAAAGTAATTTCGGTCCATACCGAAACGAGTTTCTGGACAGTGGGGTGTCCAGAAAGTAATTTCGGTCCATACCGAAACGAGTTTCTGGACAGTGGGGTGTCCAGAAAGTAATTTCGGTCCATACCGAAACGAGTTTCTGGACAGTGGGGTGTCCAGAAAGTAATTTCGGTCCATACCGAAACGAGTTTATGGACAGTGGGGTGTCCAGAAAGTAATTTCGGTCCATACCGAAACGAGTTTCTGGACAGTGGGGTGTCCAGAAAGTAATTTCGGTCCAAACCGAAACGAGTTTCTGGACAGTGGGTGTCCAGAAAGTAATTTCGGTCCAAACCGAAACGAGTTTCTGGACAGTGGGGTGTCCAGAAAGTAATTTCGGTTTATACCGAATCGAGTTTCTGGACAGTGGGGTGTCCAGAAAGTAATTTCGGTCCATACCGAAACGAGTTTCTGGACAGTGGGGTGTCCAGAAAGTAATTTCGGTCCATACCGAAACGAGTTTCTGGACAGTGGGGTGTCCAGAAAGTAATTTCGGTCCATACCGAAACGAGTTTCTGGACAGTGGGGTGTCCAGAAAGTAATTTCGGTCCATACCGAAACGAGTTTCTGGACAGTGGGGTGTCCAGAAAGTAATTTCGGTCCATACCGAAACGAGTTTCTGGACAGTGGGGTGTCCAAGTAATTTCGTGAAAGTAATTTCGGTCCATACCGAAACAAGTTTCTGGACAGTGGGGTGTCCAGAAAGTAATTTCGGTCCATACCGAAACGAGTTTCTGGACAGTGGGGTGTCCAGAAAGTAATTTCGGTCCATACCGAAACGAGTTTCTGGACAGTGGGGTGTCCAGAAAGTAATTTCGGTCCATACCGAAACGAAGTTCTGGACAGTAAGGTGTAAGTAATTTCGGTCCATACCGAAACGAGTTTCTGGACAGTGGGGTGTCCAGAAAGTAATTTCGGTCCATACAGAAACGAGTTTCTGGACAGTGGGGTGTCCAGAAAGTAATTTCGGTCCATACCGAAACGAGTTTCTGGACAGTGGGGTGTCCAGAGAGTAATTTCGGTCCATACCGAAACGAGTTTCTGGACAGTGGGGTGTCCAGAAAGTAATTTCGGTCCATACCGAAACGAGTTTCTGGACAGTGGGGTGTCCAGAAAGTAATTTCGGTCCATACCGAAACGAGTTTCTGGACAGTGGGGTGTCAAGAAAGTAATTTCGGTCCATACCGAAACGAGTTTCTGGACAGTGGGGTGTCCAGAAAGTAATTTCGGTCCATACCGAAACGAGTTTCTGGACAGTGGGGTGTCCAGAAAGTAATTTCGGTCCATACCGAAACGAGTTTCTGGACAGTGGGGTGTCCAGAAAGTAATTTCGGTCCATACCGAAACGAGTTTCTGGACAGTGGGGTGTCCAGAAAGTAATTTCGGTCCATACCGAAACGAGTTTCTGGACAGTGGGGTGTCCAGAAAGTAATTTCGGTCCATACCGAAACGAGTTTATGGACAGTGGGGTGTCCAGAAAGTAATTTCGGTCCAAACCGAAACGAGTTTCTGGACAGTGGGGTGTCCAGAAAGTAATTTCGGTCCAAACCGAAACGAGTTTCTGGACAGTGGGGTGTCCCGAAAGTAATTTCGGTCCATACCGAAACGAGTTTCTGGACAGTGGGGTGTCCAGAAAGTAATTTCGGTCCATACCGAAACGAGTTTCTGGACAGTGGGGTGTCCAAGTAATTTCGTGAAAGTAATTTCGGTCCATACCGAAACGAGTTTCTGGACAGTGGGGTGTCCAGAAAGTAATTTCGGTCCATACCGAAACGAGTTTCTGGACAGTGGGGTGTCCAGAAAGTAATTTCTCTCCATACCGAAACGAGTTTCTGGACAGTGGGGTGTCCAGAAAGTAATTTCGGTCCATACCGAAACGAGTTTTTGGACAGTGGGGTGTCCAGAAAGTAATTTCGGTCCATACCGAAACGAGTTTCTGGACAGTGGGGTGTCCAGAAAGTCCAGAAATATCTACCGTACCGTGTCACGATAACGGACTGATTGTAAACGTAAAGAAAACCAAATTAATACATATCCGTCCTCCGCATATAGTTCGTACCCCAATTAAGATACGGTTTCACAGCTTTGACTGCTTGCACAAAAATCAAACTCCCCTTAGCCTTACGGATAACTGCACAGAATATATTGACGCAGTAAACGTATACCGATACCTTGGAGTTGAAGTGGACTACAACTTCAAGTGGGATCACCATATAAAATATTTATGCAAGCGGCTTCGACAAGCGGCTTATGCTCTTTATCATCTGAGCAACTATACCCCATTTAATGTCCTAATGCAAGCTTACTACTCATTGGTGGAGTCTGTATTGCAGTACGGAATTATTGCATGGGGAAACGCAGCGCAATATCGGATAATGGAGGTTCAGCGGGCCCAAAATAGAATATTTAGAATCCTATTGCGGGCTAAATATGGCAACAGGTATTTTGAAAATTCTATTGATGATTTGAATTTGCTAACAGTTAAAAAACTTTTTCTCTTTAATTTAATAAATGAAACTTACTCCGATCAACGTTTCAAACACCCAATTGATCACGAGGTCAACACGAGGCAAAGGGCGGAAGGTCTACTTAAAATCCCCAGGATAAATAACGCATATGGGAAACAACAACTATCCTATGCAGTTCCTTCCATCTTCAATCAACTTCCTCGTTCACTATGGAATATTCAGGCGGTGCACATCAGAAAGAAAAAAATAAAGAAATACTTATTAATGCACAACATAAATCTATGATCACATATAAACAATGATGTCTAGTTATTATACGTACCAATTCAAAACAAGAACTACTAAATAATTTTTTGTTAAATCTTAATGTTCAATCTTCTGCAGAAAAGCCTTTAGGCTTCGCAGATTCATTTTGTCCTCATTACGTTATACTTGTAATTGTCTTTAAATTCATATTGGAATCCGACTTGCATTTTACATGGACTCTCTTCTACCGCTTCAAGGTTTACTCCAGCATTGAAGGGATAACTCCATGGAAATGTAAGAAGGATCATATAAATGCTTTAATACTTATATTTAAATGTAACTTGATTGGGACAATAAACTAAACTAAACTAAACTAAACAGAAAGTAATTTCGGTCCATACCGAAACGAGTTTCTGGACAGTGGGGTGTCCAGAAAGTAATTTCGGTCCATACCGAAACGAGTTTCTGGACAGTGGGGTGTCCAAGTAATTTCGTGAAAGTAATTTCGGTCCATACCGAAACAAGTTTCTGGACAGTGGGGTGTCCAGAAAGTAATTTCGGTCCATACCGAAACGAGTTTCTGGACAGTGGGGTGTCCAGAAAGTAATTTCGGTCCATACCGAAACGAGTTTCTGGACAGTGGGGTGTCCAGAAAGTAATTTCGGTCCATACCGAAACGAATTTCTGGACAGTAAGGTGTAAGTAATTTCGGTCCATACCGAAACGAGTTTCTGGACAGTGGGGTGTCCAGAAAGTAATTTCGGTCCATACAGAAACGAGTTTCTGGACAGTGGGGTGTCCAGAAAGTAATTTCGGTCCATACCGAAACGAGTTTCTGGACAGTGGGGTGTCCAGAGAGTAATTTCGGTCCATACCGAAACGAGTTTCTGGACAGTGGGGTGTCCAGAAAGTAATTTCGGTCCATACCGAAACGAGTTTCTGGACAGTGGGGTGTCCAGAAAGTAATTTCGGTCCATACCGAAACGAGTTTCTGGACAGTGGGGTGTCCAGAAAGTAATTTCGGTCCATACCGAAACGAGTTTCTGGACAGTGGGGTGTCCAGAAAGTAATTTCGGTCCATACCGAAACGAGTTTCTGGACAGTGGGGTGTCCAGAAAGTAATTTCGGTCCATACCGAAACGAGTTTATGGACAGTGGGGTGTCCAGAAAGTAATTTCGGTCCAAACCGAAACGAGTTTCTGGACAGTGGGGTGTCCAGAAAGTAATTTCGGTCCAAACCGAAACGAGTTTCTGGACAGTGGGGTGTCCCGAAAGTAATTTCGGTCCATACCGAAACGAGTTTCTGGACAGTGGGGTGTCCAGAAAGTAATTTCGGTCCATACCGAAACGAGTTTCTGGACAGTGGGGTGTCCAGAAAGTAATTTCGGTCCATACCGAAACGAGTTTCTGGACAGTGGGGTGTCCAGAAAGTAATTTCGGTCCATACCGAAACGAGTTTCTGGACAGTGGGGTGTCCAGAAAGTAATTTCGGTCCATACCGAAACGAGTTTCTGGACAGTGGGGTGTCCAGAAAGTAATTTCGGTCCATACCGAAACGAGTTTTTGGACAGTGGGGTGTCCAGAAAGTAATTTCGGTCCATACCGAAACGAGTTTCTGGACAGTGGGGTGTCCAGAAAGTAATTTCGGTCCATACCGAAACGAGTTTCTGGACAGTGGGGTGTCCAGAAAGTAATTTCGGTCCATACCGAAACGAGTTTCTGGACAGTGGGGTGTCCAGAAAGTAATTTCGGTCCATACCGAAACGAGTTTCTGGACAGTGGGGTGTCCAGAAAGTAATTTCGGTCCATACCGAAACGAGTTTCTGGACAGTGGGGTGTCCAGAAAGTAATTTCGGTCCATACCGAAACGAGTTTCTGGACAGTGGGGTGTCCAAAGAGTAATTTCGGTCCATACCGAAACGAGTTTCTGGACAGTGGGGTGTCCAGAAAGTAATTTCGGTCCATACCGAAACGAGTTTCTGGACAGTGGGGTGTCCAGAAAGTAATTTCGGTCCATACCGAAACGAGTTTCTGGACAGTGGGGTGTCCAGAAAGTAATTTCGGTCCATACCGAAACGAGTTTCTGGACAGTGGGGTGTCCAGAAAGTAATTTCGGTCCATACCGAAACGAGTTTCTGGACAGTGGGGTGTCCAGAAAGTAATTTCGGTCCATACCGAAACGCGTTTATGGACAGTGGGGTGTCCAGAAAGTAATTTCGGTCCATACCGAAACGAGTTTCTGGACAGTGGGGTGTCCAGAAAGTAATTTCGGTCCAAACCGAAACGAGTTTCTGGACAGTGGGTGTCCAGAAAGTAATTTCGGTCCAAACCGAAACGAGTTTCTGGAAAGTGGGGTGTCCAGAAAGTAATTTCGGTCCATACCGAAACGAGTTTCCGGACAGTGGGGTGTCCAGAAAGTAATTTCGGTCCATATCGAAACGAGTTTCTGGACAGTGGGGTGTCCAGAAAGTAATTTCGGTCCATACCGAAACAAGTTTCTGGACAGTGGGGTGTCCAGAAAGTAATTTCGGTCCATACCGAAACGAGTTTCTGGACAGTGGGGTGTCCAGAAAGTAATTTCGGTCCATACCGAAACGAGTTTCTGGACAGTGGGGTGTCCAGAAAGTAATTTCGGTCCATACCGAATCGAGTTTCTGGACAGTGGGGTGTCCAGAAAGTAATTTCGGTCCATACCGAAACGAGTTTCTGGAAAGTGGGGTGTCCAGAAAGTAATTTCGGTCCATACCGAATCGAGTTTCTGGACAGTGGGGTGTCCAGAAAGTAATTTCGGTCCATACCGAAACGAGTTTCTGGACAGTGGGGTGTCCAGAAAGTAATTTCGGTCCATACCGAAACGAGTTTCTGGACAGTGGGGTGTCCAGAAAGTAATTTCGGTCCATACCGAAACGAGTTTCTGGACAGTGGGGTGTCCAGAAAGTAATTTCGGTCCATACCGAAACGAGTTTTTGGACAGTGGGGTGTCCAGAAAGTAATTTCGGTCCATACCGAAACGAGTTTCTGGACAGTGGGGTGTCCAGAAAGTAATTTCGGTCCATACCGAAACGAGTTTCTGGACAGTGGGGTGTCCAGAAAGTAATTTCGGTCCATACCGAAACGAGTTTCTGGACAGTGGGGTGTCCAGAAAGTAATTTCGGTCCATACCGAAACGAGTTTCTGGACAGTGGGGTGTCCAAAAAGTAATTTCGGTCCATACCGAAACGAGTTTCTGGACAGTGGGGTGTCCAGAAAGTAATTTCGGTCCATACCGAAACGAGTTTCTGGACAGTGGGGTGTCCAGAAAGTAATTTCGGTCCATACCGAAACGAGTTTCTGGACAGTGGGGTGTCCAGAAAGTAATTTCGGTCCATACCGAAACGAGTTTCTGGACAGTGGGGTGTCCAGAAAGTAATTTCGGTCCATACCGAAACGAAACTTTCTGGGTGTCCAGAAAGTAATTTCGGTCCAAACCGAAACGAGTTTCTGGACAGTGGGGTGTCCAGAAAGTAATTTCGGTCCATACCGAAACGAGTTTCTGGACAGTGGGGTGTCCAGAAAGTAATTTCGGTCCATACCGAATCGAGTTTCTGGACAGTGGGGTGTCCAGAAAGTAATTTCGGTCCATACCGAAACGAGTTTCTGGACAGTGGGGTGTCCAGAAAGTAATTTCGGTCCATACCGAAACGAGTTTCTGGACAGTGGGGTGTCCAGAAAGTAATTTCGGTCCATACCGAAACGAGTTTCTGGACAGTGGGGTGTCCAGAAAGTAATTTCGGTCCATACCGAAACGAGTTTCTGGACAGTGGGGTGTCCAGAAAGTAATTTCGGTCCATACCGAAACGAGTTTCTGGACAGTGGGGTGTCCAGAAAGTAATTTCGGTCCATACCGAAACGAGTTTCTGGACAGTGGGGTGTCCAGAAAGTAATTTCGGTCCATACCGAAACGAGTTTCTGGACAGTGGGGTGTCCAGAAAGTAATTTCGGTCCATACCGAAACGAATTTCTGGACAGTAAGGTGTAAGTAATTTCGGTCCATACCGAAACGAGTTTCTGGACAGTGGGGTGTCCAGAAAGTAATTTCGGTCCATACAGAAACGAGTTTCTGGACAGTGGGGTGTCCAGAAAGTAATTTCGGTCCATACCGAAACGAGTTTCTGGACAGTGGGGTGTCCAGAGAGTAATTTCGGTCCATACCGAAACGAGTTTCTGGACAGTGGGGTGTCCAGAAAGTAATTTCGGTCCATACCGAAACGAGTTTCTGGACAGTGGGGTGTCCAGAAAGTAATTTCGGTCCATACCGAAACGAGTTTCTGGACAGTGGGGTGTCCAGAAAGTAATTTCGGTCCATACCGAAACGAGTTTCTGGACAGTGGGGTGTCCAGAAAGTAATTTCGGTCCATACCGAAACGAGTTTCTGGACAGTGGGGTGTCCAGAAAGTAATTTCGGTCCATACCGAAACGAGTTTATGGACAGTGGGGTGTCCAGAAAGTAATTTCGGTCCAAACCGAAACGAGTTTCTGGACAGTGGGGTGTCCAGAAAGTAATTTCGGTCCAAACCGAAACGAGTTTCTGGACAGTGGGGTGTCCCGAAAGTAATTTCGGTCCATACCGAAACGAGTTTCTGGACAGTGGGGTGTCCAGAAAGTAATTTCGGTCCATACCGAAACGAGTTTCTGGACAGTGGGGTGTCCAGAAAGTAATTTCGGTCCATACCGAAACGAGTTTCTGGACAGTGGGGTGTCCAGAAAGTAATTTCGGTCCATACCGAAACGAGTTTCTGGACAGTGGGGTGTCCAGAAAGTAATTTCTCTCCATACCGAAACGAGTTTCTGGACAGTGGGGTGTCCAGAAAGTAATTTCGGTCCATACCGAAACGAGTTTTTGGACAGTGGGGTGTCCAGAAAGTAATTTCGGTCCATACCGAAACGAGTTTCTGGACAGTGGGGTGTCCAGAAAGTAATTTCGGTCCATACCGAAACGAGTTTCTGGACAGTGGGGTGTCCAGAAAGTAATTTCGGTCCATACCGAAACGAGTTTCTGGACAGTGGGGTGTCCAGAAAGTAATTTCGGTCCATACCGAAACGAGTTTCTGGACAGTGGGGTGTCCAGAAAGTAATTTCGGTCCATACCGAAACGAGTTTCTGGACAGTGGGGTGTCCAGAAAGTAATTTCGGTCCATACCGAAACGAGTTTCTGGACAGTGGGGTGTCCAGAAAGTAATTTCGGTCCATACCGAAACGAGTTTCTGGACAGTGGGGTGTCCAGAAAGTAATTTCGGTCCATACCGAAACGAGTTTCTGGACAGTGGGGTGTCCAAAGAGTAATTTCGGTCCATACCGAAACGAGTTTCTGGACAGTGGGGTGTCCAGAAAGTAATTTCGGTCCATACCGAAAAGAGTTTCTGGACAGTGGGGTGTCCAGAAAGTAATTTCGGTCCATACCGAAACGAGTTTCTGGACAGTGGGGTGTCCAGAAAGTAATTTCGGTCCATACAGAAACGAGTTTCTGGACAGTGGGGTGTCAAGAAAGTAATTTCGGTCCATACCGAAACGAGTTTCTGGACAGTGGGGTGTCCAGAAAGTAATTTCGGTCCATACCGAAACGAGTTTCTGGACAGTGGGGTGTCAAGAAAGTAATTTCGGTCCATACCGAAACGAGTTTCTGGACAGTGGGGTGTCCAGAAAGTAATTTCGGCCCATACCGAAACGAGTTTCTGGACAGTGGGGTGTCCAGAAAGTAATTTCGGTCCATACCGAAACGAGTTTCTGGACAGTGGGGTGTCCAGAAAGTAATTTCGGTCCATACCGAAACGAGTTTCTGGACAGTGGGGTGTCCAGAAAGTAATTTCGGTCCATACCGAAACGAGTTTCTGGACAGTGGGGTGTCCAGAAAGTAATTTCGGTCCATACCGAAACGAGTTTCTGGACAGTGGGGTGTCCAGAAAGTAATTTCGGTCCATACCGAAACGAGTTTCTGGACAGTGGGGTGTCCAGAAAGTAATTTCGGTCCATACCGAAACGAGTTTCTGGACAGTGGGGTGTCCAGAAAGTAATTTCGGTCCATACCGAACGCGTTTATGGACAGTGGGGTGTCCAGAAAGTAATTTCGGTCCATACCGAAACGAGTTTCTGGACAGTGGGGTGTCCAGAAAGTAATTTCGGTCCAAACCGAAACGAGTTTCTGGACAGTGGGTGTCCAGAAAGTAATTTCGGTCCAAACCGAAACGAGTTTCTGGACAGTGGGGTGTCCAGAAAGTAATTTCGGTCCATACCGAAACGAGTTTCCGGACAGTGGGGTGTCCAGAAAGTAATTTCGGTCCATACCGAAACGAGTTTCTGGACAGTGGGGTGTCCAGAAAGTAATTTCGGTCCATACCGAAACAAGTTTCTGGACAGTGGGGTGTCCAGAAAGTAATTTCGGTCCATACCGAAACGAGTTTCTGGACAGTGGGGTGTCCAGAAAGTAATTTCGGTCCATACCGAAACGAGTTTCTGGACAGTGGGGTGTCCAGAAAGTAATTTCGGTCCATACCGAATCGAGTTTCTGGACAGTGGGGTGTCCAGAAAGTAATTTCGGTCCATACCGAAACGAGTTTCTGGACAGTGGGGTGTCCAGAAAGTAATTTCGGTCCATACCGAATCGAGTTTCTGGACAGTGGGGTGTCCAGAAAGTAATTTCGGTCCATACCGAAACGAGTTTCTGGACAGTGGGGTGTCCAGAAAGTAATTTCGGTCCATACCGAAACGAGTTTCTGGACAGTGGGGTGTCCAGAAAGTAATTTCGGTCCATACCGAAACGAGTTTCTGGACAGTGGGGTGTCCAGAAAGTAATTTCGGTCCATACCGAAACGAGTTTCTGGACAGTGGGGTGTCCAGAAAGTAATTTCGGTCCATACCGAAACGAGTTTCTGGACAGTGGGGTGTCCAGAAAGTAATTTCGGTCCATACCGAAACGAGTTTCTGGACAGTGGGGTGTCCAGAAAGTAATTTCGGTCCATACCGAAACGAGTTTCTGGACAGTGGGGTGTCCAGAAAGTAATTTCGGTCCGTACCGAAACGAGTTTCTGGACAGTGGGGTGTCCAGAAAGTAATTTCGGTCCATACCGAAACGAGTTTCTGGACAGTGGGGTGTCCAGAAAGTAATTTCGGTCCATACCGAAACGAGTTTCTGGACAGTGGGGTGTCCAGAAAGTAATTTCGGTCCATACCGAAACGAGTTTCTGGACAGTGGGGTGTCCAGAAAGTAATTTCGGTCCATACCGAAACGAGTTTCTGGACAGTGGGGTGTCCAGAAAGTAATTTCGGTCCATACCGAAACGAGTTTCTGGACAGTGGGGTGTCCAGAAAGTAATTTCGGTCCATACCGAAACGAGTTTCTGGACAGTGGGGTGTCCAGAAAGTAATTTCGGTCCATACCGAATCGAGTTTCTGGACAGTGGGGTGTCCAGAAAGTAATTTCGGTCCATACCGAAACGAGTTTCTGGACAGTGGGGTGTCCAGAAAGTAATTTCGGTCCATACCGAATCGAGTTTCTGGACAGTGGGGTGTCCAGAAAGTAATTTCGGTCCATACCGAAACGAGTTTCTGGACAGTGGGGTGTCCAGAAAGTAATTTCGGTCCATACCGAAACCAGTTTCTGGACAGTGGGGTGTCCAAGTAATTTCGTGAAAGTAATTTCGGTCCATACCGAAACAAGTTTCTGGACAGTGGGGTGTCCAGAAAGTAATTTCGGTCCATACCGAAACGAGTTTCTGGACAGTGGGGTGTCCAGAAAGTAATTTCGGTCCATACCGAAACGAGTTTCTGGACAGTGGGGTGTCCAGAAAGTAATTTCGGTCCATACCGAAACGAATTTCTGGACAGTAAGGTGTAAGTAATTTCGGTCCATACCGAAACGAGTTTCTGGACAGTGGGGTGTCCAGAAAGTAATTTCGGTCCATACCGAAACGAGTTTCTGGACAGTGGGGTGCCCAGAAAGTAATTTCGGTCCATACCGAAACGAGTTTCTGGACAGTGGGGTGCCCAGAAAGTAATTTCGGTCCATACCGAAACGAGTTTCTGGACAGTGGGGTGCCCAGAAAGTAATTTCGGTCCATACCGAAACGAGTTTCTGGACAGTGGGGTGTCCAGAAAGTAATTTCGGTCCATACCGAAACGAGTTTCTGGACAGTGGGGTGTCCAGAAAGTAATTTCGGTCCATACCGAAACGAGTTTCTGGACAGTGGGGTGTCCAGAAAGTAATTTCGGTCCATACCGAAACGAGTTTCTGGACAGTGGGGTGTCCAGAAAGTAATTTCGGTCCATACCGAAACGAGTTTCTGGACAGTGGGGTGTCCAGAAAGTAATTTCGGTCCATACCGAAACGAGTTTCTGGACAGTGGGGTGTCCAGAAAGTAATTTCGGTCCATACCGAAACGAGTTTCTGGACAGTGGGGTGTCCAGAAAGTAATTTCGGTCCATACCGAAACGAGTTTCTGGACAGTGGGGTGTCCAGAAAGTAATTTCGGTCCATACCGAAACGAGTTTCTGGACAGTGGGGTGTCCAGAATGTAATTTCGGTCCATACCGAAACGAGTTTCTGGACAGTGGGGTGTCCAGAAAGTAATTTCGGTCCATACCGAAACGAGTTTCTGGACAGTGGGGTGTCCAGAAAGTAATTTCGGTCCATACCGAAACGAGTTTCTGGACAGTGGGGTGTTCAGAAAGTAATTTCGGTCCATACCGAAACGAGTTTCTGGACAGTGGGGTGTCCAGAAAGTAATTTCGGTCCATACCGAAACGAGTGTCTGGACAGTGGGGTGTCCAGAAAGTAATTTCGGTCCATACCGAAACGAGTTTCTGGACAGTGGGGTGTCCAGAAAGTAATTTCGGTCCATACCGAAACGAGTTTCTGGACAGTGGGGTGTCCAGAAAGTAATTTCGGTCCATACCGAAACGAGTTTCTGGACAGTGGGGTGTCCAGAAAGTAATTTCGGTCCATACCGAAACGAGTTTCTGGACAGTGGGGTGTCCAGAAAGTAATTTCGGTCCATACCGAAACGAGTTTCTGGACAGTGGGGTGTCCAGAAAGTAATTTCGGTCCATACCGAAACGAGTTTCTGGACAGTGGGGTGTCCAGAAAGTAATTTCGGTCCATACCGAAACGAGTTTCTGGACAGTGGGGTGTCCAGAAAGTAATTTCGGTCCATACCGAAACGAGTTTCTGGACAGTGGGGTGTCCAGAAAGTAATTTCGGTCCATACCGAAACGAGTTTCTGGACAGTGGGGTGTCCAGAAAGTAATTTCGGTCCATACCGAAACGAGTTTCTGGACAGTGGGGTGTCCAGAAAGTAATTTCGGTCCATACCGAAACGAGTTTCTGGACAGTGGGGTGTCCAGAAAGTAATTTCGGTCCATACCGAAACGAGTTTCTGGACGGTGGGGTGTCCAGAAAGTAATTTCGGTCCATACCGAAACGAGTTTCTGGACAGTGGGGTGTCCAGAAAGTAATTTCGGTCCATACCGAAACGAGTTTCTGGACAGTGGGGTGTCCAGAAAGTAATTTCGGTCCATACCGAAACGAGTTTCTGGACAGTGGGGTGTCCAGAAAGTAATTTCGGTCCATACCGAAACGAGTTTCTGGACAGTGGGGTGTCCAGAAAGTAATTTCGGTCCATACCGAAACGAGTTTCTGGACTGTGGGGTGTCCAGAAAGTAATTTCGGTCCATACCGAAACGAGTTTCTGGACAGTGGGGTGTCCAGAAAGTAATTTCGGTCCATACCGAAACGAGTTTCTGGACAGTGGGGTGTCCAGAAAGTAATTTCGGTCCATACCGAAACGAGTTTCTGGACAGTGGGGTGTCCAGAAAGTAATTTCGGTCCATACCGAAACGAGTTTCTGGACAGTGGGGTGTCCAGAAAGTAATTTCGGTCCATACCGAAACGAGTTTCTGGACAGTGGGGTGTCCAGAAAGTAATTTCGGTCCATACCGAAACGAGTTTCTGGACAGTGGGGTGTCCAGAAAGTAATTTCGGTCCATACCGAAACGAGTTTCTGGACAGTGGGGTGTCCAGAAAGTAATTTCGGTCCATACCGAAACGAGTTTCTGGACAGTGGGGTGTCCAGAAAGTAATTTCGGTCCATACCGAAACGAGTTTCTGGACAGTGGGGTGTCCAGAAAGTAATTTCGGTCCATACCGAAACGAGTTTCTGGACAGTGGGGTGTCCAGAAAGTAATTTCGGTCCATACCGAAACGAGTTTCTGGACAGTGGGGTGTCCAGAAAGTAATTTCGGTCCATACCGAAATTACTTTCTGGACAGTGGGGTGTCCAGAAAGTAATTTCGGTCCATACCGAAACGAGTTTCTGGACAGTGGGGTGTCCAGAAAGTAATTTCGGTCCATACCGAAACGAGTTTCTGGACAGTGGGGTGTCCAGAAAGTAATTTCGGTCCATACCGAAACGAGTTTCTGGACAGTGGGGTGTCCAGAAAGTAATTTCGGTCCATACCGAAATGAGTTTCTGGACAGTGGGGTGTCCAGAAAGTAATTTCGGTCCATACCGAAATGAGTTTCTGGACAGTGGGGTGTCCAGAAAGTAATTTCGGTCCATACCGAAACGAGTTTCTGGACAGTGGGGTGTAAAGAAAGTAATTTCGGTCCATACCGAAACGAGTTTCTGGACAGTGGGGTGTCCAGAAAGTAATTTCGGTCCATACCGAAACGAGTTTCTGGACAGTGGGGTGTCCAGAAAGTAATTTCGGTCCATACCGAAACGAGTTTCTGGACAGTGGGGTGTCCAGAAAGTAATTTCGGTCCATACCGAAACGAGTTTCTGGACAGTGGGGTGTCCAGAAAGTAATTTCGGTCCATACCGAAACGAGTTTCTGGACAGTGGGGTGTAAAGAAAGTAATTTCGGTCCATACCGAAACGAGTTTCTGGACAGTGGGGTGTCCAGAAAGTAATTTCGGTCCATACCGAAACGAGTTTCTGGACAGTGGGGTGTCCAGAAAGTAATTTCGGTCCATACCGAAACGAGTTTCTGGACAGTGGGGTGTCCAGAAAGTAATTTCGGTCCATACCGAAACGAGTTTCTGGACAGTGGGGTGTCCAGAAAGTAATTTCGGTCCATACCGAAACGAGTTTCTGGACAGTGGGGTGTCCAGAAAGTAATTTCGGTCCATACCGAAACGAGTTTCTGGACAGTGGGGTGTCCAGAAAGTAATTTCGGTCCATACCGAAACGAGTTTCTGGACAGTGGGGTGTCCAGAAAGTAATTTCGGTCCATACCGAAACGAGTTTCTGGACAGTGGGGTGTCCAGAAAGTAATTTCGGTCCATACCGAAACGAGTTTCTGGACAGTGGGGTGTCCAGAAAGTAATTTCGGTCCATACCGAAACGAGTTTCTGGACAGTGGGGTGTCCAGAAAGTAATTTCGGTCCATACCGAAACGAGTTTCTGGACAGTGGGGTGTCCAGAAAGTAATTTCGGTCCATACCGAAACGAGTTTCTGGACAGTGGGGTGTCCAGAAAGTAATTTCGTTCCATACCGAAACGAGTTTCTGGACAGTGGGGTGTCCAGAAAGTAATTTCGTTCCATACCGAAACGAGTTTCTGGACAGTGGGGTGTCCAGAAAGTAATTTCGTTCCATACCGAAACGAGTTTCTGGACAGTGGGGTGTCCAGAAAGTAATTTCGTTCCATACCGAAACGAGTTTCTGGACAGTGGGGTGTCCAGAAAGTAATTTCGGTCCATACCGAAACGAGTTTCTGGACAGTGGGGTGTCCAGAAAGTAATTTCGGTCCATACCGAAACGAGTTTCTGGACAGTGGGGTGTCCAGAAAGTAATTTCGGTCCATACCGAAACGAGTTTCTGGACAGTGGGGTGTCCAGAAAGTAATTTCGGTCCATACCGAAACGAGTTTCTGGACAGTGGGGTGTCCAGAAAGTAATTTCGGTCCATACCGAAACGAGTGTCTGGACAGTGGGGTGTCCAGAAAGTAATTTCGGTCCATACCGAAACGAGTTTCTGGACAGTGGGGTGTCCAGAAAGTAATTTCGGTCCATACCGAAACGAGTTTCTGGACAGTGGGGTGTCCAGAAAGTAATTTCGGTCCATACCGAAACGAGTTTCTGGACAGTGGGGTGTCCAGAAAGTAATTTCGGTCCATACCGAAATTACTTTCTGGACAGTGGGGTGTCCAGAAAGTAATTTCGGTCCATACCGAAACGAGTTTCTGGACAGTGGGGTGTCCAGAAAGTAATTTCGGTCCATACCGAAACGAGTTTCTGGACAGTGGGGTGTCCAGAAAGTAATTTCGGTCCATACCGAAACGAGTTTCTGGACAGTGGGGTGTCCAGAAAGTAATTTCGGTCCATACCGAAATGAGTTTCTGGACAGTGGGGTGTCCAGAAAGTAATTTCGGTCCATACCGAAATGAGTTTCTGGACAGTGGGGTGTCCAGAAAGTAATTTCGGTCCATACCGAAACGAGTTTCTGGACAGTGGGGTGTAAAGAAAGTAATTTCGGTCCATACCGAAACGAGTTTCTGGACAGTGGGGTGTCCAGAAAGTAATTTCGGTCCATACCGAAACGAGTTTCTGGACAGTAAGGTGTCCAGAAAGTAATTTCGGTCCATACCGAAACGAGTTTCTGGACAGTGGGGTGTCCAGAAAGTAATTTCGGTCCATACCGAAACGAGTTTCTGGACAGTAAGGTGTCCAGAAAGTAATTTCGGTCCATACCGAAACGAGTATCTGGACAGTGGGGTGTCCAGAAAGTAATTTCGGTCCATACCGAAACGAGTTTCTGGACAGTGGGGTGTCCAGAAAGTAATTTCGGTCCATACCGAAACGAGTTTCTGGACAGTGGGGTGTCCAGAAAGTAATTTCGGTCCATACCGAAATGAGTTTCTGGACAGTGGGGTGTCCAGAAAGTAATTTCGGTCCATACCGAAACGAGTTTCTGGACAGTGGGGTGTCCAGAAAGTAATTTCGGTCCATACCGAAACGAGTTTCTGGACAGTGGGGTGTCCAGAAAGTAATTTCGGTCCATACCGAAACGAGTTTCTGGACAGTGGGGTGTCCAGAAAGTAATTTCGGTCCATACCGAAACGAGTTTCTGGACAGTGGGGTGTCCAGAAAGTAATTTCGGTCCATACCGAAACGAGTATCTGGACAGTGGGGTGTCCAGAAAGTAATTTCGGTCCATACCGAAACGAGTTTCTGGACAGTAAGGTGTCCAGAAAGTAATTTCGGTCCATACCGAAACGAGTTTCTGGACAGTGGGGTGTCCAGAAAGTAATTTCGGTCCATACCGAAACGAGTTTCTGGACAGTAAGGTGTCCAGAAAGTAATTTCGGTCCATACCGAAACGAGTATCTGGACAGTGGGGTGTCCAGAAAGTAATTTCGGTATATACCGAAACGAGTATCTGGACAGTGGGGTGTCCAGAAAGTAATTTCGGTCCATACCGAAACGAGTTTCTGGACAGTGGGGTGGCCAGAAAGTAATTTCGGTCCATACCGAAACGAGTTTCTGGACAGTAAGGTGTCCAGAAAGTAATTTCGGTCCATACCGAAACGAGTTTCTGGACAGTGGGGTGGCCAGAAAGTAATTTCGGTCCATACCGAAACGAGTTTCTGGACAGTAAGGTGTCCAGAAAGTAATTTCGGTCCATACCGAAACGAGTTTCTGGACAGTAAGGTGTCCAGAAAGTAATTTCGGTCCATACCGAAACGAGTTTCTGGACAGTGGGGTGTCCAGAAAGTAATTTCGTTCCATACCGAAACGAGTTTCTGGACAGTGGTGTGTCCAGAAAGTAATTTCGTTCCATACCGAAACGAGTTTCTGGACAGTGGGGTGTCCAGAAAGTAATTTCGGTCCATACCGAAACGAGTTTCTGGACAGTGGAGTGTCCAGAAAGTAATTTCGGTCCATACCGAAACGAGTTTCTGGACAGTGGGGTGTCCAGAAAGTAATTTCGGTCCATACCGAAACGAGTTTCTGGACAGTGGGGTGTCCAGAAAGTAATTTCGGTCCATACCGAAACGAGTTTCTGGACAGTGGGGTGTCCAGAAAGTAATTTCGGTCCATACCGAAACGAGTTTCTGGACAGTGGGGTGTCCAGAAAGTAATTTCGGTCCATACCGAAACGAGTTTCTGGACAGTGGGGTGTCCAGAAAGTAATTTCGTTCCATACCGAAACGAGTTTCTGGACAGTGGGGTGTCCAGAAAGTAATTTCGTTCCATACCGAAACGAGTTTCTGGACAGTGGGGTGTCCAGAAAGTAATTTCGGTCCATACCGAAACGAGTTTCTGGACAGTGGGGTGTCCAGAAAGTAATTTCGGTCCATACCGAAACGAGTTTCTGGACAGTGGGGTGTCCAGAAAGTAATTTCGGTCCATACCGAAACGAGTTTCGGGACAGTGGGGTGTCCAGAAAGTAATTTCGGTCCATACCGAAACGAGTTTCTGGACAGTGGGGTGTCCAGAAAGTAATTTCGGTCCATACCGAAACGAGTTTCTGGACAGTGGGGTGTCCAGAAAGTAATTTCGGTCCATACCGAAACGAGTTTCTGGACAGTGGGGTGTCCAGAAAGTAATTTCGGTCCATACCGAAACGAGTTTCTGGACAGTGGGGTGTTCAGAAAGTAATTTCGGTCCATACCGAAACGAGTTTCTGGACAGTGGGGTGTCCAGAAAGTAATTTCGGTCCATACCGAAACGAGTTTCTGGACAGTGGGGTGTCCAGAAAGTAATTTCGGTCCATACCGAAACGAGTTTCTGGACAGTGGGGTGTCCAGAAAGTAATTTCGGTCCATACCGAAACGAGTTTCTGGACAGTGGGGTGTCCAGAAAGTAATTTCGGTCCATACCGAAACGAGTTTCTGGACAGTGGGGTGTCCAGAAAGTAATTTCGGTCCATACCGAAATGAGTTTCTGGACAGTGGGGTGTCCAGAAAGTAATTTCGGTCCATACCGAAATGAGTTTCTGGACAGTGGGGTGTCCAGAAAGTAATTTCGGTCCATACCGAAACGAGTTTCTGGACAGTGGGGTGTAAAGAAAGTAATTTCGGTCCATACCGAAACGAGTTTCTGGACAGTGGGGTGTCCAGAAAGTAATTTCGGTCCATACCGAAACGAGTTTCTGGACAGTAAGGTGTCCAGAAAGTAATTTCGGTCCATACCGAAACGAGTTTCTGGACAGTGGGGTGTCCAGAAAGTAATTTCGGTCCATACCGAAACGAGTTTCTGGACAGTGGGGTGTCCAGAAAGTAATTTCGGTCCATACCGAAACGAGTTTCTGGACAGTGGGGTGTCCAGAAAGTAATTTCGGTCCATACCGAAACGAGTTTCTGGACAGTGGGGTGTCCAGAAAGTAATTTCGGTCCATACCGAAACGAGTTTCTGGACAGTGGGGTGTCCAGAAAGTAATTTCGGTCCATACCGAAACGAGTTTCTGGACAGTGGGGTGTCCAGAAAGTAATTTCGGTCCATACCGAAACGAGTATCTGGACAGTGGGGTGTCCAGAAAGTAATTTCGGTCCATACCGAAACGAGTTTCTGGACAGTAAGGTGTCCAGAAAGTAATTTCGGTCCATACCGAAACGAGTTTCTGGACAGTGGGGTGTCCAGAAAGTAATTTCGGTCCATACCGAAACGAGTTTCTGGACAGTAAGGTGTCCAGAAAGTAATTTCGGTCCATACCGAAACGAGTATCTGGACAGTGGGGTGTCCAGAAAGTAATTTCGGTATATACCGAAACGAGTATCTGGACAGTGGGGTGTCCAGAAAGTAATTTCGGTCCATACCGAAACGAGTTTCTGGACAGTGGGGTGGCCAGAAAGTAATTTCGGTCCATACCGAAACGAGTTTCTGGACAGTAGGGTGTCCAGAAAGTAATTTCGGTCCATACCGAAACGAGTTTCTGGACAGTGGGGTGGCCAGAAAGTAATTTCGGTCCATACCGAAACGAGTTTCTGGACAGTAAGGTGTCCAGAAAGTAATTTCGGTCCATACCGAAACGAGTTTCTGGACAGTGGGGTGTCCAGAAAGTAATTTCGTTCCATACCGAAACGAGTTTCTGGACAGTGGGGTGTCCAGAAAGTAATTTCGTTCCATACCGAAACGAGTTTCTGGACAGTGGGGTGTCCAGAAAGTAATTTCGGTCCATACCGAAACGAGTTTCTGGACAGTGGAGTGTCCAGAAAGTAATTTCGGTCCATACCGAAACGAGTTTCTGGACAGTGGGGTGTCCAGAAAGTAATTTCGGTCCATACCGAAACGAGTTTCTGGACAGTGGGGTGTCCAGAAAGTAATTTCGGTCCATACCGAAACGAGTTTCTGGACAGTGGGGTGTCCAGAAAGTAATTTCGGTCCATACCGAAACGAGTTTCTGGACAGTGGGGTGTCCAGAAAGTAATTTCGGTCCATACCGAAACGAGTTTCTGGACAGTGGGGTGTCCAGAAAGTAATTTCGGTCCATACCGAAACGAGTTTCTGGACAGTGGGGTGTCCAGAAAGTAATTTCGTTCCATACCGAAACGAGTTTCTGGACAGTGGGGTGTCCAGAAAGTAATTTCGTTCCATACCGAAACGAGTTTCTGGACAGTGGGGTGTCCAGAAAGTAATTTCGTTCCATACCGAAACGAGTTTCTGGACAGTGGGGTGTCCAGAAAGTAATTTCGGTCCATACCGAAACGAGTTTCTGGACAGTGGGGTGTCCAGAAAGTAATTTCGTTCCATACCGAAACGAGTTTCTGGACAGTGGGGTGTCCAGAAAGTAATTTCGGTCCATACCGAAACGAGTTTCTGGACAGTGGAGTGTCCAGAAAGTAATTTCGGTCCATACCGAAACGAGTTTCTGGACAGTGGGGTGTCCAGAAAGTAATTTCGGTCCATACCGAAACGAGTTTCTGGACAGTGGGGTGTCCAGAAAGTAATTTCGGTCCATACCGAAACGAGTTTCTGGACAGTGGGGTGTCCAGAAAGTAATTTCGGTCCATACCGAAACGAGTTTCTGGACAGTGGGGTGTCCAGAAAGTAATTTCGGTCCATACCGAAACGAGTTTCTGCACAGTGGGGTGTCAAGAAAGTAATTTCGGTCCATACCGAAACGAGTTTCTGGACAGTGGGGTGTCCAGAAAGTAATTTCGGTCCATACCGAAACGAGTTTCTGGACAGTGGGGTGTCCAGAAAGTAATTTCGGTCCATACCGAAACGAGTTTCTGGACAGTGGGGTGTCCAGAAAGTAATTTCGGTCCATACCGAAACGAGTTTCTGGACAGTGGGGTGTCCAGAAAGTAATTTCGGTCCATACCGAAACGAGTATCTGGACAGTGGGATGTCCAGAAAGTAATTTCGGTCCATACCGAAACGAGTTTCTGGACAGTGGGGTGTCCAGAAAGTAATTTCGGTCCATACCGAAACGAGTTTCTGGACAGTGGGGTGTCCAGAAAGTAATTTCGGTCCATACCGAAACGAGTTTCTGGACAGTGGGGTGTCCAGAAAGTAATTTCGGTCCATACCGAAACGAGTTTCTGGACAGTGGGGTGTCCAGAAAGTAATTTCGGTCCATACCGAAACGAGTATCTGGACAGTGGGGTGTCCAGAAAGTAATTTCGGTCCATACCGAAACGAGTTTCTGGACAGTGGGGTGTCCAGAAAGTAATTTCGGTCCATACCGAAACGAGTTTCTGGACAGTGGGGTGTCCAGAAAGTAATTTCGGTCCATACCGAAACGAGTTTCTGGACGGTGGGGTGTCCAGAAAGTAATTTTGGTCCATACCGAAACGAGTTTCTGGACAGTGGGGTGTCCAGAAAGTAATTTCGGTCCATACCGAAACGAGTTTCTGGTCAGTGGGGTGTCCAGAAAGTAATTTCGGTCCATACCGAAACGAGTTTCTGGACAGTGGGGTGTCCAGAAAGTAATTTCGGTCCATACCGAAACGAGTTTCTGGACAGTGGGGTGTCCAGAAACTCGTTTCGGTATGGACCGAAATTACTTTCTGGACACCCCACTGTCCAGAAACTCGTTTCGGTATGGACCGAAATTACTTTCTGGACACCCCACTGTCCAGAAACTCGTTTCGGTATGGACCGAAATTACTTTCTGGACACCCCACTGTCCAGAAACTCGTTTCGGTATGGACCGAAATTACTTTCTGGACACCCCACTGTCCAGAAACTCGTTTCGGTATGGACCGAAATTACTTTCTGGACACCCCACTGTCCAGAAACTCGTTTCGGTATGGACCGAAATTACTTTCTGGACACCCCACTGTCCAGAAACTCGTTTCGGTATGGACCGAAATTACTTTCTGGACACCCCACTGTCCAGAAACTCGTTTCGGTATGGACCGAAATTACTTTCTGGACACCCCACTGTCCAGAAACTCGTTTCGGTATGGACCGAAATTACTTTCTGGACACCCCACTGTCCAGAAACTCGTTTCGGTATGGACCGAAATTACTTTCTGGACACCCCACTGTCCAGAAACTCGTTTCGGTATGGACCGAAATTACTTTCTGGACACCCCACTGTCCAGAA
This sequence comes from Eristalis tenax, assembly GCA_905231855.2. NCBI lineage: Eukaryota > Metazoa > Arthropoda > Insecta > Diptera > Syrphidae > Eristalis > Eristalis tenax. Next base: position 40,520,266 of record HG993127.1, read on the forward strand.
ACTCGTTTCGGTATGGACCGGTATGGACCGTCCAGAAACTCGTTTCGGTATGGACCGAAATTACTTTCTGGACACCCCACTGTCCAGAAAGTAATTTCGGTCCATACCGAAACGAGTTTCTGGACAGTGGGGTGTCCAGAAAGTAATTTCGGTCCATACCGAAACGAGTTTCTGGACAGTGGGGTGTCCAGAAAGTAATTTCGGTCCATACCGAAACGAGTTTCTGGACGGTGGGGTGTCCAGAAAGTAATTTTGGTCCATACCGAAACGAGTTTCTGGACAGTGGGGTGTCCAGAAAGTAATTTCGGTCCATACCGAAACGAGTTTCTGGTCAGTGGGGTGTCCAGAAAGTAATTTCGGTCCATACCGAAACGAGTTTCTGGACAGTGGGGTGTCCAGAAAGTAATTTCGGTCCATACCGAAACGAGTTTCTGGACAGTGGGGTGTCCAGAAAGTAATTTCGGTCCATACCGAAACGAGTTTCTGGACAGTGGGGTGTCCAGAAAGTAATTTCGGTCCATACCGAAACGAGTTTCTGGACAGTGGGGTGTCCAGAAAGTAATTTCGGTCCATACCGAAACGAGTTTCTGGACAGTGGGGTGTCCAGAAAGTAATTTCGGTCCATACCGAAACGAGTTTCTGGACAGTGGGGTGTCCAGAAAGTAATTTCGGTCCATACCGAAACGAGTTTCTGGACAGTGGGGTGTCCAGAAAGTAATTTCGGTCCATACCGAAACGAGTTTCTGGACAGTGGGGTGTCCAGAAAGTAATTTCGGTCCATACCGAAACGAGTTTCTGGACAGTGGGGTGTCCAGAAAGTAATTTCGGTCCATACCGAAACGAGTTTCTGGACAGTGGGGTGTCCAGAAAGTAATTTCGGTCCATACCGAAACGAGTTTCTGGACAGTGGGGTGTCCAGAAAGTAATTTCGGTCCATACCGAAACGAGTTTCTGGACGGTGGGGTGTCCAGAAAGTAATTTTGGTCCATACCGAAACGAGTTTCTGGACAGTGGGGTGTCCAGAAAGTAATTTCGGTCCATACCGAAACGAGTTTCTGGTCAGTGGGGTGTCCAGAAAGTAATTTCGGTCCATACCGAAACGAGTTTCTGGACAGTGGGGTGTCCAGAAAGTAATTTCGGTCCATACCGAAACGAGTTTCTGGACAGTGGGGTGTCCAGAAAGTAATTTCGGTCCATACCGAAACGAGTTTCTGGACAGTGGGGTGTCCAGAAAGTAATTTCGGTCCATACCGAAACGAGTTTCTGGACAGTGGGGTGTCCAGAAAGTAATTTCGGTCCATACCGAAACGAGTTTCTGGACAGTGGGGTGTCCAGAAAGTAATTTCGGTCCATACCGAAACGAGTTTCTGGACAGTGGGGTGTCCAGAAAGTAATTTCGGTCCATACCGAAACGAGTTTCTGGACAGTGGGGTGTCCAGAAAGTAATTTCGGTCCATACCGAAACGAGTTTCTGGACAGTGGGGTGTCCAGAAAATAATTTCGGTCCATACCGAAACGAGTTTCTGGACAGTGGGGTGTCCAGAAAGTAATTTCGGTCCATACCGAAACGAGTTTCTGGACAGTGGGGTGTCCAGAAAGTAATTTCGGTCCATACCGAAACGAGTTTCTGGACAGTGGGGTGTCCAGAAAGTAATTTCGGTCCATACCGAAACGAGTTTCTGGACAGTGGGGTGTCCAGAAAGTAATTTCGGTCCATACCGAAACGAGTTTCTGGACAGTGGGGTGTCCAGAAAGTAATTTCGGTCCATACCGAAACGAGTTTCTGGACAGTGGGGTGTCCAGAAAGTAATTTCGGTCCATACCGAAACGAGTTTCTGGACAGTGGAGTGTCCAGAAAGTAATTTCGGTCCATACCGAAACGAGTTTCTGGACAGTGGGGTGTCCAGAAAGTAATTTCGGTCCATACCGAAACGAGTTTCTGGACAGTGGGGTGTCCAGAAAGTAATTTCGGTCCATACCGAAACGAGTTTCTGGACAGTGGGGTGTCCAGAAAGTAATTTCGGTCCATACCGAAACGAGTTTCTGGACAGTGGGGTGTCCAGAAAGTAATTTCGGTCCATACCGAAACGAGTTTCTGGACAGTGGGGTGTCCAGAAAGTAATTTCGATCCATACCGAAACGAGTTTCTGGACAGTGGGGTGTCCAGAAAGTAATTTCGGTCCATACCGAAACGAGTTTCTGGACAGTGGGGTGTCCAGAAAGTAATTTCGGTCCATACCGAAACGAGTTTCTGGACAGTGGGGTGTCCAGAAAGTAATTTCGGTCCATACCGAAACGAGTTTCTGGACAGTGGGGTGTCCAGAAAGTAATTTCGGTCCATACCGAAACGAGTTTCTGGACAGTGGGGTGTCCAGAAAGTAATTTCGGTCCATACCGAAACGAGTTTCTGGACAGTGGGGTGTCCAGAAAGTAATTTCGGTCCATACCGAAACGAGTTTCTGGACAGTGGGGTGTCCAGAAAGTAATTTCGGTCCATACCGAAACGAGTTTCTGGACAGTGGGGTGTCCAGAAAGTAATTTCGGTCCATACCGAAACGAGTTTCTGGACAGTGGGGTGTCCAGAAAGTACTTTCGGTCCATACCGAAACGAGTTTCTGGACAGTGGGGTGTCCAGAAAGTAATTTCGGTCCATACCGAAACGAGTTTCTGGATTTCGGTCCATACCGAAACGAGTTTCTGGACAGTGGGGTGTCCAGAAAGTAATTTCGGTCCATACCGAAACGAGTTTCTGGACAATAAGGTGTCCAGAAAGTAATTTCGGTCCATACCGAAACGAGTTTCTGGACAGTAAGGTGTCCAGAAAGTAATTTCGGTCCATACCGAAACGAGTTTCTGGACAGTGGGGTGTCCAGAAAGTAATTTCGGTCCATACCGAAACGAGTTTCTGGACAGTGGGGTGTCCAGAAAGTAATTTCGGTCCATACCGAAACGAGTTTCTGGACAGTGGGGTGTCCAGAAAGTAATTTCGGTCCATACCGAAACGAGTTTCTGGACAGTGGGGTGTCCAGAAAGTAATTTCGGTCCATACCGAAACGAGTTTCTGGACAGTGGGGTGTCCAGAAAGTAATTTCGGTCCATACCGAAACGAGTTTCTGGACGGGGGGTGTCCAGAAAGTAATTTCGGTCCATACCGAAACGAGTTTCTGGACAGTGGGGTGTCCAGAAAGTAATTTCGGTCCATACCGAAACGAGTTTCTGGACTGTGGGGTGTCTCGTGTCGGTATGGGGCGACATGACTTTCGGGACACCCCAGTGTCCCGAAACTCGTGTCGGTATGGGGCGACATGACTTTCGGGACACCCTAGTGTCCCGAAACTCGTGTCGGTATGGGGCGACATGACTTTCGTTACACCCCAGTGTCCCGAAACTCGTGTCGGAAGGGGGCGATATCCTAGTGTCCCAAAACTCGTGTCGTTTTGGGGCATACCTGGCATCATCGATGTGAGGCCTTTAGGCAGTTCAACCTTTGACTGCCATAATGGCCCTAAAAGACCAAACTACAGTTCAACCTCTGACTGCCATAATGGCCCTAATATACCAAACTATGACTTGTATACACCTTTGGTGATGTTTTCGTGTGCATATCAACCGATTCTGATACGCTGGGCCGCATTTCAGGACATCGAAAGTTTCACGTACTTTTCATACCTAGCATCGTCGATGTGAGGCCTTTAGGCAGTTCAAGCTCTGACTGCCATAATGACCCTAATAGACCAAACTATGACTTGTATACACCTTTGGTGATGTTTTCGTGTGTATATCAACCGATTCTGATACGCTGGGCTGCATTTCAGGACATCGAAATTTTCACGTACTTTTGCATACCTGGCATCGTCGATGTGAGGCCTTTAGGCAGTTCAAGCTCTGACTGCCATAATGGCCCTAATAGACCAAACTATGACTTGTATACACCTTTGGTGATGTTTTCGTGTGTATATCAACCGATTCTGATACGCTGGGCTGCATTTCAGGACATCGAAATTTTCACGTACTTTTGCATACCTGGCATCGTCGATGTGAGGCCTTTAGGCAGTTCAACCTCTGACCGCCATAATGGCCTTAATAGACCAAACTATGACTTGTATACACCTTTGATGATGTTTTCGTGTGTGTATTAACCGATTCTGATACGCTGGGCAGAATTTCGAGACATCGAAATTTTCACGTACTTTTGCATACCTGGCATCGTCGATGTGAGGCCTTTAGGCAGTTCAACCTCTGACCGCCATAATGGCCCTAATAGACCAAACTATGACTTGTATACACCTTTGATGATGTTTTCGTGTGTGTATTAACCGATTCTGATACGCTGGGCAGAATTTCGAGACATCGAAATTTTCACGTACTATTGCATGCCTGGCATCGTCGATGTGAGGCCTTTAGGCAGTTCAACCTCTGACCGCCATAATGGCCCTAATAGACCAAACTATGACTTGTATACACCTTTGATGATGTTTTCGTGTGTGTATTAACCGATTCTGATACGCTGGGCAGAATTTCGAGACATCGAAATTTTCACGTACTTTTGCATACCTGGCATCGTCGATGTGAGGCCTTTAGGCAGTTCAACCTCTGACTGCCATAATGGCCCTAATAGACCAAACTATGACTTGTATACACCTTTGATGATGTTTTCGTGTGTGTATTAACCGATTCTGATACGCTGGGCAGAATTTCGAGACATCGAAATTTTCACGTACTTTTGCATACCTGGCATCGTCGATGTGAGGCCTTCAGGCAGTTCAACCTCTGACTGCCATAATGGCCCTAATAGACCAAACTATGACTTGTATACACCTTTGATGATGTTTTCGTGTGTGTATTAACCGATTCTGATACGCTGGGCAGAATTTCGAGACATCGAAATTTTCACGTACTTTTGCATACCTGGCATCGTCGATGTGAGGCCTTTAGGCAGTTCAACCTCTGACTGCCATAATGGCCCTAATAGACCAAACTATGACTTGTATACACCTTTGATGATGTTTTCGTGTGTGTATTAACCGATTCTGATACGCTGGGCAGAATTTCGAGACATCGAAATTTTCGTCGATGTGAGGCCTTTAGGCAGTTCAACCTCTGACCGCCATAACGGCCCTAATAGACCAAACTATGACTTGTATACACCTTTGGTGATGTTTTCGTGTGTATATCAACCGATTCTCATACGCTGGGCTGCATTTCAGGACATCGAAATTTTCACGTACTTTTGCATACCTGGAATCGTCGATGTGAGGCCTTTAGGCAGTTCAACCTCTGACTGCAATAATGGCCCTAATAGACCAAACTATGACTTGTATACACCTTTGGTGATGTTTTCGTGTGTATATCAACCGATTCTGATACGCTGGGCTGCATTTCAGGACATCGACATTTTCACGTACTTTTGCATACCTGGCATCGTCGATGTGAGGCCTTTAGGCAGTTCAACCTCTGACTGCAATAATGGCCCTAATAGACCAAACTATGACTTGTATACACCTTTGATGATGTTTTCGTGTGTGTATTAACCGATTCTGATACGCTGGGCAGAATTTAGAGACATCGAAATTTTCACGTACTTTTGCATACCTGGCATCGTCGATGTGAGGCCTTTAGGCAGTTCAACCTCTGACCGCCATAATGGCCCTAATAGACCAAACTATGACTTGTATACACCTTTGGTGATGTTTTCGTGTGTATATCAACCGATTCTGATACGCTGGGCTGCATTTCAGGACATCGAAATTTTCACGTACTTTTGCATACCTGGCATCGTCGATGTGAGGCCTTTAGGCAGTTCAACCTCTGACTGCAATAATGGCCCTAATAGACCAAACTATGACTTGTATACACCTTTGATGATGTTTTCGTGTGTGTATTAACCGATTCCGATACGCTGGGCAGAATTTCGAGACATCGAAATTTTCACGTACTTTTGCATACCTGGCATCGTCGATGTGAGGCCTTTAGGCAGTTCAACCTCTGACCGCCATAATGGCCCTAATAGACCAAACTATGACTTGTATACAACTTTGGTGATGTTTTCGTGTGTATATCAACCGATTCTGATACGCTGGGCAGAATTTCGAGACATCGAAATTTTCACGTACTTTTGCATACCTGGCATCGTCGATGTGAGGCCTTTAGGCAGTTCAACCTCTGACCGCCATAATGGCCCTAATAGACCAAACTATGACTTGTATACACCTTTGGTGATGTTTTCGTGTGTATATCAACCGATTCTGATATGCTGGGCTGCATTTCAGGACATCGAAATTTTCACGTACTTTGGCATACCTCGTCGATGTGAGGCCTTTAGGCAGTTCAACCTCTGACCGCCATAATGGCCCTAATAGACCAAACTATGACTTGTATACACCTTTGGTGATGTTTTCGTGTGTATATCAACCGATTCTTCTTTTGCATACCTGGCACCGTCGATGTGAGGCCTTTAGGCAGTTCAACCTCTGACTGCCATAATGGCCCTAGTAGACCAAACTATGACTTGTATACACCTTTGATGATGTTTTCGTGTGTGTATTAACCGATTCTGATACGCTGGGCAGAATTTCGAGACATCGAAATTTTCACGTACTTTTGCATACCTGGCATCGTCGATGTGAGGCCTTTAGGCAGTTCAACCTCTGACCGCCATAATGGCCCTAATAGACCAAACTATGACTTGTATACACCTTTGATGATGTTTTCGTGTGTGTATTAACCGATTCTGATACGCTGGGCAGAATTTCGAGACATCGAAATTTTCACGTACTATTGCATGCCTGGCATCGTCGATGTGAGGCCTTTAGGCAGTTCAACCTCTGACCGCCATAATGGCCCTAATAGACCAAACTATGACTTGTATACACCTTTGATGATGTTTTCGTGTGTGTATTAACCGATTCTGATACGCTGGGCAGAATTTCGAGACATCGAAATTTTCACGTACTTTTGCATACCTGGCATCGTCGATGTGAGGCCTTTAGGCAGTTCAACCTCTGACTGCCATAATGGCCCTAATAGACCAAACTATGACTTGTATACACCTTTGATGATGTTTTCGTGTGTGTATTAACCGATTCTGATACGCTGGGCAGAATTTCGAGACATCGAAATTTTCACGTACTTTTGCATACCTGGCATCGTCGATGTGAGGCCTTCAGGCAGTTCAACCTCTGACTGCCATAATGGCCCTAATAGACCAAACTATGACTTGTATACACCTTTGATGATGTTTTCGTGTGTGTATTAACCGATTCTGATACGCTGGGCAGAATTTCGAGACATCGAAATTTTCACGTACTTTTGCATACCTGGCATCGTCGATGTGAGGCCTTTAGGCAGTTCAACCTCTGACTGCCATAATGGCCCTAATAGACCAAACTATGACTTGTATACACCTTTGATGATGTTTTCGTGTGTGTATTAACCGATTCTGATACGCTGGGCAGAATTTCGAGACATCGAAATTTTCGTCGATGTGAGGCCTTTAGGCAGTTCAACCTCTGACCGCCATAACGGCCCTAATAGACCAAACTATGACTTGTATACACCTTTGGTGATGTTTTCGTGTGTATATCAACCGATTCTCATACGCTGGGCTGCATTTCAGGACATCGAAATTTTCACGTACTTTTGCATACCTGGAATCGTCGATGTGAGGCCTTTAGGCAGTTCAACCTCTGACTGCAATAATGGCCCTAATAGACCAAACTATGACTTGTATACACCTTTGGTGATGTTTTCGTGTGTATATCAACCGATTCTGATACGCTGGGCTGCATTTCAGGACATCGACATTTTCACGTACTTTTGCATACCTGGCATCGTCGATGTGAGGCCTTTAGGCAGTTCAACCTCTGACTGCAATAATGGCCCTAATAGACCAAACTATGACTTGTATACACCTTTGATGATGTTTTCGTGTGTGTATTAACCGATTCTGATACGCTGGGCAGAATTTAGAGACATCGAAATTTTCACGTACTTTTGCATACCTGGCATCGTCGATGTGAGGCCTTTAGGCAGTTCAACCTCTGACCGCCATAATGGCCCTAATAGACCAAACTATGACTTGTATACACCTTTGGTGATGTTTTCGTGTGTATATCAACCGATTCTGATACGCTGGGCTGCATTTCAGGACATCGAAATTTTCACGTACTTTTGCATACCTGGCATCGTCGATGTGAGGCCTTTAGGCAGTTCAACCTCTGACTGCAATAATGGCCCTAATAGACCAAACTATGACTTGTATACACCTTTGATGATGTTTTCGTGTGTGTATTAACCGATTCCGATACGCTGGGCAGAATTTCGAGACATCGAAATTTTCACGTACTTTTGCATACCTGGCATCGTCGATGTGAGGCCTTTAGGCAGTTCAACCTCTGACCGCCATAATGGCCCTAATAGACCAAACTATGACTTGTATACAACTTTGGTGATGTTTTCGTGTGTATATCAACCGATTCTGATACGCTGGGCAGAATTTCGAGACATCGAAATTTTCACGTACTTTTGCATACCTGGCATCGTCGATGTGAGGCCTTTAGGCAGTTCAACCTCTGACCGCCATAATGGCCCTAATAGACCAAACTATGACTTGTATACACCTTTGGTGATGTTTTCGTGTGTATATCAACCGATTCTGATATGCTGGGCTGCATTTCAGGACATCGAAATTTTCACGTACTTTGGCATACCTCGTCGATGTGAGGCCTTTAGGCAGTTCAACCTCTGACCGCCATAATGGCCCTAATAGACCAAACTATGACTTGTATACACCTTTGGTGATGTTTTCGTGTGTATATCAACCGATTCTTCTTTTGCATACCTGGCACCGTCGATGTGAGGCCTTTAGGCAGTTCAACCTCTGACTGCCATAATGGCCCTAGTAGACCAAACTATGACTTGTATACACCTTTGATGATGTTTTCGTGTGTGTATTAACCGATTCTGATACGCTGGGCAGAATTTCGAGACATCGAAATTTTCACGTACTTTTGCATACCTGGCATCGTCGATGTGAGGCCTTTAGGCAGTTCAACCTCTGACCGCCATAATGGCCCTAATAGACCAAACTATGACTTGTATACACCATTGATGATGTTTTCGTGTGTGTATTAACCGATTCTGATACGGTGGGCAGAATTTCGAGACATCGAAATTTTCACGTACTTTTGCATATCTGGCATCGTCGATGTGAGGCCTTTAGGCAGTTCAACATCTGACTGCAATAATGGCCCTAATAGACCAAACTATGACTTGTATACACCTTTGGTGATGTTTTCGTGTGTATATCAACCGATTCTGATACGCTGGGCTGCATTTCAGGACATCGAAATTTTCACGTACTTTTGCATACCTGGCATCGTCGATGTGAGGCCTTTAGGCGGTTCAACCTCTGACTGCAATAATGGCCCTAATAGACCAAACTATGACTTGTATACACCTTTGATGATGTTTTCGTGTGTGTATTAACCGATTCTGATACGCTGGGCAGAATTTCGAGACATCGAAATTTTCACGTACTTTTGCATACCTGGCACCGTCGATGTGAGGCCTTTAGGCAGTTCAACCTCTGACTGCCATAATGGCCCTAGTAGACCAAACTATGACTTGTATACACCTTTGATGATGTTTTTGTGTGTGTATTAACCGATTCTGATACGCTGGGCCGAATTTCGAGACATCGAAATTTTCACGTACTTTTGCATACCTGGCATCGTCGATGTGAGGCCTTTAGGCAGTTCAACCTCTGACCGCCATAATGGCCCTAATAGACCAAACTATGACTTGTATACACCTTTGGTGATGTTTTCGTGTGTATATCAACCGATTCTGATACGCTGGGCTGTATTTCAGGACATCGAAATTTTCACGTACTTTTGCATACCTGGCACCGTCGATGTGAGGCCTTTAGGCAGTTCAACCTCTGACTGCCATAATGGCCCTAGTAGACCAAACTATGACTTGTATACACCTTTGATGATGTTTTCGTGTGTGTATTAACCGATTCTGATACGCTGGGCAGAATTTCGTGACATCGAAATTTTCACGTACTTTTGCATACCTGGCATCGTCGATGTGAGGCCTTTAGGCAGTTCAACCTCTGACTGCCATAATGGCCCTAATAGACCAAACTATGACTTGTATACACCTTTGGTGATGTTTTCGTGTGTATATCAACCGATTCTGATACGCTGGGCAGAATTTCGAGACATCGAAATTTTCACGTACTTTTGCATACGTCGATGTGAGGCCTTTAGGCAGTTCAAACTCTGACTGCCATAATGGCCCTAATAGACCAAACTATGACTTGTATACACCTTTGGTGATGTTTTCGTGTGTATATCAACCGATTCTGATACGCTGGGCTGCATTTCAGGACATCGAAATTTTCACGTACTTTTGCATACCTGGCATCGTCGATGTGAGGCCTTTAGGCAGTTCAACCTCTGACTGCAATAATGGCCCTAATAGACCAAACTATGACTTGTATACACCTTTGGTGATGTTTTCGTGTGTATATCAACCGATTCTGATACGCTGGGCAGAATTTCGAGACATCGAAATTTTCACGTACTTTTGCATACCTGGCATCGTCGATGTGAGGCCTTTAGGCAGTTCAACCTCTGACTGCCATAATGGCCCTAATAGACCAAACTATGACTTGTATACACCTTTGGTGATGTTTTCGTGTGTATATCAACCGATTCTGATACGCTGGGCTGCATTTCAGGACATCGAAATTTGCACGTACTTTTGCATACGTCGATGTGAGGCCTTTAGGCAGTTCAAACTCTGACTGCCATAATGGCCCTAATAGACCAAACTATGACTTGTATACACCTTTGGTGATGTTTTCGTGTGTGTATTAACCGATTCTGATACGCTGGGCAGAAATTCGAGACATCGAAATTTTCACGTACTTTTGCATACGTCGATGTGAGGCCTTTAGGCAGTTCAAACTCTGACTGCCATAATGGCCCTAATAGACCAAACTATGACTTGTATACACCTTGGATGATGTTTTCGTGTGTGTATTAACCGATTCTGATACGCTGGGCAGAATTTCGAGACATCGAAATTTTCACGTACTTTTGCATACCTGGCATCGTCGATGTGAGGCCTTTAGGCAGTTCAACCTCTGACCGCCATAATGGCCCTAATAGACCAAACTATGACTTGTATGCAACTTTGGTGATGTTTTCGTGTGTATATCAACCGATTCTGATACGCTGGGCTGCATTTCAGGACATCGAAATTTGCACGTACTTTTGCATACCTGGCATCGTCGATGTGAGGCCTTTAGGCAGTTCAACCTCTGACTGCCATAGTGGCCCTAGTCGACCAAACTATGACTTGTATACACCTTTGATGATGTTTTCGTGTGTGTATTAACCGATTCTGATACGCTGGGCAGAATTTCGAGACATCGAAATTTTCACGTACTTTTGCATACGTCGATGTGAGGCCTTTAGGCAGTTCAAACTCTGACTGCCATAATGGCCCTAATAGACCAAACTATGACTTGTATACACCTTTGGTGATATTTTCGTGTGTATATCAACCGATTCTGATACGCTGGGCAGAATTTCGAGACATCGAAATTTTCACGTACTTTTGCATACCTGGCATCGTCGATGTGAGGCCTTTAGGCAGTTCAACCTCTGACTGCCATAATGGCCCTAATAGACCAAACTATGACTTGTATACACCTTTGGTGATGTTTTCGTGTGTATATCAACCGATTCTGATACGCTGGGCAGAATTTCGAGACAACGAAATTTTCACGTACTTTTGCATACCTGGCATCGTCGATGTGAGGCCTTTAGGCAGTTCAACCTCTGACCGCCATAATGGCCCTAATAGACCAAACTATGACTTGTATACAACTTTGGTGATGTTTTCGTGTGTATATCAACCGATTCTGATACGCTGGGCTGCATTTCATGACATCGAACGTTTCACGTACTTTTGCATACCTGGCATCGTCGATGTGAGGCCTTTAGGCAGTTCAACCTCTGACTGCCATAATGGCCCTAGTAGACCAAACTATGACTTGTATACACCTTTGGTGATGTTTTCGTGTGTATATCAACCGATTCTGATACGCTGGGCAGAATTTCGAGACATCGAAATTTTCACGTACTATTGCATGCCTGGCATCGTCGATGTGAGGCCTTTAGGCAGTTCAACCTCTGACCGCCATAATGGCCCTAATAGACCAAACTATGACTTGTATACACCTTTGATGATGTTTTCGTGTGTGTATTAACCGATTCTGATACGCTGGGCTGCATTTCAGGACATCGAAATTTTCACGTACTTTTGCATACCTGGCATCGTCGATGTGAGGCCTTTAGGCAGTTCAACCTCTGACCGCCATAATGGCCCTAATAGACCAAACTATGACTTGTATACACCTTTGATAATGTTTTCGTGTGTGTATTAACCGATTCTGATACGCTGGGCAGAATTTCGAGACATCGAAATTTTCACGTACTTTTGCATACCTGGCATCGTCGATGTGAGGCCTTTAGGCAGTTCACCCTCTGACTGCCATAATGGCCCTAATAGACCAAACTATGACTTGTATACACCTTTGATGATGTTTTCGTGTGTGTATTAACCGATTCTGATACGCTGGGCAGAATTTCGAGACATCGAAATTTTCACGTACTTTTGCATACCTGGCATCGTCGATGTGAGGCCTTTAGGCAGTTCAACCTCTGACCGCCATAACGGCCCTAATAGACCAAACTATGACTTGTATACGCCTTTGGTGATGTTTTCGTGTGTATATCAACCGATTCTGATACGCTGGGCTGCATTTCAGGACATCGAAATTCTCACGTACTTTTGCATACCTGGCATCGTCGATGTGAGGCCTTTAGGCAGTTCACCCTCTGACTGCCATAATGGCCCTAATAGACCAAACTATGACTTGTATACACCTTTGATGATGTTTTCGTGTGTGTATTAACCGATTCTGATACGCTGGGCAGAATTTCGAGACATCGAAATTTTCACGTACTTTTGCATACCTGGCATCGTCGATGTGAGGCCTTTAGGCAGTTCAACCTCTGACCGCCATAACGGCCCTAATAGACCAAACTATGACTTGTATACGCCTTTGGTGATGTTTTCGTGTGTATATCAACCGATTCTGATACGCTGGGCTGCATTTCAGGACATCGAAATTTTCACGTACTTTTGCATACCTGGCATCGTCGATGTGAGGCCTTTAGGCAGTTCAACCTCTGACTGTCATAATGGCCCTAATAGACCAAACTATGACTTGTATACACCTTTGTTAATGTTTTCGTGTGTATATCAACCGATTCTGATACGCTGGGCAGAATTTCGAGACATCGAAATTTTCACGTACTTTTGCATACCTGGCATCGTCGATGTGAGGCCTTTAGGCAGTTCAACCTCTGACTGCCATAATGGCCCTAATAGACCAAACTATGACTTGTATACACCTTTGGTGATGTTTTCGTGTGTATATCGACCGATTCTGATACGCTGGGCTGCATTTCAGGACATCGAAATTTTCACGTACTTTTGCATACCTGGCATCGTCGATGTGAGGCCTTTAGGCAGTTCAACCTCTGACTGCCATAATGGCCCTAATAGACCAAACTATGACTTGTATACACCTTTGGTGATGTTTTCGTGTGTATATCAACCGATTCTGATACGCTGGGCTGCATTTCAGGACATCGAAATTTTCACGTACTTTTGCATACCTGGCATCGTCGATGTGAGGCCTTTAGGCAGTTCAACCTCTGACCGCCATAATGGCCCTAATAGACCAAACTATGACTTGTATACACCTTTGATGATGTTTTCGTGTGTGTATTAACCGATTCTGATACGCTGGGCAGAATTTCGAGACATCGAAATTTTCACGTACTTTTGCATACCTGGCATCGTCGATGTGAGGCCTTTAGGCAGTTCAACCTCTGACCGCCATAATGGCCCTAGTAGACCAAACTATGACTTGTATACACCTTTGATGATGTTTTCGTGTGTGTATTAACCGATTCTGATACGCTGGGCAGAATTTCGAGACATCGAAATTTTCACGTACTTTTGCATACCTGGCATCGTCGATGTGAGGCCTTTAGGCAGTTCAACCTCTGACCGCCATAATGGTCCTAATAGACCAAACTATGACTTGTATACACCTTTGGTGATGTTTTCGTGTGTATATCAACCGATTCTTATACGCTGGGCTGCATTTCAGGACATCGAAATTTTCACGTACTTTTGCATACCTGGCATCGTCGATGTGAGGCCCTTAGGCAGTTCAAACTCTGACCGCCATAATGGCCCTAATAGACCAAACTATGACTTGTATACACCTTTGATGATATTTTCGTGTGTGTATTAACCGATTCTGATACGCTGGGCTGCATTTCAGGACATCGAAATTTTCACGTACTTTTGCATACCTGGCATCGTCGATGTGAGGCCTTTAGGCAGTTCAACCTCTGACCGCCATAATGGCCCTAATAGACCAAACTATGACTTGTATACACCTTTGATGATGTTTTCGTGTGTGTATTAACCGATTCTGATACGCTGGGCAGAATTTCGAGACATCGAAATTTTCACGTACTTTTGCATACCTGGCATCGTCGATGTGAGGCCTTTAGGCAGTTCAACCTCTGACCGCCATAATGGTCCTAATAGACCAAACTATGACTTGTATACACCTTTGGTGATGTTTTCGTGTGTATATCAACCGATTCTTATACGCTGGGCTGCATTTCAGGACATCGAAATTTTCACGTACTTTTGCATACCTGGCATCGTCGATGTGAGGCCTTTAGGCAGTTCAACCTCTGACCGCCATAATAGCCCTAATAGACCAAACTATGACTTGTATACACCTTTGATGATGTTTTCGTGTGTGTATTAACCAATTCTGATACGCTGGGCAGAATTTCGAGACATCGAAATTTTCACGTACTTTTGCATACCTGGCATCGTCGATGTGAGGCCTTTAGGCAGTTCAACCTCTGACTGCAATAATGGCCCTAATAGACCAAACTATGACTTGTATACACCTTTGGTGATGTTTTCGTGTGTATATCAACCGATTCTGATACGCTGGGCTGCATTTCAGGACATCGAAATTTTCACGTACTTTTGCATACCTGGCATCGTCGATGTGAGGCCTTTAGGCAGTTCAACCTCTGACTGCAATAATGGCCCTAATAGACCAAACTATGACTTGTATACACCTTTGGTGATGTTTTCGTGTGTATATCAACCGATTCTGATACGCTGGGCTGCATTTCAGGACATCGAAATTTTCACGTACTTTTGCATACCTGGCATCGTCGATGTGAGGCCTTTAGGCGGTTCAACCTCTGACTGCCATAATGGCCCTAATAGACCAAACTATGACTTGTATACACCTTTGGTGATGTTTTCGTGTGTATATCAACCGATTCTGATACGCTGGGCATAATTTCGAGACATCGAAATTTTCACGTACTTTTGCATACCTGGCATCGTCGATGTGAGGCCTTTAGGCAGTTCAACCTCTGACTGCAATAATGGCCCTAATAGACCAAACTATGACTTGTATACACCTTTGGTGATGTTTTCGTGTGTATATCAACCGATTCTGATACGCTGGGCTGCATTTCAGGACATCGAAATTTTCACGTACTTTTGCATACCTGGCATCGTCGATGTGAGGCCTTTAGGCAGTTCAACCTCTGACCGCCATAATGGCCCTAATAGACCAAACTATGACTTGTATACACCTTTGATGATGTTTTCGTGTGTGTATTAACCGATTCCGATACGCTGGGCAGAATTTCGAGACATCGAAATTTTCACGTACTTTTGCATACCTGGCATCGTCGATGTGAGGCCTTTAGGCAGTTCAACCTCTGACCGCCATAATGGCCCTAATAGACCAAACTATGACTTGTATACACCTTTGATGATATTTTCGTGTGTGTATTAACCGATGCTGATACGCTGGGCAGAATTTCGAGACATCGAAATTTTCACGTACTTTTGCATACCTGGCATCGTCGATGTGAGGCCTTTAGGCAGTTCAACCTCTGACTGCCATAATGCCCTAATAGACCAAACTATGACTTGTATTCACCTTTGGTGATGTTTTCGTGTGTATATCAACCGATTCTGATACGCTGGGCTGCATTTCAGGACATCGAAATTTGCACGTACTTTTGCATACCTGGCATCGTCGATGTGAGGCCTTTAGGCAGTTCAACCTCTGACTGCAATAATGGCCCTAATAGACCAAACTATGACTTGTATACACCTTTGGTGATGTTTTCGTGTGTATATCAACCGATTCTGATACGCTGGGCTGCATTTCAGGACATCGAAATTTTCACGTACTTTTGCATACCTGGCATCGTCGATGTGAGGCCTTTAGGCAGTTCAACCTCTGACTGCAATAATGGCCCTAATAGACCAAACTATGACTTGTATACACCTTTGGTGATGTTTTCGTGTGTATATCAACCGATTCTGATACGCTGGGCAGAATTTCGAGACATCGAAATTTTCACGTACTTTTGCATACCTGGCATCGTCGATGTGAGGCCTTTAGGCAGTTCAACCTCTGACTGCAATAATGGCCCTAATAGACCAAACTATGACTTGTATACACCTTTGGTGATGTTTTCGTGTGTATATCAACCGATTCTGATACGCTGGGCTGCATTTCAGGACATCGAAATTTTCACGTACTTTTGCATACCTGGCATCGTCGATGTGAGGCCTTTAGGCAGTTCAACCTCTGACCGCCATAATGGCCCTAATAGACCAAACTATGACTTGTATACACCTTTGATGATGTTTTCGTGTGTGTATTAACCGATTCCGATACGCTGGGCAGAATTTCGAGACATCGAAATTTTCACGTACTTTTGCATACCTGGCATCGTCGATGTGAGGCCTTTAGGCAGTTCAACCTCTGACCGCCATAATGGCCCTAATAGACCAAACTATGACTTGTATACACCTTTGATGATATTTTCGTGTGTGTATTAACCGATGCTGATACGCTGGGCAGAATTTCGAGACATCGAAATTTTCACGTACTTTTGCTTACCTGGCATCGTCGATGTGAGGCCTTTAGGCAGTTCAACCTCTGACTGCCATAATGGCCCTAATAGACCAAACTATGACTTGTATACACCTTTGGTGATGTTTTCGTGTGTATATCAACCGATTCTGATACGCTGGGCTGCATTTCAGGACATCGAAATTTTCACGTACTTTTGCATACCTGGCATCGTCGATGTGAGGCCTTTAGGCAGTTCAACCTCTGACTGCCATAATGGCCCTAATAGACCAAATTATGACTTGTATACACCTTTGGTGATGTTTTCGTGTGTATATCAAACGATTCTGATACGCTGGGCTGCATTTCAGGACATCGAAATTTTCACGTACTTTTGCATACCTGGCATCGTCGATGTGAGGCCTTTAGGCAGTTCAACCTCTGACCGCCATAATGGCCCTAATAGACCAAACTATGACTTGTATACACCTTTGATGATATTTTCGTGTGTGTAATAACCGATTCTGATACGCTGGGCTGCATTTCAGGACATCGAAATTTTCACGTACTTTTGCATACCTGGCATCGTCGATGTGAGGCCTTTAGGCAGTTCAACCTCTGACTGCAATAATGGCCCTAATAGACCAAACTATGACTTGTATACACCTTTGATGATATTTTCGTGTGCGTATTAACCGATTCTGATACGCTGGGCTGCATTTCAGGACATCGAAATTTTCACGTACTTTTGCATACCTGGCATCGTCGATGTGAGGCCTTTAGGCAGTTCAACCTCTGACCGCCATAATGGCCCTACTAGACCAAACTATGACTTGTATACACCTTTGATGATGTTTTCGTGTGTGTATTAACCGATTCCGATACGCTGGGCAGAATTTCGAGACATTGAAATTTTCACGTACTTTTGCATACCTGGCATCGTCGATGTGAGGCCTTTAGGCGGTTCAACCTCTGACTGCCATAATGGCCCTAATAGACCAAACTATGACTTGTATACACCTTTGGTGATGTTTTCGTGTGTATATCAACCGATTCTGATACGCTGGGCATAATTTCGAGACATCGAAATTTTCACGTACTTTTGCATACCTGGCATCGTCGATGTGAGGCCTTTAGGCAGTTCAACCTCTGACTGCAATAATGGCCCTAATAGACCAAACTATGACTTGTATACACCTTTGGTGATGTTTTCGTGTGTATATCAACCGATTCTGATACGCTGGGCTGCATTTCAGGACATCGAAATTTTCACGTACTTTTGCATACCTGGCATCGTCGATGTGAGGCCTTTAGGCAGTTCAACCTCTGACTGCAATAATGGCCCTAATAGACCAAACTATGACTTGTATACACCTTTGGTGATGTTTTCGTGTGTATATCAACCGATTCTGATACGCTGGGCAGAATTTCGAGACATCGAAATTTTCACGTACTTTTGCATACCTGGCATCGTCGATGTGAGGCCTTTAGGCAGTTCAACCTCTGACCGCCATAATGGCCCTAATAGACCAAACTATGACTTGTATTCACCTTTGGTGATGTTTTCGTGTGTATATCAACCGATTCTGATACGCTGGGCTGCATTTCAGGACATCGAAATTTTCACGTACTTTTGCATACCTGGCATCGTCGATGTGAGGCCTTTAGGCAGTTCAACCTCTGACTGCAATAATGGCCCTAATAGACCAAACTATGACTTGTATACACCTTTGATGATGTTTTCGTGTGTGTATTAACCGATTCTGATACGCTGGGCAGAATTTCGAGACATCGAAATTTTCACGTACTTTTGCATACCTGGCATCGTCGATGTGAGGCCTTTAGGCAGTTCAACCTCTGACTGCAATAATGGCCCTAATAGACCAAACTATGACTTGTATACACCTTTGGTGATGTTTTCGTGTGTATATCAACCGATTCTGATACGCTGGGCTGCATTTCAGGACATCGAAATTTTCACGTACTTTTGCATACCTGGCATCGTCGATGTGAGGCCTTTAGGCAGTTCAACCTCTGACTGCAATAATGGCCCTAATAGACCAAACTATGACTTGTATACACCTTTGATGATGTTTTCGTGTGTGTATTAACCGATTCTGATACGCTGGGCAGAATTTCGAGACATCGAAATTTTCACGTACTTTTGCATATCTGGCATCGTCGATGTGAGGCCTTTAGGCAGTTCAACCTCTGACTGCAATAATGGCCCTAATAGACCAAACTATGACTTGTATACACCTTTGGTGATGTTTTCGTGTGTATATCAACCAATTCTGATACGCTGGGCTGCATTTCAGGACATCGAAATTTTCACGTACTTCTGCATACCTGGCATCGTCGATGTGAGGCCTTTAGGCAGTTCAACCTCTGACTGCAATAATGGCCCTAATAGACCAAACTATGACTTGTATACACCTTTGATGATATTTTCGTGTGTGTATTAACCGATGCTGATACGCTGGGCAGAATTTCGAGACATCGAAATTTTCACGTACTTTTGCATACCTGGCATCGTCGATGTGAGGCCTTTAGGCAGTTCAACCTCTGACTGCAATAATGGCCCTAATAGACCAAACTATGACTTGTATACACCTTTGATGATATTTTCGTGTGTGTATTAACCGATGCTGATACGCTGGGCAGAATTTCGAGACATCGAAATTTTCACGTACTTTTGCATACCTGGCATCGTCGATGTGAGGCCTTTAGGCAGTTCAACCTCTGACTGCAATAATGGCCCTAATAGACCAAACTATGACTTGTATACACCTTTGATGATATTTTCGTGTGTGTATTAACCGATGCTGATACGCTGGGCAGAATTTCGAGACATCGAAATTTTCACGTACTTTTGCATACCTGGCATCGTCGATGTGAGGCCTTTAGGCAGTTCAACCTCTGACTGCCATAATGGCCCTAATAGACCAAACTATGACTTGTATTCACCTTTGGTGATGTTTTCGTGTGTATATCAACCGATTCTGATACGCTGGGCTGCATTTCAGGACATCGAAATTTTCACGTACTTTTGCATACCTGGCATCGTCGATGTGAGGCCTTTAGGCAGTTCAACCTCTGACTGCAATAATGGCCCTAATAGACCAAACTATGACTTCTGTACACCTTTGGTGATGTTTTCGTGTGTGTATTAAGCGATTCCGATACGTTGGGCTGCATTTCAGGACATCGGAATTTTCACGTATTTTTGCATAGCCGGCATCGTCGATGTGAGGCCTTTAGGCAGTTCAACCTCTGACTGCAATAATGGCCCTAATAGACCAAACTATGACTTGTATACACCTTTGGTGATGTTTTCGTGTGTATATCAACCAATTCTGATACGCTGGGCTGCATTTCAGGACATCGAAATTTTCACGTACTTCTGCATACCTGGCATCGTCGATGTGAGGCCTTTAGGCAGTTCAACCTCTGACCGCCATAATGGCCCTAATAGACCAAACTATGACTTGTATACACCTTTGATGATGTTTTCGTGTGTGTATTAACCGATTCCGATACGCTGGGCAGAATTTCGAGACATCGAAATTTTCACGTACTTTTGCATACCTGGCATCGTCGATGTGAGGCCTTTAGGCAGTTCAACCTCTGACTGCAATAATGGCCCTAATAGACCAAACTATGACTTGTATACACCTTTGGTGATGTTTTCGTGTGTATATCAACCGATTCTGATACGCTGGGCTGCATTTCAGGACATCGAAATTTTCACGTACTTTTGCATACCTGGCATCGTCGATGTGAGGCCTTTAGGCAGTTCAACCTCTGACTGCCATAATGGCCCTAATAGACCAAACTATGACTTGTATACACCTTTGGTGATATTTTCGTGTGTGTATTAACCGATGCTGATACGCTGGGCAGAATTTCGAGACATCGAAATTTTCACGTACTTTTGCATACCTGGCATCGTCGATGTGAGGCCTTTAGGCAGTTCAACCTCTGACTGCAATAATGGCCCTAATAGACCAAACTATGACTTGTATACACCTTTGGTGATGTTTTCGTGTGTATATCAACCGATTCTGATACGCTGGGCTGCATTTCAGGACATCGAAATTTTCACGTACTTTTGCATACCTG
This sequence comes from Eristalis tenax, assembly GCA_905231855.2. Lineage (NCBI taxonomy): Eukaryota > Metazoa > Arthropoda > Insecta > Diptera > Syrphidae > Eristalis > Eristalis tenax. Next base: position 40,541,465 of record HG993127.1, read on the forward strand.
GCATCGTCGATGTGAGGCCTTTAGGCAGTTCAACCTCTGACCGCCATAATGGCCCTAATAGACCAAACTATGACTTGTATACACCTTTGATGATATTTTCGTGTGTGTAATAACCGATTCTGATACGCTGGGCTGCATTTCAGGACATCGAAATTTTCACGTACTTTTGCATACCTGGCATCGTCGATGTGAGGCCTTTAGGCAGTTCAACCTCTGACTGCAATAATGGCCCTAATAGACCAAACTATGACTTGTATACACCTTTGATGATATTTTCGTGTGCGTATTAACCGATTCTGATACGCTGGGCTGCATTTCAGGACATCGAAATTTTCACGTACTTTTGCATACCTGGCATCGTCGATGTGAGGCCTTTAGGCAGTTCAACCTCTGACCGCCATAATGGCCCTACTAGACCAAACTATGACTTGTATACACCTTTGATGATGTTTTCGTGTGTGTATTAACCGATTCCGATACGCTGGGCAGAATTTCGAGACATTGAAATTTTCACGTACTTTTGCATACCTGGCATCGTCGATGTGAGGCCTTTAGGCGGTTCAACCTCTGACTGCCATAATGGCCCTAATAGACCAAACTATGACTTGTATACACCTTTGGTGATGTTTTCGTGTGTATATCAACCGATTCTGATACGCTGGGCATAATTTCGAGACATCGAAATTTTCACGTACTTTTGCATACCTGGCATCGTCGATGTGAGGCCTTTAGGCAGTTCAACCTCTGACTGCAATAATGGCCCTAATAGACCAAACTATGACTTGTATACACCTTTGGTGATGTTTTCGTGTGTATATCAACCGATTCTGATACGCTGGGCTGCATTTCAGGACATCGAAATTTTCACGTACTTTTGCATACCTGGCATCGTCGATGTGAGGCCTTTAGGCAGTTCAACCTCTGACTGCCATAATGGCCCTAATAGACCAAACTATGACTTGTATACACCTTTGGTGATGTTTTCGTGTGTATATCAACCGATTCTGATACGCTGGGCTGCATTTCAGGACATCGAAATTTTCACGTACTTTTGCATACCTGGCATCGTCGATGTGAGGCCTTTAGGCAGTTCAACCTCTGACTGCAATAATGGCCCTAATAGACCAAACTATGACTTGTATACACCTTTGATGATGTTTTCGTGTGTGTATTAACCGATTCTGATACGCTGGGCAGAATTTCGAGACATCGAAATTTTCACGTACTTTTGCATATCTGGCATCGTCGATGTGAGGCCTTTAGGCAGTTCAACCTCTGACTGCAATAATGGCCCTAATAGACCAAACTATGACTTGTATACACCTTTGGTGATGTTTTCGTGTGTATATCAACCAATTCTGATACGCTGGGCTGCATTTCAGGACATCGAAATTTTCACGTACTTCTGCATACCTGGCATCGTCGATGTGAGGCCTTTAGGCAGTTCAACCTCTGACTGCCATAATGGCCCTAATAGACCAAACTATGACTTGTATACACCTTTGATGATATTTTCGTGTGTGTATTAACCGATGCTGATACGCTGGGCAGAATTTCGAGACATCGAAATTTTCACGTACTTTTGCATACCTGGCATCGTCGATGTGAGGCCTTTAGGCAGTTCAACCTCTGACCGCCATAATGGCCCTAATAGACCAAACTATGACTTGTATACACCTTTGATGATATTTTCGTGTGTGTATTAACCGATGCTGATACGCTGGGCAGAATTTCGAGACATCGAAATTTTCACGTACTTTTGCATACCTGGCATCGTCGATGTGAGGCCTTTAGGCAGTTCAACCTCTGACTGCAATAATGGCCCTAATAGACCAAACTATGACTTGTATACACCTTTGATGATGTTTTCGTGTGTGTATTAACCGATTCTGATACGCTGGGCAGAATTTCGAGACATCGAAATTTTCACGTACTTTTGCATATCTGGCATCGTCGATGTGAGGCCTTTAGGCAGTTCAACCTCTGACCGCCATAATGGCCCTAATAGACCAAACTATGACTTGTATACACCTTTGATGATATTTTCGTGTGTGTATTAACCGATGCTGATACGCTGGGCAGAATTTCGAGACATCGAAATTTTCACGTACTTTTGCATATCTGGCATCGTCGATGTGAGGCCTTTAGGCAGTTCAACCTCTGACCGCCATAATGGCCCTAATAGACCAAACTATGACTTGTATACACCTTTGATGATATTTTCGTGTGTGTATTAACCGATGCTGATACGCTGGGCAGAATTTCGAGACATCGAAATTTTCACGTACTTTTGCATACCTGGCATCGTCGATGTGAGGCCTTTAGGCAGTTCAACCTCTGACTGCAATAATGGCCCTAATAGACCAAACTATGACTTGTATACACCTTTGATGATGTTTTCGTGTGTGTATTAACCGATTCTGATACGCTGGGCAGAATTTCGAGACATCGAAATTTTCACGTACTTTTGCATATCTGGCATCGTCGATGTGAGGCCTTTAGGCAGTTCAACCTCTGACTGCAATAATGGCCCTAATAGACCAAACTATGACTTGTATACACCTTTGATGATGTTTTCGTGTGTGTATTAACCGATGCTGATACGCTGGGCAGAATTTCGAGACATCGAAATTTTCACGTACTTTTGCATACCTGGCATCGTCGATGTGAGGCCTTTAGGCAGTTCAACCTCTGACCGCCATAATGGCCCTAATAGACCAAACTATGACTTGTATACACCTTTGATGATATTTTCGTGTGTGTATTAACCGATGCTGATACGCTGGGCAGAATTTCGAGACATCGAAATTTTCACGTACTTTTGCATACCTGGCATCGTCGATGTGAGGCCTTTAGGCAGTTCAACCTCTGACTGCAATAATGGCCCTAATAGACCAAACTATGACTTGTATACACCTTTGATGATGTTTTCGTGTGTGTATTAACCGATTCTGATACGCTGGGCAGAATTTCGAGACATCGAAATTTTCACGTACTTTTGCATATCTGGCATCGTCGATGTGAGGCCTTTAGGCAGTTCAACCTCTGACCGCCATAATGGCCCTAATAGACCAAACTATGACTTGTATACACCTTTGATGATATTTTCGTGTGTGTATTAACCGATGCTGATACGCTGGGCAGAATTTCGAGACATCGAAATTTTCACGTACTTTTGCATATCTGGCATCGTCGATGTGAGGCCTTTAGGCAGTTCAACCTCTGACCGCCATAATGGCCCTAATAGACCAAACTATGACTTGTATACACCTTTGATGATATTTTCGTGTGTGTATTAACCGATGCTGATACGCTGGGCAGAATTTCGAGACATCGAAATTTTCACGTACTTTTGCATACCTGGCATCGTCGATGTGAGGCCTTTAGGCAGTTCAACCTCTGACTGCAATAATGGCCCTAATAGACCAAACTATGACTTGTATACACCTTTGATGATATTTTCGTGTGTGTATTAAGCGATTCCGATACGTTGGGCTGCATTTCAGGACATCGGAATTTTCACGTATTTTTGCATAGCCGGCATCGTCGATGTGAGGCCTTTAGGCAGTTCAACCTCTGACTGCAATAATGGCCCTAATAGACCAAACTATGACTTGTATACACCTTTGGTGATGTTTTCGTGTGTATATCAACCGATTCTGATACGCTGGGCTGCATTTCAGGACATCGAAATTTTCACGTACTTTTGCATACCTGGCATCGTCGATGTGAGGCCTTTAGGCAGTTCAACCTCTGACTGCAATAATGGCCCTAATAGACCAAACTATGACTTGTATACACCTTTGATGATGTTTTCGTGTGTGTATTAACCGATTCTGATACGCTGGGCAGAATTTCGAGACATCGAAATTTTCACGTACTTTTGCATATCTGGCATCGTCGATGTGAGGCCTTTAGGCAGTTCAACCTCTGACTGCAATAATGGCCCTAATAGACCAAACTATGACTTGTATACACCTTTGGTGATGTTTTCGTGTGTATATCAACCAATTCTGATACGCTGGGCTGCATTTCAGGACATCGAAATTTTCACGTACTTCTGCATACCTGGCATCGTCGATGTGAGGCCTTTAGGCAGTTCAACCTCTGACTGCCATAATGGCCCTAATAGACCAAACTATGACTTGTATACACCTTTGATGATATTTTCGTGTGTGTATTAACCGATGCTGATACGCTGGGCAGAATTTCGAGACATCGAAATTTTCACGTACTTTTGCATACCTGGCATCGTCGATGTGAGGCCTTTAGGCAGTTCAACCTCTGACCGCCATAATGGCCCTAATAGACCAAACTATGACTTGTATACACCTTTGATGATATTTTCGTGTGTGTATTAACCGATGCTGATACGCTGGGCAGAATTTCGAGACATCGAAATTTTCACGTACTTTTGCATACCTGGCATCGTCGATGTGAGGCCTTTAGGCAGTTCAACCTCTGACTGCAATAATGGCCCTAATAGACCAAACTATGACTTGTATACACCTTTGATGATGTTTTCGTGTGTGTATTAACCGATTCTGATACGCTGGGCAGAATTTCGAGACATCGAAATTTTCACGTACTTTTGCATATCTGGCATCGTCGATGTGAGGCCTTTAGGCAGTTCAACCTCTGACCGCCATAATGGCCCTAATAGACCAAACTATGACTTGTATACACCTTTGATGATATTTTCGTGTGTGTATTAACCGATGCTGATACGCTGGGCAGAATTTCGAGACATCGAAATTTTCACGTACTTTTGCATATCTGGCATCGTCGATGTGAGGCCTTTAGGCAGTTCAACCTCTGACCGCCATAATGGCCCTAATAGACCAAACTATGACTTGTATACACCTTTGATGATATTTTCGTGTGTGTATTAACCGATGCTGATACGCTGGGCAGAATTTCGAGACATCGAAATTTTCACGTACTTTTGCATACCTGGCATCGTCGATGTGAGGCCTTTAGGCAGTTCAACCTCTGACTGCAATAATGGCCCTAATAGACCAAACTATGACTTGTATACACCTTTGATGATGTTTTCGTGTGTGTATTAACCGATTCTGATACGCTGGGCAGAATTTCGAGACATCGAAATTTTCACGTACTTTTGCATATCTGGCATCGTCGATGTGAGGCCTTTAGGCAGTTCAACCTCTGACTGCAATAATGGCCCTAATAGACCAAACTATGACTTGTATACACCTTTGATGATGTTTTCGTGTGTGTATTAACCGATTCTGATACGCTGGGCAGAATTTCGAGACATCGAAATTTTCACGTACTTTTGCATACCTGGCATCGTCGATGTGAGGCCTTTAGGCAGTTCAACCTCTGACTGCAATAATGGCCCTAATAGACCAAACTATGACTTGTATACACCTTTGATGATGTTTTCGTGTGTGTATTAACCGATTCTGATACGCTGGGCAGAATTTCGAGACATCGAAATTTTCACGTACTTTTGCATATCTGGCATCGTCGATGTGAGGCCTTTAGGCAGTTCAACCTCTGACCGCCATAATGGCCCTAATAGACCAAACTATGACTTGTATACACCTTTGATGATATTTTCGTGTGTGTATTAACCGATGCTGATACGCTGGGCAGAATTTCGAGACATCGAAATTTTCACGTACTTTTGCATATCTGGCATCGTCGATGTGAGGCCTTTAGGCAGTTCAACCTCTGACCGCCATAATGGCCCTAATAGACCAAACTATGACTTGTATACACCTTTGATGATATTTTCGTGTGTGTATTAACCGATGCTGATACGCTGGGCAGAATTTCGAGACATCGAAATTTTCACGTACTTTTGCATACCTGGCATCGTCGATGTGAGGCCTTTAGGCAGTTCAACCTCTGACTGCAATAATGGCCCTAATAGACCAAACTATGACTTGTATACACCTTTGATGATGTTTTCGTGTGTGTATTAACCGATTCTGATACGCTGGGCAGAATTTCGAGACATCGAAATTTTCACGTACTTTTGCATATCTGGCATCGTCGATGTGAGGCCTTTAGGCAGTTCAACCTCTGACTGCCATAATGGCCCTAATAGACCAAACTATGACTTGTATACACCTTTGATGATATTTTCGTGTGTGTATTAACCGATGCTGATACGCTGGGCAGAATTTCGAGACATCGAAATTTTCACGTACTTTTGCATACCTGGCATCGTCGATGTGAGGCCTTTAGGCAGTTCAACCTCTGACCGCAATAATGGCCCTAATAGACCAAACTATGACTTGTATACACCTTTGATGATGTTTTCGTGTGTGTATTAACCGATTCTGATACGCTGGGCAGAATTTCGAGACATCGAAATTTTCACGTACTTTTGCATATCTGGCATCGTCGATGTGAGGCCTTTAGGCAGTTCAACCTCTGACCGCCATAATGGCCCTAATAGACCAAACTATGACTTGTATACACCTTTGATGATATTTTCGTGTGTGTATTAACCGATGCTGATACGCTGGGCAGAATTTCGAGACATCGAAATTTTCACGTACTTTTGCATACCTGGCATCGTCGATGTGAGGCCTTTAGGCAGTTCAACCTCTGACTGCAATAATGGCCCTAATAGACCAAACTATGACTTGTATACACCTTTGGTGATGTTTTCGTGTGTATATCAACCAATTCTGATACGCTGGGCTGCATTTCAGGACATCGAAATTTTCACGTACTTCTGCATACCTGGCATCGTCGATGTGAGGCCTTTAGGCAGTTCAACCTCTGACCGCCATAATGGCCCTAATAGACCAAACTATGACTTGTATACACCTTTGATGATGTTTTCGTGTGTGTATTAACCGATTCCGATACGCTGGGCAGAATTTCGAGACATCGAAATTTTCACGTACTTTTGCATACCTGGCATCGTCGATGTGAGGCCTTTAGGCAGTTCAACCTCTGACTGCAATAATGGCCCTAATAGACCAAACTATGACTTGTATACACCTTTGGTGATGTTTTCGTGTGTATATCAACCGATTCTGATACGCTGGGCTGCATTTCAGGACATCGAAATTTTCACGTACTTTTGCATACCTGGCATCGTCGATGTGAGGCCTTTAGGCAGTTCAACCTCTGACCGCCATAATGGCCCTAATAGACCAAACTATGACTTGTATACACCTTTGATGATATTTTCGTGTGTGTATTAACCGATGCTGATACGCTGGGCAGAATTTCGAGACATCGAAATTTTCACGTACTTTTGCATACCTGGCATCGTCGATGTGAGGCCTTTAGGCAGTTCAACCTCTGACTGCAATAATGGCCCTAATAGACCAAACTATGACTTGTATACACCTTTGGTGATGTTTTCGTGTGTATATCAACCGATTCTGATACGCTGGGCTGCATTTCAGGACATCGAAATTTTCACGTACTTTTGCATACCTGGCATCGTCGATGTGAGGCCTTTAGGCAGTTCAACCTCTGACCGCCATAATGGCCCTAATAGACCAAACTATGACTTGTATACACCTTTGATGATATTTTCGTGTGTGTATTAACCGATGCTGATACGCTGGGCAGAATTTCGAGACATCGACATTTTCACGTACTTTTGCATACCTGGCCTTTAGGCAGTTCAACCTCTGACTGCCATAATGGCCTTAATAGACCAAACTATGACTTGTATACAACTTTGGTGATGTTTTCGTGTGTATATCAACCGATTCTCATACGCTGGGCTGCATTTCAGGACATCGACATTTTCACGTGCTTTTGCATACCTGGCATCGTCGATGTGAGGCCTTTAGGCAGTTCAACCTCTGACTGCCATAATGGCCCTAATAGACCAAACTATGACTTGCATACACCTTTGGTGATGTTTTCGTGTGTATATCAACCGATTCTCATACGCTGGTCTGCATTTCAGGACATCGAAATTTTCACGTAATTCTGCATACCTGGCATCGTCGATGTGAGGCCTTTAGGCGGTTCAACCTCTGACTGCCATAATGGCCCTAATAGACCAAACTATGACTTGTGTACACCTTTGGTTATGTTTTCGTGTGTGTATTAACCGATTCTGATACGCTGGGCAGAATTTCGAGACATCGAAATTTTCACGTGCTTTTGCATACCTGGCATCGTCGATGTGAGGCCTTTAGGCAGTTCAACCTCTGACTGCCATAATGGCCCTAATAGACCAAACTATGACTTGTATACACCTTTGATAATGTTTTCGTGTGTGTATTAACCGATTCTGATACGCTGGGCAGAATTTCGAGACATCGAAATTTTCACGTACTTTTGCATACCTGGCATCGTCGATGTGAGGCCTTTAGGCAGTTCAACCTCTGACCGCCATAATGGCCCTAATAGACCAAACTATGACTTGTATACACCTTTGATGATGTTTTCGTGTGTGTATTAACCGATTCCGATACGCTGGGCAGAATTTCGAGACATCGAAATTTTCACGTGCTTTTGCATACCTGTCGTCGATGTGAGGCCTTTAGGCAGTTCAACCTCTGACTGCCATAATGGCCCTAATAGACCAAACTATGACTTGTGTACACCTTTGGTTATGTTTTCGTGTGTGTATTAACCGATTCTGATACGCTGGGCAGAATTTCGAGACATCGAAATTTTCACGTGCTTTTGCATACCTGGCATCGTCGATGTGAGGCCTTTAGGCAGTTCAACCTCTGACCGCCATAATGGCCCTAATAGACCAAACTATGACTTGTATACACCTTTGATGATATTTTCGTGTGTGTATTAACCGATGCTGATACGCTGGGCAGAATTTCGAGACATCGACATTTTCACGTACTTTTGCATACCTGGCCTTTAGGCAGTTCAACCTCTGACTGCCATAATGGCCCTAATAGACCAAACTATGACTTGTATACAACTTTGGTGATGTTTTCGTGTGTATATCAACCGATTCTCATACGCTGGGCTGCATTTCAGGACATCGAAATTTTCACGTGCTTTTGCATACCTGGCATCGTCGATGTGAGGCCTTTAGGCAGTTCAACCTCTGACCGCCATAATGGCCCTAATAGACCAAACTATGACTTGTATACACCTTTGATGATATTTTCGTGTGTGTATTAACCGATGCTGATACGCTGGGCAGAATTTCGAGACATCGACATTTTCACGTACTTTTGCATACCTGGCATCGTCGATGTGAGGCCTTTAGGCGGTTCAACCTCTGACTGCCATAATGGCCCTAATAGACCAAACTATGACTTGTGTACACCTTTGGTTATGTTTTCGTGTGTGTATTAACCGATGCTGATACGCTGGGCAGAATTTCGAGACATCGAAATTTTCACGTACTTTTGCATACCTGGCATCGTCGATGTGAGGCCTTTAGGCGGTTCAACCTCTGACTGCCATAATGGCCCTAATAGACCAAACTATGACTTGTGTACACCTTTGGTTATGTTTTCGTGTGTATATCAACCGATTCTGATACGCTGGGCTGCATTTCAGGACATCGAAATTTTCACGTACTTTTGCATACCTGGCATCGTCGATGTGAGGCCTTTAGGCGGTTCAACCTCTGACTGCCATAATGGCCCTAATAGACCAAACTATGACTTGTATACACCTTTGGTGATGTTTTCGTGTGTATATCAACCGATTGTCATACGCTGGTCTGCATTTCAGGACATCGAAATTTTCACGTAATTCTGCATACCTGGCATCGTCGATGTGAGGCCTTTAGGCGGTTCAACCTCTGACTGCCATAATGGCCCTAAAAGACCAAACTATGACTTGTGTACACCTTTGGTTATGTTTTCGTGTGTGTATTAACCGATTCTGATACGCTGGGCAGAATTTCGAGACATCGAAATTTTCACGTACTTTTGCATACCTGGCATCGTCGATGTGAGGCCTTTAGGCAGTTCAACCTCTGACCGCCATAATGGCCCTAATAGACCAAACTATGACTTGTATACACCTTTGATGATGTTTTCGTGTGTGTATTAACCGATTCCGATACGCTGGGCAGAATTTCGAGACATCGAAATTTTCACGTACTTTTGCATACCTGGCATCGTCGATGTGAGGCCTTTAGGCAGTTCAACCTCTGACCGCCATAATGGCCCTAATAGACCAAACTATGACTTGTATACACCTTTGATGATGTTTTCGTGTGTGTATTAACCGATTCCGATACGCTGGGCAGAATTTCGAGACATCGAAATTTTCACGTACTTTTGCATACCTGGCATCGTCGATGTGAGGCCTTTAGGCAGTTCAACCTCTGACTGCAATAATGGCCCTAATAGACCAAACTATGACTTGTATACACCTTTGATGATGTTTTCGTGTGTGTATTAACCGATGCTGATACGCTGGGCAGAATTTCGAGACATCGAAATTTTCACGTACTTTTGCATACCTGGCATCGTCGATGTGAGGCCTTTAGGCGGTTCAACCTCTGACTGCCATAATGGCCCTAATAGACCAAACTATGACTTGTGTACACCTTTGGTGATGTTTTCGTGTGTATATCAACCGATTCTGATACGCTGGGCTGCATTTCAGGACATCGAAATTTTCACGTACTTTTGCATACCTGGCATCGTCGATGTGAGGCCTTTAGGCGGTTCAACCTCTGACTGCCATAATGGCCCTAATAGACCAAACTATGTTTTGTATACACCTTTGATGATGTTTTCGTGTGTGCATTAACCGATGCTGATACGCTGGGCAGAATTTCGAGACATCGAAATTTTCGTCGATGTGAGGCCTTTAGGCAGTTCAACCTCTGACCGCCATAATGGCCCTAATAGACCAAACTATGACTTGTATACACCTTTGGTGATGTTTTCGTGTGTATATCAACCGATTCTGATACGCTGGGCAGAATTTCGCGACATCGAAATTTTCACGTACTTCTGCATACCTGGCATCGTCGATGTGAGGCCTTTAGGCAGTTCAACCTCTGACTGCAATAATGGCCCTAATAGACCAAACTATGACTTGTATACACCTTTGATGATGTTTTCGTGTGTGTATTAACCGATTCTGATACGCTGGGCAGAATTTCGAGACATCGAAATTTTCACGTACTTTTGCATACCTGGCATCGTCGATGTGAGGCCTTTAGGCAGTTCAACCTCTGACTGCCATAATGGCCCTAATAGACCAAACTATGACTTGTATACACCTTTGATGATGTTTTCGTGTGTATATCAACCGATTCTGATACGCTGGGCTGCATTTCAGGACATCGAAATTTGCACGTACTTTTGCATACCTGGCATCGTCGATGTGAGGTCTTTAGGCGGTTCAACCTCTGACTGCCATAATGGCCCTAAAAGACCAAACTATGACTTGATGGAGTTGTTGAAGTATTTCGTTCATTTATGATCATCAGCATATGAATCGGACGTACGAAGAGTGTATGCAAGCAAATATTTTCGTTGGCATGAGTGAGACTCTACACGCAATTTCAACGAAATTTGTCTGTTGTTTTGCAGACCGAATGGATATGACTTCCTCTTTCAGCTTCTGAGAAAACGCAGTTCAGTGAGTTATAGAAAATGGAGTGAGGGAGCAAAAGACATATGAAATGTAACGAAAATCAATGTTCACTGTAAAAGTTCTGATTACCATTTGAATGCACATGGAGATGGCAGCACTCAAAGTTATGTAACTATCTCCAGAAATAATAGCCATTTTCAGAGAAAACGTTTTAAAATTCGACTTGAACCTCTCCCTTGCAACCGTCCATTTCACGGAATTAAGGGAACTACCGAGCCTCTGAGACGAGGAATTTGTTCGAGTTCTGTTTGTTCGAGTTTGTCTGTGACTGAGATGATCAGTCTAGAGACAGCTCTCAGGACCAGGACGAGAAGGTTTACAGGATGCGGTTGAGACTACGGAGGCAGTGGAATGCTGTCAGCGACATACTTAGTATGGGAATACGTGCAATGGGGTCTGGTTACACTGCGTTTTTTTTTTTTTTTCTTTCGCTTGGGTTGGTGAAAATCTTCAAGAAGACACTATGTGACCCGTGTGCACATAGTAGTGTCAGATTTTTACTGACTAAAAACACCCTTCCCATTTTGGTTTGTCTGATTTTGATCTCACATTGCAGTTTGTGCCCCCTACGGGGCTGGCTACCGACACGGTTGCAACTCGTTGTCTGACTACGACCACGATACAAACTGAGACTACGATCAATGATGACGATAATGAGTTCGATTTTATGAGGTCTGCTTTTGATTTCGATTCTGATTCTGATTCCGATTCTGCTTCCGATTCTAATTACATTGCATATGCTGTCAAAGCATGCCAGCATCAAAAGTTCAAAAAAGACAAACCTCTTGAAACCGTCAAGGACTGACAATTTATAGTTTCTGATAGGTCAAGTGCGTAAAAAATGGATGTAATCGTCAGAGAAACGCTGAAGAAGCGACCCTGGATTAGACTATGGTCTAGACTATGGCAAGTCGATTCTTAAACTAAAATCGTGACGCGCCCGTGTTCCTGAAAAGAGAAGAAAATAATTTGACCCAGAAAAAGAGGAAAACCTGAAACGAGAAGAGCAAAGGCCCTGCCTAGCCTCAGGACACCTGTTCGGGTCCTGAGGGATTCCCTGCCTAGCCCCAAGGACACCTGTTTGGGTCCTGGGGAATGACCTACCTAGCCTTAGAATGCCTGTTTGGATCCTAAGGGGTCCCCTACCTAGCCTCAAGGACACCTGTTTGGGTCCTGAGAGGTTAGTTGGACAAAAAATATATATATTTTGCTAATAACACTTGCATGCATTTAAAAGCAAAAAAAACACCCGTTCAAGACTATCAAACACACAAATTGCTTACAGATGGAAATAACGTGAGAATATTTGATTGAACCATAAGTGAAGGGTTGAAAGGCTTACATATTTTGAGTGCACTTGCAGCAAGCAGTCTGTCAGTCATCAGTAAGTCAGCTTTCTCGTGCCTGTAGTCAGTCTCGTGCCAGGGGCATGGTTGGGCCGCTTGTGGCCATCGTCCTGGGAACACTTTTTCCCCGGCGCGCATGCGCGAACACACTCCCACTACTTCAGTTGCTTTTCAAGAAGACTACCCGTTCGCAATTGCTTCCGTTTTTTGATACGTTCGACGTCAGTTTTCGTCTCGACAGTTTCGTGGTTTCATCACGTTGACAATTCGAATGTGAAATGCTACGAAATGCTAATCGTAGCCCGTTTCTATTCCGTGACTAATCGCGGGTATAGTGGTTTCTCGACAGTTTCACGATTTTATCGGACTGTCAATTCGACTGGGAAATGTAGAAAAAAGTGTCTCAAGATTAGTCGTGCGCTGTGTCTTCCGATGAGGACTCATCAGCTATGTATCAACGTACTCTACGAACGCGTTACAAACCCCTTTCGCGAAGCGTCAGGCTTGAAATGTGAAATATTTAAAGGAACACTGACAGTCAGACACAGAATTGTCGGCAAAATTCCCGAACACGCCCGTTTCGTTCCTGAAAAGAGAATATGATTAGACCCTACCTATCCCCAGGGACACCTGTGTGGGCCCCTGAGCGGTCCCCTACCTAACCTCAAGGACAGCCTGTTTGGAGTCCCCGAGGGTTCATCTACCTATCCCCAAGGACACCCTGTTTGGGGCCCTGAGGGTTCCCCTACCTAACTTCTAGGACACCTGTTCGATGCCCTGAAGGCCTGCTCTGATACGAAAATACATGCGAAACCGGCCTTAAGTCTCTCAATAGAGTGGAAAACGTTCCAATAGCCCGTAACAAGACCGTAGCGAATGAAAACGAATGCATGGCGTGCTGGAAAAACAAAGACCTAACTGTCTACCTAACAGTCCCTCAAACTATGTGCCTATGTGCCTATGTAGCTGTCTACATGTATACCTAATGACCCTAACTGTGTTTGTTTGAGGAGCTAGCTACCTGTCAACTGATCTACTCATGCTTTGTCTGAAGCTAACTGAAACCTAACTACCTAATCTGACCTGCCTAACTCTTTAATTTTGTGTGGTTTTGTCGTGCGTAAGATGCTAAATGCATGCATACAATCACTTTTACATCATCATTCTTTTGTATTTTTGAAAAATGGTATTCGCGATCACGATTCCTACCAAAAAATTATTCTGGGTGAACTATGTTTGCCTACCTACCTAGCTCAGCCTACTTTTGGAAAAGCTTATCATGGCTAAATCATGAAAGGGGTGAAGGAGGAGAAGGAGGAGGAGGGGGAGGAAGGTGGATCCACCCAGCTCAGCTCATTTAAGAAGGAGGAAGTAGGAAATGTGTTTGGTTCTCTCTAATCAGTCTACAGAAATGCAAGAGCTGAGCTAAGCTTGAAGGCACAAATTAAGTGGCTAACCAAAAAACAAGTGGAAAGTAGAATGAACCCAAAAGTCCTTCAAATGAGCTCATTTCATTTAAACGCGAATTGAAAGCTCAAGGAAAGCGAAATGAAGTGACCGACACATCCACGAGCATAATCGGTGAATGTGCAATTCTTGCAACCCATGTGCTAAATGAGTGAACTCGCCGAGAGAACAGAGACAAGCTATGCCTATCCTACCACAATCCGAACAAAACCTCTGTAGAGCTGCTCAGACTGCCTTCGAACTGCCACTCGGTCGATTCATAGATCTTAGAGATCGAAGGGGCTAAAGACGTAGGTGGGCCTCGTGAATTACAAAGCGCTAAGGGAATCCAAGGTGAAAGTCCTCAAAGCGAACAAACTGGCATGCGGACTGTATGAGAAGAATGAGCTAGAAATTTGACCCGAGGTTCAGATGTGCTATAGCTCTATAGCCAACCGAGGATATTGATACCGTGGCGCGATGATAAAACAACATGACAAGCACGATGGAGAAGTCATTGAAGATCCAAGATGCTCAAGAGACAGTCAAAACAACCGAAGTATGCAAAGTGCACAAAAGAAGCTCCAACGCGCCCGTGCTCGTGCCCGTTACGAAGGCAGAGTTCCTGAAAAGAGAAGAAAAGAATTGGACCCCGAAAAGAAAGGCAAACCTGAAAAGAGAAGAGCAAAGACCCTGCCTAGCCTCAGGACACCTGTTCGGGTCCTGAGGGGTGCCCTACCTATCCTCAGAATGCCTGTTTGGATTCTGAGGGATCCCCTACCTAGCCTCAAGGGCACCTGTTCGGAGCCTGAGGGGGTTAGTCGGAAAATATTAAATACAAAAAGAAAAGCTAAGTGTGCACAGTAAGATGACCCGAAACCGTATCCATGCTAGCATGTGACACTGCGAACTAGAGTCATGACTCAATATTCGAATTCATTCAAAAGTATATGTCATTGTGTATGTATAAGAAAAAATAGAAATAATAAAGAAAATGAATGGTTTGAGCTACCCCTGTTGTGTGCCTTCTGCACTTCAGCTTTGGCCAGATTTCTGTGGGCTCTTGTGACCAGGCATGTGATGTGGGCTGCTTGTGACCATTGAAGATCTGCAATCCATAAGGGCACATGTCGATTGACTATAAATAGCAAACGAACAACCGAACCTTAAGGTAGAAGGGCGAATGTGGAAGGTGGCCCGGAAATAATTGCCAATAAGACCAAGCAAACACATACCGACGGACTATTGGCGGATGACAATAAAAAAAAAACCAAGTTGCATCGCATCAATTTTCAACAAGTTTCATGTGACTCAAATTGAACTGAAAATCATTAGTTACCTCGTCAACAAAACAACAACGAGTATAAATCCGACTCCCCTGCCCTGAACTCAAAACGTGCCAACAAATGCCTCAAGCGTATGCATGCCCGCACAAAAATATTAAGAGTCAAGCAAAAAATGTCAGACAGTCGTCAAAATACAAAAAATATCGGACCCGAGGACGGTTCCAGACCCCAGAAAGATCTAAAAAAAAAAAAATATCGAACCAACGAGCAGTCACCACCCCGGCACTCCCCAATGTTGGGCACACGTTGCAGCATTCATCATCAACAAGGTTCCTCAAAATCGATCAACATTTCGAAAAAAATCCCAAAAAATTGCACTCAAAGTGGATGTTTGGTGAGGGGGGGAAGTGATGACCGTGAAGGGGGGTGGGGGTCACATGCATATGAGCGGGAGAGTGTACGAGGAGAAAAAAAATAATAAAAAAAAAAAAAAATAGAAAAAAAATTTTTCTCCGATGTGTAGCCCCCGACGACCATAGCCAGACTGAGCTCGCTCCCCCGCCGAGTACCTCCTTATATACCCTCGGGTACGCCACCGGTCGGGAGTAGAATTTTTCAACATTTTCCAATTTTTTCGTATTTCTTCTTGGAATTTTCCCGGGTTTTGGATTTTTTTATTTTTTTTTTCATGATCGTGGGGGTTGGTAAAGATGGGGGAGGGGGTCTTGTGTGTGATTTTAGTCCCCTCATATTTTGGCATTTAATATCTCCGGAACGAGGAGTCGCATGGAAAAAGTAATGAAGAGGGATTGTAGTTTATACTTCTTCTTCAAGGCGCGCTTAAAGAAGTCCCGTTATTTGCGTCAAAATTGAGGAAAAATATGACAAAATTATGCCTTTTGTGGTTTTTACTGCCTTTGGCTTCAAAATACTGATTACACATGTAAGACAGGTTTGAAGAGCAAGTCTGTGGTGACCAGAAATTCATTGCGGCCCATACCGACACGAGTTTCTGGACACTCTGTCGTTTGCTACCAAACTTTTGTCATTGGGACGACTTTGATTTTTGAATTGAGTTCCGCCAGATTCGCAAAATGATACACTCTGCGTCGCTGTTGTACCCTACAACTGCTCCGCCATGACAAATTCTCAGTCAAGAATCAAGGGACACACGTTCTTCTGTTGCCTTGCATTTTGCTTAGCTCCGTCTGAGGTCATATCAAAATATTTGCTTGCTGGCCAGACACTCTAAAAAATGTAGTAAAATATCTCGGAGTTCGCATAACAGGCGATTTCGTCTCAAGATGCCTCGTAAAGGCGATGGGAACTGGCAAGAATGGAAGCAAAATGACCCTTCTCCACACGCACATGCTGGGAGTGCGAGAAGTGTCAAGTGTCCCGACGTCCGATAGAGAGAACGAACAGTTATTGATCATCTAAAAATATTCCGCCATCTGTCACAAGGCGACCGGTGGGACCCAATTTCACGCGTCCTTTCATAAGGCAATCAGCATAAATACATTCCCCGCCCGAAGCACCTATTACAGGAGAAGCCATTTGGAAGCATGGCATCGCAACTATTGTCTACCCTCTGTTGTGATTTCGAGCGAAGAACAATCGCCGTCCCCTTGATTGTCGTAAAGTCCTGTGGAAGAAGAGAAACGCAAGTAAAAAAGGATCAAGTTCACTTAAGGAATTCGCCTTAGCATCCTCAACATCCACTTAAGCGTTTACCCACCCCACGCGGCTCGTCGCAGAGAGAAAACAAAGCCGAGCACAGATTGATGACTTGTACGTTCCGCAGACGAAGCGCACTTTGTGTGGTCTTGGGGGTTAACAAACGCCGTGATCGATGGATGACCTTTTGCTGCTCCGAGCTGCGAGGGGGAGTCTGTAGTTTTTGGCGTCATTTTCAGAAATAAAGGCTCATTAGGAACTCGTTTATCACATCACACCTTCCATGGTTTACTGCTTTGTCTCCAAGTGTCAACGCGATTGACTTGAGGAAAGGGTACGGTTCCTTTGTCTTGGTGTACCTCTTTGGTGTTCACGACAGACCCTGGCGAGGGTGTCCTGCTCATTTGCATTCCAAGCTGCGATGGCAGTCGTTTTCAGACCCAGTTGGGATTGGTTTCATTTCGGGTGTCGCAAGAGACTGCTAATGAATTCCGCAAGTGTCATCGGAATGCCATCATGGAACAATGAGAAACATCCCTTCGATCGAAGGTGCACACAACGACTGTGTACAGTCCGTGCCTCTGAAAGGGATTCCCGATTGTTCTCGGTGTGTCCTCGGACGAGTTTCGGTCGCCATCTGGATAGTCCTCGCCGTGGTTCACCACGTTGAAACCCAGATAATGATGCGGGGACAGGCCGATTTGAATTGTTTCTCAGAGTGGGTGTGATTCGCTGAAACCAATACACGGGCCGCGGCGGCGGTAGAGATGATTTTTGTCGAGAGTGAAAGGGAATGCGGACGTTACTGGGAATCCGGAATTTGCCGTTCTCAGTGGGCGGTAATCTGCACATGCCAATCGGCCACGAGGCTTACGGAAAAATCCGCTCACTTCTCGACGACTGGCTGGCCTACGGTGTGGCTCGCGAAATACCACTGACGAACGAAGAGTCCCTGTGGTGTGGTTGTGAGGTGGCTAATGCCTACTTCGTTGGGCACATTTTCAAATATTCAATAGTCACCTCGAACAAGGATTCGCAATCACATTTGACCTTGAAATTAGTCATTAAATCACTTTGGAGCGAATACGTGATCGCACTTCAAATTAGCTTGTGAATGGACAAAGTTATGAGTCCTCGTTTGCTGGGGTGACTGAGTCGTACGAAAACTGACTTTGGAGAGCCATTGATTGGCTCTAACAAACAGACTGAAAGTTCATGGACGTTGTTTCATCCTTTGAAGTCGCTCGGTAACGCACTTTGATGAGATGGTGAGGTGAACTGACTACCGGCGCCAGGACCGTGTTAATTGTCGCCTCACGAACGCTTGTCATCAGCTCGTAAATGGTCTGAGGCCTGCAGTCGTACATTTCAAATAATCCCACAAAGAGAAGTCCAGAGGGGTCAAATTTGGAAATTGGGGTGGATAGTCATTGCCGCCAGCACACGGCCAGGTTGTTATCCAGTTATTCCTGGCCGGGAATTTCATGTGGAAACTCCAACGTACCGCCTTTCACTGATTGCTGAGCCCACACATCATCTATCCCTCTTCTCGCTCCCCTCGGAGGGCCCATAAATCGGAGCTGACACTGCCAACGATCCAGCCATTTCATCAAAACTGAGTGAAAATTGACAGTGCTGCCTCTGCGAAATGTCAAACGCGTAAACGATTTTATGATCCGGCATTTGGCTGTAATACAAAAATGAATGGCCCGTGTCCCCCGTGTCGCAGTCTCAACCTTTGGGCCCGCACGTAGACGCACTTAACAGCGCTTCGCTCCGTTAATGGTAGGGAATCAATAAAAACCGAGAGAAGCACTTAATCCCATTACAAAGGACGGGAACCGCCCAATCACCGACGGTCAGCTCGCAGGAAATATAAAATAATTTGTCATCAGCAAATGGTGTCGTGGACGAAAATATAAACTCTTGTCGGTCAACAACAGAATGAGACGCAACAGGGGTTTTATGCGGCCCAGGTCCAGCCATTGTGATTGCGGACGAGGAAGTGACTGTGTGCGTTGTGCCTAGTCGTTGTTCTGACCTTGCCCTGGTGTGTGGGGTGAGAGGGATTTAGTGTGACAGAGGGCTTAAGGTCTTTGTGGAGGCAGCAGGGATGCAGTCCTCCGTAGAAAAGAGGATTATGAGCGAGTATTTACTTGCTGTCCTCTGTCTGGGGTTGCAAAGATGTCAGTGGAGACGCAATGCTATGGGTCACAATAAATTGACTGCATAGACGGAGGACTGAGTGCACAGCCAGGGGGTTGTGCAAGGCTTTTGTGGATGTTGTGAATACCATTGCGGGGAGACGAGAAGGATATGAACTCACATTGTGAGTGATGTGTCTTGGGTTGTGGCTTTCTGAAGTCTGTCGCAGTGATAGGGGTTCAGCGGATGTCGTCCGTCGGGGGGGACGAGCGAATATAAATCGTGTCACTGTGGAGATACGAAGTTATTAAATTGGCCAGTTAAAATGTAGTTATGGCCATCCCGAGGAGGTCAAGTGTTGGTCTCAGTTCAAAACAATTCCCATGGCATAGGCCATTGATAAAAATAGATCACACACATATACAGTGCCCCACAAAAGTTTGCGAACAATGATGCAATGATGCAAGTTGAGAAAATATTCTTGAAAGGAAAATTTAAATAAAACAAGCTGCAGTTTTCAACAAAAAATATGAAATGGCAAATTCTATTATTCCATTCGAACATGCGTTGGAAAGCTACTCTCATGGTACGTCATTTCAGTACATGTCATTCATTTGAAGCGTAAACAACAATCTTTTTTTTCACTCAAATATGTCGAACTTTGTGCATGAGAAAGTGTTTTTTTGCGGGGAGTTCTTCTTCATTACTTTAATATGAAGAAAACTGCTACCGAAAGTCATCGTATTTTAGTGGAAGTTGGAAGTTTATGGTGAACATGCGCTAGCTGAGCCAACGTGCCAAAAGTAGTTTGCACGATTTAAAAGTGGTGGTTTTGGCTTGGCCAACCAGCCAAATCAACGGCAAAGCCGAATATCCATGGCGCGAAGGAAATGCTCTGTATTTGGTGGGATCCGAAGGGTGTGCTGAATTATGAGTTGCTAAAACCGGGTGAAACCATCAATCGGTTGCGTTGTCCATTGATGGTTTCACAACACAATTAATCCGTTTGAAGAGAGCAGTAGCCGAAAAACGCCCGGAATATGCGACCAGACACGAGGCAATAATTTTCCATCATGGTTAAGAACTATTTGGAAAACAGTGGATGGGAAGTTTAACCCCACCCGCCTTATAGCCCAGACCTTGCCTCTTCTGGCTACCATTTGTTCCGGTCGATGCAGAGCGCTCTCACTGAAATACGGTTCAAATCAGAGCAGAATATCAAAAATTGGTTTCATTCATTCTTAGCTGCCAAGCCGGGCGGGATCCACAAATTGTCAGAAAAATGGGAAAAAGTCATAGCTTCATACTATTGTACATGTTTTTCTTAAAAAAAACGTTCAAATTTCGAAAAAAAAAAAAACCGCAAAAGAATAAAAAAATTCACAAAATCCACAAAAGTTCGGGTACAGATGATAATTTTGTATTGTCATTTTATTTGAAGTCGTTTAGTCATTTTATATGAAAGTCGTAGCATGTGGACAGTGTTATATTACAGCCAATTACGCGCAATTTGTGCGGCGTTTTTGGTGTAATTATTTTGCTGGAAGCAATAATCGATAGTAATCCCCAACATGCCAGCCCTTCCTTTTCAATTTCGTTTAAGAATATCAATGTACACGAACTCGTTCATCATTCCTTCGACTAGTTCAATCTCCGAAAATGGTAGCGTTTCACAGTAAATTTAACCGACAAGCGATTATATTTCTTGTCAAATTGCATTTTTATAAGGTTGGATAAGGTGGGTGGTGGTGGTGAGGGGTAATTCTTGTGTTCTTGTTTGTACATCCCTTTCTGCTTTGCCAATTTGTGCGGGCGGTGCATGGTAGGCTTACAATAGTTGTATGCATTTTAACGGGTGAGCTTAATTCGCTAGAGTCCTGCATTTCTATGTCGGCATGCCTACGTAGTAATGGGCACAGTTTCGTAATCGGTCTTTTGTAATGCCTGCCATTACTTAACACTGTCGCAGCGTGAACTCTTTTGTTTGTGCTTCCATTACTTTCCAGTCAGTCACTTCGTTGGCGGGAGTCGGTCATCCTTTATGATTGTTCTCATAAAGGACCAAGCTTATGTTAGCTTCTTTCTGCTTCCATTCGGAGCACTGTTGAAGTTGGGTCAAATAGTCGTTGGAACAGGTCTCGCATTTTTTGTATCAACATCCCTCGGGAGCGGTGGCTGTGTGTGCTGTCAACTGTTGGTTCAGGCAATGCGTCAAGTGCCGATCCAACCAGAAGTTGACCTGGAGTCAGGATCATGTTGTCTTCAACGTCATTGGTTATTGTTGTAAGAGGGCGAGAGAGAACTCCTCAAAGAGAACTCCTAATGCGTGAATGTAGTCTCACCAATTATTCTCTTGCGGTTGTGTTTGATAGACTTAACGCCTGCCTCCCATAGTCCACCAAAGGAGGTGGAGCTGCAGGTGGAATAAAATGCCACTTCTCTGTGACTTCATTTCCCCACTGTGCCGTGGCCAACCTCATCAGGTTTTGAATTTCCTTGTTAGCTCCAATAACTGTCGTCCCACAGTCAGAGTACATATCCGAACATCCACCTCTTCCTGAAGTAAATCTTCGAATGGCAGCCAAGAACGCTTCTGAAGTAAGGTCAGTTACTAGTTCTATATGGATAGCCTTAGAGGATGCCTATCCAAAAAATGCAGATATGAATCCCTTTGTCGGCGTAATCCACACCAGGATTAGCAAAGGCTCTACACGGTGTTACTCTTGAAGTTGGTAACATTTCCATTATTTTTTCATATTTATTCCTGGCGCTGAGAATTTATCATCATCATCTTCTAGCCCCCATTCTCCACTAATCCCAGGAAGATCTCCAGGCAACTCGATCCTCCACCATCGACTCTAACTCACCAGGAGTTCTGCCCAAGCGTAACCAGGCGAGTTTTTGGACTTGGTCCAACCACCTCGTCCTGGGTCTGCCAAGCGGTCGCCTTCCTGATGGAATCGCATTTATCGCCTGCCTCGGAAGTCGGACATTCATGTCACGTGACCAAACCACCGAATCATAGCCCATTCGGTTAGAAGAAGCAGCTGCTCAATGAGGAGTTCCTCGCGCTCTGCCATGTTTTTCACCCTATCCCGGCGAGTAATTCCCACAACAGCACGAAGAAATCTCATCTCAGCAGCTAAACGCATTCTCTAGTTAAACGTTCTTGAAATGCAATTTGAAAACTGATAGACTGGAGTCTACTTTATGATTTAGTGCTCCTTTTTCACGCAAGTGAACGAACATTCCAATATTCCTTATGTGTAACTACGTGGCAGACTGATATTGAATACTATGCGCATTCTTCTTGTTAGCAACTTATTTTTGGCTGCCGACGAAGCCTTTGAAGGCAGCGCTACACATGCCGGGTCAGTGATCCATTTTTAATATCACTTCGTGACCCCGGTGTGCTTGATCTTCAAAGGGGCATTACGTCAAGGGTCTTAAGCCCAACCCCACTCGCTATCATTGTTCAGTTTGTCGAAAGAGTAAGCCCCTAAATGACTTTTCTCACTCAGCCGCAAAAGCAGAGATGACGTCCAGTGATTCATTAATGCTTTCTCTCCTCTTCTGCAGAAGTCACTGTATGGCCAATGATAAGCCATAGTGACGATGAAAGCCATGAAAGCCCGCCTCCTCAGTCTGTTTGGCGCTGAGTATAGGTCATACATGATGCGAGTACCTTCACACCATGTACGATTAGTGGAATTAATCGAATTCAAGCATTCGGAGATACTGCGAGAAGCCTGGATGGCAGTTCTCCACCCAGAAATACCGTGCCATTTTCTAGCGAGTTCTAAACAGTCGGATTTTTGATGTGTGTGCCACACGGGTATTGTTAACACTTCCCAATAAACCAGAAGACTCCCTAGAACCCTGTGCGCATTTCAATATATGTACAACGAGCGCTGGGCTTTGCATCAGGTTGCGTCACTGACAGGTCTGTTGTTCGGTATTCCTGCGCTATGATGTGCTGGTTTGTTCATTCAGTCCTATGTCTTCATAGCTCCCCTCTTACATCAACAGCAGTTCCTAAGGAAACTTAAAGACCCTCGAGTCGTACACGAATTCAGTGATTACCCGTGTAAACTAAAGAAAGCACCCTTTGTTCGTTTTCTTTCGGAAACTAGAAATGTTCACAATTTCTGAAACCAACGACCGTTGCAGACAATTCCCAGAGAGCGATTCATTCCCAAACACTTACGAAACTTCTCTACGTCCCATCCATCAACTCGTCCTTCAGACGTAACCCATCCCAGTCGCCAAGCCACACGTGAACACACAAACATGCTCTCCCCCCACCCTCGACACGAGACAATGAAAAGTCTCAGGAGTCACACAGGGCAACAGAAACACACCCATCACCAGTCCCAAGGAACAATTCTTGGAATCGCAACCGTTTCTCTTTTTAATCGCTTTCAACATCTGAAGTGTGTAAAGCCCGAAAACAGCTGCCACTTCGCCATTGGGGACTCGAAAGGGCAACATTCAGAGGGCGTCTGGCTAAACCAGCAGCAGTAAGGAGAGGTGCTTCTATGTGCAAGGACAAGCGTGAACACACTTTACCTTTTATGATGTGATTGATGACTGGAGACGCGAGTTTTCTTCTGATTTATTTTCCCATGTGCGCACAGGTCATCATTGTGACTGGACGAAGTACTGCACTTTGTTTTTCGGTTATAAATCTGTTCCCCGCGAGGTTATGCGAGGAAACAAGTTTGCCCTGAACGTGGAGTTTGCTAAAAGTTTCCGAAGCCAACTGTCCACGCCCAGCCCCTGTCGATGGATGGTTATGGACGGCACAACAAGAGAGAGCATAATTAATTTCGGTTGTTTTTCATATTTTTTGTTTTCTTTTTTGAAAGATTCATATTTCCCTGCCGTGGAAGAAAGTTTACGGAACTCTGCGCGGATTGAAAACCAGTGTGGATCGCAACAATGTTGCGGATAGTCACGGAAACTCTGTGAAATTTTAGGAATGGCCAGACAATTACTGGAATCAGGTTCAAAGTTTTCTCATCAAACCACGACTGAACTGAAGTAAAACACCGCGCCAGTCGAAATCGTTCGATGTGAGGGGAACTTGTATTCAAACTTTTTTCCCTTATGACCGCCTGCAAAACTTTGGGGACTATCCGTAGATGTAGGGATACAAGACGTCCGCCTTTTTCCTATAAATATGAAACCTTTAAAAATAACTTAAAATGTGTTGCCATGTGTCAACAATGGCAAGTCTATGGAAACAGCTCTGAGCTCACTTGCTCTCTCTCTCTCTCGAGCATAAGGAACTTACCCTAACTGCTTTTGTTGACTGCGAGAGTGCCTTTAATAACTTAGAACCCCACGCAATAACCTCAGCACTTAACAGACTCGGGATCGAAAACCCCATAGTGACTTTTATTCACCAGCTTCTCGATAACAGAGTGATGAGCTTGAAGTTTGATGATACCACGATCCGTAAATCTGTGACCAGAGGCACACCTCAGGGTAGAGTACTCTCCCCTCTACTGTAGAATAAAGTGGTCAACGAAGTGCTTGTGACACTTGAAGGGACTGGGCGCCATTGCCTATGCAGAGTATATTGCCACCGCAGTAGCTGGGAAATATATATCCACAATCAGGGATATTATTCAATCTACTCTCACGAAGCTAGTGAAATGGACTAGCTTAGTGGCCTAGGCGTCAATCTGCAAAAAACGTACCAAGTTCTCTTTGCTAGGAAATATAAAATCCCTAACTTCGACCATCCCACACTATCCGGGACCGTCTTAATGCGAAAATTCGTAGGTCTTATATTAGACACGAAGTCAAGCTGGAAGCTTAATATCCAGGAACGTGTCAAGAAGGCCTCCGCGGTTCTATACTGCTGCAAGAGGGCCATTGGGTGCAAATGGGGATTACAGCCACTGACCATTCATCAGTAGTCAGACCCATACTGATGTATGGCGTCGCAATTTGGTGGACCGGACTCGATAAGAAAATCAACATCACACCACTCGCTAGAGTGCAGAGGATGGCGGGCCCAGTATCCGCGTGTTAACACAATGGGCCTATACTTGGCCTAAGTGAGTCTGTTGTCCTTTGCGCTGCGGCCAGCCACTTCAACCTAACCTAACCTACCTACTTACGAACATTTATCTAAGGAGGAGACTCTCGAACATCTGATAGACACTCATTTCCCTGGGAATATAGACCCCAAATGAAATAGATTGCATCGATCAATGGATCGAAAGTGGGTTTGCCACTGGCAAGAAATCATTACACTCTGCTGTGGCAAGTAAGCTGTTTTACAGCAGACAACTTGGTACCAGGGTGAAGGTAATCTGCTACATGGCCCTCATAAGGCCAGTCATGGTGTATGGCTGGCCCCTGTGATTCAACGTGAGTCCAGATGGAAAAGATGAGCGTGTTAGAGAGACGATGTCTTAGGACTTATCTTCGGTTGCATCGAACACCCGAGTCTGAGTACAAGAAGAACTGTCCTAGCGAGGTCGTGTACAACAGTGCAAGCGCTAAAGAGATAGACAATTTTATCATTAAGTTAATAAGAAGTCACATTGCAAGAAGTGTGAATTCTGCCAACAGTCTGATCTTCGGGGCTTATTACCCCAATTATATGCACCAGAGACGGTGCGCCGCAAATGGTTTCGTTCCACCTAAAGCATTTCTCTATTTGGCTTCGATTGGCCTGATCCGAGACACGGAAGGCTGTGCTGTAATCTAGCACGCGGTACGCCGAACAGTTGACAGGCGATTCCTCTACGAATCGGATGTGGTAGAGGAACTCCTCGAACACGAGGAGCTTCTCCGGCTCAGTAGAACGATCCCTGCTCGAGACAGGAGAGAGAGAGTGATAAGAAGCGGCTCTTCTTTTGGTGGTTACACCACAACCAGTCTCCCTTCATGCGCAAGCAAAATGGACTAAGCCAGAGGACAAAACTACCGCTCCTCAAGCAGCTTATACGGCCGATCTTAACGTACGGCTTCCCAACATGACACACCATCGTTAAGACCGGCATGGCGAAGCTTGCAATTTTCAAAAGAAAAATACGGCGGATATGTACCGGACTCTACGTCGACAGGGACCGTCAAAGGCACCACAGAAGGCTTTACGACCAAGCACGCATCATCTCCCCTGCAACAGTACATGGTATCAGTGTTCAGAAAGCAGCGGCTAGACATCAACAACCACTCTAACGAGGAAATCGCGAACCTAAGAAACATAATCCCCGGACAAGGCCACTTCAACGCTTTAAATCTGCTAAACGAGCAGAACTTTCCAACGACGTTGAACAATGAGATGCATGGGTTCTACCAGAGCAGTGATAGCTACCACCATCGAGTCTAAGTCGGCGGTCCCATATTACCACCATGAACACACGGACTTGAACAAACCGATGTAGGCACCAGCCATTGCAGGACATAAAAAGTAAACATTTAATTTAACAAAGTACATCAGTTGGGACCCTATTGCTGACCCAACACCCTAACCTTTAGTTTGTAAGCCCAGTCGTAATCTCAATTGTAAAAATAATTTTCCGTTCAGATAAATTTTTAAATCGCTTTTCATATTATGTGTGGTTGTGAGATACGAGAACCACGCTAGTGCTTTTTGAACTTTTCCACATAGAACGACACAATTTACAAAAGCTCCAGAAAGTCTAAAGCTTTATATGTCAACTTTTCGGCAAAAGTTTGCGAGGCATTGGAAAACACCGCATACCGGCAGGTAGAGGTGTTCATACAAAAAATTCGATTCGATTTTTTATTCGTTACATCGATACATAACGATGCGTCGATGAAAAACATCGACGTAGTTGAACAGGGAGGTTGCTAAGAAGGCTGCGCGGCTGAAGTGAAACTGCATACCGATTGAATTTCTAGACATGTTATAATGTCTGAATCTACTACTTTCTGCAGCGTAGGATGGAATAAGACAGGACCAGCTTACATTTTGTTGGTCACGAATTTGTTAGAATCCACAATTTTAACGCGGTATAGAAGCCAGATCCGATACTATCGACCAATCAGCATTCCGATTCTATATCGCAAAATTGACCGCAACCCACAGGGACATGAACGACGCCAGTTGAACACCAATCAAGGGTTGGCTTCCATCTAATACCCATATCACAATGTGGCGTCCGCGCGGTCATGCTCTGACATTTTAAGTAGGATACACGTAACTCCATCAAACAAGTCACAATGCAGCGGCCGCGCTTTGATAGTTCACAGACCGCAAGCGCGCGCTCAAATTTCTAGATAGGTCTACTTCTACAAACTCGGGCTTTTGACAGTTGTGGAACAGTTTTCTTTCATTTACTCTTGATTTTTCATTGTCGGTCGGCTGAGGCAACTATTTGTGTACGTAATTAATTAAACCCACTTCAGCCAGGTTTTCGTAAAGGACATAGCTGTGCCACAGCCTTGTTAAAGGTAACGGACGCCATAAGATGAGCTATAGACGAAGACAAAACGACCATATTAACCTGACTTGGAATTGGGTGGACAGTTATAAACTGTCCTCCCAATTCCACTTCTATAATCCCACTAACAAACTAATTCTTTTTTATCTTACTAACCGAGTCCAAGCTGTTTTCCACAATTCAAAACTGTCATCTTTTTGTGACGTAAGCTGTGGTGTTCCTCAAGGTTCACTTCTCGGTCCTTTATTATTTTCAATGTTTATCAATGATGGTTTTGTCCCACTGTAAGATTCATATCTATGCAGGCGGTGTTCAAATCTACCTAAGATTCCCTCATAGTAAGGTTGAAGACTCAGTTGCTAAAATAAACAAGGACTTAGGTTCTATCGCTAATTGGGCTACAAAAAATGGCCTAATGCAGGTAAAGTCAAACCCATCCCGTTCTCGAAACAACCGCCTTCCCTATCCAATTTTCCGCCAATTGAACTTAACTCGACCGCAATTGAATATGTAACATGTGTAAAAGACCTTGGAATAATGTGCAATGGTGAACTGATATCGACTGACCACATTGATAGCGTCGTGTCCAAGATATATACATCCCCAAGAGGCTTGTCAACCAGCAAATATATATTCTTCCAAGCACTCAGAATGCCAATCTTGACATATGGATCAGAGTTGTTCGCTGACTGTGATTATTCTTCTTCGCAAGAGTTGACAAAAGCAATCTTCGCAAATTTGACCATGTCTCAGAACAACGTCGGAATCTCCTAGGATGCGAATTGGAAGCATTTCTCTGTTACAGATCGTGCATATTACTCTTCAAAACTATTCACAAGAAACAGCCTCATTATTTCTATGAAAATATCACTTTCTGTCGATTGAGTCGTAATATTACCTTAAGACCCTCAATTCATACCTGTTTAATGTCACGCAGGCACTTCGTCATTCATGCTGTTCATCTCTGGAACCGCCTACCTTCACAGGTACGGTCTGAGACCGAGTACAGACAATTGTTTTTCGCGCTTCTCCCGACGCTGCATATTTGGTTGCCAAGTTCGTACGAGGGGCGTTCGTCATTGTTTTTATTTTTCAATATAATCTCCCCTAACATCAATGCATTTGTTACATCTTGAGATAAGCTTTTTTAAACCCTCAAAAAATAAATTTCCTCTTTCTCTGCAAAACCCATTTATTGCCGACTTGAGTTCTTCATCATCCGAAAATCTTTTTCCACGAAGACATTTTTTCAAATCCGGAAACAGGAAATAATCACCAGGGGCAAGGTCTGGACTATAGGGTGGGTGTTGGATTTCTTCGAAACCACAATCTCGCGCAGCAGCCTTGGAAATTCGCGGAGCGTTGTCATGAAGAAGCAACACACCCGCTGCGAGTTTACCCCGTCTTTTCTTTTTAATTTCCTCCGGCAAATTATGCAAAGTGGAAGCGTAGGATGTGGCGTTGATGGTTTCACCTTTTTTTTTTGTACTCAATGAGCAAGAAAACTGTGGCCATGAGCTTCCCGGCAGACGGAGTGACTTTGAACTTCTTGGGGGGTTTGTTCCTTTTTCATGTCAATGCATGGACTCTTGTTTGCTTCCAGGGTCATAGTGGTGGACCCATGTTTCGTCACCAGTAAGAATTCGATCCATAACACCGTCCGCGTTCTCACTACACATCTCCAAAAGCTCTCTACAGCATGCGATTCTCACTTTTTTCTGAGGCGCTGTGAGCATCCGAGGCACCCACGTTGCACTGACCTTTAAGTTAAAGGTTAAGATGGTCATGAAGAATGGTGTGAATGGTACCAATTGAAAGCTTGGTGCTCTCTGCCATCCTTTTCACCTTGATTCGGGCATCCTCAAGAACAAGTTTTTCGACTTCTTTGATGCTTTCTCCTGTACAAGCAGCAGCCGGGGCGCCGGAGCGGGGTCGTCTTCAATGCTATCTCTGCCTCTCTTGTCATGAAGAATGGTGTGAATGGTACCAATTAAAAGCTTGGTGCTCTCTGCCATCCTTTTCACCTTGATTCGGGCATCCTCAAGAACAAGTTTTTCGACTTCTTTGATGCTTTCTCCTGTACAAGCAGTAGCCGGGGCGCCGGAGCGAGGGCGTCTTCAATGCTCTCTCTGCCTCTCTTGAACTCACTTGACCACTTTTGCACAGTTGATAACGAAGGTGCGGAACCCTGGTAAACAGCCACCATCTCTTCATGAATAGTTTTTTGACTTTTTCCTTGCTTAGTGAGAAATTTAATAACAGCGCAATGCTCAATTTTCACCATCATCGTCTCAGTTGCCATTGCGATTCTGTTTAACTAGAGATAAAACGCGAATTAATAATCACATTTATATGAAATTTTATATGAATGCACTAAAATAAAAGTATTACTTGATAAATAAGTCAATTTATATATACAACCACAGCTTCACCCCGATACCGAGAATATATTGAACGCCTCTCGTATGTTCACCTGTGCATTACATTTATTGATTTGATGAACGATGCCGGAAATGCGGTGTGGGGTGATGACCTGTGGTGCTGAGGTGTTGATTGGCTTAGCTATGGACTCCAGTATCGACATATGTGAAGGGGTGAAATGGCGATGGGGTTAGGCGGTGACGGGCGGTTAAGTGGGTGACGTAACACACGCGTCCGTACTGGCACGGACAAAGTTAGGATAGTCTTAAGTTTTATGTTAGGCTAAGGCAGTTTAAGGTAGGTTAAGTAGTTAGGCTAAGTTTAGCCAAGTTTTTTCTCAGTTTCTTGGTACATGGAAAATTAATAAAAGTTTGTCATCAGAGACTAAACAAAATGCATCAGGCATGTGAAAGTAAAAATGCTCGAACCAAAACCCACCCCAATCTCTCACTCGCATCCCTACTCATTGCATACACAAGTTGTTGACTGTGTGCATACATGTTGAAGTAAAATTATCAATGTGTGCTGGAGCAATACGGTTCGTTCGATTGGTCTGGAGTGCCAACAGCGTAGAGGGATATCAAGTCATTCACAAAAGAAAAACGTGCTGGATTTTGTTGTGTGGATTGTAGTCAAGCATCATGCACCAAGGAAAGAAGTAGCCTATGTTGTGACACATCATGTGAATAGTCTGTCTTACCAATTTGATCCAAATCTTGTTTGATACATAATTTCAGCAAAATTGTATGGTTTTATTGAAGAATCCTCATTTTGTCTACACATAGTGGGCACACACACACAGCTTATATTTGTGAAGCATAGATGGTCAATGGATGGACATAAAAGACTCGTAACGTTCGAACCGTATGTCGTACCGACTTCTCAATGGCCATATTCAGCATCTAAATATTTTAGAACGATTTTTGTTGAAAATTTCGGAGCCCTGCGACTTGTCGCTTCGGAGCCTTTGTGGGTCAGACACACAAACATTCTGCCTTATAGGTAAGATCTTATAATCTCGCGTCTGTAAGCAACTATGAGATAAACACAACGAACCATAAACGTCGACTTCACTGGCATGACCACAACGAGCGAAATACCAGCCAAGGCTCGAGCTAAGAGGGTATTCGAGTCCGAGCCACCTGGTTCAAGAAGGAGAAGAAGAAAAAATTACGTCCTAGTCTTGATGACTGGGAGCAAAATTTGTTCAGTCTACCCACTCACCTACCATAGTTCGCTTGCCTATGAACTACTTAGGTTAAAAGAAAACTCCCATGTCAAAGGGAGCTGTTCAATCACCACCTATTAACGCCTTGCATGACAAGACGTTCCCTGTGCGCAATCAACCATCAACTCAACAACCATCTAGGTGGATTTTTAAGACCAATTAGTGACCTGCCCGAAATAATTACCATGTTCAGGTCAATTTCCTTCGCTCATGTGTGCCCAAATGATTTTACTAGTTTTCAAGCACTTACATGGATTCAGTTTTTCAGCGCATATTCCACGCGACAGAAGTGCTATGGAGAACCAGAAGTCGACTTCGACAACCTCAAGGAAGCTCTGGTCAGTCTCAAGGGCCCTGGTAACCAGAGTCAACCGCTTACTTAAATCAAAGGTATTTTGTATTAATTTAATTATTTACTTCATCAATCAGACATAAACGTATCTTGTAAAAATACTATCGAAAAAAAAGAAAGCAATTTGAAGAAAGAAAATACAGTAGACGCTCGACACTATTTTGTACAGACTATTCTCAACAGTGAACAAACAAAATCTCGCTTTAGTGAACGCATGCCTTTGTATTGTCTTTCAAACTGTCAGGAAACACATCTAAGAGTCACACGTCAAAGAAAAGACTTTCCGTTTAAGGAAGACCAGAGAGGCGATTTTGAGGGTGAAGCTATTATCTTTTTGGCAACACTGGTTTAAACAGCTGACGCACGCTTCGTGTTTTGTTTCACTGTCAAACATCTTCAGTTTGGTCTATAATTTAACCATGAATCGTCTTACAAACGAACAACGCTTGCAAATTATTGAATTTTATTATCAATGTGCGTGCTCTGTTAAGAAAGTTCATCGCGTGCTTCTTCCATTTTATGGTCAGTTTAGACGAAGCTCATTTTTGGCTCAATGGGTGCGTAAATAAGCAGAATTGTCGATTTCGGAGTGAATGTCAGCCAGAAGCATTGCAAGAGCTACCAATGCATCCAGAAAAAGTCACAGTTTGGTGCGGTTTATGGGCTGGTGGCATCATTGAACCGTACTTCTTCAAGGATGATGCGAATCGTAACGTAACTGTGAATGGTGAGCGCTACCGTGAGATGATATCCAAATTTTTTTTGCTTGACTTGCATGACATGTGGTTTCAACAAGACGGTGCCACATGCCACACAGCACGCGCAACAATGGACTTATTGAGAGGCGAGTTCGGTGAACATTTTATTCCACGTTCGGGACCGGTCAATTGGCCGCCTAGATCGTGCGATTTAACGCCTTTAGAGTATTTTTTCTGGGGCTATGTTAAAGCTCATGTCTATACATGAGCATTGGAAGACAACATTGAAGCATTTATTCGTGAGGTAGCGCCCGAAATGTTGGAAAGGGTATGCCAAATTGGATCCTCGATGTCCTACTACGCTCATCCTATACGGCGTGCCTGATCAAGGATCTTGTCGATGATGAGCTTGGCTGGGGGCTCATTTGAAAAACTAGCTCAGTCACGAACGGCCAATCGCCTCATAGTTGAACAGAATCTGCTGGGCTCGCTCCGCAATTAACTTGTTCTCGTTGAGGGCCTCGCTCTGAATGGTCAGAGCAGTGGCCGTCGGTGTACTTCAGAACCACTCCGAAGAAGAAGATGGGCAGCATTAGCTGCGCATTCTGCTCAGCCTTGGTAATAATAATTTCAAATCAGTACACTTACAGGTAATTTCTCAACATTTTTCTCTCTCAAGCTGGACTCAATATCAAGAACTTATGAACCTCCGAGTTTTAAGCTTTCGTTATTTTTTAAATAATAACATAGCCAGAGCGTAATTTCTGTTGCTGTCTTCATTCACTTCGTACTATTGCCATGCCACAGAAGGTGGTGCAGCTCTACTGGGAAAGAACTATCATCTATGGCCAATGATTCTAAGTTGCCGATTTTAATATAAATTTGAACACGCCTGCGGCTGGACCTCTTGTCGAGTTTTTGAGAGATGCTCTAAAGCTTCCAATGAACTCTTACTCAGAAATTTCCACCAATCAAAGTTGTACAGTCATCGACGCAGTATTCCAACGATATCTCAGGACATTGCAGTCTCAAGTATACGTTTCCCATTTCAGCTATCATAAGCCCACTGTATCAACGTTACCATAAATTAAACCTGATTAAATATTCGCCACCAAAGCATTCACCACTCATTTTTTAATTAAGATACTTTGTATTTGATGTCTGTTCGGATATCATAGATTGCGTTGATAAGATGTTTACGCATAGACCTCGAGTACATCCACTGCTCGCACATAAAACATTTTGTATGCCATTTGTTGGCATTAAAAAATAGGTCATTGGATATATAACACTCAGTCAAACATTTAACATCGTCTTGCAAGAGACGCCAATCATACACGGACTTAACGTATCTGCGGAATTTTAAATCATGCAAACAGAAGGCGAAATGATGAAAATCAAGAAGCGATACGAGCATTGTCATCATCATCTTTTGACCCTTATGCTAAACCACCCACAAGAGATCTCCAGCCAACTCGATCCTCCGCCATCGACTCTAACTGATCAGGAGTTATGCCCAAGCGTAACCAGGCGAGTTTTTGGACTTGGTCCAACCACCTCCTCCTGGGTCTGCCAAGCAGTCGCCTACCTGATGGAATCGCATTCAACGCCTGTCTGGGAAGTCGGGATGAAGGGGGTATTCGTGCCACCGAAGCATAGCCCTTTCCGTTCGAAGGAACGGAAATCCATGTTGAGGTCCTAGCGCACTGCCATGTTTGTCAGCCTATCCCGGCGAGTAATTCCCACAACAGCGCGGAGAAATCTCATCTCAGCAGCTTATATTCGAGATCTTAGTCTTTCGGTCATTACCGAATTTGCATGACCATAAGTGAGACTTGGAACAAATATTGAGTTGAAACCCGCTCACTTGGCTTTGAAGCCAAGCTCAGCCTTCCTGATTACAGATCTACCAAGCTGTTTCAAAATTCACTCAGCTTGACCAATCCCACGGGAAAGCTCTGCATTGCTCCTACCATCACTCGTGAAAAAGACCCCGAGATACTTAAACTTCTCCACCTGCTTCAATGGGACTCCACTAACCTATAGAGTGCACTGAATAGGCGTTCTGGAGATGGCCATAACCTCGGATTTGTCCACGTTGACCGTCATTCCAGCATCAGGACATACGGCCACAAGCCTATCGAGTGTGCGCTGGAGGTCCACCTGGGAAGATGTGAGAATCACTAAGTCATCTGCAAATTGATGAGAGTTTTCCTAATGTGAAAAATTCCTCACCTCGTCTGCGCTGCAACTTCCAGTCCATATATACAATGAAAAGGAGAGGTGACAATTGGCACCCTTGACGATGTCCAAAGCCAGCGGTGAAAGGTGTTAATTAAACACTGTTAACCCGAACACAGCGGCTACAGTTTGTGTACAGAGACTGAATGGCAATCAGAAGGGCACCATCAACCCCATGCTCCTGCAGATCACTCCAGAGTTTACCTCGAAGATCTACAAAACATATGTAGATGGGCTTGGCCTTCTCAAGTGTCATTCTTAAGGTGAAAATCTGGTCGGTTGTACTTCTGCCGGCAGAGAAGCCACACTGTTCACCCCACATCCTGTGCTCGAGCAAAGCTCTAGAACGCGCTTCCCAACCTTAGCCTAGGCTTCCCCGGGGAGACTTCAAAGAGATATGCGCCTCTAGTTGGAGCAGTCCGTTTTGGAACAATCACCCCAGTTTGCCAATCGCAAGGTGCCCCACCACCCAACGTGAAATGACAAGAGTCAGAGCTGATTGAGTGGATGTGTACATCTACGTATGCACATGCAATGATACCAAAAATAGGCGACTTCCTCGGAATGTTGGCAAGGCGTTTGTCCTCTTTTTCTGTTGTTGCCACAGAACCCTCACTCATTTCAGTCATGTTTGATGGATTAATTGAATAATTTGCAATGGACTGTTAACACTTCAGTGACGGCCGTGGCGTTGTGGGTTGTTGCCTTGACCCCTGGATACTTGAGCCTACGCAGACCAGGTTCGATTCTCGGTACGGGCAAAACATTCTTTTGCCGGATCCACCTCTTTTGAGTCACCGGCAATGCTTAAGGATAACTGTCTAGAAGAAGGTTGGCCGTTCGAAGCCGACATACAACAGTAGGGCCCTTCCACTCGTGAGAGAACAATAACACGTACAACATGGAAGGTTGCAGAAGCTATGCCGTGGCCCTTTTTCGCCATTTTTTTTTTTTCCAAGTTATGTTGGATTATAATGATATTTGGTCCAATTTAGATGGCCTCTCAAATCGCGGCACCTTCAAATTGGTTCGCATTTTCTTAGTCTCTTGGAGTGCCCCATTGGGTTGCCTCAAAAGATTATGGGCCCAAATTGAAGCGCAAGCTTTGTGCGCGGGTGTTTGGTCTGTCAAATGTCCAAGCCTTAACCCCGCTGGTTTAAAAGCGACCTCGGTCACCAAACCCTGGGAGATGATGTGCATCGATTTGATCCGTCCATTGTCAAGGTCAACCAGTGGTTATCGGTTAATTTTAACAGTGGTGGATTTCTTCTCGAAATGCCCCCTTTTCGTGAGGACCATCCCGGAAGATTAGGCGGCTTTGGTGTTCGGGGTGCCGAGATGGATCGTGTGCGACAAAGGGGATCAATTTAAGAAAATGTCGCAGTTGCCTTCTCGAGGACTAACTCTCATAAATCGCGTTGGGATCAAATTAACGGCACTGAAGTGGTCGATCGGTGGTGGGTATCACAATGGATCACCACGGTCTAAGTGTGCTGATGAATTAGTAGCCTCCTTCCCTACCTACCTACGTGCGATAGGTACCATTCGCACGAAGTACTGAAGACGACACCATATTTCGTTCTCGAAATGCAAGTTAAGGGCACGAACACGCCCGTACATGACGCGCAGTTCGCTGCCGATAGAGCAGATGTTGAGTCATGGTCAAAGAGTTTGGAGGCAGTGACCAAGGATGTTAGGGAAAGGATACATGGATCAGCCGTCAGCATGGACCTAGTCAGCTTCTCCTTCATTGACCTCCTAGTAGCACCACGACCGGCACGAGGAGGGAACGTAGTCGAGTTTTTAAGACATTTGCTATTACTCACTCACTCACATGCTTTTGCTTGCCATGAAGGCCGAAAATGTGGCAAGTTATGTCTCCCAATAGTACTTGTATATCTCAAGTCTCATTCGTGTGTTTTTCCGTCCACTTTCACTTCTCCATCTGGCAGGCAATTTGCGGCGATATTGATGGCAAACATGTGACGCGCTCTTAGCTCACCTAGCAATACTCCCACAAATCGCTATTGTTTGCCGAACGGCTAAATCAAACCGTCTAGGGTGGACTTTATGATATCACTGTTTGCCCAAGATATCAACTTAAGAGATGGTAAAATAATCAGTCAAGCTAAACGGCTTCCCGAAGAGCCGCGTCACACGCTGATGGGGCCCCATAAACGCCCATAAACCTGATAATGAACTTATGGCCTCAGCCCTCCGAGATATGTCACAAAGATTGTGTCTCCTGGTAGAATGGCTGTTTTTCCTATAAATGTCACCCTCTGAGGCAGACGCAACCACTTGACATCGAACTAGTTTCGAAGCAGAACGTCCACGAGCCGAATTCAGACAGTTTAGGGATTGCAGAAAAATGGGCAGAAAGAAGAAGATTGTAAGAGCCGGACACAAAAGCTTTTGATAAACTTTAACTCGCCTCTCCCTTCAACCTATCCAGGTCAGCTCATCCGAGTCGGAGTCCGATTCCGATGTCGAGGTGAAGCCGAAGAAGTCAAAGAAATCGTCGAAGAAGACCAAGTCCGTGCCGAAAGTTGAGAAGATCCCATTCGTTTGTCTCATCATATTCAGCCTTCTGTGGCTGGCCATCTTCTACGGAGTGGTTCTGAGGTACGCCAACAAGCTGCCCACCGCTCTGACCATTCAGAGCGAGGCCCTCAACAAGAACAAGTTCATTGCGGAGCGAGCCCAGCAGATTCTGTTCAACTATGAGGCGATTGGACCCAAAGTGGTTGGAAGCGCGGCCAACGAGCATCTCACCGTCGACTTCCTTTTGGCGGAGATCAGAAAGGTCAGGAGCGCCATGAACACCAACCTCTTCAAGCTCGAGGTAGACCTGCAACAGGCATCGGGAGCGTTCATTCACTGGGAGATGGTCAACATGTACCAGGGTCTGCAGAACGTCGTAGTCAAGCTGACCCCGCTGAACACCCAGAGCAACTCGTACCTCCTCATCAACACCCACTTCGACACGAAGCCCGGAAGTCCAGGTAAAACCACCCACCGACCCTCCAAAGGTTTCCTGTTGTAAAGTGATTTGTTTGCAGGCTCTGGCGACCCTGGTGCGATGGTGGTCGTCATGCTGGAGGTCCTCAGAGTACTGGCCGTCGGGGACAAGACTTTCACTCATCCCATCGTCTTCCTCTTCAACGGCGCCGAGGAGAACCCTCTCCAAGGATCCCACGGCTTCATAACCCAACATCAGTGGGCCAAGAACTGCAAGTAAGTACAAACCATGTCACTCCCTCGCAACTGTTAATCTTTTTGCTCGAACAGAGGTCTCATCAATCTGGACTCAGCCGGAAGTGGAAACCGCGACATCATGTTCCAGTCCGGCCCCCTGAACCCGTGGATCATGAAGTACTACAAGGCCTATGCCGTGCACCCATACGCCACCACCTTGGCCGAGGAAATGTTCCAACTCGGCCTCATCCCCTCCGACACCGACTTCAGCATCTTCAAGAAGTTCGGCCCCATTCCCGGCATGGACATCGCGCACACCTACAACGGCTACACTTACCACACCAAGTGGGACAGGGCGGACGCGATTCCCATCGGGACCCTGCAGAACACTGGCGACAACGTCCTCTCTCTCGCCAAGGGCTTCGCCAACGCCCCCGAGCTCGAGGACCCTTCTGTAAGTCGATCTCGTTCCTTGAAAGGCGCTTCTTTGACACGGCTCCGTTTCTTGTAGAAATACGCTTCCGGGTCGACTGTGTTCTACGACCTCCTCGGCCAGTACCTGGTCATCTACACCAGCACCCAGGCCACCCAGATCAACTACGGAGTGTCTATCCTGGCCACTGTGGTAGTCTTCCTCTCCATATCCTGCATGAGCGGCAACTCGAAGGTCACCTTCGTCGGCGTCCTGGGTCGCTTCATCCTCTCCTTTATCGTGCAGTTGATCGGACTGGCGCTGGGCGTTGCCCTCCCAGTCGGGCTGGGCACCTACCTCGACAGCCTGGGCCTTCCGCTGTCGTACTTCACCTTCAAGTGGATGGTGATCGGACTGTTCTTCTGCCCGTTCATCTTCGGCTTGGGCATGCCCACCGCACTCCTCCTCGGCATCATGAAGAAGGTAAGTAGGAGGGGTCCCTGGACAGGCCATATTCTAAGCATTCCACTCCCACTGCTAGGACCGGCTCAGCCTCCACTTCAGAGTTCAGCTTGTCCTCAACTCGCAAGTCCTCGTGGTGGCCCTGCTCTCGGCCGGCATCACCTACTACGGCATCAAGTCCTCGTACCTCTTCATGCTGGCGACCCTCTCCTACACCGTTTCATCGCTGCTCAACATCTTGACCACGCTGTATCGCAGAGGTAAGCACTCGGCCATCAGTCTAAGGGATGTCCTCTCATCCGCTCTCATCGCCAGGCTTCGCATGGTTCTACGTCACGCTGCTGTTCCAGGTCCCCGCGTTCATCTACTTCACCTACATCGGGTACATCTTCTACAACGCCCTCATCCCGATGATGGGCCGCTTCGGAACATCCACCAATCCCGACCTGTACATATCCGGCTTGTCCGCGGTGATCGGCATCCTCTCGCTCGGCTTCGTGATCCCACTCATCAACCTGTTCCGCAAGCCGAAGACCCTCCTCATTGGGGTGCTGGCGATCGCCTTGGGGTTTGTCGGCATCGCACTAAGCTCCTACGGATTCCCATTCCGACCAAAGACCAACGTCGAACGATTTGATGTCATCGTAAGTCCTGGTCGACTTCTGCAGCTCCCTTCTTATCCCATTTTCCTTCACACAGCACACGCAAAGGGTGTTCTATGAAGCCGACAACACGGTGAGCCTCAACGAGTCCGGCTACTACTTCTACCTCCAGGACAGGAGGATGTTCAGCGCCGTCGCCAGTAAGTTCTCTCTCTGAACTGCTTGATGTCCCCTCACTCGCAATTTCTTCTTTCTCGGTGTAGGTGTCTTCGACACCAGCAAAGTGGTTTCCATGGCGGACCAGTGCTCGGAGCACATGTTTTGTGGCCTGCCCGTGTTCAACCACCGCTGGAACAAAGCCAAGTCAGTGCCACTGGCAACCTCACCAGACAGTGTATTCTCATTCATCTCATTGTCGTTTGCAGGACCCTAGCGAAGTGGCTGCCATCCGGCACAGCTGTCATACCCTCCACTTCCAACTTAACTCTGGTAAAGAAGACCGTCGATCCCGACTTCCTAACAGTTCGTTTCGACTTTGTACTCAACGGACCACCGCACATGGGCATCTTCATTGGACCACTCGCGGGATCCAAGGTCGTCAGTTGGACCTTCCTGGATACGATGTTAGTCAAGAACTGGACGCCGCCGTACTTCATTTACTTCTCCAAGGCCAATGATCAGTCGCCGTTGAAGTTCTATGTGACGTTCGAGAAAACCAAAGAAACGCTCTACAACTCAACATTCGAGCTCGGAATCGGTGCTCACTATGTGAGTGCGGAGAATGAGAGGAGTGCCGAGAACACCGCCTTTTTGGCAAGCTTTCCGTCGTACACATTCCTCGCGGAATGGCCTGCCTCCTATGAGAGGAGGATTTTCTAAGATTGGAGCGATTGGGTTCTAAATAAAAAAGAGTGAACAGTTTTAACAGCAAGAAATAGTCGCTTTTCCTTAAATTTTGGGGTCCTAAACTTCCTCTCATACGTGTGCAAGCTTAGGCGACAGGTCTGATGTGAACTATAATGTCGAACATCACAATTTGGATCACGTATTAGAATATGGCAACATTTTGAAAGAGGTTCCCCAGTTTAACTGGGAATTTGTTAGCATTGCCAGTGCCTTCGAGCAAATCTCATTTCGTATGGGGTCTGCTAAGACTTGCGATGGTCGTGCTCTCGGTTCTATTGACAACCGCCACCATGATGGATTTTCAAAACCGGAATTGCGAGAGAAGAACTCGCAAGGCCCTGGACTGCCATAAGGCATTACGGCAATTCAGTAAGGGCGGTGGAATAGGCCGACGCCGACGACATCCTAGACGAACTAGGATGTTTGTCACAAGGAACGATAGCAACGCTACTGGCGAATTGTTTTTGGGAGCTGGAACATTTATTTAATTTGATGTGTCTACCTAAGCGAACGTCCGATAACAACCAACATCAACCAAATTCGAACATAGCTCAAAAGAAATCGCAACAAGTCCCATGCGCCACAACCTAAAACTCTCCTTTATCAGCCATATTACAAGGCTGGCTGGAGGCGAGAATTGGGGAAGTACTGACTAAGTAAGCTCTGTTTCTCTTATCTGCGATACTACGCGAGCAAAGTACTTGCTTTGGAAGGCTGTCAAAAGTCTTAACAAAACACGAATCAAATGCGTCATATAACAAATGGGCGATGAATGATGAGTAAATAAAAACCAATATGTGAGGGCGAAGGTAAGCAGGGGCTAACGCAGGTCGTCGTCTTTTCTCCTCTGCTGTGGCGCATGTTGGTTGACTCTCCGCTTGATGTTCTCAATGGCTCTAGCATCTACGCCTAGGCAAATGCGATGCTGAACTGCTGTCTATCGGATCGTGACTAGTGCCTCTTTATTCAAAAGCTCGGCTGCGACTGGTGGATATCAGGCATCAGTTAATAATAATAATAACCATAGTAATATGGGTGGTGTTACAACCCGTAGAGGGCTAGGGCCTAGCTCCTACAGCAACCACTCCTGTCGTGCGTGCTATTGTTCTCTCACGAAGTGACCTACAGTCTTATGCCTTGTCCGAATTGCAACGTTTTATAGACCTGTCTACGAAGCATCGAAACTAGAGACCCAGGTTCAATCGCGTATGAGTCGACGAGCATCCTCACACTGACCCGGCCGGCACCCACGCTTTCAGCTAACCCTCTCAAAACCGAGGTTATTCTGTTCACGAGGAGGAGGAAATTGACTGGTCTGACTAAACCAAAAATAAAATGCCGCTTTTCCGATGAAGCTCTAACTTCTCTGGAAAACGTCAAGTTTTCTGGCTGTGTAAGGGAATTCGCGGCAAGTCCTGGGATCTATCACCAAAACGTGCCGAATAAGCTTTCACTAAGCTAGGGACCTTCCCTAGTATGTCTGGCTCTGCTGAACGCGCCCCCTCCCCCCCACCCACTGATTATGCCCAAGCGTAACCAGGCGATTTTTTGAACTTGGTTTTTTCCCAACTTGGTCTGGATTTACGAAGCGGTCGCCTACCTGATGGAATTGCATTCAATGCCCGTCTCGGGAGTCGTGATGAAGGGAAGTCCACCGAAGCATAGCCCTTTCCCACCCCCAGAGAGTCCACTTTGTTTCAAGCTAACCTCTTCGACATAAATGAAGCAAGAAAATAGGCAGGCAGTGCTTAAAGCTCTAAAGTCACATGCAGCTCCAGGGCTGTCAGGGAATGTGACAAGATACTAAATACGCTGGCAGAGAAAAACAGGTTAAAACGCATATGAGTGCCAGAACACGAAAACCACGAGTGGAATGAAAAGGCGGATATCCCATCCCCACGGCGCCGAAACTGCTTCTCTTAGGCCTTTCCCTCATCATGGATGCAGCAACACTGACGCACAACAGCAGATAAATGTCGCATCCAAATCTGGAGGGACTTACACACTCCAAGAAATTCATGAGCCAAAGAGGCTCTGAGCCTAAAAAAGCCGGATCTTAGGACACTATGTGGCCCGCTTACTGGCCACTTCCTAAGCAATCATTGCCTACACCAAATTAGGGCATAGCAGCTCGGAAAACTGTAGCCACTGTGGACAATCAAAGGAGACCATGGAACACCTACTAGTCGAGTGTCCAAATCTAACAAAAGCCATAAAACCTGCAGTTCCGCAAGGGAGAATTCTTGGTCCTCTTCTATACTCGTTGAGATTGTGAATATAATTGGTATACACGAAATGACAGAGAGAGAGAGAGATAGAGAGGGACAGAGTTTCAATAAATCATTTTGACTTCCAATTTTAAAATTTCGGACTCTTTATTGGATCTCTGTCGAAGTTAGAAAATCCTCCTCTCATAGGAGGCAGGCCACTCCGCGAGGAATGTGTACGACGGAAAGCTTGCCAAAAAGGCGGTATTCTCGGCACTCCTCTCATTCTCCGCGCTCACATAGTGGGCACCGATTCCGAGCTCGAATGTTGA
This sequence comes from Eristalis tenax, assembly GCA_905231855.2. Classification (NCBI taxonomy): domain Eukaryota; kingdom Metazoa; phylum Arthropoda; class Insecta; order Diptera; family Syrphidae; genus Eristalis; species Eristalis tenax. The sequence goes on from HG993127.1 coordinate 40,584,406, forward strand.
GTTGTAGAGGGTTTCTTTGGTTTTCTCGAACGTCACGTAGAACTTCAACGGCGACTGATCATTGGCCTTGGAGAAGTAAATGAAGTACGGCGGCGTCCAGTTCTTGACTAACATCGTATCCAGGAAGGTCCAACTGACGACCTTGGATCCCGCGAGTGGTCCTATGAAGATGCCCATGTGCGGTGGCCCGTCGAGTTGGAATTTGTACCGAACTGTATGTAAGTCAGGATCAGTGATTTTGCAGAGCAGTGTCAAGTTAACAGTGGAAGGCATGACAGCTGTGCCGGACGGCAGCCACTTCGCTAGGGTCCTGCAAACGACAATGAGGCGAATGAGAATACACTGTCTGGTGAGGTTCTGACTTGGCTGACTGACTTGGCTTTATTCCAGCGGTGGTTGAACACGGGCAGGCCACAAAACATGTGCTCCGAGCACTGGTCCGCCATGGAAACCACTTTGCTGGTGTCGAAGACACCTACACCGAAAAAGAAGAAATTGCGAGTGAGGGGACATCAACCCGTTCGGAATGAGAACTTACTGGCGACGGCGCTGAACATCCTCCTGTCCTGGAGGTAGAAGTAGTAGCCGGACTCGTTGAGGCTCACCGTGTTGTCGGCTTCATAGAACACCCTTTGCGTGTGCTGTGTGAAGGAAAATGGGATAAGAAGGGAGCTGCAGAAGTCGACCAGGACTTACGATGACATCAAATCGTTCGACGTTGGTCTTTGGTCGGAATGGGAATCCGTAGGAGCTTAGTGCGATGCCGACAAACCCCAAGGCGATCGCCAGCACCCCAATGAGGAGGGTCTTCGGCTTGCGGAACAGGTTGATGAGTGGGATCACGAAGCCGAGCGAGAGGATGCCGATCACCGCGGACAAGCCGGATATGTACAGGTCGGGATTGGTGGATGTTCCGAAGCGGCCCATCATCGGGATGAGGGCGTTGTAGAAGATGTACCCGATGTAGGTGAAGTAGATGAACGCGGGGACCTGGAACAGCAGCGTGACGTAGAACCATGCGAAGCCTGGCGATGAGAGCGGATGAGAGGACATCCCTTAGACTGATGGCCGAGTGCTTACCTCTGCGATACAGCGTGGTCAAGATGTTGAGCAGCGATGAAACGGTGTAGGAGAGGGTCGCCAGCATGAAGAGGTACGAGGACTTGATGCCGTAGTAGGTGATGCCGGCCGAGAGCAGGGCCACCACGAGGACTTGCGAGTTGAGGACAAGCTGAACTCTGAAGTGGAGGCTGAGCCGGTCCTAGCAGTGGGAGTGGAATGCTTAGAATATGGCCTGTCCAGGGACCCCTCCTACTTACCTTCTTCATGATGCCGAGGAGGAGTGCGGTGGGCATGCCCAAGCCGAAGATGAACGGGCAGAAGAACAGTCCGATCACCATCCACTTGAAGGTGAAGTACGACAGCGGAAGGCCCAGGCTGTCGAGGTAGGTGCCCAGCCCGACTGGGAGGGCAACGCCCAGCGCCAGTCCGATCAGCTGCACGATAAAGGAGAGGATGAAGCGACCCAGGACGCCGACGAAGGTGACCTTCGAGTTGCCGCTCATGCAGGATATGGAGAGGAAGACGACCACAGCAGCCAGGATAGACACTCCGTAGTTGATCTGGGTGGCCTGGGTGCTGGTGTAGATGACCAGGTACTGGCCGAGGAGGTCGTAGAACACAGTCGACCCGGAAGCGTATTTCTACAAGAGACGGAGCCGTGTCAAAGAAGCGCCTTTCAAGGAACGAGATCGACTTACAGAAGGGTCCTCGAGCTCGGGGGCGTTGGCGAAGCCCTTGGCGAGAGAGAGGATGTTGTCGCCAGTGTTCTGCAGGGTCCCGATGGGAATCGCGTCCGCCCTGTCCCACTTGGTGTGGTAAGTGTAGCCGTTGTAGGTGTGCGCGATGTCCATGCCGGGAATGGGGCCGAACTTCTTGAAGATGCTGAAGTCGGTGTCGGAGGGGATGAGGCCGAGTTGGAACATTTCCTCGGCCAAGGTGGTGGCGTATGGGTGCACGGCATAGGCCTTGTAGTACTTCATGATCCACGGGTTCAGGGGGCCGGACTGGAACATGATGTCGCGGTTTCCACTTCCGGCTGAGTCCAGATTGATGAGACCTCTGTTCGAGCAAAAAGATTAACAGTCGCGAGGGAGTGACATGGTTTGTACTTACTTGCAGTTCTTGGCCCACTCGTGTTGGGTGATGAAGCCATGGGATCCTTGGAGAGGGTTCTCCTCGGCGCCGTTGAAGAGGAAGACGATGGGATGAGTGAAAGTCTTGTCCCCGACGGCCAGTACTCTGAGGACCTCCAGCATGACGACCACCATCGCACCAGGGTCGCCAGAGCCTGCAAACAAATCACTTTACAACAGGAAACCTTTGGAGGGTCGGTGGGTGGTTTTACCTGGACTTCCGGGCTTCGTGTCGAAGTGGGTGTTGATGAGGAGGTACGAGTTGCTCTGGGTGTTCAGCGGGGTCAGCTTGACTACGACGTTCTGCAGACCCTGGTACATGTTGACCATCTCCCAGTGAATGAACGCTCCCGATGCCTGTTGCAGGTCTACCTCGAGCTTGAAGAGGTTGGTGTTCATGGCGCTCCTGACCTTTCTGATCTCCGCCAAAAGGAAGTCGACGGTGAGATGCTCGTTGGCCGCGCTTCCAACCACTTTGGGTCCAATCGCCTCATAGTTGAACAGAATCTGCTGGGCTCGCTCCGCAATGAACTTGTTCTTGTTGAGGGCCTCGCTCTGAATGGTCAGAGCGGTGGGCAGCTTGTTGGCGTACCTCAGAACCACTCCGTAGAAGATGGCCAGCCACAGAAGGGTGAATATGATGAGACAAGCGAATGGGATCTTCTCAACTTTCGGCACGGACTTGGTCTTCTTCGACGATTTCTTTGACTTCTTCGGCTTCACCTCGACATCGGTATCGGACTCCGACTCGGATTCCGACGAGCTGACCTGGATTGGTTGAAGAGAGAGGCAAGTTAAAGTGTATGAAAAGCTTTTGTGTCCGGCTCTTACAATCTTCTTCTTTCTGCCCATTTTTCTGCAATCGACGTTCTACTTCGAAACTACTTCGTCAAGTGGTTGCGTCTGCCTCAGGGGATGAAATTTATAGGAAACGCAACCATTCTATCAGGAGACACAATCTTTGTGACATATCTCGGAGGGTTTGGACCATAAGTTCATTATCAGATTTATGGGCGTTTATGGAGCCTCATCAGCGAGTGACATCGCTTTGGGGAAGCCGGCAGGGGTGGGTACCTACTGCGCCGTCTCTTCAGTTGATATCTTGGGCAAACAGTGAAGCCGTAAAGTTATCGCCATAAACTCGATTCTTTCTGCTGAACTAGACGTATCGGCAGATGAAAGCCCATTTTCTGAGTATTGCTAACAAAATTGATGCAAATTCGCACAAATTGCTTTCCAGAAGGAGAAGTGAAAGTGTTTTCCGTAAATGGGGCGAATAAACGCACCTCTAGTGGCAATCGCAAGCCAGGGTCAGCATCGACACGGATATGATGATATGTTGATTGGTTGTGAGAGCGTGGGAACGTGGTTGCATGGAATTCGCAAATTCATCAACGGCGAGCCGACTTCAACTTCAGTTGCTCCTCTGGCTGCACATGGTCGTCTTGTCAAAGATGAGGAACATGCTCAAAGTGGACTCAAATTTAGTGAAGAGATTCGGGTCGAATGAAGACGGCATCACAGAAATTGCACAGTTTCACAGTCGATGAGGGTCTACCCCGTTGGTTTAGCGTTTGTGGATGTGGTAAGTCCCAAGGCTGAGCAGAATGCGCAGCTAATGCTGCCCATCCTCTTCTACGGAGTGGTTCTGAAGTACACCAATGCCCACTGCTCTGACCATTCAGAGCGAGGCCCTCAACGACAAGTTCATTGCGCAGCGAGCCCAGCAGATTCTGTTCAACTATGAGGCGATTGGCCGTTCGTGACTGAGCTAGTTTTTCAAATCAGCCCCCAGCCAAGCTGATCATCGACAAGGTCCCTATGACACCTTGATCAGGCACGCCGGATAGGATGAGCGTAGTAGGACATCGAGGATTGGGGACCAGGGGATAGAGGTGGCTGTATCTTAGCTTCATGTTCATTCCTTCATAGGGAATATAGCACAGCCCATTCCGTTCGGAGAAGCAGTTGCTCAATGTTGAGTCCTCGCGCACTGCCGTGTTTCCTACCCTATACCGGCGAGTAATCCCCCCCCCCCCCTCCCTTCCAAGCATGGCTAACGAAACGCAACCCCCCCAAATGACAAGAAGGGTCCCATTTGGAGCCAGGTCTAAATGGTGGCAGTATACGAGCGTCTGGTGGCCTGTCTGTCCCGCTCGGTAGCCCCAGCAGTGGCCTCGTGAGCCGCTATGGGTGTGGGGGGGAAGTCACGCCATGCACAAACCAGTGCGATCGATAGGCAACGGAGCAATAGGCAACGGACAACGGCATCGAATAAAGATAATAAGCATAGATAATATTAGACGAATTTTATAAAACACCAAAAGGTCACATGCCAACGTGACGGAGAGATCAAACTGGTCATACTTACTAACAGCCCTAGCACGTAAATGATGAGAGTCAAGAATTGGTTCACGTGACGATGAGAGTAAACAAACGGGAGTAGTCGTAACGTAACACAAAATTGGCGCAGCTACTCACAGCGTACTCGTATAACACTTTAAGATTTGGTTGTACATGCATGTTCTGTGTTCAACTGAATGTTCGTCTATTTGTCCTTTGGATCGTCTTTTCATTGAGCATTAAATTCGTATGTTTAGAAGTTAGGGATCTCTATAATACTTCATTTCTGGTATATACCCACACCCTGCACTCTTCTACCCCTCTCCCCGCGGGACTGTCGGTTGGTATTACTTGACTGAGCTGGCAAGCAATTTATGCTACTCCGGTATTCCTACTTGTGTGTGTTAATCGATTCTGATACTTTGGACTGCATTTCAGGACATCGGAATTTTCACGAATTTTTGCATACCCGGCAACGTCGATTTGAAGCCTTTGGTCAGCCCAATCTAATACTTCTGTACCCCTTTGATGATGTCTTTGCTCTTCTTTCGGCTCCTAGCTCCGTAGCTCCGGCTGTACAGTTTTTACCAGTCCGCAGATGGCTAGCCAGCATTTCTCCGACTCGCATGCCCTTAATTACCTCTGACGGGTAGATTCGCTCTCCATTCCGCTAAGCGTCCGCAAAAGAATATTGCGTGCTTCACGTCGTCCTCCTGGTTTGGACCCTCGGGACAATAGTCCCCTTATTGTCATGTCCAAATCTGCACGGATACTTCTGGTACCCGCCCGATGGCAGTTGCAGTTTCCTTGCGCTCTGTTCATCCAAACCTTGATTTATGGAATCATACGCTGATCCTCTCTCCATCTGCCCTTTGCGGTATTTTCCCTCGATATGGGACTATTGAACGAATCCTCCTGTTCCTCACTCCTTCTTGTTTTTTCCCTGGCCTCAGTTGGTATTAAGGTTTTCGGGAATCATTCCAGCGATGTCAAATGCCACTTCGTCCGAGATCGTCCGATAGCAGCTTAGTTAGTGCACGGAGTCGGTGTACCGCTGACAGTTTCTTGCATGTTTCCTTTCTTCTCAGGGTATCGCCCAGACTGGTGGAGCGTATAGAATAACCGAGCTGACCACTTTAGTCAGGAGGATGCTTTTTTTACATCCAGGTCCGCCAACTTTCGGCACTCGCCACAAGTGCCGCTTGCAACGTTGACGCTTTTTTCCTCACGTAGCCCACATGTGGTTTGAACCGGAGCCGCACAACCATGTGTGTTTCTATGTTTGTACTTGTCATGTGTGCCTTGTGTAGAATATGCGTCACAAATTGCCTTTTCCTTTGCTTCTTCATACTTCTGTGAATTCGGAACTATATGGAGTATGGACATGGACATGGACATGTTTAGGTTGACTTTGCGCAACGATAGGAAATGTTTCCGACAGAGGCCATAGTTCCGCGAGCTATGAATTTGCGGAACGACGGAACTCGAATTCCCAAGAGCCATTGACCTTTACCAAGCCTCAAGGTATACACCCCACTCCGTCATCCCTCAAAATCAAACCATGGCCCATTTCTCCCTCTCTCACTTCTTCAAAAAAAAAGCCTCGATTTCAATTCCCAACTCTAATTTATTGCACTAAATTCAATCAGACTTAAAAGTACCAACGCTCGTACGAACTAGGCCACTGCATGGAATAGGTGAACTTAGGGAAACTGTCCCTGAACGCCACCAGCTGTGCACTGCGCTCGTTCTCCGCACTCAGCCAGTGTCCTCCGATGGCAACTTGCATCACGGGCTCTTCAAGGGATCCGTCCTTTTTCTGAAAACAGAAACATCAGCTGGGGTTGTCACACTGGTCACACTGGGTACCACACTCACCTCAAGAATCACGTGGAAACTGAGAGTAGACTGGTCGTTGGCCTTCGAGAAGAAGATGAAGTACGGCGGTGCCCAGTTGTCCTTGAGCATTTGATCCACAAACGACCAGTCGACTATGTCCACGCCCTTCAGCGGTCCCAGGTAGATGCCCATGTGCGGGGGGCCATCCAATTCGAAGTCCAAGCGGACTCTGGACGTGTCGGTGAAGATTTCCTTCTTGATGAGTCTCAGTTCGGGAGCGTCGCCCGGCAGCTCGGCTTCCTCGGAAGGCAGCCAGTAGGACTCTTCCCTGAAAACAAAGTGAACGTGAGATGGATGGACACACGGCGGAGTGAGCACGACGTACTTGGCCTTGTTCCATCGGTGATTGAAGACCGGCAGGCCGCAGTACATCTCCTCGTAGCACTTGTCGGCCATAGGAACGATTTTGCTGGTGTCAATGGTTCCCTCAAGGGTGGAGAACAGCCTCCTGTCTTGCGGGTCAAAGTAGAATCCGGAGTCGTTGCGGCTCACTGTGTTGTCGGCCTCGTGGACCACGCGTCGGACGTGCTAGGGGGACAGAGATTGTAGGGAGGCTGCTGCGAACGGGAGTGCTGGTACTTACCAACCAATTGAACCTCTCCACGTTTGTCTCTGGACGGAAGGGGAAGCCGTACGGACTGGCAGCGATGCCAACGAAGACGCACGCCGTCAGGAGGAACATGAAGAGCACTGTCTTCGACTGACGGAAGATGCTCAGAAGGGGAACCTGCAAGGAATGGACGGCAAATGGATCAAATGCGCCTGCAAAGCTCACGACTGCTTACCACGAATCCCAAGCTCAAGATGGTGATCAGCAGCGAGATGCCGCCCATGTAGATTTCCGGGTTAGTGAGGATGCCGATGCGGGACATCATCGGTGTGATGGTGCCATACATGAAGTAGGAGAGGTAGAGGAAGTAGGCAAACGGAAGGACCTGGACCCCTACGACCACCATGACCCACTTCAGCTCTGAATGAGGGAGAGAGTTAGACATGGGCGTGAAAGGAGAGCCAGCTGGGTACTTACCCCTCTTGTAGAGCGTGGTGAAGGTGTTGAAGATCAGTGTGCCCGCGTAGAACAGAGCCGAAATCATGAAGACGTACGCCGACCGGAAGCCAATGTAGGTGACGCCAGCCGTCAGAAGTGCCATGATAACGAGGTGGGCATTCAGGGCCAGTTGGATGCGGAAGGAAAGGTTGATCTTGGCCTTGCTGGCTGAGCTAATGTACATCGCTGTCGGCAGGCCCATTCCGAAGATGGCCGGGCAGAAGTACAGCCCGACGACCATCCACTTGTTGGTGAACCACGAGAGGGTGAGGTTATAGTTGTCCAGTTGAGTGGCCACCAGGACGGCCAGACCGACGCCGAGCAGAAGACCGAGCAACTGCCAGATGACTGTGAGCAGGAACTCGCCGACGACTTCGCCTTGCGATGCCCTCGTGTTGCCGCTGATAGCGATGACCGAGATTACGACCGCGATCAGCGAGACCGCTGCCACCATATAGTTCAGCTTGACGGCCTCCTCCGCCGTGTACATGACAACGAATTTGCCGAAGACGTCGTAGAACACAACATGGCCAGTTGCGTATTTCTGCAAAAAATAAAGGAAAGAAACAGGAGGTCAACTTGGGACCGCCACCGGCAGGCAGAGACTCACCGATGGATCCTCCATTTCGGGGGCGTTTGCAAAGCTCTTAGCCAAGGCGAGCACATTCTCACCACTGTTCTGTATCGTTCCCTTCGGAATGCTTTTCAGTTTGTCATACTTCGTGTGGTACACATACCCGCCGTACGTGTGGGCGATGTCCATGCCTGCAGAGAGAGGGAGACAAAGGTGTGATGCCCTGTGGTCGAGGTGTTGTCTCGCCTCGGTACTCACCGATAATATTGCCGAAGTCCCTGAATATCCTGAAGTCCGAGTCAGATGGAATGAGTCCCGTCTCGAAGATCTCCTCGGCCACTGTGGTGCAGTGCGGATGGGCCGCGTACTCCTTGTAGTACTTCATCAGCCACGGGCTGTTGGGCCCGGTCTGGAAGACGACATCTCTGTTGGCGCTGCCAGCTGACTCCAGGTTGAGGAATACCCTATGTTTGCGCGGAAGACCAGGGAGTTGGTTAAGTGATCGGTTGCGTAGAGCGAAGGGGAAACTTACTTGACGTTCTTGGCCCACTTGTGTTGAGTGATAAAACCGTGCGTTGATTGCAGAGGATTCTCCTCGGCACCGTCAAACAGGAACACAATTGGATGCTGGAAGGTTTCCGTGCCGGAAGCTAGAATCCTGAGCACTTCCAGAGCTGCGACCACCATGGCAGCATCGTCACCGGCACCTGAAAAGAGTTGGATTTGTGTTTGTATAAGGATTTGTCAACACTCGTTGAGGATGTCGGAGGAGGCCTTGACGTTAAGTATCTCGAGCAGATTAGAGCAGAGTGACATAACTAGACCCCCTCCTAAGAGCCTTCAGACAAACTCGCCAGCAACTGTTCTCAAAGGAGCCTTCCAAATGGCCCTAGTCTCAGTACGACACACCCTCACCTTCCAACCAATCGCAATCGATGACCAGCACATTGCTGACCCATGGGATAGGTCACGGCACTTCAGAGAGCCTCTCTACTTCCATATCAACATTCATTATCACCAAACAGTCGTAAAAACGATCACTGTGGTTATCGCAGCGGCTCCACGTGGCACCTCCCGATCACGGCGCACGGCGCACAGCTCACGTTTTCAATCAAATTGTTAACTCTGCTCCGTACCGAGAGTTTTACGAACTGAATATAAAGCGATAGCCCGAAGCACTGATATCAAACATCGTAAAGCCCGATAAAACCTCTTGTCTTGGATTTTACAACCGGCCCAACAGTTTGCGGCGAATAACCATCACCTCGCCCTAATCTAGTCACATACCTGTGCTTCCTGGCTTCGAGTCGAAATGCGCGACGATCAGGAGGTATGAGTCGCTGGCGCAGTCCTTCCTGCTCAGCTTTACGGCGATGTTCTGCACTCCCTGGTACATGTTCAGCATTGACCAGTGCACGTAGGCGCCCGACGCCTGCTGCATGTCTACTTCCATGTCGAAGAGGTCCGTGTTCAGCACATCCTTGATCTTGTCCAGCTCGGTGAGCATCAGTTGCACCGTCTTCACCTCGTTCGCGTAGCTGCTGACCACTCTCTCGCCGAGATCCTCGATCCGCACCAGAATCTGTTCGGCCCGCTCGCCAATGAAGCGGCCCTTGTTGAGGTGCTCGGTGGCGATTTTCAGCGGCTCCGGAAGCTCCGTAGCGTACCGCAGACAGACCGCATAGTAAATGACTATCCAGAGGCCGACGAAGGCGAGTGCCAGCTCGAACGGCAGCCGCTTGGTCTGGAGCTCCCTCTTCGACTTCGGCTTTGCCTTCGTCTTCGATTTCTTCACTGACTTCTCCACATCGGAGTCCGAATCGTCTGAGGACCTTAGCTGTAAGCAAACACTGTGTAAAGAAAAAATCAGACGGTGACGCTGATGATCCTTACGAGTCTCTCGGTGTCACTCATCTTGGATCTCTACAATCGATACTTTCAAGGCGGACGCGTGCCGCCAAATGACTCCATTCTCCCAAAATCGGGAATTTATAGGAAATCCAAGGCCGATTTACGGCCCGATTAATTCGTTTATTATATAAGATACCGCGGTTCATAGGTTAGGATTTTATGAATTATACAACCCGATAGCTATCTTTATCCAAGAGATTCGATATCGAGCCGAATTGCCGGACAAGCAATTGTGTCAATATCGTTTTATGGCACGACATTGGATCGATTTTAGGACCGTCTTGCAGGCGGGTGGTCAACGATGTCGTGTCAGGGGTTTCTTGTTTTTTGGCGATATGAATGGAATTTCGGACAGAATTCTTTTGGGGGTCGCTATGAAATTGACTGACGCGTGAGTGAGTCGCGTCTTTCTGAAGGGAATAGCGCATGTACGCGAATAGCACTTCCAACAGCTGCTTAACAGCCATGACCAGGATCGCTTGATAGGGAACCCACTTTGAACTGTGTAAGTCTATCGTAGGTACCCCCTTCTCTTGGTCTAGGCTGTAAGTGCTTCTGATTCGACACCTCCTCGAGATGGGATTTCGTGGAAATGATTTTTTTTTTATAATATATACGGGACGAAGGTATAGAGGGGGAAAGAGAAAGAGGAGGAACCTGTGCAGATTGTAGTCTGTGGGAAACATCTGGCTGGAAAGGGCATTCCATAATCGTGTAGAGCGGCTGAAGAACGAGTCTCTGAACTAAGCTGCTAGTCCGAAAGTTGGCTCAAGGGTGAATTAATAAGGGCGTTCCTGGCGAGACGAATATTGAGGGTGAATTCACAGAGAGGAGGAATGCAATTGGCTAGCTCACTTGAGCCTCTTTTGTTAACCCTAGGAGTTAACCCTGGGCCCAATATGAGGACATGAATAACTTTCTCTTTTTTCAAAACAATAGGACCGAAACTTCCTGCCATCTTGCGCTGATGTCTGCTGAGCACAACGAAACGACGTTAGCGAAAAAAACAATGTGCTTGTGTGTAAGTGAGTACAGTAGAATCTCGATAATGTGAACTGAATAAATAATATATTGCCCGCTCTGACTATTTCTTGCTATTCGGAAATGTGGACATTTTTTTTATTTCGCTGAGGCAAGGAATGTTTCACATTTTGAGAGTTGAGAGTGTGTCATCTTCTTTTTGCATATGACTTAGTTATCCTCACATCTTCGCAGACGGAACTCCAGCGCGTACTCGATAGGTTTGTGGCCGTATGTGCTGATGTTGGAATGAAGGTTAACGTGGACAAATCGGAGGCTATGGTCATTTCTAGAAGGCCTCTTCAGGGAGGAGAGGCCGTGAAAATTCAGATGCCCTCTATGCCACGGCAACCACTGTTACAAGTCAGTTATATTCGATAATAATCGGTGCGGACTATATGCAAAATCGTAAGAAAAAATCGAAGGGACTGGCTCTCTTGCACAAGTCCTAAGGCCCATCCCTCATCGAAGTGCTTAACAGACAAAATGGCTACAATTCGTGGAAGTGCTGAAAAAGATCCAGTTCATCGTTTTGTCTCTAAAGAGTGTTTATTTTTAGAGGATGTGGATGTACTCCGGAAAGCAAAACTCCGTCCACTTGCTCGGCCACATCGAGCGACTGGACACCAAAGCTCCAGCTGAGAAGACCGAACATGGAAAGGAAGACAGAATCTCCGGTATAGGGACCAAGTAATCGCGGATGCAAGAGACCTTGGTCTTGATGACTGAAAGCAGCGTGCCTAAGACCATCAGCAATTGAACAGACGCGGATCCCCCATGGGTCGCCGATCTGATAAGAAGAAGAGTAAGAAGAGAGAGCTGATTTGACAGTTCTCGGCTGATTGACAATTCTTCCAGACGCCAGCAACATTGAGAAATTGTTCAAAATTCTGTTCAAATCTGGAACACATTGTTCAAACTACAGCCAGTGTCGAGACAGCATTCCCTTTTCTGATGGTTTTAGGGAAGGTGTGAAGGCAAAAAGTTAATATGGAGCTACCTCAGGGCACATCATTACGCACTTTCCTCGCGCATGTGCTTGTTCGTTTTTTCATGTGTTACGGTTTGCTTGTGATTCTCTCTTTTTTGCCATGAGCTGTGTGGAGTTCGTGTATCACCTCAGCCCAACTGTAAGGCTATGACTCCTGCGAAGCAAAAGCAACACAGCTTCCGACGAAGAATAAGACAAATCCGCAACTCAGCACACTTCTTTGTTCTACTCACATTTGTTTATCAAATGTGAGCCACAGAAAATGCGCTGATCCCAGCAATGCAGCCGAACACGATCTTCCTTCGAATACTAAAGGCTGATTTTTTAGCTATTATCTTTTTGGCAACACTGGTTTAAACAGCTGACGCACGCTTCGTGTTTTGTTTCACTGTCAAACATCTTCAGTTTGGTCTATAATTTAACCATGAATCGGCTTACGAACGGACATCGCTTGCAAATTATTGAATTTTATTATCAATGTGCGTGCTCTGTTAAGAAAGTTCATCGCGCGCTTCTTCCATTTTATGGTCAGTTTAGACGAAGCTCATTTTTGGCTCAATGGTTACGTAAATAAGCAGAATTGTCGATTTTGGAGTGAATATCAGCCAGAAGCATTGCAAGAGCTACCAATGCATCCACAAAAAGTCACAGTTTGGTGCGGTTTATGGGCTGGTGGCATCATTGGACCGTACTTCTTCAAAGATGATGCGAATCGTAACGTAACTGTGAATGGTGAGCGCTACCGTGAGATGATATCCATCTTTTGTTTGCCCAAAATGCAAGAGCTTGACTTGCATGATATGTGGTTTCAACAAGACGGTGCCACATGCCACACAGCACGCGCAACAATGGACTTATTGAGAGGCGAGTTCCGTGAACATTTTATTTCACGTTCGGGACCGGTCAATTGGCAGCCTATATCGTGCGATTTAACGCCTTTAGACTATTGTTTGTGGGGCTATGTTAAAGCTCATGTCTATACAGACAAGCCCGCTTCAATTGACGCATTGGAAGACAACATTGAAGCATTTATTCGTGAGATACCGGCCGAAATGTTGGAAAGAGTATTCCAAAATTGGACTAAGCGGATGGACCATTTGAGGCGCAGTCAAGGTCAACATTTGTGTGAAATAATCTTCAAACATTAAATTATATGGACCGTACTATCGATTCAAATAAAGATTTCATGCATTTTTCTGAATTTTATGTGTTTTTTTTTTTTTGAAAAACTTTCCTATAGCTTTTAAAAAATCACCCTTTATATAACATAAACATCCCTCACACATTCGAATTTATATTTCTATGCTTCTAGTTTGTGGACTGAAAAGTAATTCAATTTATTCTAACCCTCAGTAAAAGGACCTCCTCCGAAGTGATAATTTTATTTTGCTTTTCTCGACTTAATCAGGATTTTTTTCAGATTTTTTGCCCGTATAAACGAACTATATGCAAGCTCCTTTACAAGATTTTTTTCATCTCTCTTGCCAATCAAACTTAAAGACACTTCTGCGAAAGTAGGAAATTGTCTTGTCGTTGTAGTGCATATGAGTTTTTTTTCGTTCTTGCACTTTTAACATTCGTTAAATGCTTTCGAAGATGGTCCAGAATTCGTTGTTGGGACTTGATCATAGAGCTATCGGCAACCCGATTTCCTGATCCGCATTGTCGTTCCGAAACCTAAGCATTTCTCGCTTACTTCGTTCCCAACTTGTAGGCATTTTGCGACTCATACTCTGTAAGACTCTAGGAATAAACAAAATGCCAAAACTTTCCATTTTGTGGTCAAAAATAGCCCTATTTCCTTCCTCCTCAACCTAGCAGGGAAGCTGTATACGTGGTCTACTTGAGCGAAGTGAACTTACAAAAAAAAAAGTTGTACGGGGTGCGCAAAATGTCTTAACGGAGTCTGGAAGTATATAGTCCGGGGGAGGTATTAAATAATAACTCAAGATGGATACATGCGGCTACATTTTGAAAACTCTGCACAAAGTTGGAATGTAAAAAAAGGATAAATCTAAGGCTTTTAAGCAAAACTACAATTACTAAGACTTTCTGAGATCGCACAAGGTTCAAACTTACCTAAAGATTCTTTAAATAAGGGGCAAGAAATAAAAAGAATAGATAACGATACCGTTGCTTTACACGAATTCTATGAATTGCGCTCTGTCCAGAATATAATTCAAAGTCACATATTACTGGATTAAGACAAAATAATACACTCAATAGCTATAACATGCGCGACTCTACAGCCCGTTGGCCCTCTACGGCCTAGCATCTCAGCAACCACTCGTGTTGTGCGAGTGGAAGGGACCTACAGTTTAATGCCGACTCCCATCGGTCAATTTGAGGGGCTTTTTTAAGGCAGCTATAGTTTTTGAGCTTTGTTAGTGACTTGAACGTGGAATATTATTTAGCTTGAACCTGAGTACCACCCACCAACGGCAAAGAATACACTCGCAAATAATTGCACCTGAGTTGGAATACTACTCCGGCAGTCACAGCTCTGATTTTAGTGTGTCTCGAAAGCAGTCTATTGTAGAAACACCCAATCGTGTGTTCTACGAACATACGCCATTCGTTGCATTCCATCAACGGGTTGGCAACGCTAACTACGAAATCGATACCCACTAAGCCACTCTTGAAGTATCGACCCGAGAACTGTGAGCCGGTGGTGCTTAGTTTAACTTCCGCCCGTTAGGTGTGCCTATTTGTTCACTTGACACAGAACGAACTTATTCGCTGTGAACTATGTACCTAGACACGTTAAAGTATTTCCTTTTGTATCGCCAAGATTTGACGTGTGAGTGTGTAAGTACAGTTCTCTTTGATTTCACAGAGGTAAGTCTAACCACTGATTTATTCGTCTGAGATTGATTGTGAAAATGCCACACGCTTCCAAGTTAACTGGCTGAAGGGAAAGTGACCAGTATGGTCGAAGAACTGTTGTCAATCCTTGTGTGTTCAATATTTTAGGTTTAGTCCCACGAAATTTTGTGTATACCAAAGTGTGCAGGCTTTCTTTATCCGCTTATGGGCGAGTTTGATAAAATTAGAAAACGAAAATATAATCTCTTCTTGATTTCCCACCTTGACCTCACTCAAATCAGAGCGAAAAGACTGCAAAGCAAATAAATCCCACAATCTACTCCCAATGAAGTCACATTTATGGAAAATCATAAAAACAAAAACAATCGCTTTCGAAGGTCGATTCTGACTCATCATCACCAGTTGCAGTTTCAAACGCGATTACTACAAGGAATGTTGACTGGAATACTTGCTTAGGGCGTCGTCGTTAGGCTCCATAAAACTCGATAATTTCACTCGTAGATCCATATCACTGAACTTTAAACCTATCCTAAGTCCCAATTGTGAAATGCCAGTACCCAGGCAATTGTGTCCTTATCTAGATAACGGACAATTATCGAGTTTATAGCCGAGTTCAAACTGCAAAACAGTGAGCCGGGATATAAAAGATCACGTCAATATTTTATGCTGGGCTCATACTGGACGCATGTAGGGGGGTCGGCTGCGATAGTGGTCTACAGCAGCGGCTTTCGTATCCTATGCGGGACATAGCCACGTCTTAATTTGAATCCTAACACGTTGTTCCCACTGGAAGTGAACCATGCCCTGTTCATGAACTTGATGTGAAAAAATCTAGTGGAGGCACAAAAATCCATATTCAAACCTATTTTACGACATGGCATGAGCTCTGTTCAAAAGTTGGGAGATTTGACGTTGTCCTAGATGTGCACGGTAAATATTGAGAGTAAACGTAGAGGCGTTGGTGATTATCATTTTTTGGTGACATCTACTTCGTTGATTGGTGGCTGGTTGCCCGCTTCCTGATGTTGACACTCTCGCAGCCTGCGTTGAAGTGAAGCGACATGGCATATCTGGCCCACGAAAGAAAATATCGCGGATGGTTGTGCAGAGCGATATAAGTCTGTCTGTATCCTGAAACACTGGCAGCGTTCCACTTGCTCGGAAAGTAGCAATTGTTGATGCAACTAATCATGATGATGGTGAGACTTGCCATCACCGTTTGTGGCATTCGCAATCCGAAATATTGTCAGCTCCGGCTGCTTCCCTCGCTAGGCTACGTTGAATAATTCCCGCAATTGTGATGTCTTCGCTTCCTGTCGGGTCGTCTGCTGGAGATGTTTTGTAAACCACAACACATTTCGATTTATCATCATCATCTTCTGACCCGCATGTTCCACTAAAGGGGTCGCGGAGCTAGACCACGCACGAGAGATCTCCAGCCAGCTCGATCCTCCGCCATCGACTCCAACTCATCAGGAGTTATGCCCAAGGGTAACCAGGCGAGTTCTTGAACTTGGTACAACCACCTCGACCTGGGTCTGCCAAGAGCTCGCCTAACTGATGGAATCGCATTCAAAGCCTGCCTCGGAAGTCGTGATGAAGGGGGCATTCGTGGCACCGAAGCATAGCCCTCTCCGTTAGAAGAAGCAGCTGCTCCATGAGGAGTCTCTTGCTCACACTGAATTCTCATCTCAGCAGCTTGTACTCACGATCTTAGTCTTTCAGTCATTACTCAAATTCCATGACCATAGGTGAGAGTTGGAACAAATACTGAGTTGAAACCCGCTCACTTGGCTTTGACACCAAGCTCGGCCTTTCTGATTAGAGATCTACCAAGTTGCCTCAAAACTGACCCAGCGTGACCAATGCCACAGGGAAGCCCATCACTCGTGAAAAAGACCCCAAGACACTTAAACATCTCCACCTGCTTCAATGGGACTCCACTAACTTGTAGGGTGCATTGAGCAGGCGTTCTGGAGATGACTATAACCTCCGATTTGTCCAAGTTGGCCTTCTTTCCAGCATCAGGACATACGGCCACAAGCCTATGGAGTGCGAGCTGGAGTTCCGTCTGGGAAGATGTGAGGATCACTAAGTCATCTGCAAAA
The DNA here is from genome assembly GCA_905231855.2 of Eristalis tenax. Lineage (NCBI taxonomy): Eukaryota > Metazoa > Arthropoda > Insecta > Diptera > Syrphidae > Eristalis > Eristalis tenax. Next base: position 40,601,321 of record HG993127.1, read on the forward strand.
AGAAGATGACTTACCCTCAACTCTCCCAATATGAAACTCGCCTCGTCTCCTCTGCGCTGCAACATCCAGTCCATGTATACAATGACACGGAGAGGTGACAAGACGCACCCTTGACGAAGTTCAACGTCCACGATGAAAGGCGTTCAAATAGCACCTTTAACCCAAACACAGGTGCTACAGTTTATGTATAGAGACTGAATGGCAAATCAGAAGAGGACCATCAATCCCATACTCCTGCAGAACACTCCAGAGTTTACCTCGAGAATCTCTCTTTTCCAAATCCACAAAACAGCTGTAGATGGGGTCATCTGCCGGCGGCCTCATTTCGCTTTATGTACAATTCATTATTGAAAGCACGCATAACATATTACATTTGTGGTATAATCGTCGTCTACCCCTCTCCATAGCGTCCCTCATTCGCTCGTTATGATCGATTGACCCGGCGTGTTGTTTTTTTTAAGTCTTCCACTTCACTGCTACTCATTTAAGGCACCGCCACATCTTTGTAGATTAAATTGCAGATTGTACTTGTTCATGGAGGAGATGTTTCTCTCTCGCTCTCTCTCTCTCTCTCTTCCTCTCTCTCTCTCTCTCTATCTCTCTCTCTCTTCTCTCACCACTTGCCATATCAATTCTCATTGAAATCCATTCAAAACTTCGAACAAATCCACAAGGTTCCAGTGGATTCGCACACAACTTCCCTCGCTAATCAAACGAGTTTCTTTTTTTTTTCAGAGATTGTTCCTTAATCAATTTATCTTTCAATTCAAACTTTTACAGTGCCAGCAACTGACGTAATTCAAGATATAATCATAAAGATTATATCGTGGAAGATAGCACGATCAGGAAGGTTCGGTGCCCAAGCCAATTAAAGATAGGCCAATGCCGATAACACGAAAGCATTTAAATTGCTTCCTGTTGAATTGAAAACCTGAAAACAACAAGAGATGCGGAAAAGCGTGATAAGCGGTCAAGTCAGATGAAATGGTGGCATACTTTTAGGTTGGTCGTGGGCTTTCGCACTGCCTTATCAGCTCGTTGAGCTTTTTCCCTATAACACTGATTGGTGATTGATTAGCCGGCTGTTTTTGAATTTGTTTTGTGTGTTTATGTTAATTTTATGAATAACATGATAAGGGAATAGGTAGTGGTCCATACAGTCAGTCGCAAAAGTATGTATACAGCAAGCGTTATCTTGCAGGAATTAAGCTCGAACGAGACTTGAAGAAAAAACAAGTGAATGCTGTTTTTTTTTAGCAAGTATTTAAACAGGAAAATGTGTAAGGATAGCCGGACAACTATAGGTGCAGGGAGTCATAAACCAAATAAACAAAAGTAAGGACAGTACACATGGAGAGATCTGCTCCAATATAGGGACCACCTAGCGGGGTAAATTTAGTGTCCCTGATGAGAATATGGATGGGTTTGTACAGAATTGGAACAATCTTCAGAGAAGCCTGCGCTCAAGCAAACGAATTCGCTTGCAAAAATTCATTGGTTGGCTTATGACCCGATGAATACACACTTTGGCGACTGCCTGCATTTAGTATATCGTAAGGGATGCACTTCAACACGGACCTGAACACGGTTGCGAATGAACAAGAAAATTGATAAGAGACGAGTGCGTTCGCATAAGTATAATAAGTCACCACAGCGATGATGGATTAGCACACACACCCATCACTGAACAAGGCAAAATAATAAAATAAATTAATTATCAATCCAATGATACGTCGAACATTGGTTACTCACACCAAACTAGATCAGATAAGACTCAACTGCCTGAAATCAGATCGCGAGATAGGCCGCATTTAATGACGTGCGAACGGACGGCTGCGTATCGCGACCTTGTTTGAACGAAATGCTTAATTGGACAGATCGGTGACTATGCGATTATGTGCTGTTTTTGCCAAACTGCCTTCGTCACAATTTCTCCACTTTAAAACCGAAATCACGATCTTTAAGAACTTTCTCTGAAAATACTAAAACCTTCATGTGGGTACACATAGAGTGTGCAAGTTTGTATAATTTTATTTTGCGTGAGTATTTTTTTCAGAGCTATGCGACATGCGAAGTATTCGGAACGATTGGAACTTGTGGATATAGTTGCAGGGGCTATACAGGTCCCGGAACGACCCAACTCTTGTATCCACTAACTCGTATTTAGCGTAGCATAGCGATGGGCTATATCGACGACATTTATTTATTTATTCATTGACATAATTAAATTATTGTGTAGCCTGTAGTGTATTGGCAACACAACAGTAGAGTGTGAGCGTGTGTCATAATGGCATGCAGTCTAGCTCTTATCTTTATCGTCTTGTGTCAGGGAGTTGTGATCTGACCACGGGCAACTGCGGACGTGCTGGTGAGTTGACACTAAATAGCCTAGTGGCCAGAGCACCAAGAGGCCTTAGGCTAACATCGGTGACATGTTTTATTTTAACAGTGGCTGGGTTGATCAAGACAACCTCTGTACGACTGATTTCATTTGACTTACAATAGACTCATGACCTAGAACGGATTGAAATGTAAATAATCCATATGACGAAGAAGCAGCTTGGTAGATCTGTAATCAGGAAGGCCGAGCTTTGTGTCCAAGCCAAGTGAGCGGGTTTCAACTCAGTATTTGTTCCAACTCTCACCTTTGGTCATGGAATTTGGATAATGACTGAAAGACTAAGATCGCTAGTACAAGCTGCTGAGATGAGATTTCTCCGAATTACCCGCCGGGATAGGGTGAGAATCACGGCAGTGCGCAAAGGACTCCTCAGTCTGCAGCTGCTTCTTTGAACGGAGAGGGCTATGTTTCGGTGGTTTGGTCACGCTGCACGAATGTTCCCTTCATCACGACTTCCGAGGCGAGCTTTGATTGCGATTCCATCAGGTAGGCGACTGCTTGGCAGATCCAGGACGAGATGGTCGGACCAAGTCCATAAACTCGCCTGGTTACGCTTGGGCAGAACTGAGTTAGCGTCGATGGCGGAGGATCGTGGTGCCTGGAGATGTCTTGTGCGTGGTGTACCTCCGCGACCCCTGTACTGGAGCATGCGGGTCAGAAGATGATGATGATGATAATGGTGATGCATGTATATATACATTTTCGTCTTCCTTGTCGAATGAAAATACGTAATGGCCCTGACGCACCACAGATCTGCAGAACACATGTTTCTTCCGCACTCGCTGCCACTTTGAACGACTGGGTGATTTTACTAACGGCGTCAATCCAGAGTTGAAGAGAATCCTTGTTTTGCTCATATTTACAATGTTGAAAATCACTTGTTGATCTTGTTTCACAGTAAAATTGAACCAGAAACGAAATCTCGGCTTGCAGGTATCGGGTCGAAGCAAGAGGTCATATTTGAAGTCACTCACTAAATCACCTCGTCCAAGGTTTCCTCTTTCGAAGGCGGCGTCGAAGCAGAGATGACCACGTTTCGTCTTACTACTCTGGCCTGGTGGGCGAATTATCACTCGGCTGACATTGCCCAATCCTCTTTCTTCGAAGGAAATATGAAGAAGAACTGAAAAGGACCCCGAGATGAACATTTATCAATCTTGGAATAATAAGGGACCGAGAATAGAGCCCTGTGGTACACCAAGGTGAACATCAGAAAATGCGCGCGATTAGTAAGGTACATCATATTCTTTCTCTTTGCGTGACTCCATGCGAATGATCGTGTGACATTTAAATTAACCCTTAAGTGCCCACATGTCCATTTTGGGCACGCACTCTCTGAAAAAAAAAAAAGAAGAATTGTGACTTAGGACCAGCGTGGCCAATTAGGCACGTCATGTCAAACCTGGTATGTCCCACACCAAGGTGAGTTGTATGAAAAGTAGAACAAAAGTTGCTTAGAATTGACTCCTCTGCAACCTACAATTTGTTCCCACTTGAGTTGACACTTGGGCACTGAGGAGTTAAGTAATTTCTTGTTCATGGCAACCTTATCACCGAACCGCATGACTCCCATGCCAGTGACCCCCTTGATTCGATAAAACTCAGGCCAGCGCAAGAGTAGTCCTCCATGAACTTCGTTATCTCATAGTTGTCATTCCCCCGCTAGACACGACCATAAGAAGTGTCCCAACCTCGCTAATGCTCTCCCTCTGACCAAGGTCACTCGGAGTATTAATAACATCAATAACGAGTATTTTTCACTGCCCCAGTTCAGTGTGTAAAGGCAGCCGTCGATTCGCAGTCCAAACATGAATCCAATTGAATTGCGACCACATCACAATGAGTCACCAGCACTCCCCCATGACCACACAGGTTTTTTGTTTTACTTCAAGTGAATACCTGCTCAGCTTTTGTTTCGCTTTTCATTTCGGCCTCTGTCACACGCGATCGGTGTTTACACTCTCATTGAGGCACAACCAGCCAGCCGTACACGCACCCCGCTTCTTAGCAGAGTTCGTGACCTACAAACTGTCTTGTGTTGTTATTGTCTTATGCTGCTCTTTGCTGTCTTCCTAATTTTAGATGCCTATAAACAGAGCACACATCTATCGCTAGACACCGGACAGCTTCTAGTTGTCTCTCGCTCTACTCCACGGCGATGCCTCCCTCTTCGCATCGTTGCCGTGTCGCTGTCGTCGTTGTAGCTTTTGAGCAGATATTCTTGCTTCTTGAAAAACTATTTCAGTTTCTGTTAGAAGATCGCTACGATCAAAGCGCCCTCGTCGCAGTGCAAATGTATGTTGTCGTCACGATCGCTACGCACGGACAACAACAACAACAACAAGTAATTTTTGGTCGCGATTATTTGGTTATTTTTGGAAAAGTTTCTCGCGAAAAAATCGAAGCAGCCTAAGGGTGACACCACGGCCGCGGCACCGACTACAGTTTGATCTGTAATCCGAGAAACACGTTTGTCACGCCGAAATTCGAATGTTGTCAAGGCGAACGCTGATGCGATTCACTTGACCGGGCTCGGTGGTGTATCTGTTCGGTGGGTGAATCTGGTGCGAAAGTCGGTTAGCGCGCATATCGTTGGCGGTTCGCATCAATTGAAGGCAATTCAATTCTTTGACATTCATCAAAAATTCAATCGGCCAGTGGATACATACAGCTGGTGCTGCTACTGTGGATAGAGCCAAAGGCGTCCAGTGATCTAATCAAATAAATTCCTCTCATTGCAAGTAAGTGTGTGTAAATGTGTATCTTTGGAGTATCCCCGCGTAGACTCTTGGGTGTTTCCGAACATGCGCTCTGCTCGGATATTGCGAAAACGAAAAAATTAAAACATCTCTTCTCTTTGTTTATGGAGAGGGGGTGAAGGTGGTTGTTGCCATTCTGGCCATCGGATTTGGATTAGGTGTTCTGGTTTACATTTGTGGGCCTTTGACACCGACATGTTGGGGTGGCGCCTATTCCATCGAATGTGAGTACGAAGTCGAGGCCATCCGAGACTGGCGTGGAGTGCGTGACGATCTGCTACTCAACACAATTTTGACATTCTTCTGTTGAGTACAGTGAAACTTCTCGTTACGGACACCGCTATACAAGGGACACCTCCCTTTACGGAGAATTCGTCATGGTGTCCCGCCATGAAGACAGCAGTGTATTTCACCTCAAAATTTTGTTCAGGCTTGAGAAGCTCCGAAAAGTGCTAGCTCCATCTGCGTAAGATGTCCACCTCATTGGAAAGCAAGACACCATCTTTGGATTTAACTCCTTTGATGATGTTCAATTTCCTTCCTCTGAGTCTTTCCAGAACACCTTTTTCGCAGATCCATGGTCGCTTTCCAGCTTCTCGCCGAACGAAGCTTCTCCTACTAAGGCTACTCTTTAGCTGTTCGCACAGCCAATTTGCAGGTTCTTCGCGCCTCAGTGTATCGGTCACGAGAACCAGAGTCCCCCAAGAGAATACAGTCTCTGAAGGTCTTCGTTTTCTCTCTGATGGCTTCTTGAGCTCCGGGCGTCTTAAGCCATGCGGTTCTTTTTTCACCACCAACCGCCACTTCAAGCCGCTTCACTCCACAAGCATCCCGTGCGGGGGCAATGACAGCTGCTGAAAACAGTCGCCATTCTTCCTCTCCACGCGATGGAACAGTTAGAAGTCGCTCGAACCTTTCAGACACGGCATGCTTGTAACCACTCTTGGTTTCCGCCTTGGCAGGAGAGGTACTTTATCAGTGAGGTACAGCGTACACAACACTAAGTGATGATCAGTTGACAGTTTAGCCCCTCTCATCACACGAACATCACAAACCACCCGTTTCATTCACGATGGTACCACAAAGAGATCTGTCAACGACTTCTGTTGAAGACTCTGACGGTACCATGTGTATTTATGGATGCTTTTGTGTGGAAAGAAGGTGTTCATTATTGACATGCCATTTGCACAGCAAAAGTTCAACAACTTCTACCCGTTTGCGTTCTGGTGAGGATCACAGTTCGTCTCAATCACACTCCCCGCTGTTGTTACATCCACACCCACGTGGGCATTGAAATCACCCATCAGGATATAGGCATCCATTTCCGCTACCCTTTCCAGGGCAACCTCAACTTCATCCAGAAAAGCCACGTACTCTGACTAGAGATTTGGCTCATACACCTGCACTAGAGCCAAAGTGGACCTTTCAAGCCTGAGCTTTAGGATACCGACTCTCCCTGCTAATGGTATCCACCCTAACACCCTGCCCGGGAACTTGCGAGCATCCCCACTCCCGGCTGTGCAGGCATTGGAGGTGCAGCTCCCGACAGGAAGAGTTTCCACATGTCCAAAAGGTCCACAGTTCTAGATCCCCTTTGCTTCGTCGAGGAGTAAAGATACCTGGTAGCCTCCTCAACTAGCTCGAGATCTTTTCCTGAAAGCGATGAGACGTTCGATGTGCCTGTCCTAGTTCGACGCCGTTGTCCGTTGCCTTTTGCTCGCCGTACGTACTGGGTGATGGCGTGACTTCCCCCCACACCCATAGCGGCTCACGAGGCCACTGCTGGGTTGCTCGTGCTTCTTTTGTGGATCGGGCAAACAATGCTGAGGGTCCGTTCATCGGACATGCTTTCCTCCGACCATGCTTTATCGATGAGCTGCTTCATGCCAAATAACGCCTGTCGCTTCGGAAAGCTCGGAAGCTAGGCCGTTAGCCTTAATGGATTTCAGTTTAGATATGGCTATCATCACTTCACCCAGGTCGGGAGGACGGAACTTTTGATCTACATCGTCCCTTTTATTTGTCCATGATTCGATCTTACAGTGCGATTTGGTTCTGCGTCGCCGCTATATACAGTCTGCAGAAATGGTACCTCCGTATCACCTACTACGATGTTCCCTTGATCATCCTTACAGGCTTCGGTTTGGGCTCTGTAACATTGACTGGCTAACTTTTTGGTCTTTGGTAAAACTTCCTTACTTACCCTCATTACCTTACCCCTCATTTTTACAGATCGCGCGCTTCTAGCGCTCCTTCTTGTTTCCCCTGAGAAGCCGGTGCTCGTCTGCTCGTACAGCTCGCAAGCAGCTCCTCTCCTCCAAGTCACTCTCGCGTGTCTAAAATGAATCCCTAATCTGTGAAGAACAGACAAATAAGCCTGACAGTCGCCACCGTGGAGACGACGTCAATGTCTGTAGAACCTACAGAAAGAAGGTCGACTCTACTGCAGCACTTAGTCGGCACGGACCCTAAAGAACAATACGTTTTTCACTTGCTGAAGCCTCAGAAGATATCACACACCGACTGACGTCTTTAGCAAACCAGGCTTTACTATGTATACCTGCCCCGTGTCGTCAGGCCGACACACCATATCAGATGACTCGTGATTAGATTTTCAAGCACGTACTGCTCGCAAAGTTGTATGCTAATTTGTTGACAAATCGTTTTATATGTTCGTCGACTTCAAGTCAGCGTTGTTCACCCTGAACTCTACAAGGCGATGCCCAAACTTGTACAAGGCTGTTTTAGAACTCTGATTGCAGACTGATTGCTCTTTGGCTTTGTAGCATGATATCTCTTATGGGATCATAATAGATAACGAACAATGCCATCGCATGTTCTAGCCCAGTCATGATCGAGAGCGAAAGTTTACTGGGAACAATTTATCATTTATCTCTTTTATGTATCTGCCCATGTCGGCGATGTACGATTGATAAAAGAACAGACAGCGTGACTGTTGTCAATTGGAAATAGAAGGACTGCTTATTTGAGACCGTGCTGGTGGGGGATACTTATCTCTTATATAACTTGAACCTCTAAGTAGTACTCGCAGCACGAAATGTTTGTGTCATTCAGAACTCAACTTCAAGTGCGACAACATCATATGTCACACTTAAATGCCACTTATGGGCGAAGTGGTCACAAATGGTTTATACTTTTCAAACTATGATGAATTCAAGGTCGTTCCAGAATTGCACTCGATTGCCAAGCATACAGTGAATCAAGACATGGGTGCGGCAGTCAACATATTATTGAAACGACATTGATCGGGAGCAAACCCTTAAACTCTTGACGTGAACTACTATGAACCAGAGAAGACTGGATCAAAGATAATGGAGGACAGAGATATCCAACTTCGGCCATTTCTACCCCTTGTCCATGGCACTTAGCCGTGAAGAATAAGAGTGTAAATTCCCGGCTCCGCTACTCATCGCAACACCGTATAAAAAACGCAAGGGAGAAGGTGGATATCTCCATTCTCCATTATCTCTAAACTGGATGGTGCAGTTGGTTAAGTGCCTGCCCCTGGTGGGTGGGGTTCCCGGTTCTAATCCCAGTAAAAGCAAAGTTCATACGCTTTGATCTGGTTTTCAAATCTGGTCCAGTCACCATTTGCCGTTGGGACCAAATTAACGGCACTAGCACTGGCTGACCACGGTAAACTTTCATGATAACCTTCATCAATTGCACACTCTTGTGGCAGACTGTCCATGATGAAGACAAAGCTGCACATAATGTCCACTCAAGAACCATGGTTGCGGAATAAGCCCATTTGTGGCCTTGGTGGTGGTTTTGCCGGACTTCTCACTACTCTAAGACGAACGGGCTGAAAGACCGAGACCCTGTCAATATTCTCTCAGCAACCAAGCTTGGACAGTGCTGTGGACAAGATTTGCTTGCTGCTGTTATTAGCAACGAAGCAAACGGAGAGTGGACTAACATCGTTGTTGCTTCAGCTCACTTCTCCTACGACTCTCTTTTGCCGCCACCACCACAAGTGGTAGCGGAACTCGCGATACCAGGAAGCTGGGCCTAATAAATTGTTGTGATGCTTATACTCAGATCATCGTCTGGGGCAGCAGCAAATGTACTAAGAGAGGGAACAGTCTTCTCGATTTCATACTATCGTTATAACCATCGATTGTTACAGCAAGGGGACAGGCAGTAATCGGGTCTATCTAACAGAGAGATTACAAGCTGGAGGGTCCTATCGGAAGTGTCACTGTCAGACCATAGGTGTATAGAATTCAGAATTGAACGCAAAGTCATAACCTAGCTGAAGAGGAGGAATGCCAAAAACCAACGGGATACGGTTTGTGGATGAGCTAGATAATCGTATCGACCCTCTCCTTAGGCTCAGGACAAGGCGAAAGGTTGAGTAAGACCTGAACGATTTTCTCACCAAATGTTTCGAACTAACATGTCCATCCAGAAACATCCCCTGCAGATCACCGATTCCATGGAGGGACGCAAAACTGCAAAGAATTCGCAAGGAAACCAGGAAACTTCTAAATAGGTTCCTCAAGACAAATTTGGATAAGGACTGGGCCCTGTACCGATCAAAGAATAAAAAGAATATAAGAAGTTAAGTACTTCCTATAAAGACTTTTGGGGCAAGATCGAAGAACTCAGTGAAACCGGTAGACTGGTTGAAGTCCTTGTTATTTTCTCGAAAAAAAACAACTATCCTCAGTTTCTATTGGGTCAATAATCTATTGGGTATTATTCCATTGGAAAATGCGTTGCAAAGCTACTGTCATTGTACGTCATTTCAGTATATGTCATTCATTTGAAGCGTAAACAACAATCATTTTTTTTTTCACTCAAATATGTGCGAACTTAGTGCCTGAAAAAGTGTTTTTGCGGGGAGTTCTTCTTCATTACTTTAATATGAAGAAAACTGCTGCCGAAAGTCATCGTACTTTGGTGGAATTTTTATTGTGAACATGCGCTAGCTGAGCGAACGGTGATTGCACGATTTAAAAGTGGTGATTGTGGCTTGGCCAACCAGCCAAATCAACCGAACATCCATGGCGCGAAGGTAATGCTCTGTATTTGGTGGGATCAGAAGGGTATGCTGAATTATGAGCAGCTAAAACCGGGTGAAACCATCAATGGACAACGCTATCGAACACAATTAATCCATTTGAAGAGAGCAGTAGCCGAAAAATGCGCGGAATATTATAGACCCAATATTAGTTGCGATAATCGAGGAAGCACTGCACATGTTAGCTTTGTGTTCTCTGCCACATATCTGCCATTTCATGAAAAGATGGTCAGGTATAAAGTGCGCGGGCTCCTGTATAAGTTGCCGCCAAAAATATCTTACTTTGACAAGTTAATCATTGAGAGCAATAAATTTAAGTTGTAACCACAATTAATTTTTAGCACTATTTCAAAATAGAATTCCACAGCCCAGAGGTTGTCAGACATCAATAGGCCAGAAATATTGAAAAATTAGAAATAGTAGAATTTGCAGAATAAACGAGAAAATACAAAGAAAAAACCAGATTTGCATTCACTGCCTGCGAAAATATTGTCTGTTTACAATACAGTATCCAGTTACACAAATTTCAAATCAAGAAAATACTTCGTAACACAGCTGTAAAGGAAAAAAAACCTTAAAAATAAAAAGTAAAAGAAAGTCCAAATCATTGAGTTCCATCAACTTCCAATTCAAGTTTGTCAATTCGTTGCACTTGTTTCTGTTCCTAACCTCCGTGCAGCAGTTTTTCGTAATTCGTTTAGTGTAACAGCGTGCCGGTTATTTAACAAGCTTCCTCTTTAAATCCGATCACTAAGACACCCTGCTGCGTTCACAAGAGATCTTAAAAAAATACTCTTTAGCTTAGTTATTTCTAAATTTGGAGTATTTATTGGGTAAACATTTTAATTCGTGCGAGTTTTTTTTTTTTCAAAATTTGAACGTTTATTTGAGAAAAACATGTACATATTCAAAGTATTGCCCATCTGAAGCTATGACTATGACTTTTCCCATCTTTCTGGCAATTTGTGGATCCCATTCCAAAAGAACTGCTCCGGCTTGGCAGCCAAGAATGAATCAAGCCAATTTTTGACATTCTGCTCTGATGTGAACCGTATTTCAGGGAGGGCGTTCTGCATCGACCGGAACAAATGGTAGTCAGAAGGGCCAAGGTCTGGGCTATAGGGCGGGTGGGGTAAAACTTCCCATCCACTGTTTTCCAAATAGTTCTTAACCATGATGAAAAATTATTGCCTCGTGTCTGCGCGCATATTCCGGGCGTTTTGCGACTACAGCTCTCTTCAAACGGATTACACGGTTTCACTCGGTCTTAGCAGCTAATACAGCACACCCTTCTGATCCCACCAAATACAGAGCATTACCTTCGCGCCATGGATATTCGGCTTTGCCGTTGATTTGGCTGGTTGGCCGTCCACTTTTGGCACGTTCGCTCATCTAGCGCATGTTCACTATAAACTTCCAACTTCCACCAAAATACGATGACTTTCGGTAGCAGTTTTCTTCATATTAAAGTAGTGAAGAAGAACTCCCCGCAAAAAACACTTTTTCAGTCACAAAGTTCGACATATTTGAGTGAAAAAAAAAAAGATTGTTGTTTACGCTTCAAATGAATGACATATACTGAATTGACGTACAATGATAGTAGCTTTCCAACGCATGTTCTAATGGAATAATAACAATGGAATAATACAAGTTACGCCATCTCTTAGCAAACCGCAAAGTTATAGACCCAATACTTCGGGTCCAGTAGTAAATTGTTAAATACGCAGTTATTCAGATATTTTTGTTTAGTTTATTTATTTTACTTTGTATGTTAATTATTTATTTTTCTTCTTAAATTATCTTTGTATTGTGAACCTTCTTTTGTAATATTGATTTATTTTTGCTAATACTTCCTTTTAAATAATGCAATTTTTAAGGGTCACCCCACCCGTCATGGAATGTATATCTAACGTACAAAAGTTGATGTGGCATAGTGCTCTATCTTTATATAAAAATATTTTATGTCACTAAATTTGTCTCACATTTACATTCTTGTATCAATTGAGAAAAAATAAAATAATCTAATCGAATCCAACCTAAAATTTCATATAAACTGTATGTAAGTGAAGGTCCAGCCAGACCTATTCCATTGATTCTAGAGGTTGTGGTAAAAAAAACTTTTTTTTGTTCCTCACCCACTTGGCTTTCCAATTTATGGCAAACACTTAAGCATTAAGCATGTGTACCAGAAATTAAGTTTTCTAGAGATGGCCAACTTCACAGCTGATTGATCCCTAGCCCATCGACGAATTTGAAGGGCTTTTTAAATGCAGTTCTCTGATTGGTCAATTTTGCTTTAGAAAAACGATATAAAAAAAAGTTGTCAAAAATGTTAAAGGGCGAGAGTGGTAGAAGTTGAGCATCTCTATCATACTCCATTTCTGATGTGTACGCTGACAAAGTGATGACAATTTAATGAAGATAGCTACACAATCAATAAGAAAATAAATGGAAAAAGTCTGGCTGGACAGAAGGGTTAATTAAAATTGTTGGGAACCTCCAGATTCAGTGGGTCTAATAGACTCTTTTCATTCGTCGTCTGGAATTAAAAAAAAACAATGAATGGTTATTGCTAGCAATTGATACGATTTTCTTTTCTTTTTTTAACAAATTTTAAGACTGATGTGAATATACGAAGTTTTCCATTTCTTCACTTAAATGATGTAACAGGCAACCTCTCCTTTGCTAAGAAATTTGTAGTAGTTGGGTGGATAAAGTTTGGAGAAGCATGGCCAGCGGGCCTAATTGTTGTTATAAAGGGACCCCTGAACACATTCCTTTAGTTGCTCCACCTCAATCGGGAGTTGATTGAAAATGAAGAGTCCATCCACCCACATTTTCGTGTGTGTCTTTCCACTGTCAGCATAGTCAGTCAATCACAACCAGATCCCGACAAGCTGTTTCACTCACCAACTACGCCATAGCGGCCATCAACACATGGACCGAATCATAGCAAAAGCGAGATCTATTTCCCATTGTCAAATGCTTAGTCCAAACCTCAATGAATTCTATGATTCTGCTTTAACTTCATCCGACTCCATGTCACAATGCGTGTCAAAGAAGCTTAGCACAAGTGGGTTTTTCGGCATCAGAATGTACAAAGAATTTTTAGAGATCATCTCTGGCGAAACCAAGCTCCACTAGAAAACAGTCGCAAATCAATAACAGCCAGTTCTTCAACGTGAAGTCATAAATGTTGTTGTTGCAAAAATCAATGGATGTCTGTTATCGAAGCAACCCTCCCATTCAGCTCGTGCCGAGGCGATTAATCGCTTTGCAATTCCGAAAGCATTCCACATTCTCAGTCAAAACACAACGGAACGTGCGCTATTCCGATGAGGCAATCATAACGAATTTGCATAAAGCACTGAGCATGCCTTGGCAGTATGTGTGTGTGTGACTGGTTGTCTTCCACAATCCACACTGCACACAGCCTGAATAGAAATCTGTTTTCCTTGTGTCAGGTGCGGATGCTGGCCGCCGCCAAGTAGGAAGATCTTGGGGATTTAAATACGCATCCGCGATGATAGCTGCAAATGCGCGGGGATGGGAGGAGCAGCAATGACGCGGATGACAACATTCAAACTTGTTTGACATTAGAATTCAGATTTGATGGGTGGAATACGAACAAATATAGTTTTATGCAATCATGTGATCGGAATCATTTCAAATTTATCAAGCAGAAGTGCTTTAACTCAAGAGACGTGCATGTGTCTGGTTTATGCTTGGCTTCGTTACACCCGCTAGCTGACATCAGCAGTAATTAACACATAAGACCAGTTGTCTTCATGGGTGATTTGATTGACGATTTGAATGTGATGTCATCTTCGCAAATTGTTACGATTCAAAACAACAAACAACAATCGTTTCTCATTTGTGGGAACATTCAAGTAAAAATAAGTGTGATTACTTCGAAAAAATAAACTGCAATCAGTTTGACTACGCAGATCAGAAAATTCTCAAAATCATGAAAAACCCTGATTAAGGGCTTTTTCCGTGCGCATTAAGGACCCAGCCCATCGAATCCACTCCGGTCTGTCAAAAAATGTACAACCAAATTGAGTAAAAGCCGTAATGAGGGAAAAGGGACAGCAAATATTACTGCTGGCCAAGTGGAATGCGTCACGACGCTCAGATAAAATTGGTCAACTTTCAACTTTTGTGCGTTTGACTTTTGGCAGATGTTTCCAGGGAAACTCATTCGGGTGCTCTTTATACGTTATTTTTACGATGTTTTACGAATGAGTGAATACGTTTTCCTTTGCCGTTGTCTTTGAACAAATTCGAATAACACAGGCACTTTATAGTATGTTCCCACTAGACGAAATTGAGTAATTTCGGCAGTTTCCCTTGGAATTGCGCGATTTCCGATACAACGAGCCAATTCAAAAATTGCCTGAATTACCTCAATTTCAATGACATAAATGAGTTGATGTACATTTTGGATTAAAGAACAAGTTTCCGACTTTCACATTCGGTATAGTACTTCATTGTAAGAGTTTTAATTTTAAGCAATTTTTTCTAAAATTGTAAGAAGTGCGTGTTTTTTACCCCTCTACAAAGTACGTAAAACAATGTTTTTCACCAAAGTTATCGTATTCGCCCCAGTTTGTCTATCGACTAAGATCTCAACAATGATTAGTTTAAGTGGCCTAATTAACGATTTTAAGTTCGAATCAATCATTCTAGTTGCGAACTGTCAAGCCGTTACACAGTTGCACACGCCATCCACAAATTCACAACCAAAAAATTCGCTACACAGCTCACTGCGAATGCGAAAACTCTATATGTTATGAGAGTTGGGTGTCAGAGTTTCCGAAGTTCGCGATTCGTAGTGCGCTTATATGAATGGTCCTTCACAATTGTGGATCGTGTCTGTTCCTTTGTGGATCACTATCAGGATCACATTAATTTTCACAAGACGCCAAGGAAGTGAGTAAAGACCTAGCCCATAGGACGTTTGTACTTTGTGTACTTTTGTATAGATCTCGGTTAGGTTAGGTTATGTTAGAGTGGATGACTGCCATGGATTGGAGTCAGAGTAGGACTGACTAAAGTCGGATTAGCCCACAGTAGGACAGTTGTGTTACCACGGAAATCTAGTTGATACTAATCCGCAACCACATGCAGCGCTAAAGATAGTTCAGTTCCGCCAAGTCGTTGAAATATAAAGCGCCTAAGTGTAAATGAGATAGGTTGTACAATTCTAAGAAAGTCGCTTAATAGTACGTTCCTACTAGACGCGAAATTGCACAATTTCGGCATCGCAATTTCGAAATTATCAAAAACTACGATTGAAGCAATTTGGCTTGATAGCGAAATATCTTTACGTCGACATTCTAGGAAAATTTTAGCAAACGAAATACAATCTGTCAGAAATCTGCTAGTTAACTGGCATAATGGTGAAAAAATCTGCTAGTTTTGCTTGTTATTACTGTACGGACACTGGGATAATCTGTTATACTACTCAATTTAGTTCGCAATTTCATTCAAATTGGTTCATTGTATCAGAAATTGCGCAATTCCTAGGTAACCAGCCGAAATTACTCAATTTTGTCTAGTGGGAAAATATTAAAGGGTGATTTTTTAAAAGCTATAGGAAAGTTTTTCAAAAAAATAAAACACATAAAATTCAGAAAAATGCATGAAATCTTTATTTGAATCGATAGTACGGTCCATATAATTTAATGTTTGAAGATTATTTCACACAAATGTTGACCTTGACTGCGCCTCAAATGGTCCATCCGCTTAGTCCGATTTTGGCATACTCTTTCCAACGTTTCGGGCGGTATCTCACGAATAAATGCTTCAAAGTTGTCTTCCAATGATCATGTATAGACAGGAGCTTTAACATAGCCCCTGAAAAAATAGTCTAAAGGTGTTAAATCGCACGATCTAGGCGACCAATTGACCGGTCCCGAACGTGGAATAAAATGTTCACCGAACTCGCCTCTCAATAAGTCCATTGCTGCGCGTGCTGTGTGGCATGTGGCACCGTCTTGTTGAAACCACATGTCATGCAAGTCAAGCTTTTGCATTTTGGGCAAAAAAAGTTGGCCATCATCTCACGGTAGCGCTCACCATTCACAGTTACGTTACGATTCGCATCATCTTTGAAGAAGTACGGTCCAATGATGCCACCAGCCCATAAACCGCACCAAACTGTGACTTTTTCTGGATGCATTGGTAGCTCTTGCAATGCTTCTGGCTGATATTCACTCCAAAATCGGCAATTCTGCTTATTTACGTAACCATTGAGCCAAAAATGAGCTTCGTCAAACTGACTATAAAATGGAAGAAGCGCGCGATGAGCTTTCTTAACAGAGCACGCATTTTGATAGTAAAATTCAATAATTTGCAAGCGTTGTTCGTTTGTAAGACGATCCAGGGTTAAATTAAAGACCAAACTGAAGATATTTGACAGTGAAACAAAACACGAAACGTGCGTCAGCTGTTTAAACCAGTGTTGCCAAAAAGATAATAACTAAAAAATCACCCTTTACTACTCAATTTATTTCGCAATTTCATTCAAATTGGTTCGTTGTATCAGAAATTGCGCAACTCCAAGGTAAACAGCCGAAATTACTCAATTTTGTCTAGTGGGAAAATACTATTAAGCTAGCTACACATTTTACGTCTGAGGGTTTCCCGTTTGAAGGTTAAAAAAAATTCACAAATTCTACCAGTGTCTGTATTTTTCTGACAGTTGAGAAATCAACCTTTATTTAATTTCAAAGTCACTGGGCTACCGAAAAACCCCCGGTGTTCTTCAGTCTATTTACTTAACTTTAATTAAGTTCGAATTCATATAAATCCCGCTTACTTATTTTGTATGTTTTACCTAAACATCTCATACAATCCCTTTGCCATTCTCTCTTTCCCGGATCTGCAACGACATGAAGCTTTGTATTCGAACTAAATTTCGTCCTTATGACAATGTCGTACTTTTTCCCCTTAAAAGACATTCTTTGACAAACTCCGATTTCTTCTCCAAAGTAACCAGAACTTTAATCAATCTCCTGAATTATGGGTCCATCCCCTTGCAGGCTTTCACTAAAAGTGAACATTTGTTATTATTGTGATGTCTATTCGAATAAGAGCAAACTTACGTCTCTCGTTTTGTAACCGCTTTCGTATTTTTTGCGGGGACTGGGATTATTTGGACTATCATTTGCAACGTCTTTCAAGTGGTTGTTCTTCACATCTAATCCGTTTATGCTCTTAGTTGAGTACAGAGCGGGGCAATTGGAGTGCAATACATCCTTCCTCTGCTGTTGCATTGTGTGGTAACAGTTGGTTGTGGCTAAAGTGCTGTGACACAGTTCCCGGCGTCAGCCTACATCCGTATCTTTCTTAAAACATAGCCTAGAACCGAATTGCAACACTATACCCCCTTCAAATTGGGGAAGGAGTCTCCAGTCCTTTTTTCCTCTCGCCTTCTCCTTCTTCGGTGGAAATTAACCCATTGTCGTTTGGAAGGTAATAAAATCTTCTGCTGTGAACCTCAATTTATGTGAATAATCACAAATTGATGACTTTCAATCACAGAAACTACTACTGCTAATACATGCTTTAAAATAAATGCACAGTAAACGTCGAGTTATTTCCGTATACCGAGAGGAAATATCCTCGCGTTGCCTGTGACGTAGGAACAAATTGACACAAAAATGACGAACATGCGCGATGCATAATCTTACAATCAACCACATTTTCGATGTACACAAGTTGTTGTGGGATGTGGGTATGCACTTTTGGAAAAGCGTCCTTCTAGTGTTGGTCAGTGCAAATTTGTGCAAAACTATTTTTCCCACGAAAAATGTTAGTGGAAGCCTACGACAAAGCGTCGCTTTGTTCTTTACTTGTCATGAAATTGAAGATCAAAGTGAATGAGGTACCGGCCCTGGAGGAGCCACCAGAGATCATCGAGGTCCTTCCACACAGATGCTGTCTGGATTATTTGATTGATATGGTGAAACTAGGCATGCAGATAACTGAGCCTCCTATGTTTACGCAGCCACCTGAAGACTTTGGGGTGAGTGTTGATTTACATATTTCCTTGGCTCACTGTAGTGTGGAAATGTTGTCTAATGTGAATTTCTGTGGCCTGGTAAATCACTGATCAGGTTTTGGCAGGCAAACCGAGGAGATCCTGTTTTGGAAAGAGGACTTCTCGTCAATTTTCTCAGTGGAGTGAACGATGCTGAGATTCGCACAGTCCCAAACTTAAAGCCTGTTGATCTAATTTAGATAATTATTTGTTTAAAAAATGGTACATAATTATAACTAAGCTAGAAAATTCCAGGGCATTGATTCTGGATTCCGCATACAGATACATCGACGTCCTCGATGCAAAAAGTTTGGTAACAATGCTTAGACTCATGATTGGCGAAAGAGAGACCATTTATCGGCGAAAATGTTGTAATTAGTACACGAACAGTATCAGAAATCACAGATTCGTTTATTTGAAGAATAATTAATTAAATTTCTACACATTTCAAATTGATAACCTTCTGATGGGTGATTTTTTCATCGTCAAAAGAGTGTAGCCAGTGTATACAAGTGTACACATTTTGTATTTGAGTCGATGTATATATACTTGCCATGTACTTGCCTATGTACTGAGAGTCAAATTTCTGAGCAGTCACTTTTCTGAGCACTTTTAGGTCGCTAAAAACTCACTGATCTAATCTTGCCCAAGTCAACAAATGGCGCTCTGGTTTATCGTCATGTACAAGTAATTTTACCTTCCTCCAGCCGTCGATACCTAATGGCCCGCGGCCTGGTTTATTGGCATAGATTCTAAAGACAATTTTTCGTCAAAAGACCTAGTCTTCCGTCAGCTTTTTTACTAACTTCTCAGCGAATATTAGACACTTGGGCAGGTTGCCTGATGAAACGCCAAATGCTAAGTTAACATGTTGGACTTGCACACAAGCCAGGCACCACGCGCCACCTCTCAGAAATGTTACACGGAAAAATCAAACAGTAAAGAAGTCACGCATTCGAATGTTTTAGATTTATCTTTACACTAGCCGTACCCGCGAAATTTCTGAAGCTATGCTTTGTTACGCTCATGTTTATGTGGCATTACTTGACTTGGATTAATTATAAATAAATAAACGATTTGGCGAGAAAATGTCGCAGTGTTTCGATCTCTTCCAGTGCCCAGCAACTCTTGTATGTGACACACAATATAAGTCACAATCTGCAGGCGTAGACCCGTGGACAATGTCCAGTAATGGTGGCAATAAATAGATTTTACTCAACCCTGGACAGCGGGAAAAAGTACATTTCCTTAACAGCACTTTATACTTGGACCATAATCGCAGGGATCCGTTTTTTAGCTGTCGCACGTAGTTGTGAACGGGTTACAGAGAATCAGTAGTGAAATGTTGTCAGACTCTGTCATTCGCTGGAATACCTCTTGAGTCCCGACGCCAAACAGGATACGTTGTTGGGGCTGAGCTTTTACAGGGAAGTATACCGTGTACTTTCTTGGTCGTGCACTGTGGTGTTGCATTCGTGAACTTGTGATGCAACACCACTGGGTTTCTACAAGCGCGTAGAATGGTCATGCAAAATTTCGACTACAGTCCGAGTGCGTATGTCCCAGCGTAGAAGCCATTTGATGATAGCCGATGTCTTCCATAAATAAGACCATCCAATCTACTTAATCATTCAATGAGAATATAAAAACTGTGTTTTCTACTCAATTCAGGTCTCGTCGACATTTCCGGACACCCTTTCTAATAAGCTGTTATGATTCTTCTTGGGCAAGTGCTACCATGTGTCGATTCGAGGTAGACCTCAGTCAACATGCTTCTCAAACTGATACGAATTTGTGTGTTCATGTTTTTACGTACGTTTGTTTATACCAGTCTCTCTACATTACCCAGTCCACTTCAGATTGGAATTATTTTGACAAGGTCGATGTCACTTTACAACCCACAGACCCGCTTGGGCGCCTCCCTCCAAATAA
Organism: Eristalis tenax; assembly: GCA_905231855.2. Taxonomy (NCBI): domain Eukaryota; kingdom Metazoa; phylum Arthropoda; class Insecta; order Diptera; family Syrphidae; genus Eristalis; species Eristalis tenax. The sequence continues at coordinate 40,621,507 of HG993127.1, forward strand.
ATACACTTTTTATTTGAAGCGACAATCGTCCGTTTCTGCGTCCTACAATGACTATCAAGTTCCTATATAGACATATCTTGGTCCTTGGTGATTGGCAAGAGTAATCCTTCGGTATATCTCTGCAGTATTTTAAGGACTCGGCTCCTCGACTCGGCACTCCGGAGATTATATAGACAAAGTCTATCTCTACCTCAAGGTTACTGTCAACTTTGACGTTGTCTTAGTGAAAATGGGAAGCCGTACAGTAAAAGCTCGTCAAGTCAGAATGGTTGCGGTGGAGGTCAGTCCGAATAAAAGAATTTTCCGAATTAATGAGAGTCTTTTGTATGCACTAAAGGAAGGACTTAAAACGAAAAATGTAGCACAATAACACAAAAGACTTCTAAATGTGAGTTGCCAGGATTCTCCAAAAGGATTCTCTCTTTTACGGGCTTCCCGACTTCTAAATGTGCTTCACCCAATAGACATTTTGATTATCTTATCTGACTTCTATATTTTTGAGATCAATCATTGCGTTATTTAATTTTTGCCGATTTAATTTAGTTTTTACATAAAAAAAATTGGAGACCGGCTCTCATTTATTCAGAAAAATCTGTCTTATTTGAAAAAGCAAAATTTGGTATTACCGAAATGGTAAAAAAAGGAGCGCTTATAGAATCACATCGGAGCCCGTCCGTCTATCCGCAGCTGTAGCTTCTAAGCCCTTTGACATTAAAAAAGTAAAATTTAGGAAAAAGACGTAATTTAGTTGTCCACACATGCAGACATTTTTTCTCGATAATTCGTAGCCCAACCGACCCAACATTTCATATGAAGCAACAAGATTTATCAAGTTAAGAGTAAAAAAGAAAACGAATTATTGAAATTGTATATTCATTTTAAATACTCACATAGCCAACATGTCCTTCCTTTTTAAAATAGATGTAAGCTTGGATGGAGAGATACCAAAACGGTCAGTCTTCGTCTTCGATGACTACGGATCCAATAACTTCTTGCTTCTGAACGACAGAGAGGCACTTGTATACCTTTGAACTCATCTTGCAAACCAAGAGCTACAACGTGACAACCGACAATGAACAAAGACAACAGATAAACTAAAACAAAAGGACGCGAAGGGAGAAATGTGAATTATAGAGATGTGTGCCCGCCCCGGGAAGATCAGTTCATGCCGCCCCTAGTAATTTGTTCACACACCAAAAAATCTTTGACAATGTGGCTGACTGCTGTTCGGAAAGACAGCGGCCACACTAGCGGCCAGTATAGGCCCATCGTGCTACTACACGGATTTAGGAATACCTATTCCTCAAACCCCTTAGTGTTTGATTAAAGCGAAGACTTTGGCTGACTCATGCTCATGCTCATGCTGCTTGGTTCAGCCAGGTTATCAAAATAATAGGACGAGAGAGCACTGCAGTTGCATAGCAAGTGTATAATGGTTTCTTCCACATCCTCGTCTCCGTAGCATCTGCATTTGTAGGAGAGGCCTCTGCAGTTGTAGGAGAAGTCGTTGTAGGAGAGGCGTGCGGTACTACTCTTACAACGCCAATGAGAGTTCGCTCAACTTTTGACCAGAGCTCATGCCATGTCGTTAAATCAAGACTCTCCCACACGATGTAGGTTTGGTCATGGATTTCTGTTCCTCCATTCGATTTTTTCACATCATGTTCATGAACATGGCATGGTTCAAGACCAGTGGAGACGAATAAGAGTCTGATTACCCCCAAACATTCGCACCAAACGTTCAGAACTTTATTCCATCTCCTGCATTATGAGCCCATCCCCTTGCAGGCTTCCACAAAAAGTGAGTATTTATTCATTATTGTGATGTCTATTCGAATAAGAGCAAACTTACGTCTCTCGATTTATACGTATTTTTTTCGCGGGCTGGGATTATTTGTAATGTCTTCCAAGTGGTTGTTCTTCACTTGTAGCCCATTTGTGCTCTCAGTGGATCCCAGAGTGGAGCCACTGATGTGCACTACTCTCTCCCTTTCATTTAAGTGGAGACTACTACTACTTATACGTGGTTTAAATTAAACGCGCGGAAATCACCGAGTAATGCTTATTTCCGTATACCGAGAGGAAATATCCTCGTGTCGCCTGTGACGTAGGAAAAAATGGATACAAAAATGAAGAACATGCGCGATGCATAATCCTACAATCCACCACATTTTCGATGTACACAACTTGTTGTGGAATGTGGGTATGCACTTTTGGAAAAGCGTCCTTCTAGTGTTGGTCAGTGCAAAGTTGTGCAAAAGTAATTTTCCCACGAAAAAATGTTAAAGGAGGCCCACGACAAAGCGTTGCTTTGTCCTTTCCCTGGCATGAAATGGAAGATCGAAGTAAGTGAGGTACCGGCCCTGGAGGAGCCACCAGAGATCACCAACATCCCCCCACACAAATGCAACCTGGCATATTTGATTGATATGGCGACATTGGGGATGCAGGTAGTTGACCCACCTATGTTCACGCCGCCACCTGAGGATTGGTTGGTGAGTGTCGATTAACATTTTTCCTTTATTCACTGCTGTGTTGAAATGTTGTCTAATGTGGATTTCTGTGGCCTGGTAAAACACTGATCAGAATTTTGGCAGGCAAACCGAGGAGATCTTGAATTGGAACGAAGACTTTCTCGTCAATTTTGTCAGTGAAGTGACCGATGCACAGTCTGTTGTTTGCTCTACAATGAGTATACTGTAATCAAAATTGTTGTAATTAAAATTATAAACAAGTTGAAACATTTCAGGGCATCAAGCGCCTTAGGCTTGCGATTTAATGTTTTGAAGGTCGAGTGGGTTCTGAATACACATACATCGACGCCCTCGATGCAACAAGATTGGCAACAATGTTTAGACTCATTTTTTGAGACCATTTATTGGCGAAGATGTTGTAATTTGTACACGAACAGTATGAGAAATCATAGATTCGTTTATTTGAAGAATAATTAAGTCTCTACACATTTCTTATCAATAACCTTCTAATGGGTGGTTATACATACATCGTCAAAAAAGTGTATCCAGTGTATACAAGTATACACATTTTTTATTGGACTCGATGAATAAATGGCTCCTATTCACTTTTCAAGGACTCTTTCAAGTACATGCTTAGCGCGCCTGCGTTTTTAAATTCACTATACTCAGAGCAAAATTTGAAGTCGCTTTTTCGATCATAATGGCTGTTGCTAATATGTCGCCTTCCAAGGCTGTAATGATACCGGCTTATTAAATCCCCTAAAGGCGGTGGTTTCACTTAATGGTTTGAACAAACATTGAGAAGTAAAAAATCATTTTTAAACCTTGACACTTGGTTTCGAGACGGGAGAATTATTTCCATCGCCCAGCAACATTGCAATCAAAATCCCTGCATTTTTGTACCAATTTATTTTAAGTAAACCTGGGCAATGATCCATTTTTACTGTATCCAAAACATAGGAAGCTGAAGACTGTTTCTTTAAAATGTGTTTTTAACATTGGGCTTAAGTTACCTAAAGTTCAATATTTTCAAAGTTTGCAAATATTAGCAGGAAAACTGAACTGAACTGAATTGAACTGAATTCAATGAAATACGAGATTATGCTACAGTTCGCTGCTTCGATTCTCTTCCGGTACGACCAAAAACAATTTTCGTAGCTACACCTCTTTCGAGTCACTGACAATGCTCAGCCTAAGTATAACTGTCTAGAAAACGTTTCTTAAACTATGGCCATTCGGAGTTGGCAGAAAACTGTAGGTCCCCCCTTCCACTCGTGAGAGAACAATAGCACGTACAACACGAGTGGTCGCTGAGAAGCCAGGCCCTGGTCCTCAACACCTACATACATAGCCGGGTGCGTAGAAGTGGTGCTGCGGTGAGAACCTAATTGAGGCTAATTGAGTGCAAAAGTGGCGTAACCCACAAGGCTTTGATGGCCTTAAAATTGTTATATTGTTAATTTTCGGGTTACGTCGCTATTTTCCTGAAAGCCCCGATATTTTTGCATCACAAGCTTATCAGTCTGGCACATCTTTCAAGGAAGTGGGTAGCTTTGACTGCTTCTAGTGGGATGTGCACCTCCTCTGCAAGCAAGCAGATCCGTGGCTAGCTGTCAGTCCAACCTAGATCCCAAATAAAGAAAACTTACAACTGGCCTTCTTAAGATGCTAACGCAGTCCAGAAGTCCTGAATTAGTTAAGAGTGTCAAGCTAAAGAGGTAATAGCTTTGAAGGCTACTATGACAGAGACGAGTGAAGAGCGACTTTTTTTTTTGTTTTTTGGTACTTTTCCAAATGGCTAGCCAACATACTAGCGAACCATACTAGTGTCAGAACCGAGCGAACCACCACCGTATACATAGGTAGGATCCACTTTGGTTTGAGACACCACATTTTACCGATGGTTCAACTGCATGCAAGCTTTCATAAGTCACTAGTCTACGTTAAGCTTCCAGCTGACTTTGGAATCTATGGTGATGACTAGGTAATTAACGTTAGTAGATAGAGTCGCGGTTGTCAGCTAAGACCGGAGAAGATGGGTATTTTAGATTTTGTGGTGAAGAGTATCAGTTCCATGTTGCTTGAGTTGATACCTAGACAGCATTTTGTAGCCCAAGTACTTTCCTTACTCAGTTCATGATCTCCTGATCACAGCCGGAAACTTGCAACGGTGACATTGTCTGCATGTTAAGGGCTTTCAAGTATGACTTTAGCTTGAGTTCGTCGAAATATCAAAATTGTTTTAAATAAACATGAGCAATTCATAAACATTACTCCAGCGTGAGTATATGCATGATGAAATGCCAAACCAAGTAACCTCAAAACCAGAAATGAAGTATGATGCCCAACTTTACAGCTGATTGACAGTCCATCAACGAATTTGAGAGGCTTTTTGACAGTTATTCACCAAATAAAGTAAATGCCGTTCTCTGATTGGTCATATATAAAAAATGGTTGTCAAACATTTTAATGGGCAAGAGAGGTAGATGTTGGGCGTCTCTTCATTTCTGCTCAAAACAACCTAGAACTGTCAAATCAGATTTCACAAAAAACAATGCTACAAAGAAACACCCTTTACTAAATAAATAAATAAGTAAAATATTAATGTAATATACAATAATTTGCGAAGTCCAACGCCCACGGTGAAAGATGTTTATTTAGCACAGCTGCTACAGTTTGTGTATAAAGACGGAATGGCCTTCAGAAGAGGACCATCAATCCCATACTCCTGCAGTACACTCCAGAGTTTAGCTCGAGGAACTCGGTCGTATGCCTTTTCCAAACCCACAAAACAACTGTAGATGGGCTTAGCATACTCCCAAGCCTTCTCAAGTACATGAAAAGCTGGTCAAGTGGTACTTCTAAAAAGACGAAAGTCGCACTGTTCATTTCCCATCCTGGGCTCGACCATAGTTCTAGAACGCGCTTCCAACAACTTAGCCTAGACTTTCCCGGGGAGACTTAAAAGAGATATGCCCCCGTAGTAGCGGCAATCCCTTTTCTCCCCTTCTTAAAAATTTGGACAATCACCTCAGTTTGCCAATCGCTAGGTGTTTTACCACGTTCCCATGCCACTTCAATGACACGAGAGAGCCATAAAACTCCCTCTTTACCGATTGCCCAAAGCATTTCTGGCCGAATTTCATCCATACCGGCGGATTTGCCAACTTTTAGCGCTTTAATCGCCAAAATGACTTCCTCCACTGTTGGAATATTCTCCGCTCCAAGACTACGGATCTGCTATCCTCAGTGCCCTCTTCGGCCTTGAGCGGCTCCGAAAAGTGATCGCTCCATCTGCATAAGATGTCCACCTCATTGGACAGCAACACACCATCTTTGGATTTGACTCCTCCGGTGATGTTCAATTCCTTTTCTCTGAGTCGGTGAATGGTTTGCCAGAACACCTTTTTCGCAGATCCATGGTCGCTTTCCAGCTTCTCGCCGAACGAAGCTTCTCCTACTAAGGCTGCTCTTTAGCTGCTCGCTGAAGGTCTTCGTCTTCTCTCTGATGGCTTTTGAAGTCCGGGGGTTTTGAATCACGCAGTTCTTTTCTCACCACCAGCCGCCACTCCAAGCCGCTTCACTCCACAAACATCCCGTGCAGAGGCAATGACAACTGTTGAAAACAGTCGCCATTCTTCCTCTACACGCGATGGAACAGTCGAAGTTTATTTTATTTATATTTTGAAAATATAAAAGTCTACTGCGAAACAGTTGAATCTACGGGGCCTTTTTTTCGAATTTACTTCCGACATTTTTTCAAAAAGTCTCACCGTTGAGCCCTAGATCTCATTGCTCTTGTTTCTGATCGCGAAGGCTGCAAAACATAGGGAACCACCTAAGACATCACAGCTTTCCAGTTCATTTTTTTGTTCCTACTTACAATGGACACCTTATCGATAACCACGCAACGTCCTATGACGTAACATAACGCTCGAAATAAAAATCTTGAACAAACATGTGTTCATGATAAAATCGAGAGCAAAAACAAAACGTATATGTAAGCCGCTAAAGATAACGATAACAGTAATTCGCGTAGAAGCACTGGCTCTACACTCGTTCGCAACGCACACTCCAGGGAAAGTTTGCCGCGAAGAGAGCGAGCGCACAAGCACCCCGCCCCACAGACAACAGCCAGCGATGTCATAACATGTAGACAATTCAAGAATCTGCCCCGTTCAGCGATAAGCAGAAGTTAATTTCGGCCACTTCAGGTGTAGTCAGTGTTTTTTTGCGCGAAAGAAAGATGATATCATAGAGCTGCGTGATGAAGTATCAGAAAGTGTCAAGCAGGAAGAAAAAGGGCGTAAGACTCTCGTACTGTTTAGCTGCTAACTGGCCAGTGCCATTCTCGTGATCATTTGCAAACCATTGAGCGTGTGTTTTTGTGTTTTGGTCTTTCCAGGAGGAATGCGAAGGAGAGATGCGTTACATTAAAGTGGGAAAACCGAAGAAACGGAAGAGTCGCCGAATACGCTGGTTCTGGGCGCTACCCTTCATTGCTCTCTGGTTAGTTCTTTACTTTGGAGTAGTGCTGCCCGTGTACAATCATCTGCCGACAGCACTCACCATCAAAGACGAGCACGTCAATCATGATCGATTCATCGCGGAGAGAGCCGAGCAAATCCTGGGCAAGCTCGAGGTGCTTGGACCGAAAGTGGTTGGCAGCTATGCCAATGAAATCGGAGCTGTTAACCTGATCGTGAACGAGGTCGAGAAAATTAAGAATGCTATGAACAACGAACTCTTCACCTTGGATCTGGAAGTGCAAGTGGTCTCTGGGGCCTACGTGCACTGGGAGATGGTTAACATGTATCAAGGCTTGCAGAATGTCGTCGTTAAGTTCGCGTCGAAGTACTCAAACAGTTCATCATATCTGCTAATCAATTCACACTTTGATTCGAAGCCGGGATCTCCTGGTAAGTGCAGTTGATGAGTCATGGGCTGTCAATTCATTTTCATTGTCTTTCAGGTTCTGGTGACGCAGGAATGATGGTGGCTGTGATGCTGGAAGTCCTCAGAGTCCTGGCTGTCGGGCGGCAGACATACGACCACCCCATTGTGTTTCTGTTCAACGGTGCTGAGGAGAATCCCCTGCAGGCCTCACATGGATTCATCACGAAGCACAAGTGGGCCAAGAACTGCAAGTAAACGAAATGCGCGCGTTCCCTTCACAAGGGTAGACTAATCACTTTGGTTCTCCTTCGCAGAGCTCTCATCAATCTGGATGCCGCTGGAAGTGGCCACAAAGACATTCTCTTCCAAACCGGACCAAATCGCCCGTGGCTTCTGAAATACTACCAGAAGCACGCCAAGCATCCCTTCGCCAACAGCGTGGCCGAGGAACTCTTCCAAGGAAGTATCATTCCATCGGATACTGATTTCAGGATCTTCAGGGACTTTGGCGGTGTTCCAGGTAAGGAAGTGCACTCATGCTTAAGGACCTACTTTCCCCTTATGCATGGATTTGTTACGAGTTAATCAAGCAATCCGATCTAGAATAGCTGTAGATAAAAAGAGAAGAAAAGCTTCTGCAAATTATTTGAAAGAAAACAACTGGATAACAAGACGGAGGCGGACCTTTCTCAACCGGTCCACGTCCACAGGTTCTTCATCTCTGGTTGACGCTATGTAATGTAAACCAGAGCCGCAACTAAAAAGCTCCGAAAAATGTCTTGGTCCACTCAACCCGTTCTTCCACCGAATCTTAATTTCCTTGTCCCACAAGTTGCGCTGACACTGAGTACTCCATAGGTTCTACACCTTTGGGAATTTATCACAAGAAGAAATAACTAAAAGGACCAATTTCGCTGTATCACCAGCATTAATCATCTCCTCCATGTCTCTGTGCTCTAAATCTGTCTCTGGACCAAATTGATCAGGATTTAAGACAAAACCAACATGTTCCTACGAAAGGGTACTCAATTCGTACAAGAACCAAAAGAAACTGAATGTGATTGTTAAGCATTCTAAAGAGAGAGAGTGCTCATTTCATATCAAATCCATTTCTTGAACTAGTTCGTTTTTCTAGTTCATTTAGTTCAATGTAGGTACTACTCAGGAAATCATAATAAGGCACTATACTACACTGTGTTTCTTCCATATCTTAGTTCAGTTTTGTTCAAATCCGTTTACTAGAACTAGTTCATTTAGTTCAATGTAGTTCGTTCCTTCCATATTTTAGTTGACTTCAAATCCGTTTATTGAACTAGTTCGTTCTGCAGTTAGTTCAGTTAGTACAATGTAGTTCACTGCTCAGGAAAGCATAATAAAGCCCGTATGGCACTACGTTTCTTCCATATTTTTCTTGGATCTAATGCGAAAATAGAGCAGTGCGTTGTCATTAAATGTGAGTGTGTACACACTAGCCACCTTTTTTTTATTTATTTAATCAACCCAAAAATTTTGTTTTTACATCAAGTTTCACTATTGCACAATTTACAGAGATTTGGTTCAAATACCTTACTATTGACAATCTATATATTTATTTGCAAACTTAGTATGTTCATGTCATCAATTATTGAAGAGGAAAAGCTGTTTATGAAAACCTCTACTGAAAAAAAAAAAAACCTAAGATAAAATGAAAGAAGGGGGTAGGTGGCGTTTTGCCTTGATTTTACTTTTGAAACAATCATAGTAAAATATATTAAATAAAGTGTATATAGGGAGACGATATAGATAGATTCATAACGTAATATTTAAATTAAAATAAATAAATAAATATATATATATAAACAAATAGATAAATAAATAAATAAATAGATAAATAAATAAATGATTCAATAAATGAGTAAATAAATAAATAATCAGGAAAAGGATATCACAGATGAATAATTCTGGTTATTTAGATTGCAATTTACATCAGCTTTCGTTAATAAAACTCGAAATCAAAGGATTGTCAGACTAAATGCAAGACGCGCAATACCGGTCAAATAATTTATTTATTCAAATTATTATTTAGTCAAATTATTATATTCGGTCAAATTATTATTTAGTCTATTTATTTAATATTACTAAGTTCATGTAATTCGTTGGTTGAAAAATGCCATGGCAAGTTAAGCATCATTTTCAACAGTTTATTTTGTGCAATTTGTAGTTTTTGCAGGTGGGTTTTAGCACATTTACCCCATACTGGTGAACCATAAAACATTATTGGTTGAAATATCATTTTGAAAATCGTTAGTTTATTTAATTGCTTAATTTAGATTTTCGATTTATAAGGGGATATAGAGTTTTTATAGTTAGGTTATCTTTTTTAATTGTGTTCTGAATATGTAGATTGAATGTCAGCGTCTTGTCAAGATATACCCCAAGGTACTTAGTACTTGCCTTCCGATCAACTTCAATGTTATTTGATGTTATTCTGTTGCTTGATAAGAAAAAGGCTTTTCTTTTTCTGGTAAAAAAAATAGTCTGAGTCTTTGAAGCATTTAACTTGATTTTCCATTTATCAAAATATGTTTCAATATCTTTTACGCCAGATTGTAGTTTCGTTACAATATTGCAACCCAAATTATCTGACACAAAAATACAAGTATCGTCTGCAAAAATAGCAGCTTCATAACTATTTGATAGCGGAAAATCACAAGTGAAGATGTTATATGTGAGTGTGTACGCACTAGCCACATGAATTAGAAAATGTTAAACACAGTTGATTGAAAATTGTAACCCATCTACATTATTCTGTCCATAGCCAGTGGCGTAGCGTGGGGGGTGGGGGAGTGCTGCTCTCTAGCATGTAACTACATTTTATCAGAAATGATAACAAACCTTGTCTAAACTGGCAGTTTTTTCTTAGTAACAAAATAATTGTTTTTTCTAGATACACTTTTTTCAATTGACTGGTCAATCGAAACAGTGCTTACATGACGGTCAGACTCGACGATTTCCATGATTTTAGCAATTCGCCAATTGGCTTTCCATTGCGTGGTACATCTTTTGCATCGAAATTGCCGAAAAGGAATAGACGGAGCCAAAACTGCTCATGATTTACTGTTATACCATGTTCCCACCGAACCGAAATCGCGTGATTTGGACGAATTCTTACTGAAACCTGAATAGACCGTTCCCACCGAGTTTCAAATGTCATAAGCTTTCATTTTAGAAGTGGCCGCCAAGTCTGTTAACTGGAAATAATAGTGTGAGAACACCAGAAAATAGAAAGAGATAAAATGAGAAAATTAACACCAAAAAGTAGGCTTGTCCGGTTTGACAACCTCTCACGGATGGATGAACTCGCAGATTTCAACAAAATAGCGAGATTTGGAAAACTCGATAATGTATGGCGAAGCCTAGGAGATTTGGAGAAATTTGATGAAATCTCGCGATTTCGTTCGGTGGAAACATGGCATTACATAAACATTTGCCGCCTGTCTTGCGTCTTGCGCCTTAATCGAAGACAAACTGTAAAATATGGCGTATTTTCTCTCGAACTAAACTGAGTCAACCAATCACAAATATAATTACACATTCATTATGGACTAAAACCAAACTCTACATCCCTGTGTTCTTGGCAGAAACAGACAACTTTCCTGCATTGACTAGAAGTTCGGACAACAGCTAATTATTTTATGCTTTCGACCCATACCCATTCAGACGCCTGAGGATAAGGCCATGCAATCTGTGATAGATGGCTCATCGAACTCAATGATGAGCTTTTAAGCGACGGGTGGAAAGACACCACAATATTCCATAGCTCAATATTTATTCATCGCTCAAGAGTTACTTGACCACAGACATGCGACTTTTTTTTACTTCGCTCAATCGGTTGTGTTGCAATTGCTGACTGGATCGGTTCCTTGGTTTTAGATTTGGGCTGTATGCCTGCGAATGTGGATGTGAATCAGCACAAGGGGACCACTCAATATCACTTGCGTTGGACATACCCTCACGGTTTTTTCAAGTGAGTCGACACGGTGCTCTCGGCAATGGTTAGACTAAAATCAGTCCACTTATGGTTTTGGTGTCCTTCGACAGGAAGTTAACACAAACAGTTCGAGTTTAAGACTTTTCATCTGAATCTTCTAGGGGCAGTGAGCACTTCAGATCCTCATGATCGGCAATGAGATTCACGGTGGGAGCTAATCATTCTGAGACAAATCTAATCAGAGAGCCTGACCCTCTTGGCCGACAACAAGGGTGAGCACTCCAATTAAAAGCTTCTGATTCTGGAGATGACCGCCACCATTCGTTACTCATTCTTCCCATCGACTCGAAATAAAAAAAAAAACACACTTTCGACTCCAGTCGTTTACGGGAAGTTCACAATCAGCAGGCAGAGGCTGAACCAATTTTTTCGGAGGTTGTAGGTCTGCAGTCTCAAAAACTGATCCATCGTACTACCAGGCAACAACCTACTTCTTCTTTGCGACACTCAATTGTGGACCTGGGCCTCGGTCATGCCTCTTCAACTATCAACCGGCTTTCTGGGAGGAGGACAACCTGGAACTTCTGTGACAAGGAGCCTATGTACATCATCAGGTCTCACCTCATCACCACCGAATAACTACCATTTGATCCGAGCAAACGGCTCGACAGTGTTCTGCAGAATCTTCTTCTCCACACTCACAGACGGCTTAGGTGTTTAGCGAAGTTATAGTCGCCCGTTAGTACGCTTATAAATCGTCCACAGTCTTTCTGTCAAGAGATAACAAGAATGCCCTTTCTGACGGACGTTAGGGAGCATGCGCTTGGTCTGTCTACAACCTGGAGAGTCATGCCAGGAGGTTCTTGGAGGTTGTCAGTCCCAGCGCAGGTTCAGGTCTGGAGGGTGCCTTCTCTGATATTTGTCTAGTCCATCGGCGATCCCAGAGGCTGATGAGTAATGTAGAGACGTGACAATATTCCTGTCCTAATGGCCTTCCTGTCCATTGTGGGGTCTCCCAGAGAAAATAAGAATTGTGACGACGACGACGCCACGGACGTTAAGCGAAAAATCTTGCGAAATCTTCATCATTTGCACAGTTACTGGCAGTGACTGCAAATAAATCCCTAGATTCAATCCATTTTCGTCCAAAGACTGCTCTTAATTGACGCCAAACTCTTAACGAGATGGCCAACATGCTTAATCCACTATTCCAGGTAAAGCCGAGGCTGTCAGCCGTCCGTCAGACGTCGACTTTTCAGTTACTGGATATTTGTAACCTAATACAAAGCTGTGGAGTCTCCTACCCAAGGCTCAACAACCGTCACTTTTTTTTCCAGGTTTGGACATGGCCACTACTCAAAATGGCTACGTTTACCACACAAAGTTCGACACGATGGAAGTGATTCCCCGTGAAACGATCCAAAACAGCGGCGACAACGTTCTGTCCCTCACCAAGGCATTAGCCAATGCCCCCGAACTGGAAGATCCCGAAGTGAGTACGCCCCAGGCACCACCCAACACAGAATGTTCTTAGTCACCATGTACACTTTCTTTCAGATCTACGCTAAGGGAAACAGTGTTTTCTATGACATCTTCGGCTTGTTCCTCGTGTACTACACCGAATCTCAGGCGGTTCAAATCAACTGCATTATCGCCGCCCTGGCGCTGGTCGTGGTCGTGTTCAACTTGTGGTGCATGTCCCGTGTAGGCGAGGTTACCTTCGCCGAGGTACTTGGCACATTCCTGTGTGTGTGGTGCGTGCATATGATTGCCACTGCTGTGGCATTTGCTGTGCCGGTAATATTGGCCGTCGGCCTGGATCTGCTGGGCCTATCCATGACCTGGTTCACCAACAAGTGGATGATTATTGGGCTGTACGTCTTCCCAACCTTGTTCGCTCTGGGAATCCCCACAGCGGTCTTCATTCGATCAGCTAAGGTTGGTATGCACCTGAATTTATTGATGATGGGCCTGACACGCCGTCTGTTTTAGGACAAGCTGAACATCTCCTTCAAGACCCAAATGGTTCTGCACTCGCACTGCATAATGCTGGCGATTGTGACGGTCGTTGCGACGATATTCAGGATACGATCTGCTTTCCTGCCGATGATTGGAGTTCTGTTCTACTTGATGCCGATGATTCTGAACACGGTCAGTGGTCTCTTCCGAAGGGGTAAGTGTTCGAAATTGCCTCCAAACGATCTTGTCTAATTCTTGAGTTTCCAGGATATACGTGGGCCATCCTCGTTGTTGTATTCCAGATCCCAGCCTTTATGTACGTTACCTACTTGTCAACTGTTTTCTTTATGAGTCTCACGCCAATGATGGGACGCTTTGGATCGGAAATCAACCCCGATTTGATCATAGCCGGTGTTGCAGCTTTGACGGCTTTGCTGGCAGTTGGATTTGTCGTAAGTAAAGGCTGCTTGCCTAAGCGTTTGTCACAGGGAATCTGCAAAAGTTTACTCAATCCCCCTTAATCCCTTAGTCGTCTCACATGTTACTGTGACAAATTTGTGCTGCCGTAGTCACAGTATTAGTGACAAATTTTTCACATGACATGTGACACGAACTAGCGAATAAGGGGGGATACTTATTCGAGTTGATCATTCAATAGCAGCGTCGAGACACGAAATCGAAGATTCTCCAAGGTTACAATTTGCGATCTCGGCATGCAGCAAGGATTTCATGCTTAGCTTAAGGACGTAATCTTTCAGGACCACGTTCAGCAAGATTGACGCACTGTTTTGCTTTTTATGTCACTACGATCCAAGGGGACAAGTGTTGCAACCAAATCACTTATGGGATCTGTTTCAGTCAGCTGAAGCCTTGAATCCGAGGACGCTGGTCGCTGTACTCTCTGAATAGTTCGCAGTTGAATCTTCCCCTCCAATCGCTATAATCGCACACAGCATAAAAAAGACCAAACGCCGAAGTTCTTCGTCTTCTTTATTTGGCGTTGCAGTATGGGGTGGACCTGGGCCTCAACCAACAAGCCTCTGCAACTAACACTACCTCTGGCTAGCTACCTCCAGTGCCGCACGTTCAGTTGGTTGAGGTCCTTCTCCAGCTGCGTTCTCTGTTGAGTTGTCCCACAGGTTCCGAGTCGAAGACTCTTCGGCCCGGCGCTGAGTTATCCATGCGCTCTACATGGCCCTTCCATCTTAGACGTTGGATCCGTAGACGTCTGATTAGGCTCATGTTGCTGTACAGCCCGTATAGTTCGTGGTTGAATCTCCTCCTCGAAAGACAGTCAACGCAAACAGGCCCAACGATCGCACGTAGAACTTTTCTCTCGAAGATAGCAAGGACTTCCTTATCTGCTTTGGAGATTGTCCATGCCTCCGCGCTGTACAGCAGGACTGGGATCATCCGGGTTGTATATAAAGTCAGCTTGGTCCTTCCATCTCTCGCTCTACTACTCAATTGTCTCTTGAGTCCATAGAAACAGCAAGAGTTATTCTGCTTTTGATCACGCCACTGACGTAGTTCGTACTATTAAATGCGTAGCTTAGCTAGACTAAGTCCTTGACTGCCTCGAAGTTATAGCCGCCCATTGTGACGCTCTGTCCAAGACCACTGCCCTGTCGATGTCCCAGTACTGACGCCCGGCATATCCTTCGTTTTGCCCTCGTTCACCCATTTTAAACAGTTCCATCTCAATGCCAGCAAACGCCTCATTGACGGCTCGCTGTGTTCTGCCAATTACATCAATGTCATCCGCGTATGCTAACGGACTTCTGGAAGATCATGCTACGAGTGTTGACACGACCTACTCAAGGGTGATGTTAAAGAAGTCACAACACGCCGGTGTTGTCTTATAAAAAGACAACAAGATTCTCTACTTGCTTTCGACGTTTACCACACCTTGATGATCCACACCCCGATGATCAATGTATTGTATGAAGTCAGCTAAGCCCCTTGAAAGAAGGTCACGTCACTCACGTGACAAGAGTTACTCTACGTTGTCCCAGTACCGACGTCGTTTGAAATTTCTTCGAGGTAGAAACTGTCCTTGTCCCTGAAAAGGTCACTGACATTGCTCAACGAGTGTAACTGTCTAGGAAAAGATTTATCAAATTGGCCGTTCGGAATCGGCATAAAACTGTAGGTCCCTTCCACTCGTGAAGGAGCAATAACACGCACAACACGAGTAGTTGCTGAGAAGGTAGGCCGAATTGTCTATATTGTCAGTGACTCGATAGTTGGGTGGCCATGAACATTATTTTTGTCGTACCTATGCGCTTGGACCTAGGTAGGAGTCCATACACAGAAATACAACTCCCCGCTTCGTCCTAAATAGTTCCCGAAATATGCAGTCCCTCTTTCTACAAATTAAAATGGCATTATTACCAACTTGATGCAGGTTCTTCTCGAAGATATGCCGCAGTTGAATCGTCCATCCATCTCTATGAGTCAAAGATGGAGCATGGTCATCAAGAATACCAAGACTAGACATGGCGATGAGTAATATGATGTGGTGTCGATCAGCACTTCTTTGATTTTTCCAGAACACTTTCCATTGTGGACATTCTTCGTCTGGGAAAACAACGATGAGATCCTACCAGATTGTGCCTGGTAAACTATCTCTCAAGCGATTCTCACTTCTTGTGGTGCTGTGCACAATGCGATTTTTCTCATCAAGCCCCAGCAGATAGTTGCGCGAGTCAAATAGATTTCATTTCTTGTGTATCATCAGGGAATCCTACGATCACCAGCTCAATCATCAGCATCCTTATCTTTATCATCGTCAGCAGAAAGCCCGTCCGCATAACCATCGTTGTTACATTTGAGTCTCGCCTAAAACAGCTAGGATCTTACAGCACGATCTGAACCCACTATTTAAAGCGTACATAAACGATTCCTCAGAATGCTGAGTATCGACAGCGACCCTGCAATAAGTTGTCCATTTTCAAGCCAGTCTGCGTCTGTCTGATCTTCACATCCACTTGAAAATTGTTCCTCCCTCATTATTACTTCTTCATCTCCACGGCCACAAGCTGACATATCCTTAATTGTACTCCTGGGAGTTCACGAACGATTCGGGCGTCAAGAGATCTAGAGGAATGTCTGACATCGATTGAAATATGATCCATTCTCGATAATCATGAGTCTGCCATGACTATTTACCGATGTCGGGGGTGAGCGAACCGCTTGCTTTCCTTAAGCACTTCGTCTTACGGTGGCATTGCCCCAAAAGTCTCAAGAAGCAAAATTCTCAGCATTTGCCAATCACCAGTTTTATACACAATTCCGTGCAATATTTTCACCGAACTGTTGCACCTCACCTTTTGTTCCATTCTGTAGGATGTTCAAATAAAAAATCTTTACATTGCAGCTTCTATTGCTTAACTTGTTCCGGGAAACATCTTCAATCATTACTTGGTTCCTTATTGCTGGAATCATATTCGCCTCGTTTACTATAACCCCAATTGGGTTCCCTTTCCGAGAAAAAACAAACGTTCAACGTTTCCACCTGCAGGTGAGTGTCTTTCAACCCTCAGTCTTGGTCTCTTGCTCTGACAAGACTCTATTCCACAGCATATCCGAAGGGTGTTCCATGAAGCTGATCAGTCCATTAGCCGTAACGATTCAGGATATTACTTTGACCTTC
Source organism: Eristalis tenax (assembly GCA_905231855.2). Lineage (NCBI taxonomy): Eukaryota > Metazoa > Arthropoda > Insecta > Diptera > Syrphidae > Eristalis > Eristalis tenax. The sequence continues at coordinate 40,638,461 of HG993127.1, forward strand.
AGGATCGTAGACAATTCAGTACAATCAAAGGTTTAAAACTGAATGCAAGGGAAGTACCAACCTCTAACTCATCGTCATCTTTTGCAGATGTCTTCGACACTTCAAAACTGGTGGACATGTTCACGGAATGCAATCGAAACATTTTCTGCGGTTTCCCGGTTTACAATCATCGCTGGAACAAAGCCAAGTACACTGAACACTACCACTAGAAACCGTGCAGTCCGTGTCATTTCCTCTTTCATTGCAGGTTCAAATCACAGTGGCTTCCTTCCGATGACAATACGATTCCCCGATCCCCCAAACTAGTGTTGCTCAGCAGAAATGTGACCACCAACGAGACTTCTTCGATTCGTTACGATTTCGAGCTCTCTGGGCCAACCCACATGGGGATCTACCTTAATCCGTTGAACGATTCGAAGATTGTTGACTGGACGTTCTTGGACACAATGCTCGTTGATAATTGGCAACCGCCGTATTTCATCTACTTCTCCGTTGGTGTGGATAAGTCTCCTTTGAATTTCTATGTCGTTGTTAAGGTGAGTCCTTAGCGAAATATCACACGTATTCCCTGATCATTTATTGGCATAATTCTAGTTGCCATACGAGATCGAGACAAACAGTACCTCTCCCGCATTGGAGTTAGGCATTGGGGGACACTACATAAGCTTCGAACACAAGCGCGGCTTAGCGAACAAAGCGTTCATCCAAAGTTTCCCACCATTCGCTTACGTCATGGAATGGCCTAGTTCCTATGAGCGATGGATCCTCTAGAGTTTTAGTCTTTTATACAATTACTCATAATTAAAGTTAAATAAATTATTGATGTTTTAACTGAACAAAAGTAGGGATTGGCTTACTGATGTCTGAAGTGATTAATGTAATGAAAGAATGTCTAGTTATTGTTCAATAAAGATGTAGACTTTAATATCTGTTCAATAAATACAAATCAACTTATGTGTGAGCTTAATCTAGGAGTTTCCACTCATTATGTTCCTCACTGTTTTATCGAATTTTCTGCAAACGGAAAGAATCGAGAGAATCAACAGTCAATCAGGAATCAATGAATGCCATGAAGACGTACCTTGAAGTTAGTGGTTCACCAGGAGCGTAAAATGGATTACAAACCGCGTCTGTGTACAGAATATGTAGATTTCGAAACATCTGTGAAAACAAGAAGTGTTCCTGTCAGTTCTCATTTCAATCAAGCTTCGATGATACTCTTACCGATCTCACTTCGTTTTCCCGAAGTGCAATGTTTCCGGAATCAACCACAATTATGAACTTAATCTTTGTATTGGTAACAAATCCATAACTACGACAATTGAAAGAAGAGCTGTGAAGATGTGGGACTGATGTCAGGAATTTCTTACATTTTATGCGTTTCCGTTGAGTACAAGAGTCCAAGGTAGAGTTCCTTGGATTCTGGTGTGGGCTTTGGTTGCGGTACACATTTTTCCTCGACGACGTCCAGAGCCGCATGCACACGATATTGAAGTTCCAATTCTTTGTCTAAATCGGTTGTGGCCAAGTATAAAGGGGCGTTCTGTTAAAATGAAATGCATTCAAATAAAAAAGTTGACACCCTATATCAATTATCGGTAAGGCAGTGCTAATAGGTACTGTCACTCCGAATTAATCAACTCCGCAACAATCCATTCCATGGGAGGTCGGGGCTAGAAATTCAAAACAAAGTGCCAGAGTGGGTTTTTATCACGCCGATAACTTTGTGGAAAAGCAGGTCACGACATCCTGCTCCAGCATTCATTGGATAACAAACAAAATAAACACAAATTGCTATGCAATCGTAATGTCAAAACAACGACTGCCATCATCACCAAACTTCTCTACACTTGTTACAGCCGCAAAGCAGAAAAGAATCACTCAGATATTATCCACTGGATACACTACCATGTAAGTCGACCATCTATGCAATTAAATAATTCACTTAACTTACATCTTTCCCAATTATTGATATACAAACAGCCATCTCCAATTTTCAATTCTCGGAATCGACAATCATCTGTCAAAAAAGAAAAACAGAAACAACGAATTGCCTCCTAACACTTTCACCGCCACCTATGTATCAGCCACGCAATAGCAAGTCGTCTACCCAATGGAACCTGAAGGCGAAAACGCAGAACGGAATGAAATTATTCGGTCTGCCCATTCAAGGGACAAGGCATTTGTAATGTTCGTTAATGACACAACTCGCATTGTATCTGTCTATTGGATAAACTTTGATGGTAAACCGACATTCTATATTCGTCTCCTACCGAATGCAGTGGTCGAGATAAACACCTTCCGATCGCATGCATGGATCTTCCGCGACACAATCACTGGCGAACGATATCAGGTGCAGGGCGAAAGCATCCTTTGGGCACAACCTTACTTCACTAGAAATGCACGCAATCAAAACGAAATCGTTCCGGCGCGTCGACGATTTCAGATTCACTTCCCAATACGAACGTTGCGAGAATACACACTGTGGTACTTGATGCGAAAGTTAAGGAACATATCCGAGGATATGGTGCAGCAGTTGGAGGTACCAAAGGTGCTGAAGAACGACTTGGTGGAGGTTTTACATAAAGTGATTGCATTTCGCACCAATCCAACTCTGCCGATCTAGTTTAGCTTGAGATGTCCTCATGAGTAACCAAAGTGACGATCGAAAGTTGTTTCAATTTATTTTTATAATAAAATATGTATGCTCTCTTGTTGACGTGAGTTATTTTGCAATGAACTCAATTTGAATGCGAACAGAGGATTGGAAATTCAGTCGAGTGGTTGGGTTGGATACGTGAAATGGTCAACAACCAACTTGGCCTTGTACATGTATGTACGATAGATGATACAACATGGGCAAATCGTGAAAGCAATGACGACATTAAATCAACATCTGTATTTAGATTTAAAGGAACGCCCATTCTTCTGCGCACAACAGCTCTGTTGGATCTGTTATTTTGCTGAAATATTCCTGGTCCAACAATAACTAACTTGACACCTTTATGGAGGAGATTATGGCTCACAACAGCTGCGATGAGAAATCGAATCACTGTTTGTACAGCCTAAGTCACCTCGAGCGTCATCGAGCGAATGGACACCAATGCTCCAGCTTAGAGGGTCTTCGAAGACCGACTCCTCGGCATAAACGACGAAGTTATCGCGAGTATAAGACAGTTTGAAGACTGCAAACAAGGTGCGGTTGTTCAGGCTCAAACCCTTGGGTCGCCGACCAAGTCTGTCACCTTCTTATAGCGCTACAGTCCGTGGTGGAACCGGGCCACAACCAACAAGCTTCTCCAGCTTGCAAGTTCTCTAACCTCTAATTTCGCATGCCAAGTTGGTTGAGGGCCTTCTCCACTTATGTGCTCCATCGGATCCGTGGGCGTTCTCTATTGATGGACACTGTTGAACTGTTGAAGTCCTGGTGACGGTGACGTTCTGGCCGATTCGTCGATGTTGTGCGTCCTTCTCGATGACAGCTTATATTGACACACCCTCGTTCACCGCTAAACCCACAGAGACCTGTTAGAGAACTACCACCCGATCCAATAATTTGTCTGTTTCCGCATCTGTAAATAGTTGTCCTCGCAAATTGGCAATGAACTTCCCAGGCGTCCCAGCTCTCACAAACAAGAAGCGATTCCCGTTCACGGCTCAAAGGACGATTGAAAAATAAGACGGTTATGTACAAAGTTTTGTTTTATTCATTTCTTTGTGTTTCTGTTCTGCTTTGTTTTAATTTGTTTGTATTTTTTTGTTCAGTTTTCTTGTTTTTATTAAATATTTTCTTTGTTTTTGAGTATGGTTACTCTTCGAGAATGACATTAAGATATTACTAAATGTTAAATGCTATTTATCCTTTCATTAAATATGTAATTCAATTTCATTTGTCACATGGTTCGCTTTGCCTTTGCTCTTCGACTGTGCGTGCCGCACACTTCGCGAGGAATACTGAACGAAATGGAATTTTCGTGTTTTAATTGGGACAGAATTCTCCAACCAAATGGTCATCAAAATTTGTTGCGACTCTGAGTCAAAAACAAAATTACTTTGGCCAGCTGCTTATGGAAGGAATGGGAAAGCCAGCGAGCACTCTGCAAACTCCAAGAGCACCCTTGCAAGAAACACAAAAAATTATTTCACAAATGAAACTGATAATAGCGTAGGCTTGGTTTTGTTTTTTTTTTTTTTTTTTTGATTCTTGGAGGACTAACGGTATATATATATGTATGTAGATTGTTGTATTCTTTCAGAAAGCGATCGCATCTTCAGCATCCAACCGCATTGACGTACATATGAATGTCTTGTATTTGTACCAAAAAGAAAGAAAAAACTATTTGTTTGTTTTGTTTTCTTTAAAGTTCCCTATGAGTAGTTTATAATGGGGACTGACTCTCCCGCTAGGTTTAGATCTTAGCGTCGTAGCTAAAGTTTGGCTTGGTTTTGTATAGGAAAGTCAGATCGGCTGATTGTTTCCATATGAAGTGACGTACAGTGCGGAGGTCCATGTTTGGGTCGACAACCTTGAAGGGAAGAAACAATGTGAATTCAATTCGAAACGGATGAAATTAGGTTTGACTTACCACATCGTTGCACTGCAATTCAATGCGATCCTCCGGTGGAATTTGTGAGCCCTCTGAATTGGCATCGCTTTGACTATTCTGCGATGAGTTCGATGCATTGCCTCCACTCGGAGTAGTCTCGGCACCTAACACCTTCTCTAGAACATGTTCGCATACTTTTCTGCACTGAATGAATTCATTTGCTACCAGTCGATCCTGAAATGCACACGCGTTTGGTGGATATTCGGGCGTTCAAAGCAGTTTTGAGTTACCTTTTTGGTTCGTTCTGGTTTCACCATTGAGGGATGCGGTTGCAGGAAGAACGATATCTTAATAAATTTAGGAGTATTCTTTTCGATGACTACATCTGTAACCCACTGGGGTACAGTTTCGTGTAGACCGGTACTTTCATTTTCACCGGCTGCGTCTCTTACCAGCAAACGACACGTCGTTCGTCCAGCTACTTCACTGCAAAATGATTTATAATACAAAATGTTGTTCTTATTGTATTTAGTTTGGTTTTTCTGCTGTCCTATTTTGTGCATTTTCCCCTGTTTATAATTTTCGCCAGAACTCTGTGCTCAGCAGAATCGAAGAATATATGAAACGGTCTCATTGAATAAAATCCCTCAAACTGCTCCAACTTCTACCATAAATTGAGTACTAGGCTTGAAGGAACTTGTATCCTCTTCATCCGCGACAAAGAATACCACCAGGTCGCCTGGGAATCCCTACAGAGTCGGAGGAACAAAGTGAAACTCTCCTGAATACCTGACCATACGGGGTTAGAAGGCAATGAAATGGCCAGCACCCTGGTAAGGAAAGTATCGTCACGACCCTTCCCAGACGACGAACCGTTCTGCGCTGTAGGAAATCACCAGCTCACAGAAGGATTCAGGAAACCGGAAAGAAGGAAAAAGCTGCACCAACACCGACGTCTTGGGCAAAGCTATAACTTCGAAGATGTGAAAGGCTGTCTACCTAGGCTCTGGAGTTATCTCAAGCAGTGACTCCAGAGCCTAGATCTCTGTGGTTTTGGAACTAAGGAATAAAGTCCTCCCTCGAAGATAACTCGAAGACCCTTGATACTCCCAGTCTTGCTGGATGAAAACTAACCATAGATGACGAGGAGATTCATGGTTGCTTCGAGAGGAAAGTTCTTTGTTTTATTATTGGTCCCTTATGGGAGAGACTGAACATCGCCATGGATCTGGTAAAAAAAAGGAACACCAACGCTCCGGCCCGGGAAGTCTTCACCTCCAACATCGAGGGACAACGCAGCTGGACAGGGACCTCAATCCGCTGAACTAACGCAGCTGGAATAGAAGCACCTAGAACAAAACCGTGTTAGATGGAAGGGCATGTTGGCTGAGGCCCAGGTCCAGCCAAAGGAGAAGAAAGGTGGCACCGGATAAAAATCTCGAACAAGGCTCATGTTATGAAGCAGTCCAAGATAGGCTTAGGTCCGTGCAACCGAGAGAGGTGTGAGGCATGTACATATCAAGGTGAGCAAGAATAACCTCAGGGCTTCCTAACGGGGCACTGCAGACTCGGGCAGTACCGCATAAAAACTACGGGTATGAGAAGAAGTTTTCTGCAGCTTCTGCGAAGAATCAAGTGACTAGGATTTTTTGAGGCACTATCACACAAAAGGCAAAGATATCTGGGGAAGCACCTTCCCACTATCAGAGGAAGAAATTCTCAGATTCCTGAAGGAAAAAGGCTAAGAGGAAAAACTGTAGAATAAATCTCTTCCACCTTTGCCATAGAACTGCATGTGAGGGGAACCCGAAAGAAAACAAGGGGCCACACTGAATCAAAACTTCGGGCTTCAATCTACGCTCAACAACAGTAAACCTCATGGCTTCAAGCTGTGTTTTCGTTCGAGATCTTTGTGTGATCTTTCCTAAACGTATCATTCCGTGCCACCACGAACGTCTAAGTTTCAAGTATAAGCCAAGGCAGTGCCGTGTGCATTTCTTCCCAGTTGCCGAGACTCCGAAGTGTTCTATTCGAAACATCTGCCTACCGTGTGCGATTCACAAGACATCCACCTTCAATGGGGCACAATAAGTCCCAGAACTTACCTGAATATAACTGGTGTGTGTTTTGGAACTTGAAAATAACCGTTTCCCCTGATGTCCGAATCTAATTCGTCAGAGGGTAAGCTATGCGGTGGTCTCCAATACTCGAGTAACGCTTCTAGGAGAAGTTTACCGTAATTTATCTAAACGAAACAACACATCACAAGATCAGAAGTCAGCCGTCGTTCGCTTGAAATATTATCCCCCTTACCTTTATGTCTGATGTTGGTTCGGCTAACTCAGGAAGACCAGCTTCTATAGACACCCACGCTGCAAAACAATCAACCTCATCCTGCCCTAAAACAATCGTTGGCATCTGAAAGAGAGAGATGGTTTGAACATCATCTTCACAGACGATAATGGCAATATGGCTTACACCAGTTTTGAGATCCACCGTAAACCAATTTGGAATGTATACTTTCTGATTACGCTTTTTGATTTCCTCCTCGTAATCCACTTTACCCAGGTCGTCCTTTTTGACTACTCGCAGCACATCGTATATGGCCACGTTATCTTCGGTGTCCTTTGTCACAATATGTCGTTTATCGTTTAACACAGTCGACTTCTTGATTGCCGCCCCACCTGTAAATGAAATCGCAGAGAGTGAAGGAGTGTTTGTATGCGGAGATGATAGTGACCTTTGATGCACGTGATTTCAACGCCTTTCCCACTAGCATCGGCCGTGATGGAATTCAGAGTGCTCTTGTCGTAGTGTGGAAGCTTCCAACATCGAATATCCGAGTTCCATGTTGTCGCCCACACTCCTGTCTTGTCAATGTCATAGCACAAGCTCAAAACAGGTGCTTTCTCTTCACACACGATCTCACTATTGCTTGGATTTCGCAGTTCGGTCACAATGATCTTCTTGTCTCGACTGCCCGATATTACGTATTGAAAATTCTCACTCATTAACAGCGCCCAAACACCCTCTGTGTGTACATTGATAGTCTGGATGCAGCCCTGTTGACCGAGATGCCACAGCTTGATGGTACCATCTGAACTTCCAGATACAACTTGTGTGCCATCTGGCGATACGACAAGCGCTCGCACATTCTCCGCATGTCCCCGGAGTTTCATGATCTTTTTGCACATTCTCGGGTCCCATATCCGCAGTACGTTCTCAGTGGAGCCGCTCACAATCACTGTACCCGATGGATTCATAGCTAAGCTATATATTGAGTCCCTCGACCCCAACAGATTTGAAGCTGCAATTCAAAAAAAATGATGAGAATTGAGGTGTTCGCTTTTAGTTGAGACTTACTTGACACGGTGTTGTTGCTGGCAGTCAATGCAGTTAGCGTATTGACATCCCATAAGAAGATTGATTTATCTAAACCTGCACTTGCCACCTTAATGAATGGAGAAGGAAATTCTTAAGTCATTTAGGCGGTCATCGGGTTGACTCCTGCTTACCTGCTCCCTGTCTTTCGCATAGGCTAGTGCTTGAACGTAGTCTCGGTGAGTTTTTAGAGTTGACATACAAAAACCTTGGTGGGCATTCCACACTTTTACAGTAGTATCACAGCTGGCGCTAATCACTGAAGAAAAAGACAACTGGTCACATGCAGTATGGTACAGAAAATGGGGGGAAATGATGGAACATGAATATCAATTATGGAGCAAGGAAATCAATCTTAGTCACATCAATCCACTGCATCCAAATTGCAAGTGTCAAGAAATGGCAAGAGAGTATCAAGCCATTCACAATGCCATTCTCAGGTATGCTTTAAAAAAACACCTTCGAACTGCACAATCAATTTTGATGGCCAGCAGTTGCACTTATGCACATCGCCATGTGACTAGTTGATGTGGAAGAAGTTACAATAAATTGGCCACCCATATCAGAGGACCCTTTTCCGGCCTATTTTCTGGCATCATTGCATGCTTTTCCTGCAGTTACACACCGCTTCTCTCACTCATGGCAGATATTTGCAAACGAGACGTGACCTTTCGGATTGTGAGATTTCCTGACACCAGTACAGAATATGAAATCATGACGACCAGTACAAGTCACATTCAAAACATGTTCTGTAAGAGCATCAATCAAAGGTAATCCTCTACGAAAACATTAAAAAATAGAATTTCACCCGGCATTGCCTAACTAATCCCCAATCAGTGGCATACGTCACGAAGAATACATTCACATGATAACAGAATTGAAATCGATTTTTGAATAGAATGTCATAACATCGCCCACGCACAATAGGGCGAAGGTCTCAGTGTAGCCAAAAATAAGAACCATATAGGATGGGAAACAAATTGCATCATCCTTACAATTTCGTCCATTGCAGCACAAGACAATGTCGTTGACCCAATCGTTGTGATGTTCCATACTCTTGATATATTTGTTCGGCGATTCCGTTTCTTTTGTATTCCATACCCTGATAATTGCATCCCTCCCTATGAATAAAGAGAATATACACAATATATTTGATTTGATGTCATCGACCGATGATATGCCCCCCAACTCACCAGCTGAATAAAGTTTTCCATTATTTTGATCCAATTGTAGTGCATTGACTCCATTTCTGTGTTGTTTCTCTTCGGCATCTCGTATAACGAATGATACCTGCCAATGGATTCATTAAATGTGAAAGACTTTTCCCAATTAGGCACCCCCACAGGGGAATACACAGAGTGTGATTAAATGAAACGAAAAAAAAACAGCACCGCATCCACCCTGGGCGACATGAGCAAAGAAAAAAAAAAGCTAAACTATACTGGAGCACCCAGGCACTTTTTGCAATTGAATACCGGCTTAATGCCGGTCACTGATCATCCCGAAGACTTTTTTACATCGAATGCAAATCATTGTCCTTTGGAACGTCGGAGTATTTTTTTTTCATTTCTCAGTTTACACTTGTGGGTTGAGGTTAAAGCCAGGAAATTCTCACCCAAAAATGATATTAACCATTTACCTGCATTTTCTTACGCGCCCCTTGACAACCTTTGTGCGTCAACATAATACAAATAGAGCTTTTTTTATAAGGAAAAACTAAAAAACTTCCTCACTACAGATTTGTATTTCATTTATTTATATAAATTATGTATTTTCCTTAAATTTTATAAAAAAAAACTTTATTAAACCATCTGTCAACAATAAACAAGAATTACACAACGTTGAAGTTGGCTGTGATTCTGGATGACATTTGGCTGTCAGTTGGATGTGTGTGCAGAATTGCCAATTGGTTTTATGTTGGGGAATGAATGGGAATTTCCTTATTGGGATTATTTTGTTCTCTTGCTTGCCAATTTGGATCGTGCCTGAGTGTGGTATTCGTTTCGATGTTATTTACAGTAACTAGTTAGGTCAGTAACTAGATTACCGGCGCCCTTTCGAAGACCCTGGTGCATTTCCTAAAGACTGAAAGACTTTTATAAAATGTCCTCATTTTTTGCGTGTACCTAGACTCTTCGATATCCTTCATCTGGGAGGTTGCGAGAAGCCGTTTCTTAGGCTTCATTTCTTGTTCTCCGTTTCAGCGCTTTTTGGTATGCCTCGCCGATTGCACGTTTCTTCTGCTCACATTCGCCATCATATCACTGGTTTCTTGTCGGAGGTGGTAGAGAGCCTCTTTGATGGCCGAGCGGCAATGCAACCACATCTCGTTGGCGTTGGTGCTCGACGTGAGTTACCGGAGCGGAGAGTCTCTCACTTATTTGCTCTTCGTAGACTCTGGCAATTTGCGTTGTACTCAGCAGAAATGAAGTATTATAGAGATGCCCAACTTCACAGTTGATTGACCCATAGTCCATCGACGAATTTCAAAGGCCTTTTGATAGTTATTCATGCATTTTTGACAGTTATTAACGAAATAACGTAAATGCCGTTCTCTGATTGGTCAATTTGGCTTTGGAACATATTATAGAAAATGGTTGTAGAAGTTTGGCGTCTCTGATGCTCAGGCTTCTAATGTCAACCGTTCTTTTTGTTGGCTGCTGCAGCTTTCTGATATTGGACAGTCGATCTCTGAATGTCAGAGGTGATGCCACGTTTTCCCCTCTTAATGTTCGCACATCCAGGATATTGAGCGTATATATTTTTCGTTAATGAGCATATGGTCAATTTGGTTAGCTGTTCGACCGTCCGAGATCGCCAGGTTGCTGTGTGGACTATTATGGTGTTCCGGCGTAAAATCAGTGAGTCAGTCAGAAGCCGTTATCTGTTATCGTGCACCTTAGGCTGTGCTTTCCGATAACTCCGTCAAAGAAGTTTTCCTTACCATTTTTGGCACCGATCTGGAGTAAGTCTTTGGCATCGTACTCCGGACAGTCTTCGTAGGCACCGTAAAAGAAGTCATAGTAGCCCGCTTAAATAGAGTATTCAGAGCCATCGCAGCAGCCAGGCGATCACTTATCGGTTCAAAGTCGATGACCTTCGTCCTTATTCAGCCGCATTCAATTATGTGCAACCTTTTATGACAGCTTTAATATATTTTTGCCTTTACTTCATAGAATATGTATTTTTGGTAATTTTAATATTGCCCCGCATGAAGTTCGGGAACCAAAGTACAGCTTCTGATTAAATAATGAGAACTGCTTAAATTACTCATGAGTCTTAAGTCTTCAGAATGAACTCCATAAGGCTTGCGGCGCTGGACATTCTGTACTTGCCATAACCTTACTAGTATAATGACGATTCGTTCTGACTCCCTTTCCCTCTTATGGAGGCTAAGACAAACATGTCTTCCTCTTGTTTATTTGGTATTACTGTCCGGGGTGGTCCTGAGCCTCAACCAACAAGCTTCTCCAGCTAGCTTGGCCGAGTTGGTTAAGTTCCTTCTCCACATGCGGCACCTTAGACCGGGGGTCCTCTGTTACGTTGTTCCGCATATTCGAAGTCGAAGACTCTTCGTGCCGAAGTTGAACTGTACAGGCCATAGTTCGTGGTTGAATACTCTCCTTGGTTTCTCTCGACAATATCAAGGACTTCTTGTGCCTCCGCGCAGTGCAGCAAGACTGGGATGATGAATGCCTTTTGTGAAGTCAGCTTGATCTTTCGAGACACGGCTCTGTTAATCAATTGCCTTTTGAGCCCATAGAAACAGCGGTTGGGGAAAGTAATTCTGCGTTTGATCTCGGAACAGGTGTTTGTATTGTTAACGAGGCAGACGAAGTCGATGTTGTATGTTATTTGATGAAGACAGCACTTAAGACTCACTCGATTGAGAAATATAGTGGAGGGCTTCAAAAAGGCTATGAATGTTTACTCTTGACGAGTTCGGATTTCGTATAGTGATGTGACTCGAGGGATTTTATTTCTCTGGAGTCAATCGTGCTATTTTCAAAATATAATCGAGTCCCACTCGAGTAGTAATAGTTTAATTAGCTGTAAATGAAAAGTCAAGTTTAATAACCTTTGTACGGCAAATCATTGGAACTAAAATCGAGTAGAAGAAGCAGAACACATTATTGTATTTTATTCTTGAGCCAGAAAAAAAATTCCACCCTAGTTTTCATTAAAATTTTATTAAACATTACAAAATGGAGGAACTGGTTTGGCAAGGCTCGTTGAGAGTGAAAACAGCGAGAGCTGTTGAAAACGTCGTTTTCTAAGCCCTGCTGGTAGTGCCAAAGCAACCAAATATTCCTCAGGGTCGCAGTTGCTTTCTCTATTATTGATTTTTGATAAATAATCGATTGTGTATCATTCCATGGTTCAAATTGAGTTAGTCTGAAATTGAGAAATGTCAAATGAAATGAGAAAACTTGACGTTTAGGTGTGGTTCACATTCAACATCGGCCCTTTTTTTATTTATTTTTTTATTTATAAACGTTTATATAATTTAACCACCCTTTACAATGGATGCTGATTTTGTACATGCAAAATGAAAATGAAGGTTTTCGAAAGCCTTTGTATTCTTCTTGGCTCAATTTCCAAACAACTTGGCCCCATCGTCTTTCTTATCAAAAAGCCCAAGCCTTTCATTTATTTTCATTGCCAGAACAAGAACTAGAAAACCAGGTATTCACACTACGGCAGATTCTGGAAATGACGCAAGAAATGCAGATCGTACCATCACCAGTTGGTGGATCTAAGGCCGCATGTAACAGCGAGAGTTACGTGCCGCAACATATTTGCGGCATCTTCTATCGCAACAATACACAATCTTTGTCAATTTGTTACACCTTCCCTTTGTTTACGTCTTTTTCCTATTCCCTCATTCTTCCATTTGTTTACGTGCTGAGATCTGTAGCGTCCTTTTCATATTTTGTCTCTTCATGTTTGTTTTCGTGTAAGTAAGTTATTAGCGGGAGGCAGTCTACGGAAGACCTAAACTATTTAATTTTTCTTTATAATTTATAATTTTCTTATAATATATAATTTCCGTACAAAGGTTTAAATTTGTTTTATTTGTGACCGTCCCGGAGCATTACATAACTCGTGCGGAGAGATGGCTGTGCAAGTTAATGATAAAGTATAATTCATAAACCGATCCGTCAGTACAACTACGACCTCCACCAAGACTTCACCTCCAATCTGTTCATTCAACTAACCATTTCCCTCAATTTTCCTTTCCTCAGAAATAGCGAGTAAGTAGTGAGTAAGAATTAAGAAACCAATCGTTGACTGAACCCGATACCAAGAAGAGCTTTCTGAAGTACGTTCACTTACATTCCCTTCCGTCAGGTTGTGCAGATTGACGAAAGACATTTTTTTGCTTTCAGTTGCTAGAATGTCTGAGCCGAAAGCAAACCCAAAATAAAAACTGATCATCCAAATCCTGCTCTACACGAAAGTGTGCGTATGTTTGGGTTTTAGTGATGGTTTAAAATTAAACAATTAGCCTGTTTTATTACCACAGCTCTGATTGAAAGGTTTTGTAGTAGATCTAGAACCATCGTGCGGCGTTAGGAACATCATTATATGCAATATTTAGGCCATGCCTGTAGTGTCACCGGTTGTCTCATCAGAACTGCCCTGAAACAAGATTGAACACGCTAAGATCCATGGCGGAGTATAATGGCATATCGAAGAGCACCTCCCAAACCCTACCGTAGTGTTGACAGTACACTACAGTGACCATCTAAAGTTTGCCATTTTAATGAATTGTGATGTGATGATTTCCCAGGGATCCATGGAGCGCTGGGCCACTTCTTTGAACAGTTCGTCGGATTTCTCCTTACCGAAAATATAGCCTTGCCCTAGAATAGGGCAACTTAGACCTTTTCCGCTACTGCAGCAAGTTTATCATGACATTCTATGATAAATTTTAAGGTTATGATGAAAGATGCAACAGCCTTGATGGCAGATTGAGTGCCAATGGAAATTGTGATCCTTTGCATTGCCTTTGTAATTGGGTGGAATTTAATTAGTGGCACGGCTCCGCTTGACACTCCACAATTAATCTTAAGACCGCCAGAGTACACTTTCACAGCAGAGATGAAGCATATACACTTTCTGTCCCAATCTGTTCTGGTAGGAAGCAGTATGAATCCGCACCGAGTTCGCTCGGTATCGAATCTGTGACGTGACTATGGCCTAGAGCTCTACAGCCGAGACCATCTGCGACCCATCTCTCTGCATCGCTATATTTCGAATGTGGAGGTCGTTGGGTAAGGTGGAGCTTCTCAAAGCGAGGCTGTTCCCTTCACTAAAAGGCGTGAACTTCAGTTTTCCCGATGAAGCCAAAAATCTTGCTATTACTCTAGATAGAAACATTGAACACACATAGAATCAAAAACCGCCAGGGCGCTGTTAGTTTCCTGGCAGAGCCTCCTCACACCGAACACGAGCCTCTCTATTTTCTCACTTCAATGATAATTTCATCCTCTTCATCTTTTCTCACATTTTCGAAGTTCAAGATGCACGCGCAAGTAAAATAACGCGAACCGATGAATTGTGCAACGGGACCCGATATCCCGTAAGTCGTCGCCTCTCGCAAAATCATTTTGGCTGAGTTAGCAGAGTCAAGTAAGATATTGTGGTCGATTCCGAACACCAAAATTAAAAGTTTCCCTTTTTTCTCTCGAGTGAGTATTCAACTAAGTTAAGTTGTATGGGAATTCTCGGAAAGTCTTGGGGTCTATCACCAAAAAGATCCTGGACCTATACGGCTATAGTAAAGCCCCTTCTCTGCTAAGACTCGGTTTTCTGTTAAGCTTTCGCGTTACATATTTAACTACTGCTTTTACTAAGCTTCAATTACGAACCGAATTAGATCTTGGTCATCACTGCAGCCCGGAAAGTGGATGTCAATGTCTCTCCAGACTGAAAGTGGTCCAGGTTCCATCCGCCCTGTTTGTTCAAAAAGCTAATCAATTGCTAATCAAACAAACTATGCCGCCTAAAGAGATCTAATGTATCGAAAGGTAGAGAAAAGAGTTACAGCCCGTAGAGAGCCAGGGCCCATGTGCGTGCTATTAGTCTCTCACAAGTGGAAGGGACCTATAGTTTTATGCCGACTCCGAATGGCCAAGTTTGAGAATTTTGTTTTAGACAGTTATTAATCCTTGAGCATTGTCTGTGACTCGAAAGACGTGGAGCCGTGAAAATTGTTTTTGGTCGTACTGGCCAGAAATCGAACCCAGTATCAGTTGAGTAGGGGTCTACGAACATACCCACAACGCCACGGCCGCCACGAAATTATTATCCCCCTATGAACAATTCGTTTCCTTAACCATAGTAGTGCCGGGCATTCACATAAAATGTGTTCGGATGTGTCATCCTTTTCCAGGCATCGCATATATTTCCTGTCCTACCACCAGTTCATTTTGTTAAGGTGTCAATTCAGCTCGTAAGCTTTCGGATTCGTTGCATGCACTCCCCTTTGGTTCAAGGACCCAGCCGAGCTTCAATGTGTGTGAAACACGGTAGGACTAGACCTTGTGTTACGTCCATGGCCTGTCGACTATGAAAGGTCTGAGCCTGAACTTAAGTGGATGGCTACTTAATCCACAAGGGTCCCGGGCAGGGACACGATGCTTTCAGGCCTCGATCATTCGCGTCTTCCTCTCGTTAGCCATCTCTTCTCAGGCCGGCTATTCACTACACCAAATAACTGCGCGAATCGTTTTAATTTGTACCCAATTATCTGCAAACACCCCCAAAACATAAACGTATGTAGTGAATGGCCAGCCGTACTTGAACCACGCGACTTGTATTCAAGGACCCTCTCGGGAACAAACTGTGTTCATGAGCTGGCAGAGTAACTGTAGTATTTTTTAGGTGGATATGATACCACCGTCATGATTGTGTGTAAGTTAGGGTCTGGCCACCAGCCACAAGGGACCACGTCATTGGATCCACTTTTGGCAACAACTTGTCAAGTCAAGTTCAGTTAAGTAAACATGCGTATCACGATCGTGTGCATGCGATGCTAAATACGGCCGCCAATAGGCTGATAGGTTCGGCTGAAGCCTAGGTCAGGACAGTCACTTATTTGACCCCTCCACGTAGAGAGCAAAACTGTTTACCGACAAGTTCAGTTAAGGAATCACGAACCACACATTTTTCTTTTCACCTATTCTCGCTCCGCACACCATCCCGCGGTGAATTTTCGCCTGAAACACATTCTCCGCATCATATTCTGGCGAAGGTATCCACTCTCAACTGCATCCGCTAGAGAAACCCTCGATTTTTTGCCAAAATTACAGGCAGCCACTTGCAAACACTCCAGATTAGTACAGGCTCCCACCTTAGTCGTTGCCTCCCGATGACGTCAGAGCTTCAAAATGCAAACTTAAATCGTCGAATTTTCCACGAAAACTGCTTGCAATCCACTTTAAATTGATGGAATCGTGAATGGGACAGTCGAACCTGTGATGGGCAAGCATTTCCCGTCCAAAATTGAGCGTTTTTTGAAAATCGAAAAAAAAAGCATGATTTCGCCGAAAAAACGCAGTAAACTGCGGAATGAATCTAGTCGACATTTTCTGCTGCGAGAGTGCAATTTCTTTAAAATCGATTTTTTCGAAAATTCCGTCGAGTTTTGGAGGAAAGTTGGATGGGATGGAGTGTGTGGAGAGGGAGCGTAAAATTTGTATCGAAAATTTGAAGGAAATCGATGGGGAAATACCAAAATGAGACGAGGTTGTAGGTGGCGAGTGGGTGAACGGTGTTCAATAAGAGATTGTAATTGTGTTTGTTGATAGAATTGTGCTCTGGAAGGTTTTCTATAATCTGTAAATGGAGAAAAGATGGTGATGATTTGCGGTTTTACCATGAATAAGGTTTGGGAAAAACTCGTTTTAGTTAGCGTTTAAATATGAAGACGTATAGGCGATTAAATCTTACAAAAGAACGGCTCATAGAAAGTGTGTCAGACACACGCTCCGACACAAATGGTTGCCACCGCCTATCCATCTCGACTTCGAGACCATCGAGACTTTCTATTTCTCATCGGCGTCAGAGTCCATCTTTGATTCCTCTGGGAACCATACCAGACTTCAAGGGTCCATTGCTCCAGCTCTCTCAGGGTCCAATATTTAAACCTCAAAAAGCCTGACGAAACAATGTCGCCAGACCGTAATATCCGGCAGTATACAAAATATGGCTCTTTTAGAGATTGAGTTTAGTATCCTAAGGTGACCGCAATCGACCGAAACTATCGAGCTGTAGTTTGATGGCATATCTGGCAGCTATCTTCCTAATAAAGATTGTTAAGGGAATTGGCTCGACTAAAGCTTTTAGACTTGTTGTGGCGCATGTGCGCATGGCACATTTTATGCCAAGATATGTCATGCTCTCCTATTTCTGCAACCTCTTTTCCGTTGCCGATAACCTTGGCGACAAGAATTTATAACGTTATTTTGTAGAGAGATTAAAAATTAGAGCCAAAGTTATCGTACTCTCCTCGTTTTGGGCTGCCACACTATGAATGGGTCTCGCCATCATTGTAACAGCCAATGTATTATGTTGGGAGAGACGCCAAATCCTCCTATATCGACAGACGTCTGCTGGCCTATAGTGCTCCAGTAGCACGCCTTGTGACGGACTTGATATGCGGATTCCAGTTAAGTCGTTTGTCCGGGATTTTTGTGGATTATTATGGGTTGGTTGGTATCCTCTTTGAGAAAGGCACAAGAATGGTCGTATACTACTACTAGGGTTGCTATGCCCCCTCTTTCTGGAGGACATGTCTAGTGGTGTGTCAACCAGAAAGTTTTACAAACCGAGTAACCCGGGTTAGAATTGAAGCAGATCGAGTTGTAACCCGGGTTGACGAACTCGGTCTGATGATGACCGGAAACAATATGAATTATGGAATGGGCCAGATCGAGTATCCCTCTCCGTATTTTCTTCTTCTCGCATGTCGCAACGCAACTAAAGCTGCTTTCACACTGGCAACTTTTTGAGCAAGATTCGTTCAATGTATGTGTGTGATTTCCTTTGTGTTATCCCATTTGCCCCACCTCCCTTGCCGGCAAGATGGAAAAGTCGCAGACAAATTTAGCGAGTGTGAAAACGGCCTTACTTGTTTTGACACATCACATAAAAACGAGGGAATATATGAAAACGCACAAAGTTACAGAGGGACCTTACTACTACCTACTTGTGGCTCTGCTCTGTATGCTCCCCTGAATCTTCCAACCTTCATATCCACATCATTGTAGTCCCAAGGCCACCTTCCCTTAAAAATAAGTGGTCTTTTGTACAACCAGCACTGGAACTTCAATGACCCTGCACATCGGGCATCCTTAGACCCTAGTTATGCCGTCTGACGCACGGACACCAGTACCCCAGCTGTACATAGTCGACTTTCCCCACACTCACGACTGGCCCTGGCCAGAATCTGAGCCAAGAAAGGAATCAGAATCTTCACGGATAGCTCCAAGACCAATAAAGGGTCTGGGGTTGCGACCTTCATGGAGGGCGACAACATTAGACTGCACACCTAGTTAGGACACTTTTGCGATCCGAATGGCCACGCACTATTTTCAGAAGAACAGTTTGAAGGGGGAAAGTATTTTTTTGTCCGAACCCTTTAACCACCTCCAGGAAAGATCAGCAATAAAAATCTTCTCTGAATTTGATCGGCTGTCAAAATTCTGTGTCCCGAGTCACCACGGGTTGGGAGAAATGAGATCGCTGATGAACTTGCTAGACAAGGATGGAGACACTTTCAGAACCTGAACCTGCACTGGGACTACCTGCGTAAGGGCTTCCATCGAAGGTTGGGCCTCTCGAGAACACAACTGGAGGTGATTCTTCAGGATGTAGTTACTTCAACCGCTTGCTCCTTAAAGTGTGTAAGAAATCCGCGGCATTCTTGATGACAGAAAAGACTGCGTACTAGTGGGTCACTAAACCTTCGCCAAAAAAAAAAAAAAGTGTGCTTGGCCTAAGCGACGACACCCTCTGCGATACTTGTGGAGAAGACGAAGACTATGCAATGTCATTGCATAGCAGCGCCTCAGTCCTTGGCTAGAATCAGGTGGCAGCTATTCGGTGCTGATGAGGTGAGAGCTGATGATGTAGGCTCCTCATCACAGATGCGCCTGCTGGCCTTCCTCTGGAAGATGAAGAAATTACAATGGCAGTACAATGGACCAGTTTTTTAATCTGAGTGCTCCACAAACGGGTGGAGCTTTCTCGTCTGTGGCGCGTCTGTGGTATCTATGCATTCGTATTCCTTGTTGAACTTCGAAAGATTGTATTTGTTGTTAGGACGGTTCTCGGCTGTTTACATCCATCTAGCGGTTTGGCCACAAGTCGCACATTCTTCTCTAGGGAAGAGTCGTGGACAATATCCAGGGCGGATGAAGACGTTCTTGAGGAGAAAACGTTGTAAAGGCGATCTTCGATCTTCATTTCGGAATTAAACGCTTGAAGATGAAGATTCAACCAAGAACAGTGTTTGTTATACGAAAACCCGGAACTTGGCTGCGAATTGAATATACAAGGTCAAGGTGGCTGGAGGTAGGAACTGGGTTGCCAGAGCGCATGAACGACTTAACTGAGAGCAAGAGAGTCTTCCACTTGGAGCCTGTTGCGCAACCAGCCTGTTGAACAACGTCTTCACTCAGCTGAAGGAGGATAATTTGTTTTAAAAAATCAATTTAAAATAATATTTTTAAATAAATAAATTTAAAGAAAATTATAAGAAATATTTATATATTAAAGAAAATATATTGTTTAAAGAAAATTACTCTTAATCCTTTTTGGTGAAGCAGGCTGTTTGAGACTTATTCCCACCGCCGACCGCAACACGGTCTCTCAAAGCATACGAGCCTATTGAAAAGGTAAAGACGGCGATCTGGAACATAAAGTGTACCCGATTCGGAATTCAAATAAAACTGCAAATTCATATGAATCGATTTTGCCTTGGTATCGGTTTAATTTTAATACAATAACCATGTATTTTGATAATATGATATATTATGTATGAATTTATTCTCTAATATAAATAATAACAAAAATACAAACTGTAAAGAATGAACACAAACAAATGGATTTTGTAGATACGAGGCACCGATTTGATAGGTACGACATACACGCATGTTCCCAAAGATTGCTTTCCATTTCAATTAAAGGCTATTACAACAAATTCATCATTCGCTAAATAAATCAATTCAAGAAACACTCAGTCCTTCGTCCTGGCTTTCTGATGTGTCTTCGTATTTTTTGTAAAATTTATTTATGTAAAATTAACAACCACAAACGGGAAAATAGAATCAGTATTCTCGTTGCAAAATATCTTAAATGCTACAGTTGGTATTTATTTATTTATTTATTTTATAAATTATAAACAATTTGTTACGTTTAAGAGTAAATGTGAGAGGCATTCGATTTGAAATACACAAAATTCATGATGAATAAAATTAACGAGCAATAAATAAAGTGTCTTATGTCTTTTCTTGTTGTTGCTTGTGATTTATTTTTGTTTAAAATTAGTTAGTTAGTCTTTTTCGTTTCATTTTCTTTTTCTTCTCCTGTTTTGTTTTGTAATTTTGTTCTCCTTGCGGCCTGCACTCATGTCTCCTTATTTGTTATCTTAAATCGTTTCAAGGTATAAAGCTGTTTGTCTGATTTGTTGTGTTATTTTTTTTTTGTTTAAGGAGTAATATTGCTTAATTGTTCGAACTTAAAATTAACCACATTCGTTCTCCGGTTTGTGCAAATGAAAAGTACATATAAGGTTTTCTTAAAAAGCGAATTGATAAATATTTCTCTTTTTCATTTTCAAAATTCATGCGAAAAGGAACCGTGATCCGAGAGTCGGGGATGGGTGTACGAGTATCTAATTGGTTGCTTTTGCCTTGTATGTATATATTTTCTTCTTGTAAAGCTTTTTGGTTTCAGTTTAAATTTGTCTAAATTGTAATGGGTTTTTGTTTTGCTAAATTAAACTATGAGGATTAAACTAGTCAACAGAGCTTTAAAATACTTTCTTTTGTTTTTGAAATAATTTAATTAGTTTCGAGTTTCATTTGAATGGAATTCACTCGTCATCGGCTTCGGTTATTATGGAGTTTCTGATGGTTGTCTCCTTCTTCAGCAAGAGCTGGTTGTAGTGCTGAAAGAATGAGTTCACAGAGTATTATGGTTTGTGTTGGGGACTATTGGCGATCGTGCTCACTCACCTCTTCGTTCTGAATTTGTATTATTCTGTGCTGGATTTTTGGGGCAAGTTGACAGCTTATCTGCTCCAAGTCGTCCAATGAGGCTCTCCTTAACATCTGAAAAGATTCATTTTTTTAAGATCAAATTTTTCAAAACAGCTTGGTTCTAAAAATCGTTCTGTCGTTCAATCATTCAATCTTCTAGTACTGTCAAAACTCCAAAAATTGCAAAAAGCTAGTGTAACTTGACTTGCATTCACCAGTCTTTGCAATTTTCAGAAATCAATTAAATGTTAGAGATACAATCCACATCTCCTCCTTCTCATAACATTTCTTTTTTTTTTTTTCACATGGTCACCTCCGGCAGCCATTTCACTTTGAGAAGTCCACACTTTGATCTACAGCCTTTCGAGTTACGAAGAGCTACGTTATTTTTTTGAAGATATAAGTTGGAAGGTTCCGCCGACTGACAAATTCGTTACTGGGATCAAAGGTTGAGAAACGTTGATCTATGCTCTACGTAATCTCGGTTAAATAGTATAGGATTTTCGATTCTATGAATATGAGAACCTAGGTTATGTTAGGTAAGGTTGCAGTGGCTGACTGCTGTACGGAAAGACAACAGTCACACTTAGGCCAGCATAGGCTAATTTAGCTTCCACGCGGATCTAGGTATACACAGACCAATTAACAAACCAATGGCGGACTCTGATGTTGCTCACTTCAGACAGGCTATATAAGTAGTAGATGTCTGAATCTGCGGGAAGAGAGAGCACTGCAGCTACACAGCAGGTGCTCAGTGGTTTCTTCCTCAACCTCGTCCCTACAGCTTTTGCAGAGTCATTCTAAGGAAGGAATAGTCTAGAGGCGTGAATTGCACTATAACAGGCGCAATGCCCTGTAATCACGCCAATGAGGGCTCTAAGATTTGGCATGCCTAAGCTAATCAGGTTGGCGATCGTACATCTTGTGCCAGCTGCCCATCTGGGATTCACTTGAGCCAGTGTTCCAACTTGTTCAGTAACAGTCTGAAAGTTAAATTCATCTGAAGACTGGAACAAATTCACGACTTTCTACACCAGATGATGGAAAGGCCTTGTTTAATAAATTTAAATCGGGTATGTATTCATTTTTCAAACCCCAATGGTGCGCAGATTGCTTCATAGCCTCTTAGCTGCTTGGTTGGGATCTAGTTTGGAGGAAAAGTACCTTTTCTTTGCACAGCGGGTAATCGTTGATGCCTGATTATGGGCCAGACAATACTCTCCCCAGTGCGTTTCATCAGGATTTCTTCCTCACTTTCAGCTCTTTTTCTTACGGAGTTAGGCATATACTTTCGCGGTAAACCAAGGATTACAACAGTTTTAAAGGGGACATGTTGATTGAGAAGTTGGAGCACTAGATACTCTAAATAATTAACTTTATCATTTGCAACGGACACATAATATGTGTCATGCCATGTAAAAGTTGGGTGTTGAGTTGCATTAGGTCAGAATTCGTGGATGCAAATTTTCTGTATTCCGTCCACAATTAAAGTGGAACCGTTGTATCTGGTTAAGGAGGTCATTCTTCAGAAATTTACCGAGCACTGTCTTTATTGCAACTGTGTACATGATTATTGGCTTGACTGTATGTAGGAATCAGAAATGAAGTACATACCAGAAATGACGTATTACAGAGATTCCCAACTTCACAGTTGATTGACCCCTAGTCCAGAGACCATCGACGCATTTCAGAGACTTTTTGACAGTTATTCATGTCAATTTGGCTTTAGATATAAAAAATGGTTGTCAAAACTTTTAAGGGGCAGGAGAGGTAAAAGTTCGGCATCTCTATCATACTTCATTTCTGGTACATACTATAGAGATGGCCAATTTCATAGCTGATTGAATTTGAGAGGCTTTTTGACAGTTGCTGTCGAAACAGCGTTAATGCCGTTCTCTGATTGGCCAAATTGGTTTGAGAAAACGATTTTAAAAATCGTTGTCAAAAATGTTAAGTATTGCCACTTATCTCCATTTCTTGTAGGTCTAGCCAACGCACACTTCGTGGCTGTAGTCCACCTTGAAATTCAATTGGATCGGGCACTGATTCGTTTATGAGACCCGACAATGTTTTGTTTTCTTTGACTAAATTCTTTGCGGGACCCAGTATAACCTGGAAATGGGGAATAAAATCCAACTTTTATTTGTCGTCTTGAAAACCGACACCAGAGCGCGGTTGAGCTTGAAGCAGGGGGGCACTGTCCCACAGGGACCTCATCCAAAATCAAAATGAAATTCAAGCCAAAAAGGAGAAGTATTCTTGCGAAGAGAAGAAAAAAATCGTGCAACTTTGACATGGCAAATTGCTTATTATGGTGCGCGGTGTATCAGTCTCTTTACGTCTATTATGGTTTGACCTTAAGGCCAATTGAAAACTGTAAATCAACACTTACCTTGGAAGCATTTGATCCGTGATCCATGGACTTTGCATTGTGTCCACTCGACAGCTTGCGGATCGGAGAGGGTCCATCCAAGTCTAAGCTATCCAGCATTTGTACCATGCTATGCCGCCGGGAGAGTGTGACCAATGATTGTCTGTGCTTGGAGTTGCGACACTTCCCCGTTCGCATGTTGATCGCCTTGAAGTGATTTTGCACCACGAGCCCCAGCTCTGGACAGGAGTCATCATCCATCTAGGGGAAACAATGTGTCACAATCTCGCTGAAAAGATTACCCACTCACTGCTTACCAAGACCTTGGCATCCTTAAACATAGTAAAGCCATCACAACCACCAAACATGTAGCTCTTAATGCAAATCTTATAAATCTGGTCCAGGTTTAGGAACTCATCGGCGATCTGGACCAACTGCGGATCTATCCGCTGACCGGGCGGCTTTGAAGGATCGAATGCGAATGTGACACCTGAGACCTGAAAGGAGGATGAAGCTCTGGGTGAGTCTGTTTGAGAGCAAGGTGATGATGTTCAAGTACCTGGGGGAAACGGCCTTCCAACTTGGGGTAGCTGGAAACCGCATTCTCCAATGTTGCCAAGAGGCATTTGCCCGTGATTTCGAGGAGAATCAAGGGATCCCTCATCGGGATGATGTTGATGAGGTCCTTCATCGTAAATGGACCTGGTGGATGGATTTGATCGGATCGGAACGTTCCAGAGTTGATGACAACGACGTCGGCGCCCGTAGCGGCCAGCACTACGTCGCACACCCAATCGCCGAGGTTTGTCTCCTGCGTGCGTATGGCCGAGAAGCGACCATCCAGCTCTACACTAAAGTTACCTAGCACATCCGTCATTTTCGCTTCAATTACATCTGAAAGGGGATTCGTGATAAGACGCATTCCAAGCCTCAATGTGATTGACTTACCTGAGTACTTAGCCAGCTCGGCTTTCAGTTCAGGTTCTTCCTCAAACGCAGACGTCACATCGACAGCTTCCACGTCGACCTTGACCTTGCCCTCTTCCTTCCTGTTCTTATCCAGTGTGATCTTCGAGAACTGCCGGAAGTCCGTTCCCGACTTGACGATCTTGATTCCATTGATCTCCTTGATTTCGTAAACGTGATCGTGTCCACCGAGGATCAGGTCGATGCCGGGGCAGTTTTGCGCGAGATTGATGTCATTGGGAGTGCGCATGTGTGTGAGGGCGATCACAATTTCACAGCCTTCGTTGCGCAGTTCTTCGGCCAACTTGTTGCCAGCCTCCACGTAGTCAATGTATGTGACTTCCTGCGGATCGATGGTTGGCAGAGTTTCGAGCCATTCTTTCTCAACCAGCCCAATGAGACCGATCGACGTCTGATTGTGGAAGATGAAGTGGGTTATCTTGCCTCCTCCCAGTGGCCGGCCGGTTTCGTTGTCGACCACGTTCGACATTAGCCACGGGAAGTTGGTCTTCTTGATTAGTTCACTTAGGACATCTAAGCCGTGATCTGTAAAGAAGGGAGATTCTATATTAGGACTTAGCCATGCAGACAAGGACGATTCTGATAAGAGGTGTGTATGTGAATCTTCGTGAGGCCGTCGCGTTATTGGTTGGTGCGTCGACCCCTACGCACTTGAGCCTACGCAGCCCAGGTTCGATTCCCGGTATGAGCAAAGCACTTTTTACAGCCCCACCTCTTTCGAGTCTCTGACAATGCTCAAAGAGTACAAGAAAAAACTTTTCAAAATGGCAGTTCGGAGTCGGCAGTTGAAGATCAACTCTTCAAACCGAAGAATAGACATCACCGCTAAGCAGCGTTGCAGGAAAATTATTTTCAAGTTGCCACCACTACTACCAAAAATGCCATTGTAAGGCTCAAGTCCCACAAACGGAAATACACAACAAAATAAAAACTTGCCAAAATGTCAGAAAGGATATACACAAGGCGACGCATGATTTTCTACAACAATTTTCGAGGGACTATCGTCCTAACTCAGATGTCCACACTTTATGCACGAACTTCCGCAAGTTTGTGCAAGTGCTCGCAACCGTCGAGGGCCACTTACACTTGTGGACCAGGTAGGTAGGTGGCTATATGGGTGCCCTTTACGGCTGTGGCTTCAAGATCAACAAGATGGGTCCATTGTGCCCTTAATAGATAATACCATAAGACCTGCTTTTATTTTTACTAAGACCATCCCGCTTCAACTCTACACCGCACAGGTCTTCAAGCTCCACAAAGAAGTGTGTACCCAAGTACTTTTCCTTTCGTAGGGCTGGGCATTCACAGAGCAGATGTTGGACAGATTCTATTGCTTCCTCATATCTGCAGCTCCTGCAGAAGTCGTTGTGTGGTATATTCAGTCGCGATGCATGCGTGCCAGGCGTCGGTAAGGACCCCCATTAGAGTTCGCACCTTTTTGCGACTAAAGCTGGTCAGTGAAGTTAGTATATTTTTATTCAGTGTCGGCCACAGGGCTCTTGCTTCAATTTCCAGACTGAGTCATCTGGTTCTTACTTTATCCAGACCTTCGTCTCTCAATTTTAATGACACACAGAGCTCATATAGAGCTAATCAGCGTGAGCGCATAACGAATTGAAAAGGATTCCTTAGTTCAGATGCGTTCTGAGCTAAGGAGACGCGACGCTGTCCTGGGAGAAGGAATAGACTGGCTTCGAGTGTTGTCATCGGTGTTGTTCTGAGACAACCTGTTTTTCCTAGCCCGATTTTTGTACTTTTGTGAGCTGCCTTAGAAGATATTTCCTTTTCCAGCACTTTCACCATACAAAAGAAACGTATGTTATGATAGGTCTTACAACCATGGTATATAGGCAGGCAGGCGTACGCCTTATTTATACGGCCCTCCGTGTAAGCCTTCCAGATGAGTTAGGTATCGAGTATTAAGCCTAGGTACTGTCATTGAGTGTTTAAGTCTGACTCCATTTATAGTTGGGCAGTTAAAATCAGAAATGATTCTCTTGTGTTAAAGAGCAGGAACTCTCTTTTGTCCCGGTTGATGTTCTGCCCCCGAGCTTGCGACCAGCTGGCAGTAGTCCATGACTTAGACGTTCGCCAAGCGTTGAAGAAATTTCCCTGATACGGGGATGGCCACATCGTCCGCGTAGGCAGATACTGGGAAGCCTTCGTTGTCCAACGAGGGCCAGAAACGACGAAACACAAACTTGAGTTTTACTTCATGTAAAGGGTGATTTTTTAGCAATTATCTTTTTGGCAACACTAGTTGAAACAGCTGACGGACGTTTCGCGTTTTGTTTCACTGTCAAACATCTTCAGTTTGGTCTATAATTTAACCATGAATCGTCTTACAAACGAACAACGCTTACAAATTATTGAATTTTATTATCAAAATGCGTGCTCTGTTAAGAAAGTTCATCGCGCGCTTCTTCCATTTTATGGTCAGTTTAAGACGAAGCTCATTTTTGGCTCAATGGGTACGTAAATAAGCAGAATTGTCGATTTTGGAGTGAATGTAAACCAGAAGCATTGCAAGAGCTACCAATGCATCCAGAAAAAGTCACAGTTTGGTGCGGTTTATGGGTTGGTGGCATCATTGGACCGTACTTCTTCAAAGATGATGCGAATCGTAACGTAACTGTGAATGGTGAGCGCTACCGTGAGATGATATCCATATTTTTTTTGCTTGACTTGCATGACATGTGGTTTCAACAAGACGGTGCCACATGCCACACAGCACGCGCAACAATGGACTTATTGAGAGGCGAGTTCGGTGAACATTTTATTTCACGTTCGGGACCGGTCAATTGGCAGTCTAGATCGTGCGATTTAACGCCTTTTGACTATTTTTTGTGGGGCTATGTTAAAGCTCATGTCTATACAGAGAAGCCCGCTTCAATTGACGCATTGGAAGACAACATTGAAGCATTTATTAGTGAGATACCGGCCGAAATGTTGGAAAGAGTATGCCAAAATTGGACTAAGCGGATGGACCATTTGAGGCGCGGTCAAGGTCAACATTTGCATGAAATAATCTTCTATATTCTATATTCTATATGGACCGTACTATCGACTCAAATAAAAATATTATGCATTTTTCTGAATTTTATGTGTTTTTTTTTTTTTTTGGAAAAACTTTCCTATAGCTTTTAAAAAATCACCCTTTACTAATTAAATCGGTAATGTGCGAATCTGATCTAAAACGTCTTGATGCTCTTGACGTTTCAATGCAAGCCGCACATGAACATGACAGTCAAGTCGTCTCAAGCTATATGACGTGTTAGTCAAACTATATGACGTGTTCTCCAACGATCTCACAATCACAACCTCACAACACTTCCACAATGAGGACACCGCTTTGTCAGGCTGTTAGTTTCACGGGTTCTAACCTGCCACAGCCAGAGTACTGCAACTGCGGAAGCTTTGCACACTCTAACGAAACATTGTTGAAGAGTGGAATTTTAAAAGATAACTCGGTAGGAATCGGGTTATATGGACGCCACCTCTGCTGCACACTTTCTTGCGACTAAATCTGACAATTGATAATCTCTCTGTCTGTTTGCTCTTGCTGTTGCTCCATTGCGCAGAGTAGGCCATCTATCGAGTGCGATAGATTTTATCAGGTCAGATC
The DNA here is from genome assembly GCA_905231855.2 of Eristalis tenax. Lineage (NCBI taxonomy): Eukaryota > Metazoa > Arthropoda > Insecta > Diptera > Syrphidae > Eristalis > Eristalis tenax. Next base: position 40,666,643 of record HG993127.1, read on the forward strand.
TAGTAGCACCGGTGTCTAGCATAGAATCACCGTGTTTATGGTCCGGAAATCGTCCATCCTGGTCCATCCTGGTGGAATGGACGCGCGTCCGTATGACTCATCGATGTTGCCCCAACTGTTCACTCTGTAAAGCCATCAAAGGCTTAAAGAGAGTTTTGTTGCCCTCACTATTACTATACTGGCCTAAGTGTAAGTGCTGTCTGCAGCCAGCCGCTTCAATCTGGGACATTGCCAAGATTGCCACGGGATAGGCAGCAGTTAAGATCAGCCATCAAATAGAATGTCACTGATTTGATTCACGGTCTGACTGTCCATACACGTGATGATGCCTACACCACACTTCTGTTCTTGATTCCAAAATAACCATGGTCATCCATCAATCAAGTAAATGTGAACAACGGCACGCGAAAACATTACAAATTCATTACGTAAGCTGTAATCGTTAGTCATAGGAAAACGTTTCATGAATAAACAATCCCTGATAAGATCTAAGTGAAGTGCAAATTGCACGCTGTCTTTAGAACGAAATTGACAGAAAAGCGACAGTTTTTCACACCTTATCTCAGTCATTTACTGCAGCAACCTGTGCACACAATACAAAGTCGCTAGTGACTTCACCGCACATACCACTGATTGACCACTCCAGTGATATCGAACCCGCTAATTTGCACTAACCAAGGGCAGGCACCTAACCAACTGCGCCATCCAGTTGTCTCCAAAGCATAAAGACAGCATGATTGTGTGTAGAGGCACTCTCGTTGAAGATCTCTCTCGACGAACAAATTCGACTTTAATTGTGACCAAACATTGGGCAAAATCAGGGATTCACTCAGAATTCAGCGTGACCAGAAAAAAACTTACCAAAGTCGTGATTTCCGAAAACAGCACAATGCGTATCGACGGAGTTCAACACCGGCACCATCTGTTCCCCTTGAGTAAATGTGCTCACTGAAAGCAATCATAAATTAATGACAAAAAAAAAACGACATCAAATCAATTTTTTACTTACACATGCTCGGAGAGAATATATCGCCACTGAAGAGGATCAGCGGATCCAGCTCCTTGAAGGACCTCATGGCCGTACAGAATCTGGCAGCGCCACCAATCGGCTCAATGTCCGAGTTGGCCTCAATGTTGTACACATCGTTGTAGTGCAGAATGGTCAGTGGCTTCAGATCGCTCATGTTGGCGATCCTGGACTTCTCCAGTTGACTGATGATTGAATTGTTTCGATGAGCTTGCTTTGGGGAATCGCAGGACGTCGAGCTGTTGTGACTCGATATCAGTTTTTGACTCGACGACTGCTGACAGGAGTTATGATGGGGATGTTCCTCGACGCTGCTCGAGTCAAGATCATGCGACATAAAGTTCGGATTTGTACTCTGTATCTGTGATACGGCTCGTTTGCCAGCCTCGCGCACCTCTATCGATGCCTACGGGGAGTACACACAAATGCGTTGCGTTTTAATGAAAGTGGTAAAAGTGTGACGGGATGGGTGTATAGACGCTTATTATGACTACAAGCTGAAAGCACGAAAGCGAAAGATGATGAGGCGAGATGTTGTGTTTCTATTTTCAAAATGATCGATGAAAAGGCGTTTTTTTATTGAGAGCTAATGGAGAGTATGACTTGATTTCGAAAAAATATACTTATGTTCACTGAACAGGTGTAAGCCTGAGACCGATGATATGCTCCATCAGGCGTTTGAGTCTCGGATGCATCACTAACGAAGTTATTTATGATTGATACAAAATGGAATGGGAAGCGTTCCATCCGCAGTGCACTTGTGCACGCACATCCGTCTCGCTCTCCACCACACACATGTTAGACAAATTTGTACACCTTAGTTCGGCATTGACTTCGAAGAAGGAGATACTGCGCTGTGAGCAGTGTGCAACTGGCAGTGTTACTGCGGCACTTTAATAAGGACTCGTGCATGCATGCTCAACTATAGTATTGTCCGAAGCTGGATTCTTTAAAAACAGATTTTTTCAACTGGCATTTTGTACGAATGTCAGCGGACTCAACCGCACGCATCACATCACAGACTAGCCCACACACAGGACACACTTCAGCAGAGCGACAAGTGAACAATGCGCTGTTAAAAGTAACATCCAGCAGGAAGGACGACTGGAAGTCGATTTTACTAACAAGCCCTTGCCAAGAGGCGATTCAGAACGATATGTCTAACATACTTGTTTGAAAAGCTTACCGAAAGCTAAACCAAAACATTAGAGCTGGTTGTTGGTTGGCGTCGGATATGGTTAAGGGATGACCGCAAAACCGCGTTTTCTACAAGCTGTATCAAATTTGGATGAATTCCGGAAGGCAAAAAGGCGCATGGACAGCAGTGGTCCTGCGAAGAGGATCTTCGAATCCGAGCCTCCTGGTTACAGGTGAAGAGGAAAACCAAACCTCCGGTAAGGACCACGAACCTCCGGTATAAAGATGCAAGGCAGCTTGGACTTGTTGGCTAGAATCGGCGTGCCCAAGACCGACAGTGATGGACGGCAGCCCAGACCTTAGACTCAGATTCTCCATGGATTGCTGGGTATTTACACCGACCTACGGAGGAAACTGAAGACACTGCAAAATGGAGGAGAATGCCACAACTTTGCTCCTGCCTTTAATTTTATTAAGGCTGCTCCAGACAAATGGAGGTCTATTCGCTGGTGCTTTAGCTTGTGACGACTCTTCTGCTTTTTCTATGATGATCATATTCACTTTACTCTCAAGTAGTTGAAAATTCATTATTTAGCAGGGAATATTTAATATAAGCCATCGGCAACGGGTAAGTATGCCGAAGCAAAGTGTAAGTCCATCACTTTTTCATTTCCCAGGAACGTAGTTTTAAAACACATGCTTCGGTCGGACGACATACAGTGCTCAACTAAATTTGCTTTTGTTGCTCAATTTGGAAAAAAAGAGCTGTCATTCACAAAATATAAGTTGAAATTATTTTTGAAAGACAAGAAAATTCCAATAATGCAGGAGATGATCCTGCAAGACTCACAAGCCAACACTAGAGGCACGATCTTCCAGAAGTGCGTACAACTGTTAGCATATGCGGATGACATTGACGTAATTGGCAGAACACAGCGAGCCGTCAATGAGGCGTTTGCTGGCATTGAGATGGAACTGTTTAAAATGGGTGAATGAGGGCAAAACGAAGTATATTCTGTCCGTCAGTACTGGGACATCGACAAGGCAGTGGTCTTGGACAGAGCGTCACAATGTGCGGCTATACCTTCGAGGCAGTCAAGGACTTCGTCTACTTCCGCTACGTAATTAATAGTACGAACTAGGTCAGTAGCGAGATCAAAAGCAGAACAACTCTTGCTGTTTCTATGGGATCAAGAGGCAATTGAGTAAAAGAGCGAGAGATGGAAGGACCAAGCTGATTTTATATAAAACCCTGATGATCCCAGTCCTGCTGTACGGCGCGGAGGCATGGACAATCTCCAAAGCGGATGAGGAAGTCCCTGCTATCATCGAGAGAAAAGTTCCACGTGCGATCGTTGGTCCTGTTTGCATTGACTGTCTTTCAAGGAGGAGATTCAACCACGAACTATACGGGCTATTCAGCAACATGAGACTAGTCAGACGTCTACGGATCCATGTGGAGGAGATGTAGAGCGCATGGAGAACTCAGCTCCGGCCCGAAGAGTCTCCGATCAACAAAGGTCGCCTGAGTTTGAGTTGGCGCACCCAGGTGGAAAAGGACTGGACCCAGTTAACCAAAGATCGTGCTAATTGAAGACATGCTTTTTGGTTGGGACCCAGGTCCACCCCGGACTGTGCCGCAAAATTAGGAAGACGAAGCAATTCCAATAAAAAAAAGGCTTCCGTTTTCAACAAAAAAAAATGAAATAGTCAATTGTGAATATATCATAGTATCATCATGTATCATCATCTTCATCTTATTTTTCGTGGTGTAAGTGTTTGGTCGGATATACCCTCCTCATCGTCATGAGCTTCTTTAATCGTCGGACTCAAAAACGCTGTATTTCCAGAAGTCTGGCGACGTATTAACCCTTGAGAATGCACCCTGTTTCTGTCGTCAGTCATTTGAGGATAAAAATCTGAAAAATACACATTAAACGTCCCTTGTTCACTGACAAATTTGAAGGACAATAACGAATTGTTTGACAGTTAATCACTGATACAGAACATCAACACATGTGTGACTATAACAGGGCTTTGATTGGTAAGTGAAAATGACGACGATGTCAAGCAATTTTAAGTAGCAAGAGAGGTCTCCATCTTCACAGTGCTTGATTCAGAGACAATGGGGGCTGGAGATGTCTGACATCTCTTGCCCCTTGGTATCATCTGACAGTGGTTCTTATACGATGGGACGATAAGTGGTAAAGCCGGGTACTTTTTATATGAAATTCAAGGGAATTCCACAATGCCGACATGGACGGGGGTCATGGACGGACGGTTTCTGACTTGATTTCAGGATTCAATTCTCGTAGTTTCAGTGGGACAAATTTTTGTCATCTCCAAAACAATGGAAGATCCTAGAAATAATTTCGTGTGTTCATTAAACACCGTGATTCAGAGACAATGGAGGAAGAGATGTGCCACTTCTACGCTTCTTGCAGCCAGATTCATCTAACAGCGTTTTTTATAACCTTTTCACAGACAGGCGTCTGTGAATACGTGTGAGCTAAGCGAAGCTGATTAATCCCGCCTACCAGCATTGCGTTGCTCTATACCCCTAACAAGTGTTTGTGAAAATAAAGTAGCTGCAGAAAGCATATGAGTGACTTAAGAGCGCAACCGTCAAAATCTTAGGTGAACTGCAATGGACTGGGGTTTTCCACTGGAAATACGAATATCTCTTCCTCCATTATCTCTGCTGTGATTGCTCCCAAAGAAGAAGCACCGTTTAGGCGGAGCTGTGGCCTCGTAAGTGTTATCCAGACTCCGAAACAGGAAAATAAACCATCATTGATAGGCATTCCGACTTTAATGTCCGTTTCACAATGCAGCGTTGGTGCCCCAACTACGTGCTGATTACGACGCTGCTTTGACGCATAAATATGTCACAATTAGCTTGTTTTTTTTTTTCATTTCAAATAACTCAAGGAAATGTCAAAAAGCATCAAAATGTTTCAGCATGTTGAAACAATTTTGGTGAGAGAGCGTGAGATTACGTAGCACGATGGAGCACTACTTGACGTTTCCCAAGCATTCGGCAAAGTCTGGCATGAAGGCCTAAATTAGAAGCTACACAGGCTTCTCCCGAGAAGCTTATATAAGATCTTAGAAACCTATCTCGATAATATGATATTTAGAGTTAAACACGGAACTAAATACTCCGACTTTAAGGAGATCCAATCAGGAGTTCCGCAAGGGAGAGTCCTTGGTCCTACGTTATTTTTGTTGTACGCCAGAGACATACCTCAAACTAGTGGTGTGCCAACCGAGTTAACGAGTTAACCCGAGTTAAAAAAGAAGCAGACCGAGTTGTAACCCGGGTTCACGAACTCGGTTCGATGATGAACCGAAAGCAAAAAACATGGATTAGGGAAGATCGAGTTGTATTGTTCTATTCCATTTAGTTTCGGCGTTCTATGGGTAACGTGTTAGCGAGGGAAGCGATTGGCTCACGGCGTAGCCAATACCGACATGGGCCATCGTATTGCGTAGTTTGAAAAACGAGGCGACGCGGCAACGCAACATTGTGAAAAGGGCATAACCGCGTTCGTCAGGCCACCGATAATGCAGCATGCTCTGAACGCCCAAATGAGGCTGGTGTCCTCGAACTTGCTTTCCAAAGCCATGAAGAGACTTTAAAATGACAGTCCAAGTTGTTGCATCAGCTGTTCTTACGTATTTGGTTGTCAAAGGGATGAAATGTCCAAACACAAGCTGCCTGCGGCTTAAGAATATGGATGAGTTACAGTTTTAATTAATTGTGTTTCTCTTTTTCCAATTTATGAGGATACTCGTAGTGCGTACGCACTCGCCCTTAAGACAATTTCAAGCCCGCTTCTTCACTTAGTCGTGTCACATGTCACAGTGACAAATCACAGAAAGTGACTAAGACAGTACAGACTTGTCACAGTGACATGTGACACGACTAAGAGAATAAGGGGGAATGAAAACGCGAAATAAAACGTTGTGTTAGATAGCCGTAAGGATGGTAGCACTGCGCAGTATTTTGGGCCTTGCTTTTGAAGGAAGTGAAATATCATTCGATTCGGTGGCGATTGTGTTTCAGGCTTAACGTGCTGTTGCCTGATACAGCTTGCATCGTCAAGATAACAGTGGAACGTGTATGCACAAACATTTGCCCATGAGAATGGTGTGTGTTCGAAAAGGATACTACAATGGACCGCTTGGACTGCTTGGAGCTGTTTTACGAGACTGATGCTGTAAGTATTGGTGAGTCAGCTGAGTGGAGAGCAGCTCGCATCTTTTCAAGCGTGTAACATTCAGATCTCTGTTCTTGAATGACTGATAATCCAAGCAGCAGTCGAATGCATTCTCCGGTTTGTTGCAGCGAGTAAAAATAAATGTAATATTCCGCTGAACTGAGACTCCAACCTTCCAGCAGAGACCATTCTGTTCGTCGAACTGTGCCCACACATTTCCAAAAGAAAAAACAAAATATACTCAAATACACATGCCAACGTAGTGTCAACACATAAATTTACTCCAAATTTTCCAAATTCGAAATTTGGCAAGTATTCAGACAGATCTAGACAAAATGTGGCATGAAAATGAATACGAGTGGGAAAGTCATCTATTTTTACACCATCATGCAGTAATTCACAAACATATAAAAGCTTTAGACGTACTACACCGACCTTCATGCCCAATTAATAAACACAATATAGGATTCCCAAGCACACTTATTCCAAGATAGCACAAGACACTGTGAGGCTAATGAACTCCGTCACCGACTAAGCGAACAAAAATGTAAATAAACAACAAAACGTATGATTATCTATTCACAATGGAATACCGACTACCTTTCGGTGAGCACACCGTCTAATTCACAGTGTCTCACATCTCACATTCCAGTGGGAGAACGCAAATAGTGACAACAAACGAGTGCCCCCCTCAGAGACAAATGGTGCGGCTAACTACATAAATAAAAATAAATATCACACATCAAAAATACAAAACAGAACACAAAGAATTTAATATTTCCCAATCATGTATGCATACGTACGAATGAAACCCAAACAAGAGTGATGTGGGAACAAACAAAAAAAGGATGAAGCAACACATAACATAAATTCACACAAATGATCAAATTTCGTAACAGAAACCAGACAGAAATGAGAAAGCAAGCCCAAAGTGATTTGAAATTGCATAAGGAACAACATTTATATTAAGGAACAAAGTTTTGTTTTGTTTAAAATGCAAGTGACCTGTTTCAACCATCCAACAACATTTCTAAGACCTTTCGTAACTTCGGTTGCTTCTGTCAGAGCCGTAGAGCTATTTTCAACCAAATCACCCAATTTAGATCGTAGTCCTGATTGCGATGTTATTTCTGCCATTATACTGTATTAAATAATATAATTAATTTTTTGTTTTGTTCTTGATTTAAATTTTATTTTTTTCTAAGCACATATTTAAAAATAACGAAAAAACTTAGTACTAAATTAAGCAAACAAAAAGCAGTCTGTTCTTCAATTAATGTATTTTTTCTTTGTCTTTGGCTTTGAAATGCGAAACAAGTGATGTGTGGTTTTGAATTCTATTAAGACATTTTTTTGAAATTTTAAATTTATTTTTTTAATTTTTAAGTTAATTTTAGAACTGTGGTGAAAATCCAAGCATATCTACGTGTCGCGTCAAATTATGAGAAAACATTGCTATTTTATAACAACATGGATGCCGGTACAGTTGGAGGTGGCCTTGGGAGTAGATTCTACAGTCCCAGTCGCATAGTGCCTCCAGTTTTCAGACATCTCCGTACTGCGAAGTTTGACTGGATGAAGAAGCTCTGAGCATTGTCAGTAAGAAAAGCGAGATGCCGCAGTGAAGTTCCTTCAGGTCGGGAATTGAGAACCCAGTGTTGGTGTCGTCGCCTTTACTAACACATCTAGTCACAAAAGTCCACATATGCTGCGCAATTTCTTGATTATTCTCTTGGCTAAGGGAGAGTGGACCTTTCTGAAAATCGAAGCATTATTTTTCTTTGTATATTGTTATACTTATGAACACCATTGAATAGAAAAGAAACGCCCGAAATTCAAGAAGCCATCCGAGAAGAAGAAGAACACCTGCAGAGGCTTTACTCCCTTAGGGCTTCCTCTGCTTCTCGTGACCGTTAGAAAGCACTGGTAGCTAAATAGCAGTCTTGGAAGGAGTTCGGCGAGAGGTTGGAAAGCGACCATAGATCTGCGGAAAGGTGTCCTGGCAAACCATTCGCCGACTCAGAGGAAGGAAATTGAACATCATCGAAGGAGTCAAATCCAAAGATGGTGTGTTGTCTTCCAATGAGGTGGACATCTTACGCGCCTAGATCGTATTGTATTTAACATTTCTAGACTTGATTTATGCACCCACGTTAAATTATTGGTCTACGCCAACAGGCCGAGCACAAAGAGAATATTGAGCGAATTCCCCTCAAATGTGCAGAGTCATCGCCAGTCACTGGCGGCCAACGTGCCTGTGGTGGGCGTTGAATGTACGACGTTGAATTCCATAAATAAGTGCTTCGATTGTACTTGAAACCAATAACCAATTTTTCGAGATATCTCAAAGGGCTTTGAAAAAAGAGCTATCGAGTTGTTTTTTATTGGTATTTCCATAGAAGTAGGTAAATATGTGCTTAAACCTTTTATATAAAAAAAAAACACAGGGCCAGTCTGAGCCAAGTGAGCGCCCTACGTTTGGCGCCCCTCTTACTTTTTTGTAGCATAATTCCTTCCCAGATTGGAAATGAGGTAGACATTCAATGCGTGTCACAAATGTGTCAAACTAGCAAATGTCCATCATCTCAAAATAATAATAAACTGAGTTTCCCGATCATGTGAGCGAAACGCGCAGAGCTTTTTCCTACACTTGTAAAACTTACTCATTTGCCATACAAATCCATAAAATCCTACCAAGGCTGAGCACGATATTTCTCGCACAAGCACCCATGACCCTGGACTTCTTGAGTGAGACGTGCTGACTTTTTCTGCACGTTTCAATCTAAATGGGGCACTCCAAGGGACTAAGAACACCCGATTCCATTCAGAGATGCCCCAATTACAGAGTGTCCCAACTAGGATGTTTCACTGTAGTTACTAGTTGCTTGTGTGTGAATGGGTTTTCTGTGTGAACAGGTTAAAATGATGAACGCATTAAATTATTTAGGCTTCAGAATGCGCCCATAAGAGCTTGGCGCCCTGTGCATTCACACATATGGTGGTTCCGGCCCTGTACAATTCGGGGATTGCAATAAAAGTCATTCAAAAATAAAGTTATACGAGATATTTTGAATGCTCTCTGTGTTCAAAGAGGGGGGGGGATTGCTATTGTAGACGACTGCATAGTCATTGCACAGACATTGTGATTTCAACTGAGCAATACTCCGGACATTGGACACACGAAACCTCGTGCGTCGACTCCAAGTTTCTAAGCTGCGCAGCGACATCAGCTTAGCCAGGCGTCTTTGCAAGACAGCACTGTTTCAGCCCGAAGAGTCTTTGATTTGACACGAGTTTATCAACGCAATAGGGGACGCCAACAAAATCCACGGAGAAGGACCTCAGTACACTTGGGAAAGGAGTGCGTAATTGGAAGCAATTGCTTGAAGACCGCGCCAGCTGGACAGGTTCATCGATCCCTATGCAACTGATACTGCCTGGGTTCGATTCCCGGCCGGTACTACGAAAATTAATTTTCACGGCTCCACCTCTTTCGAGTCACAGTTATGCTCAAAGAGCATAACTGTCTAGAAACAAAAAACCTTCTCAAATTGGCCTTTCGGAGTCGGCATATTTCAATTTGGAAACCTGATAATGCCAGGCTTTAACATACATTCTGGTGGAATCGATAAACACGTACCAACGCCTGTCAGAGACCGCGCTGTTGTGAATTGGCTTTTACTGGTAAGAGGCATCAAGGTCTCCTCCTATTCTTATTCAGTATTGTTGGACATATCATCATGGAAAGACTTACACCTCAACCACTCACACCTCTGTGCAAAATGTTGTTCACGCACTTAGAGGAACGTGATGGGTGCACCTATATAACTGGGATCGTTATTGTCTTTACAATTGAGTCCCAGTTTAGGTTATTTTTTGGGGCTAAGTGAAGGCAAAAGTTACGATCCAGGACTTGGAAGACAACATTACACAAATCCACTGGAATTAATTTTCAAAAAAGTAGGAACCAGCACGACCATGAGACTCAAAGCACTCCGACTCGCCATTGGTCACTCAAGCGTTCTGCACAAATACAACATCCTCTCCAGCCTACTGTCCCAAACTATCTTCGAGAAGGAATTCCCTCTAGATCGGATTGGATGTCTGATAACCAGACGCTGGCTGCGCGTTTTTTCAAGGCGGATTGAAGACGGAGGAGGGAATAAGTGCACGTGTCTGCTCCAAGGACCTTAATATTGCAAGATCCGTGATCACTGAAGCGTCTGCTAGGCAGACACCGCAAGAGGCATTATTCTGGCTCAAAAACAATGTAGTATCCAGTAGTAACAGTCGGCCGCAATTATGTTCCTGGACAATGTCATGGTAAACTCAAAAGCGTCCCGTAATTTCAGGCTGTCTCCACACCTCATGACGGTGCCAGGACATTGTGACATAACCGGCAATTGATATGCGGTTGAACCCCCTAGGTGTGGTACAACCTCTCCTCTCACAATGGGAAGAGTTCCACCTTCCAACCATGTCCATAAGATACACACAATCACAACTAGCAATCATAAATGGCTAGAAGGCATCACCTATCTTAAAACGAAATCCTAAATCCTGGCCATCACTAAATTCTAAATGATCACTGAGTCTGCTTGGACTAAGCAGACCTTCACTCAGGACGCTCATCGGCGTTATAACCGGAAACTGTTCAACTGGCATACACGCCAGCAGTACTGGTGTGCCGCAAAAAGATTTATGCAGAAGCTGTATGGATAAAGAGAGGTATACTCGTCTGTTCGGCTACCGCTCTGGCGAGGCGTAGGTACTTACAGGCCTACTGTTTCAATAATCTCAATGAGCTTAATAGCGCCAGTAATAGCTAGTTAAACCGGTTCGTCACAAGCACCAACCGGTTCCAAGATTAGGAGGCACTGGGACTACCTTGGCTGTGACTGCCTTCTGCTGTTAGCCACTGACAAAGATTGATCAAGAATGTTGACTCAGGATGGCCTGTGTAAGGCGTAGTCGTCCAAATTAATTGTGCGGTCAGGAGTACTCTGTGCATCATAGTCTCTTGAAGACTATGACTTCACTGACCCACAAAACCTCAGGAGACTGGGCAGGACATCGTTGGCAGCTGCTGAACGGATGACTTTACTTTCTATCCGCCTTTGGTGTCTAGTCAACATAAAATCTTGGTGGCTCACTGTCACGGACAACAAATGGCAAATTTACTTCGTTTTATGCTCAATTGCAGATGGCTCCCCATCAGTGGTTAATGGACTAACTTTGATACGATTCGAGTTGAGTGGCAGTTCACTCGACCAGTCAAACTTAACCGAATAAGTTTTATAACGATATTTTCGTGCCCAAACAAGCTGTGTTTACGGCCGGCTACGCATATTTACTTGTCGTCGTTGCATAGTGATTTGGGCGCAGGCTCTTTTCACGACTCCACCTCTTCCGAGTCACTGATAATACTCAAAGACAATTGTCCAGGAAAAGCTTCTCAAACTTCGCCCTTTGGAGTCGGCGTGAAACTCAAGGTCTCATCCATTCCAGAACGAGTGTTGCTAGGGCCAGGTTATACAAATTCACAATGGCTTACTGCTTCTCACTGTTACCATGCACTCTTCACTGCCTGACCACAGCCGGTTGTCAGGCACATGACGACAGTGTGATCAAATACAGACCATCTGAAACTACTTCGGTTCCTCCAACCAATCTCTGTCAACAGACCGCACAAATATTTTCGAAAACTAAAAAGGTGCTTCAATTCCCAGAAGGAAATCAATCGCAATCGAAACAACAAAACCGAAGGCAGACGCCAAGACAATCAACACTCACTTCAGACTAGGAATATTGAATTTCAAAATGATAGTTAAGAACTGATTGGACGTTCAATTAGAAGTGAAGTGCTTCGAAAGATAACCACTCTGAACTGCAACAGGCTCGCTTTCACTTCCGCCCACGTAAACAATGGAGTGCGTTAAAATGCAAATGCTTTACATAAGTTAATTCTTCACCACATCACTTGTTTCTCGAGATCGCAAGAAAGTAAGAAAAGACAACTCAACTCTATACCACATCTAAGACGAAAATTAACAATCAGTTCAAAATTTACAAAAGCGTGTCAAATGTATTCGAAATCGGAAAAAAAACTAAATTTATGTTGGAAAAAAAATTTTGGATCTTCAAAGCAGTCCTCATGTTCGTCGAAATAGAAAACTAGAAAACTACTAAGTATATCACAAACCCACTCACTAAAAAACTCTCTGCATTGTGTATATTTGATATCACTTAATTTCTCAGGAGAAACAAAAACAAATAAATTATTAAAAACAAAAAACCTTCAAACCCGATCTGCACAAGAGATGCGAGGCAACGTCTTTTTGTTTGTTTGGTTTTTGCCTTCTCTTCAAACGTTCATCACTAGGTTCTTTTGTTTTTCGTGTAGTTTTTTTTTTTTTTTATTAAAAAAATAGTGACTAGACTGTGGTGACAGATAGCACAGATAGAAGGGTAAAGACACTTAAAAAGAAAAGAAAAACGTTGTAAACAAACTACGGGTAGAGGACATTAAAACACACACGACAGTATGTATGCAACAGCGCTTCTCTGAAAATCCAAATTAAGAAAGGAAAAAAAAAAACACAACTTTGAATAACCACTGAACACGATTGCATTCAAATGAATATAAACAAAAAAAAGAAAACTTAAACAATTCCTCTCACACACACGCACACAGAGAAGCACACACACACGATTTCGACATAACGCGACATAAGGTGGTGCCGTGGTGGTACTTGCAATAAATATTGTATAATACTTTCGCTCTCTCTCTCTCTTTCTCTCTTCTTCGCTGTGTTCGTCTCCATCGCATTCCACGCTCATTCGTGTGATGAGCAAGCCCCCCCCGGCCTCGCGTGCCAAAAGCTGTTGTGTCTTCGCCTCTCTCACTCTCTCTCTTTCTCTCTCTCTCGTCGAATGTCAATATCAAAATCAAGGTCCGATCGCATTATTAGATCAAGTTCGTCAACCAAGGCGCTAGCAATTCCCTCGCGAAAACCGTTTCTAAAATAAGCCCAAGACAACTTGAAGCGACACCTTTTTGTTGCGGAATTGATATCGCATGCCACTGCACATCGCCTCATTGTGCGGGTGTCATGGAAGTGGCAGACAACAACAAGTGAATTATCAAGAGGAACCAGACAAGCGGGGAGATACCGCTGTGCATGAAGTTAATCGATTGCATTGAATGACAGCTCTGCATTTTATTATCAAATTAACGATGGCACTTTTAACTTTCAGCAGCCAATTGTGGGACGCGACCGGGAATTGTGTGTGAGACGCTGATATGAGTGATTTGTTTGTTGTTTCTGTGACGGCGGCGGCGGCTTCATAACCCATTCATGATGCATGCATACAGTGGGGTGAAAAAAATATCGGACTGTATTTGTTTTTTTCTTTTGGTCTGATTTAAATGACAACACCATTACCCTCTGAGTGATATTGTTTGTAAATAATTCTTTATCTTGGAGAAAAGGTTTCTTTGTAGAGGGACAGGGTGGCGGCCAGCGGTACCCACACACTAACTTGATATGAGTCTGTCTGGGGTTCAGTTGAGCCGCTTTATGTTTGCCAATAACCAGATAAGCTTTTATTGGTTCTGTGAATTGTGCAGTTGGAATTATTATTAATATTGTTGAGGGTATATTGCACCGCAACCTTTCGGTCTAGTGTGCCCCTTTTCATACATTTGCTTTCTTACCAACTCCCCCCCGTTCAGCTCTTTTCAGAGTTGTGTTGAGGCTTATCTGCTCCTGTTGCGCAGGAGCTCTATGAGAGCTGGTTCTAGTGACTTCAGTTCTTCCTCTGATATGGCCCAGGTATCTCTTTTGTGGGCTAGTGCCTCACAAAGTCCCAGTATATGTTCTGGAACTTCGTTAGATTCTCCGCAGAATCTGCAGAGGCCTTCCTCTGAGACTCCTAGCTTCCTTAGGTGCTCCCTGAGCCTACAGTGCCCCATTAGAAAGACTGTTAGGATAGGCCTGTTCTGATACATGCCTCAAACCTCTTCCGGCTATGTTGACCCAAGAGTTTCTTGGCCTGCTTCATGCCATGAGCGTTGTTCCTTCTTTCTAGTTCCCTGAGGATGTGGTCTCCTACAGTGCAGAATGGTTCGGGGCCTATAGAAGGTTCCTATGCTCCTTTCCTAGCGAGGGAATCGGCCATTTCATTGCCTTCTATTCCTGTATGGCCAGGTATCCAGCAGCTTCATTAGCTTCTGTAGACATTCCCACACGAGCTTGGATTTGATGATAAAGGAGTCTGGATAGCGGCACGACCTGATGGTTGCTGTCAAGATTGATCTGAGCGCATCTGTCTATGGCATAGACTTCTGCTGGAAAGATGCTGGTGCGTTTGCCCATCGGTTTGTAATACTTTGTGTCCAGATACTCCTGCACCTGTGCCTCCATTAGTTTTTGATCTGTCTGTATACCATTTCACCGTATTGCTGCTCAGTCTGTGGACTATGAATTCATTGCTCCAGTCTTTTTTGGAGCTGAGCTTAATGGTGAACCCCTTTTGGAAGTTGAATTTCCCCATCGCGTCGTCCGTCTGAATGGCCAGGACTGGGAGCTTTTTGACTTGTGCATCGAATCGTCCCGACGTAATGCACCTGTTTTTTTTTTTTCCTGTCCCTTCTTTCGCCATTCTCACGATTGTCTTATTTGCACACTCTGCGACGACTAGACGCAATGGAGTCAGCTCCAATAACACCTCCATGGCGGAAGTTGTGCAAATTCTCATGGCCCCTGTTATACAGAGGCATGCCAATCTTTGAACTTTGTTGAGTGTCCTCTTGCGCTGATCAGGTTAGTTCCTTTGGAGCATGGTATTGCACCGTATGTGTTTATTGGCCTAACAATAGCTATGTACATCCATCTTAGAATGATTGGACTGTAACCCCAGGACTTGCCCGCTAAGCTTCTACAAATCAGTAAAGCACGCGTCGCCTTCCTGGTGATCCCTTCTATGTGTCTTTTCCTGATGAGTTTGCTGTCCAAGGTGACTCCTAGATATTTTATCTCTTTTACTGGAGCCAGTGCTGTGCCTGACAGACAAATTGGTTTTAGTTGTTCCAGTTTGTGTGTTCTTGTGCTGCTTTTAGCCGGATTTAGATTCAGCCCAGCTGATAAACACCACTCTTTAGTAATTTTTAGTCCCCATTCGATGATATCATCTCCTCTATCCTGCCTCTGGGTATAATGACTATATCATCAGCATATGCCTGACATTGGATGCCGTGGTTTGTTTGTATCTCCAGAAGTTCATCTACAACTAGACTTCACATTAGAGGAGATAGAACTCCTCCTTGAGGACATCCTCTTCTTGCGTCATCTTTAATTATACCTTCTGATGCATTCGTCGCAGCTGTTCTTGTGCTCAGAATTCGGCTCTATTCGGTTTACTTTCTCCTTGTCCAGAGCTCTAATAATCGCGCTAATGTGATGTGTTGTCGAATGCTCCTTCAATATCTGTCACAAATAACTATTTCTTTCGCTTCAAGGGCGCTTTCGTCAGTTGGTATAGCAGCTGGAACACATACCTTCATGACGGGGACATTACGAAGTGTCCCTTAAAAGGGGGGTTCCTTTTAGAGGGGTGGTCGTAAAGAGAAGATTCATGGTTAAAAGCCTGAGAGGGTGAAATAAAATGCACTACGGAAGAAATGGGATTAAAAAACGAGGGAAAATGCAGAAGTAAGGTGACACGTGAAATGCATCAAGAGCGGTAGATGCGAGCTTAGCTTACGCTGCTATTGAACACACACGCAGCTACGTTGGACGACTTCTCGTAAACGTTACAATAAGTGTTTGTCCAGTGAATGAACAATGAGAGGCTCTCTCTGAGAACCAAGTTTTTGTTTGAGGATCAGGTCTATTTTGGACTGTAGAGCCGCTCCAAAAAATAAGACAGTGAAATCCCAGGGCAGAGCGCCTTCGACTGAAGATGGGGAGTTCAAGTCCCTTGAAACGTTGTTGGCTAACTTGAGAAGGGTTACTCCTCCTCAGAGCCCATCTCTCTTTACGGATGACGGCGAAGGAACTGATCAACAGACTGATCAATGGCGACATTCGGACCTACCGGGGGTGTTCCCCTCTTAGAGCAGCTTTGACATATTCGGGGCTCGTGGCATGCCACATGCGTCAGATTTACGGACACCTGGCTAAACTCATGTCGCTGTGTAGTTCGTAAAGTTCGGGGTGGGGACTTTTCAACAACATCAGGAGTCATCTTCGAACTGCATTGGACGGTGGTGTCTAATGTCTCTAGTCCCTAGAAGTCTGGTATGGTTCACAGACGGATCAAAGATGAACTCTGAAGTTGGGTCTGGAGTCTTTGGACCCACCACAATATTTCCGTATCCATGGACTCGTCGAGTCCTACCGTGTTTCACGCAAGACTCAACGCCATCGATCCAAATACAACCTCTCTTAAAGGTATTAAGGGCACTAAAATGCAAGCCTTTTTAGACAGTCACGCAGAACTTAAAGGATTCTCGTCTCCGCCAATGGATCCCGAAACGGTCAAATGTTGCTACGAAGCAGTACAATCCCTTGCGAAACAGCACAAACTGAAGCTCGGATAGGTCCCTGGACACAGGGGGATTGGAGGCAACGAATCCGCAGATGAGCTAGCTAGGGCTGGCTTGGAATCAGTGTTCATAGGTCCAGAACTGTACTGTAATGTGGAAAAGGTGGAAATCGCGACCAATAGACCAATGGGAAATCTAAACGATTATTTAGGCCTGGTTCTTATAATCATATGGTCTGCCTCAACAGTGTAAAAATGCTAACGAGTTTTCTTGCTGGCCACTGACGCCAGAATTGCGTGTGGAAGAGCATTAGACAACCGAGCACATTTTATGTGAATGCTCGGCAATACCCTGGGTAAGGAAACGTCTTTTACATATGAAAGATCTATGTTTCATAATGGAAGTTGTACGTCTATTGGACTAACTCCAACCCTTCGACCAGGTCGCGGGGTCCCTGCCTTCACCGCGTAGTTTGTGCAAGAGGAAAACAAACAAAAAAATACGTCTACACTAACCTAATAGTCGATGACATCGTTGATGACACAGAGAGGGAATAAATCCTGTGCGAGGCAGCTCTTACAACTATTTAAGCATAGCGACGGAGGTGTGGATCAACTCATTGATCAGCGCTGGCGCCCTCTCACAGTCAATCTTCCTTCCAGGCTTTTTTTTCCTGGTGTCCCATTTGAATTGAAATTTAGTTTAGAACACAGAAAACTTGACTGACTTTGAGACTGACATACAAAATATGTAAATTTTAACGAAACTTAACGAAACTGAACAAAAAGGGTTAAGGCTCAACATGAGTGTACATGAGCTGGTGTCAAACTTTAACGAAATGTTTCGTCATGTTTGCAAAATACACGAGCGCTCTAGATCGTGCTTGACGAAACATTTGTATGGTTTGTGCATGCTGCCAAATTCACATATTCTGACTGAAATTTTCGCAATCCTTCGCAGGCGACAATATAGATTGCCTCATACGGGTGGGAGTATTATCTCACTCGCTCACGTTTAACACTTGCTCATGCTCCCTCATGCACTTTATAGTTGTGCCTTTATTATGACCACGGTGCATGGCTTTTATGTTTGGACCTCAATGGCAATTCATAAAAAATTGAGTGTCATATAAACGATCTGAAAACCAGACGATTTATATTAGTCCTTTCGTGAAATTTTGCTGCATCCTTTCATTGAAGGACAGCTATCAGAAAGAGTATACACAAAGTCACAACGCGCCGCATTAATTTGAAAGAAGCGCAGAACTTCATTCGCCATGAATTCAGCCACCGACCTTAGTAACGCGGATACTTGTTGCGCGTGTTTCCCAGCCAATACCAATTACCCATTTGCCTATCCGAAAAATCGACAAAACCACTGTTTTGCTGCATACACTCAATTTGTGAATACAAAGCGTATACACGCTGCAGATACAGGCACTCTCAGTAACCCCGCCATTATCTCATCGTTAAGCCGTATAACGTAACCATTTGGACAAATAAACATTAATTCACGCCCCAGCAACGCTATGAGACACGACCACCGAAGTGTCATTATGCCGCACAGAGGAATAGACAGGCCACCTCTGAGTTGATTGGTAAATAAAATGATTTAATTAATTATGATTAAAGCAAAATAAACGACGCTACCAGATGACCAGAGAGCACTTGGACCATTTGGGCAATGTTGACCAGACGCACACAACAGCCGGCCAGCAGAGGATGCTTGTGTGCGCAGAGTCTAGTCGGTATTGGGTGCGGATGATGGGTTATTTGAACATAAGTAGACCCGGAAGTCGAGGCGAAAGCATGACCAAGTCATCACAACGGACGGCTCACTTGGCAAATATACTCGGTGACTCGCATTTTATGGGTTGCAATTTGCGGACTGGTTATCTTACATTGTAAATCAACGTGGAGTCCGATTCCGGAACACGTAGCCTGCGGGCAGTTACAATAAGAATTTGGGCAGAGTTCAGATTTAATCGCATTTTTTTCCCTTCCTTATGCGCCAAGAAATTTGCCTTTTTCGGTGCGATTGAAGGCAGCCAGATATTGGCGTAAATTCGCGCGTTTATTTCCCGACCATTCATGGGGAAAATATGCCTGGTTTGGGGCGTATAATACGTTTGACACCGCTGACATTCATTTGGCACCAGCAAAGTGAGCGGCAGTGCCTTAGGGCAGCCGCAACCAGGAGTGGGTTGATTTGGCGGTTACCTATTAGATTTCCATGGGAGACTGTTGATTGTGTTACTTGGGTGAGCAACCAAAACAACCAGACGTTGCTGGAGGGGCCTACAATGTGCAGACAGTCATTAGACATTGTGCAAGGTCATTCTCATTCGAATTCATAGAATTTCTTAAGCTGCTTATGGCGGCCGTGGCATGCGACGTGGTTGGTGCGACGACACCTACGCACTCGAGCCAGGTTCGATTCCCGGTACGAGCAAAGTACTTTTCACGGCCCCACCTCACACGCTCAAAGACTACAATTGTCTAGAAAATGCTTCTCAAACTGGAGTTCAAAAACTCTTTCCACTCGTGCGAGAACAATAGCACGCGCAACACGAGTGGTTGCTGAGAAGCTAGGCCCTGAGCATCTGAGGGCTGTAGCCCCAACCATACTACGATGTCGAGTGTTGAACGATGGGTTGAGACATATGCAATCTATTCAGTCAGTAGTTCAAAGCCAAGTCACTGAGATCTTAGCTTCCCAGCTTCCATTCTCGAACATCATTCTGTTCGGATACGGAGTGATGTCCTCTGATCTTCCATGTTGTACGCCGAACAGTGGACAGGCGACTCAAATGGGAGCCGAATGTTTTCCTCACAATTTCCTATAGCCTGCGGCCAGACTCTTGACTTTTTTTTATAAAAGACCCGTCTGACGGGTTGAGAGAGAACTTCTTCTTCTCCTGTCTGGCGATACTCCGCCTGCGCTGTTTTTACCTGCCGTCGCAACTACAAGGTTCTCCTCCGGTTAATTGTGTCAAAGAACGGTACTTTTACTGGTGGTTGCACCAGTAAAAGGTCGCCGGTCGCCGCAGACGCTGGCTATTCGAAACGGCGAGACAATTGATCATGGTGGCCAACTTAATTAGAATTAAGTTAGCTTTAAGAAGAAAATATTAAAAAATTCAAAAAAAAATCATATATTGGGTATATAACTTACTCGTGTGGTTTGCTAAGAGATGGCGTAGCTTGTATTATTCCACTGAAACATGCGTTGGAAAGCTACAGCCATTGTATGTCATTTCAGTATATGTCATTCATTTGAAGCGTAAACAAGAATCATTTTTTTCACTCAAATGTGTCAAACTTTGTGCCCGAAAAAGTGTTTTTGCGGGGAGTTCTTCTTCATTACTTTAATATGAAGAAAACTGCTGCTGAAAGTCATCGTATTTTGGTGGAAGCTTATGGTGAACATGCGCTAGCTGAGCGTGCCAAAAGTGGCTTGGCCAACCTGCCAAATCAACGGCAAAGCTGAATGTCCATGGCGCAAAGGTAATGCTCTGTATTTGAGATCAGAAGCGTGTGCTGTATTATGAGCTGCTAAAACCGGGTGAAACCATCAAGGGACAACGCTACCGAACACAATTAATCCGTTTGAAGAGAGCAGTACCCAAAAAACGCCCGAAATGCGACCAAAAACCGTCAAGTGATAGATCCAATATGTTATGTAAATATATAACGTATACGCCCTGGTGCACACGTCTGTCTTTTACGGACATAGTTAATTTAGTTATTAAGGTTTAGGTTAGGTTAAGTAATTTAGGAGTGCATTCAATAAGTCATTGTTAAGATATTTAAGCTAGTTTTAAGTGTATTTTGTCAAGCCAGTAAGTAACATTAATGTCAATAAAAAATACATTGAAAAAGAAAACATCATTCTGTCCAACTTTTTAACAGGACGGTATGTATGGTTAGGCTTCTCTGAACCTTAGGGCCGATGAGGCTGCACTGTTGCTGCAGGTCGAGATGAGGGAGAAAGAGTATGGCCTCGAGAGAGATATTTTTATTTTAGTTAGCTATGTGAGAATATGTTTCCTCTCCAATGCTTTCCACCATACCAGAGGACCGTCAGTCAAGACGGCTGCTTGCTATGATGGTGTACAGTCTTACTTACTTACTTAAGGTGGCGCTACAGTCCGGGATGGACCTGGGCCTCAACCAACAAGCGTCTCCAGCCAGCTCGATCTTTAGCTAGCTGTCTCCAGTTTCGCACGCATAGTTGGTTGAGGTCCCTTTCCACCTGAGTCGCGGTCTTCCTCTACTGCGCCGTCCCTCGGGGGTGGATTCGAAGACTTTTCGGGCCGGCGCATTGGCTTCCATCCGCTCTACATGACCTAGCCACCTCAATCGTTGGATCTTCACTCTTCTGGCTAAGTCGATGTCGCTAAACAGCCCGTATAGTTCGTCATTATATCTCCTCCTCCACTCACCATCTATGCAGACGGGACCGAAAATCACACGAAGAATTTTCCTCTCGAATCAACCAAGAGCAGCTTCATCCGCTTTTGATAAAGTCCATGCCTCCGCGCCATATAGCAGGACTGGGACGATTAAGGTCTTGTAGAGCGTTAGCTTGGTTGTTCGAGAGAGGGCTTTGTTTACCAATTGCTTTCTTAGCCCAAAGAAGCAGCGATTGGCAAGAGTTATTCTTCGTTTGATTTCAGCGCTGGTGTCGTTGTCTGAATTGATAGCGGTGCCTAGGTAGACAAAGTTTTTGACTACCTCAAAGTTATATCTGTCTGCTGTGACGTTCTGACCGAGACGTCGGTGTTGGGTGTCCTTTCTCGTTGACAGCATATACTTGGTCTTACCCTCGTTTACCGCTAAACCCATCTTCGTGGCCTCCGTTGCAATACCCACAAAAGCGCCATTGACATCACGCTGCGTTCTTCCGATAATGTCAATATCGTCGCCATATGCGAGTAGTTGGACGGACTTCTGAAAGATTGTTCCTCTGGTGTTGGCGTTCGAGTTTTGAACAATTCTATCAAGAACGATGTTGAAAAAGTCGCATGACAGCGCGTCGCCTTGTCTGAATCCTTTTTTGACATCAAAGGTCTCGGTTAGGTCTTTACCGACCTTGATGGAGCAGCGTGCATTCTCCATCGTCATCCTACACAAACGGACGAGTTTGGTAGGGATGCCAAAAACAACAGTCAGTATACAGTATACCCACCTCACATTTTTCTGAAGGAACGTGTAAAACGCCAAACACGCCTTCTTTATATGGTCCTCCGTATTTTCCTTCCAGATGAGTTTGGAGCCATGTACAAAGCCTAATTGGACAGGTGCACCCAGGGATGTTCCTCTTCCTAGCCTAGTAACGAGCAACATTTCCGTTTCATTCGTGTTGACGTTCAGTTCATGAGTCAGAGTCCAGATATTGACTTACATTAGTCCATGACTGAGACTCTAGCTCCGTTGGGTAATGTGAATCCGTCCCAACGATTTAGAAATTTCCTCTCCCACTAGGATCCGTACAAGGGGTGAAGGGACTTCTGCTTGGGGTGTCCCTCTAGGGCGGTGTCGAGCGATCTAGTTGATTGAAACTGCTGCCTACCGTAGATGTCTATCAGACGTGTCGTCAGAAAAAAGGAAGAGAGGCAGATGGGTCTGTAGTCTTTCGCAGAGGTGTTCTCACCTGTCTTGGGAATGCACACGACTCTGACCTCTTGGAGTAATTTCTGCTAATTCATTAATTCAATCAAAGAAACGTGTAGGATGAGAACGATTTTGGCAGCAACGCCGTCACACTTATACTCTATACAGAAATCTGACGGAAGCTGGAGGTACCCACTTTCCAGGCTCATGCTGACACTCACACAGTACCGAGCAGGCATCAAAGAAGGAAAGGTTAATTAACTAGAACAGGATAGCGTGGGCAGTTAGACCCATCTCTTCGTACAACACCCTGCCAATACACGTCCAATTATCCTCCAGGTCGTCGGAGAGCTACAGGAGTCGGAGAGTATTTCTTGGCCGAGTAACTTCTATAAAGGATGCCCAATGCTAGGCTATGTTTCAAAAAGATGGCGAGAGGTCAATGCAATTTTAATAGCCTAGGCAAGTAAGGCAAGTCGCACTACTGCCAAAGTTTATAGACCTACTACCCTCTCCTCATTCTGCAACGCTTGACATCTGCTTTAGCGATCAGGTAGGTGAAAGCTCCTTCTCTAAATCGCAGCCCGCATACCGCAGTCGCTGAAAACCGCACTACACCAAGTAGTGTCTGCATTAGAAGGAATATACCCTGAGCGCGTTCCTCGATTTAGAGGGAGCGTTCAACAACGTAACAAACGATGAAATTCGGACAAGCTTCCTTAAAGCGGGACACAATGTGCGACTCTGCAAGTGGATTGGACTGATGTTGCGATCGCAACTGATTCATTCATCCCTCGTCGACCTATTCGTCGGAGGAAAGGGAAGGTGAATAGAATAGTTGGACAACGAATAATTCTCACCAGTTGCCTCCGCGGACGAGGTGGCCATGCCCGTATCAGGAAAATTTCCTTCACAGTTGGTGAACGTCTATATCATGGACTAATGCTGAAGGTCAACCCGGACAAAACAGAGTTGCTGCTCTTAACCAACAAGATAATCATTCCTGCCTATAAATGGTGTCAGACTCAAACACTCAAAGGCAGTGCCTAGGTGCCATACTCGATACCAAACTCATCTGGCTAACACGGAGGACCGTATAAAATATCATAGTTTGGTCTAATAGGGCCGATATGGCAGTCAGAGGTTGAACTGACCAAAGGCTTCGAATCGACTATGCCGGGTATACACAAATTCATGGAAATTCCGATGTCCTGAAATGCAGCCCAAGAGATCGGAGGACCGTATGTGACGAGATACCATGGCTGTAAGGCTTATCCTGACATACGGTTCTTTGATATGGTGAAAAGTGCTGAAGAAAAAATTCTTCTAAGGCAGCTCACAAAAGTCCAAATATCGGTCCTCCTAGGAGTAACAGGTTGTCTCAGAACAACAACGATAACAGCAATCGACGCCATTCTATTCCTTCCATCCCTCGACCTATTCTACGGTGCAGCCTCATCATCTGTGAGACTCAGAGAAGCTGGTCTTTGCAGGGACAAGCCATATGGTCACGCCTCCACACCCAAATGCTGGACAGCAGCACAAAATTTAAAGCAAACGGACTACCTGTCACCAACACTAGCTTCGGAAAAGATCTTCCAACTTCGTTTCCCAGGCCGGAAACAGTGGGAAGAGCAACTGGCAGCTGCCGAAGGGGAATTCTCAATGCGGAACGACGGCTCGAAAACTAGTGCGGGTACAGGCGCAGGAGCCTTCTGTGACCAAATCGATAGATCTCTGACATTAAGAGCCGACGGCAACGTCTTTCAGGTTGAAGTGGCTGCGATACACGAAGCAGCAGTCGCGCTGAGTGAATACACCATAGCCAACAAAACGATCTCTATTTACTCCGACAGCCAAGCGTCAATAAAAGCCTTAGCATCGGACATCTTGACATCGGAGCTTGTCAGGTTATGCAGACAGAACGTCAGCGATATTGCCTTGTTGAGCACGGTGAGCCTACTTTGGGTACCAGGGCATACTGGCGGCCAAGAAAACGAAAAGTGGACAGCGTCGCGAAGAACTGATCTGAGCCTGGAGAATCCTTGGCAATTCGTTATAAGCTCAAGTCGATTAGCTCTGTCTGAGCTCTGTATGTCAAAAACATTGGAAGACGAAAGTCTGGATAAAGCAAAAACTAGATAGGTCTGTCTGGAAATTGAAGCAATATCAAGGGCCCTGTGGCTGACGCTGAATAAAAAGAGAACAACATCACTGATCAACTTTAGTCGCAAAAAGGTGCGAACGTTAATGGGAGTCCTTACCAAACCATGGCACGCATGCATCGCAATTGAATATACCACACAACGACTTCTGCAGGAGCTGCAGAGATGAGGAAGAATGAGAATCTTTGCACCAAACGGTGCTTAGGGAAACACTTCTTTGAAGAGCTGGAGCACAAGTCGTTGTAGAGTTGAATAGCCTCGTACGGATTTCAAATGCAGCAGGATGGATATAATATAAAACAAGGTCTCATGGAAAAAGAACATTACGCATTAAAGGCGCAATGGACCCATCTTGATGGTTAAAGTAAGTCGCGGTTGTCAGTCCGTGAGGGCACCCATACCTAACCTCTTTCCTCTCATTCTGGGAGCACACGAGTTCATGGAATTGACGCACGAATCCCGAAGGGACGTCTGTAGAGTCTGGAATTTAGTATTGGTCCCAGTCTTAATGATCTAAATTGATTCTAGCGGCACAATGGAAGCGAAGGCGTTTTTAAAAATGTACTACTTGTACTGCACGTCATTTGAGACTATGCGCACCCTGTGTACATGTTTTAACATTGCACGCCTTAATCGGTAGCCTAAGGTCGTTGAACCCTGACTGAGCGATTCTCCCGCTTACCCAGGTGTAGCAGTCAATATACTCCTCCATCTTTCACCACTAGAAACTTTCAGTAAACAAGCGGCAGTCAGCACAGCCCTGAGACTCAAAACGCTCCGGCAGTGGTACGAACTCTCCTTCGGCCACTCAATTATTCTAAACGAAGTCAACTTTCTCTCCAAAGACACCGACCGTCTACTACCCAAGGTATCTTCGAGAAGAAATTCTCCACCAGCATCCCCTCCAGACTGGACTGGATATCTGATAATCAGACGCTGGCTGATCCCCTGCGCATCTTCACTGATGGGTCGAAGACAGACGAGGGTGTGGGTGCTGTTGGCAGACCTTAAATGAAGCTCCCTGACCACTGTAGCTTATTCCAGGCAGAAACCATTGCAATAAAGGAAGCGTTGTCCTGGCTCAAGAACAACGTAATATGCAAAAGAGATATCACCATCTGTTCGGACAGTCGGGCCCCAAACAAGTCCCTGGACAATGTCATGTTTAATCCGAAATCATCTCTTAAGTGCAGGCAGAGATGTGACACTCTTAATTGCAAAGCGACGAACTCGCTAGGTGTGGCACATCCTCCACCCAAACAATAGGAGGTGTTCCACCTTCCATGCCAATCGCTACAGCTCACCATCTATTAAAAATGCACACAATCAACATCACTAATTGTAAATGGCTAGAAGGTGCCACTTGTCTTAAAACAAAGACTTAATATCAAACGATCACTCAATCTGATTAGAGATCTGCAGCAGATCTTCACACAGGACGCTCACCGGCGTCATAACAGGGCACTGCACAATTAGCGCCCATGCCCGTATGTTGGGGTACGCCCTGTAATGACTTCTGCATAAGCTGCATGGATGAAGAGGAGGTTAAAACCACAGATCACCTACCCTGATCGTGTAGCGCGCTGGCAGGTCCTAGGGGCCTACTACTTCAACAACCTCAATGAGCTAAAAAGCGTCAGTGTTTGCCAGCTAAATCGCTTTGTCACACGCACTAACTGGTTTTAGGAGGAATCAATCCGCGTGGTATCACAACGGGCCTACTTTGGCCGAAGTGTGACTGCCTTCTGCAGCCAGCCACTAAAACCTAACCTAACCTAACCCACCTAGGTCTATTTAAGACGCTGTAGTAAGCAGAGCGAAGTCGGACTTTCTCTATCCACTCTTCTATCTTGTCCATTTAACCATCCAGGCGAGGGCTGATATTTCCGCAAGACCGCATGCTCTAGTCGTACTTAAAACTGCCACTGAGTGCAGACTTTCTCCGCTTTAGCTGCCTTTCACGTCACGTCTCAAGCGGTGCCAATGCCAATGCAAGGGTCCCCATTAAAAATCACAAATCTCTCTCTCTCTCACTAAGAGTGCGAAAATCTTCTTGAACCCATTGCCTATTGTGTTCCTCTTCTATACGAAGGAGAAAAATGTAACGAATGACCCAATTAACCCGTGGCAGCCTCCGTCGCCGCTGACGACAGCGGTCACGACCACAGGACAATCCGTACAAGCATTTCAATGGCCCAGCGACTTTTCTTTTGTCAGCAGGTGTTGATGAAACTTTCAAACGCCCTCAACTTTAGTCGAAGTGCTACCCCTTGTGCTGAGGATATCATGCAGTATCGAGCAAAAGGTAACGAGGCAACTCGATTCCTGTCAAAGACCAAACAAACTTTCAGGATTCTCTGGTGTAAATTATAGGGAGACCATTTGAACTCGTTTATATTCTTTTCGAAGTGAAGGTGGAAGGTTGAAAAAGAAACTCGTTGAATGTACAAACTTCGCCTTGACGTGGAAAGTAGGGTCCTTTCTTTTCGTTCTCTCTCTCAGAACCCTATTCCGTGTTAAATGTGTATGGTGCTTGCCAAGGAAGGAATTTCTCATAAGAAACACTTGGATGTTTGTCGAGATTTGTGATTCGTTATTGTTCAGCCCTCTTCCGTTCTCCGTCCTCTTGTATGGCAGTCTTTTCCTGGGAATGGCACTGCCGAAGCGAAATGTCAGTCCTCCCATGTGTCGTTTTTATGGTTATTGTGTACACAAAACAGAAGCTGTTCAAGATTTTATGGCGCACTCACTACGAATTGATGGCATTTTGTTTTCAGGGCCAGGACCGCGCAAATGATCATCATCAAACGGGGCGTCATCGGATTATCATACCACCCCAAGGAGCGGCAGCGGCGCGGCGTACGCAATTGATTTGCCTTATCTTTTGTTTGAGATTTTTCCATTTTACTTGGAAGGTCAACCGGGTTGTTGATCAACCTTGGAATTAATACTGAAAGTCAAACAATGGTGGAAGCTTATTATTATGCGTGAATATTGTTAAAGGTCGATGAGTGATTTGATTGTGGACAGATTGTTCTCCTTGAACGTTTTAAAGAGTGTCGTACCAAAATTGTGCCAACGGAATCCTTTGGTTTTCCTTCGTTGCCTCTCCGTCTGCCGTCACTTGTGTACAGTGCACACAATCTCAGATAATACAAGCGTCACAATGCACCCGGAAGTGCACTGTTTGGTGCGCTTCATGGTTCGACGGAATCACTTGCCCGTCAAAGGCCACCATGACCAGGCTTGTCGTTGATGATTCCGACCTTTTTTTTTATCCAAAATACACGAGTTGTACCTGGTCGACATTTGGTTGCAGCAAGAGCGTGCTTCATGCAGCATGGTACGCGAATAAGAATGTATGTCTAGTTTTGGAAGTGAATTGACGGACTAGATCGTGCGATTAGACGCCTCGTCTCACGCGTCACGTGAGTTGCTATATCCACTTAGAAACCAGAAACCAGGTCAAGCAATCGTCGACAAACGATCCAATTGCACATGTGCAGACGTTGTAGACTCGACCACCAACGAAGGAACCATCCTGATGCAGATATGGCATATCCAACCACCAATGAAGCGGATACAGTTCCTGGAATAAGAGTACTCAGAAAATCTTTGTGAAGTCCAACCGCGTTGCCGTTATTTATGCACTGGCCTACAGATTGGGTGTCATCTGCGTATATTTCCACAGAGCAATGCGAAAGGGCGAATGGAAATTCATTAGTAGAAGAGGCCCTAGGATAGATCCCTGAGGTACACCACACGGATGGGGAAGAAAATCCGATATGGAATTTTTTACTAAATTCCGCTTGTTGGCTGTAGCCCCCTCCCCCCAGTCTGTCAGCCACCTACACAGACTCGAAAGTGGTCGCAGTGCTATGTGACTCAATATCCTCTATTCAATTCAATTTATTTATTTACTTATTTAATCTACGAGTACATCTCATTTATAGATGTACAATATTTTTGAGGAATTCCAATACAAAAAATAAAAATTAAAAGGCTTGGAAATGCGGAAATGGGCTAGAGAATGCGGCCTAGGCGTCAACCCAGAAAAATTGGACCTAGTCCTCTTTACAAAATCCCTAACTTTGATCCTCCCTCATTATGCGGGACCTACTTAAAGCTTTATGATAGCGCGAAATTAGACACGAAACTAACCTTAATATCCACGAATATATCAAGAAGGCCTCCACGGCTCTCTACTGCTATAAAGGGCCTTCGGATAGGGCGCCTACAAATCCGTATGGTCCACTGGCTATTCGTTTCGGTAGTCAGACCCATACTGCTGTATAGCGTCGCAATCTGGTGGACTGCATTCGAAAAGAAAATCAACATCGTACCACCCGCCAGAGTGCAGAGGATGGTATGCGTATGCAGCAGCGGAGCATTGAGTACTCCCTCCTTTGAAGCTCTAAACAAACTCTCTAACCTGCCATAAATACAACTACTTGGTAGGCAGGCAGTAGCTAATTCGACGATCAGACTGAGACCGCTGCACAACTGGAAAGAACCTCGTCTGGACATTCAACGATCCTCAGTAAGTGTAGGAGACCTCACGCCACTTCGAGAAAAACTTCTCGACCAGCATCCCCCCGATCTTACTGTGAGTCTAAACACCAGACGCTGGATGGTCCTCTGCGAATCTTCACAAATGGATCGAAGATGGATACAGCTGTGGGTTCTGGTGTCTATTCCAAGGATCTAAAGATTCAGCCATCATTCAGATTACAGAATCACTTTAGCGTCTTTCAGGCTAAAGCTGTAGCCATTAAGGAAGCTCTATCCTGGCTAAAAAAACAGTGTAATATCAAGCACAGATATCGTGGAGCATTAGAAAACTGCGATTGTACAACCCATATCCAAGAGAGGAAAAGATTCTTCGAATCCCTGCAACCTCCGGTCAAATAGTCTTCTTCCGAACATCAGCAAGATATTCGAGAAGGTGATCAATAGAGCTTTGATCAACTGGACTAAGGACACAAATATAATTCCGGATAACCAATTCAGCTTCAATAGCGGGGCTTGACACCATTCACGCCGCGTCAAAACTGATATCGGATATCCAATAGAACAAGAGCCAGAAACAATGCTTGATTGATCTGGAGAAGGCCTTTGACACCATATGGTTAGAAGGTCTTTTTAACAAGCTCAATCGGTGGGGCATTAGCAAACCACGGCTGTACCTACTGTGTAAAATGCTTACCGGTAGACGGTTCGTCGTCAAAAATGGCAACGTGACCTCCACAGGTATTTTTGATGTAAAAAATGGTCTCCAACAGAGCGCCGTTAATTCGCCGATCCTGTTCAACATTTACTTGAGCGATCTGATAAGTTCCCTTCCTCACGTAATTGCGTACACCGACGACTTGATCATGTGCAGAACAGGCAAAAATATCGAGGACATCACTACTCTTGTGCAGGGTGACTTCGATTCATTCATGAGGGATTGCGATGATTGGAAGTTGAAAATTAACTCACAGAAATCGGAAACCATACTGTTCAGGACTCCGTTGTATAAGTCCTCGGCGGATTCAAAAAAGAGTTGGCGAAAGTTCTGAATTCTTGGACTACACGGGGACTTGCTAGACAAGTATCTATATTTTAACAAACATGTAGATGCTGCTCTGGCCAGGGCCCGAGGGGCTTTTGCCCTTACAAAGAGACTGTTTTACAACAGCCAACTCGATGCGAGGGTGAAGGTTATCTGCTCGTGTGGTTCAACGTGAGTGCAAGCTTGATGAAAAAGATTCGGTTGTTTGAGAAGGCTTGACTTAGGGCTTGCCTTCGCCTTTATCGAATTCCAGAGTCCCAGTACAAAACATTCTATTCCAATGAGGTCTTATACAACAGAGCGATCCTGATAAGAGCGCACAATTTCCTGCTGAACTTGATTTGAGGTCATACTGCCAGAGCGATGAACTCGGTCACTAACCTGGTCTCGTGGGCTTACTACCCCAATACACAATACCACTATAGCCGATAAATATCCCGGGTAACTTAAGCGGGGATAGGATTTGTTGTTCGCGTATTTTACATGCAAATTGGAAATTAAGCGTATATACGCTTGCAAAGAAACACGCCTGTTTAAATGCATCGACCTGCTTATTTTTGTCCGTCTCATTGATCACGAAGGACGAGTATATTGACAGACTGGTGTAGGTCGAGTGACCATCTGATATCATCTGATATGTGCTCTTTAGTTATAAAATCTATTTCGTGTTTCACCATGCCTCCGAAAAGTTTTGGAATTGCCGAAAGCTTGCAGACTCCTACAGTTTTCAAAGTTGTCTTTAGAAGCCGACTTGTGAAAGGCGACGAGAAATGATTGTTTACATTCGTCAAAGAAAAAAACACCTACAGATAAGGAGCGGTTTGAAATGAGTAACACTGAATTGCAAAGCGAAACGGTGTTCGAGGATATTCAGTGGCATCCACATGAATGACACCTGGACTAGGCGGACGATGTATGCTTTCTTTCGCTACAATACATTTACCTCGCTTCATCCTCAGCTCGGGTTGTTTCGCCACAAGGATCAACTCTAACTGGTTCAACTTTGGAGTGCATCCCTTCAACCACGTCAACTAATCTACCTCCGATGACAATTTGGTTTGCAATATAATCAAATTTGCTCCAGCCCTCACCAGGCGGAGTTAGGATCCATCGACTTCGTGGTCCTCGCCTAACTTTGCCATCACAACCCAATCAAATCTCAGTTCAAGTCAAGCACCGCATATGCCATCACCGTCCTCATTCACGCGGATCATTAAAAACTCCAGTTGAGTGAGTAATTAGTTTCAGATCAAACTCTGTCCGTTTCTGACTTCCACCAGAATCGCAATTGGTCCTCCGATGATGGCCAATATTTTGCCGGCAGCAATTTAATTACACCCGAATCTGTGTGTCTTTGAACATCGTCTATTTTATCTAGTCGATTTGGAACGGGGGAAGTTCCCATGAAAAGTTCATAAACTCAATTTAGGCTCTTTGGCCCCAGTCTCCCTCCCCGAAACGGAAGACCAAATCAAACCCAATTTCCCGAACTCAAACGACTGCGCCACCAGCGAGCACCGAATGACAGAGCGGTGAGACGTTTACTCTGAAATTGAAACGAAATCATCGTTTGCGATTTATACATTTCTCCTTTCATCTCATCACTTCATTTTGCGCTTCTTTTTTATTTAAAAGCAAAATCACTTTGTAGGGGGGTGATTTGTTCCACCAGAGCGGAGACACTCATCGCTGTCGGGGTGGCGCTCAGTGACTGTGCAAAGTGAAGCGGAGTGTAGAAAGTCTGTATCTGTGCCGTGTCTACTCTGACTGAGTGGTTCGCACGCCTCCCGCCGCCTCGTCATGCCGCACCGCACAGTGCTACCACACAATTCACTTTCATTTCGTGTGTAAATTACATGATTGGAGTGTGCTCTGGCCGGTGCAGAGGATGACATTGACAACTCTGGACAACGTATCGGATTTCTCCGAGTACATGTGGAATCATGAATGCAGTCGATAGGCGAGGAATGGACTTGTTGACGAGAAGGCACTCGGCTGTGATAACCCAGTTGGGTGCCTCGCTAGCGAGTTCCTGATTAGATTAACCAATTTATTGCAACAAATGTTCAACATTGTAGCTACATAGGCAGGGGCTGATAGCCTGATAGATTCAGCCGTTTGTTCAATGAAGATGGATCGGACCTGGTTGATTGAAGGAAGGGGGGGTTACGTAGCAACGACGCTTCTGTGGCGAAGTGCATGCGTGATGATTGATAAGACGACGGTTGGAAGGCTGGTTGCTTCTCCACTCCAAGCACCAGGCATGCAGTCGTGGTGTAATTTGCAAGTGGCATGGGACATCTGGTGCCTCCGTGCATCTCCCTTAGCTGATGTGAGTGCAACGAGATTGGATTAGAGCTTGTGTTCAACTCTTGCTTTGAATTGCAGTGCCAAGCACATTAGAGCAGATTATTCTGCAGATTATTCTGTCCTCAGCGTAATCTACCACAGTCGAAGGCGATGATAAGAGTCTGCTAGCAGCTGAGACTAGCGAGGGATACGTTGCGATCAATAAACTGCTGTTAACTCTAGAGGGGTTGTGGCGCAGGTGGCATTGAGGTTTTGTGCGTTGACTCCAACGCACTTGAACTACACTGCCTAAGTTTGATTCCTGGTACGAGCAAAATAATTTTCTTTCGACTCACAGAAAATGCTCAGAGAGTATTCGTGTCTAGAAAGAGCTTCTCAAGCTTGGCTCTTCGGAGTAGGCAGAAAACTGCAAGTCCCTTGAGAACGCACAACACGAGTGGTAGCTGAGAAGCGAGGTCCTGGCGCGCACAAGGGGTGTCTAATGACCAGATGATCGACCAGATACCTGGCCAGGTATGCGAAAATTAGTGGATTTTCTGAAATTCACTCTAATGTGTCGATTATTACACACACGAAAACATAAACAAAGGTGTACAGAGGTCATTGGTAGGCCTAATAGAGCCGCTATGGCAGTCAGAAGATGCACTGACCAAGGACCAAAGAATCAGGAACTCGCTTACTAATAGCTTTAAGTGTCCGTAGTCAAGGCACAGCACGGGCCGAAGGTATAGAGGGAGAAAGAGAGAGGAGGTACCTGCGCACAGTAGTCTGTTTGAAATATTCAGCTGGGAAGAACATTCCCTATTCGTATGGTGCGGCTAAAGAACGAGTCTCTAAATTTAACTGTGCATCCGAAAGGAGGCTTGAGGGTAAACTGATGAGAATTCCTGGGCGAAGGATAAGCTGGTGCATTCATGGAGATGAGGAATGCAGTTGGCTAGCGTACATTGAGCATCGCTGGCGATCGGCTGTTTGTCCGATGTTCGAGCGAGTCTAATGGCTCTGCTATGGATATTGATGTCTCCCATATCCTATATTATCGCTCGCTTTTAGATTCTGTCTAGTAGGTGCAGGGTGTTCTTGGGGGCACCAGATCAGGCCTTGCTTGGGGCAGATATACGCCTTATAAGTTAGAGCCAAATCAGAGGGTGTGAAATATTTTTTGCATCGATTATGGAAACCTAAATATTTCGCAGCTTTTTTGGCGACCTCAAATATGTGATCGTTCCAACTGACTGTTGTGTTGATACACGCTCTAAGGATGGAGAGTTTTCCGGTTTCATCGACACAAGCGCCATTCATGGACAATGGCTGATCGACAAGGGTTCGCCTGAGTGACAGCAGACAGCATCGAATTCCACTCGGTTGTTCTTTCATCAGTTAATGCTGCTGTCAATATCGAAATGTGCTTTATACACGCTGTAGTTCCAATTATAACTGCCGATTGGCCGTAGGTCGACAGTCTTGAAACGAATATGAATAGCTGAGTGTTTTGTCATCAGCGAAAGAATGGATTGAATTAGAAGTAGCCGACAAGGCATCATCGTGTCGTCGACAGAACAGAGCCTTGGGGGACACCAGCGTTTCCGCTGACACCGGTTGATTTTCCCCAGTTGATTATGCTGTCAATATTGGAGTTCAACGTGTTTATCAAACGCTGCCGTTCCAATTCTACTTCGGAAGGGCGTGAGTCTTAGGTGGTTGCAAAATGATTGGCTGTGTGGATGATGTGGCCATACTGGCATCTACTAAATTGGACTCCACACTAGGAGATATGATGTAACACTCCCTCTCAAACTTGATATGTGAACTGGCACATGGAAAGGGGCTGCATGCACAAAATGCGGAATTATTACCATTCACAAGGAAATATAAGTCCCTATGCTCTATGCTCTCTAGGTGGACTTACCAGTCCCATGGCCATTCGACTAAATTCGTTCGAAACCTCGTCCGTGGAAATGTACTTTTGGCTCCTCTTTTACACGCTAATTTGGGGGTACTCAAAAGTCAGATCTAACGTTGTAAAGAACTTGTTTCCCGTCAATAACGCTAGTACTTGGCCTGTGACCGGAAAGTGAAACTTGAGTTTTACCGTTGCATGCGGTAGCCCACACAAAACCATCGCCACCATCTTTCTTCCTCATACGTTCATTACGGTATTGAAATCCGATATCGATGGCCACTATTATTCTTCCGTTCAGCATTTGGTTTGATCATCGAGTATTTCGAGAATTCGCCGTGGTCCACTTGCTGATGCACTCTTCCTTCTGATGTGTTCTGGCTGTTTACACACAAAATACTCATTTATCCCGTTCTCTCCCGCTCCATGAATGAGATCCTGATGATGTAGCCCTACTATCGGATACATTTTAACTAAGTCTGGCTCGGACAACAAATCTACTTCCAAAGAAGCGCCTCTCTCGGTTGCAATCACCGTGGTATATGTCGATGTTTCTCATCCCCTTGTCGCCCGGCCCATTACACCGCACTTCCTGGAAGCCTCGTATTCCCTCGCTGACAGTAATAGCACACGGACGTATGTACGGACGCAATTAAGTGAAACTCAGTGAAGTAATTTGTGAAAGGTATATTCTCCTCCTTGAATGAAGAATTCCAGGAAAGTAATCACCGTTCAGGAAAGCAAAACCAAAAGAACCGAAATACAATTAGTGTAGTGAAAGCAATTACAGAGCCGCCATGGACCAGCCGCAAACAGCTAGTGAAGCCTTCAATATAATTTTTGACCCCATAAAAACATTGAACAAGGAAGCTGGTCCGAAGATATATCTATGCTCATGGTGCACAATCCCTAGATCTCATTCTTGATATAACACTTGTCTATGACAGCGCATAGTTTATACACATCGATAGTGAGGTCAATTCGAATGCCACCTAGTGAGGGAGGAGTGTGGACAGTCCTTGATAAAGGAGTTGCCTGCAAAACTGTAAAGCGAATGCACCGCCTGGCCAGTGCATACGTTGCACAGAACATACTTGTCTGCCTTCCTCCACTGCATAGTCAGTCATTGCGGCCCATACTGAATAGAGTTTCTGGACACCACAGTGTCCAGAAAGTAATCGCGGCCCATACCGAAGGGAGTTTCTGGACACTGTGGTGTCCAGAAAGGCATTGCGGCCCATATCGACACGAGTTTCTGGACACTTTGGTGTCTAGAAAGTCGTTGGAAAGGAGTTTCTGGAAGCACTCCTTTCAGATCGAAGTGAAAGTCTTTCGATTCTCGAACTCTGGACGGAATCCAGTTAACTTTTACAGACGGATCGTGGACAGAAGAAGAGGATAGCGATCCTACATCTCCAAAATCACTAGGGAGATGCCACCCTGGCAGATCGAAAACATCGATGTTTTTCCTTCCTCAAATCTCTAGATGACCTGCTCTGCTCGTGCGGCCTACACCTTCGACAAACTGAGCCATATCAGCATCAAATGGTAAGGAGTTATGCCGAAGACTAATTTAACAGTAAATCCCCTACAGACCCAATGGTAAGCTGCAAGAAACTAACCATGGCGTTGACCACTACTATTTTGGAGCTACAGCTCAGTCATGCTCCATGAGATACTACATTTGTAGGCAACTCAAAATAAGAACGATGCTGCTTCAGTCTGTGCATAATTCCAGCTTCGGCTGCCTCCATTGGAACTCTGTGCATAATTCCATCTTTTTCCTTGGCTACATCCGAGAGAACTCTTCGATTCGATAAGTGCTCACTTGTCTAAGAACTCTCTCGCTTACGCAGAAAGCTCTCTTCTCTTGATGCCATTGGCGCTGTTTGCCATCAGAGTTTGTTATTCGATTTGAGGGATTTAAAGGATTTATTGCGCACCAAAACGCTGACCGTTTTAATGTCAGTGTTCAAATCCGTCCCCTCTTCCCAATAGGATATCAGAGAGGTTTGATTTAAGATTTGACCGATTTACTTGGTGCCCTTTTGAGTGCTGACACAGCCCAAACTTCAGTTAACTTCTAATTGTGCCAAAATCTCAAAGCATGGTTCACATTGACTATCACTGCAACCACCTCCCTCCAACACTCCATCACAAAAAACCATATTTCCC
Organism: Eristalis tenax; assembly: GCA_905231855.2. Lineage (NCBI taxonomy): Eukaryota > Metazoa > Arthropoda > Insecta > Diptera > Syrphidae > Eristalis > Eristalis tenax. The sequence continues at coordinate 40,703,298 of HG993127.1, forward strand.
CACGATGACTTCAAGACTTCAAGCAAATGACCAATTGAAGACTTCTTAATCGCCTCCAATGGATGTCATAAGGGTGAAGAGCACTTTCGCAGCATCTCCAGTGGCAATTGAAAGGTACTCAAACAACCACTTCCACTGGCTGTTTAGATCATAATCCTTAAAGCACTGCAGGCTTTTCAATTGAAGTGATGTAGAGTAGAGAGCTGATGTCACCGTCATGGTCCTTTGAATTTTCATCGAATCGAAGCAGATTCAAATCCCTTGGGGGTTTTAAAACAACATTTTATTATTGCACATTATATATGGCACCGGGCACTTCCCCTGCGCCACACACTCGCACAGCTCATCAAAAGAGGATTAACCGACGATGGCAGCTAAAATCGGAAACGTGTGAGGCGAACTTCCCTGAGGGTGCGGTCAACAATTGTGGCGGTATAACATTTTTAGGAGAAATTACGTATACGCCATCTGCCACGTGTTTATGCAGCAATTTGTGGTTAACTTACGGGACTTTTCTGTTTTTACAACTCTCCGCACAAAGGATGGTCGGAAATGAATTCTGCACGTCGTGTTCGTCTGTGGTGACGAACGCACAGGCGTTGTGACAGCCGTTTGAGAAGGTGTGGTGGGGGATCAAGATGAGAATGGGACCAGTGCGATGGAAGTGGAAGAAAAATTCATGAGGAAAATCTAAAATGCGATGAATGACAATGGTGAAAGGCAGAAAAAGGGGCGAAGGTCGAAGAACTGAGCTGAATGCAGAGGACTTCTCAAGCATACGACCTGGACGTCATTGAATAAGTCGAGTCCAACATGCAGATGCTTGCGTGACGCACTTGACGTATACTAGGTCCAGTCGAAGCTTCTCTCAAGAGCTAAACATCAGTAAGCTGACTGTTGCTGACTGTTGCATATTTTGAACAAAAATTGTTGTTTCAGCTCAGCTTTCTGAGAACTGACTGTTAAACTGGAAAGACCCAAGAGATGCAGATCGACACCTACCGCCTATTCGTCGCGTTCAAGGCCGCATATGACAGCGTGCATAGAGGCGAGCTATACAGCGCCATGTCTAGTTTTGACATTCCTGCCGAACTCGTCAGGTTGCGCGGGATGACGATGGAGTACTCTCGCTGCTCCATCAAGGCCGGTAACGAAATCACCGTGACCTTCAAAGACAAAAAAAGGTTTTAGACAAGGCGACAAACTGTCATTTCTTCAATATCAAAGATCGTCCCAAACTCAAACGTCCACCACCAGAGGACCAGAGATCCGTTCAACTGCTTGATTACGCGGATAACATTGACGTAATTGGACGAACACAGCAGGCTGTCAATGCGGCGTTTGCTTTCATTGAAGTGGAAGCGGCTAAAATGGGTCTGGAAATGAATCAGGGGTAAACTACGTACGTGCTGTCATCACGAAAGTACGCACGACATTAAGGACATAGCTTCTGTGCAGCAGAAGCTTTGAGGTAGTCAAGGACTTCGTCTACCTCGGATCTGGCGTAAACAGGGACAATTACACCAGTACCGAGATCGAGAGCAGAATTACTTTTGCCAATCGCTGTTTCTTCGGGCTCAAGAGGCAATTAATTAACTGAGCCATCTCTCGAAACACCAAGCTGGCTGTATACAACACTCTGATCATCCCTGTCCTGCTCTATGGAGCTATTGAAAGCGGATATAGAAGCTCCCGCCCGTTTTGGGAGTTATGTTCTGCGTGCGATCTGTGGTCCTGTTTGCGTTCATGGCGTCTGGAGGAAAAGATGTACAGGTTGTATAGCGGCAAGCGCCTAGTTAAGCGTCTTCGGTGGACAATAGAACAACGCAACAGACGACGTCCTCTAACGAGATGGCGCACACAAGTGGAGAAGGACCTCAACCAACTTGATTCAGTCACTTCGAGTCACAGGGAACGCTCAGTGAGTACAACTGTCTAAAAAACGCTTCTCAAACTTGGCCGTTCGGAATCGACATAAAACTGTAGGTCTCTTGCACTACTGAGAGAACAATAGCACGCACAAAACGAGTGTTTGCTGCAAAGCTAGGCCTTGGCCCTCTACGGGCTGTAGCGCCACCCGCGTTAGTATTATTATGTCTGCGCCGACTTCTTTAATGATACGAGGAAGGGCTATATTCCATCAGAATCTCCTGATTATGTTCCTAAAACAGTTACTGGAAATGCTGCTTAAGGACATCCAGTAATCGCACTCCTCCATGCCTCTCTTTGACACTAGCTCGGAACCCTGCATGAGTCGCCGGCCTGATAAGTAGGTAGATAGGGGGGCTGCTAGTGAATTCAACAGCATACTCAGTTACTCCATTGTGATACACAGTTCAATCAACACAAGTTCAATCATTTTTCTGTATATTCATTTTTTGTCTGTTATTCGTGGCTAATCATATCCATACAACGATAGGAGTAAAGTCCAGCGTGGCTACACAAAAGTCTGCATTTTGTCTTTGCGTCTTTCACTGCGCTTCACACTTCGTGAGTACATAAAGTTTTAGTTTGAATTAGTCATAAAGACTGATTTATGACAAATGATCGATAGTTAGTTGTGACTAGTGAGAAGTGACTAATTTAGTCATGACCAACTTCTGGGAGTACGAACTAATTTCTGTTTTTTTTTTTTTTTTCAGAGGTTATTCAACACCATATTGAAGCACTCAGACATAACGACTGTGTCCATTGGAAACAACCCTCGGTCAGACAACAAGCACTGATCGACCACTCCAGTGAGTGTACCATAAAATTGATCCCAACGGCAAATGTTGACTGGACCCGATTTGGAAACCCGATAAAGCATTTTTTTCACTGGGATTCGAAGGGACCTGGGTCCTCCCCAATGAAGGGCAGGCAGTTAACACACTGCGCCATCTCCTTGAGCATTGTCAGTGACTCGAATGAGATAGGGCCTCGAATTGGAAGTACCTGGAATCGAACCTGGGCTGCGTAGACTTAGGTGGTCGGCGTACTAACCCACAACGCCAAGGTCACCACATGCAAACTGAAATAAGAAACACGCTCAGATACATTCGAAGAGGAAGGTGCACCAAATGATCCCCAGCAACAACTATCATCGAAGTCATCTTCACCATGATCTAGGCCAAAAAAAAGTATGTATACGCCTAGGGGTGCCATAGAAGATCCACCAAACCAACAGTGCAACTTTTAACATTTTGCATCCAATTCCTCTCGTGGTGGGGAATGCAGAAAAGTTTCGAGGGTCAAAAAACAGCATGCAAGATCTGTAATCAGGCAGACCAAGCTTGGTGTCAAGGCTAACTTATGTAGTGGTTATTAGCTCAATATTTGTGCCAAGTCTCAGCTTTGGTCAGAAAATTTGGGTAATGACGAGCAAAATAATATCGCGAGTACAAGATGCCGAAATAAGATTTCATCGTGGGAGTAACTCGCCGTGATAGGGTGAACGACAGGGCAGTGAGCGAGTAACTGCTCCTTCTTTCAAAGGAAAGGGCTATGCTTCGATGGTTTGGTCAAGTGGTATGAATGCCGCCATAATTACAACTTCCGAGGTGTGGCGAGGTAGGCGAGGTAGGCGATTGTTTAGCAGACACGCCACGAGGCGGATTGCTCCTGATGAATTAGTCCATGGCGCGGAGCATCGTGTGGCCTGGAGATCGCTTGTGCCTGCTTTGCTCGCGTAAGTTGTATGTGCGGCTCGCTTCCTTTTTCGCGGCACCACCAGTCTCCAGTTAGTGCCAATGTGTAGATCATTACACATTTATGTAAGAGCTATAGTTTCATGCTAATAAGCATTGGCGAAGCTGTCCACTTGTAAGAGAGTCTACGGGTACATGTTCTGTCCAAATTGTTCTTGAAAAGAATCAAAAGTTGTGAAATAAAAGTGAAAAAAAAAAATCTCTGTTACGGAACCATAAGAATGCCACTGAACTGAATTCGATTACGGCTCTCCGAACATATCCCGAGACAGACATAGTCTTGTGGTTGTTTTGTAGTTTTCTTGCAGTTATACACATGGCCCTGTAGCATCATCATTTCTCCCTCCCCCTTTCCTTTCTATCGCATTTCCCATTCCCATTCGATCCCATTGAACAAAGTACTTTCTAACCAGATATCCGATTCGATGGCTCCGCAAATAGACCTCAGGCTGAAAAGAGTACGCTGACAGACATGTCGTCCGCCAATTAGGGATGATGACAAATCCCTCAATTTACGTAAGTGTGATTACACCACTTACGTTGAAACCATTAGGGCCACTTGAAGACTGCTTGGCAAGGTTTATTGTCATCAGGAATTCCCATAAAACAGCCCACATTAGAGACAAGTCCCATTTGCAACAAGAAAAATCAAAGAAACCCCTTCCTCAGTAGTCACAGCGAGTTCAAGCACCTGGCAAACGAATCACACACCGGAAAAAGCATTCAATTCAATGCTTACATCATCCGAAACAAAGCGCTGTGAGTCAAGTCGTGGCATGACGCGTGAAACTCAAGAGACAGCAAGGCCGTTGTGACTCATTAAAACGCCGAAAAACAACCTCGAAATGTGAACCGTGTGTGAATTTCTCTCAGCCGAGCGAATTGAGATGAGTGTGCCTGACATTGAATCTGACTGCGAACAAATTATGTAGCAAATTATTCAGACTAGCTTTCTTATGAGCTTTATTGAGTGTGCCCGAGAGGATGGCATTAAGTCCAAGGAATTTCCTGTAGCAAGAAATCTCCGTCAATGGGCAGTAATCAAGGCTTTTTTCAGATCACAAAGGTCAGCTGTTCAAAATACACTGAGTACACCGAGTACACTGATGGCGGCGGGTACACCGAGTACAAACATTCAAAGCAAAACAAAGTCGGTTACGTAGACAGTCTCTTACTTCGATCAAGGATAGGTGAAAGTGTTAACATTGTTGACATAAGTTACATGGCTACAGAAATATGTACATCCATCTTCTTCTATTGGGTCTGTAACTTAATTCGTACAGTTTGCTAAGAGATGGCGTGCCTTGTATAATTCCATTGGAACATGCGTTGGAAAGCTACTGTACTATTGTACGTCATTTCAAAATAAGTCATTCATTTGAAGCGTAAACAACAATAATTTTGTTTTCACTCAAATATGTCGACCTTTGTGCCTGAAAACGTGTTTTTGCGGGGAGTTATTCTTCATGACTTTAATATGAAGAAAACTGCTCCCGAAAGTCATCGTATTTTGGTGGAAGTTTATGGTGAACATGCGCTCGCTGAGCGAACGTGCCAAAAGTGGTTTGCACGATTTAAAAGTGGTGGTTTTGGCTTGGCCAACCAGCCAAATCAACGGCAAAGCCGAATGTCCATGGCGCAAAGGTAATGCTCTGTATTTGATGGGCTCTGAAGGGTGTGCTGTATTATGAGCTGCTAAAACCGGGTGAAACCATCAATGGACAACGCTATCGAACACAATTAATCCGTTTGAAGAGAGCAGTAGCTGAAAAACGCCCGGAATATGCGACCAGACACGAGGCAATAATTTTCCATCATGGTTAAGAACTATTTGGAAAACAGCGGATGGGAAGTTTTACCCCACCCGCCTTATAGCCCAGACCTTGCCCCTTCTGACTACCATTTGTTCCGGTCGATGCATTTGTTCCGGTCACATAAGAGTAGAATATCAAAAATTGGCTTGATTCATTCTTGGCTGCCAAGCCGGCGCAGTTCTTTTGAGATACGATCCACACATTGCCAGAAAGATGGGAAAAAAGTCATAGCTTCAGATGGGCAGTACTTTGAATAATACTGTAAATGCTTTTCTTAGATAAACGTTCAAATTTTGAACGAATTAAGTTAGATCCAAGAAATATTGTAAGCAATCGAAATAAAATAGTCCAACTAACTGAACTGAACTGAACTACTGCCAATGTTTCTACGCCATTGGCAGTGATGATCAAGGTGTTATATAATGTACCAGGCTAACATTTCGAGAGGGGGCTGTACTACGGGCTATTATTCCTTAAATCTCGGTTAAATAAGTTCTATTTGTTGAAAAAAAACTTAAAAAAAAAACCGCCAAAGTGGTTGAAAAAGCAGATGCAGAAATTTAAATTCAATTTAACCGCGACTGCGAAAAAACAAGTCTAGCTTTCTATGGTGGCTTTAATGTTCTGCTGCAGTGGCACTTGATTTAAATTGTATTCATTGAAAAGTAGCTGCAAAATATTAACTAAATCAGCAGGTAGTTCTGAGCGAATCATTTCTGCAGCCAGGGTTGATATCTGAAAAACGTTCTCTTTTTGGGTCGAACCCGGTTTTGATTAATCAACTAATTTTTGACACACAATTTGTAACGATTTATAAGGAACTATATGAAAAAAGACTAAAATGTGACTGAATTTAATGTATTTACTTCGAGAAATACCACCAAGACTCAATGGAACTCCACCAACTTTCTCAGATCAGGCGAAATATCTTGGCGTTACACTAAATTGAAAGCTCTGTTCTAAACAGAGCTCATTAAAAAGCACAGCAAACGGCATTATATAGGGACTGGGGAATCACCCCCAGATTATGAACCATACTACTTTATGGTGGCCAGCGTTGGACAGAGTCAGCTACATAAAGATGATAAACAGGGTCCAAAGGACGGCATGTATGTCAATTACAGGCGCAATGCGCACTTCGCCAACCAAACGATGTTACACCTCACTCCTGTAAGCATTTGTGGCAAAGAATTTGCAACAAAATCGCCGCTGAGACTGCAAGCACTCTCACAATGGAGCAATAAACGCGTGACTGGCGTGACCAGTATTCTTAACTCATATACTTTCATCGAAGAGCGCACTGACTACTAAACACCGATCTTAGACTTCGATGTTAAATACCAAACCAGGATACCGAGTAGACAATAGTGGGAGACGAACTAGGTACTGAACAGTAACAACGCCATGGAAATCTGAAATGGTGTGGGAGCGGGTATATACTCGGAACATCTCCAGATCAGCCGGTCCTACCTAGACTACCAGATTATTGCAGCGTCTTCCAGTCAGAAATAATGGCTATTCGTGAAGCCGCTCAATGGCTGTTGATGAGGACGATATCGAACGAGAGAATCATCATCTACACCGACAGTCAAGCAGCAGTTATGGCACTCGACTCACCATTTTTAAGATCAAAATTGGTAACACTCTGCCGTATGTCTCTTAACGAGATATCAATACATTGCAGCCAAGCGGTGTGCTGGGTTCCATAGAGATACTCCAGGAACCTACTAAGCAGACGAGCTAGCCAGAAACGGAACAACAACCATTGGACCAAAAACTGAAAACGTCTGGGAACTCAAAAAAACAAAATCGCAGACTAAGCGATCCGCAGTGCCCGTGAAATATGGAATAACCTCAACACGTGCCTACATACGACACAATTATGTCCAAAAATGGGTTCCAATAGAAACGCAAAAAAAAACCAAAATCACAGAGCTCACGATTCGCAGTGCCCATGAAAGATGCAACAACCTCAACACGTGCCTACATACGAGACAATTATGACCAAAAATGGACTTACACAGAACCATGGCTGTCCTCAGTCCAGCCAGAAGAAACCTGAGTAACCTATTTGGAGTCCTCACAGGACATTGCGCAATGGGTGAAATTCACGCCGCTAGGCTAGGATTACCATACAAACACTTCTGTAGCAGATGCATGGATGAGGAAGAAGAGCAACCGCCCTGCACTAGCCTCTATTAGGAAGCTACATGAAATAACGGCTATATCCGGGCGTTCGACCAAAAAACAAAATGGTTCCAGGAGTAACGGATGGTAACCGGCTCAGTGGCCACACAATGGACCCTGGGTCTAAGTGAATCCATCAACTACGATGGAAGCCACACTACCTAACCTAACCTAGCGTATTTTCTTTTAGTCAGGATATTCCTTCACGATATTCCTTCGTTTCTTATCTACCGGAAATAAAACGCAACCGTTCACTTTGAACACACAAAACGTAGTGCCCTTTATTCTGTTTTTCAAACGACATTCAGTATTAAATCGTTAAGTTGGCTGCACTAGATGTGGGGATATGTTCAACTGGTGACAATAGTGCCATCCTGTCGCTACTTTTCCTGATCAGAAAATGTCCACAGTTCTATTATTTGAAACTCGCCTTTGGCTTGCAACAGAAATATGTAAGTAGATGGAAATGATTGTATTCAGTGTACTCAGTGCACTCAGTGTAGAGTTATATGAATTCTCGTTTCATATGAGTACACGCCACACTGAATGTTTCGTTGAAAATGAGTACAATACTCACTCAAAGACAATCAACTGGAGCCAGCGGACCGATGAAGAAAGGGAGCAATACGTTAGCAGGCTTGCCGAAGAAGTACGAGTAAGTGGATCTGAAGCAGAAGAGTTTAGTGGCGATGGCGATGAGGACTATGTTCCCGATGGAGATGATTCCGATGCGGACTCAGACTTCAAGTATCACCATCAAGTATCTATAGGCTGTGGGTACAGTCATCAAATTATTGTCTTGAAACATTTTTTGCAGACCTCTACTGTACACACACGTTTGGCGCTGACTGTATATATTATATACATATCGTAGCAAATCGCGTTTCAGCCCAGGAAGCCTCAAGCAAATTACGATTTACGGTTGATGCAATTAAATTGTATGACAACAACGTGCGGCTACAGCATCAGTTACAAGTTCCTCACTTCCCAGATTAAGTGACGGTTGTGGGATGTACAGAAAGCAGTGATCAACTGCAACCACTTTAACAACCAACCACCACCTCTACTCTTAATTTAAATGTTCACCACAACAAGGTGCACATGCATTAGCTCTGAATGACTATGGGGAAGACACCCAATGACCTCAGGTGCTGATTGCAATCAATGTCAATCCTCTCAGGACGGCAACGAAATCGAACGCTTGGAATATGTCTATCCTCGTAGCTGTTAAATTGGGAACTCGATTTAATTGCATTGATTTCTGGAGTCATCGTGCGAGGAGGTATCACGATCAATTGTTGTTCATAATTAAAAAAAACTAATACGTTGTGGCGTGAGGTTAATTAATCACAGTGTCTATAAGCAGTACAACTAGAAATGTGGAATGTTCGTCTAGCAAAACAAGGGCAACAGCGAACACTGCTAACAAGTCTTGCAAGGCAATTTAATGCGATGTGGAATTTAAATGCGTAGGTGTGTATTTAATTAAGTTGACAAACCGCACGGACACGCATTATTCAAAGCATGCATAAAGACAGCACGAGAAGTCGGTCGCTCTTAAAAGTCACACACGATATGGCATGTTCATAAGACTCAACCAGCAACGTTGGTTGTCGAGGCCGTTGTTAGTTGCTGTTGCTTGGACTACACGGCTGACTTGGTTAGTCTGCACGGAAGTGAAAAAACACGGAAGACATCTTTCCAGTAGTTCCAGCCGTATTCATGACTATCTGGCATCCCAACGGCAGAGTTAAAACAATTCATGCGACTTAACGCTTACTGCCTACGGGTACGATAGAGGGCACATCTGTCAGTCACTCTGGCTTATCAGCTCTGACGAGTAGTTGTTGAACTCGTGGCGTGGTTTCGCACGATCTGACAACCGATGAATTGGTCGTGAATATTTTGCTCGACGTCGAAGTGTGCGAAAAAAATATTTCACAGAACACAAAATTCAAAGTATTATTTTGCGAAACTAGGCAGTGAGACCCACACACGATGCAGCGTGCAGTTCGGTTCAAGGATTTCCAAGCCGTTGAAACCTGCACCGGATTTCGGCGAGGAGATGCACTGTCGTGTGATTTCTTCAATGGAGACGATCGTGCGGCGGACAGCTGTAAACACGGAAGACACTAGCTTCTATAAGTCGGTCCAACTGTTGGGGTACGCAGAAAACATCGACATAGTCGAGTGTTCCTCGCCGTAGTGAAGGCTTTTACGTCGATTGAAGAACAAGCGAAACGAACTGGTCTCAAGGTCAATGAGGAGAACACGAAATATATGCAGTCGACCAAAAAACGTTCCGCCGGACAAAACATTACGAACGACAGCTACAAAAAAGGAGTTTGTCTACATCGTGGCAAACCTGAACTCCACAAACGACATCACTGCGAAGATCCGACGTAGATCCTCTACAAAACTCTTATTTTGCCAGTCCTGGTCTATGGAGCCGAAAGCTGTTTTTGATTGACCTGATTCTTGGTACCTTCGAAAGAGTGTAGTCCGGAGGACAAAAATCAGTCGACTGCACTGGCTCGGCCACATCGACCGAATGGACACCAACGCTCTAGCTAAGAGGGTCTTCGAATCGGAGCCTCCGGGTTCGAGAATGAGAGGATGACGGAATCTCCGATATAATGATAAAAGTAATCGCGGTGCGGAGCCTCCTGGTTCGGGAAGGAGCGGAAGACGGAATCTCCAATCTCTCTCTAAAGATAAAAGTAATCGCGGGGCCTGCTGGTTCGAGAAGGACAGGAAGACCGAATCTCCGGCATAAAAACCAAGTAATCGCGGGTGCAAAACAGCTTGGTCTTGATGACTGAAGGTAACGTACCCAGGACAGCAGCGATGGAGGGCAGCAATTGCAAATAAGTAAGTATTTGAAGGCAGCAATTGCACAGGCTGATAAGTAAGTATTAGGCTGTTAGGCCCAATGCGCACGGAGTAACTGTGAATAAAGAAACAAGTTTGCTTTGAGTCGTAACCTGTTCAATCAAATGTGACTCCTCACACGACGCACGCTCCTGGTGGAAGACGGAAAACAGTTTGTAACCAGTCCAGTCATCACATGATTGGTTTTTTTTTTTGCCTATTGATGTTTTTTACTTGAACGCGTACCGTCACGTTCTTCTTGGTCATGTTGTGTTTACAAACTGCTGGCGTGAAGACAACACAACAAATTCGATTTTACAAAATTATGTGAATAGTTCCAGTCTACTGTGTCATGTATTTCCACTGCCAGGGCAGATAAGCTTGTGGTGTTAGAAAATAGTCGGCTCTGAGATCACCTGCACGAGTTTGTTTGTTCTGGCTGCGGAAGGAGATGCTGTCTCATGATCTGCACCTACATCAACACTTGCGTCATTTGACATGTACTATAGTCCTGCACGGTGTTTCACAAAATTGTAAAGAACTCAAGAAGTTCTGATGACTGCTGTCACGATCTCAGGATCTCGGATGCGGATAGGGCCAGTCGAACAGCAAACTTTTCGCACGCCATACCAAATTGTTCTCCGTCCTCTGCTCAATCCATAAATTTTCCTTTCATATTCTCCAATAACCTTGATGGATAGGCTCTCGTCACAATGGGCACGCTTCATCACGCTACCACTTGCATTCTATTTTAGTGGCGACTGGCGAGGGCGGAGGAATGTCAAGTTTATCGTTTGAATTCAATGTTTAATGCTGACATATGAAAGCCCCCAGAGTAACATGCTTTATCATACACGTGGCTTGCATTGACAACAGAGTCACGTGATGATGATAGAAAGCATTTTATAACAACATGCTCTTAATGTTTACCGCTACAGAAGCCAAGCCAAAATCACGCGACTTTGAGCGACGCTAACAAAATCTGGTAACGGTAGATTTGTATAGACGCGTGTTCAAGTTAGCATTCTTGGCTTCACTTTAGTTTGGATCGCGGACGTGTAAGGATCATAATACATTATTTGAACAAACCTTAAAAATATATATATATAAACTTGTAAAGTCATGTGTTGAAAAAAGTGAATTTAATAAAATATATAAAGAACATCTACATATATACATATAGAGAACAACAAAATCCAAACAAGTGTTTCTTTTATTTCTTTAAGTTACATATAGAAAACATAACTCCAGGAGTGGCCCAGGGACAAAGGAGTAGAAGGTGCAGGTTTCTTACACTGGAAGGCACTGGAAAAGCCTTCAGCAAATCAGTCGAAACAACAACTGAAGGAGGAAGAAGGACTTTCTGTTACCTTCTTACTACTCTCCTCTTCCTCCGGGGATAGGAATACAACATGATGGTTTCATAATCGCTCGAGTGTTCCGAGGATATTTCACGCCCGGTTTCCATGACGACACGGAAGGAAGTAGAGATTTGGATTGGTGATGAGTTGGAGTGTGTGGAGTCACAGTCACATTCAATCGGACCCGACGGGTATTTTTCCGGATAACATGGGGTCAATAAGTGATGAACACAGTGAAAGATTTCATCAAGAAATTGTAAGGTTTGAGCAGCCTTATGTGGGACGATGGGACCCAGCCATACTTGCAGACTACTGTTGCAGCCTCTAGAGCGACTTCCAGAACTGACTATAAGAGGAAAGCCAATCGTTAAAACAAAACCAGAAATGAAGTATTATAGAGATGCCCAACTTCACAGCTGATTGACCCCATCGACGAATCTCAGAGGCTTTTTGACAGTTATTCATGAATTTTTGACAGTTCTTCACGAAATAACATAAATGTCCTTCTCTGATTGGTCAATCTGGCATTAGAAAAGGATAAAAAATGGTTTTCAAAAATTTTAAGGGGCAAGAGAGGTAGAAGTTGGGCTTCACATTCATTTCTGAACAAAACGTAGATTGACAGTTTATGTCATACGCCATATGTCAAATGTCACTTTTTCATAGAATTTTAAGTAAAATAAAAAAATGCGTTTCTCTACTACACCTGACGCAATTTTATTTTCGTATTTTAAATATTTTTAAGGTGGCCAGTGAAAAAAGTTTTTAATTTTGCACAGTGCTATCGACGTGTCCCATTGGAACGCACTCCTCCAGATTATGCTTTCTCTACAATGACTTCTACAAAAGCGAGCAGCTGGTGGTGAGGAGGTGGAAGAGAGACAAGGTGGAGGAAACTGTTGCACATCTCTTACATAATTGCAGTGCCCTCGCCTCTCGTAGATGAGCTCACTCGAAAGAGGTGGAACCATGAACCAAGACATTTCAGCGTTGGTGTCTACCCACTACGCCCGGGCAGCGAACTTTATTTGGCAGTAGTGACAATTACATGGCTGTGAATACTCACTGCATCCGCCGCTTTCTGAAGTTCCTCTTTTGATATTGTGCAGCTAAACGATTCTACCAGCTGCATCTTCCTCAAAATTCCTGACTCGAATTGCATTCACTGGAGGAAAGACAAAGTAATTTGCGTGACTATCACGCAATGGAAAGGTCAAAAGAGAAAACCAACATAACAGAAGTGAGCAATTAAAAAGTTAGCAGTGTGTGCCTTGAAACGAATTAACTCACTTCTGTGTCAGGGAACGCGTCGGTAGGCAGTGAAGGTTACGAAAAGGTGAATGCCGCCGCAAACTACCGTGCAACCCTGAGATTATTTGGTCGATAACCCAAATTAACAACATAGTTAAAGACCCAATCGATAGAGTTTAGTCGAGGTCTACAAGGCATTGACAAGGCTAGGAGCATTATCTGATTCCGGCCCTCCCCGCAATATGGAAAATGCATGCTCCACTGTGAATCCACGGGTTTTGGGTTGTCACAGGATATCATCCATTTAAGAGTTGGCGTGAATCAAGCCTTTCAGTTGACAGAAACAAGGAATAAACGGCTGTATTATTATACTTTGACACCTGTCATTTTATAGACTTGTGTTTTTGAACAAGGAATATATAATATGTAGTACGAGACTTTCATATAACAGCATACCAATGCTGCGAAGCTGAGTCGGAAAGAACTTAATTAAAAGATGGTATGTGGATCAGTATAAATAAACAAATGTCACAGTCAATCCTCCACCATTTAGACTTCGTGTAGAAGCAGAATTTTGAACATTTAATAACTTTTTGTAAAAGTAAAAACTAACAACTTATTATTTTCAATTTATTAAATGAAAAACATTTTCAAATGAATCCCCACCAAGGGGGTTGTTCCACTTTTTTGGTAAAATTCAGCCTTCCCACAAGTGAGCCCTCTCTCAAACGTGACTTGGCTTGAGTCTTAATTGTTCGCGTTGTCACGAATCTAATGTACACACATATTCATATTTGCCCTGAGCTAAAGCTCACTAATGTCGCGTCCGCGGTGTTGTGTAAGTAAATAATTTGTGTAAGACAGGAATGGGGCTAGCACAAATTTCTAGTTAGAGCTACTCCCCAGCCACTCGGGAAATAATAGGTCTCTTCCAATTGATTTGTGCCCAGAAATTCGCAGGAGTCTCTCTCGTTGAGAGAGAAACGGTGCAGTAACTTGTGGAACGACTTCTCGTAGAAATATGCAGAATTTACGAAACTTCAAAAACAAAATATCACCATCATCTTCTGACCCGCATGCGGGCGTAAACCACGCACGAGAGATCTCCAGGAATGTCGTTCCTCCGCCATCGACTCTAACTCATCAGGAGAAATGCCAAAGCGTAACCAGATGAGTTTTCTGACTTGGTCCAACCACCTCGTCCTGATTCTGCCAAGCGGTCGCCTACCTGATGGAATCGCATTCAATTGAATCGCCCGCCTCGGAAGTCGTGATGAAGGAGACATTCGTGCCACGTGCCCAAACCATCGAAGCATAACCCTCTCCGTTCGAAGAAGCAGCTCCTCAATGTTGAGTTCCTCTCTCACTGCCGTGTTTCAAAATTGACCCAGCTTGACAAATCCCACAGGAAAGCTCAGCATTAATCCTTTCATCACTCGTGAAAAAGACCCCGAGATTCTTAAACTTTTCCACCTGCTTCAATACAACTCCACTAACCAGTAGAGTGCATTGAACAGGCGTTCTATAAATAACCATAACCTCCGATTTGTCCACGTTGACCTTTATTCCAGCATCAGTCAACACATACGGCCACAAACCTTTCGAGTGCGCGCTGGAGATGATCTGCAAGAAGATGACTTACCATCAACTCTCCCAATGTCCCCTCGGCTGCGCAAGGAGAGGTGACAAGACGCACCCTTGGCGAAGTCCAACGCAGATGATGAAAAGTGTTGATTTATCACCGTTAACACGAACACAACTGCTACAGTTTGTGTATAGAGACTGAATAGCCCTCAGGAGAGAACCCTTAATCCCATACTCCTGCAGAACATTCCAGAGTTTCCCTCGAGGAACTCGGTCTTATGCCTTCTCCAAATCCACAAAGCAACTGTAGATGTCAAAATGAAGTGCTGCGAGCAGTGCATATAATGCTTTAAAGTTTTGATTTCCTAAAATATTCCATTTTATTCGTCTCGACATGAAAACCTGAGCCAGCCGCTTTCTAAACCAACATTCTCGTGAGCTCGATAAAATGGGTAGCAACGCCTATCAAAGACCGACCGCACGAACGCTCCTTTGCGATTTTCATTAGGCAGAGAAGTTACGGAGCCAAAGTAAAATTGGATATATGAGTATTCAATCAAATCTCTTGAACCTTAATCCTTAATTGAAACCTGAAGAGCTAACAATGTTCACGCTCCAGCTGAACGCATTATAAATATCCACTTACAAATTGGTCGAAGGTAATCTTTCAGCAAATTGAATCCGACTTGCTTCACTGGAGGAAAGATGATCAATCATGACCTCCTGACACAGAGCAATCACTCAAGCAAAATGCACACGATTCCTTCAATGGTCAACACAGGTTCAATCTTACATCACGCACGAGTACCCAATGAAGCAGCACTCACATGGTTTAAGTGATGTCCAGAAATACTCCTTCCGGCTGCATGAAAACTCTTCCGCAACAAGTCGCTATGCTTCATACATTCACACGCGAGCACACAAGTCCCTCATAACATTGGACGAAATGCACGATTTAAGAGGTAAAGTCCTGCAGCATGTCGTGTCATTTGATGACATGGGAATTTAGCACATTTCACTCGTCCACGAAAGGGCGTATCCATTTCACCAGCCAAGAAGGTCCTGGCCACTGGTACTTTGAAATCGGAAATGTACCCGAAACCGGTTGGAGCAAACGTGACGTAGACTCAGTGGAGCACTGAAATATTGAAATAAGAAGTAAACTGACGTCGGGAAAGGAGACAGCATTCCTTCGCATACAATTGACACAGAAATTGTGGCCAAAGTGTCGTGATTCGTTCGTTCTCCGGACTTAACCTACTTTTGCTTTCGGACACGAATAAATGCGATGAGAGAAAGTAGTTTAGGTCAAGTGAAAAGATATTTCTGTTGAATTTTCTCAAACTTGACTGACCTTTGTTTAAGATTTCTGGTGTTTTTTTTTTGGCATTTGATGCTTAAGAAG
Organism: Eristalis tenax; assembly: GCA_905231855.2. Taxonomy (NCBI): domain Eukaryota; kingdom Metazoa; phylum Arthropoda; class Insecta; order Diptera; family Syrphidae; genus Eristalis; species Eristalis tenax. Next base: position 40,719,457 of record HG993127.1, read on the forward strand.
TTCTTGATGTGTGCGAATGAGCTAAAAACTCCATGCTCCAGCATGCTCTACAAAACTCTCATTTTGCCAGTCCTATACATAGAGCCGAAAGCTGGACGATGAGCAGACAGAGGAGCTGATTCTCAGTGCCTTCGAAAGAAACATTCTACGTCGGCTATATGGTATCGTCTGCGAGAAATGTGAATGGAGGAGAACTCTACGAGCCGAGTACCAGGATGTTGATGTAGTCAGGAAAGTAAACATTTGGTGACTGTACGGGCTCGGCCACATCGAACGAGTTATGAAGGTTCCTCAAATATGCTGTAACTAGCACATGGACACCAATGCTCCAGTTAAGAGAATGTTCCAATCCAAGCCTGGAGTTACGAAGGTTCTTCAAATATATTACAGTATGGAACTAGGACACCAATGCTCCAACTAAGAGAATGTTCCAATCCAAGACTGGAGTTCGAGGTTCGAGAAGAAAAGAATGATGAATCTCGGTTAGTTTTTGCTGACAACTTGGTCTTGAAGACTCAGGACCATCGGCTATGGAATGCACCGATTGCTCAGGCTCTGACCCTCAATGGGTCACCGGTCTGATAAGCAAGTATACACGAATCTATGATCAAGGCTTTTGAGGACAACATTTTTACTCCATTTTTGGTTTGTCTGCAAACAAAAGTGGCTTAAAATGTAAATAAGTTGAACAGTCCCAATTCCCACTTGTGTCAATTTTGAAAAGTGAACAGAATCTTAAGAAAAAAAAACCAAAAGGCTCTTCAAAGACACGAAACAAAAAGCTCCTCAACCATAGATCTGAGAACGCCCTTCAGAAAATGTCGCCACTTCAAAAATTCAATTCCATTTGAAAGCCCAACCACAATTCATAAAGTTGATAAGAAAACTTTCGGCTAAGACTCAGCCAATTAATCCTGAAATATTCACTTCATTACAGTCTTCTAACTTTCGGGACACTCTAAACGAGGCAACCCGCAGCTCAACACTCTATTAACCACTCGACATCAATGACTGTTCCATTACCCCCGTCACGGGATATCCGTTAGCAAACACCCCCAATTCGCCCTTGGGGGTATGTCGCCCGCATCACGACATTCGCACAGGATAACGAGCCGTTTTTCTTCACAAAATTGAACAAAATATCTGGAGTGTTCACCTGCAAAACGACAACTGGCAAAAAAGACAGAAATGACAAGAAAGTACCCACTGCCATGTACCGGTGTTTCATCTTGTTGTCGACACATGACCTAGACCCAATAACACTCTCCCTCGCTCCTGTGGCACTGTCCTTGATTAACGTGCACTATCCAGCAGTGAAATAAAATTATTCTCCTTGTAAATAATTAAGCATTATTTATTCTCTTCTGCCGCCCCCTGATTCGATTCGATTCCCCTCTCTGGCAGAGACAGAGCAGGAACCCCGGCCGACGACGACCCAGAGACCGAGTAGACCGAGCTGAAGAGCATCAGTGAAGCGTTGAAGAGTGAACACAAAAAGGAGAATAAATAAATAAATAACAGAAGAAGCATCATATAAGGCACCGCGATGGAAATGATGTTAAATAATCAATGCTTCACTTCGCTTAGCTTACTCACCTGGAAAATGGAATAAAGTAGAGACCCCGAGCAGCACATATGACGAACATGTACACGGGGTTCTCCTGACTTCATCAGCTCACGTTATTCACCTTCATTGCACATCTTGGCCGAGAGGAGTACATAGCCGGGCAGAGGCAGAGTAAATGAGCCGATATATACAGACGCAGATATGTAATCTGTGTAACTAACCTGTAGCAAGATGTACCATTGACCGAGTATGCTGGGCATCCACGTCAGAGCACGGTGGAGTTCGACGCCGTGCCGTCGAATGAGACACTGGGACGGCTGACAAACGGGAAAAGAGAAAAGTATCTATCGGGGTTTTGCACTCTCCGGTGGTTCGGTGTACATTTGCAGCGCCGCCGATTATCGCAGTTGACTAAGAGGGCCGAATATGCGATTCGGTGGTTTTTGGGGTCGAAGATGACCTTGGATTCGGGAGAAAATGCCCTCTACCGGGGATGTTAACTCTTCGAGTTGTTGTCTTCGAGAAAATGGTAAATGAACGAATCATCGCTCAGAATCCAGGCTGATATGTCTAGACTGACTAACAAACCTGACTGACTAACCCATTCCCCCCAAACCCCCCCTACCCCCTGCTCCATACACACACACACACACACACACACACACACACATTCTGAAGTGAGTTAAATTGGCGGAATCGAACTGACAAGTGTAACGTAGGTGTAGTGTTGAATGCATTTCCGAGATGTGTTGTACTTAAACTACTTAAACCATGCAACAAAAAAGAAGAAAAGTATACAAAAAAAAATAAGGATTTTACGCACACACGCATACACACAGTTACAAATAGAATATACACAATTGAAAAACTTTTACCCACACTTCAGTTAGTTTTCAAATTTTTCTGTAAAATGTACGATTTTTCTTTTCTTTTTTTTTTGTTTTAAGTTTTATCAATTATACCGTTGATATGACAATGCCACCAAAGGCGCGGCTAGCACCAGCAAGGAAAACTCGAACAAAAAAAACAACCACCTTCACTCACTTCAACTCAAAAGGAAATCTCAAGGAAAACCCATTCAAAATTGGAACACCGTCAAGATCAAGTCCTTAACACACTTTGAGAATCAATACAAAAAATAACAACAACACAAAACAATTGAAAAAAACCGATTGAAAATTAAAAAATTATTTATATTTTACTTCAATTTGAACCGCACTCTCAACCGATGGACGATGGATGTTTATCGATTGTGTACCGACCGTGGAACTGGTAGGATTACTGGATGTAGGTATACTGTGCTGCTGGTGCTGCATACGAGGTGGCCGCTGCCCCGAGTAGAGAGTTTAAGAGAGACAACTGGTAACTGGTCCCGAAGTGTCGAAGAGAAACGACAACGGCGGATACTCTAATCGTTCATGAATCGCGCACGTGCGACGAACGTCAGACACCGAATGGAGTGTATTGCAAATGTGCGAACTGAATGCGAGAAAAATCGCTACTGAGGCGGTTCGGTTCAAGTGACATCGTTATAACCCGTAGACGCAATGTTGCGTCAAGTGTGTGGTGGTGGTCGAAACAGGTCCGTCTTGAGGTGGGTGCGAGCGTCGTCGACTGTTAGGGCGCCAGTCGTTTAGAGTTGTTGAACTGGGATGGAAGTATTAAATGTTGGACAGTGGGTGGAACACGTTTACAACTTCATTCCATTTACATTAATGTGAGAACCAGGTCCGTCTTGAGTAGGGTGCGAGCGTCTTCGACTGTTAGGGCGCCAGTCGTTTAGAGTTGTTGAACTGGGATGGAAGTATTAAATGTTGGACAGTGGGTGGAACTCTTTTACAACTTTATTCCATTTACATTAATGTGAGAACCAGGTCCGTCTTGAGTAGGGTGCGAGCGTCTTCGACTGTTAGGGCGCCAGTCGTTTAGAGTTGTTGAACTGGGATGGAAGTATTAAATGTTGGACAGTGGGTGGAACACGTTTACAAATTCATTCCATTTACATAAATGTGAGAGAAGAAAAAATTGGACAGCGGCTTTGCCAACATTTTTGGATACAAGCTGGCAATGGAAAAGATTCCATTAAATTTCTCATGAAACTAAAAAGAAAGATAACTGCGCGCGATAAAGAAATTAAATGCATATTCATTTAATCCCAGGGATAGCTTTGCTTTTCTCAGTACACTATTGATCTCTCAAGATAGAAAGGGTGTCCTGATGACCTTACGCCCACAGTGGTCCCGCAGTGGAAAAGAATATCCGAAGTGACGTATTTTGGTATATGTTTGTCGATTCTACAAATATGAGAACCTACAAAGCCGACATTTTGTTGACTTTTGATGATCAGTCTGGCTATAACGTTAGCTCAAAGTTGGGACTTTGAAATTCACAAAACTATACATTTTTTAAAGGACATATATTTGGCCTTCAATGTGCATTTTCTTTGGTTGGTTTTTGCTTGGTTTTTTTTTTAACCAGGCTTTTAAGTATAGTCACCTTTTGAGGGATAATTTCAATGTTTGATGGACTATTATAAAAACGCGCCTAGAATCTCTAACGGGGGACCAACTTTTGAAAGCTAAAAGTATTGTCTATCGATGATGCAAAAACTAGAAAACACTTTTGACCGCTTTGGAAGAACGAGTCGTTTAAGTAGGGAAACGTCGTGCATTTTTCGTCATTTTTTGAGCGATTTCCTTTGCAATCCATTTATTGTGCAATTGCTAAACACCCCGAGGAAGTCTGTATGAATGTTGAATTAGAATTTATAGAATTTATGAAGGTAATTGCTTTTATCTTGTTTTGTTAGTGGAGTCATGCATGTCCGGTTCGCATATCGCAATGGGCAACAAAGGCTGACTGTGAGGGATCGGGAATTTGTTTATGATTACGAAACTAATGAAGAACGAAAATATTGAAGATTTCAATTCGGAAGATGAAGTTCTGCTTTATATAGATATCGAATTCCACCATTTGTTGTGCCAATTTGGAAAAAAAATTCTTGTGCGATTACTTTTTCGAAGGAAATATTCCGAACCTCGGAAGCTTTTTATCAAATAGTTACAGAAACTTAACCTCGTCAGAGGAGGCTCAGGAAAGTCGGAATAACGATTACAGGTATTATCGACATAATAAGAGCAGACATTTTTCTCGGTAACAAATGAAGACTTTATTCATCGAATGTTGGTATCATTTTATCCCTGTATTGAGTATTTAATGCCTGAACCAAAAACAAACGAATAGCTTCCACTCAGTACTGAAGCGCAAGCCTTATTCAATTGCTTGGTTTCTCCAATTTTAAATAAAAATGTATATTACCAATTCTTGCAAATTGTACAGCATTGGCTTAAGTTTCAATTTGGAGTCATTGAGTTAGTATTTTATGCCTTTAAACAAAAAATGTGTTTTTATTTTTATTTTTTGAACTTAGTTAACTTAGTTAACCATTATGACCATTATAAAATCTCGTGGCACTTCTACTATCTTTAAGCGTATCACGCTTTGATAGTGTTCACTCGTCAGCTAAATTAATTGTAGTCAATCGTTTTATCAATGTCTTTTTTAAAATTAAGCACACCATATTAACTTATCCTACCCCGACCTAACTGCCAGTTATCCCCCCTTTTTGTATATGTATGTTTGTACCCTTCTCTTTGTGATCGTTTCTTTTATTTGATACTAAGTTATTTCAAACTCTCTCTGAACGTTAAAAAGCAATCCGCTGCACTTCCCCACTTTCCTCCGCACACTTATAAGTCAGACAGTTATGAGACTTCGAATGTGAACTCAACTATTCTCAACAATAATTTCCGCATTTTTCATTCAAAAGTCTCCTTAACGAGATGGCTTCGCATTTCAGAAAACGCCTTATGGGTTACGTGACATTCGAACATAGCAGGCAATTGCAAGGCCGTTGATCTCGCTAGGTGTATTACAACCCTCTTAACTCACTCAATCTTAGACGATCACTCTGTCTACTCAGACTAAGTAGGACAGCACTCAAGAGATACCATAATTTCTGCATGCATGAAGGCGGAGGATGAGATAGCTCGTGCAGTACTGTGGCTAACCGTAGGAAATCACATTTAGTTTAGGGGCCTGATTTTTCAATTATTTGAGCAATAAGCACTACCTTTTAGGTCTAGGTAGGCGTTAGTCAACCCGCAGCTCATATGTATATGTTATCTTTAGCTGGCCACTTCAAAAGGGGTGCTACAACCGAGGGCACCTAAGATTAAAGTAGCGCCACAATCCAGCTCCCTCTCGACTCATTCATCAGAGATAGATTTTGCTGCAGATCTTAGACCTGCAGACAATCCCCCTTGTGGATTAGACGACTCTAAGGCAGCGATTAAATTCTTAGCTTGATACCAGTCGACTCTCAATAATTCGAACTGATTGTTAGATCCTTTGGAAAACCCTTGATAAATGGAACAAGTCTTAGGTGCTTTGGTAAGCTCGGTAACTCGAAGCAATCAGCTCAGTCGGGCAGTAAAAACGCTGTAATTCGAAATCAGTAGCTGGTTTCCTTTTTGTTTGATTTCCCAATGCTTTGAACCCGTTCGACTGTGACGTATGCAACGGGAACAACAAGCAAAAAAATGCAACCTCACAGAATGGATGGAGTCAACATACATTGGTGAATCTGTAACTTTCGATGATTTTGTACATTTTGACGTTAATGTAGAAGTCCGTGGTGCTCGATGAAATTTTGGCAACTTTTAATTCAAGCAACCACAATGAAGACGAAGCGGAACCAATTCTGCCCGTCCCATCAGAGTGGCCGTCATAGACATTGTATTTGACCAAGAACGCTGGTCAAAAACTTTGATTTTTGACGGTTATTTACAAAATAACGTTCTGTGATTGATCAATTTGGCTTTAGTAAACGATACAAAAAATGGTTGTCCAAAAATTTAAGGGGCAAGAAAGGTAGAAGTTCGAACTCTCGTTAATTGGAATTTTTTGTAAGATCTCTTGAGTTTCGAATTATCGAGAGTCGACTGTATTAACTTAATATTACCATGGCAGCGTTTCGAAACTAAAATTTACAGAGTCTTCAAACTTCTAGGCAGATCTAAAGAGCACATCACACAAGCTCGCATATGTAGTGTTTTCTTTTAAAACTATAGCCTATTGGGGACAATAAACCCTGGAGCCTTCTTAACACATTCCTATGCAAGTAGAGTAGTTAGACTAAAGTGTAATTCAGTGGGGATTCATAGAATACTTACAAATGTGACAAACATGCAGCAAGCTCGCCTTAAAATACCTTGAAGAGGTCATGTTCTCAAGCCCTTACTGCCTTTTCGTGACATTTTTATTCTCAACACAAAACTTCCATACCAAATGTCTCCAGCGAAACAATCCTTACCGCAAAAATTTGCGCTACCAAATCCCTATACAATCTATCGATCAAAGCCCAGCTAAATATACGGAAGAGTTAGCGCAAAAAATTGCGATAAACCGCCAAACATCAGATCAGATCACAACTTCATGGACAGGAACAAATGTCTGCTGTTGAGTGTTGAGTTGAGTCGGGGTGCCGTTCAACTTCTCTGCAAAGGCGCACAGTGGTCCCGCAGGGGAAATAAATACCAGAAGTGACATATCTTTCTCGGCCAAATGGAATATGTTTTTCGATTCTTCAAATATGAGAACCTGGAAAGCCAAAAATTTGGTGACTTTTGGTGATCCGTTTGACTGTACCGTTAGCGAAAAGTTGGGACTTTGAAATTTGCATATTTTTTAAGCACATTTGATGTGGCCTAAGTACTTAGGTACTTTGGAACACAAGTTAATATTTATTTGGCCTTCAAACTGCGTCAACCGTTTTTTTCGTACTGCTTACCAATTTCGTAGACCAGGCTTTTAAGTAAAGACACTTTTTGGGGGTCATTTCAATGTTTGACGGGCAGTAACAAAAATGCGCCAAGAGGCTCCAAAGGGAAACGAACTTTTTCTAAAAGCTTAAAGTGTATATTCTCAAAAACTAAAGTGCCCTTTTTGTCGTGCATTTTTCGGCATTTTCAAACGATATCCCTTGCAATGCATGTATTGTGCAAATGCTATGCGAGAGGCCGAGGAAATGTTTATTTTTGTAAATTGGAATGCTTTATTTCATGGTTAGGTTAGGTTAGAGCGGCTGACTAGCTTAAGGGTCGCTACACTCGCCTGGGCGCGCGGCTTTTGACTGAAGCTAACAACCATTAGCGTTGATGATCTTATTTTGGTAATTCATACAATTTTGTTTCGTTGTGTTGGATGCAATGCCTGTATAAACCATAGTCTAGATATAGACATAAATCCAAACATGATTATATCATGCCTTATAACAGGGTTTAATATAAGGCAGCGAAAATGTATGCCCTACGCCTAATCTCATCGCAATGTTAAAATAAGGAATTCTGCATGCGATTTGGATTCCTTGTGACGATTAAGACTTTACGTACTAAGGCTTGACCCGACTTAGGCGAGGTCAAGATAGCGATATCTAGACTAAAGTCGAACAAAGCTGCTGGAGCGGACGGACTGTCCGCGGAACTGTTTAAAGCAGCTGGAGATGATCTGGCTGGGCGCATGCACCAGCTCATCTGTAAGTCCGAAGAGTGGAATCTCAGCGTCGTTTGTCCGGTCCACAAGAAAGGAGACCCTTTTGACTGCGCCAACTATGGAGGGATCAGTCTCCTTAACATAGCGTACAAGATCCTCTCTGCCGTCTTGTGTGAACGCCTGAAACCATTCATCAATAACCTGATAGGTGCGGTTTCAGGCCGGGAAAGTCCACCATCGACCAAATTTTCACACTGCGGCAGATCCTGGAAAAAACCCACGAGATGCAGATCGACACCCACCACCTATTCGTCGATTTCAAGGCCGCATATGACAGCGTGCATAGAGACGAGCTATACACTGCCATGCCTAGTTTTGACATTCCAGCCAAACTCGTCAGATTGTGCAGGATGACGATGGAGAACTCTCGCTGCTCCATCAACGTCGGTAACGAGCTCACCGAGACCTTCAATGTCAAAAAAGGTTTTAGATAAGGCAACACGCTGTCATGTGATTTTTTCAATATCAAACTTGAGAAGATCGTGCGAAACTCAAATGTCAACACCAGAGGCACGATCTTCCAAAAGTCCGTTCAACTGCTTGCCTATGCGGACGACATTGACGTGATTGGACGAACACAGCGAGCTGTCAATGAGGCCTTTGCTAGCATTGAAGCGGAAGCGGCTAAAATGGGTCTGGCAGTTAATCAGGGCAAAACAAAGTACATGCTGTCATCACGAAAGGACGCACAACATCGACGCCTCGGACAGAACGTCATAATGGGCAGCAGAAACTTTGAGGTAGTCAAGGACTTCGTCTACCTTGGCTCTGCAGTAAACAGGGACAATAACACCAGTACCGAGATCAAGCGCAGAATTACTCTTGGCAATCGCTGTTTCTTTGGGCTCAAGAGGCAATTGCGTAACAGAGCCATCTCTCGAAACGCCAAGTTGACTTTATATAACACCCTAATCATCCCCGTCCTGCTCTATGGCGCAGAGACATGGACGCTATTGAAAGCGGATGAAGAAACTCTTGGACGTTTTGAGAGAAAAGTTCTGCGTGCGATCTTTGGTCCTGTTTGTATTGATGGCATCTGGAGAAGGAGATTCAACCACGAACTGTACGGGCTGTACAGCGGCATGCACCTAGTTAAGCGTCTTCGGATCCAACGCTTAAGATGGCTAGGTCACTTAGAGCGGATTGACACCACAGCTCCAGCCCGAAGAGTCTTCGATTCCGAGCCTTTGGGACAACGCATAAGAGGGCGTCCTAGAACGAGATGGCGCACACAAGTGGAGAAGGACCTCAACCAACTTGGTGCTGGCTGGAGAGGCTTGTTGGTTGAGGCCCAGGTCCACTCCGGACTGTAGCGCCAAACAAAAAAGAAGGAGAAGAAGTACTAAGGCTTAGATTATATTGTAACAGGTCTTATATAATCGTTATTTTGTTTGCTAGGCTTGTAGCTAACCCAATGCTTAAGACCAGGAATCGCCACTGGTGTAATTAAATTACGTACGCTTAGGTTTGCACATGTAAATAACACGTACATCCCCTGATCACGCGTATGAACGTGAAATCGTAGGATATAGTTTTACACCATGGATTAAACGAGATGAGACTTTTTTTAAAAAAAATATTTTATAACAGTGCGAATTCCTGGCCTTGACAAAGACCAAGCAATCTTTAGAAAAGTTTGCTTAAATCACCTATTTTCTCCGTGGAATGTCAATCTAAGAACACAATTCACAAAAAGGCGGACTCTATCCAAAATTCGCAAATTGTACCCGTAGCAAATAGGAAAAGTTCCATGTGAATGAACTGTCGGTGTTTGCGTTCAGTTCGCAGTGTTCTCAAGTGTTCAACTGTTCCATCACTAGCCTGTCGTTTAGCCATCACTAGCTGACAGTTCAGCAGATCAAGATCAAAATCCATGCATATTCTTAAAGAGTGCACGTGGTCACACACTGGACACTGGTTAGATCAGATCTCAGAGGAAAATATTAACGAATCAACGAAGGGCCATGTTTTCCAAACAAAAAATTGCCGCAGACACAGTTTTAGAATTCAAAAATAAATTGAAATGTAAAAAATACACGTCTACAACAAAGAAACTAGCATCACGCCTAAGAGCGCCTTTCGAAGACAATCTCACGCGGTCCTCCACCGAAACTATAGCCCAAATATCTACACGCAAAAAGCTCTGTTCCACTTCGTACATCAATAGCTCTTCTTTGCCTTTGTCTTTTTTGTTTATAAATAGTACAAATACCCTCGTCGAATAACTAGACAGGGAACACCAGTTGTCCGCCTCAAATTTTGCACACACAAGCACTGCTTATTTCAATTGATTGAAGAGCATGATCGCGCCTAATAGATCGCGCTTAATGGCTCTGGGAAATTTCAATGCTAAATTGATTAATTTAGGACATCCGAAACAAGAGTGTAAGCTCTGGTGACGATGGGGTTATTTTTCTCATTTTTTTTTTATGTTCACACGCTTTGGTTTAGAATTTGTGCGGCACATCAGGCAACTGCTTGCCTGTGCGATCAGCAGCGTGTGCTGTTGTTGATGTGCGTATAAGAGAATTTAAGAGAATTTATCAACAATTTCGTTTAGTTTCTAATTTTGAAACATTCCCGGTCGATACACTCACCATATAGAAGATCTGCTGTTTGGACATCATATTCAATTTATCGATCCACAGGTGTTCGCAAACAAGTTAGATGCCAGAAAGGAGATGCACTGTATAAAAGAGTCCAAGACTGATGTGAGGCTAAGCCGGGCAAAAATCCAAAGATCTCACTTTCACTCTGTAAGGCCGCGTGTCAACAGCGATCACAAGTTAGGCTACAGGATCACCTTTTGACATTTCGGCAAACAACAAAAGTGTCAGAAAATATGGACGGGCAAAGGGTTTTTGCTGTTGTGATGAAATGTCACTCGTCACTCGGGTGTATATTAACACTGTTGTTACACTTTTTCAAGTCAAAGCAGCTGAGTGTCTATTGACTAGAGGGGGTGTGCATGGATGAAAACGAAGAATATTCACATGTCATCTACGAACTCGCCGATGCTTTAAGTGTCAAAGAATGTTTTAGACAATTCTACACGCTGTCATGTGTCCTCTTCAACATTGAGAAAAGTATTCGCGCTGTTCTTGAGAAGATCTTGCAGAACTCACAGGCCTGCATTAGACGAAAAATATTGCAGAAGCTAGTTCAGTTGCTTGTATACGCTAGTGACATTGACGTGATTGGCGGAATGGATCTGGCTGTGTAAGTATTGTGTAGGAAATGGTTAAAATGGCTGTCTTCGGAAAACAACTTGTCCAGAACGTCACAAGGGGCATCTATAACATCGAGGTAGTCAGTGACTTCGTCCACCTCGCCTCCGCCATAAACAGTAGATGTAAACAACACCAGTACCTAAATCGAAAGAATTATAACCCTTGCCAACAGCGACTCGCCAAGTAAGAGACGAATTTATGGTAAAACTAAGATGTTTCACTGTCTTGACATACACTCTATAGGCACAATTTAAAATAATAGAAGGAAGACTACTCTGATTAATTCCACTTATGGCACACATTGTGTGTTTAAATTGAATTTATCTTGCTCGGACCATGTTTGTATCCCACCCAAGCTATCATGTAACATTGACACAGACTGTCAGGTGTTGTTACCACATGACATACAAAACACATAAATCACACATATCTGATTTACAGTTCGACACCACTTGAAGCAGGATTTTTTTTTTTTATAATCTGAGCGCGCTCAAGCTATTGTTGATTAATACCCTTATGTTTCCGAGGTCAAGGCAAAGCACAGTACGGTCAAAGGTACAGAGGGAGGAAAGGAAGGCAAGCTCCTGTGCACATTAGTCTTAAATATCTGCGGATTGCAGTCTGTGGAAAATATTAGGCTGTGAAGAGCATTCCAAATCGTCTCTAAATTGGGCTGTGCGTCCGAAAAGAGTAAACAGATGGGCATTCCTGGCGAGACGAGTATTGCGGGTGAATTCATGGAAAGAAGGAATGCAGTTGGCTAGCGCATCGTTTGTTAAAATAGTGATAAAACACGGACAAAGAAGAGACGGTGCGTCGATGTTCGAGCGAGTGTAATGACTGTGCGATATTGCTGTCTGTCGAGTTTTATCGCTCGCTTTTGGATTCTATGCAGTCTTGGACCAGATATGAGCGTTGTATCCCAGCTTGGGACGGATATACGCCTTACTAGTTAGCGCCAAATCAGAGAGTGTGAAATTTTTCTTCCATCGATTAGAGAAACCTAAACATTTCGCAGCATTTTCGGCGACCTCAATTATGTGATCGTTCCAACCAAGTGTTGTGTTGGTACACATTTCAAGGGTGGAAAGTTTTCTGGTTTCGTCGACGCAAGCGCCATGCATGGATAATGGCTGATCAACAAGAGTTCGCCTGAGTGACAGCAGACAGCATTGCGTTATTGAAGCATCGAATTCCACTCGGTTGTTCTTTCCCCAGTTTATGGTGCTGTCAATATCGGAATGTGCTTTATATACGCTGCAGTTCCAATTATACGGCCGAAGGGCCCATCCAAAACAACTTGAATTGAACGGTTCGAAAGGTAATTTCTAATCCATAGAAGAAGGGATTCATCGATACCCTAGGCCCGCATTTTCGACAAGACAGCTTGATGTAAAACTCTGTCAAATGCCTTAAAAGTATGAAACGCAATGATCTTGCTTTCGCCTGTATTGTGCAATGGTTGGTTCTACTTTTCGGTGAGATAAGCTATCAGATCACCAGTGGACCGGTTGCTGCGAATACCGTTCTGCCGGTGGTAAAGAAACTTCCGCGATTCAAGACATTCCATAAACCGACGATTTATCAGCGTTTCCATGACCTTCGAAAGAAGGGACGTAGTGGGCCAGCGGATTTGTGCACGTCGAGATCCTTAATGACTCTTGCAACTGTACGAATGCGGAAGTGGATTTGTCCCATCGTGAAATCAACGCTCTCAAGTACATGTGGAGCTAGCTCCAAAATGCGTCGCAATCAGATTGGCTCTGTCTAAAGAGCTAACACCTGGGATGGGATGTCATTGTGAATGAGCGTGGGAATTGAAGACGAGGGGGAATTCTTTATATTTTTACCAAAGGACCAACAGTTTTTTCTACTCTTGGGAAGGGGAGATTCATCGATACCCTAGGCAAGCATTTTCGCAAGCAAACTCTGTCTTCTGTTTCGTCAGAAATGTGCAAAGATTGGTTCCACTTTTCGGTGAGATAAGCTATCAGATTAGATTGTAGCACTTTTTGTCCCAACTTTTGCTCACAAGAGAATTACACACGTCTGATAATTTCATTGCTGTCATTTCTGGCCCGTTTAAGTAGGGTTGGCTTTGTATGTCCGGCAATTCTGTCGTCCTGATAGCCTCTTTACAGTCCGAGTCATGCATTTGCTTTGGGCTTGATACTATTCATTCTATGAGGAATGAAGGATCTCACGCCCAGCAGAAGAATGCTTGTGATCATATAAGCAGCGGAATCCACGTCACTATCTAGTAAAACCAGTTGAAGTTCCTAAGAAGTTGTTAAGTCCACTCCAGTCGGCTTTTTCGTACAGCCATACTGTTATTCTGGTGGCCGCGGCGTTGTATATAAATCCCATTTTGTTTTGATGATTGTAACCAGTTAGTGCTCCGACTATCATATGCTGTAGCTTATTGCCGCATTGTAGGACTTTGTCGGACTTGGGTCATTTTGGTCGCTCATTCAACCGCCAGGACGTTCGCTTGAAAAATACTGCCGTAGCCAGGTAATCTGATGAAGCAGTGCATGTTTAACAATTCGGAAAAAATGCCCGCGCCTTTTTCGGTCTTCGACCCATCAATGTAGACGTGGTCGGATGTTGAGTTACTGATTGGTTCACTAGAGTTCCACTCCTCTCTTGTGGGAAAATAACATATAAAGGGTGTTCCGAAATCCAGGGCGGGGAGAGAGTAGTCACTTACTTACTTTACAGTCCGAGTCATGCATTTGCTTTGGGCTTGATACTATTCATTCTATGAGGAATGAAGGATCTCACGCCCAGCAGAAGAATGCTTGTGATCATATAAGCAGCGGAATCCACGTCACTATCTAGTAAAACCAGTTGAAGTTCCTAAGAAGTTGTTAAGTCCGCTCCAATCGGCTTTTTCGTACAGCCGTACTGTTATTCTGGTGGCCGTGGCGTTGTAGATAAATCCCATTTTGTGTTCATGATATCTCAGATGATTGTAACCAGTTAGTGCTCCGACTACCATACGCAGTAGCTTATTGCCGCATTGTAGGACTTTGTCGGACTTGGGTCATTTTGGTCGCTCATTCAACCGCCAGGACGTTCGCTTGAAAAATACTGCCGTAGCCAGGTAATCTGATGAAGCAGTGCATGTTTAACAATTCGAAGAAAATGCCCGCGCCTGTGCCTTTTTCGGTCTTCGACCCATCAATGTAGACATGGACGGATGTTGAGTTACTGATTTATTCACTAGAGTTCCACTCCTCTCTTGTGGGGAAATAACATCTAAAGGGTGTTCCGAAATCCAGGGCGGGGAGAGAGTAGTCACTTACTACTTCTTCAATTTATAATCGATGGAGTATATATGCATGACCAGAGGAGATGGGGAGCCAGCTTATGGATTGGGTAATCATTGTGGGACTCTTTGCAGCAGTCCTCTGCATACAGAGGTCAAGTGGAAGAAGATCCAATATAACCTCTAAGTCCGCTGTTGGAGAGTAGTGACTCCCGTTACACCTGTGCGTGCACGTCTCTGTATACTTGTCAACAGCTTCAGGTTGGAGACTTTTAGGCAAGCCTGCCACTATACTACGTTCCCGTGTGTCAACAACCGCACGCAATCACTGTGTACATCCACATCCACATTATGGGCTGGGGTTAGGATCCCACTTTTGCCAATTATCTTGCTGCGCCGGCCGCATTCTTTGCTCTTTCATTGAAGTTTATTTTGCACTTTAGTTTCTGGTCTAGGATTACATCAAGATACTTCGCACTTTCTTTCAGGTTAAAGGGCGTGCCCTCAATGGATGGAAGGTTGAAAGGCGAAATGACTCTTTTATTGGTGAAAAGAACCAAGTCTGCCTCTTGAGGGTTAATTCCTCAAGAGACCAGCAAGCTTTGCCCACCTGAGAAGGGAGTTTGTTGCGTGTTCTACTAATTCACTGAGGGTCGGGAGAAACTTAACACTTGCAACACAAACAGACGTCGTCGGCTATTCAATTGCCTTGGTTTCCGTGTTTCTGAGTTTTTCAAGAATATCATTGAAGGGGAGATGACCTCCCCCTTGAGGCTATAACTTTGATAGCTCAATCACCTGGAGTTGCATTAATGATTCATTTACTGAGCAGACTTACTATTACAGAAGTAAAGGATCTGGCCCTTTCAAGCGCAGTTTTAATGGACTCGGTTTCTACATTGTTTTCTAGGTTTCATTCGTTGTCCAGGCTTATACCTTGACGCCTAGGGACCTTTCAATGACTCTTACAACTTCATGTAGTGCGGCATCTACGCCATTGTCTTTCATGTACGCATGCTGTGCATGGGAGATCGTGTTAAGTTTAAAATTCCTCAAATATATGCGTTGATTTGTTTCTCAAACGTTTTCAGGCCAAGAAAGTAAGGCTTATTGGTCTACTGTCTGCAGCTGTGCAGTGGCTAGTCTGGTCTGTTTTAGGGATGGAAACACCTTGTGGACTAGGCTGGATTTCTCTTATTCTTGGTCTTTGAATGCCGTCAACTCCGGTCAACTCCGGGGGGGTTTGTAGTCAAACAAGGCCCATCTGATTTTGCACTCACTAGAGTGAGATCGCCACGAGTCGCCGTTAGCTGTGGTGACTGTTTTTTTTAGAAATCCTGAGACTGTCCTTGTAGGAATCCCAGTCCTCTACTAGTCTGGATGCACCATGGAGGAGATTTCCTTCCTTCCGAGACACTCCTTCTCATAGGATTCCTGGAAGGTGGTAGCCATGCCGTTCTCGGTGTGTTCTACCATCGGTAGGTACCGAAGGTAGAGTTCAATCTTTTCCTTCCGGAGGTATGGTCCCTGAAGTTGGGTGCGACTTTTTGATCTCAGATAGTTAAGGACGAGCTATACTACTCATCAACAGTTCCTTTCGCTGCGACTGAACGCTGTTATGAGACCTGTGTAAAATTTATTTTCAGCAGCCAACAAAACATTGACATTTCTAAACAGACCAGATACAAACAGACCATCACATAACTATAAACATTTCTTTTATTTCAACACATAAGTTAAAACAAGTCAATTACAACATTACAACTTAAAACATACAATGCGAGTATTCCCTCCACTCGCCTATTCCGTTGATATAATATTCCTCATCTGCCTAACAGCCGTGACCAACCGAGGCTCGCAACCTGCACTTAGCGAAAGATAACTCTCCGGTGAGGCCTTTAGCAGAGTCAGTATCTGATTTAAATGAAGCGTAATGGACAGTCCCAACTCCTCCACAACATTGCCCAAGTACTCTATGTCAACTGAAAGCTGTTTCGCAGCACCACCGTGCAGCGACTTGATCTGCAGAATTTGACTCTGATACATGACGCAGCATTGCTCCACAACCAGCGAGAGCAAGACATCTGCACAAGGGATGCTCTGTGAGTACTTGATGTTGCACATCTCCAGGCCAACTTTCAGCAGCGGTGACGGTGAGAGGAGAAGAGGTTCCAAGTGCTGTGGCAGGGTCAGCAAATACTGACCAATCTGTGTGATGCACTCTTGTGGGGCGAAACTAAATGCAGGCAGATCCATTCCAGCTGCACTGTCAGGGTTATCCTCTGGCTGGATATTCCGCAGCTGTTGCTCGATGGGGGAAAGGAGAATGGTCAAGCTGATATCGTGGGTTTCAATGAAACTGGCCTTGAGGGCCTCGTAGATTGAAGGGAAAACGCCGAGCGCGTTGCCAACTTGGGAGGTGTCGTTCTTCTTCTGCTGATAGTCCTTGATGTGGACTAGGAGGCGATTCAGTTCGGATGGGTCGCAAATGGAAAAAATGGTGAGGTCCGCTGTTTTGTTCATATTTCCCAACTTCTCTTCCAGAGAAGCCATTTTCTCGTGGAGGTGC
Organism: Eristalis tenax; assembly: GCA_905231855.2. Taxonomy (NCBI): domain Eukaryota; kingdom Metazoa; phylum Arthropoda; class Insecta; order Diptera; family Syrphidae; genus Eristalis; species Eristalis tenax. The sequence goes on from HG993127.1 coordinate 40,736,706, forward strand.
TTCTCAAATTTGCTGAGTCGGCTTTGGAAGTCGCTCAAGCACTGCAGCAGCGACATGCAGTTCTGTAGGAGGACCCAATTTTGCTCAGAGTGAATGCTCAAGTTGAGCTGTCGTTGGGTCTTGACGTAGTTCTCTAGAACTTTCTTCAAGAAACCGCTCATGATTCCAATAAGTTTGCATAGACTGAGGTCGTTAGTGATTACGCCACATCGCTGGCAAGTCTCCTGCAGCCAATCGAAGATTTTCCGATTCGCGTCTTCAAGCTGATGGATCGAATCTCCGGCGTTTGTATGGCCAACGGAAACTTTCTCAATCTGATTCATCAAATGAGACTCTTCAATTCGGGGGTACTGCTGGATGAACTTCTGAAAGTAATCGAACACAGACTCAGCCAATGCAGTTCTCTGCCCGCCTGAAAGGTTGACGGATGCGTTCAACAGCACCGCATTCAACTGGTTAACGAATGTCTTATTCGCGTTGGCGAACTTCTCCAGCACATCAAGCTTTTCATTGGAGCTCTTGAGAATCTGCAGAATTTGTGCATCTCTCGGAGGTTGCAAGGCTGGAAGGGCTTCAGTGAGAATGATGAACGCCTGATCTTTAGAATTATCGCCAAAAACTTGCTCGCACCACTTCACTTGTTTCTGTGCGTTCTCAGCGAGGAATTCATAGAAGATGAGCAAAAAGTTGTTGGAGTTGTCCGCCAATTCGACTGTCTCCTTCCACTGCTGCTGCAGAGAGGTCTTTTGAACTGCTCTGTAGTACTGCTTCAGTTGAGGAAGCCTGTGTATTCCTTCAAATATCTTCACATACCTAATCGACGTCTCTATATCTGACATAGCGAATGCTTGCACGACACTCGGACTTGCCAAAGCTTCTAGACGGTTCTTGAAATCCTCCACTTGACTAACTCTCTCTGTGTGCCCTGACAATTTCTCCTGCGCCACCAGAGACTTTTGCAAAGAGACAAGCTTCTCACACACCGTCATCAAATCATTGCGTTCGAAGCTGTCCTCCAGCTCTGATATCAAGTTACCCCAGCCATCGGACTCCTGCAGACTTTCTTTGGCTGTTTGCAGTTTTGTCTGCAATTTATTCAGTTTTTCAAGTGATTCCATGCAATCGCCGGTCTCCTCTTGAACTGACTGAACTTCAAAGCGAACTTGTTCCATTCTTCGTTGCAGTGATTGCACATCGGTGTGCAGATTCTTAACGTCTTTTATTATACGGGGAAGATTTCCAATTAGCTGCTGACTAGTGTCTTCAACAGCGAAATTCACCTGCTGCACATAGAGTTGAAGTTTCGAGACAAACGACGAAATGAATACATTTTTGTCGTCATTGCCATCGGAGTTGCGATAGTTTGAGTTTATCCATTCGGTTGGATTGAAATTAGGTTGTTGAAAGGATGATATATCCATGGTGAGGTCGGCGATGATTCGATTCCGAAAGCGATTGAATTGGCTGAGAAAATTTAAATTTAAAAATATGTTTTATTTTTTTAATACCGATAAGTGTAATTGAAAAATGACAACTGTCAGCTGTGTTGACGTTGACGATACAAGCAATGACGGTATTGCCAGGTAAGAGAAATGCAAATATATAATATATGAAATTGTTATTTTTATAACTTGTTGAATTCGTTAAACAAATGGTTTATATATTCCGTTGTTGATTTGATTTTAATTTCATAAAACTCCACTCCTCACACACTCCACTCCACCCAACTCCGCCCAGTTCAACAGTCTTCTCCACAGTAACCAGACAATCTACATTACACCTTACTCAATACGTTTGACCACGACAAAATCTCAAAGATTATTATACAATAAATACAATTAATTCCAAAATTTTGTTCCCTTTTCATCAACTAAACACATTCAGTTCGATAAAATTGTTCAGCATCTACATTCACAGCTCATATCCGCAACTGAACGCTTAGCAGAGATGCAGACCTTTCAGACATTTTCATGACATTTTAATTGTTTACAAAATGAAGTGACAGTAGCGACGCAATCTGAAAATCGCCGCTAATAAATTGTATTCGACACAAAGTTAGGCCTTTTTAGTTTTTAATTTTCTTTTGACAAACTCAACGCATTTAAGAATGTCTGAAGCATGGGATATGGAAATAAAAGCAATAAAAAATAAGCGCAATACATATCGTGAAAAGCTAGAGAAGAGAAAAAAGGAACGACATGACATTCTGACATCCACCGCGACATTGCTTTCGTCTCCAAATAGTGGAGGTAACATCAAAAATGATCCATCTGAGGATTCACCAAATGCTGTCAAAAATGAAACTGGTTAGTCCACAAAACGAAGCAGTTTTTGTTACAATTTCAACTTTGTTTGCATCTAGAAGCTGATACCGAGGTGGAGAAGACTATCCTTCAGATGTTATCATCAAGCTCTTTAGTGCTTCCAATCATTTCAACACAGCTAATAGAGAAACTTGAAAGGAACTTGGACAAATCTGCTCCAAAGGATCTTGTGAATTATATTTTGAACAAATTATCCAACCAAGGTTCTATCGGGTAAGATGGGCATGTGCGTCTGAGGCATTATTTCTTATGAATATACTTTTCAGGATTAAGAGTGTCACTATTGGCAAAGAGGTAGGCTGCGAAGTGATATCTGTTGAGCGCAGCGCTGTCCTCAGTCTCTACAAGGAGTTTGTGTCAGAATCTTACGCAGTCAAAGATGAGTTCAAACGAAAATGTAACCCACGCCGCCTTACATTCATCTCTCGAGTCATGTGTAAATACTCCTTTTATTCTTTTAGATGACAATGAGGAAGATGATGATGATAGCAATTCAAGAAAAGCGATCAAAACAGAATCCGACAAAAAAATAAACAAAGACAGCAGTAGTAACGACGCCTCCGATGACATCATGGTAAAGAAACACACTTTCAATTCTTAATACAACTATCTTACCACTTTTATCATTCAGTCACTCCTATCAATGCCATCGACACGAGAGAAACAAAGCAAACAAGTGGGTGAAGAGATCCTCGAACTGCTTACAAAACCGACTGCCAAAGAGAGATCTCTTGCCGAGAAATTCAAATCACACGGTGGGGCCCAAGTTATGGAATTCTGTCCATATGGAACAAAAGTTGAATGCCTTAAAGCGCAGCAAGCAACTGCCGAGATGGCAGCGAAGAAACGTCGAGAAATTGAACAAGCATCCATCGACAAAGCTGAAGACTCAAACGCTGAGACAAACTCAAACGAAACACCGGACGAGTCGACATCGACTTCTGAAGAGGGGAAAAAAGAGGAACCCACCCCGTTGATATCCACGCCAATTGAAGAGATCATCGAGAACACAGACAAATGTACAAAATTGCATTTCAAAAAAATCATCCAATCGCACACTGATGAATCTCTCGGGGATTGCAGTTTCTTGAACACATGTTTTCACATGGCCACATGCAAGTGAGTTACCTCATGTTGCTCTTGTTCTGAACTTGAGATGACTCGCAATTTTTTCTAGATACGTCCACTATGAGGTTGATGCCCATCCAAACATAAACAATAACAAACACGAGGATGTCAAGACCAACCTCTGCCTAAAGAGGAACGCTGATCCAAGTGTTACGCTGTATCCTCCGCAGTGGATTCAATGTGACTTGAGGTAGGTGTCCTAAATGCCCCGGCAGCTGCTGACCTCTTTTATGATTCTTGACTCAATTTGTGCAGATACCTAGACATGACAGTCCTGGGAAAATTTGCAGTTGTCATGGCTGATCCACCTTGGGATATTCACATGGAACTGCCCTACGGTACAATGTCTGACGATGAAATGCGGAGACTTGGTGTACCAGCACTGCAGGATGATGGATTGATATTTCTATGGGTCACTGGAAGAGCCATGGAGCTGGGTAGAGAATGCCTTAAGCTCTGGGGGTAGGTTCAAATACCTGAATTACAAAACCAGAGTTTGTTCATTTCACCACTAATTCTCCCGATCCAGCTATGAACGTGTTGACGAATTAATTTGGGTAAAAACCAATCAACTACAACGAATCATTCGCACTGGCCGAACTGGACATTGGCTGAACCACGGCAAAGAACATTGCCTGGTCGGCATGAAAGGAAATCCAACAAATCTAAATCGTGGCCTTGACTGCGATGTCATTGTTGCGGAAGTTCGCGCAACCAGTCACAAACCAGACGAAATCTACGGGATCATTGAACGCCTGAGTCCGGGAACACGAAAGATCGAACTCTTTGGACGACCGCATAATGTGCAACCAAACTGGATTACACTGGGCAATCAGTTGGATGGCATTCGATTAGTTGATCCGGAGCTTATCACACAATTCCAGAAGCGCTACCCTGACGGCAATTGCATGGCACCCGCTCAGGGTGTAAAAAAATGATTTATCACACGATTCTCTTGCATTTCGTTAGGAATAAAATTGGAAACTGTTTTGGTTCCACTCATATCGAAAAAGGCGTCTTATTTTAAAGAGGTTAAGGCGAAACTTTGCGTTGGATTTACAGGTGGAACTACCATGGTAAATAACTCTTGATCAATTTGTGTCCGTACGCTGGCTTAAGTGTCACTGCTGCAAGACACCTAATCTACACATGTTCATACACTACAAGAAATAGTCATCAAGCTCGTGGTACAAGCTTGGCATTCATTTTCTTCAGTTCACACCGACAGCATATTCCTGATGAATGTTTGAAGGTTAGGACCATTCTTCCACTAAAGGGTGGAAATCACACGGAATTGATGTCCGACCTAAAAATCGCCCGATAACAAAGAAGGTCAAAGTTGCGGTCTTGGTGGAAGCAGAAGAAAATTGTTTCAGTCATAATGGAGTTGGTAGATTGGTTTGACCACCACGGTGTCTTCTGCGACCAAATGTCACCACACCGGAAATCCGTTTCACAAATTCCTCAATTGGCATAAGTGTTAAACCCAGTAAACAGTAACCGGGCAGAGTAGCACTGAAGCGTTTTATCACAGCCACTTCGTTTCATTCAAAGATTTAAATTTTGTAACGTTTAATTTTTACCTCGACAGATCCTGTGCCTACTGAGCGGGCACTTGCCTCAACGTTTCTATCTGGCTCTTGCTAGCGATGAACAGGTTCTGAGGCAGTAGATGATCTTCCCCTGCTGACTGTGTCAGCTGTCTAGACATCGTTATTTATTGCCTTGAATTTTACTTGTCATAGATGACGATAGTTGACTTCTGAAGACTGGACAAAAATTCCACCACACCTGACATATACGTAAGTTGAATCGCTCCCACTTAAGTAAGCAGAAGTGAACGAACTTAACGAAAGTGAGGACCTGATCATACTCACAATGTATCACTTCTGTGCACTATCTCGTTAAATCTGCCGACATTTTCCGAAATCATCGTAATTCCATAACCACCGATCATCAACACAATCGTCTATATATTTTTCTAAATGTCATAGCTCCCTTAAGCGAGTGATTCCACTCATTCCACTGAATTCAATAATTCCACTCAAACAGCTGATGGTTATGTCATTTTGACACAACAAACCCAAAACTAACCCCATTTTTTCGCTCTTGCGTTGAGGAAATAATATTTTTCCTTAAAAACACTATTTTTTCCCATTTAATTCGTGTGTTAGTAAATCAAAAAATGTTCTTCACACCCCGTGTTACCAAGCTGAACAGATTACGATGTCAGTTGTTGGCAACTTCACTGAAAAACTACACTACCACCACAGGCTCAACATCGGCATCTACTGAAGAGCGCATCGAAATTCCGAACCGGATTCAACGAGGTCCTACAGATATTTTGTATGCTCTCTCCAGCACGGTGAAGTCGGATCCAACTGCCGCGCATTACAAATATCACGATGATCCGTATCTGCTCCCCATGTCGAATGTCACAAAACGAACCTTTGCTATGGCGCAGGAAGCTGGAAGGAAGGCAGCAAAGTGGGTCAAAAATGAACATGGTCAATTCTTTATGGTAAACTCAATTGATATTTGGTGCGACATGAATTTTTTATTGACTCTCCTTGTAGCATCAAGAAGCACAACCATCCGTTGAGGCATTTGCCCCCAAGATGGTTTTCACAGATGATTCTGAGGTTGACGAAACCTCGTTACGGAATCTCATTCAAACCACCGAAGTTGCCGATGCTGTGCTGTTGTATAATTTGATGAAGACTAAGAATCTTCCAATCAGCGATGAACTGAAACAAAGTTTTCTGGAGATGGTCTGCTTTTACAATAACGAACAGCCTTTGCCGGATGAGTTTGTCGAAGAGAGATGGTTTAGCCAGCAGCCCAGCAACATTCGGCAGAGAAAAACATGGAAAGACGGTGATTTGGCAGAGCAGCTGTTCAACGAATTAGAATCGAAGACACCTGAAACGTACGCCGCGATTATTCGTGGAATGGCGAAGTATGGACAAGCCGAAAGGGCATATGCTCTGTTCCAAGAAGCAACTGAAAAGCAAATAGAGCTGGACACTGCCACCTTCAACTCGATTTTAACAGTTGGAAATTTTCTCAAGGAGACCGCCGACCAGAGGTGGGAATTGTGCCAAGATCTGCTGCATCAAATGAACCAACGCGAACTTATGCCCGATCTAGGAACTCTGAACGCGGTCTTGGAAACTGTGAGCACATTCAGCAACCACAAGCTAGCTAGAGGCAGTGCCTTGAAGGTGCTCAGTGAGTTCAAGAAATTGGGAATCGAACCCAGTCTGTCTACCTACTACTACGTCCTTATCATTTTCTGCCGCGAACGGGGTCCAGTGTCACATGTCATTGTGGACATTCTGAATGAAATCGAGGGCAAGGAGTTCACCATTTCCCATCCCAAAGACACATTCTTCTTTGTAACTGCAATGGATGTGTGCAGGAATCACTTGCACGACAAATGGCTTGCAAAGAGAGTCGATGGAATTCTGCACACGGGCAAGAACTACGACCTCATCGGAGATTCCTACAAGGAAGCAATTTACTACCGCCACCTGTTAGCCCTAATGGCACAAACCGAACCCATCGAAGAGTTCATGAAGACCTACGACCGCTTGGTTCCGAACATACACATCCCCGAGCCGGGCATCATGGAGGAAATAGTCAAGGCGGTTGAAATCAACGGAGTGTTGGAACTTATGCCACGCATGTGGTCCGATATTGTCATCTTCGATCACATGAATCGCGAAAGTCTCCTGAATAGAGTGCTCAGATTTATCACGGAAAACAAACCCAATCCAGAGCAGAAACCAGAGCACGAAGGTCTTAATGAGCATTTTGCCAGAATCGCTCAAGATATCTATACCAAAATAAACGAACCCCGCGAGGGACGCTCCACAAAGGCACTCACATTCACCGGCCAGATGATTGGAAACATTTTGACCCTCATCGTTCGCGGGGGTAACTTTGAACTGGCCAGCACTGTATTCGAAACTATTGATAACGATCAGCACAAGATCCCCGGCACACCGTCAGATCAGTGTGCGAAAGAGTTCGTGCAGTTTTGTGTGGCCAACAAGGCTCCGAGTGTGGCGATAAAATGCCTACAATATTGTGTGGAGAACAACATGGAAAGTCTGGAACTAGCTAAGATAATCAACAAAGGATTCACACTGAACGAGGTGCATCTGTCGAAGATAAAGAGCTTGGTTGGCGAGGGCTTCCTAGCAGAGTAGGCGATAGCATTTAGAGAAAGAGAATAAAGTTTCATTAGCGTTATACACTGACAGTGGTTTTTGTTGGTTGTTGGGTGTGGGGGGTTATTTTTCCTTTGCAACTTTTGGAGTAGGAAAGCAGTATTTACGTGAAAGACACATTTCGAGTGCGAAATAATAATAAAGGGCTTGTTAAGGTGGGAGCAGTGTGGATCAGATCTGCTTTCCTGATATTGAACGCTGGACGCAGTGAGAGAAAGTGATAGGTCAGCTGGCTCCTGGTGGTTAGATGTGGAAGCTACCCAAAAACACTTCAGTGCTGCTCACACAACTTTGCCGCCATGATAGTGAAAGGAGTGCTACCCATTGTTTTTAAAATTGCTGTCTGATAGACACTGTTGCTGCTAATAGCTTTAGAGCAGAGCGGCATATAGCCAAACAAATCTTTTCCGGTTACCCAGAGGGAACATTATCAAACGGACCCATACCCATACGGACCCATACCAGAAATGAACTGGTTTTGCTACAGAAAGTTCTGAACTGAGAACCTCTACAGTAATCAGTTATATCGAAGAGCCAGAAATAGGTGGATGAGTCTGGACGGTGGATTAACGGCGAGAGTTCTATGGCCTTCTATGAAGAAAACTCATTTCATCACTCTTGGTGGTAAGGATGTTGTTAAAAATAAAAAACGCTCCAAAGACATCCACAAACAGACCCAGAGTTAGCACCATTGTTGGAGTTACTACTAGGAGCACTAATGGGTGGGTCCTGAAGAGGTCGTATGGAGAGTATCTCACATCTTCGTGCAACTGTGCGGTTCTGCCAAAACTCAGATATCTACAGAATGCTAGGATCCTACTTTTTGAGAGGAGACGAAGGGATGGCGCGGTCTAAGTGCGCTGGTAAATACATTAGCAGACCTCTACCTACCCACCTGCGACTTAAGCAACATCTTGTTCAACATTTCATCACTGCATCAGTAACAGGGTCTGGTTTCCCACAAGTACCTTTCTGGTTGAACTAATTGATTCTGCAAGGTAGCACAGTGGACTGCTAGCTCCAAGTGTGTAAATGCCACCGATACCTATCGACTATGTCCACATGAAATTGAAAGTACTTACCGGACACTGCGTCGTTTGCACATATACATTGCGCCTTGGCATCTCTCACAGAGATTTTGTAGAACCGACAGCAGAGTCGAACAAGAAATTAAATCTGAACGACATTTGCTGTGCGAATTCCCAACGTTGCTTGGCAAACACTTCTTTGTAGATCTGAAAGATTTAAGTACGATTGATCTGGAATACCTCTGGAGACTCATACATATGTGGATGACTGATTGGAATGTTCTTACGATGGATGTATGTCATCCATCGAGGGCGCAAAGGGATCCGGCTACTGTCCATTGCACACCGCAAGCTTACCTTGTTCTTCTTACATCTGATATGGTTTTCGCGCTCTGTTTTTAATTCAACCATCTCACGGTGCCATTATCATCGCATGACCGCTTGTGAACAGTGTCGTTAAAAATGAAATTGGGTGTCCTTACCATCCACTTTTTGCAAGCACTGGACATACTCAGCTTGTCAATCAAGGTTGCATTTATTGTACAAGTCGGAAGTCGTGGGCTGCCCGTGCCATGAATCAACAACCGTGTTAATCAGCAAAGTAGTATTCCTCATTACCGAAAATCCTATGGAGGCGAAAGCTATTGCAGTTTGTATGTACATGCAATTTTCCTAATTTACTTTCGAATGACCTATCCGATTGTTAAGGAGTATGGTACTCTTTGATAACATTTCCAAAATTCTGATCGGATGCCATGTCACCGACGTTTTACACTTGGACACGGCACGACAGTAAACCCGGAATCGTTTCATTCACGAAAAGAAGTAATGCAGTTTTTGTAGAAATAAAACCTATATTTGACTAGACACTACAATAAAATACAGTGCAATACTCATGGTCATGGTAAAAGACTTCTGACAAGGTCATATATACACAACTTCTATTAAAATTTGAACTCTCGTCTATGTTACAGATTACCGATTTTTCTGCGAGTGCTGAGCTATTAAATGCCAGTTAATGCCGTCATGTGGCAATGGACTCTCCACGAAAGGCGACAACCAAGCCAATTTCATTCGTGTACCCAACACCATCTCCAGATTCTTCCGCCATCCAAGATCATACCGGTAAGCGTTACGCTCCCGAGTTACTCCTCCTCTTAGAATTATCTGCCCGTGATAGATGAGGAGAACTGAAGAATAAGACAATGCGACCACATTCAAAACGTAAACAAGCAAATAAAAGTTATTCCACGACGAGTCCATGGTGAACATCATCATGGGAAATACCATTTTGATGTACGTATAAATATTTGCGTACGTCTCTGCGTTTATCCACCAAAAGTAAATGGAATTATAAATAGTCGTGTATAATGATCCAATCACTAGGTACACGAGAAACATGATGAAATATCGATGATTCCGATATCCTACACAACATCCGGTGAACAAACAGTGATGGTCACGCTTCAAAATGCACGTGTTGCATGTGTTGCAGTGCCACGATCTTGGTGGGGCCAGTGTCTCGCAAGTAACACACAGTCGCCATTGGCTTCTGAGATCTGGATCCATTGGCGGAATGAGGACCTCATCTAAAAGGAATAAGACGCATTAGAATATTGATTTCCTCTCATCAATCACATCGTTTCTTACTCTTGATACTTGTATCCACAATCATGCATGCAATCATGTTTCCCTTCACATTGACTATGAGAAATATCCCAGCAACAAGGGTCAACCAGTAGGCGATACTTCCGAACTCATGGAACACCGGCAGCACAATCGCGAATTCAAACACAAACGTTATAGGAATGAAGGTTGCGATCAACAGGAAACAACCAATGTCCGCCAGAGTATGCGGTAGCAGATTCTTTCTTAGTCGCATTTTAAGACGGACGGAGAAGCACTAGGCTTGGATCTTCTTTGGGTTGGAAATAATGACTGAAACTATATCATGTGATGGTCAACGCGCAGAAAGAAAATCAATTAACCTCGATTTCCATCACCGAATTTTAGCTCTTATCTCAATTAATTTTGAAATAGATTAATTATTACTTGATGAATGTAATATTTCATGAATTTTGTAGTCTGATGGATTATTTGTTTTGTATGCATTTCGTTAAATGACAGATGTGCTTTGTATACAAATCAAATCATAGGGTGGGTGGAAGGAGCAGGAAAATTCCATGTTTGTATAGGGTGGTTGAGATAATACCGAAAATTAATATTCTGTGCTGTCCGTTTGGTTTTCTCAACCCACTCATTGGTGGTGGAATAGGCTGAAGTTGGATTGATACCAATTGGGTAGGATTCGAGGTCAACTAGAAGTCAAGGAGTGCAGGAGATTCGTAGTTGCGGTCTAGGCCACCCAGTACCTTGTGGTTTCTACCTTGTTCATATCGGCAGCATCAATAAAGACGTTCCAAATGAATTGTTTTTAGCTCTGGAACCCTAGCAAAGGAGGGTCTAAAGATTTTCCTGCCTTTTCTATTGAATCTCTTACGTACAAAAAAGTACAGCAAGGATCATAAAGGCTAGCTACAACCAAGGCTCAAATTAAGTGAAACGAGTTCTTTAAAACTAACATAAATTTATTTCCTTCCATTTCTACAAAACTTGACTAATACTTTGTTCGAGCGTTTGATTAGATCAGATCTGATTTCAGATCAGAACCGATTTGTTGCTGGAAAATTGTCTTCATATTCCAAGCTGCCCTACAGTGTCTGCGCAGAATTTCCAAACTCACTCATCTTTAGTAATCTCCTCCCAATGAATCCCATCATCGAGCAGTTCGCTTTTTATAAGCGGAGACATCCAAACCTGCTTCATATTTTTGCCAAAAACTATCTCCAAATTTCTTCTCCAACCAAGGTTATACTTGTAAACACCACGTTCATGGCACACCCCACCCTTCCAGATAATGCCGCCATGGTAGACAACCAACAGCACGGAATACGACACAGCCAACAGATTCAAGTTGTAGATTATCAAACAAAAGTTGCTCCAAAAGGATCCAGTGACCAACATCACCAGCGGACAGGTCATTTTTATGAATGTCACCCAGTTGCGATACACAGCAGCGTTCGCATACCACAAGTACAGACTGTTATACACTAGGGCGTATACAGAACCAATCAACAGGTACACAACGAACATCATGAAATATCTATGATTCAGGTGTCCAACGCAACATCCTGTGAATAAGCAGTGGTGATCACGCTTCAAAACACACGTCTTGCAGATTTTGCAATGCCATGATCGTGGCGGGGCCAATTTTTTACAAGGGCCGCACTCATGCCACAATTCTCGCAGACTCTTCTCCTCTGGTGGCTTGATTTTATCAACTGAAATGAGAAATCGTTTCTTATCAAGCATTAATTTGCATGTGGGTAATAATTCATACAATCAACACTCGTATCCACCATCATACAAGCGAGCATGTTGCCCTTGATTTGGAAAATCAGGAACACTGCTACCACCACTGTGAAAGTGTGAAAGAAACTCCCGAACTCATGGAATACTGGCAAAACTACCGTCAATTCAAAGATGAATGTAATGGGTGTGAAGAGAAAGATAAGAAGGAAGCAAGCAATGTCGACCAATCGGCGGGGAAGAATATTTCGGCGAAGCCTCATCACGAGACACCTGTTTAGCAACACAGACCGGAGGGATCGCCCGCACAAACTGATCGGAATACGAAACACATACTGAAAAGCGGGGCAAGCGTAAAATCATAAAATCATGACTTAATCTTATCGAGCAACTGATTGCTGATAAACGTCATTGCGTCGCCCAAATGTTGACAGTGAAAGTTCTTCGACTACGAGTCAGGTGTGTGGGGGAGCGATGGAAATTGATTGATCAGTGCATAGGAATCTTAAGGTGGACGATCCCTTGTTTGGCAGATGGAAAATAAAAGAGTTTACTTGTTGGGGATGACCTAATGGAACTCACATTTGACACTTGGAGTGATTTTTTTGTTGTAACACGCGTTAATGGACGTGCCTTTGCAAACTCGCCTTGCAAATCGATATTCTTTCAATTTGCCCATATGCTGTGTATAAATTAATTTTTAAACTTAAGGTTGAGGCATATTTTCAATAAAATTCTCACTCATTCTTTTGAAATATCACTCTCTTTGATTAGATTTCAAAATGCCTCCACATTACGTTACGTTACTAGAGCGCATTTGACCAAACGAACACATCCCTTCATTTGACATTCCACCACTTTAGATTCATTTTCGATTCCTTCTTCAGTATTTTCTTTTTGCAAAATTGATTGCTTTCCCTTGTCCGTTGTCTTCTTTTGTTTTGTGACCTCTTCTAGATTCGTTTTTCCGTCTTCTCCCCTTTTTTTCCCCAACCAATGAGTTTGACATTTCGCTTTGATCACTTGCTTCCTCTCCAGTCTAATTTTTGGCACTTCAATTTTACGTGAACCGTGACCAAAAGTGTGCGTAATACTTGTTTTCGTCATCTCATCCCAACAAAAGTGTAGAAAAAGCAATATCAAAAGAAAATCGAAGTAAAGAAAAAACCAAATAACATAGGAAAGCGAAAAGTTTGAACATTTTATTGAAAACCTTTTGCGAAACCGTGTATAATGCTTTAATTTGTGTAAAGAAAGTGTTTTCGTCGCGAAATTTAATCAAAACCCGCCCCTCGTACAGGTCTTCCTCCGCACCATGAGTTCAAGAGTCAAGTAAGTTTCGTCTAGGAGTGGAAAAAATTGAAAAAAAAAAAATGGTTTTTGCGATTCTGGACACCACCCTGAGCATAGTTTTAATGCAAATGCATGCATGTACTTCATAATTAAGAGGCGGTGATGGTTATGACAAGGCAAACTTCTCGTCGTCAATACTCTGTTTCAAACCTGAGGGGAATTCTAGTGAAAAAAAAAATTAAACTCAGAAGATAACTAATAAATAAATAACCCATGAGAAGATGTCTTCTGTGTTCAACAAGCGTGAAATTTCAATTGTTCTTCCAGGGAGGATGTGAAGAAACTGTTCGAGTTCTGGTGTGAAGTGACTCGTGTCGACGATCCCTCGTCCAAGGCCGCTGGTGTTATCATTGAATCATTTCCAGAGAGTTTCCGGGACGAGCAAATCATTGCAAAAATTCCAGATTTTGCATATCCGTGCGAGTTTGAGAAGTGAGTATTATTTATCCATTTCAATCTACACACATAAGCATGATACATGCATGTGTACAGCAAGTGGGAATGAATTATTTTGATACGTTTTTTCTACTCCGTTGGTCAGTCGAATTAGCTACAGAGTAAAAGTAACAGCAATAGCAACTATCAGCTAGCAGCATTACCCCACTCAAGTTGTGCAACCAAAGTTTCCTATTACCAAACACACTCACTTCGTTGGAGCATACACAATCAGTTTTTAGCCTTCCCCTTTCTCTGAATATTGCTGGCTAACCCGCATCTGGATTTAATTTTGGTCATTGACAGATGCCCTTTACATCTTCAATTGACTCCATGCACTTTTTTTGTGTGTTCACATACATAATTAACGCCTAACTAGTTATAAACACGGGGAGTGTAGAGCAAAAGGAAAACACTGAGAATGGATGAGGGATGGTGGATGCGGAGAAGGAGAGGTTAATGAAAACCACACCTAGAACCAGAAATATGCGATAAGGTCGTGTCGTGAGGCGTCCAACAAATTTCTTTTATTGCTTGATAGTCACGACAAACGCGGACCTCCTCGCTCTGTGTATGGTGTGAATAGAATAATACAAATGCAAAAAAAAAAATGGATTCCAAAAAATCAACAATGGAAACTGCAATTTATTAACTCCCATTGACCTTGGAGTTCGTTCAGTGTTTTGGTATACATTTTCTCAACCAACTAACTACCCCCACACGATGGACTGTCAACTGGTTTTTTTGGGTCTCCGAAATGTGCTTTATTTTGTTCGAGTTGTGATAATTTCGCAGAAACGACACACACTAAATGGAGATGACTAATATTGACTCTCAGATAAAGCATTGATCGACCATCGAATGTCGGGCACAATCACCTATACGACTTGATCATCGCTAGTGCTTTCCTATTTGTCTGGCAATTATCTGTGCGCTGGAGTTTATTTATTATTTTTTGTTTATTCGTGTAGAATCGTCCATGTGTGAAGAGTAATCTGCGTTTAGTTACTTAACATACTTTGATTAATGAAACGCATCGTTAGGAACTTGGTCACGAGCTGCATGCTTGTTCACTTGCCGCGATGGAGAGTTTCCTTTCTAGAAGTGTGCGGCAGCAAGGCAGAGAGAAAGAAACAATTTGTTGTCTTGGCAAAGTGCTTAGCATGATTATGAATGGAATAAGTATACGCGCCAAATTGAACGGGCATTCGATACCGAAATGGTTGCTTGCAACAACTGTTGATGTATGTTTGTGCATTCAAGTGTATTTGTGTTAACTCTTCTCAGCCCGATTATGTTATGCGGTGGAATGATGACGGTATTCGGCCGTGTTGAAACTTTTCCAGGGCCACAATGACTCATCTTTATGATTAATTGTCTTTCCGTCTCGCCGGCATGTAGAAGCTTTTGCTAAAAATAAACGGAAGCAAATCAAAAGGCAAATTAGCGATAATCATTTTTTATTCGTGTCGTTAGGATGTATTTTACGACTTTCAGTTGTTGGGTGTTGTGAGAACAGATCGTCTATCGGATTTTGTCGACACGTTCAACTCCTCCCACAAAATCAAATCGCTATTTTAAGCACAGAGCAAATTGCTTGCAGCAATCATATGGCATTCCTGATGCTGTGCCAACGAAGATAATTGGCCGCGTTCTTGGAATTATGATAACATTTTGTACAGAGTTGTTTTGGTAATTTGAAGAGAGAGAATCTACAATCTGGAGAGGTCCTGCTGCTGTGTAATCACTAAACACAGGCAAAAACAGAGAAAACTGCTGTGACGTTAAAAGCAACTCGAGGGCTTAGGTTAGGTTATGTTAGGTAGAGGGGCGACCAAAGCCGCACTTGGACAAACGGTGACCATAGTGAACGGAGATCAGGTTGTTTAACTATTACTAACATGTGTGTAACCTAGTTCTTAGGTGGACGTTTATCACATCGTTGAGAGGGATAATTTCGCCTGATGCTCGGCACAGAACTAGTCTTTGGACACGGTACCCTATAAAAAAATGTCCTGTTGTGGTGCCTAGTACGAGATCACACTCAACCCTGGATCGAACATATTTATAGCTGTGGCAGAATCGTTTGTTTATTTTGCAGGAACTAGTCCTGCCCCTACTCGTCCAAGGACACAATATAAGCAGGCTAAGTTGTTTTTGCAAAGGTCCCAACTTTGAATCGCTTTGATTTGATGATTGCCCGTTAAGCCTAACATCGCTATTTACTAGCGAGCTTGACACTTGTATTCCTCCTCCTCATGAATTCGCTGCAATACGGGTATCTCGCCAGGAATGCTCATCAGTTTACCTCACAGAGACTCGTTCTTCGGCCGCATCACACGAATATAGAATGCTCTTCCCAGCCTAATATTTCCCACAGACTACAATCCGCAGATGTTTGAAACCAATGTGCACAGGTGCCTCCTCTCCATTTCTTCCTCTATACCTTCGGCCCGTGCTGTGTCTTGAACCCGGACACTTAAGAGTATTAACAATACATGGTGCGCGCGCAGTTGTGCCCAGTCAGGCAGATTTCCTAACTGAGTAGATATCGGGAATTGTATAATTACTTATAAAGCGAGAAGTCGCTATGTTCTACGTGGATGCCATTGGTTACAGCAAAATAAAGGAGGAAGCAGAACATGGTTATTTTAGGTTTAAGAAGGGGAGTGTGATGGTGATGAACATCACTTCCATTCGGAGGCATTAGGACCCATTCACAATGGGCCTTAATTTGTAGATTACACATTCTGTTAATTCTTAAATGAAGACCTTACGAATCTTAGAAGATTCGATCTCCATTCACTAAGTCCGCAGTCTCAGTCAATAATCTTTGGCCCAGCGAAGCTAGGCGCCGATTCTGGAGAACTGTTCAGTGGCAAAGCAGATGTTGGATCGTCATAGCCGCAGCTCTGGCAGAGGCCGCTGGATTCCGCAATCCATTTCCGATCACTGCTACTAGCACAGGGATCGAGTTACGTTCTAATGCCAGAAGCTTTTTTGCCATCGTTGCCGTTATTAAGCGCTGGCCACGTTGATCTTTTCGTGTGTGACAGTCATTTCTTGCGAGCTAGAGAGACATAGACAGAACACAGAAGCCGTCTCATGAAAGCATCAGCCGCACTCTGTACAGAAAGATTCGTGGACCGAGATAAGACATCGAAAAAAATAGCACACTGCCGTTGTATTCTCGAATAGTACTAGTACTGACTCATGAAGTCCAAGTTTGCAGAAATCCAACAAGACTTATGGGAATACAGAGGTCGCCAGCAAAAGTCCTTGCTAAATGCTATCGAACTGTAGCGCCAGCCGTGGAAAAAGTAGTCAGATCAACACTTACAGTCTCTTTGGAAATACATACCATCGCATTTAACACAAGAATTACAGAATTACAGAGTATGCATGATACTATTCCAAAACACGGCGATTCCAAAATGAACAGTCTATATAACGCCATTTATGGAATTCGAAATATGTCACTTGACTATCTGACTGACGTTCTATAAGCTGGAACGTTCTCAACAACAGAAGAAGGATCTGATCGTAGACTTAACTAATACTCAGCAGGGCTTCTATAGTCGCGTTGAGGTCCAGTCGAGCGACGCACATTGTGATAGCATCCACTTGAAGCGGCGTGGGTGTCGGATGTCCTAAGGGTTGCGTCAGCGAGTTATGGTCCTAAAACGGATGGCGTGATATTTGATATTTTCGATGTGGATCTGTACTTTTTATGTTGATATTTTCAACCAAATCGTATGAAAGCTGGGGTTCAAGTGTATACGCTACTTTGGTTCGCAACCTACCCAACCGTTGTAGTGTAGTACCAAAAGTTGGTAGAGGCCATCCTGCGATTAATGAGTTCGATAGAAGTGATATCTATCCCTTTATGTTTTGATCGATTTGAGCGAACTTAACGCCACACACAATGTTTTCAGGAATAGGAATTAGTCAATCCGTGTGGTTTCACAATGATCCTACATGGCATGTTGCAGCCAGTCTCTGTATCCCAACCTAACCTTACCTACGGACAGATGTAAGCTGCTGCTCACGAGGGTATTCCGGATACAATTGTGAATTAACGTAAATTTGTAATACGTTGGCGAGCGTTGACTGCGATTCCATCAGGTAGGCGACAGCTTAGCAGACCCAGGAGGTGGTTGACCCAAGTCCCAAAACTAGCCCGGTGGCAATTAGGCATAGCTCCTGATGACATAGAGTCAATGGCGGAGGAACGTGTCACCTGGACATCTCAAGTGGGTGCTTCACCCCGTCAACCAATCTAGAGGATCATTCGGGTGAGAAGATGATGATGATGATGTTGTAATACCCTTGATGGAATTGTTGAAATATTTTGTTCATTTCTGATCATAAGCATAAGAATCGGAGGTATGAAATGTGTATGCAAACAAATATTTTCGTTGGCAATAGAACTGAACTACATGCAATTTCAACCAAATCTGCCTGCTGTTTTACAGACCGAAAGGATATGAAATTTAAATAACAATACAGCAACAATTCCAGCTTCTGAGAAAACGCAGTTCAGTGAGTTATAGAAAATGGAGTGAGGAAGCAAAAGATATATGAAATGTAACGAAAATCAGTGTATACTGTAAAAGTTCTGATTGCCATTAGAATGCACATGGAGATGGCACCACTCAACGTTACGTATTTATCTCCAGAAATAATAGCCAGTTTCACAGAAAAATTTTAAAATTCGACTTGAACATTTCGATATTCTCCCTTAGCCCCCTATCCATGCCGTCGACAGTTCTACTGCAACCGTCCATTTCACGAAATTAAGGGAACTAACGAGCCTCTGAGACGAGGAATTTGTTCGAGTTCTGTTTGCCTGTCGGTGACTGACTGAAAGACACCCAGTGTACTGATGATCAGTCTAGAGACAGCTCTCAGGACCAGGACGAGAAGGTTTACAGGATGCGGTTAAGACTACGGAGGCAGAGGAATGCTGTCGGTCTCCTGAAATGAGTGCAATGAGACGCTGATTGCAATTAAGTGACATACTTAGTATGGGAATGAGTGCAATGGGGACTGGTTTCATTGCACTTTTTTTCGCTTGGTTTGTTGAAGATCTTCAACAAGACACTATGTGACCCATGTGCACATAGAAGTGTCAGATTTTTACTGACTAAGAACACTCTTCCCATTTTGGTTTGTCTGGTTTTGATCTCACATATCAGTTTGTGCCCCCTACGGGGCTGGCTATCGTCACGGTCGCAACTCGTCTGACTACGACCACGGTACAAACTGAGACTACGATCAATGATGACGATAATGAGTTCGATTTTATGAGGTCTGCTTTTGATTTCGATTCTGATTCCGATTCTAATTACATTGCGTATGAATGAAAGAGGCTTTATTATTGGAGCATAATCAGAAGTCACCCTATCCTTGATTGTTACATCGAAAATGATGTGACCTGCACTAAAGCAAACTAAAAAAAAAAAACTCAGACATGTACATAGATAGAAAAATTATAAGCAAACTAGAAGAAGGCTTCGTACTGTCCATATCTGCCATGGACTCTTGGAGCACCCTTCACGAAGTTCTATTAGAGAAGAGAAGCAGAAGAAACGATACTCTACTATCTCGGTCAGGTCCTCCTAGTCCTAGTCAGGGGTTCCTCGGTACCCACTCCCAGACTAGAACAGAGATCAAATCTCAAGAAATTCCAAGGGGACTTGTAGTAACTCCTAGTAATCGACCTATTAGATACATGAGACACAAATTTCCTAGACGGGCACCGAGAGGCCAAGCTTCTCATTCCGGATAGTGATAAGTCAATGTAACCAAGTCCATAAAGTAAGAGACACATACATTCTGAGCTAGTCCTACCGAAAGGCTTTAGTTCAGTTGTGCAAATGTTGCTTTTTGCCATTCGAATTGAAAGAATTAAATTTCTTGTGAATCCTTGTCCGCTTTTCTTTGATTGCCGCTCGCACTGGTAAGTGCATGGCGTGACTCCCCCCCACCAAGGGCTGGACCCCAGACGCCAGCGTAAGCCTGGCTCCGAGTGGGTCCTGACATACCAGGATAAGGTGTTCCATAGATGAATCTTCTTCTCTTTACCACAGGGGGTTGCGCTTCGTTTGCTGATGCCATCAGGTAGACGACCGCTTAACTTAACGCGGTGATTAGGTTAGGTTAGGTTAGGTTGAGTGTGTAGACGTGGTGGGGACAGTTCTCACTTATGTCCAGCTGGACTCATAAATGATGTGATGGGGGTTGTTAACCTCCTAGTCCTAATCGCGTCCCTCAGAGGTTCTTATGCTTTTCAAGCCCAAATCCTAACGAACATGAAAATAGATGTTGTGGGATTTCTGCTATTTCCTGGAGATTCTGGAAGATGCCTCAGTAGGCATAGACAAAGATGACGAGGTGATTGGCCCAAGTCCAAACACTGTCCTGGAGGAGTTAGAGAGGAGTTAGAGACGATATCGGAGCCAGAAGGTGGCCAGAAGATCTCTCGTGCGTGCTTTACTCCCGCGTTCCTTGTTGTAGATTATGCGGATATGAAGATGATGATGATGAATCCCTGTCTTTTTTACTAAATCTCTTTAACCCCGTTTCAGCGATTCTGTGCAAGTGTACTCCTTCGTATTGACCAGTGATGATTCGAAGTGGCGATTTGGTTTCTGTCGCCATGATCCGAAAACTGACACAGCTATGCTTATTATTACATACCTGCCATGGCATGATACGTTCCTACGGCTAATGACAGTACTGGCGGAACTGCGGCGAACGGAATTTGCAGACTTTCAGACATTTCTATCAGAGGCCTACAATAGAGGTGTTCCAGATCTCGGTGGTACATTAAATATATTCTACAATGGTGGACAGAACGTAAGTAGACACCTTATGCAAAGCAACTCTTCCACGCTAATATTCAAATATACTTTCCGCAGCATTTTACGTTCCAAAGACCATTGCAATTCCAGTTACCAAGTATTCCCGAGAATGTAAGGCGTCATATAGATTGCTCTGTCACATAATTTTGATGAACTTTGATCTCTTGCAGCATAACTTAAATCTCTATTATAACTTCGTAACTCCAAAGAACATGATATCAGTATTCGCTGCAATGCTAGCGGAACGTAGAATAATTTTCACATCACGACGGTTGGATAAGCTGTCTTCCTGCATTCAGGCGGCTAATGCATTTCTCTACCCAATGGTGTGGCAACATATCTTTATTCCAATTCTTCCCATGAAACTCAAGGATATTCTAAGTGCCCCGATGCCCTACCTGATTGGCGTGCCAGAGGCTGTACTCGTAACTGTAAGCTTCACTTTTCATTCCAAACACTCGAAATGTAACATTTGCTTTTCTGATTCCAGATGACACCGGAAGAACTGGGTGAAGTTGTGACCTTAAACTGTGATACAAAAATATTCGAGAGTCCCTTCGATGATGTGCACGAAATGCCGCCGGAGATAATCTCGCATTTAAAAAAACATTTAAATAATTCGCACGAGCATATTGGTGATCGTGTTTCAAAGATATTCCTTGGAGTACTAGTGCAATTAATTGGTGGCTACAGAGATGCTGTAGAATTTGGTGAAGGCAAAACATTCAATAGTGAGAAGTTTATTGAAACGCGACCGCATCATTTGAGGCCATTCCTAGCTAAAATGATGGAATTACAAATCTTTCAGCAGTTCATTGATGAACGACTGGAAATGCTCAATACAGGTCTGGGATTTTCCGATGAATTCGAACTGGAAACGGTTCGGTATTCAGAGAAAATGAAAAAACGGGGGAGAAACTATGCTTTCTTGAAAAATGTGAAAGAAAAGGTGAGTTATCATTTGTCTATTACGGAGTTCCTAGGTTTAAGCGCTTCGGAGTTGAAAATTAAACAATCTGATTACACATATGATTCTGTCTTTAGCGGTTGCTTCCTAGGTATAGGAGTTTGTTTGCAATGCTTTTACATCAAGTACATTCCAGATCATGCCTTCTATTTTCACATTCACTTCTTTGGATTTCGTTATATTTGTGTGTTGGATTTAAATCGTGAACTTACAAATTATAAACATTTCAGTATGAGCCGTTTATTATGTACATCGGCAAATGGCATCCGTTTCGAAGTGAACAAGTGCGCTGACTCGGACGCTGATAGTCGACCATCAGACTGAGATCTAGAGGGAAGACTGCTTAAGAGGTGTGCCTCGAAGACATTTTGAGGTAGTAAGTGGTCGGTGCTCCGAGGAAGGAAGCTAAATGTATGCTTCCCGTGCACATCTGAAGTGTTTTATGTCTAACCGCTGTGCGGGCTAACATCTGTCGAATTTAGATGGTATGCCCAAGTGCCTTTCCGACGAAATTTTCAATATTCTGTATTAAGGTTGCACATGTAATCTTCAGACTACAGATAAATGCTCATAAGCGCCTGACTAGACTCATATCGCTGTACAGCACGTATAGTTTGGGATTAAACGCAAAGAGGATCAAATATCGCACGCAGACCCTTTTAGTTGAAAATTGCCCACATCTTTGCGCCGTAGAGCAGATCTGGCATGATTAGTGCCTCTAATTAAGTGAGCTTGATTCAGCCCAGACCAAAACAAACATCAGTTGGTAAAGTTATTCTTTGGTTGATCTCTGTATAAATTGGATCTTTCGATCTTAATTGTTCAACTGCCCTCTATCAAGCAACTTCCTTATGTATGATATGTCCCGTCACAAAGGACGCGCACACACATATATCCATATTTACACACATACAATTCTAAATATAGATGTTGTACAAGTATATGAAGTCCTTGAATACCAAATAAGTTTTGGTTGTGACATATTTGCGTCGATGTTCGCCGATTGTATCAAGAAATTATACACGCCAAGGAATGCTTGCTTCACAAGCCTATCTTGACGTGAACTTTTCGCCAACAAAATCGGTCGTCATGGATAGGAACATGTAGTCACTTAGCATCTAGCACGGTCCAGACTATAAGGTTGTCCAGATGGAACACATCTCCATCCAGATCCAGCCAGAGCTGGCCGCTTCTGAGCGATTGCTTCCTTCAGATGGTCTAATTGTTGACAATACAGATCCTCATTGATAGTTTGCAGTAGGATATCAGCCTATTGTATATGATTCCCTACCAATTCCACCGAAAACACAGCAAGACCTTCCTGGCCGTCAATCTCGGGCGTGGCCATCGTTTGAGCCGACTCACCGCGATTCGCTTGACGTTGTCTTCCGCTTCACAGATGGAAATTGGGTCTATGAGATTCTCGTATGGCACCCATACATCGAGCTTTTTTTGTATTCAGCCTGCTCCAATGGTTCCAAACGGTTTTTGTACAATGTTTAACTCTTGACCAGTGCTTCCAGAACGTGGTGCATCTATGACATCGAAATTACCGGAACGGAAGGAGAAATTGTAAAATACGGCAGTTTTCTCTTTGCTTGTTTTCCATCTTTGACGCGGCTTTCAATGGTCACAAAACTGTGCGTAAAGTTTAGTTTAGTTTTTTATACGGAAGCTTATCTTTCTCTCGAGTTCGATGGGACGAATACAATGCGATTGTTAAGCCGTATGTTGGAAAAATAATGTCACCCTAATATAAGGGTGACCCTACAGTCCGATGTGGACCTTGAACTTGTACAACAACCATCCAACAAGCATCCTATTGTTCTCTCACGGGTGGTGGGAGATACGTGCAGATAAATACCGACTTCAAACGGTACAGTTTTAGAAGCTTTTTTTGTAGACAAGTGAACTCTTTGTGCATTCTCAGTGACCGCAAAGAGGGGAGCCGTGAATTGAGAAATTTCGCTCAATACAGAAGTCAACGCATACACTTCCACTACGCAACGGCGATCACCAAAATAACGAAAAAAAAAAACTTCAATAATAAAACGAAATCCAAAATCGTATCACCGCCATTATCATCGCTTCTCATTCTGCTATTTACTCCCATTTTTGGAATGTATTTGTGAAGAATTATTTTCTTTAAAATCGAAATCAGACCACTGTATCAACTGTTTGTATGTGCTTTGAAAGCTTTTGTATGAACTAGTTGTAACCAAGTAGGAGATGCATTCTTGCTAAGACTATCTAAATATTTTCTATACTTTCGACATACGAATTCATGGATTCCTATATCGAATGTTTTGTTTAAAGCTTTTGTTAAGAACAATGTGGATGAAGAGGCTGAAAGCGGTAAGATGAAATGATGAAAGAATTGCCGTTCAAATAAATTAAACAATTAAAACCAATTAAATTCACTTTTCACAATATTTAGAGCTTTGTATTAAGTGATATTATTTAGTTTGCTTTGTTTTACTTTTGTTTTTTTCTTTTTTGATTGTTTGTTTGTATCACTGACTTGTTTTCACCTTAAATTGCTATTAAACATTTTTATTTCAGTTGGGTATCGGCAGAAGGAAATGCAAGACTTGTAGCAAAAAATTTAATTTATAGAATGACCACTGTACTCCTCCTACGTCACACGTATACCTAGAATAAAAGTGAATATGGTTAATTTATTTTTTTAATTATAACCCTCCTCCTACCCATGCGAAGTTTATCTTGTTGCGCTGTTACCTTGTTACTAAGATTGGGCAGGCGAAAATCATGTAGTTAAGATCTTAATTGCAATAGTAGTTAAATACGTGAATTTTTTGTTTAGAAAAGTTCTCCAGCACAACGTTTAGAGTATCTTTGTCCTTATGTTTCGTTACCTTTTGCACTCATATGTTGTATTTGAATAGATGCACTTTGCGTTCTGTTTAAACAATTCAGTTAAATGCCTCTCATGTATATACATTTGTTAAATTGTTGATCTAAATTGTCTACAAGTAGTTAATTGAAACGTTTCATTCATTTGTAACAACCACAGATTTATTGTGGAGTGAAATCGACTAACCACCTTCTCACGATCATCCAAAAAATACTCATAGGCTTACAGTATTCTGCCATAACTCTGAATTGAATTCGAAAAGTTATAGTTTCTCGATGAAAACGCGTAACTGTGCCCACGTATTTGCAATTGCTCTTGACATGCTTATGCGCAAAACTGCACCAAGTTCAATACTGCTCGATCTTTCACTCACACTCCTCGAAGTATTTTTCCTTGCATAAAACTTCCATTTACACTAATCATACTTTGCTCAGTTTTGAGATGACTTTTTGAAATAATTTTAAATTTACTTTACGATCTAATGAAATTCTGCACCTGCTTTTCACTTAGACGATTAAGCGTCAAATTAAGAAATATTTCGAAATACAACCGCTCCACGTCCAACAAATTTGTGGAATGTCGGTGGTAGGTATATATGCTTCTTCAAAAAGCTTGAAGTTTCATTTCAATGCTAACTAGTCTGTAGGAGTTTAGCTAAAAGTATCATCATGTCCTGTATCCCCGTCATGGAGGATTCTAGCTCCTCTACAACGCTCACGCGTCTTAGTGTGCGCTTTCTGGCAATGTGTCTCAGGTCTCCCCAAATCGTTCACAGTTGCCGTTTTCCTTTCTCTTTCCGTCTGTCCTTCTCCAGTGTCGAGTTACCAATCAACTATAGTTGCACCTGTTCGTCGTTCGAGATACGATTAAATCCTTTAGACATTACGTAAGTACCTATTAACGAACGTTCGTTATGGTGGCGGGCACTCTGCAAGTCCCACATCCATACAGCCGCACGGACTCATGGACGGACCACTCGCACCTTTATGTTTAAGCTTTGCTTACTTTTCAAACGAAGATTTTACATTGCCCATTCGGCTTGCTACTCCCAATTCGGTTCCGACCTCAGTTCAGACAATTCTCCCAAGCAGAGATAATCTGCTCCCAAGGCACTGTAAACTCTCTAATCTCTCAACCATTTGCCCGGCAATGTATATTTTGAGTTGATGAGTTCGGTGGGAAACTATTTATTTTGGTTTTTGTCGACAATGACATTAGCCGTCATTTGGTGAAGAGAGGTCCATTATTCTGTGAGATAGTAGGCATCACAGGACCTCAACCAACTTGGTGTGCACAACTGGAGGCAGCTGGCGAAAGATCGTGCTGGCTGGAGAGGCTTGTTAGTTGAGGCCCAGGTCCACCCCGGACTGTAGCGCCAAACAAAGAAGAAGAAGTAGGCATACATCGTCATCGTAGTTGAGATGTATGTGTCAATAGAAATCCTCAATTTCATGTTGAAAAAGCAGCAGTAACTACATCGCTGCGTGCGCATGTGAAAAGGGACCTAAGTCAAGTATGCGTCCGGAAATGTCTTCTTTGATTCTGTCCAGGATAATTTAGCTATAACCTTAGCCACAGCTGGCAGCACACATAAGCCTCTCCAGTTTTGACACTGAGGCTGCCTTTTTTCGTGAGCATGACGGGCATCACTTGACATTATTAAACTCAGGTTTTTTCAACGAGTGAAAATAGTAGTTCCGCCGAGGTAGCTTTATGTTTGGTTTCATGTTTGTCTTCCGACGCAATTCAAGTTGTTGTTGATTGGAAAAGGTATATATAAAAGGTTCCATGAGAATGTCTTCTTGATTTTATATCGTGCCACAGTCCGGGTGAGTCTAGGTATCAATCAAGACGCCTCGCCGGGGGGACTCATGACTCTTAAAAAAAAACTGTTCGTGGGTGAATCTTCTCAATCGCATGTCGTTTTTGTGAACCGAAATTGCGCGCAGAATTTTTCTCTCGAAAAGATGAAAGCCTTCTTCATCCGCTTTTGGAATTTTAATGCCTTTCCGCATACAGCGATGGTCAATTTCTTGTCAGCTTTATGCGTCTGAAAACCTGTAGCAAAAAGCATTCGTAACTGAGTAACGAATATTCTATAGAGTACCATATAACGAAATGCAAATATTTGGTGGACGTTTATTTTGATTTAGTAGAGTAATTATATTGTGTTTTTTAAATAGGCGTACTGAAAATGTTGTACTAACAAAGACTATTTGTTGTATGGTTAATTTTTGTACAAATTTTGTGATCTTTCATATATATTGTATCATGAGGGTTTGTTTCTACTTTGGCACTCGTTGAGTGTTGGAGTTGGAGATGCAAGTCAGGGAAATATTCATATTTTCATTTCACATGTTCATAGTATGTCACTAACAAAAAAACTAGATTTCATTCAAGCCTACCTAAATTGTTTATTCAGTTACATACGACGTTTCTATTTGGAGTTCTAAAAGCAAAAGTATACATTTTTAATAGTAATAACAATGTAAGTAACTAAAGTAACTAGTAACGAGTATTCAGTGGAAAAGTAACGAATACATACGAGTACTCAAACTTTTCGTTCATTTTACAGCTTGAGACAACAATATCACACGCAACTTGATTGGTTGATGTAGAAGCTGGGTTCACTACTGGGTGTATGCTTACATTTGTTGTTGACCACTTTCCACTTTGGTCCAACTGGCATGTGACCTGGGCCTTGTGGTCCTAATCGAGTACTTTAGGTGTTGTTGTGCTTGTCCATTACAGTCATCCGGAAATCCTGCAAAGAGATGATAGTGGGATTTTTGCTATTCCCTGGGGCAGTGACAAAGATAGTGAGGCGTATCCTTAAATTCCTATTCGTCCCCAAAGCCCTCTGCATATGGCGTCATGGGTAAATCCCATTTTGTGTTAATGATATCTCAGATGATTATGACCAATTAGTGCTCTGGCTACCATCCGCAGCAGCCTCTTGTTGCATGGAAGATGTTAGTCGGTCTTTGCCTATTGAACTTCGGACATAACATTCGAAAGGTCTCCCAGGCGGGAAGAGAGTTCCATCTTTCATTAGCTAACTCCATGGTTTGTCATCCATTTTTTTCTTGATATCAGCAAGAGATGAATCAAACCATGGGATTGCCTGGTATGGGTCGGTGCCCGGCCCTTTCCTGGCGAGTTCATTTGCTACCTCATTGCCGGTCATGTCCCTATGACCTGAGACAAAATTGATCACTTAGTGAGCACTTAATAAACTGGTCATAGTTCGTCCACAATATAATGAAGCTTGTTAAGTGCCATGTTTAACCAGGCGAACATTTAAGTCTCCTATCAATCTTAAGAGCAGCTGTTTTAAAATCGCAGTGAAAGCATCTACCTCATCACGTTGGCAACGAGCTACTCAACAGTTGACTATTTCCTTCTGTACACGATTACAGAAAGCAACCATCAAACGCCTTCACCAGGTATTCACACCTAACGACCCAATCATTCAAGCAAGTCAAAAAGTTGGAAAATTTGAGCTTCATACCAAATATCTGACTTGGTTGCACCAGAACGAATCGAACTGCGTGCTGGGGGTGATCTGACACAATATTTCTTCCATGACTGCTGTCGTGTGCAGCTTTAAAATCGATAAATATATTGTGCCCCATCGATTTGAATCTCGCTAGTCCAGATAATCATTTCTCCGTCTGAGTGCAAATAGTTGGCCTGTAACCGATTTCCTGGACCGATACGTGCCGTCTTTAAAGGTTAACACAGTACGCTGGACATAGGCGACATTAGGCAAGTAGTGTCTGTACTTCCTAGCAGTAAATCGAATTCCAATTACAACGGCTTTATATTGACACAACATCAATTGTCTGTTGAGCGACGTAGAAAAAGGGTTTTCTTGAACTGCCAATTGCCAAGCTTCCATCGGAATAAATGATGAGAACAGGGCTTCTGCCTCCAAAACGGTTCCTTTCTAATGGAGTACTGAAATGCCTTATCAGACAAGCAAATGTTTACTCCAACCCCTCTGGTCAGATTAAAGCATCAAACTATTCAGAAATATATTCAGTTACAGTGTTTCCGGTTTATTGACATCGAACGACTCGTGCTTATCTGTTACCAACCAACGCGATACACTTCGATTCAACAAAACTTGCCGCAACGAACATTCCATGTCATTTTTTTTTTTTGCCGCACAATCATTACCAAAACCAAAAAGCAATTGTCTTGTAAATGACTATAACACCAGTAGCTGTGTTTAATTGGTAGCTTATCGTGTTTTCATTTCATTGCCATCTTTCAT
The DNA here is from genome assembly GCA_905231855.2 of Eristalis tenax. Classification (NCBI taxonomy): domain Eukaryota; kingdom Metazoa; phylum Arthropoda; class Insecta; order Diptera; family Syrphidae; genus Eristalis; species Eristalis tenax. The sequence goes on from HG993127.1 coordinate 40,765,565, forward strand.
TGCCTCTATATCTATCATGCTTACAATTGCAGTAATTTAAATAGAATCTGATGCGAATAATGTTAAACTTTGAATTACCTTAAACTATTCGTTCTCTTTTCAACTTTGCCACTCATGCCTGTAACCAATCATTGATTACTCTCACTTGGGTTCGTTGTTATTTTTGCAGACTAATCCGGCTGTTAAGTCTGCTGTGAAATCGGTGAGTGGTGTTTTTTTCCTCTTTTTTTCAATATTTCATAACCTAACAATTTTAATAGTTAGCTGCTAAAGTAGTTTTTGCTTAGATTCGTAGTGAAGATATGCTTGCACTGAATATAATGTTTCATTGTGGACACGTTTATGTATTGCAGGTAAAAGAAGGCTCACGTGGTGTGAAAACCGCTTACAAAGATCTAAAGTCCAAGCTACGCGATATAACACCGCCAAAGACAAACTTCCGATCACACGTTTCCAGTTCACATCACGACGGTATCGATGGTCTCAGTGGCAAAAAGGCAGGCCCACACTCAGCGCCAAGTTCGCCAATTTTCAACAAACGCGGTGGATTCGCATACGCCAGTCCGGACGTTATTAGCGGAGCCGCAACAGCGATACGCAAACCTTTGGCGATGTCAAGTTCAAATTCGAAAATACAGCAAAATGGTTTTGCAAACTATGCGAACAGTGCTCCTGTTTATAATAATCATTTGGATTCGAGCCCAACGATCAGCCCGGCGGGCTCGATGTGCTCATCGGAGATGAACTTGTCACAGGAATTACAAAATCATCCACTTTTTAAGAGTCCAACAGTCGATAGAAGTGTAAGTGTCTTCTATTGCTAGCTAGCGCACTTAAACTTCAGATCTATCTGTGTCAGTGTTTGTTGTTCTATTTTTTTTTTTTTATCTTGTTTTCGCGAGTCCTTTGTACTTGTGTTTTGCCTATTAAAAAAAAACAATTTTTTCTTTATATTATTATAATTATTTTACGTTGCTGCACATGCATTACACACACATTTTACATTCATAAATTGTTTCAACAACTAGCTTAAGCCAAGTAGCAGTTTAGACTTAAACTGCCGTTCAAGTGCTATCAGGAGTGGTGCTCCTAATATTCGAACACTGCCATCGCAATATCATCATCACCACTACCATCATTATTCCCAATCACCAGCACAACAGGCGCCTGCACCGCCAACGACAGCGACAACGACAAATCACCAAGTGGCGCAACCTCAAACCCCAAATAGCCATCAGACACCATCCTTGAGTGGTGCAAACACAACAACGACAAACGATCTAAAATCAACGAAAAGTACCACTTCGGGTAAATTTGTAACGACAGATTCGAAATTCGATACTCCGCCAAATATGTTGTCACCGCCAGTGCCACCGCGGCGCAACGCGACCTCAAATGGCGGGGTGCCGTTGCGCCGGCACACATCATCACGGACCGAAAGAACTTGGATAGGATTTGATACACCCCCGAGTGGGCAACCGCCAGTTCCTGCGCCCCGACTTAAGAAAGAGGTACTACAAACACACACACACATACAAACACGCACTTTCGCCAAATCGCATGGACGCGAAGTGGATACTCTTTTCTCTATAAACAAAATTATGAATCTGATGGTTGCATTGTCGAGTTTTTACCAGCATATCAAGTTGAAGCCGGCGAACCTGCTTACCAGTAGTTCACAGTGTTGTGTCTGATGTCCCCCCCGCCACACGATTGCTTTGTTCTCCCAGCTTCCTCATCAACGCATATCATACATAACCCACAGGTTTTCATTTGTTAATTTATTGTTTTAATTTTCTCTGACAGAACACCGGACATCCGAAAGGGATCTATCTTGCGAACAAAAAATACGTAAATGTCATGCCTCATCTAAACCTTCCTGAACCAAAGAGTCGCAAATGCAAGAAATCAATTTAACCAAGTAGATAACTTCGTACCTAAGTTTATGTTTTCATTCACATCTCGTATCATTAGTTGATGTCCCTTCGCTAGATGTTGTTGGCTAGTCTATCTAAAAATATGCAATGCAGTTATGCTTAAACTTGCCTCTGTTGTAATGAATGTCCTACAGGTTCACCTTTTAAATGGTCTGTTGATACTTGTTGCTATGAGGGAGTATCTGTTTTTTTATTTGAACATGTTCGGAAACTCTCATACAATATTATTTCGTCCTTTACCAAGTGTTTCGTGCTTCCTTGGCTCAGGGCATGGCAATTAAATGCAGCACATGAGTGGGCACAGAATGTTTGGTTGGCTACAAAAATGCTTCTTCTCTTCAGAAAAGAGGTTCCTTGAATGGTCTTAAACTAAGTCTGGGCCCTCATATCCTTGCATGTGATCCTTTCTGGGGAAATAGCCTAGGAAACAGTTTGTCCATCTGTGTCTCAACTGCATGCCATAGAGCTGACAGGATAGTAATTGTTGAAGAACCCTAAACTCAAAAATATGTTGTCCCAAAAGTTTATCTCGAAAATAATGGTTGACATTGGATCAGAAATGTCTACTCTAGGTGCGGTTCATTGGATATTGAACGAAATTAGTGTCCAGTATAAACATTTCTATTTCATGCACTTTTACTCTTTATTGCACTCGAACCATGAGAATTCTCGGGTTTGACAACCAATACCTTTAATCCGAAATCGGGTTGTACAATTCATACTCTGATTGATCCATCGAAGCTGACTAACAGATGTCAAGGCTTTAACAACTAGAAATTGTTACGGCTGACGCATCCCACATGCACACTTTCTATTCTTCATAATTTCGACAGCATGCCTCACGCCACTCGTTTTACGTTGTCACTCTTTCGCTTGTGTTGATAACGACTTTCTCCGACGGATTTCGCTAGAGTCACATTTTCCCCATGAACCTTCTTTGGCATTCACTGCCTTCTCTCTGCTGCATTGGCCGCATGGGTACGAAGTCAAAAAATGTTCGTTTGAGCTATCACTAGGGACAAATTGTCCGCTCTATAGCTTATCCACCTTAGTCGTTGCATCCGTAAACACAAGTCACAATACAGCCTGTAAAGATGAAAATCGAATCTTCTCTTCCAGATGAGAGAACTTTTCTCTCGCAGACTACATCCGACGTTCTAGTGAAGTCGTCTGTCTTGAAGACAGCATATGCTTCGTGGTTCACCTTTATCCGCTTCAGTCTCAATGTCAACAGAAGGTTTATTGGCGCTTCGCTGTGTTCAACCAGTCAAGTCAATGTTACTCGCTGAAACAGCTTTCAGTTGTACGGACTTCTCTAATGGAATCGACGAAATAAGAAACGGTTAAATGTCTGCGGTTAAACACTGCTTATTCCTTGCGGACATTCTTTGAAATCTGTGCTCTTTTTTCTAAAAAGGCGCATTTCATGATACCTGCTACAACAATCTATATCGATCAACAAATTCATGGGATATCGTATAACTTCGAACTAGTTGAAGGGAAATGGGTGGGATACGCCGAAGTGGATTGTCGTGTAAAGCGCACAAGCTGCATAGAATTCATACGCAATTGTTCCAGTGTTTGATACTGCGGAACGCCTTATATGCCACGAACGCCGAATAGTGTGCTCCCCGACCTAAACGCATCCATTCTTTGAACACAGAAAGTACTTCCAACCAGTAAATTCACCACAACAGACTGTGACTTGCCTAATGTCCTCCTACATATGTAAAGTGAATGGCGGCTTCAACACAGACTGTCCAAATTTCGTTCGGTGGTTCCATGGTACTTAGTCACGTACCAGTGACTAGTCTTCCCATAGCGTGCTTCAAATATCCAACACTGGTGAATACAAAAAAAGCAATTGGAAGAAAAAACGAGGAGATATAAAAGGGTATACGATAACGCTCAAGCAGACACCGAGAACACGGGAGCCGGTCTACCCTTAGCACGTCCCATTGCCGACACATTACCAATGTCATGCGACAATTTTACAGCGTGTAGATGATCGCTTATGATGACGCCTCTGTTTTGTATATAATTCACCGTCAATTGCGCAACCGAAAACTCACAAGCACCTTCGTATGACAATTGCTCGAGATCCACTGATTACATGTCAATATCCGTGTTTTGTTTTATTACTAAATAACACTTTTAACATATTCATTCACTGATATCTGCTAACCATTTGCAAACATCCCATCACGTCGGGCACAAGCTAAGCTTGGCAACGACTTCTTCATAACCCTTCAGAACAACAAATGGTCGCCTGACAAACCATGTTCGCCGCTTGAATATGTTTTATCTTGCATTTGGCATTTTGGTAAAAACTCGATAATGTATTCGAAACTCAAATGCACTCCTTCATCATGATTTCATTTCTAGTCTTCATCCTTCTCTCTTCTCAAACTGTCTCTCTTTCTCTATCACAGCATCTATGAATAAAAGTACTTTTCTCTCCCCACCTCTGAATATCATACATCTATTTTCATAATCTCTCACATTACTTTTAAGTTTGTGTTTCTGATTTGCATTTAAAACGAAAAAATCTATTTTGTCCTAACCTATACCTTCTGTGTGCTTCTGTGAATTGTTACCCTTTGTTGTTGTTAAGTTCCTAGAGATGCTCATTCGAATACTTATATTTAATACTCTGATATCCTTTAGAAACAAAGACAAGCATATCCGGTCACTCACTCAGCCAGTCACACTGCGGTGATGAATGATCTCATATCGCTGGACGATAGTAGTAGTACTAGTTTCGATTTGGAAGACTTTGATCCGCTTAATCAAAATGCCAAGCCATTGCCGACATCAGCTACAGGAACCGCAACACAATCAACATCAGCTGCAACAACGACACTAATGAGGTCACGTTTCCTAGATTCCCATGCCTCTGCAACGGCCGATCAAAGTACAAAATCAACAACACTTCCAGCATCAACAGCCTCGAATATTACGGGTGTCAGTAATCCATTGTATCCGTATTTCACCCCACAACATCGTAGTACATTACCATCGGAATGTGGCGCCAGTACCGCCAAAGATGATGATTTTGAACTCTTGCGAAAGTATGGTCTGGATCAATTCACGCTGACCACGGCACCGAGCACATCAAGTGGATTGAACAACTCCACTGCGAACAGAATGCCAGCGGCTACGGCGGCACTCATGAATAACTGGACCACTTTTGAATAAGTATGAATAAGTATGTGTGATTGAGATTAAATGCTTTATACAATTGTTAAATGTATCTATAAATTTTTCTGTTGCAACTAAACTATTATTATTCCTTTGATTTCAAACAAAAAACAAAAACCAAGAGACTTACAAAATGTTCTGGCCAAACATATATCTGTAGAAAACAAAAACGAAAATGTAATGAATTTATTGAGCTTGTAAAAAGAAAGAAAGAAAGTTGCGATAGAGAGACTGTGCTGTGCACCACTTCAATAAAATGTTTTTTTTTCGTTTTTTTTTTTTTTTTGCTTTCCAAATACAAGGTAGATTAATGAAAAAAATATGATTTAGAGTGGTAGTGAGAGTTTATGTGAGAAAGGGAAAGAGGACTGTGCATGCATCGGCTCCGTGGTATCTGGTAGTTAGGTGGGTGGTTCACAGGGCCTTGTTCAGATTGATTGAAGCGAGTCTGTGGTTTAGTCTGCAATGGAACATGTATTCGATTAAATTGGGCATCATCGTTTTGTGGTTACGGATGGAGATTCGAATTTGGATGGAATTGAATTTCCATCCAGCAGTGATGCAGAGTTTATGGCGTGTTATTGATTTATTATTTGGGTCGCCGTGGCGTAGGGGTTTGGTGCGTCGAAGGTGCCAGGTTCGATACCTGAATGCTCCACCTCTTTCGAGTCACTAACAATGTTTAAAGAGTACTCCATTCTAGAAAAAGTTTCTCAAAGTTCGCCGTTCGGAGTCGGCATAGTACTGCAAGTTCCATACACTCCATACACAACACGAGTGGTTGCTGTAGAAGCTGGGCCCAACTTGAGACAACTCGATTAATTTGGTTCATGCGAAAAAGTTTACTCTCAAATAACTTCAAACCATGTTCAGAATATAACAGAACCTATGCTCTATTTGCCGCTTTCCACTTTGCGGGTATTCGAATTGTACAGAACATGTTCAATCCTAGCCATGGACAACACACCGAGTACACTAAGTACACTGAACTAAACCAGTGTTCGTGGTCATTTGTTCTCTAAGGTCACTTTAAACTTAAGACAATCATTGCAGTCCAAAAGTCAACTTCAAATACATAAGAGAACACCTCAGGACAACACATTAGGGCGTAGCTCGCGAACGAATACATAAGAGAACACCTTAGGACAACACATCAGAGCGTAGTAAGCGAACATTTGCCTGATTATGGTTCCTATAAAAATGACAAACCATGAACGCCATGACCGGACGATGTGTTTGCTAGTCAGACAACATATGCTATACCTGACACAGATTGCTCACAGATTATCTTAGGTGCTATAGCTAGCACAAAGTTTCCACACCTGAACACCCTCTGATAAATCAATGCTCAAGCAGATTGGTCACTTGTGATCGACGCGCTGAGATATTCCTCTAGAATTTATATTCGAACCTTCCAAGGAGCCAACTTAGACTCGTATCACATCATTTAAGACAACAACAGAGTCGAGGAAGAATACCACGGATTGACGTCCCGTCGAAAAGAAAAAATTGCAATAGACTGCAAAAAAAAAGACTTCGATCAAGTTTTCCTGAAGCGCTCAGAAATGCCGACGCAGTGCCACAAACAATCTGATGGCTAGGGAACTTATGAGGCAATTTTCTGTTCCCAATTTGATTCTCAATGAATCGACGAGTGTACTCGGTGTATTGTGCTCTATTTTTATGAGTACTCGTGTATGAAATAAATCTCATTTGTTTCGAGTACACTACTCAAAATGTTTTCAAATATGAGTTTATTCATTCATTGCAGAGGTCTAGTTTACAATTATCATTTTGAAGAAGGCCCATCTTCGTGAGGCGATGTTTCAATTTCACCTCTGGATATAAACCACGGCTCATTTGGTCATGTTCATAGCTAGACCGTTTTAAATATTGCTGGACAGTAGAAGTTTTATGATTTAGGAGAAAAGATGCTGTGCGTTAGGACTCTGCATTTACAAATTAACTCTTCCTGCAACATGCTGCAGATGCTAACTTCCTTCTTTAGTGTTCTTCATCAAGCCATTCTAACCGATCAACACGAAGAATGAAATCTCTTCGTTTTGTTGGGGATTCCGGCTTGTTTACGCATTTGAGATGGGCACCCATATTTGATATGTAAATATGGGTGCCTATCTGCCTGCGATCCATAGGTGCCTTCAATCGTTGCCGATACTGGTAACGCTGCTTCCAGTCATCAAGGCGAAGCCGCCTTTCGTCAACGATGACTTGGTCCACATGACAACATCAGAGTTTTCTAGAGCAGGTTTGGGCATCTTGACTCCAGTTGTTACGACCAATCCTTTCATTTGTGGAACACGCGTTTGACCCGAGTTGGACAAAAGATGATACTGTTTTCTCCCAGGTATCGTGTGACGAACCAGGTCAAGACTCCCGAAATCAGCGAATTCAGCTCACACATCGATGAATACTGTCGAAGATGGTTTTAAAATCGATGAAAAGTTGGCACGAGCTAAAATGCGCTGGCCTATTCCAGGATTTGCCGCATTGTGAATGGGCAATTTGTCGATTAGAGCAGAGCAAAAAGGGGGTTTAGACGTTCACACCGTGCGCTGGACAAGATCTGATATGCGATGTTGAGCAGGGATACACGGATGCTCTTGCACTGCTCTTGTTTTACATTGCACCAATTCGCCACATTCGCCACACCACGATTTTCATGTCTGTAGCAGCAGATATCCTGGAGTTGATTTCGAAACTTCTTGAATGGTCGAGCAGCAATGTAACCACTTATGGTTGGCTCGTTGTAGTGCTTCTGCACCCATGTGTTATTCTGATCAGGTTGGAGGGGAATTCCATCAAATCCAGCTTGTAGATGATCCCATCTGCCTCCCCCCCGCGGTACTTACGAATAACTTCACATGATGTTCCCATTTCATAAATAACTTACAATGACATCGTTTTAAACCCCAGCAGTGGTATAAGATGAGTGTGGCAGGGCGAGTGAATTGCTAAGTGCTCTCGGCTGGAACGGACTCCTTCCAACTTAAAGGACCACGAGCTCAGGAGAATCCCAACGTAATCTTGATCTTTTCAGGAGATGAATGTCTCCAAGACGCCAAAGCTTTTAAGTGAACGGGTTCTATCGTGTGGGCCATCATTATCTGTGATCGCGTTCCCTTGGAATGAACGAAATCGTTTCAATTTTCAGTGTACTACTACTATTAAACGGTACCTATATATAGAAGAACAATTTGTTGATGTATTTTGAAAATACTTATTTCTTTGTTTGATTTACTTTCCAAGTGGCTTTTAATAATGAACACTGTGGGGGATCAGTTGAATTTTCCACGGGTTTGAATGTTGTAGCTGTGTCACTGTTCTGTAGTCACATCATCCTCATCATCTTCTGACCCGCATGATCCACTCAGGAGGTCGCAGAGGTATAGCAAGCACGAGAGGTTTCCAGGCAGCTCGATCTTTCGCCATTGACCCTAACCCATGGGTCGCGTGGCCAGGCTTTGGACTTACCCCAACCACCTCCTCCTGGGTCTGTCAAGTGGTCGCCTACCTTATGGAACCGCACTCAACGCCCGCCTCGGAAGTCATGAGGTGAGGAAATTCGTGCCACGTGAAGAAACCATAGAAGCATAGCTCTTTCTGCTTAACGCACTATCCCGGCGAGTAATTCCCACAACTGCACGAAGAAACCTCATCTCAGCCATCAGCAGCTTGTATTAGCGATCTTATTCTCTCGGTCATGAAATTTGGGCATGGCCATAGGTAAGAGCCGGAGCCCTAGTTACATTTGAATCGAAACACAATCGACAAAATCCACCACATGATATTAACTGTAACACGCGCATGCAAGTGTACATTCAACGAATCAGTCATATTTTTTACCACACAAACAATGCATTTACAAACGAAAACACAAGACAGATAAGACGTACAGTGTATAGCTCGTAGATATTTTACATATTTATTATTAAATGAAATCTAATATGCTCCGCGTTGTTCGCCTAGATTAGTTTCAATTCAAACTCACTCATAGGTAACCATGAAATTAAACGAAAGAAAAATATGATAATTGCTGCAAAAATTTGTTAACTAATTGTAGATAATCACTATTTATACATATATCTCTATATATACAACATAAACAAAATATACATAAAAAACCACAATAAGTGTGCAGTGCATTCATACAACATTAGCGTGTGTATGTAAAACAGAAAAACAAATAAAATATTTTACTATTTCAAGAGAGTCTATTCAAATCGAGTTCTAAAAGAAATAAAAGACATGAATATGTTTGCATGTGTATACTCCTCCAATGCAAGCACATTTGATTTTTATTTCATTAATTTCTAGCAACTAAGATTCACCATCATAATTTTCTGTATTAAAAGCATAGCAAAAGCAAGTCAAAGAAGATGAAGAGAAAAAAAGAAACAATGAAAATTCACAAAATATAATGGTATTTAAAATCAGAAGAACTAGAGGTGTTGTTGTTTATCCTTGTGCTTTGGCTATGTTGGCGGCCAGCATAGATTTGATGCGAGTGGCCAGTTGGTCTGCTCCGGCTTCGTTTACCTCATCGTTGTCGGGTAGAGATTTCATCCTCTCCATCCAAGCAGCGATATTCGGATATCTAAGGGAGAAGAATGCGCTTGAAACACTCTCAGGCACTCTCAGGCTTCGATGGTTTTCGGATTGTATTCAGTTTCACCGCCGTAAATAATTCGCATCTAGAAAAAACTTGACATTTAGAGAGCAAGTGGCAATTAATGGGACGAGAGAAAGGTGTGCGATAAAGTCGGTGTTATGATCATTATGTATGGTGTCAAACACCTTCTCTAAGTCAATCCAACAGGCATCCAAGCACTGCACACCAGTTTGAAGGCGGCATGTATGGTATCATGTCCGCACTCGAATAGCTTGAAGCCGGCATGTATGGTAGGTGTGGAATGCGGCATGTGTGGTATCATGTCCGAACTCGAATAACTTCTTCTTTATTTTACATTTAGGGGTGGACGTGGACTTCAACCACCTAGCATGATCTCTGGCTAACTGCCTCCAGTGTGGCACGCCAAGTAGGTTGAGGTCCTTCTCCACCTGGGTGCGCCACATTAAACGCGGGGCGTCCTCCGTTGCGTTGTCTCAGGTTCGGAGTCGAGCTGCGTTGTCCATACGCTCTACATGGTCCAGCCATCTTAGATGTTGGATCCAAAGGCCATCAACACAAACAGGACCAAAGATCGCGCGACTACGCTCATGTCGGTGTACATCGCGTAAAGTTCGTGGCTGAATCTTCTCCAAAGGCCGTCAACACAAACAGGACCAAAGATCGCGCAGAAATTTTCTCTCGAAGAGACCGAGGTCTTTCTCATCCGCTTTTAAGTTTGTGCATGCCTCCGCGTCGCATAGCAGGACAAGGGATTATCAAGGTCTTAAAAAAGTCAGCTTGGTCCTTCTATAACTCAATTGCCTCTTGAGTCCGTAGGTAGCAAGAGAAACCGAAGTTCTTGGTACTAAAAGTTCTTTCCTTGTCTTCATCAATTGCTGGTCCGAAGAATTCTCGAATCTCGACCTCTCCTTGAATATGCCTGTCAATTGTGGTCTCTGTTCTATATCGGCTACTAAAGCTGCTAGATTCCTATGTTTGCATTAAGAGCTCTCCCATGGTATTATAGCGGTGCTCTATCACCTTATAAAGTTGGCTTGGAAACCATCAAAAACGCCGTGAATTATCTACTCAACTGATTCCACGTAACTAGAACCCTTGTCACCATAGGGCTGCACTTCGTTCTCCTATCTACAGAAGTTTACGTTTAGCAAATCGATATTACCTATAAAAATTGACTACACACGTCCTCACACCCGCACTTCCACACCGTATTGAAGGTACACACAGCTTCCATTACGAAATGGAATGAAAGATGCATCTTGTCAATCAGACAATACTTGATGTATTATCGCGAAATACTTTCGACATGGAATTCAGCTTCTGGTTATAAACGTAGGTTTCTAGGCCAAGATTAAATTACATTTTGTCAGTTTATCGCCTTTACAATCAGCAGGTGACTGAGTTTTTTCACGGGCAACAATTAATTAACATGTACAGTTCAACTCTGCTACTTTTAAGCACGACGTGCTTTAGATGGTGAGATAAGGTTTACAAACGAACGAGGTCTTAAGACAAATCACCATCATTACTCACCACTAAGTCCTTAATGACTTGAAAAAGCACGCCATTCTCATAGTGCATCCTCTGATCAACTCTGGCTCTCGTCGATAGGTTTTTCGGATAAAGTTCATCACTTTTTGCATACTTTGAGACGATGTAAGCCATTATAGCGTGACTGCAAGAACATCCAGTGAAGTTAGATGAAAATTGAAATGAAACTTTTCTTACCTGTCCCAGTAGGGCTCATCCTCATCAACAAGCACCGGAATTTGATGCTGAGGATTTAGCTACGAACAAAACAGATCAATTGTCAAATCACAAGAGACTCAATCCTACATGCAGTGTTACCTTTATGAACTCTTCACTCAAATGTTCCTTTTTAGAGAAATCCACAAACCTACACGACGAGATGTTTGCATAATTGCCTGCATTCAATGAGAACACTTTACTTACTTCAAATCCACATCAAGACCAATTAGTTTGGCTGTTATCATGCAAGCCCTGGCTGGCGGGCTAAAGAGAGCGTAGTATAGAGTTGGTTTTATCATCTTTTCGAGCGCAACAGTGAACTGACTTTCTCAAACTGAAATTCGATGGAAGATGAATTTGCTTGAGTGCGTGATAACCTCGAGAATGTATGCTTTCGTTGCGAAAGTATAAATGAAAACAACAGCTGATTGTTGGGTAAATAACTTTAAGCTTTTATTGCCGTGCTTTGTTAGTGGTTCATGAGAAATGCACTCGCGTCATTAAAATAGGGTGCCTGTGCAGATGTTTTGCAAATTCCATTGTTGTGTTTTACACTTAAGGGAATGTATGCATCTACACAAAGTCTGACGGCAGCTAAGCAGAAAGTGAAGAACAGAGGTCTAGACTTCAGCTGGAACTTCGCTTCCCGGGCAGTCGCCAATACATAGATAGGTTCGGAAGATATCCTCCAAACAAAGGGCATGTGGAATCGGCAATAAACTCATTTTAGCCCTTTAAGTTCCCGGGTGTGGATGAAATTAGAGATGTTACGGATATCCGGTAAGAATTCGGTACCCGGCCTATCTGGCTTCCTTTATACTATCCGGCCGAATGCAGGATAGTCTTTTTTCAGTGAAAAAACACAATATTAAGTTTTATGATTTATTACGTATGCTTTCGTATACCTACGATGCGTGCTTCGGAAAAGAGTCTCTTACTGTGTACACTGCTACATGGAGATGAAAGGTAAATGTAGATAAATCTGACAATCTGACTATTGCCATCTGCAACCTCTTTGAAAGAGTCCCAAAAACCCTCATGAATATTATCTTCACAGGGTATTCACCGTGTGTGTTCACTAAGTGTTGTCATCACAGCTTATTCGTAAGCTTTCCAGCAATATTCTTTGGCCGGCTCTCTCAGCCTGAACCGGTCCAAGCAAACTTGTCTCCAACCTTGGGTATAGAGAAGCTGCTTGCAATTAACTTAAATCTGCATCAAGGTTCGAGAGTAAGTACAGTTTTCAATGAACCAATCATGTCCATTAAATTGATACAGTTTCTTCTTTTTCAAGGTACGAATCGTATTAGTGTGGGAATATGTGTTACAAGAAAGACTAGAACTAATTATTTTCGTTATTTCTTCAAAAGGTTCAGGGAAATAACTGTTCTAACAAATAACAAGTAGAGTTGCAACGGATCTTGGATTAGTTGATGTTGCGGCAAATGTGACCTAACCTCGAATGATTAAAATAAGTAACAATTCGTCGTGCAATTGCAACAATTCTTCGATGTTTGCGAGGAGGAGAAGGAAATTAACATTCTAAGTTGGCTTTACTTGTTCATCTTGACCACCACATTATTATGCTTTTAATTTCGGCAGATATCCGGCCTAGTTGCAGGTCGAATATTCGGTATCCGGCCAAATCAATATTCGGCACAACTCTAGACGAAAGAACGCCAGTCCTTCTTCATTGCTATAGCATGCAAATAGGGTAAGCAGATCCACTGAAACTGCACTCTAACCACACAGAAACGATCGAAATCGCGCGAGAGATAGTTTTATGTGCATTCTTGGATATTGAAGGATTAAAACGAAAGAAGTAAACCATACAGGATCGGTCAGCGGAGAGACACATCCGGAAGCATAACAAAAGTCATACGAAGATGTCCGCAAGGAGAAGTCCTGTCTGCTCTGATGTGGAGTCTAGTCGTAGACGAACTTCTAGAGATACTGATGAACCATGGAATCAGATGTCAGTTATGCGCTGATGACATTGTCACCATAGCCAGGGGCAAGATGGAGGAGAACCTGTGCGACATCATCAAATGGGGACTAACAATAAACAAGGAATGGTGCCTGTCCGCTGGGCTTAACCTTGATCAAGCAAAAACCACCGTAGTGCCTTTTACAATGATACGGAAACTAAGAAGAAGACTAAAACCAATAAGTCTGTCGATCACAACACTGGCTCCACTAAACAAAGTGAAAAATTTACGGGGCAACTTGGAAGAACAAGAAGCACACGGAAGAGGTTACTAATGACTTGTCAGAGCTTGGCGGGTAAATCCTGGGGATGCAGTCCATGCATCCTAAGGTGGATGTATATAGCCAATGCTAGACAATTACCTACGGGACAATAGAACGACCGACCTGATCAGCGTTAGAGAGACACTCAACAAAGTTCAAAGATGGCGTGCGTCTGTATTACAGGGGCCACGAGAACTTGACCAACCGCTGCCATGGAGGTGCTATTGGAGCTGACTTCCTTGCATCTAGTGGTTGCAGAATGTACAAACAAAACAATCATGAGAATGTCAAAAGAAGGGATAGGAAAAGACAGCATTACATCGAGATAATTCGAATTCGCTAACACTCTTGGTCATGACGCGATTAGGAAAAATTCAATTTCCAAAAGGAGTTTACCACTGAGCTTAGCACAAAAAGGAATGGAGCAATGAAACCATAGTCCACAGACTGAGCAACAATACGGTAAAATGGTATACAGATAGATCAAGGACCGACGAAGAAAGGGGGGCAGCGGAATTTGAACCACGGACAAAGAACTTCGAACCCATGCGCAAACGCACCAGCCTCTTTCAAGCAGAAGTCTATGCCATAGACAGATACCTTCAAATCAATCTTGTCATGGACTACATAAACTACGACGTAGCACTACTCCCACAGATAAAACCATGCTTGTGTGGGAATGCCTACAGAAGCTTAAATAGTTGAGCAGGAGTAAAACTCTGCTGGATACCTGTTCATAAAGGGACGCAAGGTTATGAAATGTCCTACTCCCCTTGTTAGGAAAGGAGTATCGGAACTTTTTATCAGAGAAGAATTTAGGGAACTAGAGAGATGGAACCTGACAGAAACCTGGAACAACACTCATGGCATGAAGCCGGCCAAGAAAATCCTAGGTTAGTGTAACCGGAACAGGTTTGAAGCAAGAACAACCTCCGTATCCCAACTGGCTTCCTAATAGCGCTCTACAGACTCAGGGAGCATCTAAGGAAACTAGAGGTATCGAAGGAATGTCTCTGTATATTCTCTGGAGAATCTAACGAAATTACAGAACACGTACTGGGATTCTGCGCTGCACCAGACCTGTGACTACCAAGTCGGCAGGGAAGATTTCTTCTTCGGTCCAAGGCAAGCGACCAGGCAATGACAACAGGAACTTGCTAGAATGTGTAATAGCCTGTAAACACCATCATGGGGAAAAAAGGGTGGTTCCTAGACTTCAGTGGTAAATTCCGAGGATGGAATTACTTGCAGCTTTAATGGGTGCAGTAACATAATCAGCGATTCTTCGAAGTTCGACGTGACGGATGATGTTACAAAGTGTAATCAAACATCAGC
Organism: Eristalis tenax; assembly: GCA_905231855.2. Lineage (NCBI taxonomy): Eukaryota > Metazoa > Arthropoda > Insecta > Diptera > Syrphidae > Eristalis > Eristalis tenax. Next base: position 40,780,688 of record HG993127.1, read on the forward strand.
ACTTTCAAAAGTCGAATGATGGTTCAAGTGATCCATTATTCCTATGGCAACAAGAGGATAAATGCCCTGGACTGTAAACCGACATCCAGAAGAGCAGCAAGCAGAGCTTAGACCATAGTTTGTACTGGCTCACAGGGTGTACTTAGAACCACTATTCGATTGTACATCTTGGAAGAGACTGCTCCGTATAAAAGCATGGGTGTTCAGTGTTGTCAAAAATTGCAGATGTCACAAGGCTGCGACAAGATCAACGGGTATACTCACAGGGTCTGAGTTCCAGTAACAGATGGATTGTCTTCTGGGACAAATGGCATAGCTACAAATTTTTGCACAGGCGATTGGAGAGACTGCGATTTTTAAAGCTGAAAAACCATTAAAGAAGTCAAACGCTGTATTCGGCTGTTCGCCGTATCTTGAATACGAGGGCATTCTTCCGGCGTATCGACCGGGCTACACGTGTGCACGACTGCACCAATACTGTTGCCGAGTAATCATCAAATAAATGATGTACTTCCTAAATGTAATATGTCAACGATATTGGGTTCCAAAACTTGAGCAAAAAGCAGCAAGACAACGTCATAAAAAATACTCAAGCAGATGTTCCCGAAATGGCAGCATTACTGGCCGCAAGGTATGAGCGTCCATTTACATACGTTGGAGTCGATTACTTCGGGTCGTTCATAGTCACTGTGGGAATACCGAAACACGTTGAGGAGTCCTACTTACCTGCATGACGATAAGGCATCTCATTTGGAAATGTCTTATAGCTTGTCCACTGAAACATGCATCGTTGGTATACGCAACTGTATGGCACAACGCAGCACACGACGGGAGTTCGAAGTGGAACTTCAACCTGAAATATACATATTACAAGTATACGTGGTTGGGCCTTCCAGATTTCAGTGAATAATCAATCCTGCGTGTTCTGCCAATGAAACAACGCAAACATTCATGAGTAAAATGTTTTTTATTGTTCGCTTTGGTGGAATACACTATTCATACAATAATGCATTTTCGTTTTTGTCTTAACACTACGGTGTAAAATGTAAAACGAAAAATAAATACAATAAATTAGGGGGTACAAATATTTCGACTTAATAATAAATTCCACTAGAGTACCGACCAGTGGTGGAGAATATCGAAAGACGTTTAGCTTATGTGCTAAAAGTACATACATATAAATACTTGTCCAAAAACAACTTAAGAAAAGTATCGGGGATGAACAAAAATTATATTCGATGAGATCGATGTTATCTGTGTTGACTTGCTTCTGACTAGAATCGGAGGACTTATATGTTAAAAATATGGTTGAAGATAACCTCGTGTTTTAGTTGAGAACGATTTGATGGAACCAAATGAAGGTGCAGCGGTAGACCGAGGTCAAGGCATCGACAGCAATGGAGATGAAGATGTAGTTCATGAAATATGACTTGTGACACTGTGACTTGTATTCAAATAAGATAAACGTTAAGAACGTTTGCAAGGGGAAGATTGCAACGGCAGCGAAATAAGTTTACTGGACTTATTTTTAACATCACGCCTGCATCGGTTGCGGTGGTACAGGATTATTGCCAGCCCTGCTTTCATGCTGAAAATGAGCGACAAAGAACTCTAGCAACATAGACCGCATCGGACAGACCAAGATATGCACTACGCTCATAACTAATGCCCTCATCACCAAGAGCGTTCATCAAAGAGCGTCAAGACTTGTGAAAGTATAAGTAGATTTCTCCGCGTTTGCAATTTAGAGCTAATCTACAGAAAACACACAAACACAATGCACAGTCAACAAATCAAACAAATCAAAACTGCAACTTGCGCACGAGGTATCAGATCACTTAAACCTAAAGGCTATTCTCAAAAGAGTACCAAATGTCAAAAGTAGTTCGAATTTCTAAGGAACATATCAGAAATAAATAAATATGTAAAAGTATCGTTGTTTACAGCATAGATTTGCATTCGAACTCCACAATGCTGTGTTGAATGCAGTGACTTATCTCAGCAAAGCTTGGTCTCTCACTCGGCTTACGATTCCAGCAGCGGCGCATCAGTGCATACACTGACAGCGGGGTGTTATCCGGGCAGCTTAGAACATTGCCTTCTTGCACGTACTTAATGACTTCCTCGTGAGTTAGTCCGTAATAAGGCTGAAGGGCGTATGAGAAGATCTCCCATAAGCATACACCAAAAGCCCACACATCCGATTCCACTGTGTACTTGTTGTAGAGTATGCTCTCCAGTGGCATCCAACGAATGGGAATGACATCATTTTCATCGCCCTTGTAGTAGTCCTGGAGATATATCTTATGAGACAATCCAAAATCAGCGATCTTTACAATCATCTGTTCGTTTATTAAGCAGTTCCTTGTCGCCAGATCACGATGAACGAACTTTCGCTCGGACAGATAGACCATGCCGGCGGCTATTTGGTTCGCAATCTTTAAGAGATCCCCGTCGCTGAGTTCGGTAAAAGTACGATTTCCCTGATGCGTTGCAAACGGTGAGCAAGAACGGAGGAATTCACTCAGATCTCCTGGTGACATGAACTCAAAGAGCAGGCACATTGGACGGCCCAGTGCGCACACACCGAGAAGTTTCACAATGTTGGGATGGTCAAACTCCGCCAGCAGACAGGCTTCCCGCTCAAAATCTGATTGCATTGCCTCACTAGCATCGTCTTTTAGCATCTTAACTGCGACCAATTTATCGTCATCGCCAGCGATAAGTCCCGGAGCTTTTGCCTGAAAGACGCGTCCAAAGGCTCCTTGTCCTAAGCTTCGGACATAGATGATATCATTTCTTGGGTACTCCAGTTTTTCCAGCTTCGTGTTCAGCTTTGTTTTCGGCTCGTGTATTGTGGCTGTACTGCGGATGGTTCCGGTATTTACACTTCGCAGTGTGCCGCATTTCTGATTGCTGGATGTGTCAAGAGTATTATGACTGGTGGAGAGGTTACACTCTCGGCTCACAGACATATTGCACTCTGAGGTTGGCTGTTGAAGGTGGTGATGCAGGTCCTTCTGCCTAGCTACTCTGTGTATGATTAAGAGGATCAAGTGGAGTGCCACGATGGCTGTAAAGCCAACACCAGCCAAAAGGAAAATTACCGAAGGCGTGAAAAACGATTCCATTTTTATTGGAATATTTGCCTCTCTGCTGGCTTCATCCATCGAGTTCGCTGTAAGAGAAGCAAAATGAGTTTCGCTTAGGGAACGATGTGTGATTTGATATCTTACGACAAAGTGGGACATCACAATGCTGCCATCTGACAGATTCGTCAGTGGTGTAGCACCATGGGTAGGGCTCCTCACCGCCGGCATTTCTGCAATAATTCTCACCCTCGGCGATTTGAGGGAACACTTGTGGTGGCTGGATATGTTTGTGTGGATGTTGTGAATCCCATCTTTGACATGGGATTCCAGTCTTCGATACGTTCACACGTCCGAGATAATATCGACCGTTCCCATTGCGACAATCATCTTTAGGAGAAAAATATATTTACTTGCTGACAATTTTGGGATTTGGATTTAAATCACTTACAAGAAACCTGGGATTCATCGATTTTGGTCAAACCAATGTATGAGCAGTTTGGTCTCTTTGCAGTTTGATTGTACTTGGGCAAACCAGTGCAGTTCGGAAGCCGGAAATGTCCACGTGACTTGAAAAAAATGCCACGCTCCTTCTTCTCCTCAATCAGCACCCAGTCGTTGTAGCAGTACTGCAAATGCGTTGCTACACAATCCTCATAACAGAGTGGAACTCTCACCGGCTGACCATTTTCAGTTTGGCACTGAGGGAACGCGTAGGAACACAACATTTTCTGTAAAACGAATTATTTGCATGAAAAATTGTCATCAACTCATCACTCGATGCTCGGCTTACTTCAGCTGCCACACGACATTGCCCATTCAAGTCTGATATCAATTCCTCCCACAGGGCGGTGGTAATTTGTTCATTCATCCAGCCACCATTGGGATCCTCTCTACTATACCAAACTTGACCACGAATAAAAGACTTGCATATTTTCCCATTATACGGGGCACAATAGCCTTTTTCTCCGTGATGTGATGCTCCATCAAATTGGTCGATACCCTTCATGGAGCCACCATCGATTCCGGTTGTAAACAAAAGCACAGAGAACACAAGAAGCTTCTGCGACATATTTTTATCATCAATTTTTCACAATAACTTGAATGGAATTAATACATCCTTTACAATGATCCGATCAAATATTCGGTTAGGAAGAGGTAGACAGTTTGTATATGAATAAATATGAAGTATTCTGATGTAAAAATGGATTAAAAGATTGTGCAAAAAAATTTATTTTGATATGGCACTTTGTATTGTAGAGACGACGCCTTACATCGAATTAGAATGCAGGGATGGCCGTGAGGCGATGATTGATGTAATTTTTGCGTTCTGTTTGTTTTTATTACAACTGAGTGAAGTGGAAAAAACAGGGGGGACACGTTTTTACGCTGAAATATATTTTGTACATTTTTCGGAAAGTTTCATTGTATCAGAGTGCTTAGTACTAGAAGCTTAGGTCAAAATGTGACACGAACCTAAACATTAATGTTTAAGTCATTAGCAGATTACTGACCATTCCTCACTTAACCTATGCGGTGCCTGTCGAGTGATTGTGGGTTGGATTGTAAACTCTTTGATTCGTGATATAGATGTAGACGTATGTAGGATGGAGAGTTTAGATTCAAGGCCCTTAGTTGTTGCTAGCCTGGCAAGTTCCTCCGCTTCACAATTTCCAAAAATGTGTCGATGGCCCAGAATCCAACACAAGCGCCGTTTAAATTGTTCAGCCATCCCCTCTAGAAATGAGCGACTCGAACTATCAAATGGGATGAATCCTCCCAGGAATGGTTGTGCTTGGCAGTTTTTTTTAGTGTAGCTATGGTCAGTGTATTATATAAATGTACTGTCTGAACCTCAGAGTTCCATGTTTTAGATAATTTTGTTGTGAGAATATTGTAAGTTTCTCATACAAAAATACGGACTTATCGCCTTTGTGATTATATACATACATATATAGCAAAACTTTGTGAACCAGTGGCGAAGTGCATCCCCTGGAACTTCTGAAGTTAACTTTTCTTCTCCCCACTGTTTGAGTACCAATGACCCACTTAAGGTATTTTTATTTACATCAAATTGACTGACTTATGTTTATTTGAGCACCAAACATCACATTGGTGGCACACAAAAAATATGGCAACAAGAACTTACCGACAATCTTCCCCACATCCCTATGTTACCACATCATATCCAATTGCATGTTCCTTGCCCGGCTTACCTGAGGTTTTACCGCCCCTAAGCCTATATTCAATTCAAAAATATAGATCAAAATGCCCACATGTATAAGATCGAATTTTTCTTTATTAAACTATAGTATAACAGTTTGTAGATTTATTTCTCATCTGGAATCGACTCCAATCCCTGCAACAAAAAAATGTAAGTAAATACCCATGACATGAGGTATGAAAAGAACAGAATATTGAATATAATTTTTCCCGGTCCAATAAGTCCAACAAACGTGTTTACATGTTTAGTGGTACACTATCGTTCTCGGGTAAATAGAGACGTAGATCTTTGGAAGTATCGAAACTAATTTCATATTGCGTGCAAATTTAAATATATTAGATGATTTTTTTTTAAAACATTAGCTTTAATCGTTGATTTCATTGATTCATGTTCACTTTGTAACTGAAATATGCGCTCTTATCCTTTTGCATGTTTGTATTCCGATTTTGTGTGATTCAATAAAATGTGCAATAAATGATCACCTTAAACAAATGATTGAAACCGTTTACTGCATCTTTTTCAGATAGCACTTAATTACATCAGTTCTTTCTTGTTTGCACAAATATGTGTTATGTATAAAAACGAATTTTGCTCAAGATAATTTCCCTCAAAAATTTCAAAACAATTGACCTCAAAAATTGTATAAAAACTGATCTGTCTGTCAACTTACATTCATAACGTAGGGATTGTCGGTCAATCGGAAATCGCGCTGGTACATTACACGATCAAAGCGTGAATCCAAATTCCTGCGGTATGCCTACAAAGTCAATTGAACATAATGTTAATTAATTTCTCATAAAATCAATACGAAGTGTTTAAAACTAATAAGTTTAAGTTGAATTTTAAATATGTTTTGTGCAACAAAATATCTGCGATTATGTAAGTCGATATTTAGCAGAACCAACTACGGCAGCAGGTATTCCGCGGATTTACTTACATTTCCAAGTGACCACTTGTGTATGCCGTACATTGCGTATGTTGGGATGGACATGAAGGCAACGATAATACCAGCGGAAGGTAGGATTTCAAACCACATTTTCTGAAATAATTTTTAAACTGTATTCAAAGCAAATGTTTTGTTTTCTTGTGGATCTTCGGTGCCTATTTCTACGAATTAAGTGACAGCTGACAGTTTTTCAGATGCCACTTTGGTTGTCACTTGTCAGCGAGTGGTTTACATATGAGGTGGAACAAAAAATCTATTTCAGAGGTTTCGTGCATTAAAGTTACATGATAGAAACGGGTGAACGATTTGTGTTAAGTCAGTAAAAAAAGTCAATTATTTTGCCAAAAAATTAGTCAATATTCACAAACATTTAGAATCAAATATTGAATCTCATATTTTGCGTCGTTGATTCATGGAAAATATTAAAAAAAAATGCACGCCATCTCTACGTCAGAATAAGTTTTGATATAAATGATTCTCACCCTCACTAGACCACACGATGACTATTATTTTCCTTTCATTTCGTTTTAATAAACTCCCTCGCATGTACATATTCATGAATGTATGTATGTAGTTAAGAACCTGACATCGTCGCTACTGTCAGTTCAAGAAGAACATTCAAAGAAGATGGCAAGTGGTGGTGCTATTGTTGATGCGGCTTTCCCAGCGAATTCCCTGGTACCAAAAATCGAAACCGGAGTACTCAATTTCCTGCAAAAGCATCCGGAATATGATGGGCGCGATACGGTTATTGCAATTTTCGACTCCGGTGTAGACCCAAAGGCATGCGGACTTGAGGTAAGATTACCCATATAATATATTACCGTCATCATCTTGTTGATGCAGTTTTCATTGGTTGAAAATCTTTTGTTTTTTTCCGTTGCCAACTGGAAAACAAAAGAGACAATCAGCTGCGCACAGCAATCAATTTTTGTAAATCTTAGCAAAAATATGTTCTGTTGTTCATTGGTGAAATGATTTCTTTGTATTTGACAGACCATATGTGATGGATCCGTAAAGGTCATTGAACGTTTTGATTGTTCAGGTTGCGGCGACACTGATGTCTCGAAGAAGGTCAATGCTAATGCTAATGGATTTATCAGCGGAATATCGGGACGTTTGTTGAAGGTAATTTGACCTAATTTATATGACTGTATATGAGATGCAGTTCCCGGGTGTATTCGTTCATGAAATTGAGTTATGTAGCAGAATATGAATTTATTCACCTTTTTGCATATACGTATGTTCTCCTCTCACTCTCACACAATTGCTCTTTCGAATTATTTACACACAGTTAACACCCCAAATGATAGCATCCAATACGGCGAATGGAGAGTACGGGATTGGATTAAAGGGAGTTGCAGATCTGTACTCGTCAAAAGTCCGCGAGACAGCCGTCAGCAACCGTAAGCTAAAGACTTGGGATAAACCTCATAAAACTGCCACAGCTGAGGTTGTGCGTCAACTGAGTGATTTTGAGACGCAAAATGCCGGTAAGAGTTCTCTACCTAGATAACCCTTGTATCTTTATGGGTCTAATACACAAATGTTGTAATCTTTCAAATTGCAGATGCCACAAAGTTAACGTGGGAGAAAAAGCTGGAGAAGGAGAATTTGGACAACAGCCTGGAGTATCTGAATTACTATGAGAAACTTTATTCGGATATTAAAACATCGTACGATGTTGTGGTCTACCCCACTGACAATGGCTGGAGAGCCGTTATTGACACTACGATGAAGGTTTTTGAAATGAAAACATGTACACGTGACCTGAAATAATTGATTTCTTTGTTTAGGGAGACCTAGAGAATGCGCTTCATATTGGCGAGTACAGCAAGACTCATGAAATAAAGAACATCGACGACTATTTGATGGTGTCCATGAATATCCATGAAAATGGCAATGTTGTCGAAATCGTCGGAATGTGTTGTAAGTGTCACAAGTAGATCTGTAAGTTGTTATCACATTCCATCGTTTATATCATCGGAACAAAAATCAAGTTCATTCAAATGTGAATAATGTAGGTTTGCTACCAAAACCTTCCTATCACCTGACATGCATGCAAATGAGGCGAAGAGATGCCTTCGCAGATAGACCTATGACTCGATGATTGAATTGTTCATGCTTGGTATGAGTTTGAGTTGCTGAGAACGTTTCGTGTCTGTCATAATGTCTTGTTTGTGACAAACTGTCCGTAAATGAATGTCCACATGTCCAGCACCACAGATACTGATTGTGGTTCGAATAGTGAATAGATATCAGAAATGCTTTGAGAACGACTGTTTCGAAAATTAAATCTCAATTTTGCTTACGACGTGACTAAGATTGGCAGTTTTCAAAATAGAACAATTTACTTCATTTTATTAACTACAGTTGACTAAGGCCGTGGGTGGTTAAAGGTGAATTCATTCATTACGGTGGGAAGATTACAAGTTTCACTGTTGACATTGGAACGCATCCAAATCTGAGACAAAGGCAGAGGAATTAAAAACAAAAAAACCGGCACTCAAATAAGGATCTTATACGTTTCTGAGCACAATTATTTTTCAGAGTATGTGTAGTCAAATTGAAGACAATTTGGGCCAGTAAAAGTCGGTTTATATACATACATTAATTAGACCCCAAGCGCATCTTTTTTCATTGAAACCGATATATGCGTTAAGTCCGCAGGAATATCGCTATAAACTGATTGATCGTGGGATTGCCATTTTCAGTGAAGGTGTTGTTATAGTGCCAATTTCGTATGATGTTTAGATCCACTTAAGAGCATGAGAGCATTTTTGAATGGTGGCATATCAAAAATGCTCATGTTCTGCCGTCTTAGGCGTTGAATCGGAAGACGCCTGGCCAGGTTCATTTCGCTATACAGCCCATACAGTTCATGATTGAAGCTTCTGCAAAAACCACCAACGCTAACACGGACCAAAGACTGCACGAAAAAGTTTTCTTTCGAATATACCAAGGGCTTCTTCTTCATCTGCTTTTGAGATTGTCCAGGCCTCCGCGCCATAAAGCAGGACAGGGATGTTCAATCTGTTGGATAATGTTAGCTTGGTCCTTGGAAAGAGCGCTCTAATACGCAATTGCTTCTTGAAACCCAAACAGAGAGCGGTTGCCACGCGTTATTGGGGTTGTTCGTACTGTTTACTTGGGAGCCGAGTTAGTCAAAGTCTTTCACAGTGTGACGCTCTTCCAACACGTCGATGTTGAATGCCCTTTCATTGAGGGCAACAACATATTTCATCGCTAAACCCATTGGCCCATTGGTCGCCTCCGTTTCAATGCCAGCAAACGCCTCATTTATGGCCAGCTGTGTTCTGTCCATCACGTCAATGTTATCCGCGTATGCTAACAGCTGTATGGAGTTCTGGAAAATCGTGCTTCTAGTGTTGGCCAATTAGTCTTCTCCAGGATCATGTTAAAGAAGCTACACCACAGCGCGTTATCTTGTCTAAATCCCTTTTTTTGCATGGAAGGTACCGGCGAGTTTGTTTCCGAACTTGATGGATCAGCTAGAATTCTCCATCGTCATCCTGCACAACCTGACGAGTTTGTAAGGAATGTCAAGACTTGACATAGCGCTGTATAGCTCGTCTCTATACACGCTCTCATATGCGGCCTTAAAATCGATGATAGGAGATGTGCATTTTTTGGGGTATCTGTCGTAGCTTGAAGACCTGGTCGATGGAAGTCCACCACCGGTACCCGACTTGACAAACAGGTGCAGACGAACTTAGAGGGAGATTCCGGGAGACATTATCGGCAGTCCGTTGCGATTGTAGCTTTCCTCACCGTCGTGTCCTTTCTCGACTCTCGATATCCGAGTTCTTATCTTACTTACTTATCCGACTTATCCGAGGGTCCGAGCCTGGCATATCGCTGCCATCCATAGTTGACAGTCCTAGCCATGCTGCTTCCAGTCATCAAGACCAAGCCGTCTTGCGTTAGCGATGACTTGGTCTTTATACCGCAAGCTCGGCCTTCCTCTTCTTTTGGGATCAGGAGCCTTAGATTCAACAATGCTCTTTGCTGGAGTGATGTTCATGTGCTCGATGTGCAGTCTACGTATTTTTGCCTTCCGGACAGCGGTTAAGTAATCTGGGGACGGCCAAGTCCCTTCATAGATGTTGAGGCGTGGCTGCAGAGAGATTACGACGCGTGGCAAAGTTCCGCGCAGGCTGTGTTTCCCGCTGACTCTAGGAAAGATGTCTTTCTTTGCGTTGAAATCTCCTAGACCGATCTTGCTGTCGAGGCTGGGGAATTGATTGTATGTCTTTTCTAGGAGATCATAGAAGTCATCTTTGTCATCTGTCGGGGCGTGTGCGCAAATCAGTCTGATGTTCCCGAATTCAGCCTTGATGCGGAATGTTAAGGGCCGTTCGCTTTTACAGACCAAGCTTAAGACTTTTTGCCTAAGTCTGCCTGGAACAACAAATCCATATCCAAATAAGCGCCTCGCTCTGTGCATCACATCACACTGTTGCCCGGTCCATTCCACAGCACTTTCAGGATTGCGGTGATATCTGCTTTGTAGCAGTGCAGCTCCTCCGCGAGTTCTTCGGCTGCACTTGGTCTGTTAAGGGAGCTAACATTCCACGTCCAAAACCGAAATTCGTTGTCCTTAATACATTTGCTGGGAACGTCAACATGAAATCCGTCCGTATCCGAGGCATCGGGTTGTTTCCGAACGTACATATTTGAACGTCGTGAGGGAGTTTATCTCAAGCAGAATCCCCAACTGGGAGGCCAGGGCCGGTTCTTCAACACTCGGGCGAAGGGTCCGGATGTATCGCGTGTCAGTAACCTCGCTTAGACTTTGAGCGCCACCGTTGTCCCTAAGGCTATAGAGCTGGAAGAACCTTCCAGAGGTGAGATCCGAACATGTCGGAGTAGTTCTACAAGGAGAGCAGGTAGCTCCTGTTGAATGGTGTCTCGGATGCCACACAGTTCTCCAGCTTCTCCGTCGACATCCTCGTGGGTGATTATTTCAAACCCTCATATATGCTAGAGTAGGTAGGATTTGTTTAAATAAACATAAAAGTTATTTGATTTTATTTATTAGATATGACAACTAATGATTAACAAGAATAACTAATAAATCTTGGCACTGTGTCAATCAGTGGTAAGTGTGCCAATCATTGGGTTATTGGGACCATGTCAATCTTTGGGTACGCATTTGTGGTTTGCATAATTTGTATTTGCTCCGTTTTACGGTCGTTTTGTAACAGTCGTCTTAATTTGCATTTGAACAGTGCATGTTTAACAATTCTGAGAAATTGCACGCACTTGTGTATTTTAGCATCTTCGATCCATCCGTACAGACATGGATGGTCGAATTGTTGATTGGTTCATTTGTTTTCCACTCCAAATTGAGTAATAACACAGGCAGTGTATTGGGCAGGTATGGGGAGAATAGTCGCTTTTAGCTTGTTCGATTTGAACTCTATCCAGTATACTTGCAGGACGAGTAAAGCTTGGGAGCCAGCCCTTGGATTGGATGATTGTTAAAACCTTAAAGTCGGTGGAGTTTAGGGTCCTCCGCCTATTATTATTATTATTGTTGAGGGTACATTGCACCGCGAAGGAGACACAATTCCTTCTCATAGCTTTTCTCTCTTAAGAGGTCGCTTCACATGTAGTTCCTCTCAGCGGTGTACATTCTCCTTAATGCAGCTTCCTTTGAGAATGAGACCTGGTTCTAGTGACTTCAATTCTTCCTCTAATGTTAGGTGCTTGTCCAGATATATTTGTCTTTTGTGGGCTAGTGCCTCACAAAATTCCAGTAAATGTTCTGGAATTTCCTTAGATTCTCCACATATTTTTGTAGAGATCTTCTTGTGATAATCCAAGTTTCGTTAGGTGCTACCTGAGTGCAGTGCCCTGTTAGGAAGCCTGTTAGGGTAGGGAGGTTACTCTTGCTTATCTTGATATACGCCTCAAATTATATTGACCCAAGAGTTTCTTGGCGTCAGCGTTGTTCCAGGTTTCCGTCCGGTTTCTTCTTTCTAGTTCCCTGCTTTCATCCCCGAGGACATGGTCTTCTACAGCGTTCATGGCCTGTGAAGGGTTTCGATGCTCCTTTCTAGCTAGGGAGTCTGCCACATAGCTGACCTATAGAATCTCTGAAGCCGTTCCAAGTGTCATTGCTAATGTTTCTGAAAGTATCATTAGGTCTTGGATTGACAGAATCGAGAAATACCTGAAGGGAAATGGATTCTTTGATATTCCAGCAGACCCTAAGAAAAATATACACTGAGATTCTTTTACATACTGAACGACTTATTAGAAGATAAACGAAGACCACCATAGCTTAGATTTATAATGCTAAATCTAGACATATTTTGAATCCAAGCAATGACGTTAAAGCAAAAATCGCACAGTGCCAATAGTTGGACTGCTTAATGTCAATAACTGGCAAACTATGCCAATAATAGGGACAAGTGTCTTGCTTCGTTAAGTTTATGTTTATTTAATTCTTCTGATGTCATTTTGTGTATACGCCTAACAAACCAATGCTTGCATGCTGTTTACCTTCTAGTTGGATTCTCATAATGGAAAAAAATTGTGAATTTTTCTTAAGATGCCAATCACTGGGCGCTTTACCCTAGAGTCTTCAAAGTCCCAAATTTCAGTTAACGGTACTACGAAACGGATCATCAAAGTTCAACAAAATGTTGGCTTTCTATATTGTCATATTTGTAGATTCGAAAAACCTATCCCATTTGTCAGAGAAAATAAGTCATTCTAGCATTTTTTTTACGGCGGGACCACTTTGTGGTGCAAAAAAACCAATTCGAAACCGCTCGAATGGGTGCCACGGCTGGCATGCGCTGAGCAATGTGAACCACTCGTTCCACAGCCTTAAATACACTCCTCAACCTTCGGCCGATATTTTTGATTGACAGACAGGCGATCAGACTAACATCGCTGCTTATCCTTGACAGGTTCGGATCTTTACTAAGATACTTCTAGAAGAATTTCTCAACCAGCATATCCTCTGGATTTTACTGGGCGTTTGAACACCAAACGATAGCCGGTCTCTGCGCCTCCTTACAGACGGATGATAGGTGGGCTGGTGATAGGAAGTGCGTGTGGGAGTCTTCTCTAAGGACCTGAATTTCCGACTACCAAATTATGGTAGCGGGCAGAAATTACAGCGATAAAGGAAGCTCTGAAAATTATTGCCTCGTATCTGGTCGTATATTCCGGGTGTTTTCGGCTACTGCTCTCTTCAAACGGATTAATTGTGTTCGGTAGCGTTGTCCATTGATGGTTTCACACCGTTTTTAGCAGCTCATAATACAGCACACCCTTCTGATCCCACCAAATACAGATTACCTTCGTGCCATGGATATTCGGCTTTCCGACGATTTGGCTGGCTTCCAAGCCACTTTTGGCACGTTCGCTCAGCTAGCGCATGTTCACCATAAACTTCCACCAAAATACGATGACTTTCGGAAGCAGTTTTCTTTATATTAAAGTAATGAAGAAGAACTCCCCGCAAAAACACTTTTTCAGGCACAAAGTTCGACATATTTGAGTGAAAAGAAAATTATTGTTGTTTACGCTTCAAATGAATGACATATACTGAAATGACCTACAATGACAGTAGCTTTCCAACGCATATTCCAATGGTATAATACAAGTTACGCCATCTCTTAGCAAACCGCATGAATTAAGATATATACCCAATATATTGTCATCTGTTCAGACAGCCAGTCAGCGATCGAATATCTGATTGCAGCCACGTTTAACTTCAAGGCGTCTTTTGATTGTCGTCTATCTCATAACGATATAGCTACGTACATATTCCAAAGTATTTCTTATGCCGGCACAGTGATATCCCTGAGAATTGTAAGACACCGGATTGAGGCCTGCCGTCCATTCCTATCGCTACTGCTAAAGCATCTACTAAAGCTCGGAACACTTACTCATATCAAATGGCTTACTCCCGATCCAAAACGCTCGCGCAGTCTCAGAACCCTCATTGGTGGTATGACCGAGCATTGCGCCATCGGTATTCACGCCTCCAGACTAGAGGCTGCAACTAAAGTTGCAGAGATGAAGAGGAGGCAGAAACCATCGTAGATTTAGTCTCTTAGACGCCCTTTTCTTCAACGTTTTAACAGAACTAAGCAGTACAGACGATTCCGCTTAAAAAAAAAATGCTCAAAATTTGTTGCAATTAAGAGGAGTTTTCATATAACCGATGTTCCGCAGCAAGTAGTACCGTTAATACATTTCATGTTGCATATAATCGGAGTTTTCCTTTAAGCGGGGTCGTCTTTATCGCTTCATCAAAAGCTCTAAATTGTTTGTGGATTAAGGTCAACTGGTACTTGTGGCAACACAACGGGCCTACTCTGGTCTGGGTGTGATGGCACTCTTGGCATTAGCCAGCCTAGCCCAACTAATCCATGTGCAGTACGTTAGGATCCTACTTCCCTCAACTTAAGCAACATCCCTGTACCCACGGGTTACTTAATAATCCTTCGTGGTACCAGCATTTACCGCCGCATTCCACTGCTATAGTCTTTCCAATGGCAATGTCGAAATCCTCGTCTCTATTAAAAGAGCGTGAAATTTTGTCAGATTTATTTTCCAGAAAGAAACAAGGACAGTACGAGAGTTTTTCTGTAATATTTCGCCATAACGTTTTTTAACATTTCTTCCGATATTGTTCGGCCACTTAAATATTGTGTCTCCGACAGAGGTCTTCCGCTTTGTCACCATACCACGTACCATGAAATTCTAAAGCTACGAGTAACATGTTTCTACTCCGACTCCGAAGAAGACAATACCTCGTGACTGACGTGCAGTGGTTTTCGTCTTTAATTCACCAGTTTTTGGGGTTTGATCAAATCGATTCCAATTCAGAACATCACACAGCGCCCACTCCAGCATCATTCTTACCAATTCATTCGCACTCACCGATATCCCACATCGTACACAAAGGTATGTGCCGCAAGAGACTCTGTGCATTATAATTGTTTGTCCTTCCCCAATTGATTTCAATTCTAAGCTGTAATCATTTTCCAATCAATGTACACACATCAATATTCATGTTTCGGCCTGAATCACTCCATCAGGCCTCATGTCAAGTGCCGGAGACACTTCACTCCGTGCCTCTAGTTCCTTGTCAAGAGCCGGTCACCCTCCGATTTTCTATTTCAAAGTCAGAATGTCAAATTTTTTGCCATGATTTCGTTCAATATGCATCAGCAATCTGTCCATTTGTCGGTATTTACATATCTCTCTGGCATCGTGTTCCTGCTCCTTTCCTGCCACCTGTCAATCACTCTGCAGACAAACCCAAAACGAAATAATAACAATAAGAAACCGAACACACCGTAGCAGTTCCACAATGTCACTCAAACCTGGTCTGGACCTTGCACATACTCTCGCATGAAATGGGGAAAATGTCCGATACATTGATGAATTTAATTCTTGTGTTTTCGATTCTTTGCAGCACCCCATGGAACACACGTGGCATCTATAGCCAGTGGTAATCACGACTCGAAGGATGTGAATGGTGTTGCACCGAATGCTAAAATCGTCTCCCTGACAATTGGTGATGGCCGTTTGGGTTCAATGGAGACCGGTACCGCTCTGGTGCGAGCCATGATGAAAGTCATGGAACTGTGCGAGTCCGGCACAAAGATCGACGTCATCAACATGAGTTATGGGGAACATTCCGCTTGGTCGAATTGTGGGTAAGTGAACTGAATGTTCTCACATGTCAGCTTTGTGATCGCTTAAGTTCTGTGTGATTGAAATGTGTCCTGTGGTATCTAGTACATCTCGTCTTTTATTTGTTCTGTTTATTCTCGGCGACTTTAAACGAAGTTTACCTTTTAAATTTTGTTTCATAACTTGAATTCGTTGTGTACCGTGTAAAAGATCTCCGTTTGAGTCAGTGGAAAAAAAGAAAAGAAGAAAGAGGCGGGTGCACATGAGGTAATGGAATATTGCATTTTATATTGACTTTCTTGATTTCATTTACGTTGGGTTACTAATATTTGTACGGTCTTCATTCGACACTCTCTGCTCATCGAACGTCATTTCAGTTGTTGGCCGATTACTCATGCACGCCGTTTGTGAGGTTAGGATGATAAGGCTGGCGTAGTTAGTTCGATACAGTCTGTCTGAATAGTTGGTCATACAGGCAATGAAGCAACGCGAATGGGACGCACTACAGCGACTTTAGTAGGAGTTGCGGGGACGAGAAGGAGGATGAGATAAGCATGCCTTGCCTCGGCAAGTGACCAAGTTTTTGCAGCAGCTTGAAAGCGAACGGTGGACAGCTTTTCATTCAATAAATTAAGAATTTGTCGAAATGAACTAAGAATTTGTGACATTGTCAAGTTCCTAAGAACCACTAAGCGGATGTAGAGCATAAGCAAACTACAATTGAAAAGTTACATACTTCAATGAGCTTCAGTTCTCCTCAACAGCCGCGCTTTAATCTGATGTGTAGCAGGTTTTCCTCGCGTCATCAAACCTGCAGTCTTGCTTTAAAGGGTTTCATTGTATTTCAACGTTAGCTACGTAGCTATCTCTTCTCTCATACTCACACACGCCAAATAAACCATTTCCGACAACCCTGTTGACTATTGGTACATGGATCAAAATCCCACTATCACTTGGGAAGATAAGCCCAGATCCTGAGTATTAATTTCCAGGCAATCCTGAGTATCAATTTCAACTCAATCTCATCATCGTTGCCTAGAAAAACCCCGATTTCCTTTTGTTTTCTATATTTACCGACAACAAGGTTATCCACTTTACATGATTACGTGTAATTGTTTTTCTCACTAACACCCGTATTCTGGCACACTTCTGTGGTGTGTTACAAGCAGATGTGGCAGAGACATGAGGTAATCTACTCGATTAATAACACGTATTTGTTCGAATAAACTACAGGCCTGATTTGTTGCATTTACTACTTACATTGGTTGCATGTGGATTTTGCAATGTTTTTGTTTTAGAATGCTTCCACATTCATCACATAGGCACGCTAGCTCCAGTGATTACATATAGAGTTTCCTCCCTCCTGCCACGGCTTGATTTGGCATTTCGTTTTTTTCTCTCTTAATTTGCTGTTCCCTTTGTCAAGTCATGTTTTACAAGCCGAACTGAACTGGCGTTCGATTGACATCTCAACTACATTTTGACACATCAACGCTACGTCTACTACAATTTATTGCGTATACGTACTTGTGTATACGCTTCCTGTAACTTGTGTAGTCAAGGTTGCTGACGTAAGATAGTCGACGTATTATACACACTTTTTTGTCAAATATTGCTGGTGTATAAAAGCGCATAATAGTGTTTAAAAGTGTAAAAATACATGGACTGGACATATGGACTGTAATACACTGTTATACAGTATTATGCACTTTTATAAGGTTAACGTATAAACGTCCAAAAATGTGACATTTACGCAACACTGATGGTAGTTTACTCAATGTACAAATCAGATATGAAGTATGATAGAGATTCACAACATCTACCTCTCTTTTGACAACCATTTTTTATATCGTTTTCCAAAGCCTAATTGACCAATCAAAGAACGGCATTAACTGTCAAAAATTCATGAATAGCTGTCAAAAAGCCTCTGAAATTCGTCGATGGACTAAGGGTCAATCAGCTGTGAAGTTGGGCATCTCTATAATACTTCATTTCTGGTGCAAATGTAGTTATTCCTCAAAAGTGACATCCCTGCCATCTCTGGTCACAAGTCACAACAACCTCACAAGAGCATGGTGAGTCACAAATTGTGAGGTTTTCGTATTCTGAGCCAGATATGAAGTATGATAGAGAAACCCAACTTCACAGCTGATTGACCTCTAGTCCATCGACGAATTTGACGGATAATCATGAAAATATTGACGGTTATTCATACATTTTTGACAGTTATTCACGAAATAACGTAAATGCCGTTCTCTTATTGGTCAATTTGGCATTAGAAAACAATATAAAAAATGGTTGTCAAACATTTTAAGGGGCAAGACAGGTAGAAGTCTGGCATCTCATACTTCATTTCTGTTCTGAGCAACGTATGAGCTGTCAATTGTGCTGTTCACTTAAGCACATCACCAGGAGGAAATAGAGGCAAAATTTAATCATTTCAATGTAATGAATATTTTTTAAACTGCAACATAGAAGGACTCTAAGGAACTCTCCCTTGCCATTAGAGGGTACATTTTTCATCAAATTCTTCCAAATTACAATGATTATTTGCTTTGCTTTACATTTTTCTTCTCCCGCATTGAGAGGGCAATGTGAGAGAACAAGAAGCGCAAAAAAACAACAACTTTTTCAAATGGAAGCGAATTCACCACACTATGGTGACTATTCTTGTGCGTTTTCTTGAGAATACCAAATAGCAAAAACGTCCCAAGATAGGCATCGCAATCTTCTAATCATAGTCCTCAGATATTTGTGAGTTGTGACCACATCGCAACCAGAATATGGATGTTAATCCCAATTTTTTTTTAAGAAAATAGGCAACATCCTGGTTATCCTGAAGTTGCCTACGTATTCTTGAATTATGTTTGTTTTCTCTATTATTTGATAATGTGGCCATCTACGTTACATGACTGCAAATTGATTGTATCCCTCACCGACTTTGGTTTGGTGTGGCTTTATGGGTTGGTGCGTCGACCCCTACCCACTTGAGCTTACGCAGACCAGGTTCGATTCCTCTACTTCTCACCTCTTTCGAGTCACTGGCAATGTTCCAAGCGTATAACTGCCTAGAAAAAGCTTTTCAATCTAGCTGTTCGGAGTCGGCATAAAACTGTAGGTCCCTTCCTCTCGTGAAAGACCATCAGCACGCACAACACGAGTGGTTGCTGAGAAGCTATGCCTTGGCCCTCCACGGGCTGTAGCGCCACCCATATCATTATATAAATTTGGTTCGAAAAGGACCTCTGTCTTGGAGTCAAATTTAAGCTTTACTTCGTTCTCTTCCCTTGTTTTGGAGCGAGTTCAATTTTGTCTTAGAATTTCAGCGCATTGAAGCATTGTACAGGTAATTGAAGCGATAGCACCCCAAGGAGAAATTCTCTATTGAGAACTCATAGGCGTTTTGCATGAAATCGAAAACTCCTTCCATTATGCAAGCGCAATATTTGTGCTTGCCCATCCATACACGGTGATTTCCCATTCCCTCATTCATCTATTTCACACGACCATGATTCCTCGAAACAAGAAAAAAAAAAAAAAAAAGGATTTCAAAACCAATTAATATCACGTCTACATTTCCTACCAACCATCAACATCCCAAATAAATCCAGCATCACTCGTCAATGGGTTGTTGAATCACTGCCGTAAATGCAGCGTCGAGTTCGTGTCCGACAAAAAATCTGGTCAAACGTGATAAGTTCAGTTTATGGTTGGAATGCTCTTATCGCTTCCTGTCCGCGGAATGAATACAAATGTAACGTATCAGGAATTTTTTTCACGTCGACTCCCGCCACACTATACTTGTCATCCCCCGCTAATCCCGTTCCGATGCACCCCATCGATTTTTTGCTCTGCAAATAATATGTTAGACAAATGTGTACCAGTTTGTGTTTGCTCGGTAACAACATAGAATTGATGAAAAAACAAGGAATTCCTGGTCTGAATAAAAATTTGATTACCACTAAGTGTAGTCCTGTATCCCGTGGCTGATGTATTTTTTTTTTGTTTAACGTCATCACATAATGTTTGTGCACTATTATCATTTGCTTTGTTTTGTTTTCTCCGTGTGAATGAATACTTTTTTGTGTGGTATCTGTATTTTACCAGCCGATGGCAATTGTTTGAAAATAGAAAAAAATTTAATGCCGCCAAGAGATGGTGCTAACGGCGGGAAGCAAAGTCAAAAAAAAAAAAACAAAAATTTCAACATCAACAGCAAAAATGTATAATCCGTTCCAACTGACCGCAACATCAAATTTAATTGCAGTCGCATTGGCGAACTAATGAGTGAAGTGGTCAACAAATATGGCGTGGTTTGGGTCGCCTCAGCCGGCAATCATGGTCCAGCACTATCCACAATTGGCACCCCGCCAGATATTAGTCAGCCAAGTTGTATAGGTGAGTTTTTTTATTTCCATTTTTTACCTTCTTTTTTGTTTCGATTAAAAAAAGTTTGTTTATTGCCAAATGCAGAGGCTAGTGGCTACGTTGCAGCCGTCCTCTTTCAAGTTTTTTGGTCGTTGGATCCGAAAACAAAAAAAAAAAAAAAATCACAAAAAACGTTTATGCGTATAAAAAAGGAATAGTATGTAGTTCATTTGACCGATACGGGGAGCAAATGTAAATTACCACGCAAAATGTGCTTTTGAATGTATAGCATATTTGTGGAAGCATGTAAAAAGCCGGACGCAGATATAAATCTCGAAAATTGCTTTCTGATTGTGTACTTCGGTCGTATATTACAGTTCAATAGGGTGACATTGGTTTGTTGAGTTTAGTATGAAGATAAATGGGTTAATTTATTTGAGTATGACATAGTTTGGATGGATATACTGGGTAGACTGCTTGATTAACCCTGCATGTGCTAAGGGCGCCTTTATCTGGTATCGGTCCATCCAACAAAAGGTGTCACTTTAAATCAAGCAGGAAAAGCATGATTATAATGAAACACTGATCTGAGGTTCGTAGTAGAACAAAGCATCGAATAAGTGTCCACCTCAACTCTCTGATAACCATGTGTCTGATGAAATTGTTCATAGGACGACAGTTACGCTTACTTGCAATATATAATAGCTCTATTAACTGCTTTTGTTACATGAGTCATTGGTGTAAGTTGACAAACGTTGACATTGCTGCCACGGCAACGAATCCACCTGCAGTCACCCAGCTAGGCGTACCGCTGACGCGACGTCTGCACCCGATAGTCCCCACATTTTCTCAATCCCATTCCCACGGGTGGACTTTTCCTTTTAGATTAGAATAATTGCAAAATGTCGTCCTATGCTACGATCCCACCGAATGAAACCGCGACACATATTTACGGGGTCTAAAACCTAGTTGCTGCTAGGGATGGGTATGCACGTTTTTAAAAACATCAATGCTTGAAAATGTCGATGGTTCCACGACAAATATCGATGTTAAAAAACATCAGTATTAAAAGGAGGATACATCGATGTTATTCCGATGTTTTGCTTATCTTCGTTTTCTTAAATTGTTGGTTTTATTTGCGACGTGCAACGTAAACAACGGAATATACTAGTCTTACGCTTACCAGTTTGAACCCAAGAACCTTAACTAATTTCCAGTCAGTTTTCTGGTCTAGTTGACTGTATTTATTCTGCTTATATTTATTTACAAATTACGCTTACTTGCAATTTACAAAAATAACAGAAAAGTGCTGACTACAAAGAAATACAAAAATAACAAAAAAGTGCTAACGTAATTAACACGGTGTAACTTAAATCTATCAAAAATACGAATAAACAAATAAGAAGACAACCGAACAATGACCGATGAGGCATTTTTTCTTGCAGCCTTGAAGAGTTGCATGCCTTTTGTTGATACAATCAACAGGTCTAGAAAGCAATAAAATTCGTCTGCCAAATTAAAAATATTTTTAATTGTTTATTAAAACACAAAATTGAAATGAGAAAGAAAAAGGGACATAATAAACATGTCTATGTTCGAATTTAAGTGGAGTTGAGCAAAAGAAGCTTGGCTGATCTAGTCCCCAGAAGTCTATTCCTGTCCTGAGTGGTTATTGCCACAGCCTCGCTTAGAACAAACGTGGCAACGCAAATTATATTTTAAGTGTACTTGAATTCCCCAGGCCGTGTTTACAGACACGGGAGAAACATCATATAAAAAACGCTGTCAGATGACATCAAGGGAGAAGGGAGGTAGAAGTTGGACATTTGTATCCTTTCTTAAATTTGCGTGTAAGGCTATATACAAATCCAAGCACATTTACACAAATTGTCAATGTTCATCGAAATGAATGAACGATGTCGATGTTTGGCACTTTTGCTGTCGATGTATCGGCGATGTATCGCGGTTAACAAAAGATCGACGTTAACATCGATGTTCATTGATGAAACATCGACGTTTTGCAAACATCGATGTATCGTTTGCATCCTTAGTTGTAGCCCTCTTGAATTCATCTGTCAACGAGAGGTTAACAAGTCGAACAAGCCTGCCGCGGGAATTTTTGTTGTTTGTTTTTGCCATTTTGTCTTTTTCTTTCTTCTGGTGTTCTCACACTATTATTCCCCGTCAACAGGTAGCTGTTCTAGCGGCCATTTAAAACTTGAGAGCGAGTGATATATCTTTTGACACTTTTGAATTGAGAGCGAGTGACTTGAAAATTGAGAGCGACCCCACTTCAAACTCGGTAGGAACGGCCTATTGAGGTTTTAGTAAAAGTTCATCCGGACCCCGAGGTGGCAGCATACCACTAGTTGATCGATCGAATAAAGATGTTCACCGTCACGAAAAATAACAAATATGGTTCTATAATAGACTAATACGAAAAACTTGTAGCATTGACGTGTCCTTATCCATAAAGCAGTCGACTGAAGTCCCAGTTTCACTAAATCAGATACCATAGACAAATTAATTGCAGTCATCCTGAATGACAGCACCCTCAAACACACTTCGCCATGTAGGCTTCAAATCCCAGGCACAACTGTCAGGAGCCTTCACATCCATAAACTACCAGAGGTTTCGAATATATTGAATTGATTTGCTAAAACTATGCGGGGAGGCCCATGATGGTAACCAAAAGCAGTACGAACTTATTGACTAATATGTTTCCGCGATATTTTCCCGTCAGTATTAGGAACCCAAATGCCTTGTAAATACCTAGGTTCTATATACTGATAAATAAAAAATTTAAATAAATGTATCTTCTGGTATAACTCAGGCGAAGATAATGACGATCAGGGCTCTAACACCGGGTTATTTTAAGAATTCAGTGAAGAGTGTTACAGCAGTAGCGAAGGCCCTTGCAAACGAATTGCTGACACTTGCAGACGTCTGCAGGTCGCACATCAACAGCTGAATATATGAACAGTAGGGTGCGCAATGGCTGTAGGGTAAGTTTTTGAACGCATACACAGTAGAGTCCGACCGAAGACCAGGTGACCAGAAGGCGAAATTTGCCTTATTGATCACCTTCGGAGAAAGCCAAAGCGATTACTTGTGCCATTTTCGATGTTCTTTCGACCTGAAACTAGTCCAATAAATTGTATGTTTTTATGCAGACCACACTTAATAGTTTACCAACTTGCAAATGCAGAATCTGTTGAACTTTTAAAATTCAAAATATCCGAAAATGATAAAACAAAAAACATCGTTCCTTGCAACTTCACTTCTACTATTGGGTATATAACTTAATTCGTGCGGTTTTTTTCGCCTGGTCGCATATTCCGGACGTTTTTCGGGTACTGCTCTCTTCAAACGGATTAATTGTGTTCGGTAGCGTTGTCCACTGATTGACCCGGTTTTTGGCAGCTATAATACAGCATACCCTTCTGATCCCACCAAATACAGAGCATTACCTTAACTATGACATATACTGACATGACGTGATTTGGCTGGTTGGCCGAGTTTCACATATGTTTTTTTGCGCTTGGGGTTGTCGTTATGGATCCATTTTTCATCACCAGTAACAATTCGATGCAAAAATGACTTCCTTTTGTGGCGTCGTGTGTGTCGTGTCCCCGCAAAAACACTTTTTCAGGCACAAAGTTCGACATATTTGAGTGAAAAAAAATGATTGTTGTTTACGCTTCAAATGAATGCATATACTGAAAGACGTACAATGACAGTAGTCTTTCATCGCATGTTCCAATGGAATAATACAAGTTAAGCAATCTCTGCACGAATTAAGTTGTAGACCCAATATTACAGATACACTAGCAAAGTTTTGCAAAACCAAACAAACACGGCCCGACTTGCTCATATGTCTTGCAAAGAAAAATACCGTGATTAATTTTTTTCAGAAAACAGACAATTCAACATTCAGCTTTGGCAAAACGCTCGCTATGATTTGTCGGAAGCCGAATGTTTTGCCGAAGGTGGCCGAATATTCGGTCGGACCCTAATACACAGTCATGACCAGGATTACGACTCCAAGCCGATCAGCAAAATAATCACTCATTAAGTGAAGTGAAAACAGTATTTAATTAAACAACACCGTGGAAATGTAAAAGTTCCGTTGGCTCAATACTTTTCAAAAAAAGAAGGAATCAAAATTTTCGATTTTCGACGTCATAATCGATTTATTACATAGCGTAATGCAAAAATTTAACATCGACGTGTGGAATTCTTTCAATATTTTGGAAAAAAAAAACAACATTCCATTCCGCCGTCTACGAAAATTCGTCGAGTACATACTCTGCTTGTCAGAGGTTGAAGTGGCCGAGTGCTGCGCGGAAAATCAGCAGGCACACGCCAGCAAATGTCCTATCTTGAGTTTTTCGAGCTGAAATTTGCTTGTTCTTTAATATAATGAATTTTTTATTTAACTGTTAAAAGCATTATCGATAGATTCCCCGGTCTAAACCACATGTCCAGTGCTCCGCGATGGAGTACGTGTCATAACGGACAGAGAAAAGCGTGTCATTGTTAAAATAGTAAAACAGGATCAAAACAACAAAAAAGAAACGTGCTACCCAAACTCATACGGGAATTCTCTCTAGGTGGATCGTCGTGACGTAGTGGGTTGGTACGCAGGGGGTGCCAGCTTCGATCCTCGAATTTACCAACGTTCATAATTCACGGGTCCCCCTCTTTCGAGTCACTGACTAGTCACTCTTAACAAGACAGCCAAGCCAACCTCTCCTGCGGCCCGATGGAGAAGGCGATGACATGATCCGCCCAATAACACAATTCGACTTGTTTCAAAGCTCGGTGCAAGCCATTTGGAATTGCGGAATGATGTAAGAGATTATACTTAATTTGCATGCACACTCCTGTTCATAAACGAACCAAACTATGTAACAACGCCTTAGGTCGTTAGAGACATCATCAAACATTCAGCATTGATTTTTCGAATAGTAACTGAACGGTTTAATCTAGAGTCTTGGTGTTTTTTTAGGGGTACCCTCTGTACTTCAAAACCTATTCTTAACACACACTTAACACACAAACAGGTTAAGTTCAAATGGACCCACCACAATAATTGACGCCCCCGACCGAGAAAAACATGTTCTAGGAAATCATGACTGGCAAATAGCCTTATTATGCAGCCTTATTATTGCATCGTCGCCACGCTTCTCTGTATAATATTGGCATGTTAAAATTGTTGTTTAATTTGTAAAAAAATGTTCCTTGGTTACGTTGGACTCATTGCAAAATACTTTACTTATTTACTTTATTTTCCTTTAGGCGTTGGCGCATACGTATCCCCCCAGATGATGGAAGGTGAGTATGCGATGCGTGAAAAACTTCCTGCCAACTGTTACACGTGGACATCCCGTGACCCGTGCATCGACGGTGGCCGTGGCGTTACGGTTTGCGCTCCAGGAGCAGCCATAACATCCGTACCTAAGTTCACGATGTGTAAATCCCAGCTTATGAATGGAACGAGCATGGCGGCACCCCATGTCGCCGGTGCAGTAGGTATGTGCGTTGGCCTTCCCCTTGGGTCCGCCGCAGTAAATTTCTTCTTTTGAATTTATTTTCACTTTGTTTACATTTCTTTTTCTGAAAAGTTAATTAAAAAGCGAATTGTGCATGTGCTGCTGTTGCACGGTGCACAGAGGCTGAAGCATTCGCGAAAGTAGTTTTCTTAATTTTTTTCATTCTGCATTTGTATTTGCAGCGCTGCTGATTTCTGGGCTGAAGCAGAAGTCTGTACAGTATTCGCCGTACAGTATAAAGCGGGCCATCTGTGCCACGGCGACCAAATTAAATTATGTCGACCCATTTGCTCAGGGCAGTGGACTGTTAAACGTGGAAAAAGCCTTCGAATATTTGACGCAATACAAGGATGCAGCGGAGAATATGTTGAGGTGAGTTGCTGGGGCGTGATGTATTGATACGGGGTGGGGATTATGTGATAGGAAATAAACCATGGCCATGCAGGTGTTGTTTTTATGGGGCTCCATGAGTTACGGGATGTATAATATGAACAACTTGTGGAGCGAAACTTTTCGAGTCGGGAAGAGATGGAAAATTATTACTTAGGGCGGGTAAATGTGAACGAATGAGTGGGTGGGGGAAGGGAAACTTTTGTACTTATAGTTTTGAACTTTCTTCTCTGTCGAAGAAAGGCGCTAGTTGTAGATGCGTGTGAACTTGGGGATAACATGGGTTTTTTTTTGTTTTTCTTTCAGGTTTTCAGTACGCGTCGGCGCGCAGAATGCGAAAGGTATCCATTTGAGGGAGGGCTTCCTGAAGAAACCACAGGAGTTCAATGTTAATGTGGAGCCAATATTTTTGAACGACAAGGAGGCTGGTAAGTGTCGTTTGTTTATTTTTCGGACAAAACATGACTACGAGGAACTACTGACTAAGTTTTGAGTGGGTATCGGGGGTTACGACAACGAACTTGACATTGGTCACGTCTTTGAAGGAGTGGAAGGACCCTGCTGTGACAAGTACATTGATGGTGGTCTACATGTGTCTGACTAGAGTAATAATTGGTGAATTTATTTATCAAAGTAGGAACCATGTCGCAAAAGCAACATTTTTGGTATCATTTTACTATAGCGCTTAAATTAGACCGCAAATTTTACCTCCAATAATTACATTTACCGTATCCGAGGCATTTGGTTGTCTTTGAACCGTTGTAAGGGAGTTAACCCCGCGCACAACCTCCAAATGGTCCGGGTGAATGCGGTCATCCACCGCCAACTCTACTCTACTCCGACCAGTCTTTGAAAGAAATCTTTTAAATCTGAGCTTCGTATATGTAGCGAGTAGCTCGCAAGGGATGCGCACCAGGTGGGCCATGCATACTGGAGCTCCGAATGTCGCCGTTTGCAAATCTATTGATCAGCCCCTTCGCCGCTATCCTTAAAAAGAATTGAGCCCTGGTCTCAGACTATCGTGCAGTGCAGATCCCTGTGATTGCATGAGACCCTGTCAACGCTTCGAAATCCTTTTGGTCAATGTGGTGTATTGGCATCACCAAAGTAGGGCGTGATAGCGTGGGAGGTGCTCTTCTATATGTCATAATACACATGACGTGCATCTTAGCTCTAATCTTTGTTGTCTTGTGTGCATGTTCAATCTTGTCTCACGACCACCAGTCGTAGTGGTGAGTTGACACTACACTCATCTTCTGCATTGACGGCATTTGGAGAAAAAGATTCAATCACGTATACAACCACGACATATGCCTAGCCAGGCGTTCAAGTAGCCAACGGCTTGGCCATATAAAGCGCAGCTCCCGCCCGATTAGTCTTCGACTCCAAGCCTGTGGGACAACGCAACAGACGATGTCTGCGTCGCACCCAGGGGGAGAGGGACCTCAACCAGTTTGTCTAGCGAAACCGTCAAACATCGGGCTAGTTGGAGAGGCTCGTTAGTTGAGGCGCAAGTCCACCCCGGACTGTAGCGCCAAATGAAGAGAGAAGAAGAAGTACGGTGTGATTGGCAAATACACTTTAGCAAATGATAATATGTGAAGAAGCAATTGCAGCACTCAAATTTTCTTCTTTATTTGGAGCTACAGTCCAGAGTGGACCTGTGCCTCAACCAACAAGTCTCTCCATCTAGCACGATCTCCGGTTAGCTGCCTCAAGTGCCGCACATCCAGTTGGTTTAGGTCCTTCTCTATCTGGCTGCGCCAACTTAAACGCAGGCGTCCACTGTTGCGTTGTACCACAGGTTCGGAGTCGAAGACTCTTTGGGCAGAAGCTGAGTTGTCCATGGCCCAGACACCTTAGACGTTGAATCCGTGGACGTCTGACTATGCTCATGTCGCTGTACAGCCCGTACAGTTATAGTTGACCAAAACCGTCAACGCAAACATTACCAAAGATCGCACGCAGAACTTTCCTCTCTCGAAGAGATCAAGGACTTACTCTTCCGCTTTTGAGATTGTCCATGACTCCGCGTCGTGCAGCAGGACTGGGATGATCAAGGTTTTATATAAAGTCAGCTTGGTCCTTCGAGAGATGGTTCTATTCCTCCATGGAAACAGCGGTTGGCAAGAGTTACTCTGCGTTTGATCTCGGTACTGATGTTGTTCGTAGTCTTTACAGCTCCTCTGCTCCCATAATGTCTTTTGCTCTCCTATGGACCATCTGGGGCCTACATGTTTGAATCGGAATCAGCATTATCAGCATTAGCCAGGCTTATCACTTCGTAGCACTAACTAAATAGCTTCAGGAAGAGGAGTTATTTAGTCCCGAGGCTTATTTAAATGTAGCACCTAACGTTACCCAACCGTTGTGCAGGGTTTTAAACTGCCCCAAACTTGAGTCAAGTTTATAGTATCTAAGAGTTTTTTGATTCTTACTCTCAAGCGGATGGCGCTTACAATTGTATTCGGACTTTAAATGATGGACATTGGGTTTTTTTTAACATAATTCTCCGTAAGCTCTAGTAGCGTGGTGTCGCAAGGTGTCGCATAAATAAAGTGGTCGTATTCAGAACAGAGATAATGGAGGATAGAGTTATCTAACTTCTACCTCTCGTGCCCCTTCATTTCATTTGACAGCGTTTTCTATTCGATTACGTCGTGGAGCCGGGAACTTTATATGATTATGTGTGAAATGCAGGGAAATTCCACGACACTTCCACGAAATGGTTCTCAAGAAGATGGTACGGACATTATCTTTTAAACAAATGTCTATTATTTGGAACATGTTCTGACTTCTAATTATTTTTATTTGCTGCGTATCTTGCTACTGTTTCTTTATTTAATATTTTTAAAAGTTGCTTCTTTAGACATGACGTGTCATGATGTAGACATTCTCCCTTATTCTCTTACTTCTGCCACCCAAAAAAATGTGTCGCGTTGACAAATTTGAATTCTCTTAGTGACATTTGTCACTTGCACGACGATCGTGTCTATTCTCTTAGTCACGCGATTATTAATTTAAGCAATACAAAAGTCAACCCTACACTCTTAGCATCGACGTTGCATTTATGAATATTTCTTTGACAATCCTGACTTGTTGCAAAATTGCGGTAGTATTTGCGCTCATAAATGTGTTGAGTGAATATTTTGCCCAGCACAGGGGCAACAGTGTCGCAATTATGAACTCAACCTGGCAGTACCCATTTCATAAAGATTTTAACTGTTTTTACACAACTGTTGTAGAAGTATTTCACGGTGAGAAACTCACTATCAACCTTTGATTTTGTTGTTACGGAAAAACGAACGGACTTTATGCCCGTTTCACAAAGCAGCGTTGGTGCCTTGACCGAGTGCTGGGTACGATATCTGCTTTGATGCATAACTATGTCAAAATCATCTGTTTTTTTTCCTTACAAACAATGTTAATTTCTGTTAAACTTTCCTGTCGAATGAAAATCGATATCTGCTTTGATGCATAACTATGTCAAAATCATCTGTTTTTTTCCTTACAAACAATGTTAATTTCTGTTAAACTTTCCTGTCGAATGAAAATGTGGAGTAAAGCAGGGAAATGTCAGACAGCACAAGGGAGAGCGCTTCGATTGCGTTGTTCTCACCGCTCTCCCTTTTCTAAAAGCCAAAACGTAGCACGACGCAGTGAATGGCATGGAACCATTATATTGTGTAGGTCGGAAAACTAGGCGACGCACCTGGTTCTGGTCACCGATGGCATGAACTCTGTTTCCACGTACCCACATAATGTCTTTGATGTTTCAGTTAGTGAAAATTGATACCTCGTTATGTATATAACTTTTTCCTAACGACAAATTTGTTTTAATTAATTCATAACTTTCAGAATATGAAATCCATTCAAGCATTAAAAATATCTCCCCTTAAAATCGACGAGAGACCATCATCAATCTGTGCTACTGTTCGTTTCGGACGACATTCTAACAAATTTCAGTTTAATTGGCCTACACTGATGTTCAGCGAACGCCGAAGACCGACCAGGACGCTATCAAATGACAAAACGACCATACAACGAAACAAAAAAAAAAAGTTTAAAACTCAAAGTTAAAAACTCCAACAACCCCGACTAAAGCACCAACACGTACACAGATGTTTTGTTTAGCGCTTTTTTTACTTCTATTTTTTTTGTTCTCCTTTTTTCTAGATCCGAAGGAAAAATTCAATTTTAATGTTCGATTAAATTTGGTCTCATCCCATTCGTTTGTGCAGTGTGGAAACTATTTGGATCTGTGCTATGGATGCCGCCCCATCAGCGTCAAGGTGGATCCAGTTGGGCTGCCTCCAGGTGTTCATACTGCCACGTAAGTTGAAGTTATTAAATTCAGTTAAATCAATGCACGTATGAGTTTGATTTCAATTGCTCTTATCAATGGCAATATTGATGTGATGATATTAATTGGAGTCGTATTGCAACAGTAACTGGGGAAAAAAGGGTGACAACCTAGACAGCAAGAGGGGGCTAAAGTGAGTTATTGAATCGTGATAAAAATACGGAAACAACGTTTGGATGCGTGCGTCTGAACTGCAACGCTTCGGACACCAGTGAAGTGGCTTTTGTGGGGATCTCACAAAATTGACAATTTCAAGAGTTGTCCATGCGTGCCATGGTTGAATTTTGCTTATTGACACATTGTACGCGAGTAATTGTTGCACTTATTCAATAAAATTCGAGTAGGACTACATCAAAAGCTTGCACCCTTATTGCCGCCCCGAGCTACTCGTACTGGCACTGATGAATGTGAACATAGCATTTTGAAGGACTTGCGTAGGGGTCTAGAGGCAATTCAGGTCCCCTATGTGTATGAACCCTTAAGGCGGACCCTTTGGGGACAATACCAGAGATAATGGAGTATACAGATATCCAGCATCGGCCATTTTTACCACCCGTTCATGTCGGCATTGAGCCGTAACGAATAAGAGTGTAGTGGAATTTGCCTGCATTTCACACGTATGTGTCCTACAAAATCCCCGGCTCCACCACGTATCGTAAAATCGTATAATAAACGCTGAGATGAAATGAAGGGGCAATGTAGGTAGAGGTTGGGCAGCCCTATCCTCCTGTATCTCTGGACAATATCATCTTGCACTTAAATAAGCAAGCATTAAGCTTTAAAATAATGCCAACCCACCTTCTCTTAATGAAGAAGTTTATAACATTAGTATTGGATCACTAGATCTATCAATAGAAGACATTCTGCAAGGTATTCAATCCTTGAACTCTAGCCTAAGTCCTGGTCCTGATAATGTACCGCCTGTTGTTCTTAAACAGTGCAATGCAAACTGTCTTTACCCTTAAAATTGATGTCTAACTTGTCGTTATCCTCTGGTAGATTCTTAGATGACAGGAAAACTTCATTTATAAGCCCTATATTCAAAGCAGGACCTCGTCAAAATGTAGAAAAACGTGTTTCGTGTTTGAACTAATTGTCACACAAAAAGCTACATTTCATATTTAAAGAGCAAATATGTGTACAACAACATGGATTCATGTCTGGTAGATCTGCATTAACTAACTGACTCTATTTACAAAATATCTCTTCGATTCAATGGAGTCAGGATATCAAATTGATGTGATTTTTATCGACTTTAAGAAGGCATTTGACACAGTCTGTCATGAAATTCTGTTAAACAAATTAAAGTCGTTTGGAATTCACTCCATGCTTCTGGATTGGATTTCAAGTTACTGGGGTTCAGTCTGTCAATATCGGATAAGTCTGTCAAGATAAAAGTTATTACATAGGAGTGTTGTGTTACTCATACACGATGCACTACAAATGTCCCATACATCAGAACAGAAATGTCCCAACACCTCAAAAAAAATATGTGTCAGTTTCATTTTTGTTATATTCATAGATAATTTCTCGCTTTGAGTAGTCGAAGTATCAGCAAAAATCAAAGTATGCGCTGGTTCATTGCAGAAATGAAGTAAAGGGCGATTTTTTAAAAGCTATAGGAAAGTTTTTCAAAAGGAAAAACACATAAAATTCAGAAAAATACATGAAATCTTTATTTGAATCGATAGTACGGTCCATATAATTTAATGTTTGAAGATTATTTCATGCAAATGTTGACCTTGACTGCCCGGCCGGTATCTCACGAATAAATGCTTCAATGTTGTCTTCCGATGCGTCAATTGAAGCGGGCTTGTCTGTATAGACATGCGCTTTAACGTAGCCCAACAAAAAATAGTCTAAAGGCGTTAAATCGCACGATCTAGGCGGCCAATTGACCGGTCCCGAACGTGAAATAAAATGTTCACCGAACTCGCCTCTCAATGAGTCCATTGTTGCGTGTGCTGTGTGGCATGTGGCACCGTCTTGTTGAAACCACATGTCATGCAAGTCAAGCTCTTGCATTTTGGGCAAAAAAAAGTTGGATATCATCTCACGGTAGCGCTCACCATTCACAGTTACGTTACGATTCGCATCATCTTTGAAGAAGTACGGTCCAATGATGCCACCAGCCCATAAACCGCACCAAACTGTGACTTTTTCTGGATGCATTGGTAGCTCTTGCA
This sequence comes from Eristalis tenax, assembly GCA_905231855.2. Classification (NCBI taxonomy): domain Eukaryota; kingdom Metazoa; phylum Arthropoda; class Insecta; order Diptera; family Syrphidae; genus Eristalis; species Eristalis tenax. The sequence continues at coordinate 40,813,499 of HG993127.1, forward strand.
ATGCTTCTGGCTGATATTCACTCCAAAATCGACAATTCTGCTTATTTACGTACCCATCCAAAAATGAGCTTCGTCGCTGAACACATGTGATGTCGCGATGAACTTTCAGAGCACGCACATAGCACGCATTTTGTTAATAAAATTCAATAATTTGCAAGCGTTGTTCGTTTGTAAGACGATTCATGGTTAAATTATAGACCAAACTGAAGATGTTTGACAGTGAAACAAAACACGAAACGTGCGTCAGCTGTTTAAACCAGTGTTGCCAAAAAGATAATAGCTAAAAAATCACCCTTTACTATAGAGTTGCCCAACTTCACAGCTGATTGACCCGTAGTCCATCGACGAATTTCGGGGGCTTGATTTGTAATTTGAGAAAATGGCGTTCGCGAACTACTAAACTGTGACCCTATAAGATCGCACTCATTAAAATTGGGCTTAATGCCCCATCTTTTGTGGTAAGGGGTTATCTCCGTCTTCCATCCTTTAGGGCTTCATGAGGCTCAGCATTATGGTGCCGTCGGCATGTAGGATTGCTTCAGGCGCCATAATATGACTGACCCCTAGTTCATCGACGAATTGCAGAGGTCTTCTGACAGTTATTTATGCATTTTTGACGGTTATTCACGAAATGACACGAATGTCGTTCTCTGATTGGTCAATTTGGCTTTAGATAACGATATAAAAAATGGTTGTCAAAAATTTTAAGGAGCAAGAGAGGTAGATGTTGGGCGTCTCTATCATACTCCATTTCTGGTTCATTGACTACAACTGTGTTTAGTTGGAACATTTTCGTTTCTGCTGTCATTCATGGGACACCTGCAGGACAATATAATTGTGTTATAGAAGCAAGGGAAACGTATTGCACATTTAACTAGCAACCTATCGCGTAAATACAAAAGTCCCTAATTGCTTAAATTTGCCAATCATTCAACACTTGCAACGCCATCCAAATAATGACAAATTTTACACCTCAGATGATGTGGGACATTGTACCACTTCCCTGTCTGAATTGAGTACCTCATACAAACTCCTTACAAATACGTGTCCTACTCAACACTATTACATAGCGTAAGGTTTGACTACCAGTTGCCGAGTATAAATAAATGTAAGTTCTTTTTGTCTTGCTTTAATTGCGTGTTGAATTCTTTGGTAGAAGGGAGTGAGAAATGAATTCTCCCCCTCCTGGAGCCGGAACCACGGATGCGACACATCGCTCATAATACAGATGGGAGATAAATAGTATTGCTCGTGAATTGAATCGTTTATGTTTTGTCTTCAGTTTTGTAGGACAGGGTTTTCGAGCAGCGATCCCGTTTTTTTGGATAGGTTAGATACGATAACAGCGGTACATTTCCTGACTTCCCAGACGGTCTATGCTTGCTGCAGATGCACTTCCTTATGATTTTCCTCTCAAACGTCTGATGATCAAGTGCGATTGTTGGCGAGATATGGAACCAACTGAGATGAGCGTTCAGACCAATGTTTTGTACATCAAAAGCGTTTTTTTTTCACCCCCTTTCGGCTTCAACAGGAGTTTGAGATTCGCTGCTGCAGCTATGCTGCCCATCTCGTGTGCATATTAATTTTTAGCCGCTCGTGTATGTGCACTCCTAAGTATGTAATTGATTGTCTTAGGTAGATTGTAAACCCCTCCTTTTGCCATTTGAGATAATGGCTTTCGCGAATTGCTAAATTGTGAGCCTATAAGATCACACTCATTAAAATTGGGCTTAATGCCCCATGGTAAGGGATGATCTCCATCTTCCATCCTTTAGGGCTTCATGCAGCTCAGAATTATGGTGCCGTCAGCATATAGGATTGCTTCAGACGCCATAATGTGGATTACAAACCTGTTTTAAAAATCCACTTCTCCAATTTGTGAAGTTCTCAACTTAATTTATTAAAAATAGTTAGAAGTTTATTTCCCTACTTTGCATATATTTAATCCATTGAAACCCATTTTCTTCATGTATGTACCACATTCTGAGAGCAATTTTTCTACAAGAAAAACTCAGAGTCTCTTTAGATTTTATCTTTATAATTTTATATTTTAAAAGCTACTATTCACGTCAAACGTTCAACTATGTTCCTTCATTCGTGACATATTAAAAATGTTTTCTCTTCAGTGCTGCCGAGTCTCGACGGATGTAGTCGTCACAAGAGCATGTTTTATTTTCACCTCTCAACTAATAATGATACAGTGCAACTTCTCTAAAGCGGACAGCAGCGGGGCTATCACTGTTGTCCGTTATGTAGTGATGTACGGTCTGAAGGGGTTGAAATACATGAATATCTCCATGCCGGGACCAGGACGATTTGTCCGTAAAGAGAGGTGTCCCTTATAGAGGGGTGTCCCTTATATAGGGGTGTCCGTAATGATAAGTTTCGCTGTAATAATTATAATAGGGGCTACAGATGAGTATAAATTCTCAATAAAACAGGCCTTAATAAAAAAGGAGCTGATATAAGATACACGCGGATATAAGAAACGAACTTTCATTCACAATATCTGCTATATTATTGAACTCAATTTGGGTCTCGAGTATGTACGAACGTCCATACAAGCAATATCTGCCCACATGCTGGACGAAGTTCCTCTGCCACTTGACACTCCTAATAGTTGATGTTTTTCCTTCCTGTTGCTGGGGGCAAAAAGAGACGTATTATCACGGAATTTCTATTTTTTGAAATTTACATGATATGCCCTCTTGCTCTTAAAAATAGTTAACAATGTAAGTGGCGGCCGTGGCATTGTGTGTTGGCGCATCGAGCCCTACGCACCGGAGCCTACAGTACCTAGGTTCAAATCCCGGTAGGAGCAAAATAATGTTCACTGGCCCAACTCTTTCCAGTCACTGGTAATGCTCAACGAGTATAAACTGTTTGGAAGAAAGCTTCTCAAATTGGCCTTTCGGAGGCGGCATACAACCGTTCGGTCGGTTCCACTGGTGAAAGAACAAGATCACGCACAACACGAGTGGTTTCTGAGAAGTAAGTCCCTGATCCTCTACGAGCTGTAGTGCCAACCATATTATTGTTATTCTTAACAATGTTAATGAGGTCCTCCTGTAGCACATAAATAGCATTGTGCCATCGCTGATCATAGTTTAAGTTCACCTACTCGTGCATATCGTCGCTATGATTGACATGCCCATTTGAACTAAAACATCGCCTTTCGTTCTTACATCATTTCTTTCTACAGCATCAATGCATATGATAGCAGTGCCATAGAAAAAGGACCACTGTTTGAAATTCCAATAACCGTGGTTCAGCCACACGTCCTCGATGTAGAGCAATCACGTACCTTCGATCCTCAGTCAGTCACTGAATTTCAACCGAACACCATTCAACGTGATTTCATATTGGTACCAAACAACGCCTCCTGGGCAGGTAAGACTTGTGCAATTAAATTAGTTTCAAAACTCCTCCCGCAAACTTCACATTCCGCATACTTCTCTATTTGCAGTTTTAAAAATGCGGTCAACCGATGCCAACCGTGACAAGGAAGTTGGAAAATTCTTCGTTCACACGATGCAGTTGCTGCCAATGTCCTCGTGCCGAAAGCTGGAGACTATGAAAATCCTCAACGTGACCAGTGAGAGCGAGACAATATGGCCCTTTAAAGTTCAGGTAAGTGCAAACGAGTGCAATCCATTGAGGGCGACTCTGCTAATTGCTGTTTGGACGTGTTGTTTTGTACGCATTCTATGTGAAAACTTCACACCCACTCGTAATGACCACCACTTACATGATTTTCTCACCAATTTGTTATGCTTTTTTTCTTCTTCATTTTGGTGCAGGCCAACAACATACTGGAGCTTTGCATTGCCAAATACTGGTCAAACTTCGGAAATACACATTTAAAATATAGTTTGGAGTTCCATGGGATCACGCCCAGTCCACGGGCAAGTAAGTACCGATTTCATGATATTTTTTTTTTTTGAAATTCCCAAAGGGGAGGGAAATGAACTCACCAGTGCTAACTGGAAAAGTTTTCTTCCTTGCGCCAATAACTCCTCGACGAGGAAGGATAAGGTGCTCCCGGCAGCAAATGGGTTGAGAACTATTCTTTTTGGCAGAAAAGTGTTGGCGCTCTTGCCGACGTTGCCGACGCGACGGTTGAAAAGTTGAAATTTCCCCTCGGTCTTCGTTGGCAGCTCGAACTCGAAAACAAAAGGAAATCCCCTACCAGGGGGTGAGGAAATATTGTAAAATTTACAGTAAAAGTTCTTCTCGTGTTTTTACAACTTAATGAAAGGGGTGGTTAGGTACTTAATACACCACAACAGTTCCGTTGGCTCTCTATTTGTGTGTGCGGGATTGTATTTTTTTTTGACTTCCTCCACATTCATCCTTTGGGGACGAAGTGGAGGCTTTTCTATTTATTCTGGTAGTGGTTTCCGTTGCGTTAAACTACAATGACATTGGCGTGTTGTATTAGTTGATTGAAAGAAGTTTTTGGGCTGGCCTTGGGTGTGATGGCGGCGAAAGAACCTCTTTGGCAGGGTTCAAGCGCCAATTTCAAGTACACTCGGGTTAAAGAGTGTTCGCCTTTACACGAACGTTTAGTGATATTAATGCGGGTTGACTTCTTTTTTTCCAGAAATTACGTTTGACGGCGTGGAACCATCACAAGAACGTGTCTTTTCGATAATTGTTTGAGGGGTTTTATTATTATTACTATTTTTAAAAAAGAAGAATCACCATCCCCTTGGTTGATGTTGCTGGTGTTCGACTACAGCTACATTGACCCGGGGCTTGATGGGGATAAAGGGGGATTGTTTGGCATAACTTTGGACATTATTTGCCTGGGGATGACACCTAAAGTCTTTAGATGAGGTTTTCATTTTAGTTTATTTTTTTCTCTTTAAAGTCACGTTGAAGTTTTTCTTTCCGAAATACTTACCAGGTTTTATTGTCCGGAAAGTTACATTATGGAGGAAAGTTCGAGTAAGGACGTCGGTGCTGTAAGGTGCAACAAGAATGGTTGAAATGTCGTTTAAAAAGGGGTGGTATGGATTTTGTGTGGTGTTCGTTTCGTTTGTCGCAATTGTGATGAGATTGGAGGAAACATTTTTAAGCTTCACGGGGCTGTGGAAAAGTTTTCGAATAAAAGACTTACACTCGCAGACGATTTGGGTGGACATCGTTGCAATGTGGTATGATTGTGGCACAGTTATGTGAGCATTAATGCCTTGAAATTAATTTCAAAACAATCATTTTATCTCGGGGACTCATTTTACTGTACTCGCAATTAAAAATTTTGATTTACTCATGATTTTTTATATTATTGTCAGGCTGAGGCTGACAGGGTTAAAGGCGAGTTAAAGGGTAAAGTAGGAGCCAATGTTCGGAAGGGGTTAAATTCGAAGAGTTTTCGGGTTTTACTTTATTTGATTTTTATTTAATACTTTTGAACACTTTTGATGGCAAACTGAAAGTGATCATCTTCGATTTCTTCCATGCTACATCAGTTTAACAGATTCCAATTAACATTTGTTGCTAGCTGGAAGCAAAAGAGAGAGAGAGAGAGAGAGAGTTTGCATCATCTCAGGTTTTGGTGCATAGCAACAAGTCGCCAATATTCCACACACATGATGCGAAAGTACGCATTCAGCCACACGGTGATTTGGCATTGGGAGAGTTCTTTGTGAAACGAAAAAGAGAGTGATAAAGAGACGTGGTGCAACACCCGCGTGGGCTTTGATTGATTGATTGCAGTTGTGTTGTTGTTGTGCTTACAAGACAAGCGTTGTGTGTGCACATATGCATGAGGTGTTGTAAATATCCCTCATCTACATCATGCACTCATCGTGATCAATGAGTAGCATACTAGGGTTGCCGTAGAATGTCAATCGCGCCTTTCATTGTTTTTTTGAAAAGCCGCGCTTTAACATAACATTCTCGCAAGCTCGAAAAAACGCTATCAACGCCCGACATCGCGAACTCTACATTGCGTCAACAATCAAAACGAGTGAAACAGATAATCTTTGTTTCCCGAGTGAGTTTTTCACCCAATTGCACATATGAATACCGGCGTTTACACTCAACAATTTGTTGCGACGATTTGCTTGACAACAGTGGTTGATTGGCCAGACTGTCAACGTGAACACTCGCTACAAACAAACCGCAGATTTGTAGTGCGGTAGACAAGACATTTTGACTTTTCAGATTGATTGATCGACATGTAGTTACAACACAACTTCAGCACATTTTTCATTTCTGAGTAGGATTTCAGTGAGTGCACATCAGCGGAATGAAAGATGACATAAATAGTGGCAAAATGATGTGTTCTCGATCTTTTGTTGAAATGCGGACAATTATCAGAAGTAGGGGAGATAAAAAGTGAACAATGAAAAACTAAAGTGTTGAAGGAATGGATTTAGTTGATTTTGCGGATTTAGCAATACGGGCGCTAAATCTGAGAAACTTCTTCATAATGCCAAGAATCTTAGATTTAAAAGCGATTTTAAAACTAGACTTACAAACTAAAGTTAGGGTGTTGGCCCAACAATAGGCGCCCAACTGATGTACTTAGTTTATTATTATTGTCGGTTTATTGCTTATTTTGTATGTCCTACAATGGCTGGTGCTTACATCGGGTTGTTCAAGACCGTGTGTCCATGGTGGTCCTTTTGGGGTGGGGTGGTGATATGGTAGCCGACTTAGCCGCGATGGTGATTGCTTTCGCTGGTCTGGTAGAATCCATGCAGCTGGCTGTTCGACGTCGTTGGAAAGTTCTGCACATTTAGCAGATTTAACGCGTTGAGGTAGCGTTGTCCGGGTATTGTGTTTCTCAGGTTCCTGATTTCCTCGTTAGGATGGTTGTTGATTTCTAGTAACAGCTTTCTGAAAAGTGTCACCATGTACTGTTGCAGGGCGATGATGCGTGCTTGGTCGTAAAGCCTATTGTTGCTGTGCTGCCTTTGACGGTCCCTGTCGAGGGTGAGTTCGGGACAAATTCACAGTATTTTTCTTTCTAAAATTGGAAGCTTCGTCATGTGAGCTTCGTCCCTGTCGAGGGTGAGTTCGGGACATATTCGCAGTATTTTTCTTTCGAAAATTGCGAGCTTCATGCTGGTCTTCGAGATGGTGTGTCATATCGGGAAGCCGTACATATAAGCTGCTTGTATATCAGCAATTTTGTCCTCTGACTTAATCCATTTTGCTTGGGCATCAAGGGATATATGCGATGGAAGCCTAGGTTGGCCTCCTTAAGGGTCAGTTTCTGACTGTTGGACTTCAACCTTTCCGTGAAGTTACCGCCAAGATACTTGACATTTTCAATTGCTGATGTTTCTGTATCGTTAGGGAGCACAATCTTTATGCTTCGAAATTAGGCTGCTTATCTGCATCCACCACTGGATGGTCTCCTCAAGCACATAAGTACCGATTTCCCGCATTGATACGAATACCCCATTTGGTATAGTTGTCAAATTTGTTCGCTGTTTGGATTTCGATCCTCCGCGCGGCTATCTGTGGTGACGTCGAGCTGGCATAAGTCAGCGAGTCATCTGCAAATAAACAGCAGTTCACTGTGTCTGTTGGATGTGGTTGATCTGCAGTGTAGATGCTGAAAAGCCATGGTCCCAGCTTTGATCCTTGTGTAACTCCGCTCTGTTGACTTGCTGCCTTCAATTGACACTAAGGACCCCGTAATGCAACTCAATTGACAATTGTTCCATGACAGTGACGTAAATTCGGTCATTAATAAAACCCTATTATCCACTTAGCCCTGCAAAAATATCCTTATAGCCAGCATACCCTGTAGTTAATAATGGCACTTTCCATACCTAAATCTTATTGCTTCCGAGCCATCGTTGACGTATTTCCAGTCAGCTGTCACGGCTACGGTATCCAATTGAAGCAAGGGCAAGCTTAAAATTCAATTCCCAACAGCACACGTACGAGTGCTGCACCAATTCCATGCGTGGCATGAACTTCAAGAAGTTAGACCTACGATGTGGAGAGGTTAATGCAATCTTTAACTTTAGCCCCTCCCCCCGTCAATGTGTTCAGCACACACTAGTCCAGTCATCAGTATTTGCCAACAACAAACCGAATGATTTCTGTTGATTTACTTTTGTGAAACGCTGCTGAGAGCATTTCATGTCGTAGCGCAAAAGAACTCGAGAGGGGACACAAACACATCCGTCTGTCAGAAGTTAAGGGATTCGAGTTAAAATATTGAACTTTACCCTCATATCATCCTGCTGAGCTCCGAACTGGAGGCACATCTCCGGCAACAGACGGCTGAAGTGCCGTCGTCGTCGTCGTCGTCGTTGTCGTCGTCCCATCCTTTTGCAAATTACATGATGGATGGATATTAGGGCAAACACAAACTGTGAGAAAACTTATGCAAATCGCTCCCTCTTCTTCCAATGGTTCACACACACACACACTCTCATGTGTCGGGACATTGCAAGAGAAGCAAGCCTTTAAACTCGTGTAACCACACACAGCTTGTGCTGTGCACACACAAATATTGCTTAGTAATGCACAATGACAGAGATAGGAGGTTTGGATGCGGAAGATGTCCGGGAAGGGACCAGTGGATGGGGGCAAAAGGAAATAAGTAGCCGAGGAGATTTGCGAGCGAGTACTAGCCGTACTGATACTGTAGAGGACGAAAGAAGAAAATCTGTTGCCAATGTACGAATTTTCATAGCGGAAAGCAGACGGCGGAAGGCGGAGTCCTGCAGTTTATCGGAAGCGATTGCACACACATATGGCTCGTTCTGCTTGTTTCATATGTTGATTTCCCATTCCCCAGCTCTGCACTGCACACCCAGCCCGGCACAGACCGACGTGAGTGAATGCAAGTCCTATTTATATCCTCCGCCTCGGCCTCAGCCTTTCTCAGGGATCTCTCAACGCTCTCGACCCAACCCGCTCGCATCTTCCGATAAAATTCTGAACATTTTGTTAATACGTGGTCATGGGTTGCATGCATACGGGATTCTAACACAGTGATGGTGCTGCCATCAAACAGGGCGAGTACGGGTAAAAGGATGCTAGTTGGGAACTAGTCGTAGGACCAGAACATGGGGCTTCTGTGTGTGTACATGCAAGGGAATCCACCATAAAATTGGAATTAAATTTAAAATTCATAGAAACTAACAGGAAACAGAGGCACCTCGACTCCGGCTTCAGCTCTGGCTCCGGCTCCGGCTCCGGCTCCGAGAGCCGGCATAACATTTTTCCCCGGATGTGAAGCGCTCAATATTTAAATTGCTGCTGCTTCGGCTTTATGCTTCCAGTTCGTTTTTTTTTCTTTCTTGTAACTCCGATATTCCGTTCCCGGTCATCAGTGCGGCGACACACAATTGGGAAACGCTGGGATGGGCTGCAGGATATCTTGTCTATGCACGACGAGATGTGACCCAATAATATACACCTTTTGATTTTTGATGTCATATGCAGTCGTTCTGCGGGTGGGTGGCGTGGAGTTGACTGTGCATTTCAAATGTAAATGAGATTTCTTTTCTCCCCGTCGATGCCAGCCAAGCGGCGAGCGCGTGCACTCGTTCAAGCAGTGATGCACTGCGACAGGATGAAATGAATCGATTACGAGCTAAGCGATTCCGATCAATAGACCGGTACACGAAGGAACTGACGGGAGGGGGCAAGTGTGAGAGAATGATTGCAGAACGACTTCTCGGGATCGGGTTGATTGCGGGTTAGCAGATGTGACATCGCCGCGCAGGTCTCGCATTGAATTTGGAGATTGTATTAAACCACGTCTGGCTGCATGGAATGGGGGGGGAGTGTGAGCTTATGCGTGCAACAAGAGGAGGAACTTCAGACCGGCACAAAGGGGGGACGGACATGATATGAACTTTAACGTGTAGTGGCAAGAAATTGAATTTTAAGCAATGGGTCCTCACGTGTGAGTAAGAGCCAAAGAAATAAAAATTGGATATGATGCTGAGATATTTCAAAGATTGGCGGGAGGGTAGTTGCAGCATGCAACAAAGTGAAAAGGAAAGCGATGGATCATAAAATGGTACACATCTTGGCCAAAATGAAATAAATCACAAGAGAGCACGTTGCTCTATTGTTCAGAACCTGTCGTGTTTGACCGGGATGAGAAGTAGGGGCGAAAGGGTGTACAAAGGGCGAAATGCTTTTGTGGCTGTGTCTTTAGAATGAAGGGTATAATGAGTTTCCCTAGTCTGAGACCGCATTTATAAAAGGTCCCATCCGTAGTTGGTGGAGTCACCGGTTCTGCTGTGGTGTTGCGAACAGAGGTTGACCTGGATCGCAAAGAGCTGTCTAGGAAGTCACTTAGTTCTCAGCTCAGAGAAGAGGCAGCAAAGAGAGCAGTCTTGGAATTACAAAAGTCAATCCATGTGTTTTTGGTTTACGGACTTTTGTGGACTGATTATGCGGCAGGCTTAGGAAAAATTAAAAAAAAAAAAATGTTGTAGAAGTTATTTCAGTTCGATGAGAAAAGGAGAAACAGCGAGAAGCAATTGTCGGTACTCGGTCTTACCTGTGAAGGCAGGTGATTCCAGAGATGAGCGCATGAATGAAGAAGTGCCTGCGTGACATTAAACTGGTATGAATTGAGGGTCTTAAGGTAGACCGAAGGTGATCTTGTTGGCTGTTTCTTGTGAATAATTTTGAAGAGTAATATGCACGATCTCTAACCTAGGAATGCTTCCAATTCGCATCCAAGGAGATGTCGACATTGTTCCGCGGCGCGGTTAAATCTGCGAAGATTAAAAACGTACCGTGCAGCCGCAGCCAACTTTTGGGAAGAGGAGTAATCACAGTGAGCGAACAAGTCTGATCCATATGACAAGATTGGCACTATGAGTGCTTTGGCAAGTTTTAATTTAACGTTGATAGGGAGAATATATTTGCTGATTGACAAGCCTCTTAGGGATGTTTATATATCTTCCCTGTCTTGGACACGACGCTATCAATGTGGTCAGTTCATGTCAGTTCACTATTGCACATTATTCCAAGGTGTTTTACACAATTGGCGGCAAATTGTATAGGGAAGGCGGTTGTTTCGAGAACGGGATTGATTTGGTTTTGTCAGGATTGAGCATTAGGCCATTTTTTGTAGCCCAATTGGCAGTAGAGCCTAAATCCTTGTTTAGTTTAGCAACTGTCCTTTACGAAGACCTGACTGCAATGGATTTTCACAGGAAAATATTCGTCTCTATCTTTCTTTCTCTCTCTATCTCTCTTTCTCTTTCTCTCTCTCTTTCTCTCTCTCTCTCCCTCTCTCTCTCTTATCTTGCACCTGTCACTCGTGTGCACTCTCTCATAAGCGGACACCTGCGGAACCGACATTTTCCGTCCACTTAAGAGGGTGTCTTATGGGAACTGTCAAAAAATGTTGATTGAAGTATAGTGTTTTTTATTATAGCAAAATGTTAAGCTGTCATTATCATAATCGAAGATCGGAAGAAATTTTTCTAAAGCTTTCAAAGCTCAGTTTCGAATAGTTCAGTTCATATCGGTGTCTGGTTCCAATCTTTCCGACTCCTCATCTTCACTTCAGCCATCAACATTCTCTTTGGCGTGACACCCAAAAATATGTGTCACTTTGACAAGTTTGTATTCTTTTAGTCACTTCATGTGACATTTGTCACTCCCACGACTATCGTATGACATTTCATGAGGAAGTGAGATAGAATGAGAGAGATTTTGTCCCATGCATTTTTATGGGTGACGCAGTATAAATATATAAGGTTTAACCCAAATTTTGTAATGGTAAAGGTTGATTAATAAAGGGTGATTTTTTAAAAGCTATAGGAAAGTTTTTCAAAAAAAAAAAAAAAAAACACATATAATTCAAAAAAATGCATGAAATCTTTATTTGAATCGATAGTACGGTCCCTATAATTTAATGTTTGAAGATTATTTCATGCAATTGAGTGCGCCTCAAATGGTCCATCCGCTTAGACCAATTTTGGCATACTCTTTCCAACATTTCGGCCGGTATCTCACGAATAAATGCTTCAATGTTGTCTTCCCCTGCGGCAATTAAAGCGGGCTTGTCTGTATAGACATGAGCTTTAACATAGCCTCACAAAAAATAGTCTAAAGGCGTTAAATCGCACGATCTAGGCGGCCAATTGACCGGTCCCGAACGTGAAATAAAATGTTCACCGAACTCGCCTCTCAATGAGTCCATTGTTGCGTGTGCTGTGTGGCATGTGGCACCGTCTTGTTGAAACCACATGTCATGCAAGTCAAGCTCTAGCATTTTGGGCAAAAAAAAGTTGGATATCATCTCACGGTAGCGCTCACCATTCACAGTTACGTTACGATTCGCATCACCTTTGAAGAAGTGCGGTCCAATAATGCCACCAGCCCATAAACCGCACCAACGTGTGACTTGTGGATGGATGCATTGGTAGCTCTTACAATGCTTCTGGCTGATATTCACTCTAAAATCGACAATTCTGCTTATTTACGTACCCATTGTGCCAAAAATGAGCTTCGTCGCTGAACACATGTGATGTCGCGATGAGCTTTCTTAACGGAGCACGCATTTTGATGATAAAATCGAGCGCGAGCGCTGCATTGGGACTTGTTTAATAGATTTACGTGTACCCTACGTAAAATGTCAGAGCCCGACCGCGTTAACGTGGCCTTGTGATATGGGTATTAGTCAACAAAGTGCCTGGACTCTGTAGTAGAGGATAGCTTCAACCACACCCAGGAATCCATTTTTTTAAAAAACGAAACACTTGCATTTTAATTTTTCTTGGGCTGTCATTTAAATGTAGTAGAGAAAAGATTTAAAAATTATTTTTCCAATTGAGATTGCAACTTGACGTGGGGTGTTGGCTCAACAATAGGGAGAGTATCTATGCGTTCGTTGTGACCAAACTAGTCGACGAATATTTCATTTGTGTATCTCCGCAGGCAAGACCAACTTTTCAGCATTTCTTATCTTCTCTGAACTGCATGCTTCCCTGCTCTGTAGGAGGATCGAAATTTGAAACGACTTCTCATCTGTCGGACGTTGTTCCGTTTCGACGGAGGAATGACAACACTCGAAGATGTGTATGCCACTGTAACAAAAAAGCGGAGGCGGCTGGCAATGGCTGGACCATGCAGTCGGAGGAGACATGCTCGTTAAGGTTATTATTTACTCCGGATTGTCATAGTGAATGTAGAACTGACACAAAAAACTTCTCAGACTCACATTCTCCACCTCGTTAAGCAACTAAGTCGAATACCAGCGGTTGCTTCTGTGTTAAGCTGCTAGTTTTTCCCAATTGTCTTGTGTCATCAATAGTCAGAGAGTATCAATGTGATCAGGGAGATTCCCCTGGATTAAGCCGACTTGGAAAACTTCTAGAAGCCGCATCACCATGGCGACTACATGGCATAAGTCCTCCTCTGTGTCTCATTCGAAGATTCATTTGCACAAAATGTGAACGGCTTACCTGCAGTCTTACATCCGAATCATCTGGAAATCCAAGCAAATTGGCAACTCGTTCTGCAGATGTGGTTTTCGCAAGACAAAGCGGAAGCGTCAACACAAAGCATCTGGCGGATGCATGGCTACACCCACACTGACGGCATCAAACCCCTGCAATGATGGAATAATGAAAATCACAACCAGCATATCACCAGGTTTGAAGTGCACCACTGAGACCGGCTTGCGCGTGTGGCTTGCATATGTATTACATCATGATTGTCAGTGTTTTTCTCGGGTTCTTCTGTCTTGCGAGATTCTCCCTCTCAATCGTAGCTCGCCATATGTGCATAGCTGTGTAACACGAATCACTAAACAAAAGTTCTCCTGTAACAGTTTCCGGCACAAGAAGATCATCAGTGACTACACGTACAACCAAAGACTTACATCCTTTATCACCGCACCGCCCAGTGCTCCCCATCCGGTCGTCTAAATTTCCCATGTCCTTTTCATGCCATCAGTTGTCGTTGTGCTCGGGTCTGGATGAGTACAACAAGCCAGTGCTGCCCCTCCCACACACTAGCGCTCCATGTTTCAGCAGTAGGGCTCAGTCGCACCAACAAAGGACCAAGTTAAGTTGGGCAATAAAATGCGACAAACCACCTGGATATAAATTACCATGCCATTAGCAAGTGCTTTAACAGTTTTAGCTCCCTCTCCACGTAGTCGTGCACTGTGCTATTGAGCCAGGCAAAGCTCTCCTGCTTTGCTGTTGCTGCTGCTGGAACAGGAAGAGGGTATGATGTTGCGTTCCTTTGTTTGCCCTTGCATATGGAAATTGAGATGCACCAGAGATTTTCAGAGCGGAGCAGCCAAATGTAATACGTTTTGTTCGTGCAAATTTGCTCGCATGTAATATTTGTGAAACAAGTCGGAAAAAAAACACACACACACAAAAAGGAAAAAGAACAAAGCGCTACCACACGCAAGACCTTACCGCACTCGCATGAGGGACTGTGTACATATCTGGTTAAGCAAATAGCACACTTTTGGATTTCGTTAGTTACGCAATAGTGAGATAAAGTACATTTTGCGGTGCACTAAAACTCTTTCCAGCAGCCCTTTGACTCATTCAGCGAGCGAGCGAGCGAATGGGAGCATAAAAGGGGTGAACCTGAATTAATCGCACAACGTTCAGTGAATTTTAATTTGGCCAATTCAGGAATTCTTTGGTCAATCGGAAGCTGGGTCGGTCTCTCAAAGTAAGAGCGCAAATGGAAATTAGGACACGCTCCCACCCGCCCTTGCATACGTCCATGCATGCATGGGTGGGAATTCGGAGTGGATAGCTTGTTGGAGACGCCTGCCGCCGCTGCGGCTTACCGGATGGAATTCGTTTGCACTCGTAGATAAGATAACAAGTTGAGTATAATGACGCTGATGTTTATTCCTGTGTGTGCGTTTTTGTGTGCAACCTTGCCCCAGTGCGGAGGGGATGAATAATTTGTTTACATCTTCATCATCATCATCATGTGGGTTCTTGGTGCGACTGAATAGTTCAACCTCAAGTTCATTTGTGACTCGAAAGTTGGTTACGCTGTCGTAGCGTGGCTGGTGCCCGAGGCAGTATCCTACGACTGGCTGACATAATGTGTGTCGTCGTATATTTTATGCAACACTGCAAAGTGATGCCCATGAACTGCTGTTCGTGATTGGACCAAAAGCAAATTGGCAGGTGTTTTCGGCTTTGTTTCACAACTGTTTTTTGGTGTTCTGTGTGCCTGTGAGCATATCACGTGATATTTAGACATTCACTGCAACTTTGGTAACTCCAGGAGTGTCAGCTTGTTGTGAGCAAGTTCTACGAATGTCATATGCGCGCAATGAGAGTTACTTTATTGACTTTGAAATGTACTTAAACGCACATTAGCGCGGTCAGGTAATGAAAAATGAATTGATTCGTTTGGAGTAGTGGTACATTGGTACATTGGAGATATTTTCGAAGCCATTTTGATGCGCAGCCTTAAACAGTGAACTAGTGTAGAATTCGGTTGTGACGACCACTAATGGGAAACGAATTTCCCGTCGTTACAAGCGGATGTCGGTCTATTGGAATGAAAAGACGTTATTCATTGTTGAATGGGAAACCAAAACATAAGCTGTTAACTTCGTCGAAATATCGCTACAACCGAGGTCACTATAAGCGAATTCTATTCTCTCCGGCAAACTTGTTCCGCACCTCATTTTAAAACTAGTGAATCTAGTCTCTAATGAATGCGAATCGAGACAGCTTTCGACCACTTTGTTAAGCCTGGCCGCATGTCCTCAATAAAAGGAATAGAGAATGAGATGTCAAATCTCAAGATCACACAGTATCGCGAGTCCATGCAAGTGTTGCCATGGCTGTCTGAGCTATCGTAGGACTAAACTGTTTGAAATCCCTGACTTTGGAGGACATCCAAACAAAACAAACAAAAAGCAAAGCAAAAAAAAGCAATTTCACGTTTCGAGGGTTGACACATGCGAGTCAAAATAAGATCTGTTGCATTTTATTTTTGCTGTCAGACGCGTATTGGCTCTGTCTTTCTTTGAAATTCAGTGTTCGATGATTTTATTTTTATTTTCAAAATTACAATTTACTTGTTAGAGGAAAACAGAGGACAATTTCTTGAAACGTTGTAGGGCGTTACACGCCGGTCTCCAAAAAGAGGACGCATGACAACCCTAGTTCATCATAAATATTTTTTACATATTTTCGAAATATTTTGTTATTGCTACAAAATATCACAAAACTAAGTAAAGGGTGATTTTTTAAAAGCTATAGGAAAGATTTTCAAAAAAAAAAAAAAACACATAAAATTCAGAAAAATGCATGAAATCTTTATTTGAATCGATAGTACGGTCCATATAAATTAATGCTTGAAGATTATTTCATGCAAATGTTGACCTTGACTGCGCCTCAAATGGTCCATCCGCTTAGTCCAATTTTGGCATACTCTTTCCAACATTTCGGCCGGTATCTCACGAATAAATGCTTCAATGTTGTCTTCCGATGCGTCAATTGAAGCGGGCTTGTCTGTATAGACATGAGCTTTAACATAGCCTCACAAAAAATAGTCTACTCGTAAATCACACGATCTAGGCGGCCAATTGAACGGTCCCGAACGTAAAATTAAATGTTCACCGAACTCGCCTCTCAATAAGTCCATTGTTGCGCGTGCTGTGTGGCATGTGACACCGTCTTGTTGAAACCTGCAAGTCAAGCTCTTGCATTTTGGGCAAAAAAAAGTTGGATATCATCTCCCGGTAGCGCTCACCATTCACAGTTACGTTACCATTCGCATCACCTTTGAAGAAGTGCGGTCCAATGATGCCAACAGCCCATAAACCGCACCAAAGTGTGACTTGTGGATTGGCATTGGTAGCTCTTACAATGCTTCTGGCTGATATTCACTCCAAAATCGACAATTCTGCTTATTTACGTACCCATTGAGCCAAAAATGAGCTTCGTCTAAACTGACCATAAAATGAAAGAAGCGCGCGATGACCTCTCTTAACAGAGCACGCATTTTGGATAAAATTCAATAATTTGCAAGCGTTGTTCGTTTGTAAGACGATTCATGGCTAAATTATAGACCAAACTGAAGATGTTTGACAGTGAAACAAAACACGAAACGTGCGTCAGCTGTTTAAACCAGTGTTGCCAAAAAGATAATAGCTAAAAAATCACCCATTATTTTGTACCATGTACCTATGTAGACTTATAGACAAAACATAGACGAAGACATTCCACTTCATGCAACGACTCAACGAGCCTTCACACGGTCTGGTTGTTGGTCAAAAGCCCGATGCTGGCCACGACAATCCGCAAGAGAGGGGAGAGTACACCACTTGGTGGTGGGCCCCTGTTAAGGGGACTCCCCTTCATTCTGGTAAATGAACATAAATTATTTTGCATACATTTATTTGAAGACTTAAAAAAGAAGAAAAATCTTTTACATAATTTTGTTTTGTTGTTTTTTGTGATCACGCAAAAGCCCTTCTTTTCGGCGGCGCATGTGATTTTTGCTCACTGGAACATCGGAAACTAACGGGATTAGAATAAGTACATGTTTGGCTTTGGCGTGAACTAGGATTATTAATTTCGCACAAAAATTAACAAAATGTCGGACCTTTGAATTTTTTTTTTTGGAAATCTCCCTTTTTTCAGCCGCAAATCAAGTTAAAAACTAAAGAAGGTCTTCACCGATTTGATTTATCCTAGTTCCGCTATAGCTGTATATGTATAGAATAACTTATTCAAATTTGGAACCGATGGGATTGATAATTTTTAAATATCCTCATGCGCCAGTCGAAAAAACACTGTTTCGACAAAAACTCGTTTAAAGTTTTGAGAAGCAAGTTCTATATAACCTACCTACGTTCAATCAGCTGTGCCATATCCATATAAAATTCCTTCCGTTTCTTCATAGGCTTGATTTTCGTCGGCTCGTTGGTCTCTCCGAGCAATTCTGGCCTCTCTGGAAGCCTCCGTGAGGTCCTCCTCAGCCTGCGTGATGCGCTGTTCGTCGCGCGTCTCTAAGAGTTTGGCTGCTGCCCATCCAATTTTGACTCCCATTGTCTCCATTATTTTAGAAAATTGTGACAAAACCTTCGTTAAATATAAACGCCGCTGTTTGGGCAGCAATTTCAACAATGTTTCTGCCATTATAGATGTGTTTGGGGCGAAAATTCCAGACACAATTGTTGGACGACTCGTTGTTGTTCTGCGTATTATTCCCCACACATCGGTGAAGAAGTTCATCTGCTGACAAATTTATGAATATGTCTTGTATTATTCCGGTGGATGTTTATAATCTTGCAATATCCCAGCGGCTTCATACTTCAGACTTCACTTGCACCCTGACTCTTGGTGGGCAATTCATGTGCTGCGGATTTTCACCAGTTGAAATTGTATGACAAAATGAAGCCCAAATTTCATTTGTCATATCTTCAATGGAATCGGAATTACGTCCAATCGATAATGCGTAAAAAATAGCCATTTCTTTCATAAGTTCTAGCGTTAGTTGAGCTTTTTTAGGCGGCTGATTTTTACTTCTTTTCGACGGTGCGGCTGGCTCTACGCCGCTTCCTTACCTTTCAATCGTCAGTACATTATCTTCTTGTGTAGAAGGCATTCTTTCTTTTCATTAATAATGCCAGGTCCATAAGGTTGTTTGTTCACAACTGAAGTGAGTGTTTTTGTATCGCCGTCGCCTGACGCTTCCACCAAAAAACAAGCTATATCTTCAAGATTTTTTGAAATTTTCACTTGAAATTTAAAAGGAACATTCTTGAATAGTTATAGGTTCGAATTCCAGGCCTCGAGCTGAGAAACTGGCGAATACATGTAACTAAGAACTTTTCGATCCCGAGCCTGTTTGAGTGCTGAGGTTATTGCGTGGGGTTCATGTTGTTAAAAGCTGCCTAAATGTCGCCGAAGCCAGTTATCGATCTTTGGCAGATGTTAGCCGCTCAGTTCTGTACATGATTCCCAATGTAGCACCACTAACTCAGCTTATGGATTAAAATTCTATCCGCTTGACCCAACACTTTTATAGACAAAATTCGCTGCTTCTGCAGAAGCGTAAGTGCTTATCGTCACTTATTTAATACACAGGTTTTTTGAGAAAGCAGCAACTACCACCAATAATACACGGATGTTTCGGTCCTTAAAAGGCTGCAAGAAAAGGCGATATTACTTGCTATAAGTTCAAATGCGGTCAAAAGCTTAAGTTGTTGTAGTTTTGTTTCGTTAGTCCATTGAATGTATTATTTTTGTTGTGATTTACATTTTTTTCACGGATGAGTTGTCTTTCAGTGAACAACAGTGACCAATCTCGTTACAGTGAGAAGCACGGTTTTTATTAGTTCACTATAGCGATCTTCTACCGCATGTATTTCTTTTTTCAACAATCTTAGTCCCACCATCAGGGCATTGTACGTGAGCTAAACTTTCCTCCCCGCGACCTAGCTAGCTCCAGACTCAAAGTTGAGTGCATCAGATCTCAGTCTCTTGTGAAGTTGTCAACTAATCACGTCCAGGCTCATTGAGAACAGACGCCAGACAATCACTCATCAATGATCCGAAAAGTATCGTGTATCTCGTGTAATTTCCATTTATGCAAACGTATCCGTCAAGCAAAATGCTACCCAGATGGGTAATGTGTGAGAGTACCCAGCTGATTTGTGTTTAATTTTTCTCAATATCCGATGGGTATACGAAATTCATATTTGATATCATTTCCAGCTGTTATGCATTCAGCCAAGGGCATTCATCAATTCCACGTGACTGCACTGTGTGCGGAAGAATTCCAGCCGTCCATTCAATTGAAAACTGCTGCAGTTGTCCTGAAACCAGCCGAAACGAAGATCACAGCATTGAGTCCAACACGCGACGTCATTCCCGAGGGCAGGCAAATTTATCAGAACATTTTAACCTACAACTTAAGTGTGGCCAAGGCACAGGAAATTGCCCTGTACGCGCCGCTCTTCAACTCACTGCTCTATGAGTCCGAATTCGAGTCCCAACTGTGGATGCTGTTCGATTCGAACAAAATGCTAATTGCTTGCGGTGATGCTCACTCGCAGAAGTTCTGCACCAAACTGGAGAAGGGCGACTACACCGTGCGTCTGCAGATACGTCACGAGAAGAAGGACGCCCTGGAGAAAATCTCGGAGGCGAATATGGTGGCGTTGTTCAAGCTGTCGAGCCCGATTAGTTTGGATATCTACGACCAGTACAATCAGTGCATTGTCGCCGGCCGGAAGTTCAGCAGCGCGTTGGTGAAGAACGTACCGAAAGTTGTTTATGTAGCGCCTTTGAGCAATGAGAAAATCACAAAGGCAGCACTGCCCAGCGGCACAGCCTGGTTGAATGGGGCATTGTCACTGGCCAAGGACGAAGTTGGCCGCAAAGTGCACGTTATGAAATTTCAGTATTTGATGAGCGAAGGCGCTTCCGCACCGAGCAAGAAGACGAACGGCACCGCCATGGTCTCTGGCAATGGCATAGAGAGGGGCAGTGCATGTAAGCCGACCGCCAACGGATCCGGCAGTCCGAAGAAGTCAGCCAAGCCGAAGGACGACTACGCCGAGGGACTGCGTGACTACCAGTGCACAATGATTGCAAAAATAGGTAAGGCCATTGATCAGTCAATCCTGATTGAAGCTATTGTTTACGAAATCGTTTATATTGCAGACCTGGACAAGGCCGAGGAACTTTGCAACACGGTGCTGGCCGCTCACCCCAAGCATCTGACTGCCATCCTGATGTACATCCAGAACGTCGAAAATGTGCAGCTGAAACAATGGTTGCCGTTCGCGTTCGCCAGGTTCATAGCTGGGGATGACACCGTTGAGGGGAAGCCGGACATAGAAGCTCTCACAAATACACTGCAGACTATTATCGAGAAGGCCAACACAGTTATCAAGGACACCGACAAGGACGCATTGCTGGGTTATTATGGCATAAAAAACGATACACGCTCCGATGCGGCCAAGATTAAAACGTGAGTACAACGGGGGCATTGTGGGCACTGTGGGCGTCCGCAGTCCGAATTGAGGTGCAACACAAACTTGTTAAATCCCATTTAAGAGCGTGTAAGCGCCACACTTCCCTCCACCTCTTTCACTTTCCCCACTCGGGGCTTGTATTTCTGCCTCGTTGAATGTTATGTCATTTTGGAGTGGGTCTGTGTGGGTGTAGTTGAGCGAGAAGAACGAACAAAAAAGGAATTCAAATTCCCCGCTTTGTGTGTGCGCAATTTATTGTGCAGGGCTTTGTGAAAAAAAAAACAACTTTTTTTTTTACTTCAGCTGCGGACTAGGTTGGGTGAGTGTTGAAAGTTTCACTTTACATTCACACCACCCGCCCACTATGTTGCAACGCCACCGAGAATTCACACACTTCCCCCTCAGTGTATCACACAAGCACTTGAACGTGGGAAACAACCTGAATGAATGAAAATCTCACGGATGCTAGAGTGCTTTACGAGGATTAGTAATTGTAGTCGCACTTAACTTTTGCCGCAGCATCTCCTTCTTTTTCTTGCCCCGCTTGCATGCTTCTGTGTGCTGTAGTTTTGCATGTTGTGTGTAACACCGACTGGCTGGGTAACAAAATGCTGTTCTTTTCTGTTCGTGAGTCGTCGGCCAAAAATCCAGGCAAACTGGGTGGTGTTTATTTGGAAGGAGATCTCCATCGCCTCAGACGACCTTCTGGAGGAGTGGAACTACTCTTGACATTGCGACCAAGTGGGTCATTGCATTCGGTGTCAGTCCAAACATTTGAATTTCTGTTTTCCACTTAAAAAATGTCTCGATCCGTACGACACGAATTTAATTTATTTTCAAACGAATGCAAATCATCGACCATTATACGGGGTTGATGTTGACAAAGTTTCAAAAACACCGAAATAAGTAGCTACTTACTGAAAGTTTTCATTGAAAACTTGTGTGTCACTCGCACAACTTGCTGTTAAAGTTTTCAATTGATTATCATCTTTTTTGCGGGTGTAGAAGGACTCTTCTCGAGCGGTTTTAAACCGTATCCATTATTCTGGCAATTTAATTTTATGCTCAATGCTTTTGAATAGTTTTCCCGCAAAGTCGATAATCTTGCACATAATTATTTGAAACTTCCAGGAGTATCGAAAGTGTAGTGACGCTTAATTCCGTTTTGCAAAGTGCATTCAATTTCACTTTGAATTGAATTGGAAACTATAACGTTGCACATACGGCTTCATCCATTTTGTGGCCCTGAATGTGAGTTTGAAATGGTTTTCATTTCATTCAGTATTATCGTTCAACTGACCTTCGGTGGAGATCTTGCAAGGCTGACTATATTTGAAGCTGACCCAAGTCCATTTTTTAAAAATTACATTCAAAACAAGTTCACTACGATTTATCGCGATGCTATACATTTGTGTTTCATTTAAAGACGTTTGGCACGCTCTTTGGTGTTATCTCATTACAGGAATATGGAGAAGCAAAGGAACAACTTGCTGGAGGGACTCGTGAAGAAGGGTATCGCCGTTGCTCGGTTGTCCATCGTCGAAGGCAGCAAAGCCACTTCTGCTCGCTTGGATGAGATCGATGCGATATACTCTGAGATTGGAAAGTTCGTAGATCATACCGACACCAAGGTAAATCACATGTCTTATCAATCAATTCCTTCAACCGTTTGCATTTTGCACTTTAAAGGTTGCTAGCTTCAGCCTCTGGCATGCTTACATGCACTCGCATCACGGACGAATGTTGAAACTGTTGCAGAAGATATACGATGACAAGCGCAACAAAGATGTCTACGAGGAGCTAATTATGCTCACCGACTCTGCCAAATGGCAGCATATCAAGGAGGCTCTGGAGCGTTTAAGCATAACAGCAAATCCCATGGGATATCGTTTGTTCTAGAAATGCAAACCTTAATCCGCTCAAAAATAATTTGCAACAGTGAATATTATTATAATTTTCTTCGTAAACAATTCGTTTTTTTGTTTGTGTTTTTGATTTCCTATTCCGTGATGTATCCGTTTCTCAGATTGTCCTCCAAGGCAGCACCTTGGTCAAAGTGAAGTATTCTGCGAAAGGTCTTCCAAGTCTGTGCAGTAACTTTTTTTTGATATTCATGCATTATTCGGTGGCTATCTGAAGACTTCATTGCCAATTTCCGTGTCCATTAGTTTCATAGTCAACTCAAACATATTTGCTCACTTTTTGAAGCGCGTCAACAGAACCCGTTCAGTTTGTTGCTCCTTTTCTGATTAGTAAAACTAAGAAAATGTTGCTGAGTCGCAAGACACTTGTCCTCCTTAGGAGTAAGTCATAATCATAAAACTGTCTAGGTATACCATTCCACTCACAAACAATGTGGTTGGATTCTGAGCATAGTAAGATTTGTGTAGTAAATGTCATAGAATACTGAAATACAGAACAAAAGCAAAACAAACAAACAAACAAAAAGAAAAAGAAAGAAAATAAATGTGTATCTGAATGTAAAAACAAGTTGTTTCATTTCGATGGACTGTCCATCGTGAGACACTCGCTGACATCAAATCATTGCTGGGTCGTGTGGAAGATAAAACATTTACGACGTAAATGATGACCAGGGTGACCCTCCATTTGGTCACACATGAGAAAGGCGATGACTTTCAACTCCTAAAGGAAAGCACTCTCAATGTATCTTCCGAACAGAGGGAAATACATGGAAGGTTCAAACAATGGCTAGCGTAAATTAAATACTTTTAACGGTGTAGTTTCATATTAGGTGCATCTAACAGACCTGTCAACGGATACGTGATGGATAATGTCAGCTAATGGAGGAAAGGATTTTGAGTAAACGACTTGATAATTAATCATAATGAGAAAGAATCCTTAGGGTTCTTGGGTTACCGCACCGGTGACCATGCGAACGTGAAGGGAAACAATTAATCATTGGATGGCGGCGAGTTCGCCGGTGGTGGGTACATAGAAAGCTTCCTTTTACAGACGTGCTTGTTTTGTGTGTTTTATGTGCATTGAACAAAGGGTGTACCTGTGCACATTGGTCTGCTAATTATAGTCTGTGTGAAATATTAGGCTGGGAGGAGCATTCCACATTCGTGTTGTGCGGCTGAAGAACTAAAAAGTTGAGGCCTTGCGACGTGCTACGTACAAATGTATTCGGTTATACTCGACAGGTGGAGCCGTAAAGCGGTTCATGATGGGAATTGAACCTAGACACCTAGCGTAGGGACGTACTTCGCCGCGGAGCTCAGTGTTTGCACATCTTTCGGAGTGGACCTGCGCCTCAACCAACAAGCCCCTCCATCTAGCACGGTCTCTGGCTAGCTGCCTCTAGGTTTGCACGCCAAGTTTGTTGAAGTCGTTCTCCACCTGGGTGCGCCACCTTAAATTCGGGGGTCCTCTATTGCGTTGTCCCACAGGTTCGGAGTCGAAGACTCTTCTGGCCGGAGCAGTGTTGTACTTGGCCAAGCCACCTAAGACGTTGGTTCCGTAGACGTCTGACTTGGCTCATGTCGCTGTACAGTCCACAATTCGTGGTTGAATCTTCTCCTCCAAAGACGGTCAAGGCAGACAGCACCAAAGATCGCACCCAGATCAAAGAGATCCAGGTCTTCCTCATCTGCTTTTGAGATTGTCCATGCCTACATCAGGACTGGGATGATCAAGGTCTTAAATAAAGTCAACTTCTTCGAGAGATGGCTCCATTACCCAATCGCCTCTTTAGCCCATAGAAACAGTGGTTGGCAAGGGTTTCTCTGCGTTTGATCTCGGAACTGATCGTACTATTAATTGCGGAGACGAGGTAGATGAAGTAATTTACTACTTC
This sequence comes from Eristalis tenax, assembly GCA_905231855.2. Lineage (NCBI taxonomy): Eukaryota > Metazoa > Arthropoda > Insecta > Diptera > Syrphidae > Eristalis > Eristalis tenax. Next base: position 40,838,263 of record HG993127.1, read on the forward strand.
GAAGTTATAACTGCCCATTGTGACGCTCTGTCCAAGACGTCGATATTGTGGGTCCTTTCTTGAGGACCTATTCACCGCTAGACCCAAATAAGCCACTTCCAACTTCAATGCCAGCGAACGTCTCATTGCCTGATCGCTTGATTCTGCCAATCACGTCAATTTCATCCGCGTATTCTCAACAGTTGTACGGACTTCTGGAAAATCGTGCCTCTAGTGTTGGCGTGTGAGCCCAGCACGATCGTCTCCAGGATGGTGTTAAGGAAGTCACTTGTCTGAGACCTTTTCTGACATTGAAGTACTCGGAGTTTCCTCCTGAAAAGCCGTGTCTCTTCTCTTCGTCTCTGTTCCTAGAGCTCACGAACAGCTGTCGTCAGCAGCAATGATTTGCAGGCTTCCGGCTTCGCTGCGTGTACCAGCCTGCACTCGTTGTCAATTGCACTCTTAGGTGGTGTCATAAAATCTAGCACATCAGTGGCCGCTTCTTTGATGGCTTCTAGGCACCACCTCCAATCTTCTTCGATTATTTGCGCAGTCGGGGACGAACTTAGAGAGAGATTCTGGGAGACTCGATCGGCAAAGATCATGGCAGTCCTTTCCGGTTGCACATTTCCGACGTCACTCTTCATGTCAGAGTTCTTCTTACCTTGGCTGCAACAAGGACATGGTCCGAGTTCATGTTGGCTCCGCTGAACGTTCGGACATCAAGTATGCTGGAGGAGTGCCTGTGATCAATCTGGTTGACGGTTGATTTATCCTTTGTGGATGTTGAGGTGTGGGAACCGCGTGCTAGCTACAGAGAAATTCCGTCCCTTGAAAGAGTCCACCAGCCTGAGTCCGTGTTAGGATGTGGTGTCGTGCAGGCTGTACTTCCCGATGACTCTAGCAAACATGTCTTCCTTACCCAGCTTTGCGTTAAAATCTCCTAAAACGATTATTGTGTCAAGGCTGTGGCATTAGATCATAGAAGTCATTCTTGCTGTTGTCATTTTTGTCCTCTGTCGGGGCGTGGGAGCAAATCAGGCTGATTTTCGCGAATTTAGCCTTGATGCGGATTGTTATAAGGCGTTCGGCTAAGTCTGACTCGTACAACAAATCCACATCCAAATTAACGACTCTCTCTGTTGCAATCAATGTAGAAGATGTCTCAGTTTCTCATCCTCTTTTTGGCCGTCCCATTCTCCCGCAGTTCCTGGATTGCTGTGATGTCTGCTTCGTGCAGGCCAGGGTCTGTTAAGGGACCTCACATTCCAGGTGCAGAACCGAAAAGTGTTGTCCTATGTTTCGTTTGCTGGGTTCGTTAACATGAACTCCGTCCGTATCCGAGGCCATTGGTTGTCTCTGAACTTCACATTTTTAATTGGTGAGGGAGTTAACCTCACGCACAACCCCCAACTGGGAGGCCAGGCCTATTCTTTCACCCTCGGGCTAAGAGTCCGGGTATATCCGGCGTCGGTATCCTCGCTGATGCTGTGAGACTCTTTCGCCGCCATCTGAGTTCCAAGGCCCCGACTTTACCTTGCAAGATCCATCTAGACCTGAGAACCCACCGAATATGTAGGAGCAGCTCTAGAAGGTGAGCGCACAAGGTAGCACAAGAGCTACCTGCTTGTTGCTTGTTACTCGCGCTAATATTTTGCCCATAGTGTGGACATACAGAGCGGTCGATAAGATGAGGGCTCAACCGGTGGAGCATCCATCGTTCCGACGATATTCCCTCGCTTAAGCATGCATTATACATGCTAACGAAAACGTCTAGGCGGGCCTTCATTGATATTTTAAAGCCCTATTTGGTATACCATCTTGACCAAGCACTAGACCCTAGCGGTCTGGTATGGTATGTAGTGTCGACTCGCCAGTACGTCGAGCAGGAAGAGCAGGAGTCTTTAGACCCAACACAAGGATTTCCATACCAGTGGGGTCGAGTCCTAACGTATTTCAAGCCGATCGAGATCTGCGCCAGACAAAACCTCCACAAAGGCATCAAGGGCGCTAAAATTCAGACATTCTCAGACAGTCAAGCAGCACTAAAATCAATTGCGTCCAAATCAGTCAAATGCTGCTACGACGCTTTGTAATCCCTTGCCAGACACTTGAAGGCAAGGGATAACCAAACTGAAGCTTGGCTGGTTACCTGGACACAGTCAGATTGCAGGCAATGAATCCGCAGATGTGCTCGCGAGGGATGGCTGGGATTCTACGTCGGTCTCGGACGTCAATTGGACAGCAGCTACAACAAAACAAACTTCTCCTAGGACAGTGGACACATGGTCATGGTTATGGTCATGGACACATGGTCTTCACTCAGCATAAGAGTGTTAACGAGCTTCCTTACCGTCCACTGTGGCCTGAAATATCATTTTAAAAAATTAACCCTGTGTCAAGACAAGGTTGGTCGGCTCAGCTTGTGTGAATGTCCGGTTCTAGTCTGGTTCAGGAAACGTAGCTTCAATAGAGAAATACTACCTTCAGAGGGCTTAAAGAACTCCACTACAAAAAACCTACGATTTTTCATGAAGGGAAGTAGTACGTCTTTGATTTAACTCCAACCCTTCGATACAATAAATCTATCTTGGTCGCGGTGTCGTTGCCATCACGGCATGTGGTGTACAAGAGGAAACAAAAGTGTCACGACGACCACATTACTCAACACTGATGCAAAACCTTTTTCCCGGCGGACTGCATTTTCGTCCCCAAACGTTAATGACTTCCAGTGAAGTCCGTAGCACCCCTCATATTCGCTTGAAACGATATCTATCTTCCAATAAGGGTTATCCTCTCCTTCTCTCTTCAATTCAGAATTCTGCCCTAGCGAGGTAACCGTTCGGAAGGATAACTTTTCTGATTTCATACGAATCGGAGGAACTTTTTTCCGACCAAATGACTTAGTTATCCTCACACTTTCCCAGACGGTACTCCAAAGCGCGCTCGATAGGTTTGTGGCCGTATGGGATGAAGGTTAACGTGGACAAATCAGAGGCTATGGTAATTTCCAGAACGCCTCTTCAATGCATTCTACAGGTGGAAAGTGAAGCAGGTGGAAAAGTTTAAGTATCTCGGGACTAATGCTTAGCTTTCCTGTAGGACTGGTCTGTAATCAGGAACACCGAGCTTGGTGTCGAAGCCAAGTTAGCGGTTTTCAACTCAGTATTTGTTCCAACTCTCACCTAGGGTCATGAAATTTGGGTAAAGACCGAAAGAATAAGATCGCGAATACAAGCTGCTGGGATGAGATTTCTTCGTACAGTTGTGAGAACAACTCGCCGGGATAGGGTGAGAAACACGACAGTGCGCGAGGAACTCAACATTGAGCAGCTGCTTCTTCGAACCGAGAGGGCTATGCTTCGGTGGTTTGGTCACGTGACACGAATGTCCCCTTCATCACGACTTCCGAGGCGGGCGTTGAATGCGATTGAATCAGGCAGGCGACTACTTGGCAGACCGAGGCGGTTGGACCAAGTTAGACCCGATGACAGAGGATCGAGTTGCCTGAAGATCTCTCGTGTGTGGTTTACCCCCGCGACCCCTTTAGTGGAGCATGCGGGTCAAAAGATGATGATCGATGGTCACGATCGATGTTAATAAAAAAAAACTATCTATAATGACAGCTATCAATTACAATCGATAGTTCTCCACCTCTCCCTAAGTCGCTTAAACAGACAAGAGAGCCAAGAGTCGCAACTATGCCTCTTCTCTGTCTTCTAGTGGTTGGCAAGATCAGGAAGACACTGGAGGAGGGTGGACTTACATTTTCATGTCCTGGAAATTTCTTTCAACACTAAATTGCGCAAACAGCTCAGTCGCGGACTCCGGGACATGGAGAGGACTGCAATGACTGAACTCGGAATATTAAAGACATCCAACTAGTTGGAGTGTCATACTTGAATTCCAAGCTAAGATTGAAGGGAAGCAGTGAGGACTGTATGGCATAAGTGGCACGCGCTATCACCAAAAGTTGGACCTCGAACCATGTGGTGTACGGCAGTAACACCCACTGGGCTGGTGGAGAGCACAGCGAACAAAATCACTCAAACCTAACAAAGCTCCAAAACCGTAATGCAGTACTTCTTTGATGGCAGCACTTGAGGATAATTTATTTCTCACGCCACTGAACGTTTTCTGCAGCAGCGGGACGGCCTTATCTGTCAGAAAAGTAGGGTTTTCATCAGACAAGACCTATGTAACCAGCTAGTACAAGTGACAGAGACTAGCTCTCACTAACCTGGCTTCAGAAGGAATCTTTTGGGTTCGCTGTGTGGAAAAGATTGTTGATTCGTTGCCAATATGAGGGAATTTGCTGCTTAAGCAGGGAGTATGTGTGCGACGGAGTATGTGTTGCGGAAGAGTTTCCGTCCCGTTACCTCGCTAGGGCAAATTATATTTTCTCCGATATAGCGCATCCGCTTTCGACTGCTGAAGCTTGCAATCATTGTCGCAATTCGACTCTTCCTCCACTTATCCTGCAACCATTAGTGCTCCCATTATGTCCTGTGAGCCTGCAGATCTGTGTTCACCAGGCATCATTGAATTTCCATTCAGTCCAAAGACGACCCAGCATAAAACTCTAGGCTCTCCCCATGACGGGACTCTCTCCTCACCCAAATCTACCATCGACCATAATTTAATGTCTACATATCCTATCATCGAACCAATCAATCGAATCCTATCATGCGACTGAAGACAAGTCGAATGACTGTTCACACCCTCATCGATACGGATTCCAAATTCATGAAGTGCGATTCGTGATTCAATTCCCCCGTGGAGTGCAGTAGCACATGCAACGTGTGAATCTCTAATCAATATTCCACATCCTTACACACATCAGGCCGCATTCGCATCGTTTGTTATCCCTTCTAATTTGTGATTTACATTATCATTCGCCACACATGGAGATGAATGGATCCAGCGGATATCTTTCTTGCCAACGCGGCGCGGCCGGCGCTCTCTCACGGATTTGTGTTCGTGCTGTTATCATCCGTCCAAGCTGCAACATAATTTTTCATTTTATGAATATGTAATGGCCTTGCAAGGATTCCATCTCCATTGGCGATGGGATGCCTTTGCTGGTGCTAGTGCTCCTGCCGCATTGAACTCGATTCAACTTTCACACGTACGCATAATAAATTGTATGTTTTGCCATCGAAAGCTGATGTTTATGCCCCCGACTTGCAGCGTATTGAAGCCTGCATAAATCTGAAATAAAGGGCAACGTAGGGACTGAGGGGGCATGGGGTGTTGGAACGATCGAACCAACTTCGTGTGCAAGACATGTGGCCGGGGCTCAGTACTCTGTGAAAATGTGCTGCTCCTACTGCTGCTGTTCCCTAGCTATGCCACTCTTGGACGTGCATAGAAATTTATTTCGAAGTTTCCATCCTGAATTCGAAATTATGTAATTATATTAGATTCCTGAACTTGTTGCTGGGAGCACCACATTCCCACCATATCGGCATGACGATGCAAGTGTACGTACATGCATCCGTCCACACATGTGCACGTAAATACGCATTGTTGAGTACCAATATATCGGAAAGAAGACGACGGATCCTTTGACGAGAATGAAGACAGATGCTTGCAGGAGAGAACCATGAGTGATGCGGTGTGCGACGTTGGGAGGCTACTCGTGCTCCCAACATTTTTGATTCATTTTACGAAGTTTTCGCAAATTAAGTTCTTCAAATTGATGCACAAGGGCAAACATGAGTGATAAAAGTTTGAAGGGAATTTAAGCAAATATGCGGAAAAAGGTTCTGCATGTATACCGTTAAAAATTATGCGTTCCATTTCGGGTGTACTTCGAGAGACGACACACACTTTTGAGCACTAATTGAACTTTTAAGTGAATTGAGTCAATGAAGTGATCCGAATAGTCTCTCATTGGCTTCCGGGTGGATTGGGAGATGGGAAAGGAGTTTGCGAAAATGTAGTTTTATTGCAGTTAATGTAACTTACTTGCTAGACAAAATAACTTAAAACTAGCTTAACCAACTTAACGATTCACAATTGTTCTTAATACTAACATACTGACCCTACTCTAAGCTAATCTAATCCAAATTATTCATGTGCCTTTCGGCTTAATCTACGTGCTTCTTTTTTAGTCCTTCATGACAAACTTGTATTAACTTAACCTACCTTATACTAACTTACCCAAACATGCAACTTAAGACTATCTCAATTATGTCCGTAACAGTAAGGACGCGTGCACCAGAGCCTATATGTTATGTAAATGCCTAAAGAGATACGCCCCTGTAGTTGGAGCAATCTCTTTTGTCCCCGTTCTCGAAAAGTGGGATGCCAAAGTGAGTGTGCCAATCGCCAGGTGTCTCACCACGTTCCCAGGCCACTTTAAAGACACGAGATAGCCATAAAACTCTCATTTCTGGCCGTATTTCATCCACACTGGCTCATTTGCTAACTTTTAGCGATTCAATCACCAAAATGACTTCTTCCACCGTTGGCCTATTCTCCGCCCCATTCAAGACCACGGGCCTGCAATCCTCAGTGCCCTGTTCGGGATTGACGCATTTTGCAGCCAGCAAGGGGTTACTAATAAGCTGCGCGTTCACAAGGGCTTACTAATACCCTTAAGTGTCCGGGATCAAGACACAGCATGGACCAATGGGATGGAGGGAGAAAGAGAGAGGAGGTGTCTCAGATATCTGCGGACTTGTAGTCTGTGGGAATATTATGTTGGGGAGAGCATTCCATTTTCATGTGTTAACTGTCCGTCCAAAAGTAGGCTTAAGGGTAAACTGATGAGCGTTCCAGGCGGGAAGGGTATTGCGGGCGAATTCATGGAGAGGAGGTATGCAGTTGCGGGCGAATTCATGGAGAGGAGGTATGCAGTTGGCTAGTTCACTTGAGCATCGTTTGTTGAAATAGCGACCAAATACGGACAAAGAAGAGACTGTGCGTCGATGTTCGAGCGAGTCTAATGACTGCAATATTGTTGTCTCCTATAAGTTTTATCGCTTGCTTTTGGATTCTATCTGGTAGGTGCAGGGTGGTTTTGGGGGCACCGGACCAGGTATGAGCGTTGGACTCAAGCTAGGGGCGGATATACGCCTTATAAGTTAGAGCCAAATCAGAGGGTGTGAAATATTTTTTGCATCGATTAAGAAAGCCTCGCAGCATTTTTTGGCGACCTCAAATATGTGCTCGTTCCAACCAAGTGTTGTGTTGAACACAAACCAAGGATGGACAGTTTTCCGGTTTCATCGACAAAAGCGCCATTCATGGAGAATGGCTGATTAACAAGGGTTCGCATAAGTGACAGCAGACAGCATTGGGTTTTTGAAGCATTGAGTTTCACTCGATTGTTCTTTACCCGGTTAATTATGCTGTCAAGATCGGAATTCAATGTGCTTAACTTAAGCTGCTGTTTCAATTCTACGGGGTCGTGAGTCTTGGAACGAATATGTTCCGTCGCCAGCGAAGGGATGGATTGGATTAGAAGTAGCAGACAAGAGATCATTTATAAAAATGAGAAAGAGTGCCGGAGACAGAACAGAGCCTTGAGGGACGCCAGCATTTATTTGGTGGATACCCGACTTGAACCCATCCAAAAAAAGGTGCATAGGTAATTTCTAATCCATAGAAGAAGAGATTCGTCGATACCCTAGGGTAGGCACGCATTTTCGACAAGAAAGCTTGATGCCAAACTTTATTAAATGTCTTAGAAATATCAAGCGCAAAGATCTTGCTTTCGCCTGCATTGTGCAAAGATTGGTTCCACTCTTCGTGAGACAAGCTATCACAAGATCACCAGAGGACCTGTTGCTGCGGAAACCATACTGCCGGTCATTAAGAAGCTTCCGCGGTTCAAGATAATTTCATAAGCTGGCAATTTAGCGTTTCCATGGCCTTAGAAAAATGGGACATAAGTACTATGGATCAGTATTCGCCATTTATATGGACGGGCTGGACTAATGCTCTTTTCCATCTGCTCGGAAAGAGACATAAAGAGTAGGATAGAAGAGAAAGCTTTCGCAGTGGTTTTGGGAGCGCAGAAGAAAACCTCTTCAGAAGTATAGGCGGAATGCCATCCGGGCCAGCGGTAGGATGATCTTAAGTAATCTTACAACTGTACGAATGCGGAAGTGGATCACGACGTCTCCACAGATAGCGGCGCAAAGGGTTGAAATCCAAACAGCGAACAAATTTGACAACTATACCAAATGGGGTATTCGTATCAATGCGAAGAAATCGGTACTTATGTGCTTAAGGAGACCATCCAGAGGTGGATGCAGATCAGCAGCCAAATGTCGAAGCATAAAGATTGTGCTCCCTAACGATACAGAAACACCAACAATCGAAATGACACGTACGAAAACGCCAAATACTGGCGTTAACTTCACGGAAAGGTTGAAGTACAACAAGCATTCAAAACTGACTCTAGAGAAGGCCAACCTAGGCTTCCATCGCATCTAGCCCTTGTTGCGCAAGCAAAATGGATTAAGTCAGAGGACAAAACTGCTGATATACAAGCAGCTTATATGTACGGCTTCCCAATATGACACACCATCTCGAAGACCAGCATGAAGCTCGCAATTTTTGAAAGAAAAATACTGCGAATATGTCCCGAACTCACCCTCGACAGGGACCGTCAAAAGCAGAACAGCAACAATAGGCTTTCCGACCAAGCATGCATCATTCCCCTGCGACAGTACATGGTGACTAAAAATCAACAACCATCCTAATGACGAAATCAGGAACCTGAGAAACACAATACCCGGGCAACGCTACCTCAACGCGATAAAATCTGCTAAACGAGCAGAACTTTCCAACGACATCGAACAACGAGCTGCATGGATTCTACCAGAGCAGCTATAGCAATCACGTTCGAGGCTAAGTCGGCTACCACATCACCACCCCACCCCAAAAGGACCATCATGGACACACGGTCTTGAACAACCCGATGTAAACACCAGCTACTGTAGAGCATATAAATAATAAACCGACAATAATAATAAACTTTAAATTAAACAAAGTACATCAGTTGGGCCCCTATTGTTGGGCCAACACCATAACCTTTAGTTTGTAAGTCCAGTTGTAAACTCAATTGTAAAAAATAATTCTGTTCAAATAAATTTTTAAATCGCTCGCTTCTACATCTAGGAGGATTTTATCAGAAACCGCTAGGTTTCCAGACTCCGAAAATGTATTGTGGAACCTGGTAGGTTCGGCGAAAATTGATGGAACCTGGTGCTTTCGTTCGGTGGAAACGTAGCATTAATTAATTTTAAGTAGCTCATAATTCATTGCTTTAGAAAACTTCATTTAAGACTATTTTTTTTGGAGTCCCGTTTGAAAAGAATTCTTCTTGAGAACGGAGGCACCTTCATGCTGTATGGTGTTTTTTTGGGATTGAGTATATACTCGCACATTTCTAGCAACAATTCTGTAGAAAATAAAAAAAATAAGAGAGTTAAGAGAGATTATGAAACGTCATTACGTTTCACTCCCACTGACCCCTTGACGTCCTTGACACGCAAATAAACAAACAATTCTCTCGATTTCTATTTCTTCCGTTTATCAACTGAAAAATCGCTTCACAGTCACTTTGCTATGAATTGGCGAAATTACGTTTTGAAGTATTCGTTAGAATCAATTTCAAGTATCGGTAGTACTATCGTTATTCTGGAATTGTAAAGGTGGGTCTTAATGGCTCTTAAAGCCTTAGAGGACATTTTCTGGGAAGCTTCAACAATTGCAATTATTTTTCAACGTGCGGGAACACTTTAAAGACTTCGAATATATGCGCAGAAATCTTATTATTCGATCTGGGACTGTTCATTCGGGATATGTAAGTATGAGTTTTTCAGTGATATTAGAGTAACCAAAAATACTGCTGGCGATATGGCTTGTGTTTTTGCTGTCCGTGGCCATGAATCATGACCTTGGAATGCTTAGTCATTGGTTCAAAACACATTTTTAATTGGTTATCAGCGACAAAACAAAATCCATATATTTTAGAATGGCCAGACTAAACAAAGTCTCGATCCTTAGTTAGGGCTCTGGAGGCTTTTTGATCCAGCATCAGCTTACCTCTTTTCCCTAACAAATAGTGGGGCGAAGGCGAAAAACCAATGATTACGACATTAAGACAGAAATAAAAAACAGTTTAAGCCGAAACAGGCACAGTTAAATCATGAGTAGAATAGCTTAGAGTACCCGCTTAGAGGTCAGAAGGTTAAATGTAGGAACTTTTGTTAGGATAGTTAAGCTAGTTTTATCGAGGGAGATTTAAACAACATAGAACCCCACGCAATAACCTCAGCACTCAACAGACTCGGGATCGAAAAGCCATTCGTGCTAGCTGGCTTCCCAGTAACAGATCAATAACCTCGAAGCCTGGTGATACCATGTTCAGCAAATCTATGAACAGCGGTACACCGCAGGGTGGAGTACTCTCCCCTCTACTGTGGAGCGTAGTGGTCAACGACCTGCTTGTGACACTTGAAGGGATTGGGTGCGAGGAGAAGAAAACATATAGCCACTCCTAAATCCCTTACGTTAACTGGACTGGCCTTGACAAACGCTTGCTTCTCACACGGTCTGTTGTGCGTTGCAACGTCGAGGGCAACAGATCCAGGTCAATTATACATTCTCACTGAAGGTGCTTAAGAAATGTTTTTGAAAAGAAATGTGGTCTACAAACAAGTTGTTACCGTAAATATTAGAAAGTGAACTTTTCTTGGCATTTTACTATTTTAAACACATTTCTCCCGGATATTTAAAAAAAATTAAATGCAGTTCGCGTATCGACTGAAGAAACAAACCCGGGCGAAGCCGGGTACAACATCAAGTTCTATATGAACTCCAAGTAATTTGACTGTCCAGTACAATTATCAACGTGTTTGAGATTCTTGAGGATTTATGTTTGCGGTTTAACCCAGCGACCAGTTCAGTGGAGCATGCTGGCCAGAAGGTGGAGATGAAGATGATGTTTGATGAATGTCTGTGATGCATCGTAATTCTTTTCTTTTGTCTTAAACAATTGTATTTTCGATAACAAAGTCTCGATCCTTAGTTAGGGCTCTGGAGGCTTCTAGTTGGCCCACTATTCACGAGCATCAGCTTACCTCATGAGATGGCGAAAAACCAATGAACCGAAAACGCATAATCTGGTGCAAGGGCACCTAACTACAAGCTACTTGACGCCAATATTGAATGTTTCTAATTACACTAGAGCTAGATTAAACGACCCACTGCTTTTTTTACCACCATGATCCCTGACTATTGGCTGTGACGTGTTCGCTGCCAAATTGTAAGCACCGCCGCTATGAACGACTTCTGCAGACGCTCCCCGAATAAGGGGGATGTAGGTTAGGTTGGCTTAGAGTGGCCTTTAAGGTAGCCACCTGTAGGCCAGATGTACCTCCGCTGTGTTATCACAAAGATCTAGTAGATTTTTTATAGGGCCCCATACACGACACCGACACGTTGCTGCAAACCTTAAGGCTGTGCCTACATCCCTTCGTCACACACGATGCAGACAATCTGCACGGACATTAGTTTGTACCGCGTCGTCGGTTCGGAAAAATGACAGACACTGCCCCGCTTTTATAAATTTCCAAAAACTCGGTCCAAAATGGTCTATTCGTATTTTTATTTTGGTCGGTCTTTGCAAAATTGACCATACCCGACACAGACACGTCGCCACAGACCATGCAATCTTCCAAAAATGTTGAATTCACGCAGACCGTTCGCCGCAAAAATGCGACATTAATACACAAGACACAGACAGTCTGCGCAGACATGTGCACAGCAACAAAACAGATTGGTCTGCAGTGACGTGTCTGTGTTGTGTATGGGCTCTGTCAAGTCGCAGAAATATAGTGCGTCCAAGTTACTAAATCTGCGAGGCACTGCAATTGCAAAGAAGGTGCGAAATGATTTCTTCTTCCTCTTCATCCCTGCAACTGCTCGTTAAACGGGATACCTAGTCTGGACTGGAGGCGTGAATTCCAATTGCACAATGCCCTGTTATGACACCGACGAGAGTTCTGAGATTCGGTCTGTGTATTCTGATCAGGTCGCGTGAGCGTTTTGGATCGATAGGTTGCCATAATTGCTTTGTGATTAGGCACCCAGGGCCAGAAGACCGTCGACAGAAGACCATGAGTAAGCGTTTAAAGCTTTAGTAGCCGGCATGAACGGCAGTTACCCGTCCGAAAAGAGTGTTGAGATGGATTCAGCGAGTTTGTCGGCTTCGTAATTCTCGGGGATATCACTGCATCCCGGCACCCACGTTAGTCAGATGCTAAAATGCATGGTCATCTTGTTCAGAGATAGGCGGCAACTGAGGGACGTCTTGGAGTTAAATCTGACTGCGCTCGGAGATTTGATCGCTGCCGCGCTGTCTAAACCTTGCCAGAGCTTCTTTAATCGCTATAATCTATCCTGAAGGACGCTATAGTGAGAGGGTAGTCGGAATGACTGAGTAGACTCCCACACCCACTGCTTCTTCAATCCATCTGTGAAAAATCGCAAAGGACCGTCCAGCGTCTGGTGTGCCGACGTACAGTAAGATGTGGTGGGTAAGCTGGTTGCGAAATTTTTCCAGAAGGAGGAGGTGCCAGGCCGAAATGACCTCCCAAAGCCTCCCATGGTTCCCCACCATTGGTTGATGGGCTAACTCACATCAATTCCCGTGGCACCACAATGGACCAGTCTAAGTGTATCATTCCAGGCGATGCTGACTGTTGCCTCTAACTGATGCTCTGGACGTGGACAGCGCTTACTTGCATCAGATACCAAAGAGCTGGTGAAACCGTGGGCCACATCATAGCTCCTACTCTCGAACTCAAAGTTAGGCGAAAACTTTATAAAAACAATTCATCAAAATACCGACTATTTGCTCCTAACATCAGATGTATGTACACTCCAGGCGGATAAACATTCAAGAGAATATTTAAATGCGGACTTAACATCCCGAGTTCACAACTAAAACCGCCAATTAAACGATAATAGTCTAATTTATGGCGATTATATTCCCCCCCCACACCCACTAGCAAAATTTACCAGTCAGCTACGTCCCTGCTTTGCGTGTGGACTGAAAATATTGCAAAAGTCATTGCTACGATTTGCCTCATTTATCCCGAAGCTATTAATTTGCTCTAAACGGAAAAACATTTAATTGGCTAATTTGTCTGGTCAATTTGATTTGGAAACCGGTGTACCACACCAGTCACCGCCATGCCGCGCCGTCACAAGCCAGACAAAACTACAATTAAGGATTAATGAAATCAAACATTCACGCAAATAAAACACTGCCGCCCCGCACTGAATACGCCAAATTAGTTTCAAATTAAATTGCTATGCATTCGTGTGTATTTGACCAAGTGTTGACATTTGATGTGCATGAATATGGAAATGTTTATGCGCATCAAAATGAAGTGGCGAGCATGTAGATGTATGATGTGGGTCGAGTGCTAGCTTAGAAGCTTATAAAAATGAGATTCCACATAAAAAGTAGGCTGTCATGGAACCTGTCAAGGATACAATTATAACACCAGAGGTCCACTGTGACTTTCCACTGTCCACTCTTGCTACTCGGTTCGCAAGCAAGTTCCTAAAGGAGATCAGGATGGATTGCGAAGATTACATCTCTTCTCATCATTCATTAAAGCGGTCGCGGCGGCAAAGATCTCCGAGCCACTCGATCCTCCGCCATAGCCTCTTACCAATCAGCAGTCTTGTCCAAGCCAAACCGAGCGAGTTTCTTGGACTTAGTCCAACCACTTCGTTCTGAGTCAGACAATGATGATGACCCCTAGATACTTAAGCTTCTCCGCCTATTCTTCAATCCTTGACCCCGCCGTAGCCTCCAGTACCTAAGCCTAGGCTTTCCCAGGGCGATTTAGAAGAGATGTTCGCCCGTAGTTGGAGCTGTAGTGTATTGGCAACACCACGGTAGAGCTTGGGAGGTGCTCTTATCTTTGTGTGCATGTTCAATCTTGTCTCAAAATGAAATCTCATTCTCAAAATGACTTTCTCTACCGTTGGGCTATTCTCCGTCCCGCTGAGTGCCCTGTTCGGTTTTGAGCAGCTCAGGATACAGAAATCCATCTCAGCCACCCTATCAAGGGCAGCATCGACTTCAGCCAGGAAGGCCCCGACTCTGACTCTACATCTGGTGCTTGTTTGAAATCCCGACACTCCTGCCCAAGCGTTCCCACTCCGATGTCCTGCCCGCCTAGGACTTGTGAGTAGCCTCACTCTCGCCTGTGCAGACATTTGAGGTGCAACTTCCGAAAGGGCCACAGTTCCAAGAGATACCCTCGATATCCGAACGATACCTAGCACGTTCCTCAACTAGCTCGGGATCCTTTCCAGGATTCGGAGTGATCTGATAGGCATTTCAAAGCAGGTCCTTTCCTTTAGACATTTGGGAAAGCATTTGGTCTTGATTTCTAGTGCTTCTTCCACATTATTGTATAAATATTGTCCAAGCAAGGCTTTCCTGGCGCAGGTGAGTGCTGGACACGTGCCTGGATAATGGATAGCTAATTTTTCCTTCGTAACTGCAAGCTTCTGCAGAAGTCGTTGAAGGGACCTCCCAATCTCCTCGCTTGAATGCTCATGAGCCAGTGACGCGTTTATGGCCACAATCATTCCGATGACTTCTCTCTTTGTCGAGAAGGTTACTTTTGGTGGTTACATTTGAGTTGAACTAGGGCTATGAGAGCCTCCATTATTTTCTGTCTATAATTCATCGCAGTAATGAAGCTCGTTAGAATACGACTTTTGATTTTGGTTTTACCGCAATTTGGTTTGATTTGGTATACCGCAATACCCGAATCTTCGATTCTCAGCCCACAACAGAGCACGTCCACGTAGAAGGTGACGCACACAAGTCGAGGGGGACCTCAGTCGGCTTTGTGGGGGTACTAGGTACGCGTTCCTTGATTAATTGTGTTGGTATGCTCGTCTCCAGTCGAGCTAAAGCCTCGGCTCTCTCGTTGCCAGGAATACCTCTTAGGACAGGGGTCTGATGAGTTTGCGGGACTGTCAAAACTAGACATGGCTATGTACTCGAACTTTATGCACGCTCTCGAATGTGACCTTTAAATCGACGAACTTGTGGTGGGTGTCGATCTGCACCTCTTGGGTAGTGGCAAAACAGCTGTGTGATGACCTGGTCTATAGTGGACTTTCAAGGCTGTTAATCTTGTGTGCGATCTAAGAGACACTTATACGTCACCGTCAAACTAAGACAAGGCTTGACGATATCCTAGCAGACAACTTTGATTGAGTTATTGGTTCAACTAGTCGCCCGGCGTGCTGGGGCTAGTGGATTTCCCGCGTCAATTTCTACGCCGGGTGCCAGGTTCAATCCCGGAATTTGTCAAATTTTGCAAATGACGGCTCCACCTCTTTAGAGTCACTGGCAATACTCAAAGAGTATTCCTGTTTAGAAGAAACTTTTTCGAACTTCGACGAATCGAGTCGGCATACAATTTTAAGTCCCATCCAGTCGTGCAGAACACAAATGAGTAGAAGCTAGGCCCAGGTCCAGGTCTACACCTAGACCGAGTCAATATTTTTTATTTTAGGTCCCTTCCAGTCGTGCAGAACACAAATGAGTAGAAGTTGGGCCCAGGTCTCTGGTTACACCTAATCCGAGTCCACATTTATATCAAATCGAATCGGGAAAACCGATAAAACGAACCGACCACGTAAAAGGAAACACTACGGACCGTTCAACGCGGTGTCAGCTCATGATGCCGAACCGAAACCAACAATACACCTCGATTTACCCGATTCCATATTGGTTCGTGCCACTTGACATGTAGCATTCCACCACCACCTGCAGCGTTTCAGTGACTTTTCTCGTAGTGTGTGTTTTTTTATTGCCTCGTTTTTGTGTCATGTGTTGAAACAAATAAGAGTAGTAGAAAATACGGCGAGAGACAAAAGAGAACACAGACAAATCGAAATAATTTGCACACACACAGCCGGTATTGGCCTATCGCTTCGCTTGCCAACAGAATCCGAATCAAAATAAAATCGAAAAATACAACTCCATTTGCCCCATTCATAATCCATAGTGCTTGCCTTCGGGTCGTCATCAAACTGAGTTGGTAAACCCGGGTTACAACTCGGTCTGCTTCAATTATAACCGTGGTTAACTCGGTTTCTAAAACTTTCGGATTGGCACACTACTAATCTAGAGAACGGTCTTGACTGATGACAGAAGAGAATTCCGTCCCCCCGACCTAGACGAGGACAAGATAGTAACATCGAGACGGAACTCCTTAAGGCAGTTGACAATGAGCTGGTAGGGTTCATTCACCAGCTCATCTGTTGTGCATATGGTTGGAGGAAAGCATGACCGACGTCTGCCCGATCCACAAGAAAGGAGGTCCCTTTGATAAGTCTCCTCAACATCCCATATAAGATCTTGTCTACTGTTTGGTGTACTCACCTGAAGCCGTTCATAAACAATCAGTGTGCCTTCAAGGCATGGAAGTCCATCACCGACCAGATTTTCGCCCTAGGCCAGATCCTGAAAAAAATCCAACGAGTTAAGACCGACACCCACCACTTACTCGTCGGTGTCAAGGCCGCATATGACAGTGTGATTTAGGTCAATCCAATTGCGCATCTGTGCATGCAAAATTCTTGCCGCTAGCCCCAATAGGAGCGCAGAAAATCACTCCAGTCCTGCTGTGGTCATGGACACTCTCAAAAGCAGATGAGGAAGACCTGGACCTCTTCGTTCTGCGTGCGAACTTTGGTCCTGTTTGCGTTGACTGTCTTTGGAGGAGAAGATTCAACCACGAACTGTACGGACTGTACAGCGACACCTAAGGTGGGTGTTCCGTAGAGCGTATGTACAACACTGCTTCGGCCTGAAGAGTCTTCGACTCCTATGCAACAGAGGAGCCCCGCGTATAAGGTGGCGCACCCGGGTGGAGAGAAGGTCTTCAACCAACTTGGAGTGCGGCACTGGAGGCAGCTAGCCAGAGACCGCGTTAGTTGGAGAGGCTTGTTGGTTGAGGGGCAGGTTCACCCCGGGCTGTAGCGCCATATAAGGAAGAAGGGTCATTAGGGTCATACACTCGACAAATTTTGATCAACAACGGGATGTAGACAGGTTGCTTAAGACTTTTGAGCTCTGAAAGTAACTAGTAACGAGGTTTGTGTAACAGGCATTCAGGCGAAATGTGCCGTATACAAGTTAACACGATCAGCGAAACGCAATCACCTCAGTGGCGCCCAAAACCGCTGACTGGGCTAATTCTGAGCGGTCGTTGCAGTTGGCGATCGTGCGATCAGTGGTAATAAAGAACGAATATCTCCTTAATTTACATGCGAGTACCCATGTTAAGGTAACTTACACAACACTAGGCCAGAGTGAAGGACAGCGGTAGTTGACAAGGATCGACGAGGCCAATGGGGTATGCATTATGCATTTCCATGCCTTGTGTAGAATATCTTCAAAATTAATTCCCCCCCCCCCCCCCCCTCCCCCTGTGCACATCTTAAACCTTGTTTGGCCTTAAGAAAGAAATCTTTTTTCGATTTTCCAAAATTTATTGCTTAGCTCTCCCATTTGTCACTACTTCTTCAGATTTTCGCTAGCCATGATAAATCACCCAGATTCTTAAGTTTCCTACAAAGGCTATAAACTATGTTTTTGCAACCTCTCACCAGGAAACTGGGACATCATACCACAAAATTCACAGAAAGTCGGTCAATAAAACAGAACGAATTCACTTGCATCCAGTGCTGTGTAAATTTGTTGCCACAAGTTTCTCCTTCTGCTGGGACCTTACGTGATTGTATCCGATAAGCAGATGTCCTCTCCAGTGATATTCAGAAAAACTTACGTTCCTCATAAATAATTTATTCGCGTTCTGACGTCTGAGAAAGTTTTTCCCCCGCCTTATCTGTTGCCCGTGGCTGTGGAATATGAATGAATGTTAGTAGACTCTGAGTTTTGTTTTTGCGCTCACCAAGAGCAAAGTGTTGGCACGTCTCTCAGATTCAAAGAGCACCAAACTTAGTGCCTACACCGGGAGCAGAACAGAAATAAGAAAATAACAGAAGACAACTACACGTGAGATCTGAAGCGGAACTTTTCCAACAGGGATGCCACTGCTGCCGCCCCGCCGCCGTAGTCGACGCCAACAAAGATGAATAGGCCCTCCATGCGGAGACTCCTTTAGCTTTGGTGGGAATTCGTTTTTATTATTTATAGCGGAAGAGGCATCAGCGCCGCACTGGTCCGAGCCGCAACGAAGAATTCCACTTAATGAGCAGATAATATGAATTTATTATTGGCTTTATGACGTCCCACCAGAAGGAGTAATCTATCAGGGCAGGCATTTATCGGGCAGATTGTAAAAGAGGGAATCATCGTCACTGCCCCACTCACGTCACGCAAGGGACGTGAACTGGTGCCGGTTCTGAATTCCTGTGGGTGCTTTTATGTTGCAGTAAACCAAAGAAATTAGTGGCGAACTTCGTCGGCAAGTGGTTTTACGACGAAGACGTGACTCTAGATCGGAATCAATGCAATTCGGGTCAACTGCAAGATGGGTTTACGGTCCACCTTTGGCGATTTGGTCTGCACATATTTTAATATGAATCTTCGACATGGCGATATGGGGCTAGAGCGTAATTTTAAATAGAAGGATATTAATCGCCTCTGGATGGATTTTATTGCGGTTTTGGCTTTTATGGCCACAAGGATGGAAGATAAATCCGTAAAAGGACCTGGCTAAGAAACCGTGAGTCTAGATGCACCAAGTTCGCAAGAACTTTGTGGGTGATGTCGCAACAATCATCCCGTCAAGCTGCCCTGAAGGGGGTTTTTTCATCCATCGATCTGTCAAAATTTATTCAACGACTGTGTTTTGAAATCGACCATCGGCATCCGTCCTGCTTAAAAGTCTCGAAAAATGTATCGAGTTATACACCAGAAGCACAGTCCCGATGAATAAAATGTCGATCTCTCATCAGGGGCAAATCTATGCAAACAGTACCATGCCGTTCTGCAAACTTTGGACATGAGACGTTTAGTGAGCCGACTCCAACGAACAACACCCTTGGCGCAAAATGAATAAGCCAACGTAACGTTGGTTATGTGGCAGATGATTTAATCGAAAATCTACCAGCAACATGCGAAATCATCTTGAGAAGGACTCACTTACCAGGCCGGCGACCCATGGAGGGTCCGAGCCTGAGCAATTGCTGCCTTCCATCGTAGACGGTCCTGGGCACGCTGCTTCCAGTCATCAAGACGAGGCTGTCTTGTCTTTATACCGGACATTCGGTCGTCCTCTCCCTCTCGAACCAGGGACTTGGATTCGAAGACCCTCTCAGCTGGAGCGTTGGTGTCCATTCTCTCGTTGTGGCCGAGCCAGTGCAGCCTTCCGGACCACAGCATTAATTAAAAAGAGTTGTTTAATTAGCGCCTTTTTCGGCAAGTTCTTGAGAATTTGTCCGGTTATGAGATACTAGCCAGGGACCTTTTCGTTCTTTGGGTTTTTAGTTGCCTGACAGAGTTCGGTTAGCGACACAATTTCTACTCTAGAGCTGTCGGTTCTTGGATCGTCGATCAACATTTGTCCATCAAAACGCTGAAAAGTTTTATCTTTATTTTTTATTATCTCATGTGATGGTGGATTTTCGAGCGCTGTGTGATGGAGGATTTTCCTTCGGTGCTTATAAGTAGACAACTTCGCTCTGATGCGACTTAACAGCACAAGAAGAAGGAACAAATGTGCGGACACAATTCAGCGCAACAGTGTCGGGATTTGTACGAATTTTCTCTGTTATAAGATTTTCAAAGAAAAATGCTAAAATCGTAAAATGAATAACAAGTCGCAACTGACGCTGCCATTGACGTCTTTTGAAGTGCTTTAAAGACGTTTACCAAGTTCAGATCCCTGCACTGCTATCGCAGACGAGGTAGAGTCGAAAATCTTCGAGAATCTGGCACTTGATTGGCGGTAATGACCATGTATTCCAGCTCGAAGGATAAAACAGCAATTAAACGATTACCAAGATCTCAGACAAGCAGCCTGACTGTGCGTCATCGTCCGACGAAAGTACAATTAAACTGAAGGATGTCCATTATGCGATTACGCATAAATAAGGACAGTGACTTGGAGATGTTCAGACGACTTTATCGGTCTGAAAATATGTTGTGTACATATTTAGTGACGCGAACGTAATCGGTTATCAGCCCCAGTGGACGGACGAGACAGAAATTTCGTCAAAGGTACACCGCCAACGGGCAAACAGCAGGAATGCTGATGGTTGTGTAGCAGAGGGGAGGCAATGTCATGCCACGGATGCCGTGGCAATAAGTGGAATGGATGGCATTCTGGATGAACGGAAATGCATAACAGAGCAACCGTATTTAGTCATACACGCATCTATGCGCGGCAATGAGTCAAAGCATTCAGCAGACTTTGGGAATATTTTATTGTCGTATTTCGAATTTGCGCACAAAGGCTGACGTATGCTAATGAGCTGGCAATAAATTAACAATAAAGCGATTTCAATGAAATTCGGAGAGGTGTTATTTTATATTTAAAGCCATTGATAGACTCTCAACATTCCACTGCCATGGTGATGGCTTTTGATGAGCAAGTCCGTTGTAATGCAGACGGTGTTGGATATTCAGCGTAAAAATACTCAAAATGTCGCTAAATACATCTAGTTGAAGGTAGAGCGAGCGTTGTAATGCCACTCACTCCCAGAGTAAGCTTATAATACGTCTAAACCGCACCCAATCCAACCAATTTTGCGTACCCTCTGCGACTTCAGCATTTCAAATGGCACCCAGTGTCAGAATGGATCACAGATATTTTCTTCTGATTGGAAATTAAAAGTGGTTAAACCATTCTAGATTCAGACAAATTAAATATATTGCCCATATTGCCCATTATTAATTGTTTTGTTGGCAGCTGTTTTTTGTTTTTGTCAGCAGGCTGCAAAGGCATTCAATGACGTGCTGAATCTGTAAATAGGATTGTTCGATTTGCCGAACTTACAATTGCGTCGACGAAATTCCTCATTTCGCTGGCATGCAGGAAATGTATGGCGATATGCAAAGTGTTTGGGCTGGTATGCAGAAACTAGATGAAATGCAGAAGTTGGGTCCGGGGTAAACGTGCTATTAAGTGAACAAAAGAAAAATCTCACTTCATTGAACCACGAATTTATTTCTTAGCACTTGTACTATGTTTCAAATTTCATTAAGATCGGTTTACGTACGGTTTAGCATTCGTCACAACTTTGTAATTACAACCCATTTCCCATTTTTTGCAGCTTAATTCAACGTATTGTCACACTTAAAAGGCTCTTGCTGCCCAAGTGGTCGGTAGGCGGATATGATGTAAAGGGTGGTTACATTTTTAAGGGCCGATGTTGATTTTGAATAAAACACAAATTATTTAGGAAATTATTGTCATTTCCTTTTATTATGATAATATTGGTATGGTTCAATTATGTATCGGATGGAGGTGTGCCAAATGGCACATCATCCTTTAGCTCTTGAATTGGTGCTGGCTTATCGACGTACACCTTTTCGTTCAAATAACCCCAAAGAAAAAATCCAACGGTGTCAAATCACATGATCTTGCCGGCCAATTGACATCGCCACCACGTGAGATAACATGGCCATTGAATTTGTCGCGCAAAAGAGCCATTGTTTCGTTAGCTGTGTGGCAAGTGACACCGTCCTGTTGAAACCACATATCGTCCACATTCATATCTTCCAATTCGGGCCATAAAAAGTTCGTTATCATTTCACGATAGCGAACACCATTCACAGTAACTGTCTGACCGGCCCAATGATGCCGCCAGCCCATAAACCGCACCAAACAGTCACTCTTTGTGGGTGTATTGATTTTTCAACAATCACTCTTGGATTATCATTCGCCCAAATGCGGCAATTCTGCTTATTGACGCATCCACTGAGGTGAAAATGTGCCTCATCACTGAAGATGTGTCACATGATTTTCTTCGAAAATTGATCATCCACTGTTGCCATTTCTTGCCACCATTCTGACCATTGACGACGCTTGAAATGGTCAAGGTACTTTAGTTCTTGAGTCAATTGCACCTTGTAAGCGTGTAAATGCAAGTCTTTATGCATAATGTTCATCAACGACGAGTTTGAGAGGTGAAATTGTTGGGCAGGACGACGAGTTGATGTGGACGGCTCTTCAGCCACACTATCGCGAGCAATATTTTCTGCAGTACGAGCTGTATGAGTATGCACTGGTGTTTTCACATCTCCTACAGACCTGGTTTGCTCAAATTTTTGCACGATTTTTCCGATTGTACGCATATTTGGACGATTAAATTGACCGAAAAAATCACGAAGTGCACGATATGCATTTTGATTTGAACGCCTATTTTCATAATAAGCCTGAATAACTTTAACGCGTTGGTTGATTGTGTATCTTTAAATGGTTCAAATTGAGTTAGTCTGAAATTGAGAAATGTCAAATGAAATGCAGAAAAATACTTGACGTTTAGGTGTGGTTCACATTCAACATCGGCCCTTTTGTCTACCACCCTTTACATGAATAGAGCACGCTTCTAGCATTCAGATAAACAAGGTCTCCTCTACAAGGCCTCTTGGAGTTTTTTGTCTACAATCCAACAAACTATAAAACATACCCACTGTAAATTTTTGCTAAATTAAGATTTAAGTAAAATTATTGAAAAATTATTGAAATTAAATATTTCAGAGATCCGTCAATGTATTCATTTAATCCTTCTTCAAGAGAACGATTTATATTTCTTCTAAAATTAAAGTCCCAGTTGCATTATTTCCAGCCAGCATTAGCCAAGAAATTATAACTTTTGTTGCATTACTAAAGTCAATGTTTTTAAAAACCGATTTACCGAAAAAAAATTGTGTACCCAAGTGGGTCAGGGCAGGTACATTTCTTTATGGAATAGTTAGGTAACCACAGAAGCTTTCTAAAACTGTTAACCACACGTTGGAGCTTTGTGGAGCTAAAACTGTAGCTCACGGGGACATATGATAGAATATTAATTCTTGTGCAACCCAACTGAGACACGCATATTTGATTTTTTTTTTTTTTGTATTTCTTTTTTTGTTTGGAAGCTTAAAGTTGTATTAGTAGTTTTCATTAAAGAAATTGGGTCTGAACAAACGGTTATAAAAATGCCACTTTTCATACCAAGGACTTACTGCGAGAAAATACATGAATTTCAAAACTAAACGAAAGGCTACCTCTCACATCCCTTGACGCGACATACCAACATTTTGGGGAAATAAAATAAAACATCCATCAACTCAATATTCGAAACATAATTTTTGGTGTTTATTTCCTCTTGTGCACCACTCACTTTGCGGCAGCCCTGCAATAAATAAACTGCAGCGACAAGAATAATGTATACAAGATTACGCCTTACAAAAATCTGCCATGTTTGCCAACTATCTGCACATTTTTGGTGTCATAGGCCGATACGAGCGGACACTCACTTCGGCTGAGATTGTGATTTCTGCGCGAAAAACAATGCTCAACAGTATATCGATTAATCCTGGGAGCATTTCCACACAAGAAAAGGAAGATGGAGTCACACACGACGACAATTTGGGGCATCAAATCCCAGACATCTGGGTGGAACAAGGAGGCGACGATGCTTTTACTTGGATAGATCACCTAAATGAGGGAGGTTTATCCAAGTCAACGACGGCGCTGATGAGCAAAATATCTCAATTGGATTGTATCTGCAATAAAGTTAATGGAGATGACTTGCTAATGACTTGCACTTTCAGTTAGCAGAATACGTGTGTAATGCGAGGAGACAGTAAAAGACTGTTTTTTAGAGCAGGAATGTATTGTAGAATAAGGGAAATAAATAAGGAAATAGCTAAGCATCAACACAAAAGAAAAAGGAAATTGAATAAAACGAGCAAAGACACATCTTTCATTCAACGTTCTTGTATTCACTTCAATAGGTACAGATAACTGGTAAGCATAATAATAAATACGATGTTATAAGTTATAGACATTGTAAAGGCATAAATATTACTATTTTACATTACATTGCATTACACTCCAAAACACTGCCCTTGTTGCTACCATGTATTGGTCTTCTTGTTTGGATTAGTTTGTCAATCTAAACTATGAATAAAAGAAATATTATTTGAACAACTTAATTTATTTACCAAAAAACTGAAAACTTTAATCTTCCTTTCCGCAAATTGTATGCAAATAAATATCAAATCTAGCCAGCTGTCAAATCACGCTGTCTCGGCCTACGTCACATAAAAAAGTGGAAAAAATAAAGGCGCAATCTTGTTGTCTGTCCTTCCTGCTGCAGTGACTATGCACGAAAGCAGTCGGCAACTGCAATGTGACAGTTAAACTGCGATCAGTGAAGCTCAAATCTAAAACAGTGTTTTTAAGTTTTTACGTAAAAACCGCGTGAGTAAGTGTAGAAGACGTAAAAGCAAGTAACTCTTAAAAAAAGTTAAAGCAGAAATAGAGAAGCAAAATGAGAGAAAATAAGAAATTCTAAATAAATAAAGAAAATTTTCCAATCGTTGGTGAATCAAAAGAATAAGATTATTCGGATTTATTTCGTTTGGTTAGAATTTGTTATTCATCGGCCTTCTCAATTCCGGGGATGTCACTGTGACCTGCAAACCAGATGAGGATGATTTTGAGCTGGCCTTAAGATTACTCAGATCCAACTGTCATCTTCTGTTTTGAAGCTCCTCAATTTAGATTATTTTCAGTGGGGGCAGAGGCCCCATAGGACATTGAAAGTCTGACGTTCTTCGTGTTGCTTAACAATAAAGTCCAATGAACACTGCTCATTAATACGCAACTACATTTTATCAACAACAATTATACATATTATATTACTTCTCTAAACTGGCAGTCTTTTCTTGGTAACAAAATAATTGCTTTTTTGGATAAGTTCGTTGATTTGTAGTAGATATCGAATGCAAAGTGCTTAGACAGAATAACTTTGTCAAGTTCTCGTACTACTTGAGAATTTGAATTGTCTACAGTCAAAATATGTGTTTGGAGGTCTTACATTTGACGACGAGGCTAGAGTTTCATAGGAAGTTGCAGATATTTAAAGATCGACCCTTGGCTTTTCTGAAAACGTTCATGGGCTCAAAGTCCCACATTCTTTTATTCTTTTTTTTTTGTCTGAAATGTTCACACTATGCAATTGGTTGCAATTTGGTTTGACATTGTGTGAACAATTTTAGCAAAAAAAAACACAATCTGTCAGAAACTAGCATAATGGTGAAAACTCAGCTTGTTATGCTTGTTATTACTGCACGGAAACTGGGATAATCTGTTATGTTGATGATTGCGTATTACATGTTCCACGCGGGGGTAAACCACGCAACAGAGATCTCCAGGCAACTCGAGCCTCCGTCATCGACTCTAACTCATCAGGAGCTATGCCCAAGCGTAACGAGGCGAGTTTTATGACAAGACTTGGTCCAACCCCCTCGTTCTGGGTCTGTCAAGTGGTCGCTTACGTAATGGCATAGGCTTCAACTCCTGCCTCGGAAGTCATCATGATACACACTTTCGTACGCGATTTCATTGAAATTGATCTAATTGAGGAAATTTTGTATGGGAAATTGCGTAATTTCGGTCCTAATTTCTCATTGTGCCAAAATCACTCAACTTGGTCTAGTGGGAACATACTCTGATACTCCAAATATGTCACCTTCATCTTTCCGTCAATCCATTGGAAATACAAATGCTGCTGTACCTGAACAGACCACCAAGTTTATTGACATACGTACACATGTGTACTGCTCAAATGAATCGTAGGTGGTCAACTGGCCGGGGGATGCCTTATTACCAAGCAGCTCTGTCCTAAGAGATCGCTTAGTCTAATTAGATTGAGTAGGCCGAATCTTAGAGCTCTCATTGGCGTTATAACAAAGCATTGCGCTATAAAAACTAACGCCTCTAGACCAGGCTGCAGAGACGAGGATGTGGAAGAAACCATGCAACTGCAATGCTCTCTTAGACTCCTGGCTGAACTAAGCAGTATTAGAGTGTGCCATCGTCGTCGCTTTATTAAAACAACTAAGGGGTTTGTGAAATAGGTGACCTAAGTGTGCTTGCTGTCTTTCCGTACAGCATTCTGCCACCTCAACCTAACCTAACCTACATGTGAGTAGTTATATGTTTGAATGAATGAAGGTTTTTCTTTGTGTGTGAACAAGTTACTAGGGGCGGCATAAATTGGGTCTAATTCGGGCGGCCCCAACCCAGGCTACTCCACTAACCTGCTGCAAACATGCGGCAGTCTATTCATCTTTATATCCAATCTGAGGTATTTAAGAAGGACATTAGTTCGCATTCGCATTTCATACGAATTACCGAGATTTACGAA
This sequence comes from Eristalis tenax, assembly GCA_905231855.2. Classification (NCBI taxonomy): domain Eukaryota; kingdom Metazoa; phylum Arthropoda; class Insecta; order Diptera; family Syrphidae; genus Eristalis; species Eristalis tenax. The sequence goes on from HG993127.1 coordinate 40,864,648, forward strand.
GGAGCTATACTGTTTTCCGCCATTGGCTACGGCTTCAATAATTTCCTGCTTCTGGGCGACAGAGAGGCACTTCTATTTATTCTAACCCATCTTGGAAATTGAGAGCTTTGACTTAAGTGACAACCGACGAAGAACAAAGAAAACAGACAATCGCACAAATCCATAGATAAACTATAACAAAATGACGCGAAGGAAAAAACTTTAACTTAGAGAGTTCTACTTTTGTTTACCGCGAAAAAACATACGAATTATCAAGGGGACTCGAAAGTATGGGTTTTGTACGAATCAGAAATGAAGTATAATAGAGATGGCCATTAAATAATTCGGACACTAGGCTTCACCAACAAATGAACAAGGTTTTCTTCCCCTCTATAGGCTTCAACTGCGCAAATTTTGGAACAGCCAGGAGAGTATTATGCAGTCAAGAATGTTCATGGAACAAAACTACAATCCCAAACATGCCAAAGAAGCTCTTCGCCCGCGACTTCAAGGGTTGCTGGTCGAGGGTTGCCTGGTCGACTGTGGAAACTCGCCGTAGGTAAAGGCGGTGAAGCAGGCGCCACGCGATTACGATTTAAATCAGGTATCTCTGACCACGAAGAAACACACGCTTTTCCGTCCCTCTGTCTTTAATCATTCAAGGATCTCTCTCGTGTCTTAATGACTCATACGTAACCAACTTGAGTGCTACCTTAACTTAAATCTAGTGCACTTGACTCTGACCGCGCTGAACCAAATTAAAGGAGAAAAAAGAGTGTTGATAACATTTCTGCCTCCGGGTTTGATCGGCAAATTAGGACCTTGAGTCAACGTTCACCGCCAAATAGATCACGCTGGCTTAACGTTCTTAGTTGTTTAGGTGAATAGTGAACTGAACCGCTGAATTATACCGACACGTTTGGTTATAGTCGTCAACCCTGCTATGCGTCTACACTCGGTTATGTCATACGTATTTGGCTACGATACCAGAGTGCAAGTTATGGAATAACAACAACACCCAAGCTTGGCGAAGTATACAACAACGCAGAGAATAACACACCACCCAAGCTCCGCGTTATAAACAACAACAACAGCGCAACCAACATAACGCCATCCAAAATAGGATAAGACACTCCGAAGACGCTTGGTATAAGAGAAGCCACTTGAAGACTTTATCACCCCAGTCTAGTGGAGTCAGTGAACCGAGTGCTGTGACACAAGATTACTCATAGAGGAACAAACGGATTCTTTCGATATAAGTTTTAAATTAATACGAGTTGTTTTTATTAATTTACATGCTTGCTGCATCGGTTCCGACGTGGGATGTTTCCTCCAGATGACTGCCTCTCCTCCATTTCACCGTACATATGTTAATGGTTATACGCACTCCCCGCAAAGAAAACAAAAACCGTCGAGTCATGAATACCGAGCCAGAATGTGTGTGTCTGTTAGCTAATGCGGTATGATGATAGGGGAAGAGAACGTACCGCTATCAAGGGGGGGTACCCCGACCTCATCCTTGTTAAGCAGAAACAAGGTTCCCACAAAACCCGAAAATTACCAAAGTAACAATTTTTGAGGCCCTCAGAGCTCTCTACGGACGATCAGCATAATTTGAACTTGTGTGGGCCACGGTACTTCTGCACTGACAGCCTCATGTATAATTAGCACATCACTGTGAAATGATTCACTTTTAAATTACAACACTGCCTGGTCTTATTCGAGGAATAGCCTCCCTCGACTGCCCCCCTAACTCACTGCGACCCTAGACTCTCTTGCCAACCTCTAATCTGAGGTCTTTACCGGTTCGCTCATGTCGTTACTCCTCACGTACAGTACCCTCAACGTCGGTAACAACGAACATAAAAGAAAGAAAGTTCTTTAAACCTCGAAATACGTCGATGGAGTCGAACCCATAACCCCTTGGGTAGAAAATCTAGAATCACAGAACCTCGGCCATTTGGCTGGCCAAAAATCCTGAACTAGAGTTGTCCATCAGACAACGAGTTTTAAGCGAAAACATTTGACCCAGAATGGAACCCTAACAGAACTTAATACAACTGACCAAGGCGCGCTATGTGGAGCACTTACAGGGACATGGGTGCGGATTAAGCGTATCTGTGGCCTTGGTGGTATTTTGCAGGACTTGTAACCACTCTACGACGAACGTTTCGAAAGACCGAGAACATGTCTTCTTTCGCCAAAAATTCTCTCAGGAACCAAATGTGTACAGTTCTGTGGACAAGATTTGGTTGCTGTTGTTATTAGCTACAAAGCAAACGGAGGTGGCATAACTGCGTTGTTGCTTCACCTTACGACTCCTTTCTGCCGTCACCACCGAAGCGGAACTCGTACAGTACTGCGATAGCAGAAACCTGGGCCTAATCATTTGTTGCGATGCTAATGCTCAGAACTTCTTCTGGGGCAGAACCACAGAAGCGCAAGCTGGTCTTCCTTTGGAAGACCAAGGAACTAAAGCAAAAGTAGGTTTCTGCTTGGCAATAGAGTAGACCAGTTTTTTGAGTCTGAGCGCTCCAGTGCAGTGTTAAAAATCTCCCACAAAAAATGTGGAGCCTCATTACAGGACAAGGACCAAGAACGTCTTTTAAAAAGATTTACCTTGCTATAGGCACTGTGGCCAGGCGAAAGAAACCATGGAGCGCATACTAATCGAATGTCCACGAGATTCATCATGATAAACAGAACAGATGTAGAAGAACTTCCATCTAGAGGCGTTGCCAAAAGGGGTGCAATAGATATTTATGGTCGCAGCACTAGTGTCTTGCTGTGACACTCCCTAAGTCCTTCAATTCAACTCAGTTCATCCATTACGAGCGCACAGAGGAGGGAGTACATCTTCTTGTGGGTACCTCTGAAGACTTTTCTTGGTGCTGTGACTTCCTACTTCTTGACGTCGCTTATTCAGTCTCGATTGGTGCCATGTACCCCGAACCTGAGAGCATTGTATGTTCGGCTATACAAATTGAGTTCTACCCCAACACTGAATCTCAACCCTCACAAACTTTTGATATAGCAGTGATTTGAGACCATCACAACGCTTAACCCGTTATCGGCATACCCCTGGGTATGATTTCCCTCCATTCCACCCAAGGACAGAAGCAATTCCACAAACAGCCATTACAAAGTGAATGAGTCATCTAATGGAACACAGTTCACCTGTTTATGTGAAGGTCTTCGAATAGTTCGTAATTTGAATCGAGTAAATTGAGAATGCAGCCTCATTGAAACCCCTTCATTTATGGATGATGGAACTTGAAGGCAGAACTTTTCTCAATTCTCCACTTGCGCATACTGGATGTCCTGTCATTAACCTACTTGCACACAGAATCAGACCTCACAAAAATGACTACGACTTCAGCGTGAACTCATATTCTGCGGGAGGGATGGATATTTGTGAATACACCGTACAAACAGATTTGAACTGAACAACTTGGAAGTTATCTAAAGTCACTGGGGCAACATCAACAGGCAATAAAAAGATTAATTCATGTCGTCTCTTACCTTAACCCCGATTTTCACCCATCCTCACTGCTGATCCTTTTAAATCATTTCGCATTCATCTATTCGAGTCGTCCTTTTTCACTTCCAAGCAATATCACTGCGAAGTATCCAACAAATCAACTTTTAATTGGTTCCATTTAATTTACTAGAAAATGAGAAGAGCAGTACAAATGAGGGGCCTGTCTGCTGACGGAATAGAGCACAAAGAAGGGACGTTTCATTTCTTGCTGTGGGATCCCTTGTTCTGCTTCGGCTTCTGTATTTTTCTGTCGACATTCTGTGCCACAGTTTGAATTAAAAAATTAGCCACTTTGGTCATCGCGAAGCGCTCTTTGACTCGCCGGCCTCAATAAACTTTGAAAAATGATTTTACTTAGTTGTCGGGCGTTCAACGGATGAGATGAGGGCAGGGCGGTTAAGGAGATGAATCAGCAGGCGGAGAAGGCAACGGCAACGGCAAAGGTGAAGGCGACGCTAGAGGTTGCTGGGAGAGGATGGGAACTTTATAAAACAACCAGCCACGACTGGATTAAATTCATAATTTCCAAGATAGACGGTGGATACAGACGGTATGCAGAGAGACAAAGGACCACACTACTCATTTGTGCATCCCCCGAGGGGTATTCCCGCGATGGCAAGTTTTGCCCGGTCATTCATGGTCGTCGTCCTTTTACCGCCTGTCGTCATTTACGTCGTCTTCCTTTGTATGCCCCCTCATCTGCTCTCCAGTGTGGGGCATAATTTATTGCGAAACAACAAGTTTAATGTAATTTCCTTTCAATGCGCCACAGGGTGGATGGGAAGTAGTTCAATTTATGGGATAAGGGCAGATTTTTTCATGATTCGTGCCCAACGTCCCAGCGAGAACTGGACCGGTGGGGAATGGGCAATGGTGAGGGATTTCATCCGCAAGTTAACAAGATCCCAAACAAATAAAAAAAATAAAGCCCGGAAGTACATAAAACTGTCAGATTGTCCTTAAGCTGTCAGAAACGTTCAAATTTGACATCTGTCTACGGGTAATTGAGAAACTTTATTATTTGCCAGTGAGATGGTTTACGCGGTTGAACTCAGTGACAAAAGAAAGTCAGCGCTGGTGTTCCGCAGTGTGCTGCATGGGAGAGGAGTCAGTGTCCGTCAACTTCAAGGATGCACTTGACGCCTTTTGACCTTTGGCCGTTGGTGTTCGTGGCACAATCTCCCATCCACTGGAACTTGAATGGAATTTCTGGCTGTTATGTAGTTTTTAAATTGTCTGCTTTTGGAGTGATTGTTAACTGTAGGCATTGTCGTGGATTGTACGTGTGCGATGACTCTGAGTGGTTGGCAACTTACGTGGCCTGTTCATTTGCTGCCGTGTATACGAGTTGAAATATTGCATTCACATATTTACTTAATGCCACCGCTGGGGGGATTTCACTTTTGGCAAGTTCTTCGGTTTAACGTACCCTCTAGGAGAGCCACACAACGGGGCTGTTGTCGAACCACACAAGCATCTGGGAAAGAGGTGAGTTAAGTGGGTCAGTAGGCTGTTAAGAGTTATTTTTCACGTTGAGATGAAAAATGCAAACATAAGCATAAGAACGGGAGAAAAAGAGGGCCTGCAATAAGGTATGCACTGAAAAAGAATGAATAAGAAAACTGAACAATTTGATAAAAGTGAACTTCCACAATTTCAAAAGGGTTATCGTCAGCTGATGTTGGGGAACATCATTTTTAACCCTCTACAGCACATGAAGCGATACTACATGGATTTTAATTTCCCGTCGCGGATTGAGGGCTCGGTACAGTGAACAATCCAATACAGTGAACAGACAATATTTGATACATGCAGGCTATTCCAAACTGTTAAGGAAAATTTCGATACAGTGAACTTAACGTTATTTTTATTGACTTATGCTCCAACTACACGCGAAATTGAACAACTTCAATTTCGAAATTGCCCAAAGTGTTAACACTACGATGGAATGGCCCGCTGAAGAGGACCTTCAATCCCATTCAGAGTTTTCCTCGAGGACCTCGGTCGTATGCCTTTTCCAAATCTGAAAAACAACTGGAGATGGGTTTGGCATACTCGCAAGCCTTCTCAAGTTCCATTCTTAGAGTGAAAAGCTGGTCGGTTGTACTTCCCCATCCTGGGCTCGACCATAGCTCTAGAACGCGCTTCCAACACCTTAGCGTAGGAGCCCCGGCAGCTGACCTCCTCGCGGTGGGGGACGGGCAACAGGTTTGGGGTTGCGAGTTAGTAAACAGGTACGAGTTTATTTCGATGCAGCCCGAGCCTAGCTATCGAAGCGCAAACGCCCTCGAGACACGCAGAATAAGGATGCCTCAGATAATGCCTACCCTGGTGGACCCCGTTTGGAGCCAGGCCTGAATGGTGGCTAGCGTCTGGTGGCCGGCCTTTCAGACAAGTCAAATTCATAATTTTTTTGTGTAAGAGCAAAATGAATTTTAATAAGAATAAATGAATTTTTTCCTAAAAATTATCACAGTTTTCTCACAGTTTTAAAATTAGACAGTTGAATTTTTTCAACGATACCTACAGATTTTATTTATTAACTAAAAAAATCGTTCGCATAAATGCCAGGAAGGCTCAAAGTATAAATTCCACTAGTTTTCAAATATTTTCATACATTGGCTCATTTCCTTGCTTTAACAGCTCTTAGGGAAGGTTTTTGTGCGCCGACTTGTACACACAGGGATGTAGTGTAGCATTTATATATTGCTTCATTTTGAGAATTGTAGAGACTTACACACATTTTTACTAACGGAGGAAAGCGGGAGAGTTATGGCCGCGTGACAGAGACTGGACGAGCTGGACGTATGGTCACTATAAAAAAGAACGTTGCATTTTTAAGGACCAAAGGAACATACAAAAAAAAGTAATCTGCTGATCACCGTTCCCAGCGCTCTACCTCTTGCCAACAATGGATTGGATTACACGGATGTTTTGTCTGTTTTGACTGTTTTAACTAAAAGGTTGCAAGAAAGATGATAGCAGATAATTGGCATACATTTAAGGAAAAAGCAAACGAGAAGCAGCTGAAGTTTGTTATATTTTTTGTTTTCACATAGAATGTATTATTTTGGTAGAGTTTTAAGGACGGGTTGTTTTTTAGGAGAAAAATTTCCTCTTTTCATAAATTAACTAATTTTTAAACCGAATTGAAAGAGTATAGAGGCGCTTTAGTAATTACATCTTCTTTAAGATGCGTTGGGATTTTGAGCCATCCTATAAAGCTAGATGCCAACTAAATATGAGGCCACTTAGTGTAAGAAGGCATGCGCATGATATCATGTTCGTGAGAGACGTCCTGTGTTCACCTATTTTGTTGGCTATGTTCCCAAGATATGCCCCAGTGACCCTCACTGGATCGATCCCCAAGAGATCGTCATATGGAACATAGAAGAAACTATGGTCGCAATGAGCCAATCTCCAGATTTTGGAATTCACTCACATAGATTTTCATTTTTCGAGCGATCGCTATAAAATCATATTATTCAGTTTTCTGTCAATCTAAAGTAATGGGTAAATATACTAATTCGTGCGGTATTTTTTTTTTAATAAAAAATTTTAAATTTTAAAATTTTATTTAAGAAAAGCATGTACAATAGTATAATTCAAAGTATTGCCCATCTGAAGCTTTGACTTTTTCCCATCTTTCTGGCAAATAGTGGATCCCATCGCAAAAGAACTGCGCCGGCGTGGCAGCCAGGAATGAATCAAGCCAATTTTTTAATTTCTGCTCTGATGTGAACCGTATTTCAGAGAGGGCGTTCTGCATCGACCGGAACAAATGGTAGTCAGAAGGGGCAAGGTCTGGGCTATAAGGCGGGTGGGGTAAAACTTCTCATCCACTGTTTTCCAAATAGTTCTTAACCGGAATAGCAACGTGGGGCCGAGCGTTGTCATGGTGAAAAATGATTGCCTAGTGTCTAGTTGCATATTCCGGGCGTTTTTCGGCTACTGCTCTCTTCCAATGGATTATTTGTGTTCGGTAGCGTTGTCCATTAATGGTTTTACCCAGTTTTAGCAGCACACCCTTCTGATCCCACCAAGAACAGAGTATTACCTTCGTGCCATGGATGTTCGTCTTCGCCGTTGATTTGGCTGGTTGGCCGGGTTTCACATATGATTTCTTGCGCTTGGGGTTGTCGTAATGGATCCATTTTTCAAAAAAATCACCAGTAACAATCCGATGCAAAAATGACTTCCTTTTGGGGCGTTCCAGCAGCATTTCGGACATACAAAACCCCCTTTCGACGTCTCTCGGCTTGAGTTCATGTGGAACCCAATTTCTTTGCTTTTGAATATATCCAGGTGCTTTTAAACGCTTTGAAATGGCTGCTTGAGTGACACCCAAAGATTCTGCGAGCTCTTCTTGTGTTTGGCAACAATCTTCATAGAGTAAGGCTTCCAGTTCTTCATCTTCAGACTTGTTTGGCTGACCAGGACGTTCATCGTCTTCGAAGCCAAAATCACCACTTTTAAATCGTGCAAACCAGTTTTGGCGCGTTCGCTCAGCTATCGCATGTTCACCACAAACTTCCACCCAAAATACGATGACTTTCGGCAGCAGTTTTCTTCATATTAAAGTAATGAAGAATAACTCCCCGCAAAAACACTTTTTCAGGCACAAAGTCCGACATATTTGAGTGAAAAAAAAAAAAAAATTCGTTTACGCTTCAAATGACATATACTGAAATGACGTACAATGACAGTAGCTTTCCAACGCATGTTCCAATGGAATAATACAAGTTACGCCATCTCTTAGCAAACCGCACGAATTTAGTTATATACTCAAGTTAGTTTGGCAATTATAGGATGTGTGTGTGTGAAGAGTGTCCTCTAATTTTTGGCTCACCATATGGACACCCAAGTGTATGCCAGAAATTGTACGGACGTTTGGAAGACCGTGCCTCTTATATTGGCGAGTACGGTTTCCACAATCTTGTCAAGAACGATATTGACGATATAAGTCAAATATCAGCGCGTCTAATTCCTTTTCTGACATTGAAGGTCTCTGTGAGTTCGTTACCGACCTCGATGCGATAATCCTGACGTTTGGCAGTAAAGTCAAAATGGCTCTGTATAGCTCACTATGTATGCAGGAGTGTGTCGATCTGCATCTCTTAGGTTTTTCGAATATCTGCCGTAGTGTGAAAATTTGATCGATGGTGGAATTCCCCGGCCTAAACCGCATCACTCTTGTGGATCGTCGTACATGCTTTCCTCCGACCATATCTTACAGATAAGCTGGTGCGTGCACCCTACCAGCTTATCTTCAACTACCTAAAAGAGATCCGCATTCCGTCTGCACCAGCAGCTTAATTCGACTTTAGTCTTGATGTCACTGTCTTGTCTTCGTCTAGGTCGGGGGGATGGAATTCTGCTCTGTCATCGTCCACGGTGTGGAATGGAGTATTCCGACTGACAGCGGTATTGGTGTCCTCATCGTCGTTTTACAGTCTGCAGAAATGAGTCGTCCAAATTTTCAGTATCAACTAGTGCTCTCTCGTCTCGGCAGGCTTCTGCCGGAACATTATATCCATTGGATAATTGTTATCCTTTAGTAAAGCTTTTTGACATCATTCACATCATCGTCTCGATAGCGCACTTTTCGTGCTCTTTCTTCTTCCTCCTGAGAAGCCAGGTGTCTTCCCTGCGAGATCACGAACAGTGGTTGTACATGATGCAACGTTCGCTGGTAGGCTTCTTGCTTGGCTGCATGTGTCTGCCTGCACTCGTTGTGAAACCAGGGTTATTTTACCTATCGTTAAACTCAGCACATTTGTAGCGTCTCCGATGGCTAAATGACTCCGTTTCCACCATTCGTCTAAGGTTTGTGCAAGCAGCGTCGATCTTTCGCAGAGTTTCAGGCAGACTCGATCGGAAAAGTTCCTGGTTGTCCGCTACGATTGTAGCTTCAAACCGTGGTTCTCTTCCTCGACGCCGTTCTTATCTCGATGTCCGTGTTTTTACTTCGGCTGCAACAAGGAAATGGTGCGAGTGGATGTTGGCTCCTCGGAACGTTTGGACCTCAAGAATACTGGAGGAGTACCTGACGTCGATCGCAACACAATCTAATTGACGGTTGATGGATCGGGGACTGCCCTTTATGGATATTGAGGCGTATGAGCCGCGCGCTACCTTCAGAGAGGTTGCACTTAGACCACCAGCCTGAGTCCATTATCGGACGTTTTGTTATGCAGGCTGTACTCATTACCCTGCGCAGCCTTTAAATCTCCTAGACCGATCTGGGTGTCGTAGCTTTTTCTAGGAGAGCATAGAAGTCAGCCTTTCTGCTGTCACCTTTGCCATCTGACTGGCCATGGGCGCAGATTAGGCTGATGTTCTCGAATTTGGCCTTGATGCATTGTTGTGAGACTTATTAACCCTTTCTGCGTAAGTCCGCCTCGTTGTCTTCCCTCTCTGTAGCAATCGCCGCAGTAGATGTCGCAGTTTCTCATCCTCTTTGTGCCCACATCACAAAGCTGTGATTGCAACCTGAAATAGAATGGATATTTGCGGAGCTGCACTAGTGAATGACTGGCATTTAAACTTTAAGTCCTGGTTTTCCAAGATAAACTGCGAAATAATATAAAACAATTCATCTATTTTCGTTCAATTTCGCTAGAAGGAGCTGGAAACGTTCAAGGAATAAAGGCCAATCGCAAGCCGAGTCCTCACATGCAGAACAAACGTACACACTTCACATACAGTTCCCAGTATCAAAATAAAGTTCTCGAGTGTAGGTGTCAATTTCAGTGCCGTTTTAAAAGTCCCCTGATAAAGCGCCAAAAACTGGGTGAAACCAAAATGTATTCCAGTGCATGCTTCAGTTATGAAAACCTATTCATCCACACTTGTCCTTCACTCAAATGCTTCACGAGAACACTTCAAACTTTTTGATGAGCATACAGAGCACGCCGTGCTTCGGTCAACTTCATTTAAGTATCACCTTATACATGTGCAAACTGGAACAATGGAACAATCTCTAGGGGGACTCCAACAGAAAAAAAATAAAGTTCCTACCGCGTCCCTGGTTGGTGTCTAAAAGGGACCCATTCATCTTCGAAAGCTGACAGCAATTGTTTTAGTTGAATTTTTTCTCCTCCCCCGTTCACCAACCTCATTGGGGGAGGGGGGAAAATCGCATATCCATTTGGTGAAGATTTTCAGTCGAAAGGGACAAAAAATGCATGCAAACAGCAAGTGTGGTCTGCGCTTCGAAAGGGAGTTTACGATTAAATGCACAATGAAGGGAAGCATAAGTACACGATCTAGTGAATGCGGTTTTAAGTCCCTCCTAATCTGATGAAGGGGGTAGTGATGCGCATATCGTTTAGTCTTTTACATTTTTTTTTTTTTTTGCTTTTATCAGGAAACTTTTTCAATTGCACTCGTGTGCTGGTGCAGGGGGATATTTGCGCGCTCTATCTTAAGTACTGCGAGCAGTAAGGTCTACAGAACTAGAGTTTCTAAACAATTTTCGGTAAATGGCTCTTGAAAGAGGTTGCACGAGAGAGGATTTTGCGATAATTAAGGACCAAGTTTATGTGTGTAAGCTGATTTTGAGAGAAGTCGCTTTTGATGGATGCCAGAGATAGGACAAAGTCATAACTGAGTTAAGCACTTGTCATACTGAGCTACGGATTTGGAGGGTAACTATGGGCCAGTGAGTAGTTTCGCCACTTCAACGTACTTGATAATGCGGGGATGTCTGTCAGTGTACGGGTTTGCTGCGGTTGGAGTGATTTGTGCCGAGGCAAAGTGCGCACAGCGATGTGCGTTCGTCGACGTCGTCATTGCTTTGTTCGTATGAGGGCACATATCAGAAATGGTTCAAGCATGGTGGGGTGAATTCACGCGAATCTTTTTAGTGCAACTGACGCATTAATCATTGCAAGAACCCTTTCCCTCACAACACGAGCTGAATGAAGTTTTTCAAATTGCAATGATGAACATTTGCTTTTGGCCGAGAGTTGTTGGCGAAGCTGCATACATGTGTGGCCGTGTCAGCCAAACATTTGTAGGCACATTAAGACTTTAAACTGGAGAACATGCGACGGGCATGTGATCGGTCTTCAGTTAGGTCTGGAGAGCCATGGCTTCTAATTTGTTTTGACTGACTTCAGTTCATAGCAAGTGTGTGCGTGTTATTTGACTGTCGGGCTAAGGCACATCCGCCATATGCAGGCCGGAGAGCTCTCTCCTCTGGCCAGTAAGTATTGGTGAAGGAGAAATTGTCACAGCATGCTCGACCTGGCTGTGTGTGGAAATCGGCGTCCGCTTCCTTAGGAGCAATCAGCAATTACGGAACTACGGAAATCACACAGATCGGACGGCGGATCGGGGCCATGCGGTCGAGAACCTTCACTACTCTTCATACACACGTTAAATGGTAATAATTGGGCCCGTAGAAGCCTACGACACACACCGAACCAAAAAGATGAGCAGATACAACGAATGTAAATATTCGTACCAACGAAAGAAAAATATTGAGCCAACGAAAAGTTCACTAATTCTTGTCCGATGAACTTGTTCGTTGAGCCAGCGAATGGCTGTTAGTTAAAATATGTATAATGAAGAAATATATTTAGTTATTGTTTATTTAAATATATTTATTTATATATATTAAATATATTATATTTAAATATATTTACTAATAATAAAATACTTGATGTGTACGTTGGTTCAATGTACAGTGTACATTAACCCAACGAACATAGTACGTTCCCTCAACGAATGACGCCATTAAATAATACCTTATAACTAAAGAAATTTTTAAAATTTGAATCTGGATAAAATATACAATGGACACGCGGACTTGAACAACCCGATGTAAGCACCAGCCATTGTAGGACATGGAAAACAAATAATAAACCGACAACCGTGAGTATGTTTGCCTTTCTGTGATTTATTTTGCCTTACCTCCCTTGCCTACGACATTGAAAAGTCGGCGTTGAAACAATGTTGCTTAAAAAGTGTCAGGTTTATTAGGTTGGCATAGAAACTCAGCGCACTTACGATGATGGTGTACGCAATGTATGGTTATAAATGAAAAAAGAGAGGCAAGAATCGAAAGAATGTGTACAAGTAGAGGGAGTTTCGACTTAGTGAGATGTCACTGTACATATACAACACATCGTCTGAACTCTATCATAAAATGTATAAACCACAGAATTGACATCGGCTATCATACACAAAACGAATTTTGCCGAAAGAACACTCACAACCAGAAGTGAAGTCGAAATGTTCATGATTATCCGTCAAATTCGTCGATGGACTAGGGGTCAATCAGCTGTGAAGTTGGGTATCTCTATCATACTTCATTTCTGCTTACAACACATAAAAAAATTAAAATATTTAAAATATTCTGATCTCTCAGCATTTCTCGTGTCGAATTGAAAGAATTTCACGCTCCTTAGCTAAACTATTTTTTTTCCAAAGGAACATCCTATTGCAAATGTGCTCAGGGAAGAGGGCTTGGGTTTGTTGGACTTCAAAGGATTGTAATTTCCTATGTCTTGCGTTTGCTACAAGGTGCAATAACAACCGTTTGAATTGTGCGGAATTGACTTTAAACACCACTGCTTCAACCATTGACAATTATGTGTAGTTTAAGCTTTTAGTTCTGGGCGTCAACTATGTAACTCGATTCAAATTTTCTCATCAACTCATATCCAATTCGAAAGTTGTTTCCGATTCTACACTACATTGGTACCATGCATGAAAGTAGAATCGAATGCCGGCTATGCCAAGTAATTTGTGCAAAATTTGGTACGTTTTAAATTTGACAGAATACGAGTCAAACTAAAAAATTATTCCAAACAAATTTATTAAGTGTAAATACAAATTTGTTGGTTATTTGAATTAGCAGTGATTTGTGCTCAATATGGATAGTGTTGCATTGTGGTTCTACGACGAAGAAATTACGGAGCGGAGTTAGAAAATTGAACGGAGACGAATCAGGGACAGATCAAATATTTTGGAGCTCAAAAGAAAAGAGTTTCGTTTAGTTAATCCCAACGCCATTATTTTATTTACATAGTTTATTTTTTATATTCTATTCTATGTATAGTCGATTTCGAAGGGCTCTGCGATAATTTAAGCAAAAACATTTAGATAAAGAAGATATAAAATAAATATAGGAAAAACCGACAGTAAAAAAATTCTTTTTAAGTGATTCTTTAAAGAGATCTGTCTAGCGAAGCTGGCACAGTGTCCGCTAGTCTTTTAATAAGTACGTTTATTGCTAAGCTTTGATGTAGCCGCAATTGACTGCATTCCTTCCAGCAGTGGTCAAATTGATTAATCCTCTTTCTTTTGCAATTTACTGTAAAGAAATAACCTTATAAAGGGTGATTTTTTAAAAGCTATAGGAAACATAAAATTCAGGAAAATGCATGAAATCTTTATTTGAATCGATAGTACGGTCCATATAATTTCATGTTTGAAGATTATTTTATGCAAATGTTGACCTTGACTGCGCCTCAAATGGTCCATCCGCTCAGTCCAATTTTGGCATACTCTTTCCAACATTTCGGCCGGTATCTCACGAATAAATGCTTCAATGTTGTCTTCCAATGCGTCAATTGAAGCGGGCTTGTCTGTATAGACATGAGCTTTAACATAGCCGCACAAAAAATAGTCTAAAGGCGTTAAATCGCACGATCTAGGCGGCCAATTGACCGGTCCCGAACATGAAATAAAATGTTCACCGAACTCGCCTCTCAATAAGTCCATTGTTGCGCGTGCTGTGTGGCATGTGGCATGTGGCACCGTCTTGTTGAAACCACATGTCATGCAAGTCGAGCTCTTGCATTTTGGGCAAAAAAAAGTTGGATATCATCTCACGGTAGCGCTCACCATTCACAGTTACGTTACGATTCGCATCATCTTTGAAGAAGTACGGTCCAATGATGCCACCAGCCCATAAACCGCACCAAACTGTGACTTTTTCTGGATGCATTGGTAGCTCTTGCAATGCTTCCGGCTGATATTCACTCCAAAATCGACAATTCTGCTTATTTACGTACCCATTGAGCCAAAAATGAGCTTCTTCTTAAACTGACCATGAAATGAAAGAAGCGCGCGATGAACTTTCTTAACAGAGCACGCATTTTGATGATGAAATTCAATAATTTACAAGCGTTGTTCGTTTGTAAGACGATTCATGGTTAAATTATAGACCAAATTGAAGATGTTTGACAGTGAAACAAAACACGAAACGTGCGTCAGCTGTTTAAACCAGTGTTGCCAAAAAGATAATAGCTAAAAAATCACCCTTTACTTATAAAAGTTAAATGTTTTCTCGTATTTTAATTAACTTTAGTACACACTTGCTGATATTCCTGTGTCGTCATTTGTAGGGAGTTTTTCTGTTGTTGTGGGTTCAAATATTAATATTCCTTATATATTAAAAAAATAAGGTTTGTTTTTTTTTCTTTTAAAAAATTATGGCGATGATGACGTGACAACATAATTCACAACAAACCACAACTCAAGACGAACGCTTATATACACATTCTCTTAGAAGCAATGAAGCTTTCGTTTACTCATCGAAGCCTTACATTGACTCAACGAACACTTTCGTGGAAGCTAGGTACGATTTAATTGGCACAACGAGTTCTGTCGTTGGCTCACTTTTGTTATCTCAACGTTCGATTTTGTTGACACAACGAACAAGCAACGAATGATTTCGTTGCCACAATGACATGTTGATACAACATCGCTTTCTTAGAACCAATAAAAAATTCCATTGGCTCAACGAACACTACGTTATTAAACGTCCGCCCCACACAGCGAAGAAGAAATTGAGGACACCACTCACTATCTCTGTCATTGCCCCAGTCTCTGCTTGGTGAGACAAAGAACACTGGGAGACAATACTTCTTCCAGAATCTTCATGATATAACAGGGATCCCACTAACGTCCATTTCCAGGTACGTCAGAATGTCTGGATGGCTAAACAGGACCACATAACAACGGCTGCTGCACTAAAAAAGAACAACAACAACGAGATTAAACAACACCATCAGCAAGAACGAGAAGGACGTCAGGAAGGTATTTACACCCTCATGGGTATCACAATGGGTCCAACAGGACCTCAGTGCGGCGCGGACCCACCGTGTCAACCAGCTCACCTACCTACCTACCAGCATATTGTATCGTGGGTGAATCCCTTTTTTTGTTCGTGATATTTCAGATGATTATGGCCAGTTAGCGCAGCTTTTTGTTGCATTGGAGATAATAGTCGGGTGGTCCCACAGGTGGGTAAAACGTTTTTGACTTTCCAATAGCTAGCTTCATGACTGTGTCGTCCAGTTTTTTCTTGACGTTAGCCAGTACAATACATGCCAATACATGCGATTGCCTGGGATGGGTCCATTTCGGCCCCTTTCCTGGCAAGTTCATCTGCTGCCTCATTGTCAGTAATGTCCCTATGGCCTGGGACCCAAAAAAGAGTTATCGAATGCTGTGTGCCAAGAACCTTGAGCTCTACGAGACAGCTTGCGACTGGCTTGGACTTGATGTCTAAAGCCGAATATGCTTTAGTGGCCGCTTGACTATCAATTAGAATAGTGAATCAATATAGAATAGTAGTCAATTAGGTCGCTTCTTTGACCGCAAGGACCTCCGCTTGAAAAACACTGCTGTAGTTAGGTCACCTAATGGAGCAGCGCATGTTTAACAATTCGGAGATTGATTACAAATCAGTAGATGCTAACAAGTTCAAGGTATGAGTCGCGCATCGAATTCTTCAAGTTCAATGCCGTCATCAGAACGAGGCTAGCAATCTTAAGATGCAACACCAAACACTCTGAATGCTTTGATTAGATTTGATCCGTTAGCAGTAAATGTTCATCAATAAGTTTGAATGCTGTTGGCCGGCTTACAACTTTTAAATATGGAATGGCAAACTTCAAAAGCCTTCTAAAAGATTGGTCTTCAAGAATAGATACGGGCAAGGTGTTACTAGCAATGAACTGAATAAGCTCGTTTAAAACTGATAATAGGAGCGCGCACAATGGATTGTTAATACCCTTAAGTGTCCGGGTTCAAGACACATCACGGGCCGAAGGTGTAGAGAGAGAAAGTGAGAGGAGGTACCTGTGCCCATTGGTTTTTAATATCTGCGGATTGAGGGATTATTCTGGGGGAAATATTGGGCTGGGAAGAGCATTCCATATTCGTGTCGTGCGGCTGATGAATGAGTCTTTAAATTTAATTGTGCGTCCGAAAGTAGGCTTAAGTGTAAACTGATGCTCATCAGTTCTGTCGAGACGGGTATTGCGAGTGAATTCATGGGGAGGAGGAATGCAGTTGGCTAGCTTACTTGAGCATAGTTTGTTAAAACAGCGATAAAATACCGATAGAGACGAGACGGTACGTCGATGTTCGAGCGAGTCTAATGACTCTGCAATATTGTTGTCTCCTATAAGTTTTATCGCTTGCTTTTGGATTCTATCTAGTAGGTGCAGGGTGGTTTTGGGAGCACCAGACCAGATATGAGCGTTGTACTCAAGTTTAGGGCGTATATAAGTAAGCACGAGTGCCCCAAATACGTTCGGTACTGTGGGAACTACATGATCTCACAGTAGCGCGCAGAGATGCCGTCAGCAGAACGCAGTCAACACCTGTGTGCTAACCGAACGAAGTAATGATGCTGATGCAGCGTCTGGGCAGCACATAGGCTTAAGTTACATTTAAGGTAATTGTATGTTAGAAGTAAGGTAGAAATATATTTCAATAAACGCGGTATCGCTAGTTTTTTTCCAAAAGAAGAGGTCGTGTTTTAATAATTAACTGGCGCCCAATGTAAATATGCCTTATAATGCCAAATGAAGAAGAATGAGTTTTTGAAGCATTGAATTCCCTTCCCCAGTTAGTTATACTGTCAAGATTGGAATTCAATGTGCTTAACTTAAGCTGCCGTCCCAATTCTACGGCCGAAGGGCGGGGTCGTGAGTCGTGGAGTGAATATGAAAAGCTGATGGTGCTGTTATCAACGAAGGAATGGATTGGATTGGAAGTAGCAGACAAGAGATCATTTATAAAAATGAGAAAGAGTGTTGGAGTATGTTTGTCTGATTAAGTTGGATGTTACTTGCTTTTACTTCTGAACGCCGCGAGTTATACGTGTGGGAGCCAATCGTAGTCCCCGAAAAAAAATAAACACTAAAATAAATCGTTATATGTCTTTATTGACTTGAGTCCAAACATCGAGTGAGTACTTCATCTATTATTCTATCCTTTAACACAGAAATCTAACAGGACTTATCTTAAGACAATATAACAAAAAGAGAACAAAACATAAGTTGTAGGTTGTACGCATTGGAAGGAAAGAGAGAGCACGATATACAACGTTATCGATGGCTTCGGTTGTAACTTGGCTGTGGCGTCCTTCATTTTGTGCACAGCAGCATCACGTGAATTTTTTGGCTTGGCGCGTGCTTGGACAATCGCAAGCACGTGGCTTCGGTTTGGCTTGGTTGTACCGCTATTCATCCAATGCATAACAACAACACGCGAGAGCTTAGGCTTGGCTTGGTTTTACCGCATTATCACTCGAGTGGCATGGGCGCATGTTTGGATAAGTAGAGGCACTGACAAGTACAGTCTGCACCGAATGCCGATAGTAAGCCATGTTACTGGCGGTGTATTTTCTGGCTCAAAATTTGGATCATACACAAAATCATCCGATGAAAATTCAATCTGAGTAAACAACTCATAAGAGCACTTTTAATAAAAAAAAAATAACACGAATCATTTTTTGTAGCTTACTTTGTAATGATTGTACTCATGATGATTGTTTACGAAAACGTAAATCATCAATACGTATGATTCTTAATATGTGCTTTTTTTGGTTCATTGGAAATCTCCGAATTAGCCAATATGACACACTGTGCCAACTAAAGTCAAATGAATTCATATTATTTCCGTTGAAGTCATTGACAACTAATATACTCTAAATTCATTTTTTTTTTCAAAAGAATGCAATCATTTGGCTTCATTCAAAGATTGTTAAAAATTGACTAAGTCAAAAAAGGCTTCAAATTAATTTGGTTGCATTCAATTGAATTACGATCTCTAAAGAATTAATTCTTTTACAACTCTGGTAGTAACAATGGGAAATTGTTCGGAAATGTAGACCCCCACGACCAGATGATTTATTCATTTTACTCCTTCAGTTGTGAGAACAATAAAGAGCACACTTCTCGAAATAAAATTATTGTCTTCAAAACCAGTTTCATTCATTGCAGACCTAAAGAGAGACCTTACCAACACTGTACCTATCGATTTGGCATCCATCCTAGCGACTTTTACAGAAGTTGCAGAGACGATGACCGAATGGACTCTGTTCGTTATCTGCTCTGCAAGTTTCAGAGAAGCAGTCTTGGGCCAGACACTTCCTAGATGGACTGGAGTATGTATTTAAAGAAAGTCAAATTTATACGAATCTGGTTGGTTTTAGTAAAAGGGAGGCCGCACGATTTACCACAAGAGTACCCGTGATCTTCACCTACCTACATTTGGCAAAACTGGTGGAAACGTACAAAGCTGTGTACGTGAACTAACACGTTTTTTATTGACTTACCTGACTATCGTACATCCTTGCGCATGAAACACTCTTCTTCTTCTTTATTTGGCGCTTTAGTCCGGGTTGGACCTGAGCCTCAACCAACAAGCCACCTCTCCGACTGCCTCCAGTGTCGCACGCCAAGTTGGTTGAGGTTCCTCGTCATCTTAAAGGCGAGCGACTTCTGTTGCGTTGTCCCACAGCTTTGGAATCGAATACTCTTCGGGCCACAACTGAGTTGTCCATACGCTCAACGTGGCTCCGCCACCTTAGGCGTTGGATCGGTAGACCACTGTCCGACTGCCTCCACTGTCGCACGCCAAGTTGGTTGAGGTCCCTCGTCATCTTAAACGCGAGCGACCTCTGTTGCCTTGTCCACAGGTTTGGAATCGAATTCTCTTCGGGCCAGAACTGAGTTGTCCATACGCTCAACGTGGCTCCGCCACCTTAGGCGTTGGATCGGTAGACCACTGTCCGACTGCCTCCACTGTCGCACGCCAAGTTGGTTGAGGTCCCTCGTCATCTTAAACGCGAGCGACCCCTGTTGCCTTGTCCCACAGCTTTGGAATCGAATACTCCTCGGGCCTGAACTGAGTTGTCCATACGCTCGAGGTGGCTCCGTCACCATAGGCGTTGGGTCCGTAGACCACTGACTGTGTGTGGTCTACTCGCTGTACAGCCTACATAGTTCGTGGTTGAATCTTCTCCATCAACTATTGTCAACAAAAACATGAAACCCTCACATCGCCACTAAAATATGAGGTGAGTGTTTATTATCTTCAGTGGTGCCCAGCGTTTTGCTGTGCTGAACTGGCAGCTAGTTCGAGATCACGCTACCTGGAGAGACTTGTTAGTCTCTATTCCCAAACAAAGAGGGTAGTCCTTGATTTCAGACACATCTTCTGTGCCACAAGAAGATGCACGCTCCCTTGGAAGAAATACAGTTCAAATAAACTCCGTAAAGTCAGGGAACAGCTTGCCTTGGCGCCATATGCGTCTTCGGTTATTCCTGTCCGACAAGCTGACAATTCGAATGCACTTGATAGCTCAGGATATATACATAAACATTGTGACAACAAAACCTGATTTGTTCAAGAGAAATTCATACGGAAGTATGACCAACTCATCACATGGACTTCCATCAAAACCTGATATCTGGTCGTACATTTTCATCTCCGCAATATTGTGCTGATTATCCTCAGTTGCAACTGTGACTTGACGTCGGTTGACCATCACACTTGGTACCGGTCAAGGACTTTGTCTTGATTTTGTTATGAATGCATGAATGTCTGCCGCAAATAGATCATCTTTGTTTTCTCTCAAATTGTCCTGTCCCCTCACGCACTCAGAGTTGCATGAATGCAAAAATTCATTTTCTGAAACTAACAATGGTCATGCTGTGCTTGCTTTATGCCTTTGTCTCCGTGTCCATGCATGAAGACGTATTAATCTCCAAGGACTTGGAGATTTCTTTCAGATCTCTTCCCTGACGTTGGCACACATGATGCAACCATCATTTGGAGCACTGGCGACAGTGCAACCTAGAGCCACTTTTTCATTTGCACCGCAAACTTCCGCCGGCAAAGTGCGAAGCTCGCGAATTTTCATGTTATTTTCATATGTTCAATTTTGTTGGTCGCAGGTAGCGGTAAATTCTCTACACACACTTATTGTTTTGTAGGTGACGTACGAAAAGGTGATTCGCTAGCTTGTGGATTGTGTTGGTGGAATTTAATTCCCCATGGGGCAGGGGAATCTGGAAGCACCTTCGATTGAAGATGGGGTACGTAACTCCCGTGGGCCGTCGTTGGTGGCTGCAAACGAGAGAGGGTGGGAGGGGGGAGATAGAGTGAATCTGTAGCATCTCTCTTTATGGATGGTGGCGGAGGAAATGGTGGCCAACGGTGGCATCCGAAAATCCAGAGAGCAGGAGCTACCGGATGCGGTCTCCTTTTAGAGCTACTCATATTCGGAGATCAGGTGTCTAAGGTTCTTCCAGGGCCAGGTCGGGACCTAAGCGATAAAAAATGTTGCCTGTCCTCCAAGTTGGGGATTGTCCGTGAGGTTCATTCCATCCTCACGTCTTCACGTATCTTCAGTTCTTGCCTCAGATTGCTGCCGATAAGGACATAATTCATGTTAACTACCCAAGCAAATGCTTGTGCAGGAAAATAGTTGGACCAAAATGGAAAATGCGACCCACAACACACTGGCTCTACACGACAATAGTAAGACCAGGACTGACTTACGGAGTACTAGCGTGCTGGTAGGCACTACAAATAAAGAAAATCTTATCAGAATAAGGAGATTACACAGATCGGCATGCAACTGCATTACAGGTGCACTCAGATCAACACCCACGGCGGCTCTCGAGATCTTACTCAATCTCCTTCTCAATGGGAAGCTTATTGCCACGCATGCTGCAGTAAGACTGAGGGAGTGTAAGCATTTTGGAAAGGCCCACTTCAAATAGCATATCGAGCTTCTTCATAATTCGAAGATTCCTAAACAATCTGACTGCATCCTTCGAGGACTTCGAAATTAAGCACGAAAGGGCTCCTCCCCCCAGCAGCTGACCTCGTAGTGGTTAGGGAGGGCAAAAGTTTTGGGGTGTAGGAGTTTATTTTCATACATCCCAAGCTTGGCGAACGAAGCTCAACCTCCAAATGATAAAAGGAACACGTTTGGGCTCGGATATTGCCTACCCTGGTATGGCTTACCCAGGGCCCCATTTGGAGCCAGGCCTGAATGGTCGCAGTATGCGAGCGTCTGGTGGCCGGTTTGCCGGAGCTCCACAACATCATGCCATCTGCAAAGCCGCTAATTCTCACTGCCACAACAGTAAGATCAAGGTCATGGAACCATCATTGGAAGAACTTGGAACAACAGAAATAAAAAAAAAGGAAAAGAAGCACTACCCCCACAGGATTCGAACCTGAGTCCCAACGATCTGAGCTAGCGCTAGAACCACCAAGCTAAGAACGACACTAGCGCAAGATGATCTAAGAATAGTGACTTACTACAGCCACAACAACCCCTCCCCCCAATACCACCCCACCCCCACCACCTACACAAATCCTAATTTGAAGTAGGCGAACATTTTTAAAGGCTTTGGGCCTAATACATTTCATTTGATAATTTAAAAATTGTCTGCATAGTGGGCTTTATTTCAATTGGCAAGAGATTCCAAAGTTGAATCGCATGAACGAAAAATTGACGGCATGTGCCGAGGCATTTGCATCTAGGAGCTGTTAATTGCGTAGTTCTTTGGTTTCTTGCAAACTTTATTTTTTCAAACCGATAGACTGATTCCTCGATGGTCTATATTCTGTGCAATGGCATCATGGTCCTGAAATTCATCAACCCCATTAACGAACATCGGGTTATTTGTCAGTATAGTCGAAGATATACTCGTATCTGCTGATACTAAATATATACCTCGGGCAACTATTATAGGCCACCGTTAGTATTCTTTTGGACTCCTGGTCCATGTTGGAAAATATTTCGCAACCGTATGTTAAAATAGGCAAGTCAAACAATTTTATAAGCTTCAATTTTCTGTTCGTTGGAAGATAATTTGCAGATCGGCCGAGCCCACGAAGTGCATCATAGATTTTAGACACATCCCATTTGAGGAAACTCGGGCACATTCAATCGGGCTAAGATTTAGACACAACTGGGGGAGGGCTTTCGAAAGTTTTGCATCCACTAATGACCATAGCTTTGGTTTTAGTGGGGTCCAGATTAAGATGATTCTCTAAAGACCATTCATAGACATTATTTACATTAATTGCGGCTTGGATTTTGTCTGATTTCGGAAACAAAGAATATACTCGCACATCGTCAGCGTAAATGTAATGATCACAGGTTTTAATACATTTGGAGATGTCATTTATAGAGCACAGAAATAAAAGCGGGCCAAGAACGGATCCCTGAGGAACACCTGAAGGAACGAGACGGCATTTACTATTGTGGAACACGCATTGTGAGCGATAAGCAAGATATGAACCGACAAGATTGCATAAGGAGCTTTTGAAAGAAAATAGAGTGGGGAGCTTATTTATAAGTATTTTGTGATTTACACGATCGAATATCTTGAGAAATCTAGGATCCAAACCGATACGTAGGTCATCACATACTTTTAACTGTGGCTGTGGTGCAGTTATGCTTACACCGGAAACCAGACTGAGACTTAGCAATGAGCTTCTTTTTTCATTTAAATGTGTTTTGATTTGGTGGCTTAGTAAAGCTTCAAAGCCTTACTTAACAATGAAATAATTGCTATTGGACGGTATTCCGGGTTTTGATGAGATGACGAGGTTTTAGGTATAGGGGGCAGCTTAACAATTTTCCAATTTTCAGGAAAAACAGAAGTGGTTATGATTTTGATGGGTGATAGTTGGCAGTAAGATTTTTATAAATTGTGGATGGATTTTGTCGGCCCTATTGCTTTAGATTTTATATCAAGAGTGGCATTTCCAACAGTTGTTTCGTCAATTCGAGAGAGAGAGAGAGAAAATGTTCCTTTATGATTGTGATTGTATGGGAGAGGACTCAAGGGACTGGATCTTCTATATTAATATCAACTGGCATCGAACATGAGTTGGCAGTACTAAATTTATTTTTCTAATAACTCCTCTTATTTCTTCGAAAAAGAACAGTAGCTGCATTGCGAGCGCCTTTAAATTCTCTAAGGATGGCAATGCACCCATGTCGTCACCACCTGGAGTACAATAGATTTCGTGTTTTGATAAGATCACGCACTTCTTGTGTAAACCATGGTAACCTTAACCCTTCTTCGTATTTTTACTGGGACATACTTGTCAAAGAGATATTGGATTATATTGCTAAAAAATGCTATTTGAGAACTCGTGTTATTTGTAGGCTCCGATATTCGTTAATAAGGGACTCCGGATTGATGTCAATGTATTGGTAGGACTTATGAGTTTATTCATTCGCTAAAGCTGGAAGTGCATCTCTTGTTAACAAGAGCATATCGTGATGTGAGAATGCAGGTGCTAGAAGTTGGTCATAGCGCAAAATTAGGTTTGGGTGCGAGACCAGGGCAAAGGCAATTTAAGACGGCTGCCTATTGGGTTCAAAATGTGTTGGTTGTCAGGTGGAGTGATGCAATTGCAACTTTTGCTGTTTTACTAAGAAAATTCAGATTCAGATCACCACAAATCACAATCCTGGAGTATAAATTGGAAAACTCTTCTAGTGCGTCGCTGATGTGCAAATAATGCGAATGAATTCAGTATTTACTAAAATTATTTGGTGGCAAGTCAAAACTCATGTGTATTCATACCAAATCTAGTAAACACTTAAAATACAAGCTTCCACTAGTGGTACTAGTAATAACCTAGACCTTTTACTACTAGACGTTTACTGCTGAATTTTTATTCATAATGCAGTAGTGACCTCTTTCGAGTGACCAAGCTAAACCCCGAGGTGACAAATTCTCTCCTCGCATTTTTCTGTCACCTCACATCAAAATAAAAAAAAAAAACGCCAATGGTCCTGAGCATCTGCCACCATCATAAAAGCAACGGTGCCAACACATGTCATGATCTTGATGTGCTTAATGCGTTCTTATCAAGACATACTTACGGGCTGATAGGTGGTGACTTCAATGCAGGACACAGAGTCAGATCGACAGGGGGAAGCCATCGTTAAATGGGTAGAGGAAAATGCGGCCTGATCGTGATTTCCCAGCCCAAGCCCCCCTACCCAAGGACACCATCGATACTGGTAAACATCCTACCAGAGATCCGAAACTATTCCTGCGAGACGCTAACCAGTGATTCCGATCACGAGGCGGTCAACTTGGAAAATCCGATATTTACCAACACCCGACCAGAAGGGGACTTCATCAACATCAGCTGGATGTAGCTAAGCTACAAGAAGATATACTGGAGAACATCAACATACCTCCAGTAACAAGGAACCTCACCAATACGGGATTAATAGAGCGATTGAAGGACTCGAGAACTCAGTCAACACGCCTGAGACCAGCAAAAACGTCACTTACCCGCAGGCAAAGGCTGAGGAAAATACTCCAGCGAATACACGACCGGGAGCTGAACACACGAGGCTGTTCTCAATGCGTTGAACTGGACGAATATCATGTTTCGGAACGCGGTACAAACGCACAACAATATGGTTGGAGAACAGGCTCCGCAAGATACAGCAACGACCCGACACATTCCGACAAATCCACCAAATCATCGGTAAGAGGAAGAAGCTGCCACAAATACTGATGACAAGCGAAGGATACGCAAGCACGCCGGCGGAGAAAGCAGAAGCCGCTTCATCCTTTTTCGAAGGCAACTTTCATACATCACCGCCCGATGACCCGGAATTTGTCACAGAAGTCAACACCTACGTCAATGCACTTGAGACTTCATCCGCACCAGACATCATCTACAACGAAACCAACCCAGCGGACGACCCGGCAGAAACGATGACCTAACAACGGCCGAAGAAAACCCGTCGCAAGGAGAGACTCAATGACAGCCCAAGAAAAATGTCAATGCAAAGGTTTCGTTTTCTTAAAAAAAAGGTTTTCTGGGTGTAATTGGAATTATCCTCTATTAAAAAGACCACGCACTCAAATTGTTGATGTATCGTTATTTACCGCTCAACGTAAATACATTACTCAACTTTTATTCCTGTCAATACCAAATGTGTGTTGCAGCTTTGATATGAATACACAAGATTGTCGTGCGAGTGGCAAATATGGAGAATACAAATTTGTCAAAGCGACAGGACTAAGAGAATAAGGGGAACATTATATACCACGTTTATCATTCCTGCCCTGTTCTACTCTAAGGCGCGATGCGACGAATAATATGTACTTTATATGTGTACAACATCATCAAGCGTAGTGGACATCAGGTATTTCTCAGAATGCTGACGTAGTGGCTGGCTGCCATGGCTGCTTCCAGTTTGTAAAAAACTGGACACTACCCAATGGGATTGGGTAGACACATGCCGTCTGGACCAATTCCGGTGTCTGCTATGTGCGATGAATTCAGAAAATAAAAATAAAATCAGTTCTATCGCACAATCCCAACCGAAAATTTTATAATTTCATTTATTTTTTATTATTTTTATTTATAATTGACGGAAGCGTGGGTAATGTCAAGAGCAGAGCAAGAAGCTTTTGGGCTTTTTTGGATTTCAATCTTTGGTCGTGCTTGAGTCGATGGCATCTAGTGAAAAAGATTCCACCACGAACTGTACGGGCGGTACAGCGACATGAGCGTGTACGCCTAGCCACACGTCTGCGGATTCAACGCCTAAGATAGCTAGGCCTTGTAGAGTCTATGGACAACACTGCTCCTGATTGAAGAGTCTTCGACTCGAAACCAGTGGGATGCCTACGGATACGATGGAGCCCACAAGTGGAGAAGGACTTCTACCAACTTGAAGTACGAAATTGGAAGCAGTTGGGTAAAGACCCTGCTAGCTGGAGAGACTTGTTGGCTGCGCCCAGGATCCCGGAATGTAGCGCCACCAGAAGAAGAATAAATGGGATAACAATCTAGCCAGAGACTCTGAATCTGGACGTGAGATCAAAGTCTTAATTACCAGCCGCTGTCTTATGGGGGAACAAGGAAGAAAAATAGGAGCGCATTATAACGAGGAGTTCTAGAGGAAGATGATACGGCATCTCTTAACATCGGTACCCGACTAGTGATTGCAGCAGCTAGGCAATTATTTGGTAAGTTTTCTAAGGGAAAAGGAATATAACGGAGAACAATCAAAGGAGAACAACAGCCAGCATTAAGGGTATGAACGGCGGAAAATGCTAATCGAGTCTCTCTACGAACTCTTAAAGCTAAAGCTAAAGACCTAGACGGGTAGGTAGGTAGGGTGGCTGTATGATTTGAAGGAAATCATGCTCACTTAGACCATCAGGTTCATTGTGCTGTCACATTTCGGCTTTGTGTCTAAAACCCATTTAGCCTTTGACCTTGTTGTAGTTCCCTTTTGGAATTCGCTGGTCATTTGTTTCTGTCATTTATAGCCATTTAGTGGCTTAGAATTGTAGGCTATCCTTTGGATCTACGTTGCTCATATCTTCAAAGTGGTTGAAATAATATTCGCCTGTCAGTTGACTTCTGGTTTATGCAAGTGCAGGGCATGTTCAAAGGTAATGTATGATTGTTTCCTCTCTTTCTTCATCCATGCAGCTTCTGCAGAAGTCATTATAAGGTGCCCCAAGTCTTCTGGCATGGTTGCCTATGAGACTGTGGCCATTACTTTAATGATAACATTCCTGACTAACTTTAGGATGTAATCAGTCCTTCCTTGCATTAGAATATATCGCTTTCGACAGCCTGCAAGTGTCAACTTCTGACCAAGTCATCAGTTGCGATTTTATTGTTTTCAGCTGAGGCGGAGTGTCTCCTGATCTAGTGCCATTGACATACCCGCCCCTCTTCAGTTATCCGTACGCACCTGGCCGAACTTGGGCAGCATTAGTGTCAGCCATCTTCAGTGCTTGCCACAAGCACCAGCTGGTTTGGATCAAGTAGATCCGTGTGGTAACACAACTGCCCGAAGTTGTCCTGCAACCTGGCCCAATCTCAACCTTACGGAGTCGCTAGCTCCGCATTGTAACACAGTGGGCATATGCTGGCCTATGCATATGCTCCCCTTACATCTGTCGAAGCGGAACTCGATCCAAACTTGAATTTATTTTCGACATGATACCACGTATGCAAAATTGAATAAAAACGAGGTTTATGCAAATCTAATTTCTCACATTTCTCTCTCTCTCTATCACAATGTTCCTTTTTGCCTTTTAATAGAATTCGAAAAAAAGCGTACATAACTCCTTGCAGCGGTTCAAATCAAAACATCTTCAGATGGCTTGCCCATCGCCACCGCAGGCACTCGGTCTCGCATCCAGCATATTTCGAGAGCGAAAAACTTTTTTGCACTCGCCCCGCGGTCACGTAATCCAATTCTGATTTCATCTGCAAAATGTTTTGCGAATTACTTGTTCGTTGTTTTTGTTCGCTCGGTTTTTGATAGCTTCACTGTTTTGTTCTGCTCTAAAACTGTGTAGAGACCGTTCAAAAATGTCATTATTTTTGTAATTTCGCGCGGAGGCGAAATGAGATTACCTTCATTACTTTTTATTTCTCGCAATTAGTTTCAATTCGAAATGAAAATTTGATTGCCCCTGCGACCGGCCTGGGATTGTTTTAATAGAAAATTTATAAAATTATAAGTTTCCCCGGCCACCAAACCTGATGAACACAGCCACCTAGCTATAGGATGACAAACGTCAGCGTGTGACATGACCGCACGTGCATGGCGGTTGCACTTTAAATATTGAAAACGCTATAGGGTGCGGAAAAAACAAAACAAAAAAAATACAGGACACACTAACATAAATACGTTAAAATTTAATTTGTTTACTAACTATTTTGGTCAGGTGCATGGGATATGGCGTTGCTCCTGGCAATGGCTAGATTACAATTCACGGTAGCGGCTCACCGGCCTCTGACGGGCGTAGTCGCAGTGAAATTGGAATTTGATTTCAAAAGTGTTTGAGCGCGTGCACTGGATATTTGCACGCGTCAATGAGGTTGAACGGGTGTTCAAGCGTTTTTGATGATATTCGGGAATTCGATTGGCATCGAAATGAATTAACATGAGATAACTTTTGGAATGTTGTTCAATTATTGAAATTGCGCCTATCGGAGAATTGCATTTCGAAAAGCTCGCACAGAGAGAGTTCGTTTCATTTGCAAATTTAAGCGTTATGCTTCTGGTCAGGGATTACTCATTCGTTTAATGAAGATCACATTTGATATTGATTGGAGTTGATTTAATTAAGTGGGGGAATATTTAATAATCCGCCAATATGGGTGCGGTGCCCTCAACTATCATCGATAATGGGAATACTCTTATGTTCGAATTAAGCTTAAATATTTTAGTTTTGAATGTTTGCTGCCCATTAGAGTTTCACATCTATGAGAGAAAATTGCTAAGCGACACTCTATAACCAAGCTCCCGTAACGGTGACCAGAAGTTGCCTAGTGTTGCTTAAACATCGATAGTAATATACTATCGCGTACGTCGATAATTTTAGAAAAACCATCGAAGGTCTGTCGATGATTTTAATAATTGAAAATCAAAGCAGGTACATGATTTAATGTCAAATATTTCAAGTACCATCATTTTCCACAAGCAAAGCACAAGGAAGCTGGTGAGAAAGCACTTGCACTACCTCAAGATGTACGTTGGAAAACATTAGCAGATTGTGTTGAATCAAATGTCAACAACTGGCACTTGTCAAAGTATGCAGCGAGCAAAGGTCTGTATTAGAATTGCCAATTGTAAAGAAAGTAGAAGATGTTGAGCTCAAGGGAAATGTGGAAAACTATCTGAAAAAGCAAGAGCTCTCGATCTCATTCAGAAAGATAAGTGCGTCCTAAGCGAATTTACACACTTACTTACATGGAAGGCTCTCCTCTCGTCGGACTGGTTGCCCGATGAACTAGACAAACTCAAAGCAAGATTTTAAGGTGCAATGGCACCTGCAAATTTCGCCGCTTATAAAGGGTGATTTTTTAGCTATTATCTTTTTGACAACACTGGTTTAAACAGCTGACGCACGTTTCGTGTTTTGTTTCACTGTCAAACATCTTCAGTTTGGTCTATAAACCATTTAACCATGAATCGTCTTACAAACGAACAAAATCATCATCAAAATGCGTGCTCTGTTAAGAAAGTTCATCGCGCGCTTCTTCCATTTTATGGTCAGTTTAGACGAAGCTCATTTTTGGCTCAATGGGTACGTAAATAAGCAGAATTGTCGATTTTGGAGTGAATATCAGCCAGAAGCATTGCAAGAGCTACCAATGCATCCAGAAAAAGTCACAGTTTGGTGCGGTTTATGGGCTGGTGGCATCATTGGAACGTACTTCTTCGAAGATGATGCGAATCGTAACGTAACTGTGAATGGTGAGCGCTACCGTGAGATGATATCCAACTTTTTTGCCCAAAATGCAAGAGCTCGACTTGCATGACATGTGGTTTCAACAAGACGGTGCCACATGCCACATAGCACGCGCAACAATGGACTTATTGAGAGGCGAGTTCGGTGAACATTTTATTTCACAGGACCGGTCAATTGGCCGCCTAGATCGTGCGATTTAACGCCTTTAGACTATTTTTTGTGGGGCTACGTTAAAGCTCATGCCTATACAGACAAGCCCGCTTCAATTGACGCATTGGAGGACAACATTGAAGCATTTATTCGTGAGATACCGGCCGAAATGTTGGAAAGAGTATGCCAAAATTGGACTAAGCGGATGGACCATTTGAGGCGCAGTCAAGGTCAACATTTGCATGAAACAATCTTCAAACATTAAATTATATGGACCGTACTATCGACTCAAATAAAGATTTCATGCATTTTTCTGAATTTTATGTGTTTCTTTTGAAAAACTTTCCTATAGCTTTTAAAAAATCACAATGGGCTTGGAGTTCCTAGATTCAAGACGTCCACAAGCAATGAAAGATGTCCTGACGTACCGTGCAAGGATGTGCAAAATGTTTAGGAAAGACCTTTTAAAGAATATGCATATGGCAGTGTGGTGGAAATCGCTGGGTAATAGACTGGATTCAGGTATGTTCGACATCACATGTCAGTTATTTAGTGGAACTGCGTCTTCCGCAGGAATTGAAAGATTACTCTACTCGACTTTTGGACTGGTGCATTCAAAATTAAGAAACAGACTCGGGACTGAAAAACCAGCTAAATTGGTTGCAGTAGTGAGGGCTCTCAATCAACACAGCTCGCTGGAGGAACTGGAGTTCGAAGTTTATCTTAAGCTTGAGTTTAGTTTAAGTCTTGAATTACAACTTTGTCACAATTCAAAATTGATAAAATACTTTTTGATTTTAAATTTATTTTTTTTAGTATCTATGTACGAACATGTTTTAAAACTTATTTAACACAAGGTGATTGAAAGAATTATGAAGAATGAATAAAAAAGAAACATGTTTTTTGTTATAGCTTAAAAAATGTTTTCTTCCCAACCCTGGCTCCGGCACGAATACTTCACTTGCCTATCTTCAAAGCATTAGTTCACGGTGAAGGACCTAACTCACGGCGATGACACAATGAATACTTCATCGCACAGCTGATTTGATTTGTCAGTCTCAAGTTCCGATGCAAAATGCAAGTGCTTTGGATCATTAATGCACAAATAAAATATATATTTTATTACAAATACTCAATTACAAGCCTTTGTTTATAATGTCATGTATTTTGAACTTTGCTCCGACTGAGAACCGACTCCCAGACTCAAGTGTCACAATGTGACGCTTGTCAACGCTGAAGGAGAGACAAAAGTTAAAAGTTGAGCAACTACATCCGCGGCGTCAGTGTCAGCGTTGGTATGTGTCACCTTCCATAAGAACACATGTGTTTTAGTATCCGTCAAAGTATTGCTGACGCTGTCACAAGTAAAGTATTCTACAGCGCCGGACCCTTAATGTATCCGTCAAAGTATTGCTGACGCTGTCACAAGTAAAGTATTCCACAGCGCCGGAGCCTTAATGCCCTGTGCGCTGATGCGTCTCCTCGTTTTTCAACCGACAGAATACAATGGTTCCATGCCACAGACTGCGTCGTGCTACTTTTATTCGAAAAAAACGTAAACGAAGCACTCTCTCATCAAAATTGTTGTAACATGCTGAAACAGTTTGGTGCTTTTTGACTTTTGCCCGCGTTACTCCACAAGAAGAAAACACCCATGAACTCAAAAAACAAACAGAGTCGTCATTAGAATCCGATCAAAATGCAGCTGCAGCACTTAGAGGAGCATAAAGTCGATTAGCAGTTGAGTGAAAACGTACTGAAACGTAAAGTCGAAAGAAAACAGGTTTATAACATTAATTCAGAAAATAATAGAATAAATCACGTGAATGGGCATAAACCATTCTAACTTCCGATCATGTATGATTCAGGGACTTCGCTTGAATGACATGAATGTATATACAAATAGATCGGTTTTGAAGGCAGTACTGGTTCCTCGATCTGTGCATTCACACCTAATATGCGGACCAGCTTGAGCACTCTCGCCATCACATTTTTTTTTATGCACAGCGAACCTCTGATCACCTTTGTTAATGGGTGTAAGAATTGACGCCATTATACACCTGATGCAATGTTGTACACATTTTGACATTTTTAATTTTTTACTAGGCTATTAATGGCATACTTTTTTTATTTTTTTCGTAGCAGACAAGGTCCTGGCAGACAAAGAGTTTTCAGAATTTTGGAATGATGGCTCACTCCTTGTCCTCCGTGTATGCCTCGTGTTGCAAAAGCAATTGTTTACTTTCTGTATGATCGTGTGTTGTGCCATGGAAGGCCGCTTTGGCTTTTGAACACTTTATATAAAATCCCAGACAGTTGTGTATAAATGACCGATCTGAACAGTCTAATCGCTCGGACTGAACTATGCTGCTAGAGTCATCGCAAAGCACAGCATACCTGACAACAGGTCCGAGAACGGATTAAGGCTGTTGAAGTTTGAGACGGAGCCAAACCTCTCTGTAGCCAGTACTGGTTTCCCTCCCTTCAATATTCAAAAAGGGCATCTGGCGGACCAATCGACCAGATTAATCACACTGCGATCGACGTCAGACACTCCACCAGTACTCTCGATGTCCGAACAACGCAGCAGAGCAAGACTACAACAATTTGACGTCGGGAGGCGAAACAATAGAACGGTTGTCCTCAGAGAAGCTGCCTCAGATGTGTTGGGTTTTCAAACTCCACCCAGAAAAAAATTCTTGGTTTTACAATGAGTGCCGGCAGTAGCGAGTAAGCAGCGTATAAGGCGACGGTGTACAGATGGACGAGAAGAGTTCGTGAGCTATACCAACTTTTTTTTTGTCACACTATCCTGGAGCAGTTAGACTTAAAAGTTGCTCCATTTTACTGCCAGGCAGCAACTTACTTCTGCTGTAGTTTCATGGTCTTTCGAAGGAAGACCAGCAGGCGTTTCTGTGATGAGGAGCCTACATCATCAACTCCCACCACTTTAGCACCGAAAACCGGACACAGTGACAGAGGACACAGTGACAGAAGACACAGTGACAGAGGAAGTACTCTGCAGTATCGTCGACTTCTCCACAGTCGTCGCAGAGGCAAGCATACTTAGATGTTTGGCTAATATGTAGTGTCCCGTTTGTACTTCTGTAGGTCGCCTGCAGTCTTTTCTTTCAAGGGTTAACAGGAATTCCGTAGATTTTTTACAGATGTTAGAGAACATGTGCTTGGTCTGTCTGCATCCTGGAGAGTCATGCCACCTCCGGTTGTGTTCTTGAAAAGCCCCAACCATCGATGGAAGCCTTAACCAGGTAGACCCAGCGCAGGTTCTGGTCCTGCGAATGTCTCATCTGATCCTTTTCTAGGAAGTTCATCGGTGATCTCATTTGCAGCGATCCCGTGGTGAACGGGTCCCAGGCAAGTCTTAGTCGATTATGACTGCAGATCAAATTCAGAGACATTCCTCAACTATCCTGGAAGTGGTTAAAGGGTTGAGTAAGGCCTTAAGTACAGCTTGGTTGTCACTACAGCCGCAGATACTTCTCCCCTTCTCTCGTTTCTTCACAATATATTTCGTGGCAAATGGGATCGCTTGGAAATGCCAACGCAACTTTACCTAATGAGATGCGTTGTTTGTTGAGGTTTGTTCTAATGTTTGAGTGTGGCAGGAATGTCAAAACTAGACACGGCTTCGTATAGCTTGTCTCTGTGCACGCTGTCATATGCGGCCTTTAAATCGACGAATAGGTGGTGGGTGCCGATCTGCATCTCTTGGTTTTTTTCCAAGGCCTGCCGAAGATTTGGTCTACGGTGGACTTCCCCGGCCTGAAACCGAAATGATAACGACCTTTCAGTTTATTCACGAATGACAGAGCAGATCTTATAAGCGCGGACACTTATCCCTCGGTAGTTTGTGCAGTTGTGGAGGCCATCTAGTTGTGGGTTGGTGCGTCGACAATTGAACCTACACATCCCAGTTTCGATTCCCGGTACGAGCGCTCTTCGCGACCCCACCTCCTTCGAGAAGCTGACAACGCTCAAAGAGTATAACTGTCTAGAAAAAGCAACTGTAGGTCTCTTCCATTAGTGAGAGAACAACAGCACTCACAACACGAGTGGTTGTGAGAAGCTGGCCCTTCCCTCTACGGGCTCCATATTGAATTATTATTATAAGTTGGTGCAGTTCTTTTTTCTGGATCCGCCAAACGATACACAGGTTACACTCGTCGGGGCTGTTTTCCTCCAACCACAGCTTACAGATGAGTGAGACCACAGCATGCACCCTCCTACAGCTGCCTTAAAGAATTCCGCAGACAGACCGTCTGCACCAGCAGCTTTGTTCGACTTCGCTTTGTTCGATATCGCTAGCTTCTTCAAGGTCGCGGGGACGGAATTCTCTTCTTTTTTTAGGGAACACATCTCGCAAAAATAAGTGCCAGCTTTCTAATAAGCAATTGGTAACGTCCAGACGTTAAGCAGGGACTTAAACATTTCTGCAGTTATTGGAAGAGGTAGAGGAGGTAGTTCTTGGAATCTAGAACATATACAACAGCGATCGCTTTAGTACATGTGGTTCCGCAGAAAATTCCACTCTACTTGATAGGCCGTAGAGTGGAATTTACTGCGGACGCGTATTCAGTGAAGCTGCAGTCTTAGGCACCTTAAGTAATTTTGCTACGGACGGAATGCCATTTCAAGACAACTCATGTTTTATGCCTTCCAAGCTGGATGGTGGTTGGATGAACGTAGAACCGATTCTGTATCAAAACTCGAAACACAAGCACTTGCCTCAGGTATGCTCACTTTTGAGGAAGTATGGCTTACACTGTTACACACTGTACATAATGTATGTATGCCTTTTAGAATTTTTCACACGCGGCCAATCAGGCAGGTCGTCATGTACAAACATACGTGCATGTGTATGATGGGTAGGGAAAGAGAGTTTCCGTGTGTTCCAGAAATGATGTTTGCCACTTAGACAAGGCCAGGGGAAGGCGAAGGGAGAGGGCCACCTAAACGGGAACCGCTTTACGATGGCTGCTAGTAAGGAGACAAACAGAAGAAGCCCAATGTAGTAACGAGAAGATTGCACATCAGAATGCGAGAATTGGAGGGAGGAATACGAGAAATGGGGGAGAAAGGCGAATGCTTGATAACGAGGCCATGAGCTTTCGATTTTTACCCGCCGGCTAAACAGGCGAGTCCCACTAGGGTATGGCCGACATCCCCAACCGACGACTTCGGGAAAAGAGTCCAGAAAATATACACATTTACTGGCGCCCCGAAATCATGAAAGAATGCCAAGCCATCAGGGTACATCTTCATCCTACAGTCTAAGTTAATCAACAGAGCCATCTCTTCAAGGACCAACCACACCCAACCGTAGTGTGGGCAAAATCAGTTCGTTCGCCTACAATGGGTTGAGCGCACGACAATTTAATGTGGAAACGAATGCCCTATGCAGAGGTGAGGATGTGACAACTCCGATTTCCTTGCACTCTACCCCCCACAGTCAGACGGCGCAGCAGTAACTGCGGAGAAAATTCCATGACGAAGTGTCTCCGTTAAGCACCGTGTCATCACTCATGACTCGTTGAAATTAAAGTCCACTCCTGACAGAAAGCTTTCACATCCAATCACTCCACTGTACAAGTGTGTCTCATCGAACTCCAAGCGAATCCTCAACAAGTGTCAGCCCCCAAAACCCTATCGAACGCTTTCAGCAATACTTAGCAATTCAACCCAATCTCATGCACATCACCGTTTCGCTCATCATGACGTCTCGTGAAAAATCCTCACTCGAAAGCGGATTTTTTTTCGATTCTTTTCCTCTCAATTTAAAAATTCGCATAAATTGTAATTGAAAACGAGTTCACCTAATGACCCATATTCTGCCAGTGGGCCACACACTGAGCACTGAGCAGCGCAGCACACAGCGATGGGCAGAAATTGAGAGTAAAAGCTGTGCGCGCTGGAAGAACGTAGCCGAAAGCAGTTGATGGCGTTCCAGCGAGCTTTTGGATCGTAAAAGTTGCACGGGCTGGGGTTGCAGCCGCAGCTGAGAGAAAGGGGAACGCTTTCACTTGGAGTCGAAGCGTTGCGGCTGTGGGCTTATTCAGACGGAATGGTTTCGTTGAAAGTTAAAAGTTATTTTCCCCCCATGCACCTGTGGGGCACGATTATGGGAAGTGCGTCGGCCGCGGAATTTAGTACTAAGTTCCCCTGTGTCGTGGGATTTGCTCATGTGCATTTGAGGTTCATTAGTTTGCCAATAGGTGGCGGTCGATTCGGATAACCGGTTAGTCCGGGAGTCTAGTCATCAGGTCTTTCGATGTGTGTGAGTGAGACTAAAATAGAATAGGTTTGGTTATATTAAGTTTTTGAACACAAGTTTCTCATCCCATATTGTCTAGTGGTTAGGATACCTGGCTCTCACCCAGGAGGCCCGGGTTCGATTCCCGGTATGGGAAAATATTTTTTCTTCATCGTTTTCGCATTTTTTTGTTCGCTTATGTAGGGATGCAAATAACGCAGTAGAAGATTAGGTTGACATACCCTTTGGGCCCAAGGGCGGGTAGACGGGTGGGTAACTGCCGTTGAAAAGCAGTTCATAACGATGGAAACAGAGAGTTTCTACGTTTCTACGAGTTGATATTTTCGTTCTATCTACAAAGTTGTGTCGACAGTATGTACATAGGAAGGCCTTCACTATAGGCTTCCACAGCCAGACAGCAACGGTCGCAGCACTTTTGTCCGGCTAAGTGACACCTGCTGTCCATGAATTTAGCAAATAAACAAAAATCTACATGAAGACAGACGGGACAAAATACAGTCGACTCTCGATAATGGACCTTACAAAAAAATCGAAGTAACGAGAGTTGGGATGAACGAACAATTATTTTGTGAAGAAATCAGAGATTTTTTTGTTTTAATAGCTTCCAGCACTCTTGGTCAAGTGCATTGTCTATTGCTACGTTTCCACCGAACGAAACCGAGAGGTTGCATCAATTTTCCCGGAAACTACCAGACTTTCGGGGTTTGGAAATCTCTCGGTTTCTGATAAACTCGTTGAAACCCCCTCGAATTCATCCGTCCATGACAGGTTGCGAACCCGGATAAGCCTAAAGCGTGAATTTCTGTTTATTTTGGGGTTCATTTTCTCATTTTGTCTCTTTTTATTTTCTGGTATTCTCACACTATTATGTCCTGTCGAAAAACAGCTGTTCTGGCGGCCATTTAAAAATTGAGAGCGAGTGACATTTCTTTTGGCGGGCACTTATAAATTGAGAGCGAGTGGCTTGGAAATTAAGAGTGAAGTCACTTCAAGCTCTGTGGAAACGGTTTGTTTGTTGTGGTTTGAGTAAAAGTTCATCTGGCCCTCGAGGTTTCGGCTCAGTGAAAACGTAGCATTTGACAGCCAGTGCCAAAAATATCTCGTTGGTCACTTCCGCTCATACTAAATGCTGGCGCAATGTACACAACAATGACTTGGCTTCCTTCGATGTGCGGAATTAGTTCTGCTTCCGATTCTTCTGCATCGTCGTCTTCATTCTTGTCTCTTGAATTGGAAGCTGACGAAATTTCGTCATCACACAGAGCACCGCAGCATCAAAAGTCACAGACTCGCCTAAGATAGAAGGCTCCATCCATCCTGCGAGGTTGAATTTTTTACTTACATTGTTTACGTCAGGAAGCAACAGCTTGCCAAAGAACAGAGAACAAAAACTACTGAGAGGAGCCTAGCTACTTATTTCGAATTACAGCGTGTTTGCTGGCTGCGCCACAGAGAAGTCACTTCGAATTAACGAGCGAACCAAACCCCATAGATTTTGTTCGATTTATCAAAGCTTGTCTAAGGGACCGAATTAACGATTGTCGAATTTTCGAGAAACGACTGCACAACAACAGAACGAAGCTGCAGAAATAAAATTCCATTGAGTCACATCCATACACTGTGCTGTTGCTATTTTGTTGTTTTCCACGCATAGCCAGTTATTTTGTCTTCATCGTTCGCATACCTTACAAAAAACGCAAAATGATGTCCGCCTAAGAGAATTAATCTCACCAAATTGCGGCTGATGCACCTGTCAGCGTCCGGGTTAGAGAATACCCGCTAAATAAAATATGAAACGTATGGAACTTCAATTCAAGATCCAAGGCCGTGATAAATTGTCCGCTGAAGGGGATTGCCCGTCTAAGAGAGTGTCCGTAATAGGAGCTTTCACTGTACGAGGATCTAGGCAATTGTTAATTTTCCTTTAACAAACGTCGGTGACTGCAGGCGTTATCTATCAACTGAAGATGAGGGGACCGGAAAAGTGTAGCAGCAAATGCCCGCGGGTAGATACCCGGAATCGCCGGATTGAAGCCTTTGATCACCATGCCATATTGGCAATATTAGACCAAACTATGAGTTCTGTGCAGCTTTCGTCATGTTTTCGTGTTTGTATTAATCGATTCCGATACCTTGGACTGCATTTCAGGACATCGGATCAAAAACTTGTTGGGGGACAGCGCATCGACCATCGCCGAACAGTGGTCCCCTTGCATGGGAGAGTTGGAATTAATTTTGAACCCGTGGACCGATCTTAATGAAATTTAAAACATAGTGCAAGTGCCAGGAGATCTTATCATGGGTCAAAAGTTACTGTAATTGAGTAGCGGAGTAATATTAAGTTAAATAAAATTAAAAAAAATACTTTTTTTGTGTTTAAATGCGTAAATAATTATTTGTTATTGTCAATGACTCTAAATTGGGGCAAGTCATCCATATCCATATTTATAAAAATAAATTAAACTGTCCAAGTACATACATACGAGTACATAGATTTTATTTAGAATTAAATAAACTAAGCAATTTAGTATAATTAGGCTTGTGCTTCAGTAGTAAGTGGAAGCGAATCTTTTGCCTTTGGTTCAGGCCTTAAATACGCAATCCAGGGATCAGATGATACCAACATTTGATCTTCATTTGTTGCCGAACGAGACATTTTTCTACTATTATTAATCCGATAGGAGCTATAATCCTTATTCCGACTTTCTTGAGCCTCCTCTGATAATGACCCGACGGGCAAAGCTGCTGATGATATTATTTCTGCTTCGTGAAATAGACTGGCGCTGTTGCTGGCATAATATAAATTTGTAGCAATGGTAGCGGTTTCCTGGGCTTGCTCTCCAAGTTTGTCAAGGTCAATCCAAAAGTTGCTGCATATGTTTACGCTGCATCTGTTTCCGTTTTCAGTTATGGTCTTCGAAAGCAAAAAATTCAGTTTCCTAACTGAAATCTTCAATATTGTAGTCAAAAACTAATAGCCTATCCCCCAAAGTCAGAAATCTATTTTTTCCACCAACAACACCCTCATTGATAACTTGTATACCCTCGCATTGCAAGGGAAGTTGTTTGAAAATGCCGAAATGCTCCACCTAAACGCCTAGTTTTCGCAAAGTGTCTAGAAGTTTTGTTTCTAGTTTTTGCAGCATAGATAGATAATACTTATAGCTTTCAGAAAAAGTTGGTCTCCCGTTGGGGACTCTTGGAGCATTTTTGTTACAGTCCATTAAACATTGAAACGACCCCCTAAAATGTGGCTTTATCTAAAAGCCTAGCTTAAAAAAAATTGGTAGGCAATATGAAAAAACTGAAGATGCAGTTTGAAGGCCAATTGTATGCCCTTTAAAAAACTATTATCTTAGATTCCAAAGTAAATAATTCTAGAAAATTGCCACATCAAATTTTCTTAAAAATACGTCTATTTTTGTAAAATTAAAAGTCCCAATTTTGAGCTAATGGTACAGCCAAACGGATTACCCAAAGTCAACAAAATGTTGACTTTCTAGGTTCTTTGTAGAATCGAAAACATACTCATTTGGCCTAGAAAAATACGTCGCTTCGGGTATTTATTTCTGCGGGAAAACTGTGCCCCGCCGTGATTACATCGACAGAAAGGAAACAAAGAGACAATTGAACCGAATCTAAGTCAGATTGTTTACTGTGTGGGGCCAGTTCAAAATTCAAACATTGGAACCTAGCATTCGACAACTCTCTGAGAAAAAGATTTTACTCAAGCAAATGTACAAAACAATCACAAATTCGTGATTTCTCCAGTGATTCCAAATTCCATAAGGATTTGATATGATTTTTTTTTATAAAGTCTGCACAGCAGGGACCTGTTGAAGTGAATTCGGTTTATTTTGAACAGAACGGCGTAGCGCCTAAGGGTATGTTACGGCGAGCAAATCACTTTGCATTACGCCTAGATGTGCGTAATTAGTGATCATTGAATCAGTTAAACTGATGCCCCTGTTCTGGTTGCGATGCGGTCACAACCAGACTTGTCAGGTTTCAAATGGCGAAATCGGTAAATCTAAAATAAAAATCTTCAAAAAACGCAAAATTATTTTAAATTTCAACGCCAAAATGTTTAACAGTAGACCAACCATAAGAAAATCGAAATCAAAAATCAACACTTTTTAAGAAAATAATTGTTTTTGTGGAATTCATTGAAAAATTAAAGTTTCAATAAATGTAAACAATACTTTTTCTTCTCTATCGGCAGCTACAATCCGGGATGGACCTGGTCCTGAAACAAACAGGCCCCATCAATTAGCTCGATCTCTGGCTAGCTCAACTTGAGAGCCGTCTTGGAGTCAGTATAAACTGCGCTTTGCCCTCACTCACCGCCAGACCCATCTTAGCTGCTTCCATCTCAATGCACGATCTTCTGCAGGAGTTGTTGAATGATTTACATGGCAATTGACTTTTTTGACATTGAAGGTGTCGGTTAGTTCCTTTCCGACCTTAATGGAACAGCGATAATTCTTCATTGTCATCCAGCTCCACGTGACCAGTTTGGCAGCGATGTCAAAAATAGACATAGCGTTGTATAGCTCGTCTGGATGCACGCTGTCATATGCAGCCTTGAAATCGAATATATGTGGTGGATGTTTCAACTTCTTGGGTCTAGTATCTACTGTCTTTGGATACAAAAAATGGATCGATGTTCGCTGAATCCACAGATCACCTTCGACTTCTGGTACAAAATCTTCGTCACTATCCGACGATAAATCTTCACCACTTGCCATTTTTCAAAATAACATTGTCTCCTCGTTTTATTCCTGTTTGCAAGACACGTTGATCTTTAACGGCCAAGAATGGTTTAAAAGAAGCCAAATTGTGAATTCAAAAAGCGTGGTTGTGAAGAAAAAGTGTGGGAAAAATGAAATATACCGATTTTCAGCTTATGC
This sequence comes from Eristalis tenax, assembly GCA_905231855.2. Lineage (NCBI taxonomy): Eukaryota > Metazoa > Arthropoda > Insecta > Diptera > Syrphidae > Eristalis > Eristalis tenax. The sequence goes on from HG993127.1 coordinate 40,906,072, forward strand.
ATTATAAGGCAAAACAATCATGAAAGCACGAGCTACTATTGAAATCTTGGTATCACAAATCAACTTAATCCAAGTTAGCATCAACAGTAACTAATAAAGAAATATTTTATTGGAGCTTCATTCAGGTACTATGAATACGAAAGATGTGAAGGTCTATTTAAAATGAGAAAGAAACATGTGCTTTTAGCCCTTAGGCCCGGGAGGAACACTATTACTGCCCTGGGCTAGCTATGACCCCAAATTGTTTTTGTTTCTTACCCTGGAGTCTTGGAGACCCCGAAGTTGAAGTTGACACAAAATGACTTGAACGCTTAAATATGGTCTAGGGCGGGATGACTACTCAAGCTGTGTACTTTGAATGCGGTGAGTATGCTACGTAGTTTCAAAATAATGCAAGAAAGTTGAGTTTGTTCCATCGCGCTGGACCCCAGGGTAGGGCTTTTTCGATACAAAAGAAAAATCGCCAATAGCTCAAAAAATCGCCTTCTTTGGGGTGTGGCGATATACCAATTTTTGTGTCGCCAAATGAAATTTATATTCGCCAGTTTGGCGATAAATGGCCTCATCTGACAACCCTGGTCACAACTCACAACCGTCTGTGCTGCGAAATTTGTGACGCTTCGCTTGGTATCCTGTCTCACAAGAAACCACACACCATGAGTTATGTTACGATAGGAAACCGTTGAAAATTGAAACAACAAATTACGTAAAAAACCAAAGTTGACTTTATTCTTAGTCGTCCAAACCTCGCAAACATAAGCAATACCGACAAGGAGAGACAAAAAGGACGCTTTAAAAATGGGGAGCATGCAGAAAAGAGACACGTGACAATAGTTCGTAAACAACATACATACATGTTTGTACATACTTGTTGCGGCGGCGTCTTTTGTTTGCCAAGCCTGCTTTGCAACAGGTTGCTTGTGATTGAGTTTGGGAAGACTGTACCTGAACTTTGTGGACTGGGAGACACATGTTTGTCTTCTCCACAATGCATCCACTTAGAGACCTGTGTCTATGTATTCATGTTTATAAACATATTAGATTATAATAATGCTGCTGTTGATATGCTGCTACTGCAGAGTATGTCACTCATGGTGTGGTGAATTTGTTTTCATGTCAAAAATATATTTTTTTTCGCTCTCTTTTCACATAATCCTCTCAGTGAGGAAGGAGACAATATGGAGCAAAATAAAAAAATTCGGAAAAATCTGATGAAGCTTCTTCGTAAATTCGTTGGGATATTCCCACGCGGCAGTCAAAAAATTGATATTATTACATTTGTCGGCATTTTTTCCTATTTTTCATCTGATGTGCTCAGTCCCACTCAACAACTTTGACAGACAGGCTGTGAGGTTTTGGTCAGAATACGAAAACCTCTCAATTTGTGACTCACCACCCTCTTTTGAGGCAGTCGTGACTTGTGACATATCACAGAAGTGTGTCAGAATAGGTGATCTCCTTGAGACTCCAACAGATCGCTTTTTCCTCTCTTGTGTATTCCGAACTCAGCTTGATGGCTGTCAGTTTCTTGAAGAAGATTCCACATCCATTGGCGCAACAACCATTTTGTAAAGACAACCGCCATTGTTTGAGTGGTCACGCAAAAACCTTCACAGCTCAATAAGAGAGAGAATAAAAACGAAAAAACCAGAAGACAGCCAGGTTGTAGGACTCCTCCCGTTTGTGGTCAATTATATAAGATACTGTTATATCCAGGGACACAATTTAGTAACACCGTGAATAAAAAAAAACAAGAGAGTGTTAGCGCAAGAGCACCTCCATCAGGGGCATCACCGAGCTACGCAGACTGAAGGTTTTTCTCCACACGATCCAGAGTCTCTACCAACATCGCCATCCCCTGTGTAGAAGCAACAATCTGTCCACACCGCCGCATCAATCCAAAAAAACGACTTCCGCTCACATTGTCCCATGACACATTTCCAAAAATAAAACAATCAATGTGCATAATTATCTATTTCTTAACACAACTTTGAAGATATTCCTTGGCATGATCACACTGTGCCGTGTCGTTCCATTCGTCCTTAGGGCAATTCAGGATCAACTCGTTTGTCACACACTCCATCACAAGTCCGGCGTATGCATTGCAACCAGCCGCCTTGAGCTTACTCTTCAATGCCTTGACCTCCTTACTGTTCATCATGTCTTTAGCTGCAAATAAAAGTGAACCTGTGTACCTCCTCGCCTCTCAGGTTCTTCAAAGACTTACCATGTGTCTCGCATTTCGTGAAGGCCGCCAACAGGATTCTATAATGAGCCTTTTCCATGTACTGAGACTTCAAGTGCAGCTTTACCTGCTTCATGTCCAACTCTGTTTCATGTTTCAGATACTCCGTTTCGTTGTATGTACACTCCGCTATGCACTAGAACAAAGTGACTGATGAGCTTGTGCCAATGGTGCTGCCCAAAGGACTTACGTAATGAAGCACGGTTTCTTCTTGTGCTGTGTCCGATTCCAGCACGTCATCCCATTCGGAGACGCAGTCCATGAACTCGAGGTCTTCATCGTAAATTTGACAGCAGAAGTCATGCTGAGGCATTGAGAAAACACTTAATGACGACTGACGACGACTGAAACATTGCCACTACTCACAATTGACGGTCGGTGAAGTTCACAGTCCTCCGCGGACATCGACGTGTCGGCGTGCTATGAACGGGTGAGCAATTTAAATGAAATTCGAAAATTATGTGAACCTCTTACCGCCGAAACGCATAAGGCCAACGTTAGTGCGATCTTGAAGCCGAACATGATCTGGTGATGAATTAAAACTGGAGCACAGTTTTATAGCCAAGTGAAATGTTCCATGGCAACTTGATGTAATGTGACACGGTGATTGAAGCAAATATAAGCGCTCATTTGGGTGTCATGGGTAGGTGCGTTCAGTTGATTGATGTGGCCTCTGGTCAAGTGTAGGGCACGGAACTGAAAATGTGAAACTTGGTATCGTTTGAGACTGACACGGGTTATGGATGCATTTGATCGATCCAAGCTGTGCTCGGGATCAAAATGACTTGCAAAATGTGCTGACCAATGCGGGTCTAGTCTGGACTACAGTCACTGTATTCGATTCGATTGTAGACCGATTTACGCCGGTCTTCATAGAGAGGTGGTCTAAAGCTGTCGGCCCGTGGGAGACCGCGTAAAGCAAAACGGATGAACCTGCGCTGCACAACTTCGATTCTTAGGCAGTGAGTTGATTGAAAGAGTGACCAGACTTGGCAGTGACTAGGCTTGGCTGTGACCAGACTTGGCTATGACCAGACTTGGCATTTTCAAGTACGGGTCTGACAAAGGTAGTGAATAGGGATTTTGGAACGTAGGGGTTAGAGAATTCCTTAGATCAGCGTTCTATGAAACCACGAGAACAGTTGGCTTTGAGAATAATGTGATCAATGTGGACGCAGAAATTTAGCTCCCTGTCACAAATGACACACAAATCGCGAATTTAAGAGACTACGTTAAGGGATTCGTTGAGAAAGCAATAGGTTGTATGGGGAGTGGGGGAGGCATTTGCGGGAAAAGCTTATGGATTGACATTTGTTGACAATTACGAGGGGCGTTCAATATATTCTCGGTATCGGGGTGAAGCTGTGGTTGTATATATAAATTGACTTATTTATCAAGTAATACTTTTATTTTAGTGCTTTCATGTAAAATTTCATATAAATGTGATTATTAATTCGCGTTTTATCTCTAGTTAAACAGAATCATAATGGCAACTGAGACGATGATGGTGAAAATTGAGCATCGCGCTGTAATTAAATTGGAAAATGTTAACAAACTATTCATGAAGAGATGGTGGCTGTTTACCAGGGTTCCGCACCTTCATTATCAACTGTGCAAAAGTGGTCAAGTGAGTTCAAGAGAGGCAGAGAGAGCATTGAAGACGACACCCGCTCCGACGCCCCGGCTACTGTTTGTACGGGAGAAAGCATCAAAGAAGTCGAAAAACTTGTTCTTGAGGATGCCCGAATAAAGGTGAAAATGATGGCAGAGATCACCAAGCTTTCAATTCGTACCATTCACACCATTCTTCATGACCATCTTAACCTTTCAAAGGTCAGTGCAAGGTGGGTGCCACGAATGCTCACAGCGCCTCAGAAAAAAGTGAGAATCGCATGCTGTAGAGAGCTTTTGGAGATGTGTAGTGAGAACGCGGACGGTGTTATGGATCGAATTGTTACTGGTGACGAAACATGGGTCCACCACTATGACCCTGAAAGCAAACAAGAGTCCATGGAGTGGCATAAAAAAGGAAAAGACCCCCGAAGGAGTTCAAAGTCCCTCCGTCTGCCGGGAAGCTCATGGCCACAGTTTTTTGGGACTCAAAGGGAATCTTGCTCATTGAGTACAAAAAAACAGGTGAAACCATCAACGCCACATCCTACGCTTCCACTTTGCATAATTTGCGGGAGGAAATTAAAAAGAAAAGACGGGGTAAACTCGCAGCGGGTGTGTTGCTTCTTCATGACAACGCTCCTGTTCACACGGCGCGAGCTTCCAAGGCTGCTGCGCGAGATTGTGGTTTCGAAGAAATCCAACACCCACCCTATAGTCCAGACCTTGCCCCTAGTGATTATTTCCTGTTTCCGGTTTTGAAAAAAAATGTCTTCGTAGAAAAAGATTTTCGGATGATGAAGAACTCAAGTCGGCAATAAATGGGTATTTTGCAGAGAAAGAGGAAATTTATTTTTTTGAGGGTTTAAAAAAGCTTATCTCAAGATGTAACAAATGCATTAATGTTAGGGGAGATTATATTGAAAAATAAAAACAATTTAAATTGAATTCGCATTTTCCTTCATATCGATACCGAGAATATATTGAACGCCCCTCGTAGTTCTACGTAGTTTTTGTCACACCATAAGTAGAATCAGTTCAGGTCACTCTGAAAACAGAAAAAGTCATTGAGGGTAGTTGTGGTCTCAAGGATCTTTATACGGATCAGAATATTTGATAATGTGACCAACATCATTAATTGTAAAAAAAAAGATCAACGGACCAAGATGACTGCCTTGAGGAACTCCTGAATTGGCGTTAATGGGGTTAAAGACAAAATATCTAAAGATGACTCTATACTGGCGATTCTCAAGGTACGATCTCAGCCAAAGGATACAAGATGGTGGAAGCCCGAGGGCATCCAGTTGGAGGTATATAGTGAGGTGCCAGACTTTATCAAATGCCTTGCTCAAGTCGATGGTAATAACGTCCACCTCCTTGGCTTCCTCTAATGTTTTCAGTGTCTAACTCGGTTAGGTTAGTCGTAGTGGATCTACCCTTTAGGAACCCGTGCTGATGTGGGGAGAACATAGATCTGCAGTGAAAGTACAGTGAGTCATGTACAATGCTTTCGAAAGGCTTGGGATGGAAGAGAGTTTAGCTATAGGTCGGTAGTTAGACATGTCGCTTTTGCGCTCCCTCTTTTCCGGGTAGGAAAAATGAAGGAGTCCTTCCATATATTTGGAGCTAGAGTCGAAAGAGAGTAGTAAGTGGAAGATGTAGACTATTGACACATTTCTTGAGTAATAGGCAGTCAGGCCGTCGGGGCCGGGGGAGAAGTCATTCTTGAGTTGATTAATCTTAAACAACACCTTGTTCCAAATCTCGACCAGAGAACTCTAGAGGGAAGATGGTCTTTCGACCGTTGGCAGCTCAGCCAAACACTCGTAAGTGGCCTCCCCGCACAGTAGAGTAGTAAACTGCAAACATATGGTTCGTAGGCTTCAAGGAAAGTCAGAGCTGAGGGAGAATGACAAGCTTAGGCTTCAAAAAGCTCTTGACTTCCTTAAGGAGAGACCAGAGGGACCCCTCCCAGGCGGTTAATCTGAAGGAGACGTCCAAGGGAAATGATAAGCCGCTCACTGTCCATGCAAAGACCGATCCGCAGAAGGTCGGTAATACTGTAACACTAATTGACCCCCCCCCCCCCGCTCCTGTGGCCGAAACAAGGGGGGGACGTATAAGTCGCCTAAAGTCGGCACCAATTCAGCTTCGGCTGACCAGATGATCTTTTGCTTAAAGGAGGCCTATTTCACTCAATGAGTATGCTGGTCTACCAAATGCTTCGTCAACTTTAAAATCGGCATCATCACAGTTCAATGTACAACATAAGCGTCTACTGTAGCAGCTAGGTTAGGTGAGTGGGAAGACGTAGATCCGGCTGAACACATGATGTCCATTGGGGAAAATTTAACCTCCTATTTCCTAATCGTGTCCTCCTGCAAAGTTTTTGGAGATCTTGCACGAAGAATTCTCCCAGTGTTCTGTGTCTGAGTAGCCAGAGGCTGTGGCATTGGTAAAGGTAGTAAGGCGAATCCTCTATTTCCTCTTTGACCCCACAGCCCCCGAATATGGTATCCTGGGTAAGTCGCATTTTGCGTTCGTGGTATCTCAGGTGATTATGGCCTCCTACTACGAAGATGTATGTCGGTCTTTGTGCTCTGGAACCTCAGCTGTAACGTTCGAGAGGTCGCACAAGCGGGGAGAGAACTCCACCTGTCATTAGCTAGCTCCATGACTTTATCTGCCTGAGCTGGATGAATGCATAATTTTTGCCTTGGTTGGGTTGATGTCGGCTCGTATAATGGCAAGTTTTGTAGCTGAGGACCCTGGATAAAGTTATCGAGTGCTGCGTACTATGAACCTTGAGCTCTCCGCGACAGCATGCGACCAGCTTGGACTTGATTTCAGATTTCAGCCGGCGGTATTTCCAACAATGATATCATTTGGCCGCTTCCTTGACCTCCAGAACCTCCTTTTGAAAAACACTGCCATAGTCAGGTAATCTGATGGAGCAGAGCATGCTTAAGAAGATATCCACGGCTCTGCATTTTCCGTCTTCTATCCATCCGACGCGGATGGATGTCGAGTTTTTGATGAGTTCTTTAGAGTTCCATTCCTCGCTTGTTGGGAAATGACGCTTGTCCGTTCAAGTGCTTCAAAATCGACGGAGGGAAGCGAGTACTCACTTTCGATTTGTTCAATTTGTAGTCTGTCGAGTATACATGCATAGCCCTTGGGGCTGGAGCAACAGCCCTTGGATTGGATAATCCTTGTGGCACTTCTCGCAGCAGTCTTCTTAAAGTAGATGTAAAGTGGAAGAAAATCCAGTGGAACCTCTTGGATTGGCCCTTGGATTGGATAATCCTTGTGGCACTCCTCGCAGCAGTCTTCTGAATTTAGATGTCAAGTGGGAGAAGATCCAGTGGAACCTCTAAGCCCGCCGTTGGCGTGTTTTAGATTGTTCCTGTTAGACCAAGGCATGCGCGTCTTTGTGTAATAGTTAACAGCTTCAAGTTGGTGTCTTTGAGGCAAGCCTGCCACCACTCTTCGCTGGAGTTTGACAGAATAGTCTGAGTACATCCACATGGTTACTTTGGGGTGGACCGCATTTATTGCCGACTATCCTGCGGCTCAGGTACAGAACGCAGGCCGCCTTCTTCACTCTTTCGTTGGCGTTTAACTTGCAATTGAGTTTCCTGTCAAAGACTACATCAAGGTACTTGGGGCTTGCTTTCAGGTTGAGGGCCGTGCCCTCAATAGCTGGAAGGTCGAAAGGCAGAGTGACTCTTTTATTTGTGAAGAGGACCAACTCCGGCTTGTTCCCTGGATCGCAAGATTTTGCCCAGAGCGCGTCAATCAGCTTACAAATGGTTGGGAAAAATTTACCGCATCCATTTATTACAACGTCATCGGCGTGCTTGACTTTTCAAGTAAATCATTTCTGACTAGTACCCTAGCCATAGAAAGGAAGGTATTGCCCCATCTTGTGGGGTTCCCCTCACTCCAATAGTTGAACTGCCGAGGGTTGGATTAATGGTTCTTTTGCCAAGCTGACTTACAATTACTGAGGCAAGTGACTGCTCAACTCTGGCCTTTTCAGGTGCAGTTTTGATAGCACTGTGGAAGTTAGGCGCAGGTCCACCTCGAATTCTAGCCCCACTCATGCTTACAAGAGCTTAGGTGCCCTTCTTAAACCATTGTTGCTGAATTTTGCACTTGTTCCTAGACTCCTCGATATTCTTGAACCGGGAACCTAAGATAGAAGAGATATTTTTGTTTTTTGGCGTCTTCTTTTGCTACCTCGCCGCTACTCCTGCACTGTCTTACGTTCGTCAGTTGTATCGTACTACAGGTTTCTTGTTTTGTTGTTAATAGTCCAAGCTACCTCTTTAATGGCTGAGCGTAACGACATGTCGTAGCCGTTTGAGATTTCCGGAGGTGTAATGGAAAATCTCTCACTTAGTCGCCTAATATCTTACAACTCCCGTTTTCTCGCTGGAGTAGTAGGTTGCTGTGTAGATTCTGTTGAGAGCAAACTTCATGCTGTCACAAGTTTAGTCGATCCTAAGCGGTAGTCTGCTATCTTGTAGTGGAACTGTGCTTATCGACAACTCTGCCAAAGATACCGTCTCCATACCTGTGTTGGCATTGAAGCATACTCCAGGCAGACTCTGTAGGCGTTGCCCACAAGTTGTTTGGTTTAACAAAACTGAACAGACACAGTACAATGGCATGACTCTAGCCAGGCTTCTATGGATACATCGCCTAAGACGACCGGGCCAAGTACGAAGCATGGACCACTTGCCCTTGGGTTGAACTTTAGTCGCCTGAATTACGAGACCCGACGACACGAAGAGATGATGATGACAAGAGATGAGTTTTCAAACTGAACTTTATTTTTAAAAAAATGACGAACATGGTCTGTCTGTCACATCTGTCCAGACGGGGTCAGATGATATGGCTATGGATATTCTCGGTAATGTCAACCCAACACTTCTATTGTTTAGAGTTGTGGAAGTGCTGACGTTACTCCTGTGTGTGACGCAAGAAAGTAAAGAAAGCCCTCAACCCAATTCGTGTGGGAAATTCCTGGTAAGAGATCCCTCGAGGTGTCTTATTTGAGAACTCTAGATACGCCGAGACTTGAAGACATAAAGAATGCGGATCAAGTCATATGAGAGTTGTTCGACGTCTAAATTGAAATTCAGTGTCCGTGCCCAAGTGCTCGAGTTTCGGGAACAAGAATAATCGCTTTCTGGTGAACGCGAATAACTTTTCACAATTCCCGCATATTTTTGGCCACAGAATGCAAAATCAGAATTGAAACTTGAGTCCTTCAACGAGGTCTCTGCCCAACATTCATACCGCCTTTGAAATGATGAAAATAATCGAAATATCATCTCCCTCGATTTCACAACGACACACAAATATAGGGGCCTTGGTGATCCTACATAACTCGGAGAGAAACACATTTCATATTTCCAAAATGTTCTGGTTTCTCTTTCAACATAAGCGTCAGCGGCAAACTTCCAACCTACCGCACTTATGTGACACCGTTTGATGATGTTGCTTGTGATTTATTACTGGCCCATTGAAGTACGCCGAAGCGCGAAGCATGAATGCCACCTTATTCCACTCCGAGCCTATCAAAGAGTTCGAATGTTGCTTTAACGACTCGGACTCGGTCCTGCTCATTCCGTTTGGAATGTTTCGTACCGGAAACGATGTGAAATCTCGAAATCATCATGCCACATGTCTAAATGCTTAACGAGCTCTCGGTTTAGCAGGCCTAAATGCTCGCTTGCATAAATACAGGCACAATAAGCTGCCAAAATGTGAATCGCATAAATCACTGGAATCCAAAGACACCACAAAACGCTTTCCGCCGGCCGAGGTTATATTTAGGCGTCGGTCCAATAAAAACCAACGATCTGTCTATCATCTTAAGTGTGGCACGTGTTACATCGCGCAAGGGGCTGCCCAAATATTTCAAGTCCAAACAATCGGCGTCAGCGGCAACGTGGAGACTTTTTCCGAAAATAAATTACCCACAACGACGACGAAGGAGGTGCTAACGCCGTTGAAAGGTGTTGTTGTCCTCATAAAAAACCCAAGTCATCCTGAGGGCATTACAGTAGCCTGCAATAGAAGCTGTGTGGACGCATCGCAATCACGCGCAAACAAGGGGGTTCTCTCGAACATCACTTGGATGTGCCTTCCGCAAGCAGTGCTGTTTGAAAACTCCTCCGCTTCGTGGTGGTATTTATATCTGCGTCTGTGCTGCGCCGCCTGAAGATGATAAATTCCCTGGTCATTTCAAAAATAGAACAAAACGACAGGAGTTATCCAGATGCCACTCAAAAGTGCAACACATGTGCGCGCACTCGGTTAAGGTAGTGCACGGGTGTGCACAAGCACATCACGAACAACGGCATTAAATACCCATCTTAGGCTGTCAGTGGCATCGTCCTCGTACATAATCGGATCATGTTAACGATCCTCGCTTCGATGTGAAGTGATGTTGTTGCTGCTACTTACCGTTGATAATGGGACGTGTCTTACAAGTCATTTGCAAACCCAGCGGGGATTGTGCTACGAGCAGGAAGCGGTCCTCCTAAGTGCATTGATGTGTGCCGCGTGTGACATACCAATTGTCAGGCTAATCTTCACTCAATGTATTCGCTTGGGTTTTCAATGAAATCCAAGGCGATACAGTATGTGTGGAAAGAAAGACTGGTCGACTGGGTTTGCAGCAGGATTGCATGGGTAGTGCTGCTGATTCAAACGAGACATTGCAATTACCAATGTCGATGAGAAGCAAGGAATTTTTGGTTAAAATGCACGGAGGAAGTACAAGCTGAGCTATGCACAAGAAATTGACCATTATTTGCATAAAAACGCTGAATAACTCTTGCCAACCGAGCAAATGAGTAATAGAGTCGTTTCTCGAAGAACCAAGTTGGCTTCAAACAAAGGATTGATCATCCCAGTCCTGCCGTGCGACGCTGAGGTATGGGAAATCTCAAAAGCGGATGAAAAAGGCCTTGGTCTCTTTGAGAGAGAACTTCTGCGTATAATCTTTGGTCCGTTTTGCGATGATGGTGTCTGAAGGAGACCACGAACTTTACTGGCTATACAGCGACGTTAGTCCCTCCAGCAGCTACGGATCCAATGCCTAAGGTGACATGGATACGAAACTGTGGGAGAACACAGCAGAGGGGAAAGACCGCTAACAATTTGGTACACGTAGCTGGAGGTGGATAACCAGAGGTCGCGCCGACTGGAAAGTCTTGTTAACTAAGACCCTGGTCCACCACGGACTGTAAAAGAATGGAAAGGATGGGGCTTGCTGCAGGAAGCACAGTCAGACTAGATATACTTGAATAGGGAAATAATTTCATTGTTCCCTGGAGCTATCGACGGAGAGCAGCGTGGTCCGCTTTGTATAGAAGCACGGGGAAAAAAGTCTTTAAAATGTAAGCCAGTGTACGATTTTAATGAAATTCGAAACATAGTTCAAATGGTATGAGTTCCCAAAACTGTAAGGAAATGTCTAGAAAATTGAATTTTTTAGTAAAAAAAAAAACTACATTTTTTTCTTCATTAAGAATCTCATTTTAATCTCGTCTATGATGTCGCACTAAGTCGTGCAATTGATAAATACAGTAGTGGTCCAATATAACGACGGTGTGCGTTCGTTAAATAGAAAAATTCGTATCCAGTAAATGTTCGGTGTACAAAGTGTTTCCATGGAGTATTTAAGAGGGATAAGCATTCGTTCTTTAGGTCTCTTGACACACTTTTACCAAAACAAATGAACTACTGGTACAACATGGAACGCGGCCGATAACTTTCACTACAAAACTCATGTGCTATTTTCGCTACATTCGTTATGTCTAGCGTCCACTCATTTTTTCGAACGTTATGTGGAGACATTAATGCATTTAGAAGAAGTGTACGTTATATCGAGCATTCGTTAGATATATAATTTACATTTTACATACACTTTGTATTTATTTTTTTAATAAAATTATTTTGTATATATTTTATTTTATTCTATTTTATTGTAGTCGAATAATCCCCGCTGGTGATTGCTCAATGCAAGTGGATCGTTTGTTGAGGCCTTAAATGTGTAACCAGAAATTGCATTAAATCAGCATTTGATGAGCAACACTTGCATTAAGTAAATTAAAGCGCTAAGATCGACATATTGTTACACTTAAAATGCTCTTGAGGCTAAAGTGGCCTGTTGGTATATACAATTATCTTAGATGGTGAATAGAGCACGCCTCCAGCTTTAAGAAAAACTGGGTTTCATTTGAGCCACTTGGAGTTTTTCCTCACTTTTCTTACAGTCCAACAAACAATAAGACATGCCCCTGCAAAGATGTTCTAAATTAAGATCCTAATTTATAGATTAAACATATCAGAGCTCCGTCAATGGGTTAATTTATTTTTGAAAAACGAGATCTGTATTTTCTCTAAAAATAATGTCCTAGCCTAATTCTTCCCACCCAAGATATTAAAACCAGAAATAATGGAGGATAGAGATATCCATCTTCCAGCTCTCTTGCCCCTTGATTTCGTCTGAAAGCGTTACGCGATTTTTGTCCCCCTGCTTGTGTATAAGTGTGAGCTCTTGAGAACAGCTGGCGAACAGCTGATACCCTTCCCCAGCCTAGGAGAGGGGTGAATTGGAGTTCTTATTTGAAAATTCACTCGTTACTTGGACGGTATTTCATATTTTGGTGTTAAACACAACATGTAGGGGTAAACGAACGAACAAAACTTATGTTCATGAATTCGATTCATTAAGCTCCCATTCGAGCACGTTATAGTCTGAGATACTAGGACAAGACTAAAGGATGCACTACATAGTTTATTTAGTTTTGTGTAAGTAATACATCATAGGTAAGATAATTAAGGGTATAGAGTGGAATTACTTTCTTGAGACAATTTGTCAGATATGGTTAATCATTAAGCTGTGCATATACTTAAGAATTAAATTGAGGTAAACTATTTCCACTTCAATGCCGCATTGCATTGCATTTTTATTCACGAAAGTCCGTATAACAATAAATAGAAGTCTATGCTCTTAAGAATACGAGTCAACTTTTGAACAACCTCCGCACAACCATACATGGATAGTGGACGAATTCGGCAATCTGTCGCCATTTTTAACCACTTAAATCCACGAATCTGCGACATCCCAGTAAAATCCATGAATCTGCCACCATTGTGTGGTGGATTCATGGTTTGTGCAAAAGTATATGTGAAATACAAGGGAACACCACTGCATCTCCGGTGTGATCTAAGGGGAAAAATGACCGTAAATGGATGTCTCTATCCTCCCCTATCTCTGTTATAACATTTGTAACATTAGCAAAAGAAACCGATTAAGCGAGACAAATTTGTCTCTGGGCAGATCAGGGCGTATAAAATGATTTTTAGAATACAGTGAAACCTGCGAATTGGGACACTCTGTAATTGGGGCACTCCCGAAATGAATCGCACTTCTTGCATACACTCGGTTTCTTCATGTAACTGAACGAGTGTAAACGGGGCACCTCTGAAATGGACCATGGGACAACGACTTCATTAGAAAAAAAAACTTTTTATTGCCAGAAAAACAACCACAAAATTGGGACCAATAGCAACGAGAGGTGGAAATCACAAGTGGCAGAGCTGATTGTGTGGATGGTTACATCTACGTATGCACATGGAATGCAGGAATGTTGGAAATACGTTTGTAAAAAAAAATCCTCTCTCTTGTTCTGTTGTTGCCACAAAGCATATATTAATTACTTATATACTGGAAAGTAAACATTTTAGGAACATCTTATTTCAGACATAATTGGGACATAATCTTATTTTAGACGTCCCCTCACATCGGGACACCTCCAAATTGGTTCGCATTTTCCCATTTGGAAGGTTTCACTGAATACTGTAATTTCCTAAACCGGTTAATCACTCATTAGAGCATAGTGGAGCGAAAACTGTAGCTCAAGGGAAGACTAATAAAATATTAATTCTAGCGCATTCGGTCTAGCCCAGCTAAAGTACTCTTTTTTTTTTGAAGCTTAAATAACAGTACTTATTAACCCTTGTGTCAACACCCAAACAATTATACATAAACATACACCCAACACACCCGGGTGTGTCAAACGTTTTTGTATGTCCACGGGCATCGGAAGGAGTTGGTTGTTTCTGTCAATTGCCTCTTAGAGTGTGTTTGAAGTATTATTCGAGTCAAGAACAAATCTAACTGGTAAGGCAGGTTCTGGAGAAAGGGAAACAAAACGTGTGGTCAAAGATTTGTGTCGCAATCTGTTCCGGGGAAGTGCTCGAAACATCGAGTGATCACTTTTCTACAAGCTATATTTCGCCATCTAATTTGATGTTCGAAATTGTCAATATTGGAAACTGTAAGCAAAAGGCTAGACAACATTTCTAATCCAAAAGGAAAAGCAGTAGAATTATCAATCTTTGGATTCAGCAGCAACATAAGTATGTGTTCAAATATTCCAAAAAGGAACAAATCGGTTGTGGTTCTTCCTACTTCCCATCGTAGTTGAAGGCCATAAAAGAAAACCAAAAATGATACCCGATTACAACGGAAGCAAAGGAGGTATTGACAATATGGACAAGTGCCTTGGTGTATACACCATGAAGAGAAGAGAATAACGAAGAGATGGCCCTTGGCTTTTTTTTTATAACAAAGGGGATGTGTCGGCATATGCAGCTTTCGTGCTCTATATGGAAAATAATCCACACTTGAAGACATCAACAGCCCGCAGGAGGTTGTTTCTGTGTACAACAATTGAGTGAAAAATTAGGAAGAATGGCAGAAATCCGGGATCGGTCACAAAATACCCAAATCATGCGAAATTTTCCACCGCGTAGTGGAATTCAAAGTATGTTTGGCCTCCCAGTAAATTCTTCAACTAAGGGCTCAAGAAGGGCGTGACAATTCTGGCAGAATCAAGCAGAAGAGAAATTCTTATCTATGCCCCAGAAGAAGACAAACACGAAAAGTCTGCAAGGAATGCAAAAATTCAGTGTATGCTGAACTTTGAGTGGGTAAAGGTGACTCAATGTGATAGATGCCCAATTACAATTTTTTTTAAAAAATGTACTATTTTCCTTTTATTTTCAAAAATAATAAATTTATGAATTTGCTTTTCTCCATCTCCAGCTAACAAATTTCATACATTTTTTCATGCACACCCGGGTGTGTTGGCTGTACTTGTAAATACACCTGTGAATCTTGATCAAACAAAAAAAAAATTGATTTTTTTTTTGAATATGTTAAAAAACAATATTTTAGGAGGCTAAGTCGATACGGCACCTAGAAAACAAAATATATCAATTTGAAAATGAAAAAACACACCCGGGTGTGTGGGTGTTGAAACAAGGGTTAAAGAAATTAGGTTTTAACAAGCACTTATAACAATGCTACTTTCATCATCATACCAACGAGTTATGGCAAGTAAATACATTTCAAATCTAAATTAAAGGGTAACCTCGCATATTCCCGGACATAACTTGCCCAAATTTTGAGATATATGCCACAACTCTATGCTCCAAATTTAATTCTTGGTATTTTCTCCGAAATCATTGACTTCATCAAAGGTGATGGCTACAAGGTGCCGCCGTCTTCCGAGGGTCACTAAAGCTGGAAAAGAGGGTTTTTGGATTCACGTGATCTGAAGGTTTCTCCACGAGGTCCACTCCTCAATGGGATCCAGAAACACGAAACCAAAAATTCCTTGTCCTGAAGTGCTGCCCAAGGTATCGGAATCGATTAATACACACACGTAAACATCACCAAACGTGTACAGAAGTCATAGTTTGGTCTATTGGGGCCGTTATGGCAGTCAGAGGTTGAACTGATCAAAGGCTTCTACTTCTTCCTTGGACTGCGAGATATAAGGTAATGTCCAGCGATGATACCCTTTATCGCACTAAGTTTTGATTTGGGAAAAGACGCAATTTTCTTAGAACACTTGGGGTCTAGCTTAGGTCTGACTTATCTGGAGGTTGTACACGTACCTGCTTCCCGTCTGTCATTGCTTAAACTGGTTGCGACTTTTTGTAACAGCTGTGTCTACGTCCACACAGGAGGAGTGTCCCTTTATCATAGTTCTCAAGTTAAAGTGGCAAAGTTGCCTAGTCATTTTATGGAGTTTTAGGAGGAGCTTGTCTATATCATAATTTTCCAACTAGATTGGTAATGCTGCCGCGTGAATTGCCAGCTTCTTCAGTTTCCGGAGATGATTCTTTGGCTCGTTTCCCAATTCGGACGAACATTAAGAGCCTTCTGTAGATTCTTTGGCCCATCTCTCAACTCGGACGAACATTAAGAGCCTTCAACAGATGAGCAGAAGCTAGAATTTGAACAGACTTGCCCCATGGGCATGGTGGCTATCTAACTCTGATGATATAACGTTGCACCTTGACGTGGAGTGCGATTCTCAAGCAAACATGATTGCGATACAATCACGCATTTCCTCTCCTGTCACACATACTGTAGCCAAGCGTATTAGCTGTGATAGAGAGTCGAGTCGGCTACGACGCCGAGCGTGCGAGCGTGCGAGCAAAAGATACGCTTCTTCTCGACTCGAGAATCATCTCAACTCCATTGCCCGTCCGTTTTCTATACATAGAATAAGAGGATCCACTTCGGTTAGATTCAAATCAGTTGACGGAGTGTAGGGACAGCGATCGCACCGTGTTCTCGAGTGGTCCTCTCCTAAGCAAAATCACTGTGCGCTAGTTCTTCATTCTCTACTGTGTGACGTCCATAAACGCGCAGCTCTCGAATTTATTTTTAATAAATTTTATCCTTCGGTGGTGTAATAAAATAAAAAAAATTGAAACAAAAAAAAATGTTATCAAAGAACGACGCGTCTTGACAAGCATGTGGTATATCAGAGTGATTTATTTCGTCTAGTTAAAAATACAAATCTAAAATAAAGAAAAATTAAAATAAGAGAAAATAATTTAGTGTCCGTACAGCAGTTCCTCACTGATGAACACACGCGCCTAGTGAGTAAAATGTCCGGATTTGTGAAATTTGCACAATATTTGTGCGTGGCAATCGCCTTGATTTCCGTGAACACAGCCCACGGCCAGTATCAGCACTATTTGGATAGTTCAAACTTCAATGAGTTGTACAGGCATACGGATGAGCCGTTGATAAAGGTGCTGGCGCCTGGTGACAGTGAGAGTGAGTTCCTGGAACTGAACCCGCCGGTGTACTTTTACAGCAGCAAATACGATGGAGTCTATGTAAGTGGTGTTTGGATTTACGTCCTTAGTGTGTCATTCTTTCCCACAAAACAGAGAACAAAGGGTCTTCGGTGTCAGCCAGAGACGAAGAAGTGCGAAGGCAAATGGGAAGAATGGGGAATTGATTATCAATTGGGAGCACACTGTTGATTTGTTCCACTTCTTTGCACGCCACCGCGATGCGATGGAGTGGGATGCATCATCTGAAAGTCCTTATCTGAGGCTGAGTGTTTATTGTTTGACTGGGTAAATATTGTCCCGCGACCAGTCAATAGGGAACGCATAAGTGGATTTTAAACTTATTTTTGTAACTTAACGATGTTATTCTGTCGCCTTGCAGGGCAATAACCGTCAGTTGGAATGTGGTCCAATTTTAATTTCCATCAGGGATGTGGGTATGTCACAAAACTGCGGTGGTGGTGGCGCGTGGTTTTGTGCAGTGCCTTTCATCTTCATGAGAAGTGCATATTAATGGCCAATGATTGTCGGATCATGCCTGTTAAATGGTTCCTCTTGATCTAAAGATAAAGGAACATTCTGACGAGGAGAAGGAATGCACCCACAAAGAGAACAATCACTCTGTTATCAAGAATTTGTGGGTGTGAAGATAAAACTTTCTTCTGCGTGGAATCTCGTGGTTATGACTTCCATTTCCTCTTCGGCAGTCACTAGCCATCTCGTGACTCATCAAGAATCAGGATCGAATAGCTGACATCAGCAGGAAAGTGATAATAAAATGGGTGGCGCTACAGTTCGGGTGGGTCTGGGCACTGTTTTCAGATCAAACACTCGTGTTGTACGTGCAATTGTTGCATCACGAGTGGCGCCGCAGTGATTTGATGCATGCCACCAAGTTGTCGATAGCTCGCTTTGAATTATGGAGGATGTTCTCAGGGTAAGAGTGGACGGACTACGCCACGGTGGTGGACAATTCAGGAGCTGCTACGAATTAGTTTTCTTCTTCTTCGAATGGAACTGCAATCAGGGATGGAATTGTGTCCATTTCCGAGAAACAACCACTCTTTTCTTGCCAATTTTTTGTCGAGAAAAATCAGGGTTTAGACGACCCACCAGCTAGCTTATTCACAAGAAGCAGTTATTGCACACAATATTCAGTCGAAGTGTGCTCTTCACTTTATGCGGCGTTGAGCACCACGAGTCAAATGTCTTTTCTGACGTGACAATCGTTTGATAATTTTGAATCAGGGAATTCCCAAAAATAGGTTTTCTTCTTCCGTCAGAGGTTTGACTGTACTGGAAAGTCAAACCTCTGTCGAACATCGTTAAGTCTTCAGGGCTTAAAGGGACCCAAGACTTACATTTTCTCATATTTTACGCACTCCATATATCGAACGCCATATCGTCGATCCAAAGGTACAACTCATTATGTACACAATTTCTAAAAATGAGCTTTGCAGGAAAACAGTTGGGCCAGAGCAAAGTTCATACATTGGAATTATGTAGTGTAAAAAGAATTGCATTGAATCTGTTAAGGGGGTACCGTGGGATTTTAAGAAAATCGGACTCGTGAACTTAGATAACTTTGACTGGAGCCATCTCGTTTTTTCGAAACCATGTCTCCGATGAGGGTGATCACTGTAACTTGAGAGTGGCCTTACGGATCAGCTTGAAATTTGTATCACTTATTCTATATTCTATTCTCCTCCGTGCTTCTTTGGATGATCAGTTTTTTTTTTGTGGGAGAATTTTGGGTAAAACAACAAAATTTGAGTTTCAACATCCGCCATTCTTAGAAAAATCGAAATTTTTTAAATTCCTTCTTTCAACCGGAGCGTCGATATTTTTCATGAATGGTTAGCTGCAGTGATCACCTCAAATCCTTTCTTTTTTTTTTGACTCCACGCAACTTTATTGTGTTTCAAACATTTTTTTATATTTTGATTTACAAACATTTTAAATTATTTTTCTTAAATACATACTCCGCATGTTGAATAACCTTTGGTATCAAATATTTTGATGTGTGACCACAAAACGTCAAAAAAAATCTTATTCCAAAAAAATTTAATTTTCTTGTTGGATCAAGAGTTTTGGAATTTGCCTCTTCTATCAACAGCCAACACACTCGGGTGTGCATGGAAAAATGTATGTATTGGGTCTGTAACTGAATTCGTGCGGTTTTTTTTATTAAATTTGAACGTTTATTTAAGAAAAACATGTTCAATAGTATTATTCAAACTATTGCCCATCTGAAGCTATGACTTTTTCCATCTTTCTGGCAGATTGTGGATGCCATCCCAAAAGAACTGCGCCGACATGGCAGCCAAGAATGAATCAAGCCAATTTTTGATATTCTGCTCTGATGTGAACCGTATTTCAGAGAGGCCGCGCTCTGCTTCGACCGGAACAAATGGTAGTCAGAAGGGGCAAGGTCAGGGCTTTAAGACGAATGGGGCAAAACTTCCCATCCACTGTTTTCCAAATAGTTCTCAACCGGGATATCAACGTGGGGCCGAGCGTTGTCATGATGGAAAATTATTGCCTCGTGTCTGTTCGCATATTCCGGGCGTTTTTCTGCTCCTGTTCGGTAGTGTTGTACATTGATGGTTATGATGGCGCATAATACAGCACACGCTTCTGATCCCACCAAATTCAGAGCCTTACCTTCGCGCCATGGATAATCGACTTTGCCGTTTATTTGGCTGTTCTAGTTGGCCAAGCCAATATCACCACTTTTAAATCGTGCAAACCACTTTTGGCACATTGGCTCAGCTAGCGCATGTTCACAATAAACTTCCACCCAAAATACGATGACTTTAGGCAGCAGTTTTCTCCATATTAAAGTAATGAAGAATAACTCCTCTCAAAAACAATTTTTTTGGAACAAAGTTCGACATATTTGAGTGAAAAAAAAAATGATTGTTGCTTACGCTTCAAATGAATGACATATACTGAAATGACGTACAGTAGCTTTCCAACGCAGATTCCAATGGAATAGTACAAGTTACGCCATCTCTTAGCAAACCGCACAACAAGTTATAGACCAAATAATACATCTACGAAAAAAATCGAAAAAAGTGTACCTACAGAAAAATAACTTCTTTTTTTTTTCTAAGAATATACTACTTGTTAAGACAAGAACCTCCTACGTATAATTGTTTTTGGTTATCATTTCTGATAAAATGTAGTTGCATACTTGGGACCAGCGTTGACAGGATTTTGTTGTTAAGCAACACAAAGAATGTCGAACATTCAATGTCTCATTACTTACTGTGAAAACTGGTAAATGTTGTAAATAAGTTAGTTGGACTGAAAAAAGAATCCGTTTCGAAAATTTTATATATTTAAAGAAAAGTAATAACTGCTCCAAATTGATGCCGCATTGGGCCAGTGCCACCACTTGCCACCACCTTGTTGCGCCGTTGTAGGTCGAGCAATGAACACTAACATTGGGCTTAGAGTGTGTTCTGAAGCTTCTGCTTCCTGGTGTGTCCCTTTAGTGTGTTCTGAAGCTACTGCTTCCGCATGCGCCTCTTTTTTATCATTCACGAACAATTTATTCCAGAAACTCATTGCTTTACGAGGAATCAACTTCATGGTAAAAGAGGTAGCAATGCAACCGAATTAATATTCTTCAAGTTTTTACATCTGGACGGTTGTGCTTCTTTGAATAGACGAACACCAGTTTTTCCTTTAGGGCAACCGAAGTAGCAACAGAAATATAGAAAACGAGCCGGCCGTGGCGTTGTGGCTTGGTGAGTCGATCCCTACCTTGTCTACGTTCGATTCCTGATACAAGCAAATGAACCTCGATTCTGTGATTTCGGCAATTGGAAGTGTCAAACTTTCTGACCGCTCTACACAGACCAAAGAACAAAAGCCATACGAAACCTCATCTCTTAGAACTGTCTATTCGACTTATGAAGGTTCGACTGTAGTGCCAACCACATACAATTACTGTGGCATTGCTCGTGTGCGTCGACCCGTACTCAAAACGAACCTCGCTGCCTGGGTGTGATTCCCGGTGCGACCAAAATAATTTTCACGGGCCTTTCGGTGACAATGCTCATAGAGTGATTATTGTCTGTCTACAAAAAGCTTCACAAAATTGGCAGTTCGGAGTCGACGCTCGTGAAAATAGCAATACCACGCACAACACGAGTGGTTGCTGAGAAGCTAGCAACAAGCTGGCTCACCCTCTTCCGTCTGTAGCGCCACCCATATTATTGCTCGTCCTGAACTTAAAAGCAACTCTGTTAAAATAAAAAGAACTACTACGAACTCTTGTTGGTTACTTCAATAATTATTTTTTAATAATTTTCTCAAGGGTTTTTTAATGCCCTCATGTGGCCGGAGTTAAGTCACAGCACTGGCCGAAGATATAGAAGGAGAAGGAGAGAGGAGTTTCCTGTGTACGATTGGTCTTAAACATCTGCACATTGTAGTCCGTGGGAAATATTTAGCTGGGAAGAGCGTTCCATATTCGTGTGGTGCGCTTGAAGAACGAAACAAACTGATGGACATTCCTGGCTAGGCGCGTATTGCGGGTGAATTTAGGAAGACACTAGCTCCCTTGAGCATCGTTTGTTAAAATAGAGAAGTTACGGTTGGTCGCTGTTCGAGCGAGTCTAAGTCGTTTTATGGCTCGTTGAAGGGTTCGCTTGAGAAACAGCAGACTATTGTTCTTTCCCCAGTTAATTATGCTTGCAATTAAATCTGCTTAACATATGTTGCCGTTCCAATTCTACGCTGTTTTCCACCGGCTCTGAAAGAGACCTATAGAGTAGGACCGATGAAATTGATCATGTTGCTTGACTTCTCGCTCACCCTGCGCCTGTCACTTGCCCTCTGCTGCATTGAGTCACTCACTCGATGTTTAGGGTTCAAAGGAAGGGGTGTACGTATGCACGCTCTTAAAGACCATAGCGGCTAGAGTTAGAGGCACAAAATCGCTTCATGGCGTGTATAGTTGGTGAATTTTGTAACGTCTCTAACCACCCCCAAGAACCTCGAAGGGTACGTTTTGAAGGCACTCAGGCTTCGTCTAGCCTTCCATTAATTCGCCCAGAATTTACAGATTTTTTTAATTCCTACATAAATCCTTTGTTGTGACTTGGAAAGAATTCAGCGAAAGATGCACAAGACTTCTAATATGTCCAAAAAAACAAGTCAGAACAACAACTCAGCTCAACATCTCAGCAACACAAATTCAGTGTCATTCGGGGGACAATGAACCCTTGTGATAACACACACATGTCGAAATGTAAAGTCCTCGAAGATGGATCCAAGATTGACGAAGGCGTAGGTGCGACGTTGACTCTAAGAATCTAAACATCCAATTATCGTTTTGAAGACGCAAGCTACAGCGAATGCGGAAGCTTTGTCTTGGCTAAAGAGCAGGGTGATATCAAAGGGAGATATCATATGTTCTGATAGACAGGGTCAAGCAGCTAGATGGAGCCAGTTTTGAGCTTCTCTGAACCTCCGCCTATGCCTTAACAAGATGGCCGAGTATTTCAGCATGCACCTTGGCCGCCGGGGAACGGTAACATTCCAGAAAATTGTAAGTGCACTCGTTTATCGCTCTGCCATCAATTCATTTCACATTGGCAACGATTAATTTCACAAATCTAGGTGGTCTTAGTTACCCATAGCATGACAAGACTGAGCAGGCCGGCTTTCAGGATCAGAGGTAATGGAGGATAGAGATACCCAGCTTCAACCTACCTTGCACTTGGTTTCACCAGGCAGCGCTTTATTTATGCGATGTTACGATACGGACTAGGCTTAAAAATTGGATATTTCTATCCTCCATTATCTCAGCTCAGGATTCTTATTGCCACTGCGCCATTAGAACACACGGGTTCAAAGCAGGTCTGCCCTACACTAACGTATGCAGAGAATGAGACCATACCTTGTCTAGTCGACGAAACCTTATTAAAGAGGTCCTTGCAGTTATTCTGTTGCTAACTCAACTGAGTTTTCAGTTGCCAAGGTTGTCGCGATGACAACTCATGTACTTTCAGACTGGGAAATGTCCCTAGTTTACATCATAAGGCGTTACTCAGGAGCTTCTAGCGCCAATGTTATTAAATTCTATTTAACAAGTTTATTTGAAGAATACTTTTCTTCTTCTTCAGTTACAAGTGTCAGGAACAAGTGAGCAGAGAAAAGCTCATCTACGAGCGTATCTTGACACGATTTCCGTCCGCTTTCACAGCCGCAACGCTGATTGCACTCCGTTCTCGGCTGTGTAATCAAAATGTTCACTGTGAAAAACTCACCCTTCCGGCTCTAGATCTCCTGTCTCGTTTATCAAAACTTTTCCGACATTCGGCACAGACAATGTATGACTTCGCCTCTGTACCAGCAGACAGTTTTTCAGAAACTTATCACCTAACCACTTCAGATCTAGTCCTTTCTGGAATTGTTGATAAAGCGAACCCCATGCATGCACGCATGCATTACTCCAAGTGGATAATTGGTTGACAACATACTGTGACAATTTCCTTGACTTCTCTGACACATGAGCTAACTTCCGCCATCAATCATCACATGGTTCACCAGCAACTGTGACGCCGCGTCTTTGGTCTACATTCCACAAATCATTAAAGGAGCATCTACACTCGGCGTTAAGAGAAATGTATTCCAACATTTCCCATCTTTCATGTTTCCCGCAACAATTTGCTGCAATGAAACCGAAATGCTCTGGAGAAAGATTAATCTGTCTTCAATTAGCATCCAACAACAAGTACAGACTCTCAAGTACTTAAGTGATGTCATTCGTTCCTTCGGGAGCAAGTCCCATTCATTATTCCCTTCAGCTGTGCCGGTTCTCAAGACGTCGCTCGTCGTTCATCCATCCTGCATTGCCACTGTAATCCGGACTTAAGTGCGACGCACACACTACCAACCGGCTCTAATTACACACAGATACGCTAGTTATCACTCCATGGCTGGGTGCTGCCCAAGTAAACAGCGCACATGAGCAACGCCTAGAACCATCCGATAATTCTATATATAGACATGGGTCTGGTTGTGGGTATCGTGCCTACCGGCTCTCAGGCGTGGTATCTGGGCGGCCTAATGTGTATCCGCTCTAGACACTGTCAAATGATTTCACATCGACAAGAAGCCGCACAAAATTCGTCGGATTATCGTGTTTGATTTGTTTTTGCAACGACAGGCGGTTGGCGATACTCAGATAACCGCATCCTGACCTTTCGGATGATTATCGAAATGCTTTCGTTTTCCTTTTGAAATCTCTCTTTCGATTGCCATCGTGTTTGCTCGTATCAGGTACTTTCGGGCTTTGCGAATTCGTTTCGTTTTTCGTTTCTTCGGATTTTTCAGTGATTTCGATGAGCGGTCTTCTGTGGTGGCAACAATGCACTCGGAAATTGATAATCTGAATGGGACTTTGAACTATTCATGCTCGCTTACCACTTTTCCGACAACTTGAGACCAAGACAGATTTCTCTGGAGAGATAGCAATTTGAAAACGTTGCTGATTCTCAAAGTGTCGTTCGTTCAACTTTCGTCTAAAGAGATACAGAGTTGCAGCTTGAGTTGGGTGCCTGTAGCAGGCATTCACAATGACATTATCGTTAAAGTGAACTTGCAAAATAACCTCATCAGAGAGACTTCAACAAAAGAACCAGTGACGAATAGACTGCCAGGAAATAATTGCGCAACAGCAGAAGTTTTGTCTTCTTTTGGAAATTTGATGTAGGAAGGTTGTAGGCCAGGGCATGGTCTGTGGGAATCTCAATTTCTGTGAAATCGACTGGTTTGACTGATTTCCAACTAAGCACTTCCACCTGCTAGGGTATTCTTGTCCGCTTGCCGGAAATCTAGGACCTAATCAACTTCGGATTGGGTCTCAACAAGTTGGCCCACAGTCTGAAATTTAAAAACCAGAAGTTGTCCAAATTTCAGCTTTTCCCAGGCATATTTTTGACAGTCGACACATAATATGTCGTCTTCAACTTTGAATTTGCGGTGTGTGCTGTTCGTGTGAGCTATGAGAAAAGTGTTACCGCTGAGAAAAAAAAATTACGAAAGTAGAATTTGCCGCAAATAAATGAACAAGTAAATAAATATCGCAAAAATCTGTGGAAACAGTCCTGCTCGCTTGTTGGCACTATAGGAGGATCCTTCGAGCATAAGGGACTTACTGCTCTTGTTGATACAGAAGGAACCTTTAACAACATAAAACGCCATGCAATAACCTCAGCACCCAGCAGACTTGGGATCGAAAAGCCCATAATCCCTTTTATTCACCAGCAACAACATTTATTCAACAGAGTGGTAAGCAGATACCACGATCTGCAAATCTGTGAATAGAGGCGCACCGCAGGGTGGTGTTTGCTCCCCTCTACTATGGAACATAGTGGTCAACGGACTATAGTGACACTGGGTGGAAGGTCATTGCAGTATTTGGAAAATATGTATCCACGATCAGGGATATTTTCCGGGAACTAAGTCCACTGGGGTTCTTAGTAAGGGGGGAACATACTCCACTTTCTTATGGGAACTAAGTACACACTCAAAAGTCTGCAATGGGAACTAACTCTCAACATCACACCTAGCCCAGATCCTATAGTGACCCAAGCAGGTGGACATTTTTTCTAAGCATAGACTACCACATAGGAAGCTTTAATCTAAAGCAAGAAAGTCTGGTGTATACAAGATTTGAACCCTTTCTTCCGCAGGGTTTAACCCGCTCATGCGACTTCATCGCTCCGCTAAGGCTATGTCAACAACTGCCAGGTAGGCGCTTGGAGCTAAATTAACAAACATCGCCAGCTCTTGAAACTGCAAAACAAAACAAACCAAAATATCCTTATCCATTCCTTATCCAAGACCCAACAAAATAAAACCAAAAAATACAAATTTGGCCTTATTCCGTTTTAAGACTGGAAATAACGCCAAATTTCCCATTTGGCCTTATTAGCGTAAGCACAAATTTCTAGGTAGATCTACTTCCCAGTCACTAGGGCGTTTTGACAATTGTTGAATTGTCTCTTTCAGTTTGAATTTTTGGCAAACTGAGACGATTAATTCATTTTTTCTACGGATTTTATTTACAGTAAATTCATATTTTTTCTTGGAAATTGTGTTTCAGAACATTGAGTGCATCAACCGCTCCCATTTATTTTTATATGAAAAACTGAGCCCGCCGCCTTTTGACACAATATTCTCGTAAGCTCGATAAAACGAGTAGCAACGCCTATCAAAGACCTACCGCCCTGACGCGCCCTTGCGATTCAGTCATTTCGAATCGTTGACATGAATTCCGCTTGAATTCGTTCGTGTTACTCTTCCTTAATACCACGAGTAGGCTAATTAGTTCTCCATGTTTTAAAGGTGAAGTTATATCCCATGTGCAATATGTACTCCATAGATCTTATCCTTGCAAGCAGCGTTGACGTTCCCAGTCTAAGTGCTCATCCGTGTTTCATTGCAACTTGGATAATTAAATCATCTCGGAAGGTTTAGCGCCCAAATAATGAAACTAACATCTGATCCCGGAAGTCATAAGTCCAGTAACCTGGTAATTAAAGGCTTCTGTGGCCAAAAAGTTATAATTTGCAGTTCATTGCCAGATGTGGACCCTAGATAACATTCATTACAGCACAATAAACAACAGACAAAACCATCTCCATTTATAATCAAACTAGATTTCGTACCCGGTTTTGCCCGGGTTTGTTTCTTCAACCGGTACTTTAGCTGTAGTGAAAATATTCCGTATAATAAATGTTTACTCCGCACTTTTTAATTTAAAACAACAATAAGACTGCTCGAACCAGAAATCAGAAGAGAATTTGAATTTTTTGAACTCTTTTTCTCTCATTCACATCCCTACTCATAATGAGTACAATTCGTTGACTGTGTCCATACATGTTGAAGTTTGAATTATCAATGTGAAAACGGACGAAAATTACGGTTTTTTCTAAACCATCTACACACAACGTGGAGGGATATCAAGCGATTCATAAAAAAAAAGTTCTTGGAAACCCCATCTATGTACCTGCGCGCGATGTTCACTTGTTGTGCAAATTGAAGTCAAACTTTATGAACCATGAAAAAAATCAGCCTATCTTGTAACACGTTATGTAATTAGTCCAGCTCTGAAATTTCATCTAAATCGGCTAATCCGTTCAGAAGTTCAATATTCACAATTTCAGCAAAATTTAATGATTTGTGTGGAGCTGTGTATAGGGTCATTTTTTAGCTATTATCCTTTTGGCAACACTGGTTTAAACAGCTGACGCACGTTTCGTGTTTTGTTTCACTGTCAAACATCTTCAGTTTGGTCTATAATTTAACCATGAATCGTCTTACAATCGAACGACGCTTGCAAATTATTGAATTTCATCATCAAAATGCGTGCTCTGTTAAGAAAGTTCATCGCGCGCTTCTTCCATTTTATGGTCAGTTTAGACGAAGCTCATTTTTGGCTCAATGGGTACGTAAATAAGCAGAATTGTCGATTTTGGAGTGAATATCAGCCAGAAGCATTGCAAGAGCTACCAATTACTTAAGGTGGCGCTACAGTCCGAGGTGGACCTGGGCCTCAACCAACAAGCGTCTCCAGCCAGCTCGATCTTTAGCTAGCTGTCTCCAGTTTCGCACGCATAGTTGGTTAAGGTCCCTTTCCACTTGCGTGCGCTACCTGAGTCGCGGTCTTCCTCTACTGCGCCGTCCCTCGGGGGTGGATTCGAAGACTTTTCGGGCCGGAGCATTGGTTTCCATCCGCTCTACATGACCTAGCCACCTCAATCGTTGGATCTTCACTCTTCTGGCTAAGTCGATGTCGCTAAACAGCCCGTATAGTTCGTCATTATATCTCCTCCTCCACTCACCATCTATGCAGACGGGACCGAAAATCACACGAAGAATTTTCCCCTCGAAGCAACCAAGAGCAGCTTCATCCGCTTTTGATAAAGTCCATGCCTCCGCGCCATATAGCAGGACTGGGACGTTAAGGTCTTGTAAAGCGTTAGCTTGGTTGTTCGAGAGATGGCTTTGTTTACCAATTGCTTTCTTAGCCCAAAGAAGCAGCGATTGGCAAGAGTTATTCTTCGTTTGACTTCAGCGCTGGTGGAGCTACCAATGCATCCAGAAAAAGTCACAGTTTGGTGCGCATCATTGGACCATACTTCTTCAAAGATGATGCGAATCGTAACCTAACTGTGAATGGTGAGCGCTACCGACTTTTTTTTGCCCAAAATGCAAGAGCTTGACTTGCATGACATGTGGTTTCAACAACACGGTGCCACATGCCACACAGCACGCGCAACAATGGACGAACAATGGCGAGTTCGGTGAACATTTTATTTCACGCTCGGCACCGGTCCATTGGCTGCCTAGATCGTGCGATTTAACGCCTTTAGACTATTTTTTGTGGGTCTATGTTAAAGCTCATGTCTATACAGACAAGCCCGCTTCAATTGACGCATTGGAAGACAACATTGAAGCATTTATTCGTGAGATACCGGCCGAAATGTTGGAAAAAGTATGCCAAAATTGGACTAAGCGGATGGACCATTTGAGGCGCAGTCAAGGTCAACATTTGCATGAAATAATCTTCAAACATTAAATTATATGGACCGTACTATCGATTCAAATAAAGATTTCATGCAGTTTTCTGAATTTTATGTGTTTTTTTTTTTTGAAAAACTTTCCTATATCTAAAAAATCACCCTTTACATGCATAGTTAGTTTGGGTATGACAAAATAAGAAAAGGTGACTTGGTGACTCAGGCAGAAAAAAATTAATGGTTGCACCAAAGCAAAATATGAAAAATGTGTGTGTATATATGGAAGTTACAACACACTGGGGGATGGTTGATATCCACAGCTTATATGCAACCACCCTTATTTTAAGAATTTTATTCCCGTTTAAAAAGTGCTGGTAACTTCCGAACCGTATGTCGTGCCGACTTAAAAGTGTCACATTCAGCATCTAAATTTTAGAATGATTTTTGTTGAACATTTCAGACCTCTGCGACGTGTACTTTCGGAGCCTTTGTCGGTCAGACACATAAACTTTCTACTTTATAGTTAACATATCTATTTTAAAACTGATTCTATTCAATATTCCCAAAACCCCTCTGATGGTCTAATACAAAATCTGCACCATGTGTGGTGTGCAGCTGAGTACAGCATATGGCTGCACTTAATAGGCTCCGGCGGCCAAAGTGCCTAAAAGATAGAGGACGGTTTCAGCTTTCCGAAAAACTAGGTCTCCCGTTGGAGTCTTTTGGAGTTTTTTTGTCTACAGTCTACAGCCTAGTTTGCGATATTGCTGCTCACAATGAAATAACCGTTTATGCAACTTTAAGGCCAAATATATGACTTTCAAGATAAATACTACTTCTTTCATCAAAATGCCGACATCGGGAAAATATTTAACACCAAAGTTGCCATGACAAGACGCACTTTTTGACAGATTTGGGTGTAACTATGAGCTAGCGGTACAAACGAACGAAATGACAAGAAGGCTTACAATTTTGGGCTCCTTAATGTTCATATTTGTAGAATCGAAAAATCATAACTCACACTCTTCCCTAGAAAGAGATTCCATTTTGGGGTATTTTTTCGTCTCTGCACCACTGCGCACCGTGGATAATAAAGCCCAGCGCTTACCCAGCACAACGGCAGACATCCAATATACCCTATAAGCAGAGACAGAACCGTACTGAGACGCTAAACAGACCATGTTAGCTGTAGACGCACCTCAATCTGCCCAGCATATCCCCAACAAAAGCCCCATCATTGCTCACAAAATGATTCCCTTCCAATCACTAAACTTCGAAAAGGAAATTACTGTCAAACATGAGTGTCGCAGCGACTTTAAGTAGCCAATAAGTGTATTAAAATAGCCCTCAATCCATCCAGTAGGATGCCGCATTCCAATTTCTCTTGGCTTTCAATCAACTCACCCCAGCCGCTGCGGCCATCTGAAGCACTACGTCTCACCGCAGGTGGTTCAATTAGTGTGAAAGGAGATTTCCCAATTTCATTTCGATGTGAAACCAAAACTATCTCACTCAGTTCTGGTGCCGCTGCCAAAACCGATTCCCGGAAAACAAGTCTCCCGCCTCGTCCACGGGGGGTCGCGGTCTGCCCATAGTCAAATTATAAGCATAATGTGCTTGCGAGTACATGTAACTGCCTGTATTCAATGTATCGCTCTTCCAAGACTACTGCGACTTAAATTATCTGGGCAACGGGCCAATTAAAGTGCAGCCACAAACGGAGAGTACACTAAGTGCGGCGTGTTGCAACATGCAAGCCGTTTTCGTTTCACAATGTGGATCATTTGAAGTGTTTTGGGAGCACGTTTTCACGAGATTTTCAAGATGTTTCAAATAATTCATGCCGGTCGTCGGTCGTTGGTCGACGCCACGGCGTGTACTGCTAAGACAGGCAATCCACCCGGTTCGAAAACAATGGGGTTTATGCTTGTTTTCGTTTTCAAGTGTTTATTTGCGAATGATATGCTCCATGATGTGCAACTAACGAGGGCATTCAGAAATGTAAATCGAAGGTGGGGCGTGTGCTGATGTGTGGTCTGTCAGCTATCCCACTTGGCAAATAAACAAATAGTTTATGGGTGAGTGCCACACAGTACCATGTCGGCGATGAGGGATGGACACCCAACAAACGCTCTAGTGTGTATCATAAATTTGTTTTTTTTTTTTTTCTATTTTAACAAGGTGTTGAAGTGGTGAATCCCTATGCTCAAGCAGTGGAGGGTGTTTCGTTACATTACGAGTTAAATATAAAATCTGTTCAAGCGTGTGCGTTTGAGAGTGTGTTCGAAGTGATACATTGGAATTCATTGACTTGATGACTAATTGATACAAAACTTGTGGCTGGAGAGCTTATGTTTGTTATGTGCGTGTCTTGCAATGGGGAGGTTAGAAGTTGCCTTAGTCATTCGTGATGCTGACTTTGTCTGGTTGCTACTTTGGACTGGAGTATCCACAAAAAAGGAGACCCCATCAACTACCGAGGGATAATAAGTCTCCTAAACATCGCGTAGAAGATCTTCTGTGTCGCTACGTGTGAGCGCCTGAAGCCATTCGTAATTAACCTGATAGGTCCTTATCCGGGTCGGGGAAGTCCGCCTTCTGCAGATCCTGGAGAAAAGACGGAAAAGCTGCAGGTCGACACCACCACCTATTTGTCGATTTCAAGGCCGCAAGTGAACAGAGACATGTCTAGTTTTGAAATTCCTGCCAAACTCATCAGGTTGTGCAGGATGACGATGGAGACTTCTCGCTGCTAAATCAACGTCTGTACCTAGACCGTCAGATTCAAAAATGGGCTTAGACAAGGCGACACGCTGTCATGCGACATTTTCATCATCATCCTTGAGAAGGTTTTGGAGAACTCAGTCGCCAACAAGAGGGGCACGATCTTCCCAAAGTCCGTACTGTTGCTGGCATACGCGGACGACATTGACGCTATTGGTCGAACACAGCGCGTCGTCAATGAGGCGTTTGCTGGTATTGAAACGGAGGCGGCCGAAATGGGTGCTGTCTATAAGCTGTCTTCAAGGAAGGACACACACCATCGATGACTTGGCCAGAAGGCAGCTGCAACTTCGAGGTAGTGGTGAATAACTTCTACCTCTCTTGCTCCTTAAAATTTTGGCAACCATTTTTTATATCGTCTTAGAGATCTGATCAAGTCGTAGAAATATGGGGCGTCCAAGTGACAGAGTCTGCGAGATGAGAGGGCGTTTTCTTAAGCCAATTCGACCAATCAGAGAACGGCATTT
This sequence comes from Eristalis tenax, assembly GCA_905231855.2. Lineage (NCBI taxonomy): Eukaryota > Metazoa > Arthropoda > Insecta > Diptera > Syrphidae > Eristalis > Eristalis tenax. The sequence goes on from HG993127.1 coordinate 40,937,916, forward strand.
ACTTTATTTCGTGAATAACTGTCAAAAATTCATGAATAATTGTCAGAAATCCTCTGAAATTCGTCGATGGACTAGGAATCAATCAGCTGTGAAGTTGGGCATCTCTACAATTCTTCATTTCTGGTGCAGAGTACTGATCGCTGCCTTACCAAAAGGGAAGGGATGCTGACTGTAGGCAGCTCGCACAGCACAAGTGGTTGCTGTAAAGACTAGGACGATTATTATTATTGCTATGCTGCTAGTCCTTATTCTTCAGGTAACGCAAAAAATTTGAAGTCGAAGTGAGCATTTGACGTTGTTTTTCCAGCACAAAGTTGTTTGAAGTCGCTTTTTGTTCGCCAACGTTGTTTTTCAATTGTTAGTTTCGAAGTGCAACTGCCGACGACTTCCTAAAGTTAAGTTTTGAACTTTCTCCGATATTCGCCTTTAACGCAGATGCACAGGTATAAGATGGCGGCAATTCAAAACCCACGGCGGTTAGGAAACAATGTCTAGGATAGGTTAGGTTTGAGTAGCCAGGCTTAGGCCAAAAATATGCCCGTTGTGCTACCACAAGATCTAATAGATCCCTATCCGCGATCTATTTGGAGCTTTTAATAAAGCGATGGAGCTGACTGATGCTGATATTGCTTAGATATGGGGCGTCCTAGTGACAGAGTCTGCGAGATGTGAGAGCATTGCCATTGCAAAGAAGGAGTGAAATAGTTTCTTCTTCCTCTTTATGCCTACAACTTCTGCAGAGGTCGTTATTGGGGATACACAGTCTTAAGGCGTGAATTTCACTGGAACTATGCCCGGTTTTAACGCCGATGAGAGTTTGGAGATTCGGTCTGCTTATTCTGGTCACGTCGGTTGAGTGTTTTGAATCGATGGTAGGCCATCATTGCTTTGTTATGAGGCATCTACTCCCGGAAGACCATCTACGTCTATGTTTCAAGGTTTAGTAGATGGTTGTAATATCTGTACCTGATATTACATTGTTTTTTTAGCCATGACAGAGCTTCCCTGAGCGCTATAGTCTCGGCCTGAAAGACGATACAGTGAGAGGGTAGTCGGAATGACTGAGTAGATTCCAACACCCACTCCTGAAAATTCGCAGAGGACCGTCCAGAGTCTGGCGACCTGACACCCAGTAAGATATGGCGGTTATGCTGCTTGAGAAGTTTTTCTCGAAGATTAGCTTAGGTATAGTGAGGTCGATGTTTCCTGTGAGACCTCTGAATTTATCAACGATGGTAGAGTGTCCGGAGCTCGCTCCACAGACATAAACAATGCCTAGTTTCTTGAAAGTTTTCCTAAAGCTCTCGTCGAGAGATTCATAGAAAAAGTTAGCTTTAAGTCTTGCCAGGCAAATATGAAGTGTGTACCCGACTCTCCGTCGCTACAGCAACGAAAGCCATTATTGACATCTGTACTGATCGGTCTTACTTTTGCAATATCTATGCCAGCTCTCCTTAGGGCTTAACCTGGCCATGTCTTCCTAGATGGGGCATAGTTAAGTGCATTCCTAGATGGGGATAGTTGACATAGACAAAAACAAGTGAAACAGGGGTGTTGTTGAGTCGTCTTTCCACACATTTTAGAATTAAAAACATTAACACTGAACAGCAGAGACCATCGGAGTCTTGATGTTCCTAAACTTGACTATCTCATGCGAGTGATGATATCCCTTTCTGGCTGTTCACCGAGTATGCCGGTTTCATATCTCCCGATTGCCGTATGACTAGTATACTTAACTAGCCTATAGACTAGAGCATTAGTGCCCGCTTGACTGTCAACAAAAATACCTACGTTCCTCATAAGTGAATTTGAATGTTCCTTGTTAGCTTCTCTCCTGACTACCCAATTCATCGCCGAGGTGTAAGCACGCTATTTATGTAACGTAACGGTTAAACGTCCGCCTAAGCACACAGCTCCTCCTTGGGAGGAATGCGTATATTCCCTTTTGTCAGCAACAATTAAAGTGGAATGTGTTGTAGTACAAAGAACATACTGCGGACTTTCAGACATCCTCCTTTCCCCACTTCATCATTTCATTGAAATCGTCAATTACTACTCCGTTTTGGGGGCGAATCGTATTTTATGACTCGACGTTCAATGTAAACATTTTATAGCTAAATCAGATGCGTCTTCAAATTTACATCAAAAAGAAACATTTCACAAAGCGCTTGATGATTTTTTTTCTCTCTTGTAAACGACCGTGAATTGTTTATTTCTTTTTCTATTTTTCGTTTGATGATGATTAGTTTGACTTTGATAGCTTATGCGGCTCGGCAACACTCAATCAAATGAGTGCCGAATTTTTTAAATGAGTTCCTGTGACAGCTGGAATTTTATCACCGTGCTTTATAGGTTCAGATGTGCTCAATAAAATGCTCAAATTTGTGTGGGCAAATTTATTTACAATGACCTTCGTGATTTATTCGCGATGTTTCTCAAATTGGTGCGGATATCTGAACACTTCCCAGCACGGAAGGATTCGAAACTGAGGGAGACCTTGAACAATTCATAGGCAGTGACATTCATCTGAATCGGGCGCAGTAGCTTGTCACTATTTTCCCGAGTTTCTAGGGATGGGTGATGTTTAGTCTGAGTTTTGAGCGATTTAGCAATTGTCCACTTTTTCTGAGGTTTGTGTTGAGTCGTGGGGCTAATTAGTCAAATTGTTGTTCTGCAGGGTTTTCAAGATTTCTTTTGCGCAATCAAAAAATATCAATCAAACGATAGGGGGCGCATTGGTGTGCCCGTTGTTCTCACGGCCTTCGTTAAAAAATAAATGCCGAAAATGTTTCTCACCGGACGTAATACGGCAATTTTATTCACTAACATACCTACAATTGAGAACTTGAATTGTTAGATATTAAGATTTTAGTCATTTTTCTAGTAAAGGGTGGTTAAATTTTAAGGGCCGATGTTGATTTTGAATAAAACACAAATGATTTAGGAAATTGTTGTCATTTCTTTTTATTGTGATAATATTGGTATGGTTCAATTATGTGTGAAACAAAATATCGGCCAAATGGCCGCCGCGACCTCGGCTCCACACCTCCATCCGATGGTCCAAATTTTCGATGACGCTGAAGCATAATTGAGATTCTATGCCGTTAATGTGCCGAATTATCTCATCCTTTAGCTCTTGAATTGTTGCTGGCTTATCGACGTACACCTTGTTTTTCAAATAACCCCCCACATGATCTTGGCGGCCAATTGACATCGCCACCACGTGAGATAACACGGCCATGGAATTTTTGTCGCGCAAAAGAGCCATTGTTTCGTTAGCTGTGTGGCAAGTGGCACCGTCCTGTTGAAACCACATATCGTCCACATTCATATCTTCCAATTCGGGCCATAAAAAGTTCGTTATCATTTCACGATAGCGAATACCATTCACAGTAACTGCCTGACCGGCCTCATTTTGGAAAAAATACGCCCCGATGATGCCGCCAGCCCATAAACCGCACCAAAAAGTCACTCTTTGTGGGTGCATTGGTTTTTCGATAATCACTCATGGATTATCATTCGCCCAAATGTCTGTCAAATCCACTGAGGTGAAAATGTGCCTCATCACTGAAGATGATTTTCTTCGAAAATTGATCATCCACTGTTGCCATTTCTTGCCACCATTCTGACCATTGACGACGCTTGAAATGGTCAAGAGGCTTTAGTTCTTGTGTCAATTGCACCTTGTGAGCGTACAAATGCAAGTCTTTATGCTTAATGTTCATAAAATACAGTAAGAGTTCGATATAGTGAACTCATATAAGCCGGGCATGTTCACTGTAACGAGATTGTTCACTGTAACGAGCGTGAAATACTTAAAGCAACTTTCATGCAAATGCGTATGCTTTCACGTACAATTCGAAATAGAATAGAATTATTTTCATTATATTGGGTCTATAACTTATTTTTCTATAACTATTATTCATGCGGTTTGCTAAGAGATGGCGTAACTCGTATAATTCCATTGGAATATGCGCTGGATAGCTACTGTCATTGTACGTCATTTCAGTATATCTCATTCATTTGAAGCGTAAACAACAATAATTTTTTTTTATTCAAATATGTCGAACTTTGTGCCGGAAAATGTGTTTTTGCGGGAAATCCTTCATCATTGCTTTAATATGAATAAATCTTCTGCCGAAAGTCATCGTATTTTGGTGGAAGTTTATGGTAAACATGAGCTAGCTGACCGAACGTGCCAAAAGTTGTTTGCACGATTTACAAGTGCTGATTTTAGCTTGGCCAACCAGTCAAATCAACGACAAAGTCGAATATCCATGGCGTGAAGGTAAGGCTCTGAATTTGGTGGGATCAGAAGGGTATGCTGTATTATGAGCTGCTACAACCGTGTGAAACCATCAATGGACAACGCTACCGAACACAATTTATCCGTTTGAAGAGAACAGTAGCCGAAAAACGTCCGGAATATGCGAACAGATACGAGGCAATAATTTTCCACCATGACAACGCTCGGCCCCACGTTGCTATTCCGGTTGAGAACTATTTGGAAAACAGTGGATGGGAAGTTTTACCCCACTCGGCTTATAGCCCAGACCTGACTCACATTTGTCCCGGTCGATGCAGTACGCCTTCACTGAAATACGGTTCACATCAGAGCAGAATATCAAAAATTGGCTTGATTCGTTCTTGGCTGCCAAGCCGGCGCAGTTCTTTTGGGATGGGATCCACAAATTGCCAGAAAGATGGGAAAAGTCATAGCTTCAGATGGGCAATACTTTGAATAATAATATTCGGTTTCTTTAACCGATACGCTAACTAAATAACGTTACTGTATTGAAAATATAGTTTGTCTGAATATACGAGGGAAATGTGTTTAAAGAAAATTAAACTTTCTCTTATTTTTTTTATTATAAATCATCAGCGACACTGTATAGTTGTCCTGGATCCTTTGCCCTCGATATTGCAACGTACAATTCACCGTGTGAAAAGCATGCGGTTGTCAAGTCCAGTCCAATTACCATAAGGGCCTGGTCTTCCGACTTATTAATGGTTATGGCGAATGCAGAGCGAACAGGAAACTAGAAAAGTTTGAAAGTCAGTTGGAGTATCACTAATTTTTGGGATGAACACTGTTTCTCCAGCCGAAGGTTCGAAAAGTATGTTTGCTTCTATGAGGTGAGATTTTAGAGGCTTAACAATTTGTCGAGATTCATTGCAAAGTTTCGGTGGATCTATGTTGCTCAACAGTATGATCGGTGATCCGGTTCCAGTTCCAGGGAGATCTAAAACTCAGAGAGAATTTGAATTTTTTACCATTGATGCCTATCCGAATCTCTCATTCACATGCCTACTCATACAATTTGTGGACTGTGTGCATGCATGAGAACGGAACTGAGGGCAAATACGGTTTTGTGATCGATTTCTCTGGAGTGACAACCACACACGACGTGGAGTGGTATGATGCGATTCATAAATAAAGCTCTTTGAAATCCCAACTACCTGCGTGCGATGTGGATTTTGTTGTGCGAATTGAAGTCAAACTTCATGAACCAAGAACAAAAGTACATAGTCCTTAGTCTACCTCGCCAATTTGATCAAAATCGGCTAATGTGTTCAGAAGTTGAATATATAATTTCAGCAAAATTGAATCGTTTTGTTGAAAAATCCTTTAACATAGCCCCACAAGAAATAGTCTAAAGGCGTTAAATCGCACGATCTAGGCGGCCAATTGACCGGTCCTGAACGTGAAATAAAATGTTAAAGCGCGCGATGAACTTTCTTAACAGAGCCCGCATTTTGATAACAAAATTCAATAATTTGCAAGCATTGTGGTTAAATTATAGACCAAACTGAAGATGTTTGACAGTGAAACAAAACACGAAACTAGCGTCAGCTGTTTAAACCAGTGTTACCAAAAAGATAATAGCTAAAAAATCACCCTTTAGTTTCGGAGCCTTTGTGAGTCAGATACACAAACTTTCTGCTTTACAGTTAAGATATTTTATTAAAAAAAAAACATCGAAAATGATACATTCCACAATAATTGAACACCATCGAGGAGGACAAGAGGACATTGATTTTTGTTCCAATCACTCAGATCGGATGCACAACGACCAGTTATGTTAAATGGTTCAGACGATTAATCACTTCTTCCGCACCCACTGTGTTAGCATTAGACGCCAAATACATAGTTGCTGAAAATATTGAGAATATTGAGAGGTATTTCTCCTTCATCCTCAATATCGTCTTCAATCAAATCGTGCGCAAAAACACCGAAATGTTGAAAGAAAATACAACAAACATACTCGTAGCTTCACTATATCGAGAATTTTTTTGTTCACTATTTCAAATAGCCTGTATAAAATATTGTGTGTTCACTATAGGTATCGAGCGTTATTATGAAGCTCCATTCCCAGCTTTCCAAAATGTCTTTCTAATCCTTGCTTGGTTTCTTACCTCCAAAATGAAGACAAATGTCCTTTGAACCGCGAACACAACTCGCACTTAACCAGTTTTATTCAGAAGTGAGCCTTCATGCTGCTTCATGGTTTCAGAAACTGAACCATGAGATTCATGGCAAAATGGCACAGCAAACTGCTAAAAATCAAGAGACCAACACAATCGCACCGTCTTGCAAATGTTAACCTCTCACCATCATTCCTGAAGTGCCTTTCTCCGCCGCCAGGACCCACAATACGCACCTTCTCTTAATTCAAAAACGAAAAAGATAAAGAAAATCCGCATTCGCAGTCCAACATCTAATTCCCTCTCTTTTTCACATTCACAGATAAACACGAACGGAATTCTAACATTTGTCATTGAATTCCCCGAATACTTAAACCACCCGTTCCCCTTGGAGTACCCGTCCATAGCGGCGTTCTACTCGAACGTGGATACATCAAACGGCAACGATTCAACAAGCATTAGCATTTTTCAAACGCAAAATGCCGATAAACTTGAAAAGGCATCGGGTCTAATTCGGTATTCATTCCCGGAAATGTACGACTTTGAAGCAACCACATTGTACGTGGCCACCTGGGAGAATGTCGGATACTTCAGCGGCAAGTCAGACAAACTAAACACCTTTCAGGTTGGTATCTCGTTTCTCGCCTCCTGTGCAGGCAAATCATTTAACACCTTCTCCTTAGGCAATCATCATCTGCAACGAGGAAGAGACGTATGTGCAGTTTATTTACCCGAAGGGAGGCCTCAACTGGTTGCAGGCGGACACAGGCGAACTGGGACTGCCCGACATCCGGGCACAGGCTGGATTCATCTCCGAGGACGAGCGGTTCTACACCGTTGATGGTTCGGGAACAGATAATGTAGGGAACCTTAATGAAATCCTAAAAATATTCTGAGTAACTTTCGGTCATCCCTCCAAAGGCTAGATTCTTGAGTAGGATGTCGAATGTTGGCGTTGAAGGGGTCTTCCTTTACCGGGTGGGTCCTCTGGACGAAGCGGGAAATGTGCACGAGCCTCTCAACGAGGATACAGTCACCGAGACAGCGGAGCCAACAACGTGCGCTGAAGGAAAGCGAAAGTGCCACCTCACGGCCGCCTGTGTGGACAAGAGGGACGGCTTCTGCTGCAGATGCGCAGCCGGCTTCTATGGCAACGGAGAGTCATGCATCAAGGAGAATGTTCCCATCCGCGTTACCGGTTCGGTCAGTGGCAAGATCAATGACATTGAAATAGAAAGTTCGGCGAAGTTGCAGTCTTACATTGTGATGCAAGATGGCCGCAGCTATACCGTTATCAATCCAATCAGCACCAATTTGGGGGCTCAACTGAAGTTGGCTCTGCCCATCGCCGGCTCCCTTGGCTGGCTGTTTGCCAAGCCAGTGTCTGCTGACAAACTGAACGGTTACCAACTGACCGGGGGTCATTTGTTGCATACTTCTAGGATGACTTTCCACTCGGGCGAGGTGCTGCTCATCAACCAGACATTCGAGGGCCTCAACTATTGGGACCAGTTGTCGGTGAAGATTCAGATCTCCGGTGAGGTACCGACCATCTCCCCGGAAGTGAAACTTCAGATGGCCGAGTTCGTGGAAGAGTACACCTTCACATCGCCGAACTCGCTAGTGTCAGATGCCAACCGTCAGATCGACATTCCGTCTCAGAACAGCGCCATCGTTTTTGATCTGCACCAAGAGATCAGCTTTAACCGCTGCTCGTTGGATGACGATCCGGCTCTGACAGGAACTACCGTGCTGCAGAAGATTTCCAAGATTTCGCTAGAATTCTCAGCAAATGATCTGGCCCTACGATCCGGACTGCAGGCCAAAGTTGGAGTCAGCTTTACTCGCGATTCGTGCGCTGATGACGGTGACTGCGGTTGTCGCGATGGCTACGAACGGCAGAATATCGACGACGAAACAGAGGGATGTGTGGACATCGATGAGTGTGCCATAGGAATTCACATCTGCGATGAGAACGCTTTCTGCAGCAACCTTCCGGGTGGTTACACTTGCGTTTGCGAGGATGGCTATTTTGGCAATGGCAAGGAATGCGATCCAATCGAGAGCAACCACTTGGCTGAGGTTGAGAACGATGTAATCTTGGGAAAGGAGGCGGAGAAGGAGGAGGAGGAGAAGAGAAGGATGCAGGAAGAAGAGAGAATGAGGCAGGAGGAGGAAAGACTGAGACAGATGGAGGAAAGGAGAAGAGTTGACGAAAAAAGGAGACGCCTGGAGGAAGAGACATCGCGAGAAGACGAGAAGAGAAGGCGAGATGAATCAAATAGAATGGCTGAAGAGGAAAGAATAAAAGCTACCGAGGAAAGGAGAAGGCTTGATGAGGAAAGATGGAGAGGACGTGAAGAAAGCCTCCAAGAGGAGTACGATACGAAGGTCGAAGACGAGGAGGAACAACGGCGAGAGGAGGACCGTAGGGATCACGTCAAGTGGGACAACACCAGAAGCGAAGAAGAGGAGCAGATCTCCGAACAAGATCTGGAAAAGCAGGCAGAACCAAGCTCAGACTGCTACGTAAGTATCTCAGGTCTCAGAGACTATCGAAGAGTATATTTCACGAGTTTACTTTCTCACCCACAGCGTTGTTCGAAGGACGCCAACTGCGTGGAGGGACGCTGCGAGTGCCGCGAGGGATACAACGGCAACGGATTCATCTGCCAGTACAACTGCTTTCATGAAACTGAACTCTGGGAGGATGGCAAATGCGTGCGTTACACACCGGATGAGTCCGAGGTAGCGCCGACGTGCACCGGATTCGGCGACTGCTCCTGCCCCGATGGATATGATCTCTCTGACGAAGAAAACATTTGTCGATCGGCCAGTTCGTCTTCCCAACAGGCCGGCAAGGGAGGCAGTGATTCAGGTAAACACAGACAATTCACATCTCAAATTCATCTCACACTCTGTTCCCACTCTAGTTCCCTGCGACGTGGACAATGCCTGTCACCACAACGCCACCTGCGAGTGGTCCGAGGAGGATATGCGCCATGTTTGCATCTGCAACCACGGCTACTTAGGCGACGGCTTCACGTGCAGCAAAACCAACGAATCGTGCACAATGGTAGGCAAAGCAAATAATTCCCCTGTCTGGCTCCATCTCACAGGCGTATCATTTCAGAATCCCGATCTGTGTGGAACCCACGCCACCTGCGAATATAACGAATCCATCGGCAAGTCTGAGTGCCAATGCGAACCCCACTACGAGGGGGACGGATTCCTGTGCCAGCGCTCCGCCGAGTGTCGTTCCGACACGGATTGCGGTCAGTCGGCGTTCTGCGACAAGGGTGTGTGTCAATGCATCGAGGGATACGAACGTGACTTGTCGGACTTCTGCGTGCCGGCCGGCATGTGCGGCGGTACCTTCTGCGCTGGCAATGCTGCCTGCAAGTGGGACTCCAAGCAGAGTGTCCAATACTGCGAGTGCATGGAGGGCTACACCGGCGATGGTGTGACTGCGTGCAAAAGTGTGCCGATATCTTGCCGCGTGAGGAATACCTGCGGTGTACATGCTAGTTGCATACCCTCCCGAACGTAGGTCTTGAGTTTATTGCGTGGGGCATGATGTTAAGGTTGCTTTCTTCCCACAGGGACCCTGCTCAGTATGAGTGCGTCTGCGATGGTGGATTCTACGGCGATGGATATCTCTGCATGGAGGAGCAAAACTGCCAAAACACACCGACGCTCTGTGATCCGAACGCCAAGTGTCAGTCGGTCACCAATGGAATCGCCTGCGTTTGCAATCCCGGTAAGTGTGCAAGGAAGGCATAAGTCCTTGAAGAGTGCGCCGGGAGTTTAGTGAGTTGGAGACAGACACCAGCACCGATGGGGAAGGGGTTTTCATTTGTTTCCTGAGTAGGGGGGTTGATTTTGGATTCTTTTAAGAAGTCGGCATGATGGAGCCGAGTTCATTTCATTCTCGTGTGTGCGAATTGTTCCCAAATATTCGGACCACCGATGGAGTTTTTGCATTGATGGCACTATACACACGACGTGACGACTACTACTACATCCACTACTAGGCCCAAGGGATGCTTAACTTGGAGGAACACGGCCCACTTAGACTCTGATCTCGGTGCATTGTGCCATCTTAGGAAGTGCTAACACCACTCGATCGCCCATTTCCGTCATTCCCTTCATCCGGTCATTCCGGTTAGGTCATTCGGTCCGATGTTGGTCACAGTTCCCATTTGATTCTCAGGAATCCCAATTCGCGCCTGTATTTGTGTAGAATCCCTGCATTTGACCAGATTGATGGAATTGCTATTCCCCAGTTCGTCGGTTCTCAAGAAAGCCCCAGCCAGCATATACAATGGCTTAAAGCCCTTATGGACCACCGCCTATAGGCTTGCTATGTTAGTTTGCCTCATACCCTCAAAACATCGGACCACTAGATGTAGCATGCCGATGTGACCAAATCATTGGCGCTCAAGGACGAGATCTTCGCGTACTGCCGTGTTTTTTCCCATATCCTTACTCGTACGTAGAAATCTCATCTCGACAGCTTGTGCTTGCGATTTTATTCCTTCGCACATTACCATTCATGGCCACAAATGACAGTTGGAATAAAAACTGAGATGAAAACCACTAACTCGGCTTTGTCACCGGGTTTCAGATCTTCTAAGCTGTTTCAGGACTGACCCAGACTGTCCAGTCCTACAGGAAAGCTAATCATTACTCCTACCATCCTGAAAAAGACCCCGAGATACTTACACTTCTCCACCTGCTTCAATGGAATTCCAAAAACATGTGCAGGCTTTCTGGAAATAACCATTACATCTGATTTGGCCACGTTAACCTTCGTCTCAGCATCAGCTGGAGTTCCACTTGGGAGGATATGAGGATAACTATGTCATCTGCAAAAGGAAGATGACTTGCCCGCAACTCGTTAAGCATTCCTCACCTCGGCTGCGCTGCAACATGCAGTTCATATATGCAATGAAAAGGAGAGGCGACACGACGCACCCTTGGCGATGTCCAACGCCCACAGGGGTGTTAAAATACCACCATTAAGCCGAACACAGGTGCTACAGTTTGCGTATAGAGATTTAAAAGCCGCCAAAATATGACAATCATTCCCATGCACACCAGAGCTAACCGCGAGGAACTCGGTCGTATGCCTGCAAATTTCCCAATCGACAAGCCAGCTCCAGACCGGTTTGGTATACTCCCAAGCCTTCTTAATGTACTACTGTCGGGATGAAAGTCACACTGTTCATCCCCCACCCTGGACGTAGCTCTTTTAACACGTACACGACACCTCATCGCAGACATTCCCAGAGAGATTTCCAAGAGATGTGTCCCCCTATTGGAGCCACCACAGTTTGCCAATCGCTAGGTGACTCACCGCGTTCACAGGCCATCTTCATGACACGAGAGAACCGTGCATCTCTTTACCCATTGCCTTAAACATTTCTGACCGGGTTGCATCCACACCAACTTTTAGCGATTCAATGGTCAAAATGACATCCTCCACAGTTGGACTAGGGTTTGCCACTCTCAGAGCCCTCATACAGTGCTCGCTCCATCTGCGCAAAATGTCCGCCTCATTGGAAAGCAGCACACCATATTTGAATTTGACTGCATCGATGATGTTGAGTTTCCGGACGGCGAATGGTTTCCTCAGATCTTTGCTTGGTTTCCAACTTCTGACATGCCTTGCGCTCTAAAATGCTCAATCATCGAGTATCAAGGATATCAAGGGTATCTGATGTCCTTCCTTCGTGCGTTCAACTTCTTTAATACAAAACTGTGGGTCTAGTTCAGGAACCTAAACTAATATGCCCCCCAAACAAATCTGTCCGAATCAAGCAAACAAACTCTTTCTCAACCCCTTCTCAACCGCTATATCCACTCTCTTATGCTGTGCTGATTAGTCCTTGCGGTCATATGAACCTCCCCAGATCGCAATTGAAGTGAAAATCCCCCACCAGCAATGCCATTCCACACAATTAATATTACGTCCTCCTCCTCACTTACTTGCAGGATATCTCGGCAATGGAACAGTGTGCCGTGTGCGACCAACCCACGATTCCGGATTCCTGTTGATAAGTCAGGGTGTTGTCATCGTGCGTGTACCATTCAATGGAAAGCAGGGTCGTCCAATTTCGGTGGCATCCATGACCGTGGGACTGGACAAGGACTGCATTGAAGGACGTGTGTACTGGGGCGATATATCGACGAAGAAAATTGTCAGTGCGAAGTACGATGGCACGGACAATCGACCACTCATAACGGAAGGTAAGAGGGAAATACGTCGACAACGACGATGACGACGATGACGGTGATGGTGATATTTGAGTTTTAATCAAAAATCCCTTTTGTTGTTCACATTGAAGATATCATGTCGCCGGAGGGTATTGCAATCGATGCAGTATCCAGACGCATCTACTGGACGGACTCCGAGAAGGACACCGTTGAGGTGGCCAGCTTGGACAATCCAAATATGAGAGCAGTTCTGGTGAATAAATATTTGGTCAATCCTCGAGGCATCGCTGTTGACCCATACAGAGAGTGAGTATTGATTTCGCTCTCGACTTCAAGCGTCTCCCGCCACCTTCATGCACATTCATGTTGTCCTGTCGTTTTCAGGAAACTGTACTGGTCTGATTGGAATCGTGAATCGCCGAAAATCGAGATGTCAAACTTGGACGGCACCGGCCGGGAGATTCTGCTCTCCAAGCCGAGCGTGTCTCTGCCGAACTCGTTGGTGGTAATCAGGGACTCCGGCGCTTTGTGCTTCGCCGATGCGGGCAGTCACAAAATCGAATGCATCGACTTCTACACGAAGCAGGTGAGGACCGTGGCATCCGACCTCAACTACCCCTTCGGACTGGCGAGCACCGACAGTAACTTCTATTGGACGGATTGGATGTCGTAAGTCATATCGGGCGAATGACTCTCTTCCATTCATAATTGTGTTTATTTGACCAAAACAGGAAGAAGCTCGAGAGCGTGGACACCTTTGGGAAGCGCCAGCCGGGTATGCAAACCACCTTCTATGGCAGCCACAAGATGTACGGCATGGTGGCCGTCGAGGAGTACTGTCCACAGCACTCGAACCCGTGTCAGATGAACAACGGCGGATGCGGGGAGGATCGCATTTGCCTGGCCAATTCGAGAGCGCCGTCGGGTAAGAGCTGCAAGTGCACGATGAAGTCCAAGTGCATCATGTCGTATGACGAGAACATTTACCAGTCGCCTTAAGTGAGAGAGGCAGAGGCCTTGATGAAAGTTCTTATTTACATTTTTAAGCTTACGGCATTTCACTGTTAACTGTTTGTACTCGTTATGAGTTTGCGTTTGGTTTGAAATTTCATCCTTTACATTGTATCATGTATCTGAGGGATTGGGCGTCCCCCCGCAGTTAGTGCGTGGTCGCGTCCTCATCCCGAGCTTCTGTAAATTTAGGAAAATAGTAGTAATACCATTGTGTGCCTTAAATACTCTTCTTTTTTACAAGTAAATAAAATAAAATATTTAAATCAGTAGGAAGCGGGTGCATTTTTATTTGCTGGTTGTCCCATCTGCACGATGAAGGTGTGTTTGCGCTTCTGGCGATCTGAGAGAGATTCAATCGTCATACAGCTTATTTTGGGTTTCTGCAGCCGCATTTCTGACGTTTCTTGAAACACGAGCGAAGGCAATGTCTTCCGGGAGACCTACGAGGATGAACCAATAGTACCCTCGGCTGGAAACAGCGGGCGTTGAAGGCGAAATCCTGGCATTACCGTCGACACTGAGAGACTGAAACATGTATTAGCTTTTATTTGGAACCATGTTCGGATGGTCAACTTCCGTGACCGTGATTATCCATCACATCCATCCGAGCTAAGACGGAACTGGGGTAATTATACGATAACTTCAGTTGTTGAGGAACTAAGCACCCTGGAATGTCTGCTTGCCTCCTCGGCATTATTTTGTACAATTCTCTGCATCGACTGGGACTCGAACATTATCCAACCAATACCGAGCTTTATTTGCCATTTTACTTTTGGACATCATTCCTGTCAAAGCAATTTGTTTTCTTTTGTTTTTCTGTTCGCAGAGCTTCAGTGGCGTCGTCAGATCCAGGACATTACAGCCAATGTATTGCTAGTGCCCCGAGTCGATCTCCCCCCCCCCTGCGTTTGCCTATGCCTAGAAGTCTTAAGGAGATTTTAAAACCGTTGGGTACGAGTTCGATAACTTTAGTGCCAAGAAACGTTAAAGGTATTTCGTACAGGGGTTAAGAACTGGCATTTTGGAAGGGCCGAGTGAATGAATGAGTACGCTACGTTTCCACCGAACGAAACGCAAGTTTCCGTCAGCTTTATCCGAACCTACCAGGCTCTGCCATACATTCTCTGGGTCTGGAAACCTCGCGGTTTCTGATAAGCCTCGTTGCAGCGCCCTTGAATTCATCCCTCCATTTGAGGTTGTCATCCCGAACAAGCCTACAGCGTGAATTTCAGTTTATATTGGTGTTCATTTTCTTATTTTGCCTCTTTCTATTTTCTGGTGCACGCACACTATTATGTTCTGTCAACAGACATCTGTTCTGGTGCCCATTTAAAAATTGAGTGACATTTGTTTTCGCGAGCACTTAGAAGTTGAGACCGAGTGACTTGAACATTGAGAACAACACCACTTAAAGCTCGGTGGAAGGGGCCTATTAAGGTTTCAGTAAAAGCCGGTTTCGGTTTAGTGGAAATGTAGCAATAGATCAAACGTCTGACAGACGCAAAAGTTGTAGTAAAGAACAGTACATGGACCTTCGCGGTGCTAAAAGAATTTGATTTCATTGTTCAACAATTTGAGTTTGAATGCGAATCATTCAAAAACTGTTCACATAATTAATTTGATGTAAATTTTCTATTAAAGACCAGATAACAAATTTCTAGCTTTCAAATTCGTCTGTACTGCTTTGGAAGTACTGCGGTTGTTTTTTAATAATTTTTTTTTCTAAATCTGACCCTAATGCTTAAACGGGCCGAGATGGACCCCAACCCATCGCATAATCAAATATGCTACTTTTTAAACCCTCTTATCTTTGGCGCCAAGAGAAATAGGCGCCCAAGTTATTGTACTCACACGCCTGATGTTGCGTCAGCATGATACGAAACTATGTTGGCCTCAGGAAGTATGACGTCGATCGCCCAGTAGACATGTTCATACAATAAACTCATCGACGTTTGGGGAACAGAACAAATTGACAATTCGGATCTCAAATGCGAGATTGAAAAATCTCCTGCTTTGGGATCACAAAAGGGAATTTGTAAAAACCGTGAGGAAAAAATCTCGCAATCCCAGACGCAGTCTGAAACTAAAATGAGAAGTAGACAAAGAGTATTAACTCAAACCCTACACTACATGCGTTTATTCTTATACGTATTGCAGATTGTTTTCCCTCTTTTTAGTCAAACTGTCACCAGTGTTTACCAATAAGTGTCAGTTTTAGGCCCGTGGTCCCACAAACGGAAATATACCAAAAGATATGTTTTATTGCATTCTTGCAAAACTTGTCAAAATGTCAGAAAAGGACATGACTACGTACGATTATTCATCACTATTTCGAGACGATCGTCCTCAACTCAGATGTCAACGTCCAGCAAGTCCCACAAGTCTGTGCAAATACTTGCATATGTCGAGGACATTGACATGATAGCAGTTGCGTGGACAATTTTAAATGGTAAGCCGGAGAAGAACTTGCACCTGCACACGCTTTCTGAAATTCACCCTTATTCTCTTAGTTGTGTCACATGCCACTGTAACAAATTTGAATTCAATTAATCACATAAATGTCAAATAGGTGAATAATACAGCACAAATTTGTCACAGTGACACGTGGCACGTGACTAAAAGAACAAGGGTGATTATACTGTGTAAACGCATATAAGTAAAGATATGCAATCCAATTTTGTATACATAAAGTCCTTAAAGTTAAATTGTTCAATGAACCTAAGCCACAGCAATAATTACACTCAATATTACGTTAAGTTTGTTAAGAAAAGTCTGTCGTACGACAGGAAGAATGCATTAATTTGATTTGAACACAGAGCCTGCAAGCGGCATGAGCAACGCACCAACCCACGCCGTCAACGGGGCCAATAACATTCGGTATAGGTGTTACATTGCGCTTTATTGTAGTGCATACGGTTTATTGGAGTACATACATACAAAGTTCATAAAATAAGTCGAAGAAAAGCGGGTTATTATTCTTTTTTTTCATAAGAAAGCGTGTATTGGGCAGATAAGAGTCAAGTAAACATGGAAAGAAAACCAATTTTTACTAACTACCAAAATATTTTAAAAGCCGACATTTTTCGGGTTACTATGCTTTATTTATCTTTATATTATCGCTTCGTGTGTATCTGCGACGTGTTTAGAGTAGCAAAACGATATGAAACCCGACAGCTTTCTGGTTACTAGAGACGGCGAAACAAAGGCTGGACGTTTCCTTCAGGTACCAATGAAGTTCATGAATTTTTGGACAATCCTTCTCAATCGGTAAAGTGCTATGATGATCGCAAAACACCTTGCTGCTCTTGACGTCGCAGTACCTAGCCAAACCATTTCTACATGATGCATTAGAGTCGCACACGACCATGACAATATAGTTGCCTCGAACTAGATGCCTTGGCATTAATCTCCAACAACCTCCACGACGCTCCCACAGTAGGGACACCGCCTTAGGCTGTTAATTTCAGGGGTTTTTGATCTACCATGGTGCCAGAAAACACTCGAGTGCGAGTTGACTTTCTTAATATGTGAGTGATGTAATCAATGAGCCATAATCCATTAGAAGACTGTGGTGTACTCAGAAAGTACCACCAAGAGGGTTGTGCGTCTTCATTGTGGCATGAAGCCGGTAATGCTTAGTACTAGAGGGTAGTTTATGAGTACATCAACTCCCGTGTCGTTCTGAAACATACGTAACCGCTCCCAAGAAATCCTGCCAGGAACGACAAGGAGTGAGGTTGCCTCCACGTCCACCTCAAAGTACCCTTCAACTCCTCCTACTTCGCGCAACATCAGTGAGGTCTTCAGAGATTACCTCCAGAGATGAGCTGTTCAATAAAGTTGCTAAGGTCTAGGGGCTGTTGAGGCTACTGACTGTGTTATGGACCACCCCCTCAACAACCAACGTAGACCGCTCTCATGTCTCGACTCCGCCGGGGTTATTAGGTAATCTAAGCCGAGGAATGGTTCTCCAATGACTTGCTTTGCGGGTATGTTCACAAGATTCGTGACTCATGGAATGGCTTAAAAATTCAGCTCATTCTGGCAAGACATATTCCAAGAAAACCTCGTATTCGAATCTCACATTTCCTCTGATAATGACACGATCCTTTGATGTTTAAAGCTCCACAACCCATCGGCTCCAAGGGATGAGAGATGGAGAATCATCAAGGCAGAGGCACCTTATAAGACCACTCTCTCGTTCCTCCTCCAGATCAGTGTGGACAATGCCCGCATTTGGGCGGAGATGGACGCTTTGGCATCAGGCATCTCAAAGTTGAAATATTCCGATCATCCAACTCAGCCGACGACTTAGACGAAGTCGACGCCGCCATCAAACTATGTGCTCTGAGCTTCCACCTATTTAACCGCCCAATCCTCCTCTCAAACGTGTTAAAGATCATTCAGATCAACCTGAAGCACTCGATTAGTTTTGCAAATAACCTGGTAATCTTTCTTACTGAGAGGACATCGACAAGAACTTGCGGTTAAAAACTACAATCTTTTCTACAGCCAAAGAACAACAAGCCATGTTCTCTAGTCTAGCTAAAAAAAACGTATCAAAAGCATATAAATGTCCCGATTTTAGTAGTCCCAGTAGTCAGCACTGAGTGTGCAGATATCGCCGACCTTCTCGTCGCATCAGTTTTTATGGCATACACCCGTCCAGCATCACCAGAAGAAGTCCATGAACTGCCAGCGAGCATCTCGACTGGAAAAACCAACCTGATGATGGACCGTGATGCGTATCTCCACGACACGCGTTATTGAGCAACTCAGAACTCAACGAACTGGGTGAGTACCTTTTTGACTTCATAATCAAAAACAGCTTCGTTATATGAAACAAGGACAATACCCCAACCTCCACTTTTCCGAGCACGGATAGTTTTAACGGCTGGAAGGATGCCTTACACGTCACTCTCTCCACTAACAATCTCCCACTAAGGGTAGAAAACTGGAGAGTATCCAATTTAAGGCCACTCTCGGTCATCAAACAACTTTGGCACTCTAATCCCGAAAGAACTGAATTGCTCAGCGGGCAGGTGTGCAGGGATTTTAACTGGGAAATCTACACTGACGGCTCTTAGATGGGCGGCGGTGTCGGTGCGGGTGTATTCTCAGACTTATTGAACAGTTCTTAATCCAGCAGAATGCTAAACAATTCTAGTATGCTCCAAGCGGAACTATTTTCTCACCGGGAAGTAAATCGGCGTACAGCTAGATACCATGCCAAGGCAGAAGGTTTGCCTTTTGTATTGATAGCCAAGCTAGTACAGGAATGCCGGGCTGAGCTAGCTCAAAATCTGGGTTCCAAGTAACAATGAACATCCCAGGAAATTAGAAGGGCTATGCACTGGGCAGGGATCTACCCCTCAGTGGTCTCTTGCAGAGGAGGTCCACATCAAAATACAAGCAGTCAAGGGTAATATCTATTGGAATTTTTTTGAAATAGCTAACATCAGATGGGCCAGACTGACAAAATATGGCCAAGGTACAAAAGATCTTCTTCGGCGAACTCGACATGAAATCACACGATTGGTAGCGGTCTCTACGGGAAACTGGCCGATTGGAGGTCATGACTCAAAACTTGGTATCCCACAAAACACACACTGTCGGACTTACAACAACCTAGTTGAAAGGTAGAAATTAACCTTTTGCAAATCAGTGGATGAAACTTCTGTGAAGGATGTTAATGCTCTATTTTTATAAAAAATATTCGACCATACTTTTTGTGTATATTTTCAACTATTTTACAACAGCTCACCACACATCATTTGAAGATTCTTCGCGATAATCTCATGGAAATCTCACAACTGCTTCGTGATTGCGAGAATTGATCGCTTCATGGGATCGTGGATTTTTCAGTGACTTGCATCCGGGAGCGTGTACTCAACACATGCAATCGCAACAACATTTTACCAAAATAAGCTATGTGGAGGCGAATATTGTACTCTGTTTCCAAATTCAATGCAGTTTGTAAAAAGTCTTTGAAATGATACCTCTTGTTGGATGTTTTTATCAAAATAGTTGTCCCTCTCTCATGATACACCACCTCGTCATGAGACAAATGCCCCCATTCTGTCTACACCCAAAATATTCCTACAGAGGTGTGTGTCTATGTGCAAAACATGAAATATGGTTCACAACATAACTGCACGAATTTGGTTGACACAAGTGGTTCATGCCCTAACTACAAACATTGTTTTAACATATGACAAAGTGAATACCCAAACCGCATATTAACCGATTCGAATTCAAATCGAAACGAAGTGTGCCACGAAAAGCAAAATCGCCGACGTTGACATTCGTTACAAACATTCCCTTCACAAGTTTTGTTGCCTATTTGAGGAACTCCCAGAATCATGTTGAAAACCCAGAATAAACCCAAAAAAGTTGAGGAGAAACGTGTTGCAGTCAGCCGTTCCGACATGGAGGTCGAGGAAATGTTCAACATCGATAGCATGGATTTCAAGGAGGCTCTGCACATGTTGCTGCACCGCGAGAAGATTTCTCGGAATGTGGGTGCATTCTCGTAAGTTCTCTCCCTTAAACTAATTGTTAATCCCTTATTTTGTAGGAAAACGACGCCGAAACAAACAAACGCGTTCTCTCGGATATTCTCAACTTGTGCGTCCAACAGAAGCAGTGGAAGTCACTGTCCGAATGTATTGTTTTCATCGTCGGCAAGAACTCTTCTCTTCAGCAATCTGTGCAGAAGTTTGTTCAGGATATTATACAGGCTTTGGGAGAGATTCAGGACAAGGATGTTCGTTTGGATTTGATCACTTCGCTAAGGTCGGTATGCGACAGCAGACTGTGCCTGGAGCGTGAGCATGCTGAGGTCACAAAGATGCTTGCCAGTGTACATGAGATTGATGGGCAGTTGGCAAAAGCAGCCGATGTCCTTGGAGAGCTGAAGGTCGAGTCATATGGGCTGCTCACTCAAAGGGAAAAGGTTTGATGTTCAAAAGGTGATATGTTTGGATCGAGAACAACGCTTATCCCATTTCAGGTGCAGTTTATCCTTCTTCAAATACGGTTGTTGATCAAGTGCGGACAGAAGGAAAAGGCAGGAATTCTGTCAAGGAAGCTCCAGTTGAACTTCTTCAACGACCCCCACAACGAGGACCTCAAGATCAAGTTCTACGACATGAAAGTGGAACTGGATCACTGGACATCGTATCTGGAGACCAGTCGATACTACTGGATCCTGTCTTCGTGCGAGAGTCTAGGGCAAGAGATGCGCTTGAAGATGATCATCAACTCGGTGATCTTTTGTGCTCTCGCTCCCAAGAGCCACGAGCAGATCGTCTTCACGCAGGTTCTTCTCAACGAGCGACTATTGAAGGATCAGCCGACGGTTTGGTAAGCTTACACTTCAGAAATTGTGAAAAGAAGAAGAAATCTTTTTTCATTCCAGCGAGCTGTTGACCCTACTCTCGTCAAAAGAACTGATTTCAGCCACCACGTCACAGAGAGTATTCCGGGATGCCCTCAAGCAGACAGAGGTATTGAGTCAGAGCACTCGCTTTGGACAGAAGTGCTTCTCCGACTTGAATCTAAGGATCATTGAACACGTAAGTGGATTGGAGGACAAAGTGCTCCTCCTGTAACTGAGACAAATATTGCAGAACATCCTCACCGTCGCAAGATACTACTGTCGCATCTATTTGCGCCGAATGGCCGAACTCATCGGGACTACGGTCCAAAGCTGCGAAGAGAACATCGCAGAGCTGGTCAACAAGCGCCTCATGACTGCGAGAATTGATCGTTTCACTGGAATCGTGGATTTTTCAGCGACTTGCATCCGCGACTGTGTACTCAACACGTGGTCGGACACAGTGGGCCGAGTGATGGCCAGCACCAATAAGGTCGCCCATCATGTTCAGAAGGAATTCTCGCGAAGCGACGAGTCGTGGACTGAGGGGGGCCGCCTTTAGAGGAGTTTGATGATTGTCCTTTGTTTATTTCCATTTCGTCTTCAATAAAATTGATTTTCTGCTGCTAATTGCAAATTCTTGTTTCTTTCCTCACAAGTTATACCACCTACACAGGGACGGAGTTGATTTGAAAGCATTTTTGAACCCACGGCCGGTCACTGTCCCGTCTTTCGAAGTTCATTTCCTCAAGCACAAAGTTTCCTTCCGCCAGTGGAATGCATTCAAAGTCAGTCAGCCAAGAAGTCAATTTTAAATTGACGTGGACTTCCCCATGCCAACAGCGTTTTTCAAAGACCATTCCGATATTCATTTGCCGATCCCTGACCTTTGAGTTGTTTGTTTCAAAATAGTCTTGCTCAGTTAATGGTAGCTGAAGCAAGGCAATTCTCAGACTGCATGCCATGCTATTAAAGAGTGTACACACTCCGATGTCTTTAGGCTAGTGCGATGGTAAAACTGGTTTGCCCACGAAAGAACAAGTGGCACACACAGACAGTTGAGATAATTTATGGAATTGCAAACTTTGTCTGTTTGGCATTTGGCGGGGTGGCGACCAGCCACTAAAATTATCCATTGCCTGTCCGACGTCAGCGACGAATTGGTTGGGCTTTTGCTCGGTCTGGTAGGACTTGAATTTTTTGATTGCGAACGTCAAACTCAATCCGGTTCCTGGCGATTGCGTTCTACTGCCACATGCTGCCTTTCCTTTTAGACCATGATCGATGTGTTCGATATTTCGCATATTTGACGCTAGAAGGGGAAAACCGAAAAGAAAATGTTTAGTTTGAGAGAAGGCGGGTTTTACTTCAAATTATATGCCTGCACTTGTACACCTTAACTAGAAGCCTTGGGGGAGTTGTTGCTTCAGAGCTTACCACTGACTGCATTTGGAAACTACTACCTCACTGCACACAAGTTGTATAATTAGAGCTGCGGAGAATGATTGAAGATTGAGAAAGCTTTGGAAATGTATGGGCGCTGACAGAAGTGGCCATGCATTTTCTTTGGAGGAAATTTGCACGCAACGTGGTATTTAACGGGTGTCGTAACAGTCAGAGATAATGGAGGATAGAGATATGTATCTCAGCGAAACAGAGTGACTGCGAGTGCAATCTGACGGACGCAGAACAGTTTATTGCGCATTTTTGACGTATGCGAGTGTCAAAAAATAAACGATAAACGACGCTTATAAAAAAATGTGACTCGCTTTTATTGCGATTGTCAACGGTCAATGAACGATTGATCTTTATCAATTTTTCCATTGTGAATGGAGCCAATGTGGTATTGTGAGTGCCAATTGAGATCAAATTTTTTGGTAAGTCGCATTTTTGAGGACTATAGAGCAAGCAAAGGAAAATGTAAGCATTTTTAACATTTTAATTCATTTACAATAAAAAAAAAAAACATTTATGTTTCCAGGGCAAAAGTAGTTAGCAACAAATAACGATGGTTAGAACGATGGGTTCAACTGATGATGGAAGACGAAAATAAAGGTCATCGACACCGGTATTCCGGGCGTAGTAGGTAGTAATATCTTTTTGCCAGTATTTTCTCGTAATTAGCCTTGATCCACTTCAGACAAATGTGTGCTTCGAGTACATTAAAACCTCTTTTCAAACTAGAGACACAGTTGACTGGGCCAGACCTATGGAATGCACATTCTCGACGCTGATTTGATATGACCCAGACTTGCATTTACACGCTTGCAAGTTGCAATTGACTCAAGAACTAAAGCCTCTTGACCATTTCAAGCGTCGTCAATGGTCAGAATGGCAACAGTGGATGATCAATTTTCGAAGAAAATCATCTTCAGTGATGAGGCACATTTTCACCTCAGTGGATGCGTCAATAAGCAGAATTGCCGCATTTGGGCGAATGATAAGCCAAGAGTGATTGTCGAAAAACCAATGCACCCACAAAGAGTGACTGTTTGGTGCTATGGGCTGTTGGTTTATGGGCTGGCCGTATTTTTTTTCCAAAATGAGGCCGGTAAGGCAGTTACTGTGAATGGTGTTCGCTATCGTGAAATGATATCGAACTTTTTATGGCCCGAATTGGAAGATATGAATGTGGACGATATGTGGTTTCAACAGGACAATGGTGCTTTTGCGCGACAAGTTCAATGGCCGTGTTATCTCATGTGGTGGCGATGTCAATTGGCCGGCAAGATCATGTGATTTGACACCGTTGGATTTTTTCTTTGGGGTTATTTGAAAGAAAAGTTGTACGTCGATAAGCCAGCAACAATTCAAGAGCTAAAGGATGAGATAATTCGGCACATTAACGGCATACAACCTCAATTATGCTTCAGCGTCATGGAAAATTTGGACCATCGGATGGAGGTGTGCCGCCGAGGTCGCGGCGGCCATTTGGCAGATATTTTGTTCCACACATAATTGAACCATACCAATATTGTCATAATAAAAAGAAATGACAATAATTTCCTAAATAATTATAGTTTTATTCAAAATCAACATCGGCCCTTAAAATTTATGTATTTGTACTTGGACAGTTTAATTTATTTTTATAAATACGGGTTAAAACTATGTTTTAAGCCCCAATTTAGAGTCATTGACAATAACAAATAATTATTTTACGCATTTAAACACAAAAAAAGTATTTTTTTTAATTTTAATTAACTTAAGATTACTCAATTACAGTAACTTTTGAACCATGATAAGATCTCCTGGCACTTACACTATGTTTCAAATTTCATTAAACATAATAAGGTCCACGGGTTTGAAATTAATTCCAACTCTCCCATGCAAGGGGACCACTGTGCGGCGATGGTCGATGCGCTGTCCCCCAACAAGTTTTTGATCCGATGTCCTGAAATGCAGTCCAAGGTATCGGAATCGATTAATACAAACACGAAAACATGACGAAAGGTGCACAGAATTCATAGTTTGGTCTAATATTGCCAATATGGCACGGTGATCAAAGGCTTCAATCCGGCGATTCCGGGTATCTACCCGCGGGCATTTGCTGCTACACTTTTCCGGTCCCCTCATCTTCAGTTGATAGATAACGCCTGCAGTCACCGACGTTTGTTGAAGGAAAATTAACAATTGCCTAGATACTCGTACAGTGAAAGCTCCTATTTCGGACACTCTCTTAGACGGACAATCCCCTTCAGTGGACAATTTATCACGACCGTGGATCTTGAATTGAAGTTCCATATTCCATTTAGCGGATATTCTCTAACCCGGACGCGGACAGGTGCATCAGCCGCAATTTGGTAAGATTAAATCTCTTAGGCGGACATCATTTTGCGTTTTTTGTATGGTATGCGAACGATGAATGACAAAATAACTGGCTATGCGTGGATAACAACAAAATAGCAACAGCACAGTGTATGGATGTAGCTCAATGGAATTTTATTTCTGCAGCTTCGTTCTGTTGTTGTGCAGTCGTTTCTCGAAAATTCGACAATCGTTAATTCGGTCCCTTGGACAAGCCTTGATAAATCGAACAAAATCTATGTGGTTTGGTTCGCTCGTTAATTCGAAGTGACTTCTCTGTAGTGCAGCCAGCAAACACGATGTAATTCGAAATAAGTAGCTAGGCTCCTCTCAGTAGTTTTTGTTCTCTGTTCTTTGGCAAGCTGTTGCTTCCTGACGTAAACAATGTAAGTAAAAATTGCAACCTGGCAGGATGGATGGAGCCTTCTATCTTAGGCGAGTCTGTGACTTTTGATGCTGCGGTGCTCTGTGTGATGACGAAATTTCGTCAGCTTCCAATTCAAGAGACAAGAATGAAGACGACGATGCAGAAGAATCAGAAGCAGAACTGATTCCGCACATCGAAGGAAGCCAAGTCATTGTTGTGTACATTGCGCCAGCATTTAGTATGAGCGGAAGTGACCAACGAGATATTCTTGGCACTGGCTGTCAAATGCTACGTTTTCACTGAGCCGAAACCTCGAGGGCCAGATGAACTTTTACTCAAACCACAACAAACAAACCGTTTCCACAGAGCTTGAAGTGACTTCGCTCTTAATTTCCAAGCCACTCGCTCTCAATATATTATATTTATATTTTTATATAATATAATATAATATATTTTTATATAATATAATATATTATATTTTTTTATAAGTGCCCGCCAAAAGAAATGTATATATACTGAATATACTGAAATTCACGCTTTAGGCATATCCGGGTTCGCAGCCTCTCACGGACTGATGAATTCAACGGGGCTGGAATGAGCTTTATCAGAAACCGAGAGGTTTTCAAGCCCCGAAAGTCTGGTAGTTTCCGGGAAAATTGATGCAACCTCTCGGTTTCGTTCGGTGGAAACGTAGTAATAGGCAATGCAATTGAACAAGAGAGCTGGACTTTGTGACTGATATTCATGACTTTTTGACGGTTATTCACGATTTTGATTTTGATTTGGTGATTGGTCAATTTACAGGCCATAGAAAACGATATAAAAAATGGTTGTCAAAAATGTTTAGGGGCAAGAGAGGTAGTTGGCATTTCTATCATACTTCATTTCTGATGAAATCAGCTGATATCAGCAATATTTTTTGATTAACGCAGTGTGTCATCGCATTCTCTCCGTAACATGAGGTCGGCTGGCGCAACGCACTATTGTGTTTCAGCCAATATCCTTCCCCCATGGGAGGTTCCCTTCACTCGGTCTCTTCACGTGAACGGATTTGTGCTGTTTGTTGAACCCGCCGGATCCACTATATTATCGACATCACTGCGCTCTTTTTCGAAATCAGCTGTTTCACGGTTTGACATCTGATTTGTGTTTCTCCCTCCAAATTGATTGTTGAATAAAAATGATGATGAGGACCAACACACAAATCCAAATTGATTTGATCTCACCAATAAATACGCATTCAACATCATCCGTTCGAAAAAACAAAAACAACCCAACAAAGTTGAATACCATAGGAACACTATCCCTTTCCCTTTCATCATAATTTGATAAACGATTTTTTTAATGCGCAATCTTAAGTCAAATAAGTGTCAAAAACATTAATGACAGCCCAAAACATTTCGTCGTTGTGACCTCCAGCCACGCCCAAAACATACTTCACTACAGCCGGCATCTGAAGCCGGTGTCAGCAGAAGTCGAACAGCGCAGCTTATAAAATATTCAAGAGCCAGCCCATTAAGCCCTTAATCTCCATTTCGTTTTAAACAGAGCATAAACATAACCGATTTGCATAATTCCCGAATTTGTTTGCCCTGCGTTCAGGTAAACACTTCTTACATCAAGTCTTTGTGTTTGTAAAAAATAAATCGAAAGAAACCTGATTAATTTGATTTCGGTTTTGTTTTTTGTTTTCTCATTTCTTGAGTGCAAGACGATGACCCCTTGCGCTGTTGTTCTATGTCAGCTGGATTGGTAATGAATTTTGCTAGACCGGGAGTATTCGAAAATGGGATGTGCTGTGTCATCGTTTGTTCCTCAAACAGGTTCCCACCAACACTCACGATGTCGGATATCCTGCTTTTCGAGATTCATTTGGCATTCACACAGGAAGTCGAGGAGAGTTGTAAATACATGGATGGCCGTTTCATTAAATTAGACACATGGTGTGTCTTCTTGACTCTTCCATGAGCACTCGGAGTCCCAGAGCAATTGATTCGCGACACACTTTATT
Organism: Eristalis tenax; assembly: GCA_905231855.2. Lineage (NCBI taxonomy): Eukaryota > Metazoa > Arthropoda > Insecta > Diptera > Syrphidae > Eristalis > Eristalis tenax. The sequence continues at coordinate 40,965,135 of HG993127.1, forward strand.
CGTCGTGTGGGGTTTTCTAAAACCTCCCATACCAACTGCTCAAAAAAGCATTTCAAACTGCTCCCTTCGTAAGTGAAATGGAACCGACAATTTGTCGTCTGTAATCGCGGTTCCCGCTGTTAAACGTTTTCCGAAAAAGTCTTCAATTCGATACTACAGTTGACCGACGACGCTGGAAGCATTCCCTTCACAGGTCTGTCGAGATGGTGGACTATGCATCAACACGCTTGTAAACATTTCCACGGCGACTGAAAATCGGAGAAATTAAACAACAACAGGGGCACTCAGGTCCACACTGTAAGCCAGCTTGTAAATTCCACTGGACTTGTTCCCCTTACCATCTACGGAAGCTCACTGCGGCCATAAAACTAAGAGAGTGCCGATGGTCGTGTGGCAACAGCCAAGGAAATATGGAGTTACACTAGACTATAGAGGGCCCGAAAAGGATAGAATGGGACCATGATCTAGCCAGAGATCCAACTAATTTCGAAAAATGCACGCTCGTGTCTAAGATGGATGATGGCACAGGCATATGCATCTTCGCCTCTGTAATTAGGCCAATAAGCGTGAATCCTATTGTCATACAGGTATAGATAGCCAGTGGTCTGTACACAGAATCAAGACTGAGGGCGATAACGGTCAGATGAGAGCCCATAAGCTGATTGGAATAAGGACGGGCATGACTTCCGCTTCAAATAAACCCCTTGAACGTAATCAAATAATGATTAATACAGTGCAATTCCTCGCCACAAACGGATGACAACTGACGCCTGCAGGACATCTAAACAAATGTGGCCAGGACTGAAAGAAGAAAGAAATAAGTAAGATCACTGATTTATTTACTGCACACAGCCTTATGTAAAATCAAGCAAGAAGAATGTGAGAACCATATAACTAGGAAGAAGAGGACACGGAGGGTATGTCACCAACACTTGCAACAGCTGAAAACATAATGCTGAGCAGATATTCGCAAATTTTGCTACACGATATGTTAAGTTTAAAAAGCCGTGTCATGGCAGATTTTTAATGACCACTAAGTGGCTATAACACGGAAAAAGAACCAAATGAAAACTACAACAACAGCGTAGGAATGAAGGTCGAAAAATCGCAACTGCGTGGTCTAAGAACGCCTAGAAGTGACAACGGACCAAGATCAGATTCCTAAAACGAGAACTGATAAAGTGATTCGGAATTGTTCGAAAACAGTCGCTTGGTTTAATAAGACTGGAATGATGGAAAATGCTTCAGTGATCAGTTTGTGGTGTGCTGCAGAAGAGTTGTGTCGTTGCGGACATGTATAGCTGCCGGAACTATGTCGTCTGTCGGAAACATTTCCTATCTTTCCGTAAGCTCAACCTAAACATATCCATGTCCATACTCCATATATCTAGTTCCGAATTCAGAGAGGTACCAAGAAGCGAAGGAAAAGACACACAAATTTTACACCAGCCGCGCATGGCACACACAAGCTAAGAGAATGGTGGAGTTGGAGAAATGCTGGCTACACATCTGCGGACTTGGAAAAACCGTGCGGACCGAGCTACGGAGAATAGAAGCCGAAAGAAGATTGGCAGAATCAACCGGAAAAATAGGAAGACTGGAGTAGCATGAAGCATTTATTTTGGAAGCGAACTGAATGCCTATTAAATACAACTAATTTTTGATGTGAGCAAAATTATCCATACTTCTAGGAACTAGGAGCAACAACAAATCACTTGTCTTCAATCGGTCGGTACATGAGCTACATATGTTTATATTTAGTTGTGTGGTTTTGTATGGTTCCTTCAAGAAATTCCGCAGACATGTTGAACGCCGGCAAATCCATGGAACTAGTTCAGTTTTGCGGACATGTTCAACGCCGGCAAATCCATGAAACTACACGGTTCTGTGGACATGTTCAACGCCGGCATATCCATGGAACTAGTTCAGTTCCGCGGACATGCTCAACGCCGGCAAATCCATGGAACTACACAGTTCTGCGGACATGTTCAACGCCGACAATTCCATGGAACTAGTTCAGTTTCGCGGACATGTTCAACGCCGGCATATCCTTGGAACTACATAGCTCTGCTGGCTTGTTCAATGCTTGGAACCAGAGATAATGGAGGATAAAGATATCCAACTTCGGCCATTTTTACCCCTTGTCCATATCGGCATTGAGATATAAAGAATAAGAGTGTAGTGGTATAACCTTTGCATTTCACACATACTCTTACACATACTCTTACAAATTCCCACCGTATAAAAAACGCTGTCATATGAAATCAAGGGGCAAGGGAGGTAGAAGTTGGAAATCTCCATCCTCTATTATCTCTGCTTGGAACTACATGGTTCCGCTGGCATGTTTAATGCCGGCATATGCTTGGAACTACATAGTTCCGCGGACATGTCAGCCAGGGGCCGCACGAGCCAAATGAGCGGCCTGTGCAAGCCTACGTTTCTCGCCCCCTTCTTAATTTTTTGAAGCCTCTGGATTACACAAGAGTTGGACCATCAATGCCCAAGTAGCTAATGTCCATCATCTCAAAATAATTAACTCAATTTTCTGTCCATATGGGCAATATTATGTGGGTGAAAGGCAGAGGATTTATGTCTGCAAGTATGAAATTCACTCCTTTGCAAAAATTTATGGACACGACATTTTCTCGCACAAGCACTCAAAAACAATCATCTTATCCATTATCTTTTCAACCAATGATAAAAAACCAAGTGCAATGTCAGAAGTAATTCATGCGCGTTTTACTCAAACGATTCCATGGGAATTATTAATTGAGTGCATTATGTTGAGACTTTCTTCTATGGTAAGTTGTGAGTGCAAGAAATTGTTCAGCAGGCTTGGCGGATTGGCCTTCTTTCGAACTTTTTTCTTGCGAGCATTTTTTTTTTTTTGTGGTCATATGAACTCATAAAAGCCTTTATTTATTAAGGCTTCAGAATGCACCCGTAAGGCCTTGGCGGCCTGCCAAATTGTACATACTGCACATAAGGTGGGTCCGACCCTGGTTGCAGTGGATAAGGTATAGAGAGAGTACTCAAGCCAACTGGTTTCAATGGGCTGCATGATGACCCACTGATCGTTGATTGCATTACCCTTTTGCGTGCTCTGATAAAGGCGGTCATCCTCTGTTACTTAGAGATTGGAAACTTCGCGCCATGCCGCTGTACGTGCTAGTTATGACTGTAACTCACCTTAAGTTGTCACAATTACCCTTCAACACCATTTCAGATGATTCCCAAACACATGCGGACTCAAATTCAATCAGTCATGACGCTTAACTCTTTTTGCTTGCGCTTTAACGACTTATTGGGGAACCAACACTATTTCCACTCTCAACCCACTCAACTGCCCTTTAAGTCGATGTAAACGTCAATCTTCGTCCGAACTTCGAGTGTGCTCTTGAAGTGCCGTCAGAGCACCACGCATCCATTGCAACCCTCATTGAAGCTGTCAAAGCAGGCTATTATTCGAATCACATCGACAGTGATTGTCTGTGAAGTACCTTAGATAGGAGTAAGCAATGAGTTTCCGCATGACTGGGCGCGAAGGCGGCTCTCGTGCCGTGTTCAGCTCAGTGGACACAGTCTTATTAATATTCCAAAATTAATGAATTCCACAAGTGCATCAACACAAAATAACTATCCAATGGCGTTTAATTAAAGCACATGCCGCCACTCAATCAATTCTGACCGTTGTCGATGAAGCCCACGAGAGTGGGGATTTTTAATATTGATTCTCTTATCCAAAAAAATATACACGAGATCATTTTAATCCCGGGAAATGATTTCAATTAAATGCAAACAACGGGATTTGCTTTATTCGACGCCCCGCCTTTCATTGGAAATTGGGACTGGGCGGCGTGACGGTCAATAATTGCAATCACCGCAATCACTGACCGAATACCCAATAGGATATAATCGTAAAGTTATGCATACATTGGCCCGGTTTCTATTGATGATTCCCCAAATCGCGATGCATAGGGCCATTGAATGGAATTAACTTTAGGACATTTTAGTGCCCTACACTTGGAGCGGCACTCTTGCTGGTAATTGGATGGCTCATTTGGAGCGTATGAACGCCATAAACGTAGTTAGATGGCATGCCCGATAGGGATTGATTGGTTGGATACTTGAGGAGGGTGTGTGCGGATAGTGGCATAAAGTCAGTCGTTAACACAGAATAAACAGGGGGAAAATATAACGAAAATATGCCATTTGTCAATAAGGGCCCCGTCAAATGGGCAAAGCATCTGCGTGAATTGTACTCAATTTTGAACAAAATGGTCGATAAAATAAGAATGAATTTCGAATGTCTTTCCTTCGTGTTGTAGCAAAACAGTGAGCATTTGCGTTGAATTGGTTTCAAACATTTGCATTCAGTTCCTTGACATTCTCAATTTCCTTAGAAAGAGACACGGATGGAGATAGTGCATCCATTTCATCAATATCTCTGTGAACACTTGAGTAATTTTTTAATTTTACTGTATTCTCGGTATCGGGGTGAAGCTGACTTATTTATCAAGTAATACTATTATTTTAGTGCAATCATGTAAAATTTCATATAAATGTGATTGTTAATTTGCGTAATTAAATTTCTCACTAAGCAAGGAAAAAGTCAAAAAACTACTCATGAAGAGATGGTGGCTGTTTACCAGGGTTCCGCACTTTCATTATCAACTGTGCAAAAGTGGTCAAGTGAGTTCAAGAGAGGCAGAAAGAGCATTGAAGACGACACCTGCTCCGACGCCCCGGCTACTGTTTGTACGGGAGAAAGCATCAAAGAAGTCGAAAAACTTGTTCTTGAGGATGCCCGAATAAAGGTGAAAATGATGGCAGAGATCACCAAGCTTTCAATTGGTACCATTCACACCATTCTTCATGACCATCTTAACCTTTCAAAGGTCAGTGCAAGGTGGGTGTCACGAATGCTCACAGCGCCTCAGAAAAAAGTGAGAATCGCATGCTGTAGAGAGCTTTTGGAGATGTGTAGTGAGAACGCGGACGGTGTTGTGGATCGAATTGTTACTGGTGACGAAACATGAGTCCACCACTATGACCCTGAGAGCAAACAAGAGTCCATGCGGTGGCACAAAAAAGGAACAAACCCCCCCAAGAAGTTCAAAGTCACTCCGTCTGCCGGGAAGCTCATGGCCACAGTTTTTTGGGACTCAAAGGGAATCTTGCTCATTGAGTACAAAAAAAAGGTGAAACCATCAACGCCACATCCTCCTCTTCCACTGTGCATAATTTGCTAAAGGAAATTAAAAAGAAAAGACGGGGTAAACTCGCAGCGGGTGTGTTGCTTCTTCATGACAAGGCTCCTGTTCACACGGCGCGAGTTTCCAAGGCTGCTGCGCGAGATTGTGGTTTCGAAGAAATCCACCACCCACCCTATAGTCCAGACCTTGCCTCCAGTGATTATTTCCTGTTTCTGGATTGGAAAAAATGTCTTCGTGGAAAAGGATTTTCGGATGATGAAGAACTCAAGTCGGCAATAAATGGGTATTTTGCAGAGAAAGAGGAAATTTATTTTTTTGAGGGCTTAAAAAAGCTTATCTCAAGGTGTAACAAATGCATTGATGTTAGGGGAGATTATATTGTAAAATAAAAACAATTTAAATTGAATTCGCATTTTCCTTCATATCGATACCGTGAATATATTGAACGCCCCTCGTAGTTCTACGTAGTTTTTGTCACACCATAAGTAGAATCAGTTCAGGTCACTCTGAAAACAGAAAAAGTCATTGAGGGTAGTTGTGGTCTCAAGGATCTTTATACGGATCAGAATATTTGATAATGTGACCAACATCATTAATTGTAAAAAAAAAAGATCAACGGACCAAGATGACTGCCTTGAGGAACTCCTGAATTGGCGTTAATGGGGTTAAAGACAAAAGATCTAAAGATGACTCTATACTGGCGATTCTCAAGGTACGATCTCAGCCAAAGGATACAAGATGGTGGAAGCCCGAGGGCATCCAGTTGGAGGTATATAGTGAGGTGCCAGACTTTATCAAATGCCTTGCTCAAGTCGATGGTAATAACGTCCACTTCCTTGGCTTCCTCTAATGTTTTCAGTGTCTTAGAGACGAACTCGGTTAGGTTAGTCGTAGTGGATCTACCCTTTGGAATCCGTGCTGATGTGGGGAGAACATAGATCTGCAGTGAAAGTACAGTGAGTCATGTACAATGCTTTCGAAAGGCTTGGGGATGGAAGAGAGCTTAGCTTTAGGTCGGAAGTTAGATATGTCCCTCTTTTCTGGGTAGGAAAAATGAAGTCCTTCCATATATTTGGAGCTAGAGTCGAAAGAGAGTAGTAAGTGGAAGATGCAGACTATTGACACATTTCTTGAGTAATATGGCAAGCGGGCCGTCGGGGCCGGGGGAGAAGTCATTCTTGAGTTGATTAATCTTAAACAACACCTTGTTCCAAATCTCGACCAGAGAACTCTAGAGGGAAGATGGTCTTTCGACCGTTGGCAGCTCAGCCAAACACTCGTAAGTGGCCTCCCCGCACAGTAGAGTAGTAAACTGCAAACATATGATTCGTAGGCTTCAAGGAAAGTCAGAGCTGAGGGAGAATGACAAGCTTAGGCTTCAAAAAGCTCTTGACTTCCTTAAGGAGAGACCAGAGGGACCCCTCCCAGGCGGTTAATCTGAAGTAGACGTCCAAGGGAAATGATAAGCCGCTCACTGTCCATGCAAAGACCGATCCGCAGAAGGTCGGTAATACTGTAACACGAATTGACCCCCCCCCCCCCCGCTCCTGTGGCCGAAACAAGGGGGGGGACGTATAAGTCGCCTAAAGTCGGCACCAATTCAGCTTCGGCTGACCAGATGATCTTTTGCTTAAAGGAGGCCTATTTCACTCAATGAGTATGCTGGTCTACCAAATGCTTCGTCAACTTCAGAATCGGCATTACAACAGTTCCATGCACAACATGAGCGTCTACTGTAGCAGCTAGGTTAGGTGAGTGGGAAGACGTAGATCCGGCTGAACACATGATGTCCATTGGGGAAAATTTAACCTCCTATTTCCTAATCGTGTCCTCCTTCAGGTGCCTTCCGAAAATCCTGACCAACCTGCAAAGTTTTTGGAGATCTTGCACGAAGAATTCTCCCAGTGTTCTGTGTCTGAGTAGCCAGAGGCTGTGGCATTGGTAAAGGTAGTAAGGCGAATCCTCTATTTCCTCTTTGACCCCACAGCCCCCGAATATGGTATCCTGGGTAAGTCGCATTTTGCGTTCGTGGTATCTCAGGTGATTATGGCCTCCTACTACGAAGATGTATGTCGGTCTTTGTGCTCTGGAACCTCAGCTGTAACGTTCGAGAGGTCGCACAAGCGGGGAGAGAACTCCACCTGTCATTAGCTAGCTCCATGACTTTATCTGCCTGAGCTGGATGAATGCATAATTTTTGCCTTGGTTGGGTTGATGTCGGGTCGTATAATGGCAAGTTTTGTAGCTGAGGACCCTGGATAAAGTTATCGAGTGCTGCGTACTATGAACCTTGAGCTCTCCGCGACAGCATGCGACCAGCTTGGACTTGATTTCAGATTTCAGCCGGCGGTATTTCCAACAATGATATCATTTGGCCGCTTCCTTGACCTCCAGAACCTCCTTTTGAAAAACACTGCCATAGTCAGGTAATCTGATGGAGCAGAGCAGGCTTAAGAAGATACCCACGCCTCTGCATTTTCCATCTTCTATCCATCCGACGCGGATGGATGTCGAGTTTTTGATGAGTTCTTTAGAACAATTTAAATTGAATTCGCATTTTCCTTCATATCGATACCGAGAATATATTCAACGCCCCTCGTATGTCCCTTGCCTCCAGCTAGAGAACAAGTTTTAACTGGCTGTTCCTTCGGACACTTCTAACATCTCCTACAGCATCATCATCATCTTCCGACCAGCATGATCCACTAAAGGGTTCACGGGGCAACTCGATCCTCAGCCATCGACTCTTACTGATCTGGAGGTATGGCCAGGCGAGTTTTTGGTACAGCCACCTCATCTTGGGTCTGCGGCCAGACATTCGTGCCACGCAAACCACCGAAGCATAGGCGTTTCCGTTCGCAGAAGTAGCGGCTCAATGTTGAGTTCCTCACGCACTGCAGTGTTTCTCACCCTATCCCGGCGAGTCCCACAACAGCACGAAGAAATCAATCTCATCTCACCAGCTTCTATTCGCAGAATTTCCCAAACTGTTAAGCTCTACATACCGTTTTGAAATAATCCAAATAGCACCCTTAAGGGGTTAGGTTTCTCTAGAGTTTTCGAAATTTTTATTTTTTAATTGTCCCTTAAGAACAGGAAAAATCATGTTTCAAAAGATTATGGTCTCGAAAATTCTCCAAGTACTCGGTTTTCGAAATATAGCCTCACATAGTGAACGCTGAAAACTTCAGTCCCGTGTATGTCAAAACTGCATTTTTTAAGTTTCAGCTTTCAACCGATTTGCTTGAAATATTGAATAAATCTTGAAAAATACAGTGTCTATTTGTTTTTTTGTTTTATTGTATAGTTCGCTCAAGCTCAAGCATTAATTTAGAAACTAACAATTCGGGAACAAGGTGTAGTCGAACAAATTAATTCAAATATTTTGGTTGCATACTTTGTTGCGAGACTGTATTTGTTCTCTTTTTGCATCACACTATATTTGGCCATCTGATCGTATGATTCTCCCGAAATGTCCCCAAAGATTTTAATAATATTCAATGTACTGTAATAAGCATGTCTTACGAGAGTATAAATGTCTCAGCGGACATACATTCCTTCTTCTGTTAATAAACTACACCCAAGCAGAGAGTTGTTTGTCTTTGGTATTTCTTCTTCTTCGCTTACTTGCCCGGTTCGGCTATTACAAAGGTAATTTGAATTAATATTTATTTTATGTGGGGGCAGGGAAGGGGGCATGAGGACTTGAATAAGGAATTTGAAAATGGATCGAATGGATGAGTGAAGGTCAAGGGAATTTTGAGATTTGTTTGCTAGGCGCAACATTAAACAGATGTGCTCAGACAGGTCGTAGTTGGTACGATGGAGGACAGGTCCGGATACCTTACTCGACGGGGGTTGGAGTTTAGTGGATTCATTTCCAGAGAGGCCAATTAAGACTTGGTACAAAAATAAAATGTCAGCTACTTCAGTTTCAAAATATAGGACGGGACACAAGACACAAGGTCGAAAAGTAGACTTTTACGGAGCTTGTTAAGTTTGGCAAAACGCTTCGAAAATTGGTGCGAGAAATCTTTGTAAGACTAACTTCATCACACAGTTTTGGAGTACCAAGCATGGAAAACTTTAAATGCGTTTTTCTCGAAACCAGTCGAGGGCTAGGGCTTAGCAATCGTGTTGATTGTGCTATTGTTCTCTCACGAGTGGAAGGGGCCAAGAGTCTTATGCCGACTCCGAACGGCCACTTTGAAGCCTTTTCTAGACAGTTATACTCTTTGAGGATTGTCAGTGACTCGAAAGAGGTGGGACCTTGAAACATTTTCTTGTTCGTTTCGGGAATCGAACCCTGGCGGCGAGGTCCGCTTGCGTAGGGTCGACACGCATACCCACAACGCAGCCCACAACGCAGCCACGACGATATTCTGACCAAACATTGTCAGTGATTCGAAACTCGAAATAGGTGGAACCGTGAAACATTTTCTTGTTCGTTTCGGGAATAGAAACCTGGTCGCGAAGTCCGCTTACGTGACACATACCTTCAACGCCACGGAAGCCACGATGATTATTTTTAACAATGAAATATTTATTATTCTTCTGTTTCACGAACGGTTGCAAAATTGCAAGTCAGAATAAAGTCTCTTGTCCCTTGTCTCTTTCTAAAGCCAAATTGTCCAATCAGAGAAGCATTTACATTATTTCGTGAATAGCCGCCAATAATTCATGAATGACTGCCAAAAAACCTCTCAAATTCGTCGATGGGCTAAGGGGCATTCCTGGTCGTCTCTATTGGAAACTGAAAGATAATGAAACCTGAGAAGCAGGATATTCGGCGAAAAATGGGGTCCAAACCCCAAGACAATCCTGTGGATGTACACAGCGATTGTCAGGCCCGTTCTGACATATCGCAGCGTAGTGTGGTGGCAGGCTTGTCTCAAAGCTAAAGGCTGCTAACTAACAGGAGCAATCTCCACCACCCCAACGGCGGACTTAGAGGTCCTCCTGGATCTTTTTCCACTTGATCTCAATCTGCAGTACGAGCGCCATTAGAATTATCCAATCCAAAGGCTGACTCTCCAGTCAACAAGGTTACGCATGTATACTTAAGAGACTACAAATTGAACAAATCGAAATTGACTACTCCCTTCCTTTCCTAAATTTTGAAAGACCGTTTAGGTGTCTTTCCCAACAAGGAAGGAATGGAACTCTTAAGAACCCATCAATAACTCGACATCCAAACACGTCGATGCGGATGGATAGAAGATGAAAAAAGGCACAGGCGGTGGAATTTTTTCCGAAGTCTTAAACATGCACTGCTCTGTCACACTATTTGACTACGGCAGTGTTTTCCAAACGGAGTTTCTGGAGGTCTAAGAAGATATCATCATTACCACCGGCTGATATTACCATTCTAATCGACAGTCAAGCAGAGATTAACGCAATTGCGGTTACAGAAATCAAATAAGCTGCCGCAATGAGCTCAAGGAGGCCGAGCTTCAACAGCGCAAGGACCGACAAACTCTCCTATGCAGCAAAGGGCTACTGCGTATGGTAGTCGGCGCATTACCGGGTCATAATCATTTGAGATATCATGAAAACAAAATGGGACCCAGGATACCATATGCAGGGGCTGCGGGGACGAAGAGGAATTACAGGACACTCCTCACTGCCGTTGTCAATGTCCCAGCCTCAGCCTAGTGAGACACAGAACACTGGGAGAATTCCTCTTCCAAGATCTCTAAGAACTTGCAGAAATTCCACTAACGCCTATTTGCAGGTTCGTCAGGGTTTCTGGACGGCTAAACTAAGGAACTCATCAGCACCTGAGGAAGGATGCTGCGATCTTTGAATGGCTGGTATAATCAACGCGTCAACACCAGAAACACGAGCAGGAAATAGGATCACAATGGGTCCAGCCGGACCTGAGTGAGGCGTGGTCCCACTCCGTCTACCCACTTACCTAGCCTCACCTAGTCATCTCTATAGCGCTTCATTTCTGATTGCAAGATTTTGACAGATATTGCAATGCCTCGCATTTTAGTCGAATGCAGTAGCGTGTCTAAGACTGCCAAGAATAGACTTCTGTTGCTCATTCACTTGCCAATTTGTGGGACAACAAAGGAACACCAAATGTTTATTTCTTTCTTGAGAAACTTCTGGATCACTGCTGACACGAAGAAACACCTTAAACGCTTTCATAATCCATGTCGGACCACAATTGAAAGGTGCGCACCTTGCCATCAGTGATATAATGAGTACTGCGATCTAATTCCAACGTAATCCGTTCAGTCTACCTTCAACAACAGCGACTGTTGGACGCATTTAATGTTATGTTTGATTCAATCTAATTGCGAATAACCCCATTGTTTGAAGTCACAACGACATGAGTTGAGTTTCATTTATGCCTGAATCTGAACGTGCCGGTGTAGCGTGACTGACCTGTCTGAACCTTTCACATCTCACCGCTGTCGCCGAGGAGGTCGAAGTCACATAAGACTCTTCCAGCCCAGGCTGCAGATTCGGCCGTTTATACAACGTATGTCCACAAAGTGCCACTCAAGGCAACCATCTATTGCGGCAATCGAGGCGGCACCTTGCCTCTGTACCCTTTTTGAAATGCTGACAACGGTCAATTGGGTTTTCAGTAACCTCGCATGCTGGAGAGCTGTGCTGCCAGTTCATCTCGACACACTTGGGCCTGTCATAACCTATCTGACACTTGTGACACACCATTGACATTAATAATTGCGTTTGCACACAACAAGCATGATCATTACAACGATCTCGTCCCTATTTGCCTCAAAGGCTTGGCATCATTTTCCAACCCCACTGTGTCCACACTCTGTTTGGCTGCTCAGCTCAGATGAAACCAGTCGGCGGAGGTGTTTATTGCACCTCAACTCGTTTATGCGACAAGTGTTCTTCATTGCTGAACTTCACATGCAACTGCTTTGGCGTGTCGTGCGAAAACTAGTTTTCCAGTTGGCCTAAGATTTTGCCTATCGAGTGAGCGCGGTTGGATTGCAACAGACTGTTGCCTCGTACATGTCGTGTCGGACAACATGTGTGAGGCAATGCAATTGGCGCACTTACATACCAGTTACCAGTTATACTGGGTGGTTGGTAATCGTGGGGCCTGCTGTTTCCTGTGCATGTAAGGAAAGGCATGTCACGATAGTTGATTAAAGTGAATGGCATCGCTTCAACCGAGAGTTGCCTTTGTTTGGAGTGCGATCACGACGACGCAATACAATGCGATGGGATCGCGCTAATTGCCTGCAACCAGCGTAAAGCGTGTGAAATGTCGACTGTGCGAGGTATGATGCGGGGGACGGCAGGGCTGTGGGATCGTCTGGTGGAAGATAATCGCATTTTCCAGACGACTGATTGAGACTCGGATTGTTGCTGAGATGGATGACACCTGATATGTTATGAAATCGGGTACACACAAGCGTCGACTGGATGTGAAAAGGGAATGGCATTGCTGCGAGTTTTTCGTTGGAGATGGGTTGTCGTTTATCAAACATCTACTACAATCTTGGTGAAAAATTCAGACTGTCTAGTGGACTTCGTTCGGAAACTGGTCAGGTGCTGCCAAAAACTGTTCTGTTTGTGGGACTGAAGCCAGGTGAGTGAAGGTTGTCTGGGGTGAGCTCTTAATCTTAGATTCTCTAGACTCACTTTCAATTTTTATGTCCGCGTTCATATTGCTTCATTAGGTAGCCAACAGGTTTGTGTTGAATAAAATTTTTTTGCTCAGAATAGATCGTGCTTCAGTGAAACTGCTACAACCAGCAAACTGTGGCTAAGTGGGCGGCGTCGGTAGCTCCAGCCTGTGGTGCGCACTACTAGTAAATGTGCATACCCCGGTATATTCGGCGATCAGGTCTAAAAGAATTCTTCCACGGCTAGGTTGGGGCTTTGGCATAGACTCGGCTGTTGATGACATATATCTTAGGGTCAGCGACTCACGGCCTCAAAGAGGTTGAGAAACTCCTGGAAAAAACGAGGCGAAACACATCATCTCTTTACAATTTTCATAGCCACAAAATTTTGGGTGCCCACTGTGTGATTGAGGTTTTCTAATCGCGGTGATTTCACTGAGGTTCCATGGTTAAGTCGGCATCTGTTTTTGCAAGGATTCAAAGTGGTTCTACTACCAGAAATCAAATACATTACGAACTTGACAAGGCGACTGGCAAATAGATCATCTCAATGATTTTAATTTCAAATTGCAGCAATCCCATATCAGAAATGCTGACTTAGGTTAGGTTAGGTTATAGTGGCTGGCGGCAGAAGGCAGTCACACTTCGGCCAAAGAAGGCTCGTTGTGATACTTCGCGGATAGATTCCCTCTAACAATTAAAACCAGTTGGGGCTTGTGACAAAGCGGTCTAGCTGGCTAATACTGGAGCTTTTTAGCTCATTGAGGTTGTTGAAGTAGTAGGACGAGAGTAGGTGATCTGACTTTCAACTTCCTCTTCATCCATGCAGCTTCTACAGAAGTCATTATAGTCATTATAGGGGACCCCCAACCTTCGGGCATGGGTGCCAGTTGTGCAGTGCACTGTTATGACGCCGGTGAGCGCAGATCGTTTGATTTTGAGCAATGGCCATATTTCCTTTGTTTTAAGACAAGTGGTACCTTCTAGCCATTTACGATTAGTGGTGTTGATTGTGTGTATTTTTAGCAGATGGTAGGCTGTAGCGATCGGCATTGAAGGTGGAACACCTCCTGGTCTCCTTGTCTGGTTGGAGGATGTGCCACACTTAGCGAGTTCGTAGGCTTTGCAATCGCCCGGTATGTCACAGTATCCCGGCACTCACATGAGATGTATCTTAAAATGCTCAGCCATCTCGTTAAGAGACAGTCTGCAATTAAGGGATGTTTTCGAATTGAACATGACATTTTCTAAGGACTTGACTGCGGCCTGACTGTCCGAACATATGGTGATATCTCTTTCGGATATTACGTTGTTCTTGAGACAGGACAGCGACTCCTTTATCGCAATGGTTTCTGCCTGGAATACCAGTGATCAGGGAGCTTCAGGGAGATAAGTATGTTAAGGTCTTGAGAATAGACACCAGCACCCAGCACCATCGTCTGTCTTCGACCCATCAGTGAAGATGCCCAGGGGATCAGCCAGCGTCTGATTGTCAGATATCCAATCCAGTCTGGAGTGGATGCTGGTGGTGAATTTCTTCTGGAAGATAGCTTGGGGTAGTAGGCGGTTGGTGGCGTTGGCGAGGAAGTTGAATTCGTTTGGAATGGCTAAGTGGCCGAAGGAGAGTTCGGACCAAAGTCGGAGCGTTTTGGGTCTCAGGGCTATGCTGGGTTGCCACCTGTTTACTGAAAGTTTTCAGTGGTGGACGATTTAGGAGTATATTGAGTGCATCCGCCGGAGTGCAATTCAGTGCTCCTGTGATACACATGCAGGCCAGTCTTAGTAACGTGCAGTTGACGGCTGTGTTAAGTGCTGTCCACCAAACTGTGACTCTATACAAAAATGTCGGTCCGGCAATTGCGATGAAGATCCAATGGGCGATGCGTGGTTATAATCACCATTTGCAGCCTATGGCTTTTTTACAGGTGAACAGGGCAGAAGAAGCCTTCTTGACCCTCTCCTGGATATTGAGTCCAGTTTAGCTTATTGTCGACGATGAGACCCAGAAATTTCGCACTGGCGGTGCCGCACAGAGTGGTGGGTCAAATTGAGGGATTTTGTACCTTCTGGTGAATAGAACGAGATCCGTTTTCTGGGGGTTAACACTGAGACCGCATGATTGTATCCATGCTTCCAGCTTATTGATGGCATTCTGCATTATGTTTCTTAAGGTAGAGACGAATTTGCAACTTGTAGCTATGGCAACATCGTCCGCAGAGGCAATAACTTTACATTCAGCCTCTTCCAAGGAGTTGAGGGCTGTCTCTACGGACTTGCCTTTATTGTAGGCATTCTGGGCAGGTGAGAGTCTGCACTAAGGGATAGTTTGCCTATTAGTTTCTTCACGTTCTTCAGGAGAAAAGGAGACAGACTGATAGGTCTAAGGTCCTTAGGTTTGACATTAGAACATGCTTTTGGGATAAAAACTACTAGTGCAATTTGTTTGCACTGGATTTAAATAAAATTGAGAACGACATTCTGCTCTCGAAAGGCTTCTGGAAGTTTATGAGCGAAGAAAAGTATGCCAGCCTACAAAAATGTTGCTTATAATTCAACGTCATTCTTCAGTTGAACCTATTTATGCCAATCAGCATTTCATATCTGATGAAAACTTGGAAGCCTGCCTGCAATCGCAAACAAGAACTGCTGAATTTCTTCATTTTTTCTCATGTATGTATCATAAATGATTTATTTTTTAAACTTTTATAAAAAAATACCATTTTATTTCTACAGAAAAAAAGGAAAAAGAATTTGTATAAAATATTAGGGCCAATATTGCAAAGGGGCCCCCGATGTTTTGTAAAAGGTGACCAGCAGTCCGCCAGGCGAAGAAGTCTGCCCACCCATAGTGTGCAGTATATGACATCTCAAACATGCCCTACTTCAACCAATCAATTTTCGCTACTGGTCTACGTCATTCTGAGTTACAGACAAGCGAGGGAAAGCGACAGCAAATGCGGCCCACAAGTGGAATATAGTCAAACCTCTGTAAATCGAACAAATAAGGCAAACAAATGTTTCAGAACTTAAAGGGATCGAAGACTTAAATGTTCCCACACTCCATAACTCGAATATTCCATAAGCCTCTTAAAGAGGCATGCCTTTTTTAGCCAGGAGCCAATTCGTCCTCATTACAAAATGCCTAAAATCTCCATGTTTTTATCACATTTGACTTATTTCTTTTGCTTAATTCAAATTTGAGTTTTTTTCGAAGATTAATTGCCGTCACTTATCAGAACACAGCCGTTTTGCAAATTCGAAATAGTCATCGGTAAGGTAGTCCACCCGCCGTATTCTACGATCCATATGACAAATGAAAGTGGATCAAGTAAGTGAATACGATGTATTCTACGATGAGGGTGCATATCTCAGAGAAAACTACACTTGTTCTGACACGGTGCACATTTTGCTCTACAAGAGAAAAGTACATGTTATTACAGACTCATCAGTATGATTCGAGTACATTTCGGTATCTACTCTGCACACTGTGTTACCGAGTTTTGTACCTATTCCATACTATATATTTTTTCAGTGCATTTGTCGCTATTGCGCTGCTTTTCTTGTGAGCCTGACAATATGTGGTTATTTTCGAAACACGAAGAGAGGTCAAACACGTAAATTTGCTGTAAAAAGAGTAAAGTTTTGCTCATCAAACGAATTAAAAAATTTTGTGTGCAACCAACGTCATTAGCAAGGGGGAAGAAAGATGAAGGCGTAAGTAGTCGTATACAAAGGGGAAGAGAAGCTTCAAGCACTTCGAGAAAAGTACATAATTTCAGCAAAAATGTGAACGCAAATCAAGTGAACTTAAAAGAGCATTACCGGTGTTTATATTCTGGTTAGATTATTTTCATTCGTGTTATTATCATACATTTCCTGGAAGAGAAGAGAGAGAGAGAGAAACGTAAATGAAATGAAATCCATCTTAAAAGAAGAACTCTGAGCCAACCGAATGATCGCTAGTAGCAAATAGGTTGCTCCAGTTTTTTAATTAAATTACAAGCCTTAAATGCCCAAGGATTTCGATGAAAAAAATATATCGTATGTAAACCGTGAAAAAAATAACAAATCCGTTGACCAAAAAGAAAATTTTTGTTTGACGAAGTCATTCACCGCTCACAACTATTTGGAAAGGAAATTATAACGAATGCATAGGATCTCGTTTAGTTTATTAGATAAACTGGTAATTGTTCATAATAAAGCAGTATTGCACTGTTTTTGTTAATTCAAATATGGGTATATATACAGAAAATAATTTTAAAAGAAAGTTCATGTTATTATTTTTAAATACGGAAACACAAGCAAGCAAGATCTTCAGTCAATGCAATCATTTTCTAAATTTAGATGTATGCATATGTGATTAAAAAGATATTAGTAAAAAGTAGAAATTAAAATGTTATGAACTTAAAAAATATATGATACGTTAAGGAGAAAAAGCAAACAAGCTATCTATTTGATAATTTATGAGTTATGATAATTATAAAAACAATTCTTTTCTGTCGTTAAGCATAAATTAACTTTTCATTTAGAACAGTACATTTTTGTTTGTCCTGAACAGTTTGGTCCCTATTGGCCAGTGGTCTGTCTTATCTAGCCGTATGTATGTATGTACGTATGTCTGTAGAAGTAGCAGAGGATGAATGTGGCTTGGAACGTTTGGTTTGAATGAGTGATTCCAAAGAAGTCGGCCGCCCGCGTTTATTGCGTTCCACAGAACCGTTATGAGTCTCAATTTTTTGTATTCAGGGCAGCCTTTGTTAATCTATTCATGCAATATCCATGCATTCATATCTAGCATATGATAAAACAACCAGTGTGTCCATTTTCGGCTTTTCATTCCTATTTTATGAGGTCCCATGGTACTGTCCATCAAGTCGACCTTCCCATGCTCTCCTCCATCATGCAGCAATGCACATACGTCTTCGTGAGTCAACTTTACACCGTCAATTTTAGTGAAAGCCATGCCAATCTAAGACTTATTAGTAAAAATGCGATACGAAAAATAGCTCATATAAATATAAACCTTCAAACTAGTTTAACTGAGCAGATGCACAACCAAAGGAACTAAATCACAAAATGAAGAAACACAACCAACTAACTTCCACTCTGTAAGGACACACAACTACTCTGAATACCGAACAAATGAAGAAATACGCAAAATTCAGTGTATCTTTAAAGATAAAGGGTGGTTAATTATAAGGGCCGATGTTAAATGTGAACCACACCTAAACGTCAAGTTTTTTCTGCATTTCATTTGACATTTTGGACCATGGAAAGATACACAATCAAGCAACGCGTTAAAGTTATTCAGGCTTATTAAGCGCGTTCAAATCAAAATGCATATCGGGCACTTCGTGATTTTTGTGATGAGGCACATTTTCACCTCAGTGGATTCGCCAATAAGCAGAATTGCCGCATTTGGGCGAATTATAATCCAAGAGTGATTGTCGAAAAACCAATGCACCCACTAAGAGTGACTGTTTGGTGCGGTTTATGGGCTGGCGGCATCATCGGGCCGTATTTTTTCACACATTAACGGCATAGAACCTCAATTATGCTTCAGCGTCATCGAAAATTTGGACCATCGGATGGAGGTGTGCCGCCGAGGTCGCGGCGGCCATTTAGCCGATATTTTGTTCCATACATAATTGAATTATTCAAAATCAACATCGGCCCTTAAAATTGAACCACCCTTTACAACCACTTACCGCTATTTTATATGAGATGTATGTGTCTCGGATTTGGTTGAAATAAAGGTATTATATTTCACAATCACAGCCGTTTTACTAACTATAAAGTTATTAAAGGTTTCAATTTCTTGAAATATTCAAAAATTCAAATCTTTCATTATAAGTAACTTTCATTAAAGTAAATAGAGTCCAAACTAACGAAGATAGAATTTTTTGAATGGTTGTATCTTTAAAGATACACTGGGCACTTAAGGGATCCGCAGACCACTCTGTGGTAGCATACAGTATGCTCTACAATGATGGAACATTGCTTGACCACAAAATAGTGGACTATGGCTTGTATACACAATAGACTCCCCGGTTCGAATCCCAATGAAAGAAAAGTTAATACACTTTCAAATCTGGTCCAGTCACCATTTGAAGTTGGAATCAAATTAACGGCTCAAGTGGTCGATCAGTGATAGTACTCTGACTGTGGGTATCACAATGGATCAACATGGTCTAACCGGCTTGTGGATTCACAAACAGTCCCCTTCTCTAGCCACAGTTCAGTGGATACATTACAATCTAAAGTCAAGCCAAGTCTCAAGATTTTCGCAAGTTCATGGAAGTCCAAGAAAGTCCTCACACGAAGTGGGATTTTGAACGCTCCCTTCTCCTAGAATGACCTTAAAACATGTTTCCGCCGGAAAGAAGACGAACTTCTCCGGCAAGAGAATACCATCGACTTAAACTTAGAAATTGACAAGACTAGAGGTCAGTCCACCATTCCAACACTAGCGCGAAGATATTTTCCATAACGACGTGCGGTCTTCAACCGTTGACCTCTACTGCTGACTAATTGCGGTATTCGAAATTGATAATCATTTTTTCTCCTTCGAATGCCTATATCCCCTCAGGTCATATTTGATGACCAAAGTGTGTAACCTTGATCTTCAACTGTGCAACTGCACGCGTGAGTATGCTAAAATATCCCACGTCAGTCTTAGCGATTATAGACAAATTAACATAGCTAAGTGGTTGACTTGAGTCGGCGACAACGTCGCTGTCTATTGTCATTGGGCTGAAACGTTGACCTTTTGCTTCATAGATAGATTGGGAGCTTAGCTTGAAAGAAGTTGCAGCGACAATGCGTTGAGAAATGCTGTGCGATTCGTTATTCATAGGACCTGAAGCTGTCCAGCAACACCGCCAAGAGGAATGATATTTTGGGGAATGTTGAACTTGAATGTGCTGGGACAAGTTTTGCAACATGTTATACAATCAGTGAGCATAATTTAAGAGCCAGACGATCATTTGCATTTACTGCAGCCTTGGTTTGTCATTGAAACACTGGTTTTCAAGATCAAGTTAGAATCAGGCCTGAGAGCATAGGCGAACTGCAACGCGTGTCGTCTGCAAACGCGGACAGAATAGTCCTCTCACCTTGCCCCAGTCAGCATGAGCACATATGTAGATAGACGCATCCGTGTGCTTCTGTTTTGAAAAGCTGAAATGTCTCAGACAGAGTCGCAACTCTTTTGAAAGAATTTCAAATTGTTCACAGCTGACCGATTTTGCAGCACACACACGCATACACACAATCGTTATTCATGCTCATTGGCGAAATAAGTTTCGTAAAATTGCTCATGGTTTGCTTCCGAGAATTTCTGCTAACTGCTGCGAGCGTTTCAACAGGCAACTAATGTGCCTCCAAGAAGCCGCTTCGCTTGCCGATATACACATGCGCATACACACATGATTGGCGGCGATTGGGGAGTCACAATCGTTTAGAAACGAATGAAGAGCTGTGGAAACACAATCTCTTGCAAAATTTATAAGCGAAATTCTGAAACAAAATAATGTTGGCATTGAAAATTGAAATTAATTCATTTTCCGGGTGGCAGATCGTTATAATTTGAATTGATTGTCCTTCAGTTTGGACTTTGATCTTGTCTAGTGGGAAGAGCACGCTGACTCTTATGTATGCGTGGGAGCAGAGTCCAATTGGCGAAAAATATACACGCATACGTCGTGAGGGACGAGATCAATTATGTTTCACACATAATTTGCTGCAAGGAAATTTGCAACTTTGGACGTCACAGTCAACTTGGGGCAATATTGAATGCGGGGTGGTGGGATGGTTTGTTCGATGATTTTTAGTTTGCCCTCGGAGCTTTCGATAGCTGATTCTTACGGTAATTACGATCAAATTGCGTTATAAGTCATTTGGCTGTCACCATAGAATTGATGAAGCTTTTTCGTGGTTCCGGTGAAGCAGAACACACGGAAGTCATTCAATTTCAATAAAATTCTTGCTTCTAGTTCGGAATGAGAACGTATGTGAATGGTGATTACGACAATAATGACAAATCCTATTTACCAAAATTCGAAAATTCACCGATTCAAATCATAGGCGGCGGTGGCGTTCTGGATTGGTGACGAGGTTCGGGGGGTTCGATTCCTGGTTCGAGCAAAAGCCTCTTCAGAGTTACTGATAATGCTCAAAGAGAATGAACTATCTAGTGAAAGCTTCTCAAATTAGCCGTTCGGAGTCGGCATAAAACTGTAGGTTCCTTCCACTCGTGAAAGGACAATAAAACGCACAGCACGAGTGGTTGCTGAGAAGCTATGCCCCGGCCCTCTACGGGCTGTAGCGCCGATTTATTGTATAAAAATCTTTGGAAACTGTAAAAGTAGTAAAATAGGTAACTGCTTGGACGACAGAATGTGAACCCGGAACACGGCATCTCTAACTCCAAGGCAATATCAACCTAAAGTAACAAAAAAGTACGCCCTTGTCGTAAGCTGCCAATCGTGTCGTCTAGTGAACCTAAGCCAGTTTATGACATGTCTTGAGACTCGGCGTGCCACCCTCTTAAACATTAATTTTTGCAGGCTTTATATTTGTGACTTCAGTATTGTGACCTCCGTGGTCTGTGGATCTGTGGTCGTTCTGTGCAATAGTCTACTAGACTGGCCGTCGTAACTGCGTCGATTCCTACGCTGGGGTCCTAGGTTCATTCTCTGACACCTACAACTTCCATAATTCACGCCTTCACCACTTTTGGGTCACTGGCACAGCTTAAGGAGTATTCCTGTGCAGAGCTAGCTTATCAAACCGTGAATTAAACGCTCTATCTACTCGTCATAAAACAACATCACCACCAATACGAGTGGGTGTTGTAGAAGTTACGAACTGCTCCGCCGGGTTGATCCCACATGAACGAAATGCTCATCCTGGAGAAGCATAGCTGGCGACAATATTTCTAAATACCTCTAACTGGGTTCGGACGCATGTCTTACCATTTTGGATTTCCACGCGTGTCACTGTTAGTACAAAAGTGAGGCTGTCCTTAAACTGTAATAACCACACATACCTGATTGTAACAGCATGGGTTTTTTTATTTTATTTTTATTGTTTAATTTTAGTGTTATTTTTTATGATTTCTACTAACGATCTGATTCATCCTTACGTAATGCAGCATTAAAGTATGCGTTTTTAAAAGTTGCTAAAGATGATACCTAGGTCAGGTATTCTTCTGGAGGAAGGGACTATTTTGGCTCGTTTTAATACATTTTTTTCGAACTTAGCCCGTTCACGGAAGACATTGTACAAGACTTTCAACGTTTCCCCTGCAGGCATCTTAGCACTGCAGATAGCGTGAACAAAATTAAATGCACCTAGAGAGAGAGAGAGAGAGAGATAGAGAGGAGAGAGAGAGAGAGGGGAGAGAGAGAGAGAGAGGGGGAGAGAGGGAGATGACTACAAATCTATACAAAAACTTTTTCCCAGAATCAAGTAACCCGCGTATAGACCCACAATTTTGGTTTAACAAGGTTTTGATTTAACACGGTCTGGAAAAAAATCGGCTTCACACTATTTCATTCAATTTAGAACGGTTTAAAAGGCTGTGATTCAAATTGTTAAGAAAAATATTTTTAGAACTGTAATCATTTAAAATTTTAGTTAGGGAGTTCTAATTTATTTTCATCATCTCTTTATATATAATATTGTGTCGTTTATCAGATGACATGAGTCATGAACACCAACCACCACAGTACACCTAGTGCTGACGCCACTATCTTTACCTCAGAATAGGCTTCGAACATAATTCCGAAGACGATTACCGAAACAGGGCCTGTTGCACACGGTGCTACAATGAAGTTATAGGTGGAGGTGGATGCAGGTCAACAAATGTCGAAGCATAAAGGTAGTGCTCCCTGACGGTACAGAAATATCAACAAACAAAAAGGTCAAGTTTACTTGACGTTAACTTCACGGAAAGGTTGAAGTTCAACAGTCATTCGAAACTGACCCTTAAGATGGCTAACCTATGCTTCCATCGCACCTATCCCTTGATGCGAAAGCACAATGAATGAAGTCCGAGGACAAAACTGCTGCTCTACAAGCAGCTTATGCGGCCGATCCTACCGTAAGGCTTCCCAATATGGCACACCATCTCTAAGCCCAGCGTGACGAAACTCGCAATTTTCGAAAGAAAATTACTGCGAATATGTACCGGACTCACCTTCGACAGGGACTGTCAAAGCCACCACAGCAGCAATAGACTTTACGACCAAGCACGCATAGTGACACTGTTCAGAAAGCAGCTACTGAACATCAACAACCATCCTAACGAGGAAATCAGGAATTTGAGAAACACAACCCCGGACAACGCTACCTCAACGCGTTAAATCTACCAACCAACCAATCTACTTGCTAAACCAGCAAAACTTTCCAACGACGTCGAACAACGGGCTGCATGGATTCTACCAGAGCAACGACAGCAATCACCATCGAGGCTAAATTGGCTGCAACATCACCACCCAGCTAAATCGGCTGCAACATCACCACCCAAACGGCCACCATGGACACACGGACTTGAACAACCCGATGTAAGCACCAGACATTGTAGGACATACAAAAAAAACCAATAACAATAACAAAGTACATCAGTTGGGCCCCTATTGTCGAGCCAACACCCTAACCTTTAGTTTGTAAGTCTTGTTGTAATCTCAATAGTAAAAGTAATTCCGTTAATATTAACGCTTTTAAATCGCTGTACACAAGTGCCATCCATAGCCAGATGGCGACAGTATGATCTAGGAGGAATGTTGGGAGGTAACCATACCGGAACGGCGGCCGATGCCGCTGAGTTCAGTTTCGGAAGCTATACACCTCAGCTCGGGATTTGAAATGAAGTATTCACAGTGTGAATAAAGTCTTGTAGTAAAGTAATTGTAGTAGTCTAAGTGCGGTACAGTTTACAAAGTATACCAGTGCTTGTAAAGAAATTCGTGCATAGGGTTAAGTGAACTTTTGTATTTCATTCGCCACAATCCAGTGATCGAACCCCTTTTATTGTAATTACGCAGACCCGTTCCTGAAAAACGTAACAATTTAGTTTTGACTCTATGGGAGAAAAATTTAAGACCGTCTTGAGGCGGTCTTACCTGTTAAATGTTCTGCCATCATTTTCTTTCTATATGAATTATTTATTTTTAGTCTTTTTTTACAGGGAAGAAGGATATGAAACCAATTCCTTTTTTTCTATGTACTTCTAGTCTTTCTTGTCCCTTTCTTTCTGGAATGTATCTGCTGTGCAAAAAGGGGATTAAGTACATAACAATTTAAATGAAATGTTGCTTTGTATTCTGACAAGTTCGATAAATTGAATCCTCCGCTCCTAACTTCTTGCCTTTCCTTCTTCCGTCAGTATTATGATCTTTGCATTTTGTTTTAGCTTAATAAGCACTTTTGCTAACTGACATCGTTCATTCTTTAGTTTATTTTTTTAAGTGTATCGTAATTAAGCAACTTTAAAGTTCATTCTCTATTCACTGAATCGTTTGTTTCATATGCTTCTTGTTTATATCCCTTGCAATTATTTTCGGACGAGCTGTGTGTGTCAGTACTTTACACCTTCACTTCTTTAACCTTTAGTCTGTCTATCTGGCAGATTTTGTGAGTCAATAGTGAAAAATTAAATTGAAAGTGTGCACACGTGTAGTGGTTCACCGGGTGTGATTGAAGTTTTTTATGCTTGCTTTGTTGCCTGAAATGTGGGGAAATTTTATAGAGACGCAACTTCTATTTGAAGAGGATTTGACTTAATTTGTGGTCCCAACAAATATCTAGGTCAAGTCACACACGATTAAGGTCGCATTGTCATATTAACGGATCTAGACAAAAAATACTCACTACTTGTACATGCCAGGGCATTCAGACAAGTCAGGCTGCTAGCCTACTTGACAACTTTGAGCATTCACTTTGAAAACAGTCATAAACCTACTGTGGATGGACGATTGAGTAAAAACCACATTTACAACACATCGCACGTTGACAGCAAATCCCGTCCTTATAGTTCGTCTAATTTCCACAACAGGTCACTAGTGTCACCAATTGCTTTGACGTAATTCATGTCGACGTAATTGATAAAGTGGTATTTTTCGCGTAATGTCGATTACTGTTTGAGCTTAGAGTTGTTATTATACAGATAAGGGAATTCACACGCACACAAATACAGCGATCTGATGTTCAGTGAAATCAATTACCAGGCACTTTCGCTTTTAAATCTGTTAACGCGACTCTATTTGAAAATCCGTTAGAAACTGACACTGCACCAAAGTTTTGCAAAACGTCCTTTTTTCCATCAGTAGGCAGCCGTTTTTTGGAATAGTTAAATTCCATGCGACACATTATAAAGGGTCATTTTTTAGCTATATCCTTTTGGCAACACTGGTTTATACAGCTGACGCACGTTTCGTGTTTTGTTTCACTGTCAAACATCTTCAGTTTGGTCTATAATTTAACCATGAATCGTCTTACAAACGAACAACGCTTGCTAATGAATTTTATTATCAAAATGCGTGCTCTGTTAAGAAAGTTCATCGCGACATCACATGTGTTCAGCGACCAAGCTCATTTTTAGCTCAATGGGTACGTAAACAAGCTGAATTGTCGATTTTGGAGTGAATATCAGCCAGAAGCATTGCAAGAGCAATCAATGCATCCAGAAAAAGTCACAGTTTGGTGCGGTTTATGGGCTGGTGGCATCATTGGACCGTACTTCTTCAAAGCTGATGCGAATCGTAACGTAACTGTGAATGGTGAGCGCTACCGTGAGATGATATCCAATTTTTTTTTGCCCAAAATGCAAGAGCTTGACTTCCATGACATGCTGTTTAAACAAGACGGTGTCACATGCCCCACAGCACGCGCAATAATGGAATTATTGAGAGGCGGAGTCGGTGATGGCATCGGTCAATTGGCCGCCTAGATCGTGCAATTTAACGCCTTTAGACCTAGACGCCTATTTTTTGTGGGGCTATGTTAAAGCTCATATCTATACAGAAAAGTCCGCTTCAATTGACGCATTGGACGACAACATTGAAGCGTTTATTCGTGAGATACCGGCCGAAATGTTGGAAAGAGTATGCCAAAATTGGACTAAGCGGATGGACCATTTGAGGCGCAGTCAAGGTCAACATTTGCATGAAATAATCTTCAAACATTAAATTATATGGACCGTACTATCGATTCAAATAAAGATTTCATGCATTTTTCTGAATTTTATGTTTTTTTTTTTTTTTTTTTTGGAAAACTTTCCTATAGCCTTTAAAAAATTATCCTTTATATTAAAAATAATATAAAACCTTAAACTATTTTTTTTCTAGAACTATTGACCATTGAATTATGTCCAAAACTTTAATCGGCCATATTCGAAAATGAGGTTTTTTGTTTTCAGTGGGCATCATCATGGGGAAGTTAACGAACGAATAAGGTTTGCAAATAATTAAAGAGTATTACCAACACTCCAACATAAAGAGTGTTAACGTCAATGTCGTAAACGAATGAAATATACTGCACCCCTATGAGATGAAGTTAAGTTCTTGGAGAACCCAATCGTTGCTGGATGTTGCCTTCTGTAATTGTGTCTCTTTTTAAAGAGTTATCAACGCATGACCGTTTCTTCCCACCGCGCGTAGTGTGCCCCGGTGATACTTTTGAAGGTTGCATTAATATGCGAGTGTAAATAACTTGCCAGAGCAGTAGATAATATAATGCTTGTCTAAAATTAGAAAAACCTGATCCTGAGTAACAGGATTTTAACAAATGCAAAGTTTTTTACCTTTGCTGCAGTTAAGCAGATTCTTTGGAGTACAGCAGGGAACTGCATCAGTTGGAGACGCAAAACCGACGCGTCATCCAAAGTGTTTGAGAGCATTGAAGTAAATTTGAGAAAAATTCAATTACTGCGTGAAACATTTCCTGCTAGTGTACTCTTCCGTTTCGTTCAAATCGAATTGTCCGCCTAGATCGTGGGAATCAACAGCATTCGATTTATTTTCTTGGGGATATTGTTAAGCTGAAGGTCTATGTCAACAAGCCTACAGCCATTCGTCCATTACATAAGGAAATGAAGCGCGGTATCCACAAAATTTCCGCATTTATGTACAATGGTCACACAAAGTTTGGCCAAAGGTGTACGTATGTGCCAGCAAAAAGCGCTTATACCATTTGCCATATGATTTATTCCATAAACAATCCCATCCTTTGCACTTCATGATATAATAAAAAAAAAATAATTTAAAGACTAAAAACTGCGTGTTTCTGTTTAATTCAAATTTTGCGTTATTTTTGGACACCCCTTATATCCATCCAGTCCTTAGAATACTCACGACTGGAACCAACGTGTCCGGGATCATCGAATATTGATGTTAAGTTGTTGGTTAAGTGCCTGCCCTTGGTTAGTAGGGTCCTCGGTTCGAATCCCAAAAGCAAAGCAAATACGTTTTTAAATCTGGTCCAGCCACCATTTGAAGTTGGAATCAAATTAACGGCACTGGAGTGGTCGGTCGGTGGTAGTAGTCCGACTGAGGATATCAAAATGGACCAACATGGTCTAAGTGTGCCACAAGCAGCCCCTCCTTTCTACCTACTTACCTAGCATCAATTTCTTTTGGGTGCTCAGGGAAGTAGTTGTACCAGAAATGAAGTAAGATAGAGATGCCAAACTTCTACCTCTCTTGCCCCTTAAAATGCTTGACAATTTTTTTATATCGTTTTCTAAAGCCAAATTGACCAATCTCAGAGCTTTACGTTATTCCGTGATGTACTGTCAACAAGTCTCTGAAATCCGCCAACACACTTGTTTGACCTATTCGAAATGCTGTGCATAAATGAGAAGACGAAACACGACCCCTTTCGCACGTCTCCCAGACAGAGAGACACAAATAGTAACTAAGCTGTAACGCTGCTTTGAAATTGATGATGTCCTTTGAAATTTCTACATCCCTTCGAATTTAAAGGTTAGTTGGAGGAAGCTGTATAATAGTGCACTTTGACCATACTTGGATGTATCGCTGAGGTCATCAAAGAAGAAGGCTGTAAGGTACCCTCGTCTGAGCTAGAGCTTGTGTTCTTCATTTCCCCCTGGTCATCACAATTCCTGCAGCGGTCATTGTTTGAATGTGCCGGGCCTTCTCCGGCGATCGTCAAAAACTATGAAGTGCAGTTTATTGACCATTTCTTGCGTCGTGACGTCCCACAGAATTCCTGGTGTCCAACTTCTTTGAGTTCATACGACAGCAACGAGATTTTGTGAACCACTTGTGCGTCATTCCATACAATTTCTTGAGTCTGTCTTCAGTCTCTTAATAGGTTTACCATGCTAAAAGTGACTGAAAAGTTGACTGAAACTCGCCTTTTTTCATTTGGCCTCAGTCTTACAAACCAAAGCCCTGTGTTTGACTAATCTATTTGATTTTGTTCGATCCATGTCCAGTCTATGTCCATCTTGCATCAGCGTCACAGCCTTATGGTATATGCCTCGTGGCTATGCTCAAGTCAAGCCTCATTAAGCCCAGCATGGGCAGACCCTCAAGGCTACCTGGTTGAGAATCCAATGAGCTAATCACACGGTTATGATTAATAGCTCACCAAAAATGTGCCACTGGCTGCCTCAATCACCATCCACCACAACCTGAATTCTGAGGAAGTCCAATCAATAATTTGTGGACTTTCACTCAAATATATACGAATTTGAGACCAGCTTTAGGTACGTCTACATGAAGGCAAGTTTCTATCACATTTGTGTACGTTCACTGCATTTGCTCAAATTGCGGATGATTGTGAGATTGATTGTGAGGAAACTTCACTGAAAATTGTTGCATAAGCTGTTAATGACGTTGCTGAGGAATCGACTCGGAGACTGTTCAGCTCATCAGCAGCTGCAGCTTGGGGTGATGGAAGAAAACCAATCGTTTCCTTCTCGTTGGGTAGGAAACATAAGCATAATCTGTTCGGCAGCCTGTTTAGAAGGTTGTGCAGAAATACACAACCTTTTCAGAGTTTATCTCATCCGCATCACCGTTCTAATAGGATTTTTTTTTTCGAGGTGAACGGAATACGACTGCCAAACCAGATATCCGATGAAGTCATGCAGCTGTCACCGACACCCACATCCTCATTGAGCGAGTACATTAAAACTAAACTCGAATTGCCAAGGTCGTCGCGGAGATCACATAGAAATGCGATACGAGGCGATCTAAGGGGTGTTTCCTCAAACTACGATCGCAGATTCTCGCAGAGTGTGCAGGTGTGCGTGAAATATCGAAAGGAAAAGTCGCAGTTCCTGGGATTGAATGTCAAAAGGTTGCACTGGCTTAAGTGATTCAATATCAACGAACCGATAAACTCGAAGGCTTCAGGGGCGACAAGTCATTAGATGCAAGTTATCATCATGAACGGAAATCAGTGATGTGCCGTAGAAAAATTGCGGCTTTACAATGAATGCCAAATCTATTGAGAGTTCGAAAGCACTCAGACGATGTGATAATTTATTCAGATTTAATCGACATCCATGCAGGGGGTGCGGGGGTGGTATGGCACACAGGTGAGTAACGAAATGCACTGCCGGTCCGTGATGGTGCTGCAGAGCAGGACTGACTAATGACATCAGTGCGGCTGCAAAAACGCCGCTAATTACTTTGCGCCGGACAGGCTATCTACGGTCTTCACAAAGACGATTTGCCCACCTTTCTATGCCCGCATGACGTAAGGCACTGCTGTTGTGTAAGTCGACTCTCTCGATGGTGGTACGAAACCTTGCGAAAAGATTGATGTGCTCGGGCTCTTAAGAATGGAGTTCGCTAATTTTTATTTGCACTTCCGACACTTGACCACTCAACAAGGTGGCTGGGCAGTTCAATCACTCTCCAATCGCTGGGAGAGGTGCAGTGCTTTGCTGGCCGTAAACACGATTGCGTCTCGCCTTGAAGTGTGCTCAACAGATTGTGTTGCTCTAGCTTGACCCTGAGCGGAGATAAGAGACACAATGGCTTGGATTGAGATATGCAAAGTAAATGCGCATACATATGCATGCCCCGCTGGAGCCGCTTACGTGGGGACTGTCGCGTTTTGAAGTGAAGCGGGGTGATTGACCACTACGCAGGGACAATTTGAATAAACTCGGAACGCACGCTGAATTCAGAAGCTGCAGCCACGGCATCACGTCCATTTATTTTTATGACTCTATGAAGCTGAATATAGGCGCCCTATTGAATTTTTATTGAATCGTGTGCGTCACGTTGGCTTTGGAATGGGGAACGCTTGCCGTTGGGAACGAATCAAGGCACGCATCTTGGTAGAAATTTGACATGCTGATGATTCTCTTCATGACGCGTGTCACATTGAAATGGTTGAGCAGATGGGACGCTTGGAGGGGGTGTGAATGTGTGTCGATTCCTCTGGGAGGTACAGTCACTTTCCGCTTTTATTGACGTCTTTCCTGGGGTGGAGGTTCTTCGCACGAACGCGGCCTTGTTTGAGTTTTCTTTCTCAAGTATTTTTTTTTTGCAACGAAAAGTTTCAGTCTGTTCATGCGTGGTTTGCATTTTGGGAAAATTGAATCCAATAACTTTTGACACTTGACTCGGCTCTGATTGAGTTGTGAGTGTGAGTTATCGGAATCATTTGTTTGCAAGCTTTTTTGTGGACTTTGTTGCTGTGCCATGACCGGTTTATGTAAACGCTCACTTACTTGTCAGACCGGCGACCGATGGAGGGCCCGAGCCTGAGCATTTGCCACCTTATATCGAAGACGGTCCTGGGCACGTTGCTTCCAGTCTTCAAGACCAGGCTGTTAATACTAGGAGGCTCGGATTCACAGACCCTCTTAGCTGGAGTGTTGGTGTTCATGCGCTCAATGTAGCCGAGCTACTGCAGTCTACATATTTTTGTTTTCCGCACTATATCCACATCCTGGTGCAGCTCGTAGATTCCACCGTTGTGTCTTCTCCTCCACTAGCCTTCCTCACAGACGTAGAATTTATCTTTCGAAGACACCAAGAATCAGCTCTGCAGTTTTACTTACCGTCCACCTTTCGGCTCCATATAGTAGGACTGGCAAAATAGGAATTTTGTAGATCATGACCTTGGTCTTTCGAGTCACGAGTTTTGAGCTCTGTTGCTCTGACAAACCCAAGTAGAAGTGGTTGCCCAGGCCGGTTCTAGGTCGGATCTCCACAGTGATGTCGTTTGTGGAGTATTCCTTGGCCCCGAGGTAGACCAACTCCTTTGGGTTCATTGTTGGCATGTGAGCACCTTACCGACAGCTAATTGGAATGACTTAACACTAGTCCGC
Source organism: Eristalis tenax (assembly GCA_905231855.2). Lineage (NCBI taxonomy): Eukaryota > Metazoa > Arthropoda > Insecta > Diptera > Syrphidae > Eristalis > Eristalis tenax. The sequence continues at coordinate 40,996,292 of HG993127.1, forward strand.
AAAAGACACCACGACTGATTAAGTCATCCCTAGGCGACCTATGCTGCATTAGGAAGGTGGACCTGGTGTCCTCTCACCTCTCCTATGGATCCTTGTGGTTGACGAAATCCTAAAGACATTGGACAACTAAGGATTTACAACGAAATGACAACGAAGGATATCTGCTTACGGGGACGATGTGGCCATCCTCGTATCAGGACCATTTCCTGCAACGTTTAGCGAGCGTCTATGTCATGCACTAAGGTTAACTAGTGACTAACCGTCAACTCTGATAAAACGTCGTTTCCTGTTCTATTCTAACAAAAGAGCTATTCCTGAATTTAAGTGTCCAAATGTAAATGGAGTTGAACTCAAGCTCTCAAAGACAGCAAAGTACCTTGGGGTCATACTCGATTGCAGCACTCGAAGAAATCCTATTCCGTTACACCCTCGACCCTATCTGCAGCAACGGTCAGCTCGGAGGTGGGTCTCTGGAGGGACAAACCATACTCAAATGTTTGACAGCAGCACAATCCCAGCTTCGAAAAAGACCTTCCACCTTCTTTTCCCAGAGCGGCAACAATGGGAAGAGCAACTGGTAGCAGCAGAAGAGAAATTCTCCCTGTTCAACGATTACGGCTCAAAAACGAGTGTGCGTACCGGCGCAGAGGTCTTCTGGCACTAAGAGACGACTGCAGCGTCTTCCAGGCTGACGTGGCTGCGATACACGAGGAAGCACTCGCGCTGAGAGAACGCAACAAAACCAACGTAACGATCTCTATTTACACAGACAGCCAAGCGGCAATGCAAGCCATAGCATCGGACATCTTGACACCGGAACTTGTCGTGTTATGTAGACAGAGCGTCGACGGGTGAAGACGGTGCCCCTATGTAGGGTACCAGGTCATACTGGCATCCAAGGAATTGAAAAGACGTGCAGCCCCGTGACGTACGGATCTGAGAAGAATCCCGATAACTCCCTTACGCCCTCATGCCGCTGTACGAGGAACACCAGAATAGAGTAAAAGGGGAAAAGATATCAACCTCACTGATCAGTCTTAGTCGAAAAATTATGTGGAAGCTAATAGGAGTCCCTACCGGACACTGTACCAAGTATCACGACATTTGCGCGTGCTGCAAAGATGACGAATTAATAGAATCTACTGTGAATGCCCAGCTCAAGCAAGGGAAATAAAACAGTATTTGGGAGAACTCATCTTTGCAGAGCTGGAAGACTTGTGCGGTGTGGACTTGAAAAGCCTCCTGAAGTTTTCAAATGAAGCAGCATGGTTAGGTCTGGGAAGGTAGTAGTAGTAGTAGAATATTACCTATTAAGGGTACAATGGACCCACCGTGTTGGTCTAAGCGAGCTTCGGCACCCATGTACCTGTACGTACCTAACATTAGTCTGTCAGTCTCGATTTGACACAATGTTTTCTAGAGCCGATTGTAGAGTCAGGAAAAAACATACATGCTAGACTGTTCCGGGAAATTTAAATTCCTTTTTTTTTATAACAGTTCAACTAAAAATGAAGTCAGAAAGATAAAAACGATGGGTGGAAATCGAGAATGCTGAATTTTCATTTGCGATGAAGTAGGTCACATTTCTCACGCCCATGCCACAGCGAACACTGTGAACATTTGTGTTCGCAGTGTGCCCTCGAACTTGTGGCATGTGTGGTATTAAGCCCGCTCCATCGTGGTTGGCTGATGGATGAACCAATGTGCTGATCGGTGGCATTTCGAAATCGACAAACTCGGATCTAGCACAAGACGAGAAACTTATGCCGCATGTATACATACCTAAAGCAGGCAAGCCAAGCCACACTACTGGAAAGGATTACAGGCCTATCAGTCTTTCGTAGTTTCTATTCAAAACCTTGGGACGGCTGCTTGACATTAGAGGACTTATCAATTCCCACAACTTATGAGAGAGCTGACGAACTGGCCAGACAGGGGTTCGAAACACGCCTACCTCAAAGGCAGATCAGAGTCAAGTGCACTGCATAGGGTTGTCCGTGAAATTTGGGAGCCATTGAACATTAAAGAATTTAAAACGGCGGTTCTCCTCGATATCGAGGGGGCCTTCAACAACATAAAGACATGTACAATAGAGGACATGAAAGTAGACGGATCCATTATATTCTTGATCGGTAATGTGCTGAGCAGTAGAATTGTCAATGCAGACATTGGACACAGTTCTAAAAGGAAAGTGACCACTGAGGCACACCACAGGGAGGAGTCCTCTCCCCCCTATTGTAAAATCTTCACGGAGAAAGGCATAAAGACCATGGCTTATGCAGATGACCTAGTTGTCTTAATAAAATGTATATTCGAACTGATGCAATCTGCATTGAAGAAACCCGAGCTGGTCTTATGCCCCGGAAAAGGCATATATCCCCCTTACTCTCCCAAAGTAAGATGCAACTCCGCTCAAGCATACAACGGAGGCTACGTAGGACGGGATAGGGTAGGGAAGTTGGTCCATTGTAATACCCACAGGGTACTAGCACCGGTCGACAGCTGCAGTGATAGTGCCGTTAATTTAATCCCAGCGGCGAATGGTGAGACCAGATTTAAAAACAGATAAAAGTGTATTGACTTTGCTTTCACTGGGACTCGAACCGGGGAGCCCACTAACCAAGGGCAGGCACTTAACCAACTACGCCATCCAGTCGTGACTACGTATCTAGGCATCATTCATTGACTCCAAACATTCCTGGAAGAGGAACGCGAAGGGAAGGATGACGAAAGGATTAAATGCTTTTTATGCTTGCAACAAGACCTTCGGCAAAAATACAAACCAATCTCCAGACCCATTAAAACTTATGGGGCCCTAGTCTGGTGTCTGGTGCCCTAGCCCTATTTCGAACTTTGTGCCTGAAAAAGTGTTTTTGCGGGGAGTGATTTTGGTAATTTTGGCTTGGAAGACGACGAACGTCCTGGGCAGCCAAAAAAGTTTGAATATGAAGAACTGGTAGCATTACTCTATGATTTCTTGAAAAGTGCCGATAGAATCGAAACGAAAAGCCAAAATTACTTCAAGCCTTGGAAATAATTGTCACGTTCTATGTAACTCAAGGAAATGCAATCTCAGTTTCATGATAAAAAAAGGTTCAGTTAAGACTTAGTTTACTCATGCATGCCTTGGGGCACTCTTTCCGATTAGAGGGTTAAATTTCACCAACAAAAGGTTTAGATCGGTAGACCATCGCTTTAGTTTTCGCACTACCAGGTTGCTCAAGAGCGATATAGACATGCATCCTGAAACATTGGTAGCTTTCCCCTTTTTTGGTATTGCGACAATTTTTGCTAATTTCCACTTGCTAGGCAATTGTCACATGGGAAGATTATAAAAAAGGAATTAAAACCAAGGACTTAGCTGTAATGAGGAACCAGCTTTAAGAGTGCTCTGAGTGTCCTTCGGTTCTCGTGGTCAGAGGCTGCAAAGAAGCACTAACATCGGCGACCTAACACCGCTGGCCCATGACTCTAACTCTTTCTACATTATTATTGTTTTTTTAAACGTAAATTACACTCCATTGTAAAGTGGGAAGGTCGAAATCAACTTGGGAATATGACCTCCAACCCTGACTTCGCCTGTGAACCAGATCACTGAGCCGACATGACACAGCAATGCGATTAAGAAATCCGAATGAAAAGAAATTGAAAAAAAAAATGTACAAAGCAGTGCAGCTTCACACAGTCAGTGGGTCATTTGTTGGCGGACTGAATTGCATTTCACACAATTTTCATGCCAAATGTGTACTCAGACTGCGTCAACAGTAGTAAATTTTTTAGTTTGCCATTGAGGCATTTATCACCTCGATGAGATAAAACATTTTAGATTCAGACATTCGCATCCGCTGTAACGCTCTGCACAGTCTGCCGTTTCAGCAAGAGTCGCATATTGACAGTCACATTCCAAGCGTGGTAGTAATCCACTTGAATCCATTGGCATCGTCATAAAAATGTTTCATCGTGTATCTGCAAATAGAGAAACAATTTCAGCACATCCAGCTACAATAAGGCTTCATTGGCGTTGGCGTTGGCGTTTGTTGGCACAATTCGCTTCGCTTTGGCGTTTGGCGAATTATGCCGATGACTTCATTTGCATTTATTTAACACATTCAACGCACACGACGCGTTGCGTAACATTAATTTATTCAGTGCCTCTAGGTGGACGCGCCAGTGCCATCTCTAGGTGTTAAGGTAAAAGGCTACATTGTCTGCCGGTGTTTTGATTGCCTCTTCGTATCGCACCGAGTGAATTAAAATATTGTCTTGCTGATTTGCAAGGCCCCTAGACACTTGTTGACGAGTCAGAAGAATTCTTCGTCAACGGACAAGTTCTTGGTGCCAAACCGGTGGGAGCTCATCACATCGGAGTGAGATTCGGGCAGCACGACAAGAAGAGAAACTCGAGAGGTGTTTTTCCAAGTGAATTGTCATTCACCGTACATTGTCTGCTGTGCGGCCTTCACCCAAGTTCGAATGTCATACGTGCATTATTGTATTTTGATACTTGCAATTATGCAATCGCAAATGCATGGTCTGTTGCTGTACATGCATTTTGTTGATCTTAGTCGAATGGAGACGGCTTTTCCAAGGCAGCTGGGTTGTACTGCGGCGAGTACAAGTGGGAGTGTCAAGCTAACGCAACCGCCCAGTGCAGCAATATCTTGGACTATAAAATATGCAAATCGTTGTCAGCTGTCAATCACAGTGTTTCAAGACAAATAGTCTTGTAGTTGTAACTGAAAAGTGCACCAAGGACTGCCAGAATGCTAATTTGCGTTGTCAGCATTCAAGCGCGAGTCATTACAAGACTGAGACCGTCTAATAAAGACGCAGGCTGATGTTCTGTATTTAACTTTATCAGCTTATTGAGTTCCTCTTGCTCGAAGACCAGTTACAAACAGTGTAAACAAGTGTGCCTTTTTTTTGGAAACGCTACGCTCTAAGTGAGCTGAGGTGCCTATGAGTGTGAAGGTGCTAACTCGCCTGAAGTGAGATGCTAATTAATTTTTTTTCCGTGTTTTCCTTTAAACGACTGGCACGGTTTGATAACCTCAGCGGTTGACAAATGATTCGGGTTTCGACTAAGATTTGTGTGAAGATTGTAAATGGGGGCCAGGGTGGGTGCAACATCAGTCCCAGCCCAGTGTTCTGAGTCAAGCGTGTTTGACGATCGAAACCCGATTCGGCATATTTTGGTGAACGACTTCAAAGGGGATGATACTTCTTGTTGGAAGCAGATATACGAGTTTACCCAGGTCAAAGTCGATGGGCACATTGAAGATATTTATTTTTGAGTTGCGGTTAAATTTGGAACATAGTTCCACACGATCCACACATTAGGAAGTTAATGAACTTTGTTGCTCACTCTCGCGGAAGAATCAAGCATTTTTCCTGGACCTGGACGACTGGTACGGCTCTTCTTCTTTTCTCTCTTGCTTTCCTGACGTTGACTTTTTTACTCAAATTTTTGACGATCGAAGTCGACTTGCCTTTGCGTGATTTTCAATTTTTTCTTTGTGAGCACAACTACGGCAGATCTTGGTTTTTCTATTTGTTTTTGTCGGAGGACTTAAAACTAGTCCACTGCAACCAACTTTTGATGGAGTTCCTTGGTTTCAGATGTTTCTGTGATGAGGAGCCTACATCACCGGCACCGAATAACTGCCGCCTGATCCGATCAAAGGCTGAACAGTGGCCAACGAAGTGCTCTGCAGTATCGTCGTCAGAAATGAAGTGTGATAGGCGTGGCACACTTCTACATCCCTTGCCCCTTATCATTTTGACAACCATATCGTTTTCGAAATCCAAATACAAACAACTGTCAAAAATTCCTGAATAACCGTCAAAAAGTCTCTCAAATTCGTCGATGGGCTAGGGTTCAATCAGCTGTGAAGTTGGACATCTCTATAATACTTCATTTCAGTCAGTTTTGAGTCATTTCGGCGATTGAATCGCAAAAAGTTGCGAAATGCGCCGGTGTGGATAAAATCCGGCCATAAATGCTTAAGGCAATGGGTAAAGAGGCAGTTTTATGGCTCTCTCGTGTCATTAAAGTGGCCTGGGAACGTGGTGAGGCACCTGGCGATTGGCACACTCACTTTGGCATCCCACTTTTCAAGAAGGGGGACAAAACAGATTGCTCCAACTACAGGAACATATCTCTTTTAAGTCTCTCGGGGACAGTCTACGCTAATGTGTTGGAAGCGCTTTCTAGGGCTATAGCTGAGCCCAGGATGGGGGACGAACAGTGAAGCTTTCGTCCCGGTAGAAGTAGAACCACTCTAAAAATGGTACTTGAGAAGGCTTGGAAGTATGCCAAGCCCATCTACAGCTTTTTGTGGATTTTTAAAAAGGCCTACGACCGAGTTCCTCTAGGTCAACTCTGGAGTGTTCTGCAGGAGACTGGGATTGAAGGTCCTCTTCTGGGGGCCATTCAGTCTCTAAACACAAACTTTAGCAGCTGTGTTCGGGTTAACGGTGCTAAATCAACACCTTTCACAGTGGGCGTTTGACTTGGCCAAGGGTGCGTCTTGGCACCTCTCCTTTTCATTGTACATATGGACTGGATTTTGCAGCGCAGCCAAGGCGAGGAATGTTTCACATTGGTAGAGTTGAGGGTGAGTCATCTCCTTTTGGCAGATGACTTAGTGATCCTCACATCTTCCCAGACGAAACTCCAGCGCGCACTCGATAGGTTTGTTGCCGTATGTGCTGATGCTGGAATGAAGGTCAACGTGGACAAATCGGAGGTTACGGTCATCTCCAGAACGCCTGTTTAATGCACTCTACATGTTAGTGGAGTCCCATTGAAGCAGGTGGAGAAGTTTATGTATCTCGGGGTCATTTTCACAAGTGATGGAAGGAGTAATGCTGAGTATTCCTGTAGAATTGGTCAACCTGGGTCAATTTTGAAACTGCTTGGGAGATCTGTAGCCAAGTTAGCGGTTTTCAACTCAGTATTTGTTCCAACTCTCACCGGTCAGGAAATTTGGGTAATGACCGAAAGGATAAGATCGCGAATACAATCTGCTGAGATGAGATTTCTCCGTGCTGGGTGAGAAACACGACTGTGCGAAAGGAACTCAACATTGAGGAGCTGCTTCTTCGAACTGAGAGGGCTATGCTACGGTGGTTTGGTCACGTGGCACGAATGTCCCCTCCATCACGACATCCGAGGCGGGCGTTGAATGCGATTCCATCAGGTAGGCGACTGCTTGGCAGACCCAGGATGGGATGGTTGGACTGAGTCCAAAAACTCGCCTGGTTACTCTTGCGCATAACTCCTGAAGTGTTAGAGTCGATGGCGGAGGATCGATTTGCTTGGAGATCTCTCATGCGTGGGGGTAAGCTCGACCCCTTCAATGGAACATGCGGGTCAGAAGATGGTGATGATGATGTAGTACTGGAGCAGACCTATTTATTTATTCCTCCTTTTCTATTATCTTCTGGCAGAACTGAATTTCGAACACTAATTGTAAATTTCGCCAACCGTAGTGAGAGCATTTCGAACGTTCGACCCGCCGACAATAAAAGGGGGATTATTGCATTATCAAAGCCGTCGCAACAGGTCTCTGTCGAGAATCGGGGTTTCTAGGTTTATCTCTGGAAAGTGTCGTGATAAAGTGTAATCTAAGTGAATTGAGGTATGGTTTTAGCGTGTCCAAAGATGGAGTTACACCATTGAGTGCAAGCCTTTAATGCTGTCCGATATGATGAGCCCATTTATAGCCGACATTTCTTTCATTTCTACTCTTGTTTCATGCAATGTTGTTATTCGAAGATTTCTTGTGTATACGGTTAACATAAATAATACGGAATGGTATTGTACATGATCGTGTCCAGCGTTTTAGTGAGCGACCACAATCATTGTATCATTCGTTATATTAGACGTCACTGTAATTATGTAGGTCTGTTCCAATTGCTGTGAAATTCATCGAAAATCACCGAAAAATTGCCAAAAGGCGTTCCATTTGACGATTTTTTCGTAATTTTGTACAGGCTGAGTCTCCTGAGAGAGTAGAAAATGCCCTCACCCTGCGAATTTCTGTGGACAGAAAATTGAAGACTGTCACATTCAAAATAAAAAAAAGGGATATTTCATATTTTAGTTTTGCCGTTTTTTTTTTCTTTTTGACGTTTAGTGAATTTTGTGAATTTCTACGAATAGTCATTCCACAAGTTTCTGCACAGTTCCCCACTCCTGAGATCGGCGGTTTTTACCCCCACTAGTGACAATTCACTCAACTACGAGTTTCTACGCACAAATCAATGGGAACAGACCTATTGTTTCTGAACAATTACAGCTGTCGAGAGCGATTGAAAAAAGCACAAATATAATCTTTCGTTATAACGAACACTCTCGTTGTATTGAGCGACCACAATCATTGTATCACTCGTTATATTGGACGTCACTCCAATTGTTTCTGAAAAATTACGCAAAAGTCAAGGCCAAGTGTCTAGGGCGATTGAAAAAAATGTAAACAAAACTAATCGAAACTGGCCGAAGTAGCTTTTGTGCTCACAATGTGTCATTTCTCTGAATTCGTTGGACTGCTTAAATTGACTTAGGTTAGCTACGTCAAGGCAGTCAAGTTGCTCTACAGAAAATACACACTGCTGCCACTATGAGTCGTTGTTTCGCTTTCGTTGATCTCGTTCGTTTTGCAAGGCTGGCTGTCTACTTAGAAGCAACTCCCGATTGCATTTTGACATCACCTTACATCTGAATTCGTTCCTTCATGACGCACACCACAGTTGTGCTCTCTGTACTCTCGGTGTCGTTTACATGAATGTTGGTGTGGTGATCAGTTAAGGAGTCGTTACCGACACTCACTTCGTTGTTAGAATAGAATTTGTATTGAGTGCCAACACTGCGATTGAAATGAATGCCCCTTATCTAGGCAAAAAATGAAAGTCTGATCATCAAACTGTCGCTCCGTTTGATATTCCTTATATTCCGTGCAATGGCTGCGAGATCAACTTGAGTTTGACGGCTGTCTCCTGAAATCAGCGGTCAGCAGTCAGTCCATGATCACATCCTCTCGGCTAATCTACAGCAATCAGAAATGCACACCGCGTCAAGACCGCCATTCAAAAATTCTCAAATTCTCCCCTGAAATATCATTCGAATTTGATCACGTTGTCCTCTGACGTAAGTTGTTTGTTATAAACATCAATCCGACATAGCGTCGCTTTACTCATCTCCCCCGGGTTGGCCGTCAACAAACGCTTTTAATTGCCCACTCAATTCAATGTCGCCCATAAGCCTGTCTAATGGTATCATTTAAATGCGAGCAAATGATGGCCCCATCAAGTTACTTGGTTAGCACCTTCCAAACCGGTGTGGTTCTGTTTTGTTGATGTTCCCTCAAAACTGCCCGGACCACATTTGACTCAGAGGCAAAAGGGTTTTCGCGAAAGGTTGCAAACCACTGCCTGAGCACCCAGTCAGTCGTGGCCTCAGTTGACCCCCGATCGATCTGTTCCGATCCGATCGACACGGTCCACAGGCAAAGTCCACATGCCACAAGTGAGCGCCGCCGACGCGTCGATCTACGTGCTGACTGAGTGAGAATGCCTGCAGCACGGACAGCGCCGACGCTGAGCACGTTTCAAAACCTCTCTCGATCGTTGCCTCATTGATCATTGAAATAATTTAAACAAGTTACCATTCCTACCTAACTGACGGATGAAAAAAAAATATTACAAACTTCATACAGCAATGGCTACGGAAAGTACGGGAGCTTGGCATTTTTAAATTGAATTCATCTCTCGGCGCTCAGCGCACAATCTACCACCAGGGCTGCGGATGATTTCGAAGCTTGGAACACCATCAGCAGCAGCAGCAACAGCAGTAACAACAGCAACGGAACAGAGCGGCAGAGAACTGTTCGGCGAGAGTGGTGGTGGTGGCTTGGGTTTGCAGCCAAAACCTTGGCCATATACATACATAGCAGTCGGCGGAGCAGTCGCGTTTTAGTCTTTGATTGGGTTTTGTTTTTGTTGGTTCGGCGCCGCTGCTGGCATTTTGCATCTCTCATCGATTGCAGAAAGTAAAAGTTGTTCCCGACTCCGAATTGGGTTTCTATTGCAATTTTGTCAAGAATTTTCGGAATTTTTATTTGTTGTTCTTTCTGGAGAGTGCGTGAGTGATTATAATTTGTGCGAAAAAATAGAAGAAGGGAAAAATGTCGCTTCAGACGAATGGGAATGGGGTGATGGCGAACGGGAAGCCAACCGGGGCCGCGGCTGAGGATGAGAAGCCAAAACTGGAGGTGCCCGCTATGTTGACAGCTTGGGATGCGTTTGTGGATTTCGTGTGGTTTGTCGTGACCTCGATTGGGTACATCCTGCTGGACAGTTACTATCTGATCTTTGGGTACCCGGAGAAGGATCTGGGCACGGATATCGCTCTGATCACCGGAGGTGGCAACGGATTGGGCAGGCTGCTGGCGCAGATCCTCGGTAAAATGGGTACGAAAGTAGTGATCTGGGATATCAACGAGGAGGGCATCAAGGAGACCGTGAGGATCGTGACGGAGATGGGTGGATTTTGCAAGGGCTACGTGGTGGACATTTCGAAGAAGGAGCAAGTGTACAGAGCCGCCGACATTGTTCGTCGCGAGATCGGTGATGTGACACTGTTGATCAATAACGCCGGCGTGGTGTCGGGCACTCTGCTGTTGGATACTCCCGACTACCTCATCGAAAGGTCATTCAACGTGAATGTGATGGCGTCGTTTTGGACCACCAAGGCCTTCCTGCCGAAGATGATCGAGAACGATCGTGGCCACATTGTGACCATCGCCTCGCTGGCGGGACATGTGGGCATCACCAAACTGGTTGATTACTGTGCCAGCAAGTTTGCCGTGGTTGGCTTCGATGAAGCCTTGCGACTCGAATTGAGCGTCCTTGGGCACAACAACATCGAGACGACTTGCGTGTGCCCATTTTTCATTCAAGCGACTGGAATGTTCGACGATGTGAATGCTCGTTGGGTGCCAACCTTAAATCCGAATGATGTCGCCGATAGGGTGGTGAAGGCGATCAGAACGAACCAAAAGGTGGTCATTGTGCCCGGATACATAAGGATATTGCTGTCTCTGAAGTGGACCTTCCCCTGGGGATGCAATGCAGGTCTGTTGCGCCGTCTTGTGCCCGATGCCTCGCCCCATGGACATGCTGCCAAGAAACCCGTCGCCAGATTGGAGCCTGCCGACAAGAAGACAAGCGTCTTCACCGACATATCCGAGACAATGGCAAAGACCGCCTCGATACTGATCCAAAGAACTCCATCACTAGGTGAGAGGGTTCTCTGAAACACGTCCCCTGACGTCCTTAACCAATATCTATGTATGTGATCCTTAGCCAGTGTGTAAGTGTAGTTTGCTAGGGAATTAGCTGGTGACTAATGGTCTTATTCGTGAACAGTGAACCTTGGATAAGTTGTGTGTGATGTCCCCAGTGTGTGCGAACGAGATCCATCTTCGAGATCTCTGGGATTGTGTCAAGTGTTTGCTGTTCGTGTTCACTTATCCGAGGCTCACTGTGCCACACAATATTTATGAATGTTTAAAACGAACTATGTTCTGGTGTTGTATTCGATCAAAAAAAAAAATAGGCCACTCGTAAAATGTCTCAACTGCGTTCACATTGAACTTAAGTGTTAGCTTTTAAGAAACCAAGAAAAAAAAAAAAACAAAAACCGAAAACAAAATGAAACGAAAACGAAAACGAAGAAAGTGAAGTGATCCCACAGAGGATAACGTAATGACGACCCCTCCATCCGTCGATTAATGCGATCATCCAGCATATAATTGAGATCGGTCCCAGTCTGAAAAAAAAAAAAAAACACACCAACGACCATTAAAAGTGTCATCACGTGCTTAGTCGTGTTTGAAATATCACTCGGCTGCTGTTTGGGTCTTCTGTTCACATCCGCATACAACATATTCGCGTGTCATAGTGTCGAGAGAAGCTAGTGACATTACGCAACACCGTAGTGCGTGCATTCAATCAACCAAAAAGAAAACAAAAACAAAGCCGAATACGGCAGCGTCTGGACTCAAAACTAAACTAAACTACACAGAGCAAGCAATTATCATAATTACAAGTGACATGCAAAAAGTGACACCTCGTGATGGCTGAAAGAGCTGCAAAAACAAAAAAAAAATACTCATAAAATTACAAGTTAATCGTAACAGTCGTAACCACGGCTGAGCCAAAACCCCACAACTTCACCACGCCAGATGTATTCGCCGTTGAATTGCATGAAGCAGAAATAATTGAAAACGAAAGCCCACAGCAAATCAGAGTAAGTAGCCATAAACCTTAGGCACTGAGCGTGCGCATGTGTGTTTGGGTGTGTTTCTGTGATTGGGGCACTCCCCAGTCGGCCTGGCTGATTGATGAGAAAGAAAAATGCGTTGGAGCTAAATAATTCAAACATGACTCGAATTCCGGTTGATTCGTCTCGAGTGGATTTTTAGCCTTTGTTTGCATATTTTTTTTGATAACCTTTACACCTTGATCATTCGGACGGCACATAAATATTCAATGGATATGCGAAAACTATATAAACGGGCGATCTTTCTAGTCTTGGGACAATTTCCTTCCGGTTGGGCAAGCACGTATGCTTTGTTTGGCATCAGTCTCATGGCGGTCTTAGCGAATATTTTCGCAGAGCTCTGTTCTCATTTCTGAGCTAGAGGGCCTCTAGTGGGATTAAATTATCTCGTGTTGAAGGTTTCCCGCTTGAATATTGATTTCTTCCCTCATTCGAATCGGACTCTGTCGATAAGAACAGTCTGCGAGTGAGTTTGAGTGTGCGTTGATGTGCGGCACTTGCTGATAAGTGAACAATTATCGGGGCGGAGGTGCTAGGTTCATGAGGAAACTAGGACGAGCAGGGTACAGATTTTGGGTGGAGATAGCTTGAGTCTTTGCCGATAATGATTTGTTTTGATCGTTCTAAAACAATTTCAAACGTTGTAATCTGTTAGGAATGTCTTTCTGTCATGAGTCAAGGAACAGAGTGTCTATTAATAGTCACGGTCGAACAGAATGTGCCTCAATAGGCCCCCACCCATTTTTTACTGGGCATAACGTAATCAAAAAGAAATCTGAAAAATAGAAAAATGTCTGCGGGCGCCTCTTATTTATTGATTAGTATAGCCGTACATTTTTGTTACACGTTCATTTGACGTTGAAGAGTTGTGGGCGTGTTCAAGACTTTTCTGAAAAAAATTGTTTTATTTTTCTTAAGTCTGTATGATTCTACGAAGCTCACACTTTCATCCAAATTTTGACAACGAATGTGTCATATTCTCATCGATGACATATGTATGTCCACAGCCAGGGTCTTCTACACGATAGGCTTCCGTCAGTATTTCAAATTCCGGTCCCCAGACGTCAACAGTTACCCTTCGCTGATAATTAGTTTCCTTCCTAATTCGTGCAGTGTACCTCAGGGATCCATCTTAGACGCAAAAGAACTATGCTCGAATTGAATACACAACCCACTACGCCATGGCGGCAACGAGAGGTAGATTATCTTATCGAAATACTTTTTACTTTGTTGAGTCTGTTCCATCAAACTCACATTAGACGCAAAACGTGACTGTTCATCTATCAATTCAGCACACAGCAACAAATTTTCTCTCAGACGCCACAGGCGGGGGTTCTCACCGATACAATCAAGTATATACCCCGTGTTGTGTAACCCAAGTTTATTTTATTGCGCGTGTCTATAAATGCACATCTGCGCCATACTCTCTGTACCAGGGACTGACTTTCATGTCTGTGACTTCAAACACAGTCTCTTACCTCATCATGAGGAAGCACTTTAGTCTCACATAACTGAAGATTCAAATAAGTTCTTAAGAATTTCAGCTAAGTACATATCTGCGAGATTGTTGTTCTTCCTCTTCCTCTTTTTTGTAATTGTCTATGCCTCTTCAGTTTTTTTTTTTTTTGTTCAACTAATTGTAATTTCGATTATGGTTTTTTGTTCAATATTTTCCAGTGATTTCCGTGTTTTTTACTGGCTAGCATACACCATGCGCTCTTTTGTACAAACACTCGTTAATGTTGTTGGTCGAGCAGGGACCATGAGTTCAAGTTCGGCACACCACAACCAAGAGATTCGCTGGGAGTGGACCTCTCGAAAAACAAAGACTACATCTCTGTTGGCCCTTAACAGTTTTTGAATGGAAGAATGTTGTGATGATACTCTGAACATTTAGATGACACTCGACAATTTAAGGAAGAGAGTGTCTATGAATGGCCACGGTCAAACAGAATTTGCCTTAAAAGGCTCTTGCGAGCCCTACCATCCCCTGCAACTGGTAAGCAAATCCCTCAAATTCGTCGATCGAAAAGGTGACGCGCATCTGGAAAGTCGGATTCGATTTTAATAACTGATTTCTGATTTCGTAAGGTTCTCATTTGCAGTGCAAATTAAAGCGTGGCGGCCGGGTGGCGTTGCCGGTCTGGTCTCGATTCCCGGTACGACCAAAATAATCTTCACGGCTTTCGAGTCACTGACTCTCTCTCTCTCTAAGAGTACTCCCAAGCTTCCCAAACATGGCCGTTCAGAGTCGGCCTAAGACCGTACGTCAGTGATGAAAATCGACTTTTTTCGATTATACTCAAGGCTGCAACAAAAATGTACGGAAAAAGACCAAATTTTACTGGGCCCTTTCAAATGGATGCAAACATATTGGGTCTATAACTTAATTCATGCGGTTTTTTTCATCTGGTCGCATGTTCCGGGCGTTTTTCGGCTACTGCTCTCTTCAAACGGATTAATTGTGTTCCGTAGCGTTGCCCATTGATGGTTTCACCCGGTTTCAGCAGCTCATAATACAGCACACCCTTCTGATCCCACCAAATACAGAGCATTACCTGCGCGCCATGGATATTCGGCCTTGCCGTTGATTTGGCTGGTTGGCCGTTTCACATGATTTTTTGCACTTGGGGTTGTCCAAGCTGTGACTTGTTGGTCCGCTAGTGGGAGGTAGACTTAGAAATGTCCTGATACTCGCTATTGTTGTCATTAGTATACTTATGTCTCTCATTACACCGCGGTTACCCTGCCCCGATGTACACAGCAACTGAATATCGAATCTCCTCTAGGTGGTCTCGGACACCTTTCTTTCCCTTCTTTAGACATTCGAGCTCTGAATTATTTTGCTGTTACCATTGTTCAACTTCATCTTCATGACTGCCTTCCCAGACGTGCTAGTTGCATAAACACCTTAAACTTGAGCCTGATTCAAAGCAATAAAAGAGCCTCTTCGAATGTGTGTGTGTACCTTTAGACAACTTTCGGACTGTCGAGCCAGCGGGCACCGACAACTTTTGCACTGTTAATCGGCAGGAAAATTAAACAAAATATATTCAATAGTTTTACATCTAATTTGACTGATTTTTATCTTCGATTGGGCGCCTGAGACGCGTCGCGACGGCTTCAAGATTCCGTCAGCAGTTTATATGTCAACTGGGCCGTTAAAAGCGAACTTCCTCATAGCGAGCCGAATGCGCCAAAAAACCCGTTTGAAACCTCACATCTCTTAAAACCACCAGACACACTCTCATAATTTATTAGTTCGATGGACGGTTGTTGGTCGAAAATTAGCACTTGCCCGTTGCATTTGGACAAGGTCAGAATGAGTGACGACGTGTTGAATTGACTTGACCCTGACGGGCTACTTTATTCTCGTCGAAGCACGTCTGGACATTTGCAGCAACAGCCATAGCCATCAGTTCTATGCGATTTCGTGGAAGTAATTAAAGCCAGGCCAGAATATGAAACATTTCGCACGGGGAATTGCCGATTGCGCGTCACTGTGTGATGTGGCCTTGTGCCATTAAAAATGCACAACCTTTTCGGACACGACTAGCAGTCTCTGAATAGTCATCTCATCTGGCTATGCAAACAACTTAGATTTGGCCTTCCTCATTCAAACACGACACTCAGGTACTTAAGACCGTTTATTTTCCTTCGTTTCTTCTCGTTCAAACCACTTAATCAGCTGTGTCGCTGTTATGCTTCCGAGAAGTTAATTCATTATCGACAGTAATCATCTTATGTTTACATTCATTAGACCATTCAATGTCAATTAGACGCAATTTGAGCCTAACCGCGTCGGATTGCACGACGCAGCTCATC
The DNA here is from genome assembly GCA_905231855.2 of Eristalis tenax. Classification (NCBI taxonomy): domain Eukaryota; kingdom Metazoa; phylum Arthropoda; class Insecta; order Diptera; family Syrphidae; genus Eristalis; species Eristalis tenax. The sequence continues at coordinate 41,012,463 of HG993127.1, forward strand.
ATCGTTAAGCCAACTCGGCCAGTCTGACTCACTCACTCAGTCGAGCGCGCAGGAAATGTGCCTTTTAAAAAATTCAATTAAAATCTTGAACTGAAAAAAAAAATAATGAGAAATGAAAAACGAATACAACAAGAAGACAATTATTGCGGAGGAGCGTGTGATTTTATAATTCCCTAATGAAAACGAGTTGTAATAGCGTTCGTTATCTGATTGCCGCCTGGAACGGTGGCAGCATGACAGTACGTGGCACGGACACCGGGGGAGAGCAGAAAATTATCACAAATCCCACTTGTGAGGCTTCACTTTGGAGCTCATCTAGGTGCGAGGTAAATCATTTTTTTTCTCCAGTCTTCCACCGAAGATTGCGTTTGTTTGGAAGGAGAATTATGTTTTACTGCCTCTTGAGTGCTCTCTGGCGTGGCCGGTTCTTATTCAAGTGGGCGGCGGAGTGCTGTGATTTAACGTTGCCATGGAATCACAACCGACAGACTGGGCAAGTGTCTTGGATTTTCGGCGTCTTAAGGGAACGGCACCAGCTTGTCTGTATTCGGAGTCATTAAAAACAATTCACTTTAATGATTTTGACTGTGGTCTGTGGATAATAAGACGTTTAAAAGCCGGAATTTACGTCCAAGACGAGGAGGAACAGAAGGTGCGGTGGCAGGGGTTACTTCCGATTCGAATCTCAGGTGCGATAATTTGAATTTGATAATTTGTCATTCACGTTCGAGTAGGCCTGGTAGGAGTTGTTTTTGTGCTGCAGTTTAAAAGGCTTCTTCTCCAATCCGCTAGTGCCTGGGTCGCAGCCAAGATGAGTTAAAGAAAGTATTCAGTTTTGCAGAGCAAGTTGGGTGAAGTCCCTCTGTGTGCGCCGCCTTCGCAAACACGGCATATTTTCCTTGCGCTGTCCCACTGACTGGCTCGAAGACGAATAAAAAAAGGTTCCATTTTAGAGCACAGCTATTTGACAAAGAAAAGGTAATTTTAATCGAATTAAATGCAAATTATCAAATGGGCCGACATAAAATTGTAGGCCCCTTCCACTCGTGAGAGAACAATAGCAAGCACAACTTGAATGATTGCGGAGAAGCTAGGCCCTGGCCCTCTACGGGCTGTAGCGCCACCCATGTTATATTATCAAATGCAAATTCATCAAATTGACAGTAGTCTGTCACTAGTTAATGTCTTTCGTTCGAGAAGTGTACCAGTAAGCTGATTTGAGGCGCCCCAATTTACGAAGTTTCAAAGTTGAGTCAATAAATCAATTTACATCCAATATTCAATTTATATCTGATCTATTTTTATTCACACATCGTTCCATCGGCTCCGATTAACGAGGCAAATCAATGGAAAACAAATGAGCTCTTGTTAATCCCAGTAGGACTAAAAAATTTAATGCTACACTAGTCAGCCTCAGATCACTCTAATGGCTTGCAGCCCACTGAATGCTTGTGAACTCGTTAGACGTTTTTTTCGCTCGCTTAGAAGAATATTTGCACCAATCTTTCATGGTCCAGATAGCAGAAGCCTTGAATTAGGAAAATAAGTCCTGCCGGGAATTAAATATACATAGCCAGTGTAAACGTGGACGCACCTAACCACAGTGTGTCGGGTGTATGGGAAAATGGTAAATGGCTTACTGAAGCCAAGAAACTCATATCGTAGCCCACTCAAAGTCGGTATAAAACCGTGCGGATGAAAATCTAGGTTAATGGCCTTCTTGGATTATAACAAGCAAATGCAATAAAATAATACCGTGAAGCATTTCTAGCTAAATCTGCATAGTCTAGTGAGCATTGGTCATTAGTCGGATAATCGCAGTTTGTTTAAATAATAATGAGCTCATCATGCCGGTAGCGCAAGTGCAAGCATTCATCAACAAATGAGAAATATTAAAAATAATTGGCTGCTGCCCTGTAAGATGATGCTTGTGAACTTGTTGAACAACAACCACTCAACACAGTGACCTTAAATAAGGTTTGTTGGGTCCCTTTGGGATTCTTGTGACCACACAACATGGCGGTTTTGCGTAACTGAACAGTTGCTTAAATGTTGGCATACATTCCGTTCTCTAGAAGCGAACTTTTGCGCCACATCTCTCTCTGTCTATTAGGCTGTTGGCTTGTCTTTTCGATTCTCGTGTATTTAGACATTTCAGTTCTAACGCCGTGACATAGTGTGTCCTATGCAGATTAGTTTGAATTTTAACAAACGTTTGTATTTATTGATTATTTTATTTATTTTCTAGCGGACACTGTGCTTGCTTCGCTAGGCAGATCACATTTATACAAAAATGAAAAACCCACGTTTTACTGTCGGGTTTTCCTAAATTTATTTTATATCTTCTTCTTTTTATCGAATGCTATGTTCTTACCAGAAATGAAGTATGATAGAAATACCCAACTTCACAGCTGATGACTCCCAGTCCATTGACGAATTTGACGGATAATCATGAAAACTTTGACGGTTATTCATGCCGTTGGTCAATTTGGCTTTATTTTATTTTAAGGGCAAGAGAGGTAGAAGTTGGGCATCTCTATCATACTTCATTTCTGGATTCTACTTAAATAATAGCAAAGCCCTTTGTTGTGGTGTAAATAAACAGAACTAAAGGCTTAACTACACGTGAACACGATACACCAAATTATCGGTGGGAGAAACATCGATAGTTAAACCCATATTACAATGTAGCGTTCGCGCGGTCGGGCTGCGACATTTTAAGTAGGATACTCGTAAATCCAATAAACTAGTCACAATGCAGCGGTCGCGCTTTGACCGTGATATTGTAAACGCGAGCACAAACTACTAGGTGGAGCTATTTCTACAAACTCGGGCTGTGGACAGTTGTGAAACTCGTGATTTTTCAGTAAAGGCAGGCTGAGCCAACTATGTGTGCAAGTAATAAATTTTTGTAGGGATTTTATGTGAAATAATTGCATTTTTCTGGTAAAATGGATTTAAGACCCTTTAACTTGCGAAACGCGCGAAATGTGAGGGAGTCGCGATTTGACATATCATTCTCGTTAACTCGATAAAACTCGTACAGACGCCTATCAACGCCCGAGCGCGAGAACGCGACATTGTGATTTGGCCGTTAAAGTCAATTTCGCACAATTTGAACGGGTTTCCTTGCGCCTTGTTTATTGTAAAAGCACACTCAAGGCGTATTGGAAATTACAATTTTTGAACAAGCAGCGAAGCGGGTATCGCTGGACACCTTCTTAAAAAAATTCGTTCAATTCGTCAGGCTTGAGAAGTGCTCAGATTAAGGGGCATGCCAAATTCGACAACCGATAAAATAATATGGTGGCCAAGAACAATCAAAGCCGCCAGTCTTTTTGGGTAACCCCGTCCGTATCAAATGTTGCTACGACGCGACGCACTACATCCCAAGTGAAGCTCGGATGGGTTCCTGGGCCCAAGGCCATTGCAGGCAACTAATCTGCAGATGAGCTCGCTATTTCTGGCCCGGAAACTGCGTTCATAGGTCCTGAGCCATACTCCAACGCCAGCTGGACAGAAGCTACACCACTGACTAATAAATCTCAAAACAAACTTCGCCTAGACCAATGGCCCAGATTATTCCTATAAGGAGACACTCGGCCTCAAAAAGTAAAGTATAAGCTTGTCAGCTCTCGCTCATGTCAGCATTGATGACTGTACTACCACGCACTGCATTTGCTGTACAGTTACATAAGTCTAGGTACGTGTCCACTGAATCGACACTTTCCGGCTACACTCTGAAGAGTTCCTCAGATCGTGAGGCAATGTAACACAACAGATGCTTTTCAGATGGCCCCACGACTGGAGAGAGGTTTCAGCTATAGGTTTGTTGTCGGAGGCACAGTTCCTTTTTGATTGTCTTGTTTTACCGAACAATCAGCAATCCAAGCAATCATTTCCAATATGTTGAGATCATCTTAGCAATCCCCTTGGAACATCTTAGCAATCCCCTTGAAGTTCAGAATTACACCATTCGTTTGTGCCCCTTTCCCTGGCTCTTAGGAGTTCGATGCTTCCAATTCCTCCTCGGCGGTCGTGCTAAAATGTGACTCCACGTGCTTGATGCGTCGACCTGATGATGATGCCAAAAGCATTGTTATCGCATTACCACATTAAGTACGAACACAACACAAGACCACGAGTTATTAAAATCTCATAAAAGCAACGGAGCGGGGCAACGAAGTCATGCATTAATGTCGACATTTACCCCCACATCCTCCGTATTCTATTCAAAATGAGGAAATGTTTCCGGACGACGGAAGGGCGGACTTTTTTGTGTCACCACCCTGCGACCATAATTGATGGGAACTTCGTTACATGTCTGAATCAGCCGATTGTTGAGATAATCAAAAAGTCATTTGGCGTAGTCTGTTTGAAAATCATGTGAGCTTCAACGCATTGTGTGGACACTCGGGAGAAGTTGCGTGCAAGTAAACGATCCAAAAGTCTGCCTTTATGCAAAGCCCAGACTTCAGTTAGTTCCGGTGGTAAATTGTTCACTTTCTATTCTACAACGCACTCCTGAAACCAGCAAATATCTCAAAATTCCAGAGGTCTTCCCTCCGGCAGTCCATCTGCCCACATGCGCTTCCGTTTAACCTGTTTTTCTATGGTGCGCCCGGTGTACCCCAGCATTACGCAACCAACGACCTTGTAACATTTACACATGAATTCACTTTTACTGTTGGTATTACAGCATTTTATCTCGATCCTATCATCGCCACATCCATGCAGAGTCTACGATCCAGTTAGACATGTGAAGAGATACGCTTACACATAGCGACTGTGGACCTGTTTCGTTCCGCTGCGCTGCTCTGACTCGTTTGCTGGATGAGTGAGGTATTCGAGCCGCAGAAAGTAGGGCAACCAGTGCTCGCTAGGCCCACACCTGCAGCTGTGCTCTGCTTCACAGACGCAGACGCTTTGAATGAAGCGCATGGCTCTGCAGTGTTCAATAAATACCCGCGGCTTTGTTAGCCATTAGTTTTCTTTGTCTTCCGTCGGTGACCTTCTGCAATTCCATTCAATTAAGTAGCTTGTTTTTCAATTTATCGATCCCGATGCGCCTGCACTTGTTTTTCCGGTTATTTTATCGAGCGGTGTCAGCACTCTGAGTGCATGAAGAAAACGATGGCTCAAGCCATGCGTGCAATTAAAAAACGTCATAAAAACCGAAAAGCATTTCGAACATACACCACAAGTGAACTGGTTGGAATGACATGGGGCGTGGAGACTGACTTCACAAGAGAGACAACGCTCGGTTTGTTTGCACGGCCATCTGAGTGGCAGGCGGCCGAATGTAAGGAAAAAAGAAGGATTACTGTCAAGTTCACTTGATTATTGCTGTCATGGTTCGCGTAAGAGGCTAAGCTTTGTGATTTTGTTTAACTCTGGTAAATGGATTACAAATTTAGCAAGAAATTATGTCTAGTTGGTCGAAGTTCATTGCGCTTCGACTGGTCGTCAGGAAACCCTTTGGGGAGACTCTGTTTTCGAAACTTTGGGATGAAATGTAGAAGACATTAAGCCTTCATTTGCTGTTATTGGGCGCCATTACAGATATTGGACACACAGCATGATCAGATCAAGGTTGAAAGAATTCGGGCAAGCATGTGCTTTTTGCAATTTTTCTCGATCCGACATCGACAGGATTTCACATGCGTTTCATGGGGAATTTCCGATTCATGGCGCAGCAAGTTCTCGTGGTCCCTTGATTTGTTTAAATAAGAAAATGTCCTTAATAACCATCAGCGCCCAGACTCAAAATAAGGCTTAGACCGAAGTTCTAGAGGGAGAATCGGGAGGAGGTAGTGGATAGTAGGTAGTGGGAAAATAGCAGGCTGGGGAGAGCATTCCATATAAGCTGGTATGACGAGCTGGAAAACGAGTCTTGGATCTCAAGTGCACTTCAAAACCTAGCTTGGAGGTAAGCAGATGGACATTATTGGTGAAACGAATATTGCCGGTTGAATTCTAGCTCAACGCGTAATTCTCTAGCTCTCTTGCTACCTAGCTCTCTAGCAATCAGCTCAGTTTGTTGAAATAACGATAAAACCGAGACAAGCTAGGTCGGTGGTCAAGAGAGTCAATCGACTTCGCGATATTGTTTTTTCCCTTGAGATCAATCGATCCCATTTGGACTCGATCTTGTGTGTGTAGGGAAGGTGTGTCGATTATGGTCTCTGGGTCTGTGCGTCGACTCCTACGCACTTGAACCTACGTTGTCTAGGCTAACTTTCACCGCCCCACCACTTTCTACTCATTGACAATGCTCAGGGAGTGTCTGCCTAGAAAAAGCTTCTCAAAATTGACCGTTCGGAGTCAGATTACTTCTACTCGTGAGGGACCAGTAGCCCTCATAGTGGTTGGTCCTGCTCATCTACGGGCTTGGAGGCATCAGGCCACATATGAGGGCTATACTCAAGCTTAGAGTGTTGGATAAATTAACAATTTCCTGGACGATTTGAGGAATGAGAAACATTTGACGGTTTTGTTTCTCAAAGGAGACTTCTAATATGTGATCTGTCCACCTAAGTTTTGCTACTGAAAAATTATTATTCAAGCTCGCTTGAGTGACAACAGATGTTTGATTAAGTTCCAATCTACTGATTCTTTCCCAACTGATTGCATCCCAATATTTCCAACATACCCTGCCGTTCTACTTCAACGTCCAGGGGGAAGAGTCTTGGGTCTTTGAATGAGTATGAAAATCTGACATTACTATCATCACTGATTTAAATCGTGGTGGAAGAATAATATGGTGTACTGGACCGTACTACAGAAGCCCTGCGTGATGTCATCGCGGGAGTCTGTATGTCAACATAAACTTGAAGGCGGAAACGAATAAACATTTTCAACACACTTAAGATCAAAACCGGATTACTTTTGACCATAGGATGAGCTTCTGCGGCAAGCTTAAACAACACATCTTTAGAATGTCAAAAACCGGACCCTGAGTGATGTAACAAAGCAAGAAGATTGCTGTTTTGACAAGTTGTAGAGCACACCTTAGTATCCTCCCACCATGGACAAGAGATCAGGTATCAGGTTGGATCCCATCGAAAACAACGTCCATTGAGTGGCACGAAAGTTTACTCAGGGCAGTGAGGATTCAACAATACCATACGCAAATATTTTCAATAATAGACTTTGAAGGCAAACAGGTCTGTTTTACATTGTCCAAAGATCACTTTAATTAATCCTTTTCTGATGTGGTGAAAAAAGTTGCGGCTCTATAGAGGTGGGACCATTGCATTAATGGCAAAATCCACAGCTGTATTCACTGCAGTCTGGTTTCCGAGCCCATCATAGTTGCAATGGTTAAGGTATCAGCAATGGTTAAGGTATCTGATGACATTAGGATTCAGTTTGACAAAAATCATGACTATTTTGTGGTTATTGTATTTCTCTAAGGCCTTCGATAGGGTAGATCATCTAATATTATGTCGGAAGCTTAGGCTTTATTTTGGCTTCAGTAAAGTTGCTACTCGACTAATTATTAATTACTTGTGTAACAGGAGCCAAAGAGTGAAATTTGCAGAAGGGTTTTTCGAGTTTATGGACGTTCGCGCTGGGATACCTCAAGGGTCTGTCTTGGGACCTATCTGTATTCTGTATTTTTATTAATGACCTGCCCATTGTGTGTAACAATGTATCCTTACACCTATACGCCGATGTGGTCCAACTGTACCTGTATAGACTTATTTGATTAGTTGATGACCAAATGTTTAAGTTCAACGAAGAGTTAGCGCATATATATAGCTGGTCTTTAGGGAATGGGTTGGATCTTAATCCCAATAAATCCCTGTGTATTGTAATATCTAAGATATACCACGACATGGACTTAATCCCAAAAATATACCCGAAAGATGGAGCGCTTCCTTATGTTGACGATGTTCAGTCTGGGTTTTAGAATAAACCGCGCTCTTAACGCCACCGACCATATTTACCATGTTGTGAGATGTATTCATATGGTACTCCGTAAACTCTGGCTTTCGGCTGAATTTATATCTTCCGTTATTAGGACCAGACTTATCAAGACTCTACTACTGCCAATTATTGATAACTTTGCCGTAATTTCCTGCGAGCTCGACTCTCACTCATATCATAGATTACGTGTGCATTTAACAAGCTTATGGGCTTCGCAGGTATGACCACGTATCTCACTACCACAGTCTTGTTCTTGGGTGTGACCTTAAAGATTTCTTAAAGCCAGATGTTGTCTTATCGACACACATCTTCTTCCCGGACTTAAAATCTTATCACTCCTACATCTGTTTACTTGAATACGTCTCGTCTAGTTTACGTACATGTCGCTAGGTTATGGAACTCTCTTCCCAGAGAAGAATCCTAAATTTAATTTTGTGCTACAAAAAATTGTTATCTTACATGTACAGCGAATAAACTGAATTGAATTGAATTGATGCTTGTTCCGAGCAAGTCAAGCAAATAGGCTGTGTACATTTTGCACACAAGTGGACAGTCCGGATAGTTCGCTCTAGGAGGCATCTTTATCGCTTTTCAATTCCTACATAATTTGAGGTTTTCATCATTGCCTGCTGCTTGACATGTTTCGGCCTCTGGAAGTCTTAGAGCCGATCTAATGCGCGTCCTTAATTGCACCGGTAATCTTTGAAGGTAGTGCCTTTCCTTCATGTGTGGCTCTGACAACATTTTTGCAAGTTATTTCGCCATCTTGGTCATCTTCGAAGTTTTATCATGATTGTGCTGGTTTAGGTAAGCTTTTAGGGTATTCAAGGCTAGTAGCTTATACAAACCAGGCATTGTCCAACGAATAACTAGCTATAACCAAGAATCTAACTCAAGATAAACAAATACAAATGACTACCAGGAGAAAGTTACGTAGTAGATTTAGTTAAATAGACGTAAATCCAATGAACCCACCCGTGGCCACGTGGAAGCCGGCACTCAACCAAGGAATGATGAGCGAAATGTGTCCTTCCTTCTGAAAACGCTTCGGTTGTCTGAGGGAATGGACCTAAAAGTGCAGGCAGCTGTTACGGTCGCAGCTATTTTTTATACACGATTGACACTTATTTGTGGGTTCATTGGACCCACCACATCAGTCAAGGGTGTAAGCACTGGACATGTTGCTGTGGTAACACAGTTTTAACGAAGCTTTACCTTAGGCCGAAACACACCGGATTTACAAATTTCACAAGTAGGGGGATGTGACCAACGTTTCGACAGTGGAGGGTTCATTTAAAAGGCATTGACAGTATGTTGTACTGATTGGTCAGATTCCAAGCCACTTTATCTGATTTTGGTGAAGTTTGCCTATTGACTCGGCAGACTCTAGACTTTTTAGGGTGACAAAACAATCCGCCCTTCCTCAATTGAAGATGTCCCAAACTACATAAATACCAGATACGAAATCGAAAACCAGAAATAAAAAGATGAATCTTGTTGAGTTGAAGATCACTGAAACCACTTTAAATCGTCAAACGATCAAAGACCCGACCATAGACACAAATCCACTGCATCAAAGGTTCATATTCACCTGTCGTGCTACCATCTCGGTTGAGATCATCGTAAAAGTCATGACGCATAGTGCCGTGTAATTCCATTTGGAAGCTCTTGCAGTGTGATTTATTTCTTCACATCGTCGGTATAATTGCTTTTATAGCCCAGCTGATGTAAGTTTATAAATCGTTAGGCAAACAGCAGTGTTTTTTTCCCTGTTCGCTTTTTTTGGCTCTTAACTTCAAGCGTTGGTTGGTAAGATGTTACGTGTGTGCGCTTGGCTGGTTAATCAATTAAAGAAAAAGAGTCGAGATCTTGATTGGAAAGCAGTTCAGAGGGGTATTGCTGTTAGTCCTGTAATGAATACTCACATTTTGGGGATTATGTAAGGATTGCAACGGTCTCGGTAGGTAGAGTTCATATTACATTGAGTTGGATGCGTGCTGGAATGATTGAATGCAATTAGGTCGTGGCTAGCCTAACTAGGCTTGAATTTTCCTCTAGCGGTGCGCATTATATGATCGTTGTCTACACCATGACGTTGTAATTGTTGCGTTGCCTACCAAAAACGGATTCGGTGGATTGGGAATGGAAGTGTTTGTGATGTTAAATGACATGAATGAATCGAATGACGATTTGCACAAAAGTTGTTTTGTGTGTGTGGATTAGTGATCTCGATCTTACCCGCGTAATTCCCGTTTTGGTATTCACCCGAGCAGCAGGGTAATGCGGGTAATGACCAAGTTGGTGGGTACCCCGTGCCAAATGACCTGAAGATAGGACAATGGGTTAAGACACCCGATGCAAGAAGCGACTTAAGGTCTGTCTTAACATGCAGGCATCTGGAACATCTGGAAGTTTCCTGCGGATCGAGGATAACACTTCATGTTCACGATTTAGAAATAACTCTAACCTCCCTACCAGAGGTCAGTGGGAGAACATTACCCCAGTAGCAAAACGGTCAGTAAATTTCGTAGCGACGAGTCTATGAGGGCCACAGACACACACACCACGAGGTGACTTTAACGATGTGACTATGAACGATCCCGATCTCGATACGCAGATGACAGGGTAGCCTAATAAAAGATTGAATAAATAAGACAACAGCGCACCACCTTCTGGAAGTCCTGTGCAGGTTTGACCGTGATGCGCAACCGAATCGATCCCGAGTAATCGCATCACATAATAGGCCCACAGACGCAGACATTTTCTCTGAATGTTGGAAGTGTTTTTTTTTTTACGCAAAAGTCCTGGCAGACAAGGAGACGGCGAGAATGGTATTTATTAGTATTCTCAGTGACAGCCATGCTTTCTTTAAAGCCATTTCAGGAACGTAAATCCAGTTCGATCTTCTACGCTCTGACGGGGCATCCAACGCTGAAAGGGATGAAGATGTCTTACGTCCGCAATGAATTGGCCTTTAGTTTGTCTGTTCTTCTCGAAGCTGGGTCCTGGGATTTGAAGATCCTCTAACTAGGAGCATTGGTGTCATAGTCCTCGATGTGGCGAGGCCGAAGCATCCGACTCAATGTACAGACAACAGGTTTCTGCCTTTTCCTCAATCATCTTAAGCCTACCTCAGTGCGGCTGTTCTTCAATCGCCGCAACAGCTACCGCCACGTGACTTTGAGAATGCGCAACGATCTCGATCTGGCGATGCAGATGAAAGCGTGGCCTTTCTCTTTACTCCTTAGTAAAAGATTGAAGCAATCAGACAACAGTGCATCTCCTTGCGGAAATCCTTTGCAGGTTCCAAACGGCTTAGAAGTCCTCTAACCGAACTACAGCGTGCATCGAGTGGTGCGACAGCTACGCACAACCGGATCGATTCTCATGGGATCTCGAGTCATCGCATCGGATAGTTCCTTTGCATTGTAGGATTTGTCTCGTGCGCATACTTAGTCGGTAGATGAATTTCTAGGCCGGCAGCCCCACTGGTACGTGTTGCATAATGGCGTGTTACCTCCACACAGGGCGCCGGGCGGGTCGTGTAGACGTGCTATCGGCTCTTTGTAGATAGATCCTGTGAATCATAAAATTATTTAAAATATATATCAATACAGTCTAATCATGTCCCTGATACTCTAATTAATTTCCATAATTTTCTCATTTCAGATGTTTCCGACACATTTCTGATGCGCCCAACAAGTCCCAGTGAATGTACCCATTTGTGATTGAAAGGGCAACACATCAGAGAAGTCCCCTCGCAAGGATATGAAGTTCATTGAATGTCTTCGCCGGAAGATATTAGACTGAAACTTTCATATGAGCAATCACCACATTTGAGGTCATCTTTGGAATGCACCACATCATAATCACAATCTGTACCTAAGAGCCTGCAGCAGGAGCATATTTCTATTACTAAGCACTTTTTGGCGTGACTCGTAGTTCGTTTGTTAATTGGCTGATAAAATAAAAATCTTTCGAACATTGACATCGTGCGATATAACTATTTACACACACGGATGCATTACGTTACGAACAATCTGTGGAGTTAAGTCTTTCTTCTTTTCATTTTGTATCTACGATTGATGAATTGGTATTAATTAGTTATTTAATTCGTGTTTTGTATTATATTGTAAATAAATGTTAAAATTGTATCTCATATTCTATTGGGTGTGTATTTGTTTTTCTCCTGAACTTCTAGACATCAGAAAAAAAGCGTGTGGACTCTTTTTAATTTTAAAGAAAATCACACGCGGCACAGCCCTATTCAGCACAAGTCAAATATCTCCTTACGCCACCCAAGTGGGGACCCTGAGTCACCGTATTAGAAAAGTGCTAATTATTTTTTCATGTTCATGTAAACATACATTATTTAATGTTTGTTATTTACAATTTATTTACCTTGAAAGGGTACCAGTAGCTCATATAAGCTCACTTCCATACCAGGCACATGCATATTCAGTTCATTGTTAATTGGCGTGGGGTTAGGTTATGTTAGGTTAGGTTGAAGTGGCTGACTGCAGCGCAAAGGACAACAGACACACTTAGGCCAAGTATAAACCCATTGTGTAACCACACGGATCATGCCAAGCCAATCTAATATTGCTCAGTTCAGTCGGATTATCGAAAAAGTGGGCCCCAGAAGTCTGAATCTTCGGGACGAGAGAGCACTGCAGCTGCATAGCAAGTGTTCAATACATAATAATCACGGTAAAAAAAAAACTTTACTAAATTTAAAATGAATTGCTCAGTGTGTTTACAAAAAATTTATCATAATGGTCCTCAAAAAATAAGTTGTAGTGATTGTAAGCATTTCCTTCACTTAATGTGCGTAAATTTGACTGAAAAAGATGCTGAATATTATAAATCTAGTGGAACTGCTTTTCGTTGCAATAAGTATCTAAAGATAGATCCCCAAGAGTAGAATTGAAAGAGACGCGAAGTGAATGTAAATTTCTCAACGTCGGGGTACCACAAGGTTCAGTCTTGGGTCGAATTCTTTTTTTGCCGATGACATTGGCTAAACTTATCCCATTCTCATTAAGGTTGTAGGTCGATAGATGTTGGTCGATAAGGACTTTAGGACCAATCCCTGTAATCCTAATTAACGACCCTTCCTTCCGCGAAGAGATAAGCCACTTTTGTGTCAAGTAGCTCCAATCCAGACAGAAACAACAACAACTGCACAATACACTGGACCAACGTCGCACACTGCCGCACAGTCATACCTCAACTATCCAATATCCAAACAACTTCATCAACAACTCAATTTGAGCAATTGGTTCCAGCTTTGGCCACAGCAACACATTTCCGGCACACGAAAGCGGTAAACCCATTGACACGAATCAAATATTTATGAGCTCATTAATGTCAAAATCTCTGGCCAAGACTTATGGGATGTTTAAGGGCAGGCTCACGTTGCATTACTTTGCTGCGGGCTTTCATTTTTCATTAAAGCCCGATTTAGGGTACGCCGCTGTAGGATATTAATCATTACGAGAGACGTCGATGTCTGGGGAGGGGAACACACTTTAGGCATCAGGCCGTGCTTTAATGTTACTTTGTTTTTATTTATTGCGTTTCAATTGTTGTATGTGAGGTAGATGTGGTGGATGGTAAATGGGTTATTTATTTTCTTAATTTTGACTCCTCGCAACTTGTTGAACTCGGCCGTGCTGCCGTCCAGAGTGGGTTTCTTGGGAGACGTGTAGAGAATATAACTTCCGGTAAATTAGAGAAGCATAAAGTGTACACGATGACTTAATCGTAACAGGATTGTAGGAAACAAAAGTTCCACAAATGTAGGGTTGCCTAAGGTAGCCTAAAACGTCGTAAAGTCCCGGACTTTGTAGAGCATCATCAAAAAACAAAAATTAATTGTGCTCTTGCACAACCAAAAAAGCAGTTTGACATTAAGTGGGTTGACACCGGGAGAGTCAAAATTACAATTAGGGACACTTTCATGATGTTGCGCAATTAGTATCTTCTAATGGGTCGCGGTGACTTAGTGGGTTAGTGCCTCGACCCCTTCGCAACTGAATTTCGGGTCCGATTTTTTGACGGCCCCAGCTCTTTCGAGCCACTGACAATGCTCAAAGGATATAACTGTCTAAAAGAAGCTTTCGCCGTTCAAGTCGGCATAAAATTGTAGGTCCCTTCCACTCGTGAGAGAACAATAGCACGCACAACATGATTGCTGTAGAATCTAGACCCTGGCCCTCTACGGGCTGTAGCGCCACCCATTCGGACTATTCGAAGCGACGGCCGAATTCGTGATCCCGGGAAAATTGATCCGCACCATAATTTGAATAAGGACAAAACAAAATATATGCTGTCGATGAAGAAACGTTACGGCACACACCACCTAGGACAAAATATCACGACAGCTACAATTTCTAGGCAGTAAAGGAATCTGTCTACCTCGGGGCAAACGTAATCTAGACCAACGACATCATAGTGGAGATCAGGCGTAGAACCGTCCTTGACAACCGCTGTTACTTCGGTTTGTCGAAAGAACAAGGCTCAAAACCCCTGATTCGAAGAACCAAAATCATGCTCTACAAAACATTTATGGTTATAAAAGCAAAAGGGCGGAGAAAAACACCACGTCGTCACGATCGACCGCGAACTCTACGAGCTTATCAGCATGTCGATGTAGTCCGGAAGGCAAAAGTCTGTCGACGGCACTGGCTCGGCCACATGGAGCGCATGGACACCACCGCTCCAGCTGAGAGGGTCTTCGAATTCAAGACTCTCTGTTCGAGAAGGAGAGGAAGACGAAATCTCCGATAAAAATACCAAGTAACAGCGAATGCAAGACGCTTGATCTTGATGAATGGAAGCAGCGTGCTCAAGGCTGAATCTGAAGCTCAGGCTTGAACTGTTTAAGGGTCGCTGGCCTGACATGCACGAATCGAAAGTGTACCAGCCTTTTTCGCCTTTTACAAGCTAAAGCTTCACAAACATACAAAATTATGAGTGCGATGTTCAACGATCTCAAGTTAACAGTAAAATGAACACAAAATAACGTCTTTTGCGATTTATGACTGACGTCGCCTAAACAAAAGGAAATAATCTGCAACTTGGGAATTTTTGGACTATCGCGTGATGAATAGCTACGTGTGCTTGAAACCTTCCCTAGTGGCACTTCATGGCTTTCTGACTGATTTTATACAGTAGACTTGAAATAGACTCGCAAAACCAAAGCTATATGCAATATCCAACTATATTCGATTTTATCCTGGGGCTAGCTTCCACAGCTACCACTTGTGTAGTGCGCGATGTTGTTCATTGGTGGAGACGACCTTAAATTATTTTAGGTCTAGGGTGACGAGGTGAGTAGACAAACATTTTCCTCCAGCTGTATTCCATGACTTTTGTCAGTAAGGGAGGGAAGCTGCAAAGTACGAAAGTTGTCAGTATCGAAGATTAGGCCCAGCATAGTTAGACGACGCACACTTTTACCAAGAATTATTTGGAAACTTAGAAAAGTGTGAAATATTGTCATACAAGATTAAAATTAAGCTCCTAGCCGATGAAATCCACCCGTTCATTGTCAGTAGCTCAGTAGCTCGTTATATTTATTGATAAAATCCGAAAAACAACGCAGAAAATTAAAATAGCACGAAAATAACCCGGCTTTCAGTTGGTTCCTCAGGAGTGGTCTAAGAACAGTCAGTGTGATGGTTTTATTTCTTTTGTGTTTTATTTGCACATGCAACCTCCCGGCTCTTCAAAGAAATATGTGTTTTATCACTTTTTTGTCCTTTTCATTGTATAAATGGACTGGATGCAGCGGCGTAGCCGAGGCAAGGAATGTTTCACATTGCGAGAGTTAAGGGTAAGTCCTCTCCTTTTTGCAGATGACTTAGTGATCTTCACGTATTCTCAGACGGAACTCCAACGCGCACTCGATAGGTTTGTTGGCCGTATGTGCTGATACTGGATTGAAGGTCAACGTGGACAAATCGGATGTTATGGTCATCTCCAGCACGCCTGTTCAATACACTTTGCAGGTTAGTGGAGTCCCATTGAAGCAGAGTGGAGAAGTTTAAGTATCTCTCTGTATTTTTCACGAGTGATGGAAGGAGTAATGTTGAGCTTTCCTGTAGGATAGGTCAAGCTGGGTCAATTTTGAAACATCTTGGAAGATCTGTAATCAAGAAGGCCGAGCTAGGTGTCAAAGCCTAGTTAGCGGTTTTCAACTCAGTATTTGTTCCAACTCTCACATGCGGTCATGAAATTTTGGTAATGACCTCGCGACTTCCGAGGCGGGCGTTCCATCAGGTAGGCGACGCTTGGCGGATCCAGTACGAGGTGGTCGTTACTGTAACAGCCTAGTCAGGACACACGGACAAAATTGCCGGTACTAAGTTTCATACTCATACTAAGTTTCCCGCGTGAATGGGGGTAACCACCATAGGCCTATCAGAGGCCGCAGTGATCAGGCGATTTTTTCCCACACCTCTCAACCATTATAATTCTAATTCTCCTTTAAGGGTGTATAGTGAGAGTCATAGGATTTGTAGATGTAAAAATCATCTGCATCCACTTGTCCCTATTCTAGGAATCTTCATTAAAATGTGATCAAATGGGGAAGTTTTTCATTTATAGTCGTGTAGTTCAACCGATTGAATTCCTGCTATGTTGGATTTTTTTTCAGGATAAGTTTAAAACTAATAATTTAGAGCCAGGAGAAAATAATTTAAGAAAGCATGTTTCAGATGTTCCCTCAGATATTAAAAAATGACGCCACCATTGAAACCTACCTAATTTTGTAGATCTCAGTGAATCATTATTTTTGTGCGTTTATTTTCATAACACAGATTGAATTAAAGAAAACCAAAATTGATTTTTTTTTTATTTTTGTCCACACTTTGTACTCACCTCATCGTAATCGAAAATGTGAAATCTTCTAGGAATTTCAAAGTTCGTGAAGACTGGTATCACCGAATACTAATGAAACGGAAATTTGTTATCTTTTTCTACGACAAGTAATTTACGTCGTAAGTTTTTACATATACAGTCGATTCGGTTATATGCAACAAGAAAATGATCACGGTGCAACGATATTGCTTGCATCGGATCATCGGTTAGGCCACCTTCTAAAGAAGCTACGGTGTGGAGAAAAGTAAGTATACGATTATCTGAATTAAACGAATTTTCGAATATTGTTTAATATCCTAGGTTTGGTTGTATTGGAAATCTTATACAAAAAGAGAGCTGGTTGAAAATGGAAAGACGCAACATTCTCTAAAATTGAAGAGAATGTGATCCAACTCTTCACTTCAGACATCGAATTCGGGAATAAAATGTACACGTTCGTTTTGATCTGAAAAGCCTGCTGAACTTGAATAGCCAGAGCTTGAAGGCACTCTAGAAGTGTCTATCCGACCACGGACTTTCGCCTGAAGGAGTAATAACTGCGAAGATTTGCTACGAATGGATTCTGAGATAGACTCGACGCAATGTGCGACGTGTTTGCCAATGAGCCATTAACTTTTTCAGATGTTTGACCAACTGTAGTGTATGGCCGTCAGCGAGTGCTGAAGAAGAGCATTCGATTTTATGCCTAAATTCGCAGACTAGGCGTTTCATGGAGACACACGCGAACGCCTCTGTCACGTCATTGATCAGCTACGACGGCATGATCGTCACGAACCCTGACCAAGTCAGCAGAATTTTAAGAACACTTTCAGTGATCTTGAAATGCTGATCGTGCTCCTCCTCTCAATAGAGGCAAAAGAGAGGGAATCACCATCACTCACTCCACCGAATTCTCATCCCATTCAGGTTCATTAGCTTATTTCTTCAAATCGAATCTTCCCGAATCCGTGTCAATATGTCCCAGCGTATGTACACTATTCCCATCAACCCAGTCTCGATTCTGAACATCAACACAACAAATTCCGTCGCAGGCGTATCATATTGCAGGCCACCGCTGAAAGGTGAACGAACTACTTCCGTTCAAGGTAACACCAAACGGATGAAAGCCTTGCAAGAATTAGCGACAAAGCTCCAGATGCTATTTCTTTTCGGCGGACTGTCCCCCGAAGCCGATTTCGAATTTCTTATTGCCTGCATTCGGAACGTGACTCTATGTCGGCAGGAGTGACATCATTTCGGCAAAGGAATTTGAGAAGCAATTCACGATCGGTTGGTGGAGGTGGAAGATGTTTCTGCAGCCAGTCGTAGTAGTCCTCTCCAATCTCTTCCCACTTGCACTCTTAAGTGCCGCGCGGTTGAGTCCACGTGGTCGCTGTTCTCGCAGTTTGCCAGTAAGAGTGCTCGTCAAGTCTGTCTGTTGCTCGTCCATTGAGAGCTTTTGTGTGCGGGATTACAACACTGTGTTCGATTTGGACATGTTGGGTCAGCCGGGATTATGTAGGCCATTGCAATGCACTTTTTCAGTTTGCGACCACTCGCTCTGTTGTCGGTCGGTCGTATTTGATCGCAATTTGATGCAACCGTGCGGCCGTATTGAGATTGCATGGCTCGATTGAGAAGCCTTAGCCCTGAGAGCCATCTTCAGAGTGAATGCATTGCTTGTGGACGCTTCGTTTTTTGTTTTCTGATTCTTCTGCTTTTCATAATCACATAGAGTAGGACTTGAGAAATGTACCATTAACCAAGTGGAACTGGTTGGGGCGGTGTCAAGGTCATTGCGGGAGAATGTTGTTGATGTTTCACTTTGGGCGACGGAACATCTACACTTGAACAACGTAAGTCGGTGGTTGGGTGATGGCTGTGATGATGATGATGGAATGTGCTTTAGGTGTGGTAGTGTGAGTATATGAAGGAATGTGGATAAACTTCTTCGGCCAGTTGGTGGTATCACGCACTGATTCACAACAATAAGTCAGTTCTTTTTTAATGAAATTAAGCCTGTCAAGGATTTGAGGGAGAGTTGTTTCCGTTGTGTGATCTTGGCAGGCGATCACTCTCATCCTTTGTAGTGTTGGCTGACCTATTTTGTCTCCGCGTATAAGAACAAAACGCTTTGCTACTCCATAGTATACGGCCGGCGAGTGTGTAGGAATATAAAGGAAATAACAATTTGAAGTGCAATAAGTGTTCCGATATCGACTCCTGTTGTTCCTCTTCGAGGAGCGTGGCACCTACAACGAAGTTCCTAGAAATGAATTGCTTGTCACGACTTGAAACCCGTGATGTTTCACTGTTCACTCGTCAACAGCAGCACTTTCTAGGTCCAAGCTGTGTTAGGACATTTAAAGTACCCAACAGAGGCTATTGACCAAGGTTCAATCTGGAAAATCTGATTGATTCATCTATCGGGTCGTAGTCTATCGAAGTAAGTAACTTGTCATGGTCAATTAGACTGCGATTAGTGCTGCTTAATATCTCACCGCCATATTAATCTTTAAACGCTACACTTGTCACTTGGACAGAGAAGTTTGAGCACATCCTGCTCGATTTGAAGACATCCTATGTACACACTTAGAGGGCTTTCCCTGCCACCCATTACCACCGGTCTTATCCAGTTCTCTGCCTGTCTGAGCCTCACATGACAGCCCAAAATGGTATAATTCCTCAGCATCTGACAGACAGTCACCCATATTATCTTAGACAAAGTGACAAATTTTTGCCTCACATTTTTCTGCCACCTCACATCAAAATCCGCATTCCCGAATTCAAGTGAGGTGACAAAAAAAAAACCGTTCCAATTCTTACTCCATATAAATTCAAATAGTTGGCAGTACTTACTGCCAGAGTGTGTCTTCAAGTAGGATCCATTTCCATTCGGTGGTTGTATTTGATAAGTATTGTAATTGTAGGATGCCTTTGGTTCCGAACTTGGAAATATTGGTGCACGTATGTGATGAAGATTTGAAAATCGGTCGGTTTATTGTTTATTTTTTATGTCCAACTATGGCTAGTGCTTACATCGGGTTTTTGAAGGCCGTGTGTCCATGGTGGTCCATTTGGGATGGGGTGGTGGTGTGGTAGCCGATTTAGGCTCGATGATGATTGCTATCGCTGTGCCGGTATAATTCATGGAGCTCGTTGTTCGACGTCGTTGGCAAGTTGTGCTCGTTTAGGAGATTTAACGCGATGAGGTAGCGTTGTCCGGGGATTGTGTTTCTCAGTTTCCTTATTTCCTCGTTAGGATGGTTGTTGATTTCTAGTAGCTGCTGAACAGTGTCACTATGCGTGTCGGGTCACTCTCTATTGTGAGTCTGGTACATATTCGCAGTATTTTTCTTTCGAAAATTACGAGTTACGTCATGCTCGTCTTAGATATGGTATGCCATATTGGGAAGCTGTACGTTAGGATCGGCAGTATAAGCTGCTTGTAGAGCAGCAGTTTCGTCCTCTGACTTCATTCATTGTGCTTGCGCATCAAGGAATAGGTGCGATGGAAGCCTAGGTTGGCCTTCTTAAGGGTCAGTTTCGAGTGACTGTTGAACTTCAACCTTTCTATGAAGTTAACGCGAAGATACTTGATGTTTTCGTTTGTTGATATTTCTGTACCGTTAGGGAGCACTACCTTTATGCTTCTACATTTGGCTCCTGACCTGCGTCCACCTCTGGATGCTCTCCTTAAGCACATAAGCACCGATTTCCCAGCATTGATACGAATACCCCATTTGGTACAGTAGTCAAATTTGTTCGCTGTTTGGATTTCGAACCTCCGAGCGGCTATCTGTGGTGAAGTCGAGCTGACATAAGTCAGCAAGATATCTGTAAATAGACAGCAGTTCACTGTGTCGGTTGGATGTCTGATCTGCCGTGTAGATGTTGAAAAGCCACGGTCCCTGCTTTGATCCCTGTGCAACAACCGCCTTGGTACTCCGCTCTGTTGACTTGCTGCAGATGCAGCTATAAATTATTCTGATGAGTTTGGAGTGGAATCACACCTGGTTCAGCTTGTAGATGAGTCCCTCAAGCCAGAACGTATCGAAGGCATTTTCTACGTCCAGGAGACGGTAACCTCGTTATTGTTTAGGGCAGCTACAGCATCGTGGCGGAACTTCATTAGAGGATGTGGCGTCGTATGTGATGGATTACACTAAAATGACAGCCCGAAAAAAAAAGATGTCTCATGCAATAGCTAAATTGTCGTCCATTAAAGAGACCAGGCACTCAGATTGTTGATTTGTTGTTATTTTATAACTAAACATGAACACATTTATTATTTTTCTACTGGCGCTACAGTCCCGGTAGACCTGGGCCTCAATTACCATGCCGCTCTAGCACCATCTTAAGCCAGCTGCCTCCCTGCCCAGCACTTCAAATGGGGGAAGTCCGTCTCCACTTATACGCGCCATGGATTCCATGGGCGTCCCACTGGTTTCGAGTCGAAGACTCTTCGGGCTGAAGCGTTGTTCTCCATGCGCTCTACATGGCCTAGCCATCTTATTCGTTGAATCCGTAGACGCCTGGCTAGGCTCATGGAGCTATACAGCCCGTACAGCTCATGGTTGAACACTTTTTCCCCGAAAACCTTCAACACAAACATGACCAAAGATCGAACGCAGGACATTTATCTCGAAAAGGCCACGGGAGTCTTCATCTGCTTTTGAGATTGCCCAGGCTTCTGCTCCATACAGCTCTATACCATACAGGGCAGGAATTATCAAGGTGTTATATCTTTGAGAGTTCTTTGAGACATGGCACTGCTCTGCCTCTTGAGCCCAAAGAAACAACGATTGTCAGGAGTTATTCTGCGTTTAATCTCGGTACTGATATTGTTCGTACTGTTTACTTGGGAGACGAGGTAGACGAAGTCATTCTCTACCTCAAAGGTATAGCTGCCTATGGTGACGTTCTCTGCAAGTCGTCCATATTGTGCGTCCTTTCTCGATGACATCGTTTTGCCCTCGTTCATCGCTAAAACCCATTGCGTTTCAATGCAAGCAAACGCTCGCTGTGTTGGACCAATCATGTCAATCACGTACAAACTTTTGGAAGATCATGCCGCTTGTCTTGGTGAGCTTTGCGCGACCTTCTCCAGGATGATGTTAAAGAAGTCACATGACCGCGCATCGCCTTGTCTAAACACTTTTTTGGCATTGAAGGTCTCAGTGAGCAGGAGGAATTCTCCATCGTCATCCTACGCAACCTGACGAGTTTGACAGGAATGTTAAGACTCGACATGGCGTTGTATAGCTCATCTGTATGCAAAACTGTCATATGCGGCCTTGAAATCGACTAATAGGTGGTGGGTGTCGATTTGCATGCCTTGGGTTCTTCAAGGGACCTGCCGTAGTGTGATGATTTGGTCAGCAGTGGACTTCCCTGGCCTGAAACCGCACGGATAAGGACCTATCAGGTTGTTTATTAGAGTATTGTACAGTAGCATTTATTTTATGAGTCTCCGTAACTTAGTGATGAGTGTATGGACATACGAATCCGCGTACACCTCCGAGTCTGCACAAGGACCGCTAGCTCAAATGCTACCGAACATAGGCGGGCCGGTTTTGCACGCAGAATCCTGCTCTCACGAGTAGTCAGTTCAGTCCTCCAGTACGCTGCCGCAATTTTGGTCAAGTGCACTAGCGGGTGGCGTCAATCTACAGACTCTTCGCAATAAAGACAATCAGCGGATTCAGAACCATTTCTGATGATGCAGCGTCCGTTGTAGCAGGAATGTTGCCCAATAGCTCGATAGGGTTCATCGCAGGTCAAGAAGATGCAGAACACGCAAGTTTCAGCTGTTGTAATTTTACGCAGAATAGGCAGACGGTGAATCTACCAAACCCGGAGAACTTGATCATACATATGACAAGATCGGAAGGTACTCGTAATATACGAGCATAACTCATCACAGCTACGTTTGAAAGTCCAACTGAATCGATAACAAGCCCCGCAAAGTAATAAATAACAGCAGTTCGGCAGGGAGAGTGGTAGAAATGTTTAGGACGTAGGTGCGTGAAAAAAGGAGGCTAATTTCTCGCGAATCATTAATAGTGGTAGCGAGGGATATCAGCTTCTTGAAGAAAATTGCTCATCCATTGGCGCAAACCATACAAAAAACACCTCCGAAGATGACCTGTTTACAAGTTACACCAAAGTACTGAATCCAAGTCAAGTCATTAAAACCATGTCTATTTATAGGAAAGTGTCTATATGTTTATTCAATAATTCATTTTTCTTTATAATTTTCTTTTGTTTCTCATTTTTAAGCTGAACTTTTGACAAAACAAATGAAACAAAAATTAGATCAACTTAAGACTTAAGTGAAATTATTTTTATTTCCTATAATTTATCTACGTCTTAATGTTATCTTATAGCAAACAAGATTTTAAATGTTTTTTTTTTCTCTTCAATTGAAATAATTCCACAAACATTCTTATACACACCTCTACACACTATTTCTTGTAACATTTTTATTTTTTAAATCTTGTTTTTTTTTTCTAAGGCCTTTAAAGTCAGATCAGTAGTAAAGTTTACACAACGTACATCTGTATATATATAATTTTATATTGTTGTTTTTTTCTTCTTGTTAAATGCTCGTGAAGTGAAAATAATATTTGTTTTAGTTTAAATAAAAAAATAAGCAGTATCTTTACATATTAACACAATTGTTGCTATACGTCATTAACGTTAGTCTATTTACAGTGGTTCCGTTTTGTTGAGTGCTTGTTAAGTATTCTTTCAATCAAGACTACGTCTAGGTTTTATGTGGTGTGTGGGGCTACTTAAAATACGCTTTCTTGTGATTTCGTGTAAATAGATATTCTCTTGTATGTACAGTGATTTTCTTTGAAAATTTATTTTACACTTATCTACAATTCAGTCAGCAGATGCATAGCAATAGAGACCGATGATGGAAGGGGCTGAGTGGTTAGGTATGACTACATTAGATGCCAGATAAATAAATTCAAAATATGGCAAAATAAAAATCTTACGAATCCGATGCACGGATCACGAGGATTTGAACATTATTTTTGGTACGGTGCATATCTCAGTTTGGGGTTTTTATGCGGTTCATTTTGGCTTCTCTCTGATGACTTACGTGCTAAGCAAATGTATACGTAAACAGGAATTCACTTTTTATCTCGGATGTCTGGTCGAATGGCCTATCCTATAATTGATTGAATGAATTTCCAATTTCCGGGCTTAAGCAGAATTTAATTTTTAACGGGCTAATTCATAATAAATTAATAGTTTTTACGAATATACATGTGAGACCTAAATGGATTTAAGTATGCCACGAATAGTGATTTTGCCGAATACTGAATACTCGGCCACACGTAGATTTTGCAGGTGACATGTTCCGACCGCATGCATCTTCCGGCATCATTGAATTGAAAGAACATAGATGGCAGCTGCTGCAAAACAAGTCTTTAACCTTTGTAACCACTCTGGTATAGCACAAGAAATGCTTGGGTGTATTTGCTAGTCATTGTTTGCGATATATACTGGCGACTATTATACTATCTGAGGAGTCAGTGGCTAGGGACTGGCATGGGAGAGATGCCGTGTAAGTAAATCGGTGTAGAAGTGTAGAAGCAGCTAAATGGCTGAATATCGTGCCAGCGGGAGAGGCATGTTTGTTGAGGCCCAGGTCCAACATACGGACTGTAAAATAATTAATGTGTTCCCGTTTAGTTTTAAATTAATAACAAATCAACAATTTCCCGTAGTTTATTTCATCATAATTCTGTGAAGCCGGAAGAAAAATGGGGGCCTTCACAGAATTATGGTGGAACGAAGCGGTAGCAGGTTAAGAATCAAATGTTTTGAAGGTTTCCTGCTCTCACCGATGAGACCTTGAAAGTACGCTTGTAGTCCACATTTAGCCGGAAAAGCAACATCGATTGACGAAAGAAATTCCACTGAACAGTTAGGGCATACAGAAACTATAAGCGTCACCTCAAATTTCTCTATACAGATGCATGAATATTCCTACTTGTGACTTGGGGGCGTATGCGGGTGCTATCATTACTTGTCCTGCGTTCTGATCAAGCGATGTTTAGAACTCATTCAAGTTTCTGACAAACTTCTTTGTGTCGAGGCATCGAGATTGCTGTTTCTGTGTCGAAAAGGGCGTCAGACAAGGCGACTAGGTGTAATGTGATTTCTTCATCGCCTTGGCAACATTTCAACACACGATATTCCAAAAGTCCAAGCAGCTGTTGGTCGTCGCATTGACTGATTACTGGAACACAGCGAGTCGTCACTGTCTGAAAGACCCTAAAGAAAGCATCTTTAAGAAACGGAAAACTGGAGAAGACATTGACTAATCAACACAACAACGGAGGACGTCCGCACAAAATGTGGTGTACACAAGAGGAAAAAGGTCTCAAGCAAATGGAGATAATTAGCCAGAAATCGAATTAGTTAGAGAGGCTTTTTTTCGTCCCAGATCCACCACCGAAACACAGAGAAAAAGAGTTTATTTAATTGTCCCTCTTGAAAGACAGTGATCACCCCATGCATGGCCACTACCAGAAAAAATATGTGGCAACGGCAAAGAGGCAACGTAGCAGTGGCGCACTCCACTGCACAAAAAACTTCGAAGACCGCCCCAGCTGATGAAGCTTGTTGGTTGATGATCTGAAATGTCCCTGACTACCGCCACATACGAAGTATAAGTGTCGTCAAAACGACGCAACGTGTACGATGTTGTTTTAAGCTGATGATGGCCACTCTTTTGTTAGACCCTTTTAATTGTTCTAAGAATGGAGGTGCTCGAGAATACACGAATTTTTGTTTCAATCTCAACTTAAGTTGTTATTATTCATTGTGTAACTAAAGAACAACACCACTTCAAGTTAAAATGAAATAAAGCTGTTCAAATTAATTTACCCAAACCACCCGTCTCTACCATTGTATGCGGTCTGCTGAAGTTTACTCTACATAAGTTCACAAAAATCTGGTGTTCCGCGGGATTCCTGCACTTTCTCATATTTTTCTATTCTATCTTTTTTTTTACAATCTCATTAAAGTTTTTGTTTTCTTGTACTTAAAATCTAAATGTTCATCATTAACTAGAATTAAGTTTTGTAAAGCGTTCATAGTATACCAAAGCGTTTGTTTGTTTGTTTTCGTCTAGTTTCAATAGTTGAAAATAAAATCCTACGTCACTATAAAATAACTCAGAAACGTTTCTAAAAATCCAATAGCCTAGCGATTGACAACAAAAAAATAAAAACGATTCTTAAATCCATAAGTGAATCAACGAAAGTGAGTCGAACATCATGGCGTGAT
The DNA here is from genome assembly GCA_905231855.2 of Eristalis tenax. NCBI lineage: Eukaryota > Metazoa > Arthropoda > Insecta > Diptera > Syrphidae > Eristalis > Eristalis tenax. The sequence continues at coordinate 41,038,572 of HG993127.1, forward strand.
GAAATCATTCCACTCATCGATTCGATTATTTTAATTCTCTAAATCTAATTTAACTAGTGATCAGTTTGCATTATTTTTTAAACGATTTTCTGAATTTTGTTTTTTTTTTGTTTATCCTATTCAATCTTATGTACAAATTTAAACCTTCTTTTGAGCTTTGACTTAGCGTAGCGCACCAAACATGGTTGCAGACGTATGTACAAATTTAAAATCATGTTTTCATCATGTGCGCATAAGAGAGAAACAACGGAAAACAAATTAAGAACACAAAGTATAATCGAATTGTTTGCTTATTCGTATTATTTACAATTTATCTTATTTGTAAAGTATATACATGCACGCTGCTTTTTTAAAGTTTCACTTTTGTTTCACTTAGTACTTGTACTAGTTTTTTTTTGTTTTTGTTATATTAGGTTTCCTTGTAATTAACTGCTTATTTTGTTTTATAATGAAATAGAAAACTACGAATTTGTTCCCAAAAACACTTTGTTTTTATAATTTTCCAGTGCTCCCTCGTTAGCGGAGGGCAACACTAGTAATTTTATTTTGCATTAAATATATCGACGAAAATTTTTTTATAAACCAAATGATTCAATTGAAGTGCGCAACCGAGGGAAGGCAAAATCACATTCACTTACATTAATTTCGATTTTTTATACCTTTTGTGTTTAGTTTTGACACTTTTGTTGATAAATATTCGAAACACTCGGAACTTGGACATTGAGAGAGGTGGAGGGACGGTGTTCGTCGATTTTATATCGCTTATTTGAAGAACACGAATGCTTAGATTTCTCTTCAGATGTTACCGAAAAGGGGCATCTGTTAACCAGAGATAATGGAGGGATAGAGATATCCATCTTCTACTTCTCTTGCCACTCGATTTCATCTGACGGCGTTTTTTATACACTTTTTGACCCATGTCTGTGAATACGTGTGAGCTCTTGAGATCAGTTAGCGAACAGCTGAGAACCTTCCCCAACCTAGTAGAGGGGTAAATTAGAGTTCTTATTTGAAAGTTCACTCGTTAGTTGGACGTTATTTCAAATGCTGTATTTAATTTCAACACAGTATGGAGGGGTAAACGAACGAATAAAGTCGATTCATCACGCTCCCATCTGAGCAAGTTAAAGTCTGAGACACTAGGACAAAATTAATGCACTACCAGTGTATGTATATGCATTATGCATTTAAGCAAAATTTATGCACGAATCATGCTTACATGCTCATTTTGCCTTTTGCAAAAATAATTAAGAGAAATTAACTTAAAATGTTGACAAACTTTCTTATGAATTGGTTATAATTGCAGTATCTTGTCGTTGTTTATATCAAAATGTAATTTGAATGTCTGAGTTTTTAGAATTCATTAATTAAGGGTATAGAGTGGGGGTAACATTTGGGACAGTTTGTCAGATAGGCTGTAGGTATATAATCTAAGAATTAAATTGAGGTCAAATAGTTCCAGTTCAGTGGGCATTACATTACATTTTTATTCAAGAAATTCCACATAATAATACATATAAGCATATGCTCTTAAGAATACGAGTCAACTTTTAAATACCCTCCGCACAACAATACATGGATCGTGGGAAAATGCGGCAATCTGTCATTTTTTCCCACTAAAATCCAGGAATCTGCGACATTCCCACAAAAATCAACGAATCGGCCGCCATTGCGTGGTGGATCCATGGTTTGTGTGAAAGAATGTGTGAAGTACAAGGGAACAGCACTACATCTCCGGTGTGGGCAAGGGGCAAAAATGGCTGAAAACGGATATCTCTGTACCTCGATTATCACTGCAGTTAACGTGAAGTGCGCCAAATAACGCTGATATTTGGAATTTCACTCGGCGTTATTTCAGGGCACTAACGAAGAGTACCAATTGACGCAGAATTTCAGGAGTTCTGTTCGTATTTTTTTTTGGTTTAATTCGTTCTATGAAATTCGTACAATGACAACTGAAGTCACATATGTAAGTCCAGGTTGAACAACAAGAGGGACACATGGAGACTCTTCAGAGGCGAGAGAGAAAATGTCAAACTACTGCCCGTCGGCACGAACAACTATCAAAGACACGATGACACGTTAGAAAACGACATGGCACTACTCAGACCTTACTGAAAAACACAGGATAAACTAGGCCATAAGCAGCGTGAAATTAGTCTATACTGCTCTACACTCTCTGCTAAGGGACATCGATGAATGCATTTTGGGGAGAAAACACACACAATGGTGGACTTTTTAATGCCTTTAAGTCTACTGATATACAGTCGAACCCGGATAATAGCACTTCAACTGTGCAATGAAATATTGTGACATTAAGCGGGTTGTGCTTTTATCCGATCTCTCTTAGAAACAAAAATGAAATAAAAGGGTTGACTTCCCTAATCCTAGCAAGCTTGCATACATGCACACAAATAAAAGTAGTGGGAAAATGCCAGGATAGGTAGAAGTCACATGCAATGTAAAGTACAAATAAGTTATGTAGATTCCTTTGTTTTAAGTCAATTTCGGAACAAACTTCTTCTTTTGGAAGTCAAGTGAATGAGATTGTAGGTCCGTGTAGTGCGAATAAGCGGTCACGATTGTACGTGGACTGTTGTTTTGTCATATTGCGGACTGTGCCGTTAAGCGATGTGCTATTTAAGGGTTTTGCGTCAGCACAACTTTTACAAAAAAGACAAATACCTTCGCGATAGTGTGCTATTAAACGGTTTGTGTTATTAAGCAACGTGCTATTATCCGAGTACGACAGTAGTACACTTTCGAAACTGGAAAGGAATTCACAGCACAGACAGCGCCCACTAGTATATGCGTGTGTAGACGCACCCTCAAAATCGGACAGGTTTCAAACCATAAACGGACTAATTGATCCTACATCAGCCTACGTGTGTCTTCAAGGACAAAGTTTTCATAGAGCAAAGTTTTTAAAAACTTTGGTATGAATAACAATTAACAATTATTCAGATCGCATCCCGGGCAGTCGGATTTTTGGCGTCTTTAAAAAAAAAAGAAAACGTCCGGAGGCATTCGTAATGCATAGGCAAATAAGTTGATTCTTTCTAGGGGTAGGCAGAGTCCCGTTTGATCGAGGTTCGACCATATTCTGTTTTATCTTTTCTCGTGTTTTCTTCGAATTGCTTTAAGTGAGAAACACGCTAGTCGCTACCGTTTCCGCAGGACGGAAGACAGTCCTTCAGACTTACTGCTGCATGACAACCCAATTTTAACGACTGGACGGTGCATTTGTTTAAGTGACCGCCATTCATTAGAAGGTCCCCGGTGGGAATTCCAGGGAAAGTAAAGTCAAAATGCTTTTATCGGGTTTTAAAATCTGGTCCAGTCATCATTTGCGGTTGGGATTAAATCAATGGCACTGGAGTGGTCGATCAGTGGTAGTCCTCTGACCGGTGGTTACTGCCTGGCAGTACAATGGACACAGTCGTCATGTCTGAGTGCTCCGGTATGGTGTTTAATAATCTCAGAAAATAATCAGCTTTTTCAATTTTTCAAATCCACTGATTTTTTGTCGTTAAATTTATTTTAGCCGACTGTTTTCTCCAGAAATGAAGTATTATAGAGACGCCCTACTTCACAGCTGGTTGAAGCTCATGACCAATCAGAGAACGGCATTCACATCATCATGAGGTCGGGGCCAATCTGCTGTGAAGTTGGTCATTTTTCTCAAATGTCAATTGCCACAAACAACTCTGAATTCGTAAGAGTCAGCTGAACTCAGCTATCCCCAAGATCTGTCAGATATGTAGACAAATATTTATGATTACGAACGTAAAGAAGCGTAGCACGAGGCAGTATTTTGGTCATTGCCTTTGAAACGCATGTGGTGCAAGACATCCGACGGCGACGCGTCGCATTTTATCTACCGTCGTGACTGTAACATGGGACAACAAAGGCAAATTTGTTCAGGTCCAGGGCAATGATTGACATTTCTGCACTGAATTCTGCATTGTCAGTTCCTGTACCACTTGAGGTTGTTCATCGAAACAAATATCCTTATGATCCTCAGAACATTAGTCTAGGGAAAAAATGAAAGCAATATGAACGATATAACGTCAAATGTTTGCACATCCAGGCCACGATAATTGTTCAATCAACAAATTCTCTAATTACAAGAGGAATTTATCCACGGCCAACTCGGAGTTATATATCGGTCCAACACCTCGGCTGAAGTCCTTGATTCCAAAAGTGAGCTTTAAGAAGTGTAGACGAGTCAGATTCGTTTTGGGATACTCTTGTAATGAATTCAATGATGTTTAAAAACGAAATTTTTCAAAAGAACAGTATCGAGACCCAAAAAGTCCACAATCTGAACGATGGTTTGTTTCGTATTTCTTCTTCATTGATCTCAAAAGAGTGTGTTTCTTATACATTCCTGCAACCTTCACTTTGAAATATCAACTAAAATACGCGCTCTCTGTCTCTATGCAGACAAAGGCCTTCCTAATTCGCAAGTGGTTGACTGAATTTTAATGCGGTCCACGAGCACAAAAGAGGCGTAGTACCAACAAATTCACTATCAATCATTCCAATCAACAAACTAACCAACTGTTTGACTTAAGATAGCCATCACGTCCAGCAAATGGTCATGGGGATAAAAATATTATCGGCAAGATGGTTGAAGCTTGGTTAAAAGATTTCCAATAGATTTTCCATCTGTTCAGAGTGGATATTTTACGGCGCCTTTTATTATTCTAGCATCAGAAGTGGGATAGATCCCTCCAAACGTTAATTTCTGTGTCTGCGTTTGAGGTGCTGTTAGGGCCAAAAACAGCTTTATAAAATCCATTTTTGGTCTTTGTTTATTTCGATCGCGATAAAGAGCAGAAAAAGAAAGTGAGTCAGTGAGTCCATTGGTTAATTTGACAAAAAAAAATAAAAATAAAAGGTTGGTAAGGATTTTTGTTTTTTTTTTCTAATTTTTTTTGAAATTCAAAAGAAGCATATACAAAAATACTGCTGGGAAGGTTGATAATGCATTTTTGTACGTGGTTGTCTAGCAAAGAAATTTTTTAAAGTCTGACATCCCTATGTGCGTCATCTACCTTCCGAGTCCGTTTTTGCCTTTATGTTTTGCATTTAAAATTTAGAAAAACTGAAAAAAGCTAATATATTTCGAATCCTATTCCCAGGATCCACTACATCGGCAACTTATGCCAAACACTAGTTTGGAAGGCGTCTTATAAGAATGAAATTATGTGGTAGACTGCATAGGTGACTATGCAGTGTTGCCGCTGAACATTTTGATAAAGTCACAAAAAAAGGTTAACAGAGAAAAAAAAAAAACGTCGCAAGCAATTAACAAAAACATATATTTCACAAAAACAACACAACATAATAGGAATATAAATAATAATATATAAAGACAAAATAACAATATTGCATTAAAGTTTAAAAAAGAGGAACATACTGGGTCATGTGTAGAGTGATCAGGTCCATGGTCCACCAGGTCCATCCCATCCACGAGAAGGGGACAGATTTTAACAAATTCAAGTAAGATAAATAAAAAAAAATAACTCCTGATTGGTAAGAGTCGTTGGCGGAGGATCGAGCATAGCATGGTCAGAAGATGATGATGAATAAAAAAATAAGTCGTAAGAATTAAGGGAGTCAACTCTAACTTTGAATAGGAAATACAAATAAAATAATAACACTGATCAAATTATTGACACTGATTATATTCGTCTCCAAAAATCACAAGAAAATATGAGAATTTTCAAAATGCTAAGATTGTGACTTAATTTTTACAGCGGTAGGGTTGTCTTTTTGAGAGTACATCATATAGGTGATGTGCTGACATACAAGAGTGAGTGTCAAACAGGACTCCAAGAAAAACCTTAAATGCAGTTTTCTAAGGTAATGAGTAACATACATAAAGCGAAGAAAATATCAAGAAATATCAAAACACTATAGGCACAGCGCGTCAAAAAATTAAGCGAAATTCACATCTCAAGGTGAGTGTACATGTAAGCCACAATGGAGAAATCTGCCATAATATGAGTTTTCAGGTAACATCTTTTTTTCAAGAAATCTGCCATAATATGGGTTTTCAGGTAGCATCTAACGTGGTCTATTTAGTGCGCACTTATCAAAAATTGGATGTGTTTCATTATTTCAAATATCTAGTAACCTGCGCCAAAAGCGTCTGCAAGCAAAGATCAGAAGTGTCATTAATTGGTGATCTAAATTGCGTTGCGTTTTTAGTCAATGACCCGCCGGTCGTGACCACAGGTTTTGAGATACCCTCATATTGCTTTTGTTATGAGTCCATTACTAATTGCATTCAAGACCTTTTCTTTGCGGTCTCGTTTGAATTGAATATTACTTCAAACGCACATCACCTATATGATGTACACTCATTTTTGACGCTGACTGTATGTATTTTACTTCGAAATTGTGTTGAAAGATGAAGTTAAGAAACAAGAATCAACAATAAATGGAATCCTGAGGAATATTCGTGTCGATTTTGGCCTCGAGGCAAGTAGATGTGTTAGATTTGAAAGACAGCCGATCACAAAGAGTGGAAAAGGGCACTCGACGTTATGAAAATAAGGCATTAAAAAATTGTTAATCGAGGCCTACATTAGGAAGGAGTTTCCTTATAACGCCTTTGGTAGATGTTGCCAAAAAAGATGGTGACACACATTCACACATTCCCACCCCACTTGTCACATTGAATGCCAACATTTTAATTTATTTTAACGATCCATTTTGAGTCGCATTCATTAGCAAGCATTAAACATTTAATTGAATTTTAGCATTAAATCTCGCCAGCAAAGCTCTGGAAAAGTGTGATCAAAATTGATTCGATTTAAATTATATCATGAACACACACAAGACCAGGATTATCCATTGTCTCATCATCGTGCGACACACGTTCGGCGTGTTAAATGTCAGTAAAGAAGAAGAGAAATGTAATAAATAAAAGCTGCAAAGAGCAAACAAGAACTCGCACTCGTAAATCGATCTCTGGCATAATCGGCACAATCACAGCGTCAGTGTTCTCGGAATCGAAATGCAAATAAAAATGGGCAATAAAATCCACAAGAAGCCATGAAGACACCATGCCTCTCACGTACAAGTCCCGACAAATTTATCAGAGTCCATCGGATAACGAAACTAAACAATTTGACGAAATAGAATCTACGACGAGTGTGCGGCTTCTAAGAACGCACGCATACACTCACGAGTATAATACAAACTTCATTATTTACAAGATAAAAGATACACTCTAAAACTTATCTCTAAACACTCTAGATTTACGAACTAAATTAGAAAATCCCAAAAAATGGGAAAAGAAATTGTTTCAGGGGATACAACGGAAAGCTTAAAGTAAACCCGGCAGGCTAACAGCTCTACTAAGCGAATGTCATGCAAGTCGTTGTTATTCGCGTCGTTTCGCGGCGTCTTCACAGTCAAGGGAACCAGGTGTTGTCCATTAGTTGTATTAAATCCATTTATTCTTCTTCGACATCGAAGAGCGGAGCCTGCGGCCCCACATTAGGTTGTATCATACAATAGTGCCCTGGAGGTGCTGTGGCGAGGGCGCCGCCGATTGCGATTGCTCCTGCTGTGGCACCTGCAGGGGCGAGCTGTTGCCCAGGTCTGCGGTGTTGATGGCTAGCGATGAACCTCCGAATGATGACCCACCCAGGGTGGATGGATTGACGCCACCAATGCACGGCACACCCAGAACCGGGGTGGGTTCCTCTGGCGGCGTTACCTGTAACGATATTTGATTCTTTTCGACATAAGTGAGATATGAGGCTCTCGGGCACGGCTGCAGAAGGCACCGATTACAGTTTGCTGCAAAACGGACACTCGGCACTTACCTCCAGTCCAATGCTACCATTGAGCGCAATCTTAATTGGATTCGTGTGATTCGTTGCCTGCATCAGCGTGGTGAAGTGACTGATGCCGATCTCCTCCAGCGAGGACTTCCGACGACCACTGACTCCGACATTTGGTAGGCCCTGACGCAGCGAACTGGATCGTCGCAGAAGGATGTCGTTCTCGATCTGAAACGGAACGACAAAGGCGACAAATGAGTATCTAACGTTCCCACAGTGCGGCTGTCCGAACAAGTCTATCGTATGTGTGTGTGCATGGTGATACAAGTACATAAACAATAAGTTTATCGATTAGTGAATTTACACAATTGTGAGACGACATTGAAAAAAATATGAGAAAAAACAAAAAAAGAGAGAAGAAAAATAATTGCCAACCCGTAAGGAATTGCTGCGTCCACGTGCTGAGCCCACCACTGTCGGACTGTCGGGTAGAGAAAGAGAATTGGATTTAATTGCTTGAATTGGTGGCGTGCAACGTGGTGATGCATACCCAGAGAGAGTCTGGACGCTTTGCATTTGCATTGGGTTTAAACCCATGCCGGAACCACGTCGCGACCCCGCACCACCCACACCTCCTGGGCCACAGGCGGCGCCCAGATTAATGTTCGAGCAGAACGATATGTTTGATTTTCGTCGTGAGTTATGACGTTCGAAGGTTTTTTGCGCCGAAAACGGTGATGGTCGTACTAAATAGCTGAAAGTAGAAAAATAAAACAATTACAATTGATTAGTTATGATGCAGGGATATACGCGAAGTCGAGGGGAGAATGATGCAAGTTGTCGGAGCGTCGTTCATGCATCGTCCTGAGTTCATTGTCTATCCGATGTTGGATCAATGTGTTTATTTGGAACGGAGACGAGGGCTTTGGTTATGTTTCGTTCCGATTATGGAATGATCTTTGCGAGTGTGAAAGAAGTCAATATCCCAGCAATTCGACTATAGACCAAATTTTCACACTAAGGCAAATCTTGAAGACGGCCAGCCACTTTCGAGCCGAAACGTGCCACCTTCCATCGATTTTAAAGCCGCTTACGACAGCATTCATAGCAAGAAACGGGATACTGGTAAAATTGATCCGATTGTGTCGCACCACGTTCAAGGACCGCCGACCCGTTTGAAACCTCCACCGGATTTCGGAAAGGAGGCTGTCGAATGATTTCTTCAATCTGGTACTGAAAACGACGATAGTGAGGCGAGCAGCTGTAAAAACGGAATGCCACAAGTCAGTCGAACTATTGGGTTACGCAGATGACATAGACATAGTCGCGAGTTCTCAGCTGAAGAAGAGGCGTAGCGGGAGGGTCTTAAGGTCAACGAGGACAACACTAAGCATATGCTGTCGAAAAATGAACGATCCGGTGCACACTACCTTTTCCAAGACATCAAACTTTGGGCAAACCCAGTTGAGCTGTGTGCACATCTCCCCAATCACTGCTAATTGTGAACCAGCATCGGACAAATTCAATAATTTCAATTTTCTTTTCTGTGTTTATGTATTAATCTATTTTTCTTATAAAAATGTTTTGAGAACAATAAACATATTTTCTCACTTATTATTAAAAAAAAAAAACCTTTAGAGGCAAGTCATGCTCCGGCTTCTCTCAATCAATTTGTAGCCACACCTTCAGCCGCGAACAGTTAAGCGCCATTCATATGGGACTCGAACTGGGAACGCGAACTGTCAGAAACAAGCAATTTCCGTCGAATATAAACAAAAGGTTTACCTCTCGGTATGCAAGAAGATGAGGATTGAATTATCGAGTTTTTTTTTTATCCAGAAAAATCTCAATATCCGTAATCTGAATTTTTTTACTCTCCACGACTCAATCGTTCTATTTTCTAACTGAAAGGCTGTGTTTGCAATACGCAGGCCGATCCACAAATTCACGACTAAAAAATGCTCGATGAACATGAGGCGCCCAAATTCATAGAAGCCACAATGCCCACAAAAATCGTAAGTGCTGGAAGGACACCCGAAAGAAGCCTTCACGAGAAGACGCAAGTCACCTCCTATAGAACCCCCTTAGTTGGAAAATAGAAACTTAGGTTCACTAGACCGGCCAAATACTTAGGCGTAATTAATTATAAAGACAGCAAGTTAAGCTGGAAACCGAACACTAAGGAACGCATTGAGAAAGCGGCAGCTGTTTACACTTGTAAGAGGGCCCATGGCCCCAAATAGGGAATTAAGCAATAATGGCTCACTGTACGGCTGTTGTTTGACCCATCCTAACTAACGGTATCCTTGTTTAGTGGCCAGAACTGAATAACAAATCGAGTCTTAAATTGATAAGCAGTATACACAGTCACAGCCGCCACGGAAAGGTTGCTACAGCTTCTTCCAAGGAAATCTAAGGGAAGCTGGTAGCTACAAAGGCAGCGTTCAGGCAACAGCTGGAAAATAACATACATCTTAGGTCATACAGAGATAATCAGAAATGCGAGAATACTAACACATGACGTATATAGAGCGCCCGCCTTAGACTTCGAGTCTGGGTTCAAAACACTCATCCCAGACAGAGAAGACTGGGCAAAAGATTGAGTAGGAATTGGAAAATTTACACAGATGGACCAAAAACAGACGACTAGGGGATTTCGCGGCATCGCCGGACATATCCCTTTTCCTGTTTCTTCGACTGCCCAGCCATTGCGGTATATTTCAATCAGAAGTAAAAGCTATCCAAGAGGCTGCTGTCTTACGAGTACTGTCAATGAAACTGATAGACGAGCTATCTATCGCCTTCTACATAGATAGTCAGCCAGCCATTAAGGCTCTGGATACACCATTAATTAAATCGAAGATGGTTAAACTTTGCCGTCCATCGGATAGCGGTTAGATGCAACATTATGCTGGAGAGTGCTTTTCCAGGCAACGAAAGGACCGAAGAGTTAGCGCGAAAAAGGGTGGGACTGCCACTGGCAAATAAGCAGGATACCACACATCCCTCACTGAAAATAATAAACACTCTGTTACCTACCGATGCCATCAACTCCTTTCATCGGATATGGACTTCGAGGCTTATTTGGCCTTCAATAAATCCAAGCAAAACAAATACTCTCCCAAAACTAAACAGGAGTGTAATAAAGAACGTTGTGGACATAATCACCGGCCGCCGTCTTCTCGATATCCATGCCAGAAGAATGGGAGCCCCTCCACAACGACAACTAAGCAGCTCTAGAGACGAGGAGGAAGAAGAAACTAGGCTTCACCTACTCATGGCACTCTTACAGTTTTTGCAAAAATTAGAAATGATATACTGGCCAACTGCTTTTTCATCAACCTAGAGGAAATGTCACACTTGAAGATACAAGACATAGCTAAGGTTATCAGGAAAACAAATTGGCTGTAAATCAGCACAGGAGTGGATTCTTCAAAACAGGCCACTGGGATACCATTAGGGAGTTTCCAGGTGTTAGCGAAGTCCCATTGACCTTCAGAGGAGCCAGTGTAAAACACCGGGCAGCGAACCAACCTGGATCTAAGTGGGACACAACTGCTACGGATTCATTCGGACACCCGAATGAATTTCCATGTCAACCGCACAAAAAGTTAAACACACTTAAAAGTTGACCAGTTTCATCCGGCACGATGTATTCCACTTGTGGGCCGCATTTGCGGTCTCTCTCCCTCTCATTGGGGCTCATGAGTTGGCAATTTTGTCACGCAACGGATTCTATGGTTTGGTCGTGACCTGAACTGAAGTGTGAGTTTGTAACCAATACTCTCTGCGAATGAGAAAAGTCCATATGAATGTAGTGTCAGATCAGAGTTTGCGAAGTTCGCGATTTGTGGTGAACTCATGTGAACGGCCCTTTGTTTTGTATTCGCCTGAGAGTTTAAATAAGAGAAGTCGCACTTAATGTGGTTTACTCGTAGTACTCTTCCATAGCACATTATTTGATCCGTCAGGTGAGCTGTTCTGTGATGGGCAGCCTTTTCAGATTCGTGGGAATAATTTAATTCAACTTCTTGAAGCCAATTTCGTTGGCGTACTCCCTGAAGCACTGACGGCAGATATTGAGGCAGTATTTGCGGATGAGACCGTGTCGGTTTGAGCACGACCGGCAGCAACGAGAACCTTGTACGTATTTACGGAGATGTGAGTACCAGATATTTGCGAAACCCATGTTGGCTGCGTTACTTCAGAAATCAAAAAGCAACTGGTTTACTGGTTCGTTTGAGGTTTTCCTTTATTTTGTGAAGGCTCATTAGGCACAACACTTTTTTTTATTGCTTGTCAACTGAGTTTATATGAGACCACAAAAGAAGGCGATGTTCTACAGATTGTCGGGAAAATTGCCGCGATACCGAGACGAGACTTAGGCTTATACGACGGAAAGAGGTACCAACATTAATGAAATGCATGTGATTTCAAGTTGAGGGACATTTTTGTCCGTAAGCTGTGAGCATTATGATGCTTACATGTGGCCGTTGCACTGTGTGTTATTTTGCGAATCTATCTAAATCAAAGTCAATTTTAGCTGTTAACGTTCTGCAAAATAAAATAACATGGAAACGGTGAGTATCGTAGTGTGACATCGCGAACAGCAACCATTTTTGGCCAAGAGAAATGTAAAAAACATTACATAGTTGCATTATGTGACTCTAAGTCATCGTGTTCGTGTGAATTAAGCTGCAACGCTATCCTTCTATTTTTTTCTTTAATTTCTTGCCTGTTAAAGAATTTTTTTGGTACGTCTGAACCTCGTACGACCTCAGCAAATGGTTGTAATTACCGATTTGCATGAAGACCTTAAAATTATCCGTTTTTTTTATGTTGTAACTTTGTGCAGAGTTTTCAAAATGTATCCGCATGTAGCCAACTCGAGGTGTTATTTATTACCTTCCCGGGGCTATATACTTCTAGAATCCGTTAAGACATTCTGCGCTCAGCTGCGCACCCTATACAATTTTTTTTTGTGACTTAACATTGCTCAATTAACCAACGATTATTTATCTATGTGCCAATACAACTCCGCTGCTCTAAAGAAGGCTACACACTCACCAGTTTTTTAATGGAATATCATTTCTTTATCATTTCTTTTCCCTTCAATCCAGGCTATTTTTCCATCAATTCCGAGAAAGGATTCATTTGAGAATTCTTATCTTACTTCCCTAAGATAAATGATAAATCCTTATCAGTTATTTGCAACACTGCAGTCTTCACACAAAATAGCTTAGTTTTTCTGTAAGCTAGGTCGAAATTAAATCAACAAATATTGGGTCTCCAACTTAACTAGTGTTTCGGTTTGCTAAAAGATGGCGTAACTTGTATTATTCCATTGAAACATGCGTTGGAAAGCTACTGCAATTGTACGTCATTTCAGTATATGTCATTCATTTGTCGATCTTTGTGCCTGAAAAGGTGTTTTTGCAAGGAGTTCTTCTTCATTACTTTAATATGAAGAAACCTGCTGCCGAAAGTCATCGTATTTGGGTGGAAGTTTATGGTGAACATGCGCTAGCTGAGCTGAACGTGGCCGGCCAACCAGCCAAATCAACGGCAAAGCCGAATATCCATGGCGCGAAGGTAATGCTCTGTATTTGATGGGATCAGAAGGGTGTGCTGTATTCAATGGTGCTGTATATCAATGGATAACGCTACCGAACACAATTAATCTGTTTGAGTAGCCGAAAAACGCCCGGAATATGCGACCAGACACGAGGCAATAATTTTCCATCATGACAACGCTCGGCCCCACGTTGCTATTCCGGTTCAGAACTATTTGGAAAACAGTGGATGGGAAGTTTTACCCCAGACCTTGCCTCCTTCTGACTACCATTTGTTCCGGTCGATACAGAACGCCCTCTCTGAAATATGGATCACATCAGAGCAGCATATCAAAAATTGGCTTGATTCATACTTGGCTGTCAAGCTGGCGCAGTTCTTTTGGGATGAGATCCACAGATTGCCAAAAAGATGGGAAAAAGTCATAGCTTCAGTTAATACTTTGAATAATACTAGAAGAACATGTATTCTTCTTAAATAAACGTTAAAATTCAAGTTCGAAAAAAAAAAAATACATCACGCATTAAGTTGTAGACCCATTAAATAATTATACAAATTTACTAGAAATTACGTTTTACTTACAAATGATGAATGCGATGATGGACGTACTCGTATAATTTGTTTGTTTCATCAAAATATCTCGGGACGTATTTGGGGTACTGAATTGGAGCAGAGTAGAAGTGATTTTTCTACTGTCTTTTTTTTTTAACACTTTTTTGAAGATTTGAACAAAATCGGTCTAGTGGTATTTTATTTAGAGACGTTTGAGTACTTGAGGACGGTTGGCGTGAGCTATACGCCCCCTATTAAAAACAAAGTTAGCTATACCAAGTACAACAGGAATAAAGCTCCGCTAGATGTGGAAAATAACACACCGTGCGCTGTGGCTAATTGCAGTGGCTCGTAACTCTCCATTCCACCTCTCGAGTGTCAATGCCGAGGGAATACACCCGACATTGATGAAACATGCACGGCCTATCAAAGAAGTGTGACATCAACTATCTAACTGTTAGCAATACTTAAGAACAACCTCTTGCTCCAATTTACAAGATTCAAGGTCGTTACCTGAACTGTGGCTGCCTTTACATCAATCTTAAGTATTTCTGGCAGTCGGTTGCAATAATGACGTGTGTCAAGAAGTCAAAGTTCGTATCTGCCTAACCTTCATGCAATTGTTTACGACTTCACTTCTGTTCGGATAGAGCGTGATCTATTATCAGCAGAAACTTTTTCACGAGCTCTGTCAACGCATGTCAACACCTCAGCGAATATCATCCATCATTTCATTTCAGTCATTTTACCTCGCATTCAACCTCACACGTAGTGAACCACTCTTTTGAATGAAATTAATAGTTTTCATCAAACATCGCTGTTATCTGGTACATTTTTATTGCCGAAGACGATGACGTTGAGCTTGTGTAGTTGTGGAGTGGCAGGTAACTGGCACACAAATCGATGTCAAGAGCTTTGTTTGATTTGAAAATCTATCAAGAGTCGAACATTTATGACAGCATGAGACATAAAATCGCCGAGATTTGACTACGAGGGAGGATAAATTATTGTCTGTTATTGTGTTTTATGAGGACTTGACACGTTGCCTGTGAAGTCATCAACTCGAAGAGAAATGTCATTCGCTGACGGGATACACCTTGAACTCTGTCAAATGGTTAGGGGCTTGACTTTTAACGGACCACTTTTTGGATCAATTTCCATAGCCACATTAGGTGACGTTCCCCTTGACGTATTTGAGGGATTTTTTAAGAGTTGATCACGAAATTTTTTCTGCTTATTGTCGTGATCGAAAAAATGTTAAGGGACAAGAGGGGTTGAAGTTGCATATATCAAAGTACTGTCACAGAAAATGTCAAATATTGGTTGACATCTGTCGTCCACGTCTGTCAACGAATGCCGTATGCGTTCACTGTCATTGCATGCGCTCCAAAATGTCCACCAAATGTCGCGGGGCATATTCCTGAATTGAATGCCCATCTGTCACTGTCACGAGTCAGTAAAACGTCACCAGAATCTCACATCATTCAAAAATCTGAAAATCAATCTTACATAATGTCTCCTTCCTCTAATTTTAGATCACAGCTTGGGTTTATAATCACATACGATAGATGATTCCTCTTCTCACTGACATCGTCATAGTCGATTGTTGGCAGATTCAGTGACTCCATCCGGCTCCGCACTAGATTCGCGATCTCGGCCCGTTCGATCTGCTGCGCATGGTTGTCCCGCGCCTCGTCGGCCAAATTAATGGAGTACTGAAAAAACATGGAAGACTGGTTTACCATTAGATTGTTGAGTATTAGCTGCTGCAATGTACTCGGATATGGTTTTACAATATCATTTTGTGACTTGGCATATTTTTTCTTTTTTTTTTAGTGAAACAGTTTAAACATGAAACTCAACGACATCTATGTGTGATAAAATAGCATTTGGTTGGGTTGGGTTAGAAGCCGGGCTTGGGGAGGGAATGTTCTTTGTCTTGACATGGTGAAGGTTGGGATTTGATCAGAGCGTAAGTGGGCGGAATGGGGGAATAGGCATGGAGCGTCTAAATCAAAGCAAGACTAACTAGTCATTCCATTAATGCATCGAGCAGTGCACTTTAGTTTCTTATCGGTTTTTCATTTCACATTCAGTGGCGTAGTGTGCGACATTACAGGCATTCTTTCTACTGTGCTCCTTGTGCAACTTGCTTTCAATTCACATTCGACTCTATGTTGGCTGTCTATCTAATTTTAAAATCAATCACAAACACGCATTTATGTATGTTACCTGGTTTACCTGTGGATGACTTTTATTTAGTATCGCTTGGTTTGCATTACCTACCTTTGAGTACGCAATCTGAGAGTCGCTACTGTATCTGACGTATGACTGTGTGTTGGGGAGTGAAGAAGTTTAAGAAAGAAAAATGTAATAGAGAAGGGGATTAATCATATTTTTTCGCTTTGACGACAGTTTGTAGTTGCTTTGGTGCTTTTCAAAGGTTGAAGTGTGCCAGACGGTGGAGTACAGATATTGGAGTTCGTCTGCTGAAACCTCGAAGATTCAGTTGTGATTGGACACGGAAAATAGGGACAAATATGTGAAGTAGTTGTGCTTCGACTGGTGACAAATAGCTCGTGTTGTTTTGAATGCTGTTATGCTACTGAAGAGTGAAAGTGTTCAAAGGCAAACAATAAGGTGATGAAAGAGTTTTGTTTTTCAATTAAATCGACTTGTTTCGTCGGGGGCAGGTTGGATTCGTGAGACTAGTCTCTTATGGAGGGACAATCAGATATGAACCGTAGAAGCAGTCTCTATCGTGAAAGGTTCTATGAGACTTGAGAGGAGGAAGGCAAATTGTATATGTACATATTGTAGAGACCTATATCTTAAGCATTTGCTGGAAAAATTAACAAAAAAGGAAACTCATACAGGAAAATTGCAAAAAACGTAGACCTAGAGAGTCTAATTTTGAGTCAATTCTTCGTGCTCATTGACGGGTATCTTGCTAAGAACAAGAGTAATATTGTCCTTCAAGGCTGCAATTGATGCTGCTCAGAGATTTGATTATATCTGCATTTGATGAATAACATTTTCATCATTATTGTCACACCTAAAAGGCTCTTGCGGTCGAAGTGGTCATCCATGAAAAACAGATTTTAACGCTTCCAGCTTTAAGAAATACTAGGTCTCCCGTTGGAGAGTCTTGTAGCTTTTCTTCTACATTCCAACAAACATTAATCATCCCCCTGAAAAGGTGTACTTAATGAATATTGACTCTCTTAGAGCTCCATCAATGGATTTATTTTAAAGAAATATTAGTGTTTTCTCTAAAAATAAAGTCCTATTTTCTTCTCTGTGGTGGCCGTGGCGTTGTGGGTGTGTGCAGATACTAGCTGCCGGGGTTCGATTCCCGGCCGATATGACAAAAACTAATTTTCAGGGTTCTGTTTATTTTTTTTTTCGAGTCACTGTTTATGCCCAAAGAGCAACCACTGTATAGAAAAAAGCTTCTCAAACTTTGCCGTTGGGCGTCGGCATAAAACTGTAGCTCCCTTCCTCTCGTGAGAGAACAATAGCCCGCACAACACGAGTAGTTGCTAGGCCCTTTCCTGGGAATGCCAAAATGAAATTGTATTCGAATCTTTTGACAGTCACACATGATTGATTACAAACGCCAATTCAAGTGAAACTGAATTGAGTGAACGCAGCAACGATCCATCCCTAGAAACCTGATAGATAAATCTAGCGATTTGGAACTGCCTGAATCATTGCAAGAAATAGGGTAAGTTCAGCAAGTATGGTCCTCATGGGTAATATGGCCCAAACTTATATTTCCTAAAAGGGGAAACGCTCAGAGATAATATACCCCATGTAGGCCATTTTTAACACAGGATCTTAGCTAGATGCATCTATTTTTCCAGCTTGTATTGTACGTACTGTGTATACAAGAAGACTGAGCATGCATTAAGCAACAATTTATATGAGTTTTGGTGCAGCTAAGCCCAAAAATCATTACTAAGCCATATTTAACACCAGCCAGGATATATTGACCACGTTCGTTTCCACCATATCTTCTTGTTATGTTCCTTAAAAGTATTTATGTTACTTAAGAGTGAAAGTAAAGTGATTTGAATGATTAGTTAAAAAATAATTAATAAGGGTGGGCCATATTTGCTCAACTAGTAAATAATTTCTTACTTTTTAAATATTTTCTTCGGAATTGTATTCACAATAGCTTTTTTTCATGGTGAATTTTTCCCTTTACCGTATGATATACCTAGTATTCGAAAAAATGGACAAATTTCAGAGGGAAATTTCATTCCCGATAAGGCTGATTGACGGCTTTGTCAGAACGCAGCGAGCCTTTGCTGGCATTGAAACGGAAGCGGCTAAAGTGGGTCTGGCTGTAAACGAGGCCAAACAAAGTATATCTGCTTTCATCAAGAAAGGACGCCCAATATCGACGACTCGGCCATAACGTGACCGTAGGCAGCTATAACTGCGCGGCAGTCGAAGAATTCGTCTATACCGTTCCACGGTAGTGAACGTCAAACCGAGTATCAATACAGACTAACGCTACTCCTTGCTGGTCGCTTGACAACTTAACAAGGAAGAATTTTTAGCGCAGTGCATTCTTATGAAGGCGATACAAGTGGAGCAGGAAAGATGCTTGTAGAACGGACTGATCGAAAGATTCGATGAATTTGCAGCATGGTGGAAGGATAATAAGGTGTGCTTGACAGATCTACAGAGGGCTTGTGTGACGTCATCGCGGGAACTGTCACCATCATCATCATCATCTTTTGACCCGCATGCTAAACTAAAGTGGACGAGAGATCTCCAGTCAACTCTATCCTCCGCCATCGACTCTAACACATCATAAGTTATGTCCAAGCGTAACCAGGCGAGTGCACCGTGCGGCATTTTTCTTCGTGATAAATTCATAACATGAAATTAACTCTCGAGATATTTTTGAATTTACTCACTTATTTATCAAAGAAATTGAAATCGCAGAGGCACACCTATCGAATGTCAAAAACGGACCCTTACTATCCGTCGACCTTATTACCCTTCGACCGTGGATGTCAGAAATGAAGTATGATAGAGATGCCCAAGTTATACCTCTCGTGCCCCTCAAGATTTTTTCTAAACCCATTCTAAAGCCATGTTGACCAATCAGAGAACGGCATTAACGTTATTTCGTGAATAGCCGTCAAAAATGCATGAACAATTGTCAAAAAGTCTCTGAAATGCATCGATGGACAGGGGTCAATCAGCTCTGTAGTTGGGAATCTCTATAATACTTGGATATGCAGTAGTTGTCACTATTTGCTACTAAATGTAATCAAATCTTTGTTACTAACAAGCGCCGTCCTTAACGACTACTCGGCGTTGAAATCAACTGGAAACCTACTGGGCATCAAAACTAATTGGCTGTCGCCGTGGAGTAGTGTGTAGGTAATGCGTCAACTTCGCACACGAGCAATTTTCACAACTGACGGCTCCATCCCTTTTGAGTTACTGACAACGTTCAAATAGAATTTTTGCATGGAAACGTTCTCAAAATTTCGACTTTTTGAGTCGGTATGGAACTACAATAACTTCCGACAACTGCTATGAACAAAATACATCCGCTAAGCCAAAAAAGCAAGAAAAACTGGCAGTAGATGACTGAAAAGAAGAGATTTGACGAAGGCCTCATTCTTCACTTCGTTCTGATTTTCGTTTCTTCGTGTAAGGAGCACGTTGCCATGCACTGGGTACCTCGAATCAATCCGCAACAACTACTTTCATTGCTCATGAGAATGTACATATCTGTCAAGGAAAAACTTCTAAAATTTGAGAGATTTTTGTCAGAACGAGATGACGTGATCCATTGTTAGGCTAGTTGATTTTACATTTAAGAGCCTGACTTATGAAGGCAATGGTGTGTTTACAATTGACTAAAAGCCTCCAGATATGTCATGGATAAGGGTACGGACAGTGAACAGCCAGTAATCAAACATCATTAATACCTATGTATATCGTCAAACTCAAAGATAGTATGTCTCGAGGAGATGACTGAACAGTTTACCGCTCTCCTGTGTTGGGTAAATGTCCGGTTTTCAGGAAATTTTGAAGCTCCCGTTTGTAAAAGTCATGCCACCCTTGTAGTTCTACGAATTCGCAAACCATATCCAAGTGTTTAAAAAATGCATGTCATCACTGGCCCCTTTGAGAATGCTATAAGACTTGGAGTATTTACCAATGACTTTTACAGAAATTGTCCGAAAACGGCCATCATTACGCTTAGGATGGCTCTCATACGATGATGGCGCAGCAACTTACCGTCGACGATAGAATTTCTGTCTACGGAAAGATTGACTTAGTCAGTGGTGATCTACTTGGTGGCACAAAGCTACTATGAGCTGCGTACATTGCCACCCATCACCCTTTTGAAAGACTGGACAGCGATGTGAACCTTGTGGTGAAAGCTGTTGAGTAGTTTTCGCCGGGAATCACACGGTATTTCAGAAACCACCTTTGGATCTGCCCGTACAAGGGACTTAAAAAGCAAAATATTGCTCTTCATTTGGCGGTGGCGTCATTGGAATGTGACTCCTTCCAGTTTTTCGTTCTCCTGCTCGAGAAAATGTCAAGCAATGGCGATCATAACATGTTTGAACGATGGCTTAAATGGTATCAAAGTCCAAACTATCAAAACCCGAGAATAGATTCAAAACGATCAAGATTCTATGGCTCAATATTCTGGCGAGCGTTGGCCGCCAAAATCATGGTTTATGCATGTAGCCGGCCAGCCATCGTCGTTGCTAGACAACATTTTTGATCCAACGTCAGCGTGGATTCGGTATAAAAATAACTAGCTGGATTTGCATATTCAGAATAGAACAGTTAAGAGCATCTCCTACAACGAGCGACAATAAAACTGCGTACGTTTCCTGGGTTTCTCGCAATCGCTTGGTCTTATGAAATTCGTCTGAGATGATTAGGTGGAAGACGGGGTTCTAACCACACGAGGAACAACACTCGTTGAGTCCTTGAACACGTCGACTGGGTGCAGTGTTCAATACATTAGATAACTTGTTAGTCGGAGAGGCACACTCGTTTGTGATTAGTCATCGAACAAGTGATAGCTGTGGCAAGAGGCCAAAAAAAAAAAACCGGTCTGGCCGGTGGGGTATTTCCCCAGTCAAGGTTAAGCCAGTGCAAATCACCCTCAAGCATAAATCAGTAGGCGGCGATGCTCCTGAGTCATCATAAAATAGAAACAACACAAAATCAGCATTGGTAAATACGTCTTCGATATCTGGTCCACAGCCTGGAGCTTGTTTGCTTTCCAGTGCTTCGCACATCTGACTGGTTTGGGCTCGTGAATATTTAAGGGAGAGATGGTTGACCTCCGCGTCTTATCATCATGTAACATCGAAGGAAGTATCGTATGTGTCTGGAAGATAGCCAGAAGATGGGGTCTCGAATTGATTTGAATCTGATCGAAATGACAAATGACATTTCACACATTTCAGCCTGACGGCTCTAGAACCGGTTTCATGATGCAACAACCGGAGATACGGTCGAAATTTGGGGGCTTTCGCCAGAAGGAGATCCACCACTCACTCTGGAAGTAGCGCTTTAGAAGCATGGTCGAACTAAGGCGCACTTAAGATTTGTGAACGATGAGGCCAAGCAGATGAACCGGATTTTTGTTCACGAATAGAAGGTGTGTACTAATTCGTATCACTTTTGGTGTAAATAAATTCCGAATGGAATAAGCTGGTCGATATGTGGGTTTACGACTGCGAGAACCACTTTGCGCTTCTCAAGAAACATCTGCGTACTCTTCGTCGCAGAAGGCGGAAGTAAAGAAGCTGATCTCCTTGGAAAATTAATACGTGCCATCAGGTGAGAAAATCTAGTCTCAAAGCCTAGATTCTCACAAAAGCGTTAGTTCGTTGAGAGCGACAACCATTTCACCGCCTTTGGATGAAATTCAGTGTCGGGTATGTCCTCTAGGCTCTAGGGGTTCTGAGGTCTTTAAGTTTAGACAATTCAGAGCTTTACTTGGGACAGATAAGAAAACAGAAGCAGAGAAGGATTTGCAAGGCCGACTCTAGAGTCTCCTTTGAGTCAGATTATTTTAACATTTTTGTTCAAATAAGAAGAGGCTGTCTTCAAGGGAAAAAGAGCAGAAACTATTCCAGCCAGTGCAGCTACGTCCATAGACTACTGTCGCAGTATTTTCTTTGTCCAGCAGAGGGATGTCAGATCAGAAATGAGACAGATATAAGGTTCACAGAACTACGAGGTCAGGAAGTCGAGAAAAATGGATTATTTGAAGGGAGGTTCCTACCTACCTAATCGCTCCTATTCCTTCTACAGAATAAGAAACAGCTTGATTCCATGGACAGATGGGGCAAGGGTTACCAAAGCGTGGCTTGTACATGGAAAGTAGAAACTTTCTCTACATCGCGTAAGAACATGAGTGGGACTTGGAAGTTCAACTTCGGTTTGATTATGTTGATGGGTAGATGGTTATGAGCCACGTCTCACTTGGATTTTGCTGGACCCATTGGGGATAGTATCGTATTTATTCCCTTCATCAGTCGTCTATATGTGTTGTTCAGTCATCCTGTCGTTATACTTGTTAGATCCTGCAGACTGGATGGGGCAGTTGGTTAAGTGCCTGCCCTTGGTTACTGGGGTCCCGGTTCAAATCCCAGTGAAGGCAAAGTTAATACGTTTTTATCTGGTTTTCAAATCTGGTCTAGTCACCATTTGCCGTTGGGATAAAATGATCACTGGAGTGGTCAATCAGTGGTAGTAGTTTGATTGTGGATATCGCAATGGACCAACAATGGTCTGAGTGTGTTGGTGAATCCAGTAGCAGCCTAGATCCTGGGGGTCTAGGATGAAATATTCTCCCAGTGTTCTATGCCTCAACTGGCAGAGACTGGGGCAGCGGCAGAGGGAGTAAGGAGTCTCCCCTTGTTCCTCTTCGCCGCTGTAGACTCTGCATAGTCTTTGGCTAGTTCAGATGATTATGGCCAGTTAGTGCTGCAACTACCAGCAACTTTTTGTTAGTTTTAGCATTGTTCAACTTCAGCCTTTATGATCGTGTCATCCATCTTATTGACATGTGCAAGACATGATTTCATCCATATGATTATCTGGGGTATTTGCCGGCTATGTCCCTGTGACCTGGGACACAGCAGAGAGTGATGGAGTAATGCATGCTGAGAACCTTGAGCTCTTAGCGGCACCATGCGACCAGCTTGGGCTTCATTTCTGTTACCGAAATTGATTTAGTGATCGCCTGCCCGTCAGCTACACAATTGTCAAATCAGCGGGTGGGATTTCCAACATTGATGTGAAAAAACTGCTGGGTGTGTAACTTTTTGTATCTTCTAGCTATCCGTGCATACACGGGTAGTCGAATTGTTGATTGGTGGTTGGTTAATTTGTGGTCCATTCCCCCTTGTTGGGAAGCGGCCCCGGAAGGGCATTTCTTTTTCAATTAACAATCTTTAAAGTGGAGTTTGGGGTCAGTCACTGGCATGAATAATTCTTATGGCGCTCTGTACAGCAGTCTGCATATCGATGTCAAGTGGCAGTAGATCTGGTAAAACCTCTAAGCCGCTGTATTAGGGAGTAGTGCTATTCGAGTGACGCCCAGGCATACAGGTCCCTGGATGCAGGTTAATACCTTTAGCTGGGTTGTTTTCAGGGAAGCCTGCCACCAGACTGAGCTGGTATCTAGATGGGTCTGACAATTGATGTGAATGTACACCGCACAGGATTGTTGTGGGGTGTAGTCATCCTCCTCATCCTCATCCTCATCATCACCATCATTTTCTGACCCGCATGATCCGCTAAAGAAGGTAGCAGGGGGTGCACGCACTTCTCATTTAAGGCCCAAACCCATAGAATCCGTTGCGTGCGTTGCATAATATCACACAATTGACAGCTCATAAGCTCTAAGAGAGGACACAAAAAATGCGGCCCACAAGCGGAATACATAGGTCGTTAATATCGTATGGTGTGTTAGATAAAGTGGATAGAGTGGAGAGTACTTGAGATTTCGTGAAATTGTCACTCATTGGGCTGCTGTTAGACTGTAACTAGTAAATGTTGTAGCGAATGTTGTGAATGTCGGCCTTTCTTTGCGAGTCAAATATAGATTATTGTCGAAAAGACAGGCAGCCCTTCTCCTTTTTTAACAAAGTTTTATATTTTCCAGAATGGAGGGCTTGCTGCATCAAAGGTGGGGAGAAGGTCGCTCCAGCGTAAGTTTTTGAATGCCAAGGCTTCCTCCTTGATAATTTTGTTCTGAATTCTTGTGCTATCCAAGTCGGGGTATTAGTCGTTACCTGTCCCATACTTGATGTTGCATTTACTTTCCACAAGCTAGGCGTGAAAATTGAAAACAGCCAACAAGATTCTGTGCAGGCGAAAGGGGATTCAAAAACGACATGTTGATTTCCTTTTCTTTCTAAGTGCGAAGATTCCACTTGTTGACATAAACATTTAATAAAAATACAAATTCTCGTTTGACAAGGACTTTTGGTCACAATAACTAAATAAAACCCAATTTAAGTACGCGTCAACTGCAACTGGTTGTCTCTAAAAACCGGAACCAGTAGTACTGAACCTACTTTAATTACGTGTACAAACCAGAATTTAACATGTGTTACAAAATTGCGACTGAGTAGACTTTAAACTTTGGATTGAGATCGTTTAATTTGACATGTAGATGGAGGGAACCACAATGTTCTACACATACCAGAAATCTAGTTGACCAAAGATCCAGGTTGATGTGCAAATTAGAGCTGTTGTTTTAGCAGAGTGTCGATCTGAGCCACCTTAAGAATTCGAAATGGAGGGCATGAAGAAGAAAGTTAATTTCTCTTGAACCGTAAAGTATACAATTAAGATCTTTGGAATCGTTCAAGGTTTTAGTATCATACGATCGCGTAGGATCGCGTTAAGACACTCGCAAACTTAGGACATTGTCCAGGGATTGCTTTGACTGGAGGGGTTCTTTGAAGTCTGCCCGGGAAAGTCTATGCTAAGGTGTTGGAAACACGTTCTAGAGCCATGATCGAACACTGAATGGGACATGAGCAGAGTGGCTTTCGTCCCGGCAGAAGTACAACGGACCAGCTTTTCACTCTAAGAATGGAACTTGAGAAGGCTTGGGAGTATGCCAAACCCGTCTGCAGTTGACAAAGGCATATAACCGAGTTCCTCGAGATGGATTATGGAGTGCCCTCAGGGGAATGGGATTGATGGTACTCTGAGGAGCATCATTCAGTCTCAGCGGTTCTAAGTCAACAACTTTCACCGTGACCATTCGACCTCGCCAAGGGTGCGTCTCGTCCCCTCTCGTTTTCATTGCGTGTATGGACTGGATGTTACAGCGCAGCCGAAGCGAGGAAAGCTTCACATTGGGAGAGTTGAGGGTAAGTCATCTTCTTGCAGATGATTTAGTTATTCTCACAGCCTTCCCGATGAAACTCCCGAGCTCACTTGGTGGGTTTGTGGCTGGAATGAAGGTTAATGTGGGCAAATCAGAGGATATGGTCGGTAGTTCCCTACAACACGGCAGTACTTGAGGAACTCAATGTTGAGTAGCTGCTTCTTCGAACGGAAAGGGCTATGCTTCGATGGTTTGGTCAGGTGACACGAACGCCCCCACGGAAACACGCATTGAGCTTTACTCCTGATGAGGTAGAGCCGATGGCGGAGGATCGAGTTACCTGGAGATCTCTCGTGCGTTCTCTACACCCGTGATGACCTTGACAACTGAGTTTTTCAAAAAACTGACGTCTTTAGTGTGAAGAGGAGCTATCGCTTGAGCATCTGCACTCTTATTCTAGCCTCCATGGCCGGAAACGCTTTCCACATTAGTTGCGCCATTCAATGCCCTACTGAATATCAGCTCGAAGGTGGCTTTTAAGACCGAAGCTTCGTGACTTGACTCTATGGCCTGTATGATGAAAACAATCAAAGGGATCGAAGCACCCGTTTGAGTTCTGCGAACCCACAGTGCCACCCGAGTTCATGCTTCATTCTTCTGACTCCAACTGCAACAAGGACGTCAATTTAAGTGTCATCACCCTCAGAGGGCACCGAATCGAGCAACCTTATTAAATACTTTCCAGACTTCTGAAGTCTCCATCTGGCACCAGTGAGCACCAATCTCGTTATTCCAATCATAAATCTCTTCAAGGCAACTGTGACAGTTCTGTGACAAGTTAATTGCACCACCAACCATCGTATGTACTTCCATCGGGAGAGCACACGTCGACCCTCGATTGGCGCTGACAAAACCTCTCATTAAATGCCTCAGTTGCTCACGAAAACTTCTTACAACAGCGACGACAAATTTATATTGCATCCGATGTCACATAATGCTCACTACGTGGCGTCTGTGGCAAACTCAAAACCACTGGAAGTTTGGTGAACACCCGACAAATCCTGGGAATATATGCGAGTGGTGCCGCTGGATTTCAGTGGGGTCCTGGCATGTGGAACAAAGACGTTTGTAACGTAGTCCGAGGGTGTGAAGAGTTGTAAATATTTTGACGGCGCGCCAACACGTCGGAGGTGGTTTGCTTGCTTTGCTGGTTTTCAGCGATGACGGCCTGCATCTTACTGCTCCCGGGGGAGTGCATAGCTGTTGTTCTTTTATCTCTCTGTGTTTCAATGGTTAGAATTTATTAAACAATTTTAGAATATTGGCGGTTTGGGAATCATGAATCGTTGCAAGCGGGATGTGTACAGAACAAATCCCCTACCATT
The DNA here is from genome assembly GCA_905231855.2 of Eristalis tenax. NCBI lineage: Eukaryota > Metazoa > Arthropoda > Insecta > Diptera > Syrphidae > Eristalis > Eristalis tenax. The sequence goes on from HG993127.1 coordinate 41,065,244, forward strand.
GAGTGAGGAACAATGAAAATGGTTGCCACGGTCTTGATGAAAAGGATGCAATTCCGCATTTAAGTAATATCACACGCTGGGGAAATTTGGATTGTCTGAACTATCTGTCTTTGAACATGTGGCAGATTTAAAGGCTTTTTTTTGGATTTGTCAACGTTGGTGGGAAGAAATAGATGTAAGGCCAAAAGAGACTTGTGGATGGTGTTTAGAATAGTTGACACGGACTAATGCTTGTCGTTATGCATCTTCTGCACTCAGTTCTGGTGTCGTTCATTGTCTCTGTAGATTATTCTAGAATTAGAGAGCACGACTATAGACGCGGTTCAGAATTCACACCAAGCAAATATCAATGCAGAAGTTGGTTCCTAAGAACCAACGGATAGTTGCACAGAATATGTGGAGCGCTCTCCGCCTCTCCTCGGGCGTCAAGTCATCTTCTAAAATTGCAAATGAGAAGAAAGTCAAATCCTAGTTAGCCAGATTGCAAGGTTGAGCCCACAAATAGAGCATGCAATGAGGCGAATCTCTCGCATCTTGTTCGTCGCAGTTTGGTAGAATATCCAGCAGAGATTCTGGGTCACAAGGCTGCTTTCAACTCAAATTGTCAAAATTCTCTAGGCTGTTGTGCTACCACATTTCCGATGATGCCCGGCAGCTGTAGCGAACAGTCATCAAAACAAACGACCCAAACCTTAGGCTCTGGCTTTTGATTCGGATTTCGCCATATCACAAGAACTATGACATCATTAAAGGGTATTTTAGCCAAACACGCGCCTTCTGACCATGGACTAAGGGTGGCTCAAATGGTACAGCCAGTTCAGCACATCAACATGAGCAAATATGCAGCAAGCATCATTGTTGTTAGCGACATTGAGTCGAGTCCGACGACACAAGGATGGGTGCCTGAGGTACACCACATGGATTAAGAAGAAAGGAAATCTTAAAAGTGTTTGTTGACGTCCACCCGGGTAAGAAGGCAAGTGATTGAGACCGGAATTCAGAATAGCCTGAATCTAGCCTCTGTCTTGTGTCATTCACAACTGCAAGCAGTGCCTTAGAAGAACTATACTTAGGGCGATGGCCAGCTTGCTTAGGAGTACAGTAAAAGGTCGTAAATTCGGAATGGGAAGGTCAGTCAGAAGACCTTTACTTAGGGTGATAGCCTGCTTGCTTAAGAATTCAGTAAGAGCTCGTTAATTCGGAATGGGCAGGTCAGTCCGACGAGCTATACTTAGGGCGATAGCCTACTTTATTAGGAGTACAGAAAGAGCTCGTTAATTCGGAATGGGCAGGTCAGTCCGAAGAGCTATACTTAGGGCGAAAGCCTGGTTCCTTAGGAGTCCAGTAAGAGCTCGTTGAATAAGAAGGTCAGTCCGCTTAGGAGTACTGAAGTTATAATGACGGTGGTTTGTCGAAAGAAAAGAAGGAATATAACTCGGGCAGGGGTATGATAATTGGTATCTCATAGAGCGGCGGGAATGGGGCAATAATCGTTGTCAGATTTTGGTGAAGGTTTGGTGAAACCTAAACTTGCTGTCCTACTAATAGAAGCTAGCCCTAGGCCCGCTACGGACGGTTTTGCGGTGGATATTTTCGGTTTCATTTGATTATGGTTACTGATTGACATGGCCTAACGCACATGACAACGGCGAACTAAGTGAAGCCACTTGCAAACAAAAATTTACATAAATAGTCTACAAAAATGCAAGACCTTAAACAAAGCGTCCCCAAATCTGCGACCGGAAGAACAACCTTGTGTCTGTTCACTGACAAGAGTCATTTGAATTATTTTTTTTCACACCACCATTTGACAAAATTTTTTAGAAAGAAATTTACAAAAATATTTGAATTACAAAAACTTTGCGTGGGCCGGACATATGGAGCATAAACGCGTATAATGGCAGGAAAGACCAGACAGATGCTCAAATGGCTATTTGTATATTTACGAGCCGATAAAAAACGAGGTAAAAGATCTAGCGGAAAAGGGGGAAATATGGACTGCTTTTTTCTGCATAATTCGCGTGGTATGGCGGAGACGATGGTGAGTGCGAATTCTTTTGGCTTTGTTTTATTCTACTGATCGGCATTGGGCAAGTAATCTATACTTTTCGGAAGAAGGGTGGTTTTAGGTATAACCCCTGATAAGGACATTTTCATTTTCGAATCCAGAAGTCACAAATGTTAGGAGAATCTTCTAAAAATTTCCTATACAGAGATTTTTCAGGTTTCTTCCATCAGTTGGGTTGGTAGGGTAGGGAAAGGTTCATCCGGTGAATTCATCAGCAGACTTAGACCATGTTAGTCCATTGTGATACCCACAGTAGTGTCAATCATTCGATCCCAACGGCAAGTGATGACTGGACGAGATTTGAGAACCACATCAAAGCGTAATATAAATAAATTCGCATTTCCTACATAGTAAATTTCACAATCACCCAACCTTGAACAATAATTCTGTCTGATGCTAGGTTTCCACGGAATCGAAACCGTGAGGTCCGAAGGAACTTTTAGTGAAACCTCAATAGGCCGTGCCCACCGAGTTTGAAGTGGTTTCGCTCTCAATTTTCAGGTCACACTACAAGTGCGTGCCAAAAAACATACCATTCGCTCTCAACATTTAAATGACTGCCAGAACATCTGTCTGCTGAGTAGTGTGGGAACACCAGAAATAGATATGGAAAGAACGCCAAAATGATGAAATTCACGCTGTAGGCTTGTTCGGCTTGATAACCTTTCATGGACGGATGATTTCGAGGAAACTACAACTAGCTTTATCAGAAACCACGAGGTTTTCTGACACGGACAATGTATGGTGCAACCTGGTAGGTTTGGAAACTTCGATTTATCGTTCGGCGGTAACGTAACATAACTTTGTTAGGTCTACTAGGTCGACAATCAGGAAACTTGTCGTCGTTATAGCAGGACACTGTTCTATCAACAGGCATGTGTTCAGTATAATTGTCTAGAAAAAGCTCAGTTTGGCCGTTTGGAGTCGGCATAAAACTGCAGGTCCCTTCCTCTAGTGAAAGAACAATAACACGCACAACACGAGTGGTTGCAGAGAAGCTAGGCCCTCTACGGCTGATCCTCTGAATAAAATTAACGTAAGTCACGTAAGTCCACCGATTGGTGGACAATTCGACAGAATTGGTCTCGGAACTATAAATGAGTTCCTGGACGGGTCTGCCAATTGAATCCGTCCGACCTTAAGTGTCAGACAGTCGATGGTTTAAGGGTGACGGCATATACATTCGTATGAAAAGACGCTAAAGATCACCCAATGTCTGAAGATCTGAACTCCAGTCGGATCTGGAGAGAATGCTAGGTAAGACATTTTTCTCTAGAGGAGTCTCTAGAGGTGGCAAACGAAGAACTCTAAATTTATGAGATGCAGGTCGCTAACTTTCTTTAGAATGTATCGAACGGATGAAGCTAAGGAAATTTGTTTAGTGCAGCGGTAACTGTGGTGACCTTTTTAAGGTTGAGCATTTTGGCTTGGTTGTTTAAGATGTTGGCTCTCCAACTTACTCTGCTATTTACTGTTGAGTGGGGGACATTGTGGCATTGTGGGATGGTGCGTCGATTCCTACGCAATTGATCCTCTTACAGGGAGCCGAACCTGGGCTGCATAGGCCCAACCTCTTTAGAGTCACTCACAATGCTCAAAGAGTAGTAAAGAGAGAAAAAGCTTCCCAAATTGGCCGTTGGGAGTCGGCATAAAACTGCAGGTCCCTTCCACTCGTGAAAGAACAATAGCACTCACAACACAAGGGGTTTCTGAGAAGCTAGGCCCTCTACGGGCTGAAGCGAATCTCATGTTATACATTATTAATTAGAATTTTACGCCTACTTTCAATCCCATTCAGGGGATTGCCGTAGAAGTGAACTTTGGTACCCCGTAGTGCCGTCTGTGGATATGCGGATTGACGCTTGGTGTGCTGGTTCCTGCCTTCGTATTCGTATAAGGATTGAATTACGATCCAGAGTCTTCTGATATTGATGAGGAACAACAGACCATCAACGGATTATAGAAGGCGATGGAGAATACTTGTTTGCGGAGTCACTCTATATATCGCCGGTGAGTGTTCTGAGATTCGCCCTACTCATTTGCTCAGACTAAGTCAGCGGTTGTGATCTCGAGTAGGCCATAGTTGTTTAGTGACGAGGCATCCTATTTACATGAGCAAGCGCTTTAAGCTTCAGTAGATGTTTTGCAGTAGCTATTGGCGTAGATGGCAGGCCGACTTCAATACTCTGGAATGTCAATGTATCCTGGCACCCAAATAAGTTGGATGCTGAAATACTTGGCCATCATGGTGGAGCAATGGGCCATCTTGACGAAGCTGAAAGTGACTGCACTCAGAGATTTGATCGCTCCCTGGCTGACAGGCTGACGATATCTGTACTTGATGTTACATCGTTTTTCTTAGCCAGGACATAGCTGATTTCATCTCATTCGTTTCTGGCTGAAAGATGCTGCAGTGATTCGGTAATATATATCCCTAGAATAGATACCCGACCCCGCTCATGCTATCCACTGCATCCTATCAAGAGCTTTGAAGTGTATGTTCTTGTCGAGAGCAGTCCACCAAATAGTGACTCCACACAGCAGTATGGGTGGGATGTAGTACCCATTTGTTCCACATAGTCTTCCTACAGCAGTATAGAGCCAAAGATGCCTTGTTGACGCTTCCCTGGAAATTGGGTTTCCAGCTTAACTTCGTGTGCGTGTCCACTGGACGTGAACCATGCTTGGTTCATGAACATGATGTGAAGAAATCTAGTGGAGGCACAAAAAGCTAGGTCCAAACCTACAGCGTGTCGGAGAATCTCAATTTTACGACATGGTATGAGCTCTGTTCAAAAGCTTGAGACGTTTGAGATTTGACGTTTTCCTAGATGGGTACGATTTTGTTTGAATGTAGTGGTAGATATCGAGAGTAAAAGAACAAGTGTTAGTGAATGTCATTTTTGACATTAGTGAGATCTACTTCGTTGATGGGTGGTTGATGGTTGGCTGTTGACGCTCTCGCAGCCAACGTTGAACTGAAGCGACAAAGCATATCTTGCCAACGAAAGTATAGAGCGCTGATGGCTGTTCAGATTGTGGTTGAAATGTTGGGCAGAACTATGTCCAGTGGAGACGGTGTGTTGATGTCGTTGATGCAAGGACTTTTCCTTTTGGGATCTATTGGTTTTGGTCTACTCCATTTTCGAACGAGAGAAGACGGGTTTCAAGTAATTCTCAATAGAGCCATTGGCATGCCCAAAGGGGAAATTCTCGTAGTTTTCGTACAAAGCTTGGTTGCATCACAAGCATTTTTCGATCTTGCTCGCCCGTTCCCTGATGTATGCAGGCTGAGCAGAGGAGAGTCGACAGTGTGCCTAATGATGAGAAATATGTTCCACTAGTGAGCCATTGGGCCTAACGAGAATGGTGAATAAGGTTGCTTCAAGGCTGAGCGTATTGTGAACCAAAATTCCACGGAATTGAGTCGTAAGGGATCCGAGAGTTTCCGAGATGTACAGTCGGGCTTCTGAATGAGATAAGGCATTTTTGGAAAACCGACAGGCACTTTCGATGGCTTGGAGACATAATAAGGTCTCTGTTATAAAAGTCTCTGCGACGATCCTTGACTGTACTGTGTACAGAGACGTGTTGCTCTCCACTCCAAAAAGTGCTTAGTTCCTAGTTTCACCAAAGAGACGTCATGGCCTGCCGATGGGACAAGATGATGACAAAAATATGTGGCTATGGTCGCATTCCGATTAAAGAGACGCATTATTTTGGAAAATCTTGAAAAAAATATTCGTAGATTCATTCGGAGGCAGAGATAACATTTCGAAGGCTTTCAAAATGTTGTTGAACGACATCGCCCATTAGTTCATCAAAAATCATTTGTCTGAACCACGGTCACTTTTATTTTGTCTATTAAAGAGAATGGAAAATTGTATTGAGGTGCACGTTACATCTAGATAGGAAAATGTAAATGCAAACACACATAGAGAATCTGGAAGAAACAAAATAAGAAAAACAACATCGAGTGTACAACACCAAACTAATGATATACAAGAGTTCATAAAAAAAGATGGAACATAAAAGTAACGGGGCAATCTTTAAACGGGACTGAACGACATGAAAATCACAATTTGAAATCGTACACCGACAATCATAAATGTCGTGCGGTTACCAGTGCGATGATAAGCGAGACGCGCTCATGTACAAAGCAATTAACAAGTACATACAATTTACTGCCATGATAGTTTACTGTCAAAGGTGCACTGTGCTGTCACACTGACATTTGAGCTTCCGAACATACGAGGTGTTTACGGGTAAACGAGAACCAAAAAAGAAAACAAATCAACTAACGCAACAAGGACGTGGATAGACTCAAAATAAATAAATAATAATAATCATGTTCTTTTTCAATTCAAGGTGGTGAGTGAGGGTGAAACGAAACAACAAATTGGTTAATTGGTGGTGGTGAGGGTATTGATCTGTTGATGGTGTCGGTGTTTGCATTTGAGCACAAATTCGGGAAGACATTTTTACGAGGAGGTGTGGGGGACAGTAACATGGTGGTTATTTACTTACAGATGATCCTTTACGCTCAGAACAACCACCCAGGCAAGTGGTTGACTTATGATGAACCGGAGGACGATATGTGACGCCGCGTAGGGCTTCGTTGCTGTCCTTCGTTGACTCCGGCGTTCCAGTTTCCTCGTCAAACTGTGCATGGTCAGTGATTTGTATTTTTGTTTTTGTTTCAAAATTAATAAAGTTTTTTTTTTTTGTTTTCAATTAATTGCAAATGAATTCATTTATTGAATCCAAATATATGTTGATAGAGAGAGAGAGAGTAAACAGAGTTAAATGGAGTCACGAACGAAAACAAATCAAAACGAAAATGTACGTGAGAACAAAACAAATCAGTTCATTACTCGTAAAACAACATGCGAGTTAGAATATATGTGTCGTTTATCTCATCTCAGACGTGTGACAGGAAATAAAAATAAAAATCATACCGAAGACATCACACAGAATGGAGAAGAAAATGGGAACAGAAAGAGAGAGAAAAAAAAAAAACACAGAAACAAAAAGATTGAGCTTGGTCGTGGTGTCGAGATGATTTTTCTTTTAAGTAATCTAAGTAACTGTACCGGAAAATGGGAAAAGTTTTCGTGGAACATGAACAAAAAAAATAATATAAGCCTCTCATGCAGGTTTTGTGGGTTGTTGACGTTTGTATCGCAAGTGGTTGTTTCTGACATCATGACGGGGTGTGTTCTTTGGCTGGGGTGAATCATAAGGATGTTGTGTTGGTATGAATGTGTAACAGATACGAAGATCCTAAGCGCATTTCCATGAGTATTTCCTTTTTGATTGAGATTCATAGATCCGATTTTTGCTTGTGACGATGAATTAGTTCGTATTGTCTGCTGAAAGGTATGGCATTAGACATGCCCTTGTCTTTTACAGCACGGAACTTCTATAACGGTCTTAGTAAAAGAAACTTCCTCTCAAATGCTTTGCAAGTCAGGGCCTTGTGGTAGGAAGACTATTTGGAAACCTGTTTCTTTTATGAATCACGAAAAGTTGTCTTCATCATCAACTTTTGACCCCCACGAGAGATCTCCAGGCAACTCGATCCTCCGCCATCGACTCTAACTCATCAGGAGTTATGCCCAAGCGTAACCTGGCGAGTTTTTTGGACTTGGTCCAACAATCTCGTCCTGGGTCTGCCAAGCGGTCGCCTACCTGATTTTTTCTTATGATTTAAATACGACCGACACCAACTTGAAGATATCTGGAAAAAAATCTTAAGTATTGTCTAGACTTTGATGACTCCTTGTACTGACAGGCTGTGGTCATATTCAACATTTCTGATGATACTCAAAATTCACTACGGACCAGCATTAGATCCGTTTCATATGCAACATCTTGCTTGGCTTGAGCTAACAAGCAAAGTGATTGGATTTGGCATACGACCCAATGATTCGGTGGGAAGACCTATGCGACCATTTATTCGGCCAAGATTCCTAAATGTTTGGCAATAAAAGAATTTTGAGGTTTTTTTTTTTTTTTTTTGATTAGGCGGTGACGACTGAGGCTAACATAGAGGGGGGTAGATTTTTTATCCATGTGTACAACGAATTGTCGAGTCCGTCCACTTATTGAAACGGAGTGATCCAGACGCATTGGCAATTCTGATGTGCTTTCACGACAGTCACATCTTCCATCGACTAGAAGTAGACATCTGCAAGGGTTGTGTGTCTAGTAAAAGCCAAAAGCAAGTTCAAAGATTTCCCTACGCCTCTTCTATACAAATAAGTGGCAGGAGACAGTACGAAATTGGAAGAGATCAGCTCTTCAGTCCTGTGGATGCTACAGTCAGGCCAGAAGATCTGGGCTCAAAAGGAGTGCGCGTATCCTTATTTTTAGCGACAAGCTGAAAGTGCAGCCACAGTTGCAATTGAGTAGGAGAGATAACAATCACCCTTAGGGTCGTTTTGTTCACTAAAAGTTAAGCCCAACGTGGGGATTTTTCTCTTCAACTTCTGGATTTGCTTTCATTCACTCAAATTCTATGGTTTCAACTTTCAAATTGCAACTCATGAGTTTATCAACTCCTCATTTTCTCAACTTATGGAAATAGCAGAAGTTAAGGGATAAAATCGGTGAGTTTGCTCTCTCTGCTCTTGAATGATTGTGTGTGTCATTTATCGTTTTCGTCTCTCAAAGCGGACAGAAATAATGGTGCTCGAACTAATACACGATTCATCATGGTCCTTTGATTTGAATTAGTGAAGTAGTTGATCGATTATTTTTCATTTGTTAACGGGCCCCGTGAATTACGGGCAATTGAACACTGACCAATCGTCAATATTATTCGCTCGGATCAATTCAATAGGCAAATGCAGATTTTATTTGTATCAGCACTACAAATGTGGACAATCCCTTGTGCTGTTCTCCATAACACGCCTGCAGCAACTGAACAGGTAATTTGTGAACTAAACACTAGACATAATGGAGGATAGAGATTTGCAACCATTATCTCTGCTGAAGCGTCCGCTCTGAATTCTCCTTATTAAAGGGAACACGAACAGTACACACTGAAAACTCAAAGTAGAAAATGACATGGTATGTGTGAATTGTCAAAAATATGCCTGGGGAAATTTAAAAAGAGAAAGTTGGACATTTAAGTTTCAAACTGTGAGTTGAAATAGTGAACAGAGTCAATTTTCAACTCGCCGATTAAATAACGAGTTGAGACCAACCCCGAGTTGATCAACTCACAGTTTTCCAGGAAGCGAACAGATTTTTGACAAGAAGGAAATATTAAATCGGGTCCATCTGAGGTGTCAACACATGAATCTGTGTGCTTTTAATAAAGATCAAGGCAGAGTTGATTAAAACCGTTATTCCATGTAACTCATTTTTACTGGATTTTGATTGGCCAAGATCTATGATGTGAAGCTGAAAGTCGCCTAGAAGAGGGACACCACAGATGGCCAAATTGCTATTTCTGCCGACATGGTATGTATCACCATCGTGTTGACGGTAAGGCAAATCATCAGAGATCGTTGATCTGAAGCTCTCGGCATAAACACGTCCACCAGTCCATAAAACATACGAAACAGTGAAATTTTGTGGCTTAGTACAGTAATTAAATGGGGAATAGCTCATACCAATCGCTGCCTCTTTGGGCTCAAGAGGCAATTGCATAATGGAGCACTTTCTTGCAGAACCCAACATCCCAACTGGCTTTATACGAGACATATGCACCAATCCTGCTCAAGGCGATGATGATGAAATTTGCAGAAGACGAAGTCCTTGATCTTTAATATTTGATTTTGTGTGTTGTGTTAACATTGTCTGCGGTTGGCGGAGAGGATTCAATCAGCAACTGTCGGTTTTCGCGGATTCAACGCCTTGAAAAACTCGACTGGCAGGTTTGAAGAGCCAAGTTGCATTGTTTCATTGGGCAGAAGTCCCATACTGTGCGTCGATGTGATGGCAAATGTCTCTCGAGCGCTGCATATTTCAGAATTCCATTCGGATGGAATTTAAATTAAGGACTAAAGTCCACTGAAGAGTCATAATCAGGGACGATGTACGGTTACAAGGCGGAGTACAACCCTACACATGAAGGGCAGGCACTCTTCATTCACCTTCGCGGACGAGTTTGTGATCGATGACCTGAAGGAACTGCATACTAAGAGAAATGCCTTATTATGTGATCATAAAATCATGAATGACACTTTTGCAATTTAGAATGGGAAGCACTCGAAAGTGAATTGAGCTAAGAGCGGTTTTTGTTCCATGCCACTTCGAAAATGGGAACATTGAAATGTCACCTAAAATAAAATAAGTTATGATACATAAGCTATGTCAGCAAACTTTGTTTTAAATTACACAGACTTGATTGATGAATATGCGTACAGACTGTCAAGTCAATCGATTGGATATCGCTGCTGCAAATTGCAACTGACTTGTGACGCACATTTAATACATTAATTGAGCTTGAGAGTTATAAATCGAGACAAGCAGTGATTTTCATACAGTCTGGCCCTTAATCAAAAGCTTAATGTGGATTTATTTTCAGGTTGACCTCCTGCTTTGGTTGGGATTGTACATTGATGAGGGAACCAGTGTTGACGTATCCCAATTTCATTTTTAATACAATTTGAACCAAATGCTCCATAGTCCAATTGAAATCCCTCAAGGAAATGCGCTTAATTTAGACTCGCGTACAATTAAGTGTATGAATGTGTCATGTTAACAAAGGAAAGCAATACAACACCAACTCAAAATAATACGCGTGTATCCAATACGGTAACTAAACAAACAGAACGAACAAAAAAATACAAAACAAAAAACAAAGAACTAAACATACACCAGAAAGGGCGAAAGAGGTTAACAAAGCAGGATCCTTGAGATGCAATAAAAATCAACATGAACTTCACAAGTAGCCAAGAGGCATACAAAAGCAAGACTAGCCAGCCCGGCAACAAAAAAAAAAAACACAAAATGTCACAATCAAAGAAATGATAGAAAACAAAAGGACGTTACGTGCCCGTCAAACGACTTAAACAAAAATAAACAGAAACCAGCCAATGGACTGTCTTCTGTTCGTCTACTGGGCACTCAATTGAAAATAAATAAGTAAAAAACGACAGCAAGCGTGTTGAGGCATTGATTTTTTCTTTTCACTCAAGTTTTTCAGAACGTGACAAGGTTTTATTCTGGGGCGTATGCGTACTTTCTAGTTTTTGCTTTAAGAATAAATAAATGGATTTGTACACAACATTGAGACACAACAAGCAGTAGGTTTAGTTCATCCCCACAAGGATTCAAATTGTGTGAGCACATCCAAAGGGAAGAAGAGAAGCGAGCAGCAATTGTGTAAGTAAACAAGTAGCGCCGCATAGAGTTGCAACAATCTACTACACAGAGTACGGGTATTTAAATGCAAACAAGAAGGTGATTCTACAAGGGATGCAGCTAGCAGTAAATGAAATTCAAAAACTAACTGGGAAGAGTTTACTCTGGTAAATGTTTAATAAGGCTATAACATAATTGTTTATATCTTTTTTTTCTGATTTTTATGTTTTTTTTTTTGTAAGAAAGACTCACTGCGTGCGTGTGCGTTATTATCAGAAAGTCCAAAACTATAATGTACTATTTATATATGTTCTTTAGAGAGAGAGAGAGAGAGAGACGGGGAAATAGTAGGAAACTGCGTATGTTGTCTGTTGTGGGAGGGGCTGGGGCGGAGGTACAAACGCGAGGGCTTTTCTCAAGGCGGATGCTTCGAATGTTGCTGTTGTTTTGTGAGTGTTATTTGCTTTGTTTTTTCATTTGGGACGGTGGAACGTGGACGGTGGGACGGGAGGGGAAAGCTTGTAAATAGTTAATCAAATTAAAAAGTATCTTGTAACGAAAAGGAAAAAAAAAACAAAACCATTGGAATACGTTTGCTTGAGTATGTCGACAGTTAAATGGTGTCTAGGGGTTTGAAACGACGTTGTTTCAGTACGTAGTGGCAGCTGGCCGAATTTTTGTAAGATACTCAGCAGTTTTTCACGAAATTAGCTGAACGTCAGGGAATGGGAACAGCCGCAGTTGCTTAGAGGCCGTAGCTTAGTCGAAGTAAGCTTCTCTTCGTGACCGGCGATGATTCAAGTCGTGAAATCGCTTATTAATCAGTTGCCATCTACTTTTAATAACTACTTCTAATAACATATGAAGTATTCCGAGGGCTATGACCAAGTTGTCGCCGTGTGCGTAAGTACGGATGAGATCTGTCTGATCTCTGAGATGGAAGACTGACAGCTTGTCAGAGGTTTGTCTGGTTCAACTTATTTCGAAATCTCACGTTTTAGGGCATGCTTTCCCAGGCGATGGAAATCAGCTCAAAGTCTTTGTCAGGTTCAGTGGTTTGAATGAACATTTAAAATTTCAGACTTCAGTAACAGCTGTCATTGAAATATGATCAGGGCTGCCGGAATAACTAAGGAAGTATTTGCACGTCTCTTCTATTCATGTACTCCCATCTGCTTAAAAATTCTCCCCCCTTTTATTCATTTGTTTCATATTTATAATTGTTTTCACATAGTTATAAACGACATAATTTTTGGGTATATAACTTATTCGTGTGATTTGCTAAGATGTGGCGTAACTTGTATTATTCCATTGGAACATGCGTTGGAAAGCTACTGTCATTGTACGTCAGTATATGTCATTCATTTGAAGCGTCAACAACAATAATATTTTTTTTTCACTCAAATATGTCGAACTTTGTGCCGGAAAAAGTGTTTTTGTGGGGAGTTGAAGTTTGAAGATGAAGAACTGGAAGCATTACTCTTTGAAGATTGTTGCCAAACACAAGAAGAGCGAGCAGAATCTTTGAGTGTTACTGAACTCGATTGTCACAAAAACGAGGAAATTGGGTTCCACATGTACTCAAGCCGAGAGATGTCGAAAGGCGGTTTTGCATGTCTTAAATGCTGATGGAACGGCACAAAAGGAAGTCATTTTTGCATCGGATTGTTACTGGTGATGAAAAATGGATCCGGCCAACCAGCTTAATCAACGGCAAAGCCGAATATCCATGTGGCGAAGGTAATGCTCTGTATTTGGTGGGATCAGAAGGGTGTGCTGTATTATGAGCTGTTAAAACCGGGTGAAAACATCAATGGACAACGCCACCGAACACAATTAATCCGTTTAAAGAGAGTAGTAGCCCCAAAACGCCCGGAATATGCGACCAGACACGAGGCAATAATTTTCCATAGTGACAACGACCGGAACCACGTTGATAATCCGTTAAAGAACTATTTGGAAAACAGTGGATGGGAAGTTTTACCCCACCCGTCTTATAGCCCAGACCTTGCCTCTTCTGACTGCCATTTGTTCCGGTCGATGCAGAACGTCCTCACTCAATTACGGTTCACATCCGAGCAGAATATCAAAAATTGGCTGTATTCATTCTTGGCTGCCAAGCCGGCGCATTTCTTTTGGGATGGGATCCACAAATTGCAAGAAAGATGGGAAAAGGTCATAGCTTCAGATGGGCCGTACATGTTTTTCTTAAATAAAGGTGAAGACTTTGAAAAAAAAAAAAAAAAACCGCATGAATTAGGTTAGGAAGTGTAAAGAGTTTTAAGAGTATTTTTATGTAAAATCCCGTAAGATCTTATAAACTCCTTCGACTGGGTGGATATCGTTAGACCAAATAGTCATATTTCATTACTTGTTATCTTTTGAACAGAGCAAAAAACTCCTCTCTAGACCCTTCAAATACTCCTCAACTAAACTTTGAATCGGCAGCCCTGACTATCGGCAGCATCTATAGAGTTGTCCGAGTCATTGGCTTTTTTCGTCCTATCTGTGTGTATGTTTATACTCACCCAACAGAAGGTGTTACTTCAAATTCTCCGTCATTTTTAATATGCCGGCACAAGCTTGCATAGCATTGTGAGAGGGATCCGTAGTGGGTGGCAGCACTTTAATGTCTTCTGCAGAGATTGTAGAAAACGGAAGTAGAAAACGTCCAGGATGCAATTGCTTAGCTCTTGCGACTCTTAGGGCTGATTTTTCAATTGCCAGATAAGCAGTCTGATTGATAAGTAATGAATAAATTTATTCCACTCTTCATCTACTAGATAAGTAGTGTGAGTTTATCAATCAAAAACTAACCGCTAGATAGTAACTTGACGGTATTTTCCAGTACTGCACTATGTTTAGCTTCACATGAGTTGGGTGTGAATCAAACAGCTGCATTATCAATTTTTCGTGTTAGAACATAGCAGCTGGATATGCTCAGAGCTTGACGTTCACCCTTAATTTTTCAATGTGAAGATAAAATATAAACATATGTTTACATATTATGTATGCACTAATGTATCTATGTAACCAACCTTTATATTTTCTGCATGGTTTTGTTCTTTGTTATGGAGAGTAGGTACCAGGCAGTATCCTTTTGCAACCTAAATCTTCCTTTGATATCTGCATTTCCCACTCCGTACAGTGGACAGGTCTTTGTTTCACAACACTTTCATTTCTCGAAGGTGGATTTAAGTAATTATATACTAATTCGTCTTCCTCAAGAATATCGAAAACAATCTACTATCCACTAATACGTATAATAACAAACCTTTTAAATTTCCTCTGGAGAATTACATTTCATTTACATTTCATGACTTTAATGGACAGTTAGATGTTATATTCCTCGAATAGCTGCTGCACAACTATTGAAAAATGGACTTCTGTCTTAGCTATCAGTTAACTCCTGTCTGATTGTTTATCTGACTATTGAAAAATTGGCCCTTAGACGTGCAGCCGTCAGCTTTGCGTTATACGGCATTCATCCGTTAATAGTCTATTTTAAACTTGGGCGTGTGTCATTTTTCACAGTGATTGAAAAATCGCAACTGTAGTCTGATCCAAACTGCGATTACGTTCCAAACTGCTACATATTCCCAATCGCAATTGCAAGTTTTGAAATCAATGAAGTTGCTGCATATAAAGGGTGGTTAAATTTGTTGACCGATGTTGAATGTGAACCACACCTAAACGTCAAGTTTTTTTCTGCATTTCACTTGACATTTCTCAATTTCAGACTAAGTCAATTTGAACCATGTAAAGATACACGATCGAACAACGTGTTAAAGTTATTCAGGCTTCTTATGAAAATGGGCGTTCACATCAAAATGCATATCGTGCACTTCGTGATTTTTTCGTTCAATTTAATCGTCCAAATATGGGTACAATCGGAAAAATCGTGCAAAACTTTGAGCAAACCGGGTCTGTAGGAGATGTGAAAACACCAGTGCATGCTCGTACAGCTCGTACAGCTCGTACAGTTCGTACTGCAGAAAATATTGCTGCTTCTCGCGATAGTGCGGCTGAAGAGCCGTCCACCTCAACTCATCGTCGTGCCCAACAACTGCACCTCTCACGCTCGTCGTTGATGAGCATTATGCATAAAGACTTGCATTTACACGCTTACAAGGTGCAATTGACTCAAGAACTAAAGCCTCTTGACCATTTCAAACGTCGTCAATGGTCAGAGTGGTGGCAAGAAATGGCAACAGTGGATGATCAATTTTGCATTTTGCACGCATTTGGGCGAATGATAATCCAAGAGTGTCGAAAAACCATGCACCCACAAAGAGTGACTGTTTGGTGCGGTTTATGGGCCGTATTTTTTCCAAAATGAGGCCGGTCAGGCAGTTACTGTGAATGGTGTTCGCTATCGTGAAATGATAACGAACTTTTTATGGCCCTAATTGGAAGACATGAATGTGGACGATATGTGGTTTCAACACGACGGTGCCACTTGCCACACAGCTAACGAAGCAATGGCTCTTTTGCGCGACAAATTCAATGGCCGTGTTATCTCACGTGGTGGCGATGTCAATTGGCCGGCAAGATCATGTGATTTGACACCGTTGGATTTTTTCTTTGGGGTTATTTGAAAGACAAGGTGTACGTCAATAAGCTAGCAACAATTCAACAGCTAAAGGATGAGATAATTCAGCACATTAACGGCATGGAACCTCAATTATGCTTATCGAAAATTTGGATCATCATCATACATAATTGAACCATACCAATATTATCATAATAAAAAGAAATGACAATAATTTCCTAAATAATTTGTGTTTTATTCAAAACCAACAACATCGGCCTCCAACTGTAGTCTATATAGCCCTCAATGGTTTCCTGCTTGCATGTATGTGGATGGATAAGCCAAGAGCGGTATAATGGATAGTAAAAATTATCGGAAAGATGGGTGCAGCTATTGCTTTGGGGCTACCAAAAAAAAAAAATAAAAATTGAAACCCTTCAAGCGCAATGTGCTTTCATTTCTATGGAGTTTCATAACAGTTGATGAATCCTCAACACACGACTGCACACATCAGAAATGAAAGACAAATGAAACAGTGAACTTCTGTCGGCGAACGTGCTTCAAAAAGGTCAACAACTTCTAAGAGTTTGAGAAATCATTTTTTTTTTTCGTGGACAAAGTGGGAATGTCACTGCGAAGAGTGTAGGTAGTAAGTGCTGCAAGGAAAATACGTTGAAACGAAATTCAATTTCAAACAAATTCAAAATGTGTATTTCCTGTTCTGCAAGCTAACTTGGTCAGCCAAAAAGTTTACCATAAAAATAAGCACAAATTTTAAATAATAATTAATTTGTTGAAATTCATTCTTAGTTGTATTCTTCAAAATGACGACGCTAACAATAAAATTCCGTCATGTCTGTCTCAACGTATTCCAATGCCTTTCTTTGTGGTTTAAATTAAAATTTCAAACAACTTGCTTTTGCGTCCCGAATTAAATTGGTTACTCTTTCGAAATGATAAATAAAATTGTAAGCCCTAAAATTGCATGAAGCCTTTGAAGAAGAGAGAAAACCAAAAAAGGAAAAAGAAAACTGAAAATCCATTACGTACGAACTAACGCAGGGTGGCGAGAGATAATCATTTATTATTGAAGTAGGTTACTCAAATTTACTAAACGTGGAATTCGCTTGCTAACAAGCAAATGAGAACTTTAAGAGGAAAATTGTTAAAGAAATATGTTTATAAAGTAGGTAAAGAAAAGAGAAGAAGAAGGATTAGAAGAAGAAAAGTTCTAGCGCTTGGTAAAACGGGGGATGTCTTAAACAAAACCTTTCATATGCTGTAGCTATACACAAATGAACAAAAAAACAAAACCATGGTAAGACAAAGGACGAGAAAAAAAAGTGAAACAAGGACATTAAAAATGAACGGAACACAAATTGCAGCAAAAAACAAATTGACAAAGACTTCGAAAATAAATAAGGATACATTTTGTTTCTTTAATCTTTTTTTTTTGTCGTTTCATGAAAATGGTTAAGTCAAGTGTTGTGTGTAGGCGGGTCTGCAGATGTATGTGTCGGGAGTGTGGTGTGTGAGAAATAAAAGTAGTATTTCCTGTGTTCGTTTGTCTTCGAAGAAAGGATTTCGTGTTTGTTTTCGAATAAATGTCCAGTATCTGGTTTTATTTTTTAATTTTTACAATTTAATGAGCGGAACCTGATGTAGAGCTTGAATTTTGAAATTAATTCGTTTTTGTAAATTCTTAAGTGTAAATATGTATGTTCTCGTTTTAGTTCAAACATTTCAACAACACATTGGACTCACGGACTCACCGATGGTCGCAATCGCACACAGTGCTTTCCGAAAGCTGAAAATGGTCCCCATTTGTCTACTGGTGAGCTACTCACATGTGTCGCCTCCGTATTGGAAGTATCCTGCGTCCGATAGATACCAATCGGAATTTCACATGTCGTTGAGCAGAGTTTTTGATACAAACGTCCGTACGTACGAATCCACATGTCTTCCTTGGTGATTCGCATCTGAAATTGAAAGAGAAACAAACGAAAAAAAAAAAAAATAAAAATAAAAATTCGAAACAACTGATGGATGATGATGCCTAGGGACGACCTTACCGATGTTAGAAATCCACTTCCAGGTGCCTGGTCAATTCCGAGTAAGAGCCTGACGAACGTAATCACATAATCCTTCACGAATGCTTGATACAAAAGGGTGTCCAGCATGGAGGCACTGAATACGGCGCCAGCGGCGAATGGCAGCCGAAACATGTACGAGATGTGAGATCCGCGTTCCTTCTCACGCTGCAAGGGAAAAGGTGAATCAGTAAAATCGAATTTGATTTATCGACTGGGGTTGGGAGAGGAGATTATTTTTTCTGAGCGTTGTGACCTAATTGATTTGGCATTCAGTGGCCTAGCTGCATGTGGAATCTTTCTTTTGTCTGCGAACCTGTAGATTTGAATTGTATGGAGAATGCAGCGATGGAATTTTATGATTTTCACACGTACATATGATTCGTGTCATCTGGTTGTGTAACTTTTGGGATATCTTCACAGCGAGCTGTCACAATTTCAAAATGACCTCTTTGCCGAGTTTCTTTATACGCAGCAGTTGATAGTGGCCATTTATACCGGAGATTCTTATTGCACAATTTTATCCAACCGTAAGTACTTGGGCACAAAAAAATCCAGGCTGATTGAGTAGCTATCGAGCCTCAAGTTCATCGGATGATTGAATTGTATATAAAGACAGATTGCGTAGCTTAAAAAAATAATGTGAAAGCAAAACGAAACTCCTGACGATCTTACTGTAGTATGGTCTCGAACTCATCTGCAAAGCTAAGGAAAGGATAAATCAAAGGCTCTGGTGGCAAAGCAAGTGGACATGGAGTCTCAGTTGACGACTGAGCGCAAGTGAGACTCTATGTCTACTGGTAGACACACACTTCCCGGGGTGCCCACAGTCAAGAAGAGATATTCGTCGTAGATATGACGTCGTCATTGATTTGAAAAATTAAAGGGGGTATCAGTGATACCTTCTACTCCTATGAACACCTAAGATTGGATAGCAGAAATGAAGTATTATAAAGATACCCAGCCTCACAGCTGATTGACCCCTAGTCCGTCGACGAATATCAGAGGCTTTTTGGCAGTTATTCACGAAATAACGTAAATGCCGTTCTCTGATTGGTCAATTGGGCTTTAGGAAACGATATAAAAAATGGTTGTCAAAAATTTAAAGCGGCAAGAGAGGTAGAAGTTGTGGATCACTACCATACTACATTTCTGGTGGATTGTATCCCATCAAGCTGCAAAAAATGGTCATGGACACTCCAATCCTTGAAAGAATCTATCTATGCAGCTTAACTCATGGTTATAGGTGCCTGGAGAGAAGTCAAAGCCGTTTGCATTCCCAAAGTAGGCAAAGCTAGCCACTGTTCTCGCCTTAAAGACGTTTAAAAAGCTTATAATCGCATATATCTGAGATAAATAAATTCAACACAAATCATACCGACTCTGATCGGCCAATTTGGAGAAGCTTTCTAACTCGAAAGATGTGGGGCAGTGAAATTCATTTGCCTCCTACCAGGAATCAAACTCAGGCAACGTAGGGGTCGACGCCCCAACCCACAACGCGCTGCAAGAGTTGCGTAACCAACAAAAACTGAAAATACGCTGCTAGTTACTGTAAAGCTCTGAGGAACTCAAAAATTTTAATTTTGGTAATTTTCGGGTTTTATAGCCTCACATACGAGAAGCAAAGCCATAGAAACCGCACTAAGCGCTATATTAAGTAGACATATAAGTATTAAGACATCGAGCCTTTAACAATGTAGAAACCAAGGCGATTCAACTGAGCAAACCCTTACAACTGTTATTGTAAGTTCGATCAGTAAAATAATTATATACCCAACTTTAGGCGTCAGCTGCATTAAGAGCCATTGGTCCCTTCTGTGTGCACTATTCGTCAAAGACGTTCTGGGGGAATATTCGGGCAGTTGATTACGATGATGAAGGAGTGATAATTGCCCTTGGTAAATTTCTACAATCTTTGAGCTAGGATAAATTAGAAAAAGCAATTAAAACCCTACTCAGAATACGACTAAAAAGAATTGGTCCTTTAATCCAACTTAACCCCAACACATTTATGCGGATGTCAAGACACAGTATGGGCCCATGGTATAGAGGGAGAAAAGCCGAGGAGGTACCTGTGCATACTGGTCTTAACTATTTGTCGACTGCAGTCTTTGGAGCATTTTATATTCGTGTGGTGCGGCTGGAGAACGAGTATCTAAATTTAACTGTGCGACCGAAAGGAGGCTTAAGGGTAAACTGACGAGCATTTCTGGCGAGGCGTGTATTGCGGGTGAATTCACAGAGAGGAGAAATGCAGTTAACTAGCTCACTCATCTTTTGGTAAAACATCAAATACGGTGAAAGAAGAGGACGGTTCGCTGATGTCCGCGCGAGTCTAATAACTCATGTAAGTTTTATCGCTAGCTCTTGTTTTCTATCTTGAGCGTTGTACTCAAGCTTGGGGAGGATATACGCCATAGTCCAATGCGGATCTGGGCCTTAAAGAAACC
Source organism: Eristalis tenax (assembly GCA_905231855.2). Lineage (NCBI taxonomy): Eukaryota > Metazoa > Arthropoda > Insecta > Diptera > Syrphidae > Eristalis > Eristalis tenax. The sequence goes on from HG993127.1 coordinate 41,085,704, forward strand.
TAAACATTTCGCAGCATTTTTGGCGACCTCTAATATGTGATCGTTCCAACTAAGTGTTGTGTTGATACACAAGGATGGAAAGTTTTCCGGTTTCGGCGGGGTAGTGAGTCGTGGAACGAATATGAAAAGCTGAAGGTGCTGTCATCAGCGACGATATGGATTGGATTGGAAGTAGTAGGAGATAATTTTTAAAAATGAGAAAGAGTGTCGGAGACAGAAGAGAGCCTTGGGAGAACACCACCATTTATTTAGTGGATACCAGACTAAAGACAATTTCTAGTCCATTGAAGAAGAGATTCATCGAAACCATAGGCACGCATTTTCTAAAACAGAGATTAATGCCAAACTCTGTCAAAAGCCTTAGCAGTATCAAGCGCAATGATCTTGCTTAGACTTGTGGCCAACCAAAAGGCATTGACCAGGATTCAGAGATGTCTAGGCGCCACAGTAGCAATTAGCACTACTCCTATTGCGACAATATTAAACCTATTAGCTCTTGACTCTACATGCCGATAACTGCAGCAAAGAGTGCCGTAAACATCAGCCAACCCAGTGCTGGGACAACAAATTCCACTAGAATCTTGATTTCGCAATACCCTTACGGTGTTATTTCCCAACAAGAGAGGGGCGGACACAAATGAAAAGATGAAGAATTCGACCATCCAAGATAATACGGATGAATCGAAAATGATAAAGGTTACATTCTCCAATTGGGCATCACAATGTGTCCAAGTGGGCCCAAGTGAGAAGGGGCTGTAAGCAACCTATCTAACCCAAGCTGGGTAGCAAATAAAGCTGTCACTAATCGTGAGTGGGCCCTCGAAAGACTGGGTTTTTCAGTCGACAGACACTCTCATTGAAATTAAGCCCAAGCCAGTCTCCTTTTGTCGTGGATAACTTAAGGCATTCGGCTGGAAGTGCCCGATCATTCTACTCTGGGTCAAAGCTCACATAGACTTAACCTTCAATGGGGTGCCTAATGAACAGAAACTCCAACCGATCAATCCAACACTATCAGACTGTTACGATCCTGTGTGAACAGTTTACCTTTTCGTTTAAGGACTTTAACTACACCTTGGCGTTAGAATTGAAAATGCGTACCATATCCCCTTTTGCTTCAAATCCTTATTCTTCTCTCTCTTTTGCTGACTGTCAAAGAAGCAAGGCATGGTGGTGCGCTGCTCAATAAAAAAAAACATTAAAGTGTATCCTGCAGATGTAATACAGACCTAAAGTTAAAAGTGGACGACAAAGTCATTGAGTCACCAAAGAGATGATGGTGCTCTTGCTGAGCACGCCAAACTCCCCCAATTCCCTCATACGTAATTTACAACCAATGACATTAGGGTCTGTTAAGGTGGGTCCTCATCATCTCCTTTTTGACAGAATTACCTCCCTTCATTTCATCAACAGTTTCTAGCGCCTTTTGTTGAAACACACGGTTAGTTCTCCTTTGCCTTTGTGTGGAACTATTGTTAGTAGTGGACCTGGTCTTCAGGCAACAACCCTTTTCACTTGACTTAACTTCTCAGTCAAGAGAGCACATGTGTCTAGAAAAAAGCTTCCCAACCGTAGCCATTCAGAGTCGGCGTACCACCCTCAATCGTGAGTGAACGTCCACAGGAGAGGCTAAACCCTTGCACTGAACCCAGATCCACTGCCAATAGTGTCGGTAACTTGCATTCTATTGCCACAGGCGAGGCTAAGCCCTTTCATTAAGCCCAGGTCCACTGTCAATAGTGTCGATAACTTTCGTTCTTTTGCCAATCGATCGCCCTTAACATCATCAATCGACGCCCACGACCACTTCCAGACCTGGTCACGTCTGTTCCAGTACTACCACCAGCAACAACTACACAATTGGCGTCAGCAAACGACCTTGGCAGGTACGGCCGAACAACAAGAGCAGCCATCACCTTTTCTTGCATAAACTTGCCCCACTCACGCAGTGTTCCAGAGGAACATGGAAAGTTTCTTGCTTTTCGAAATAAAGAAAAACTCTGCTCATTTGCCGACAGTTACCCATCCTTGAACACGATATCTTCGTACTGTCTCCAGTCAAACGCCACCGCATCTTCACGTGTCAATCAAACGAGGCGAGCGTGTGTTTGACTGGTGGCAGGACTCGAGGAAAAAATAAATATAACTCAAAAGCAATGAAAAAAAGGTTACAACTCCTCACCGTTTTTCGCTTTCTGCAAAGAATTACCATAAAAACCGAAACAGTCTTCAGATACCAGCCAAGTCGTGTATTCGAAAGATAAACAGCGTGAATCCCCTGGATACGAGGTTGTGGATCCTACCTCAGCTCGTTTGTCCCGTTACTCTGCGAGAACCGAGAGGGAAAAGTTTTTCATGTGCGGTTCAATGGAAAAGACATCTTTCATAAAAGTCAGGATCACCGGGGCGGGGGCCACATGTAGACGGGTTGAATGGATGAAAGCGGTTTATTGCACCCGAGAAGTGCTCGTTTGGGATAAGTTTCGAAAGTGAATTTCTGGATAAAGTTTCGCATTAGTTTACCACACTCCCGTGCATTGAGTGTACATCTTTATTGCGTACTTCCATTAGGGCACATGTGTCAGTACCTACAGACACGAAATTCGGCGAGGAAGAGTGACTGGCGCCATGACAGTCAATTTCAGTAATTAAAAGCGATGTTTTGCCAGCCAACTCGGCATCTGTTTAAAGGTGAACGCGCGTCAGCCGAACGGTTGGTGTGAGTGTGAGTGCTGGTTGTGCTAAGGCAAACGGGCAATTCTGCAATTATCTCAATTTGATGTTGCGACCAAGTTTTCCCATTTATTTGCTAATCCAGCTTCAGTGCTGGTTAACGTACTGGTTTACTTTATTCAACTACGGGCGGCAGCGGCAGTTGAGGACAAAGGTCAGTGATAAATTGGGATATGATTGGATTATTGGACGGACGGGTGGCTGGGATATTTTCGAAAGATGATAGAAAATTTGTAGTTCGAGGTCGAGAAGCTCTACTAGCGAAGGGAAGCACTTAGCTGAAGCTGATGACGCATGTGATTTTGGCTCAGAGACCTACTTTACTGACACGAAATTAACTTAATTGGTGACGATAATGACGAGCTAAAGGCAGACAGTTGGGCGACGTTGATGTGAATGGAAAGCGCCCGGCGAAGTTACATTTCTTGGGGAGATCTAATGGAATTAAGAGATTCATTGTATCGATATTTCGAATCCTTAATGACGTAGTCACTGAGATTCAGCTTTAACAAATCCAAAATGATAGCCACGTGCGCGTTGAACGCTTTAAGTTAGCCCCAATTTGTAAACAGTATTCATACTTCCTTCCTTTCGTTGGTAAATGTTACTAAGTGTCAGTGTTTATTTAATCCAGCGAGTAGGGAGGAAGGATACGAGGGTTTAAACTGGTGAGGCCACTCCAGTACAATGTGTGGTCAGGAAATATAAAAAAAAAATACTTACATGCTTAATTTAAGGCATCTTTACATTATCAAAGTTCTTAGAGAATTTTTCAAGCGCAGAGCTGACACCCTGCATCGGGCGTCTAGTGAGTACAACTTACGTCTTAAAAATCAAGTCTTGGCAAGTTTTCCTGTCGCACATAACACTATTTTTGCTCACTTTTTTACTGTTACTACCCCTAGACGCTGTAGTAACTAGCTATTTTGATTTATGGAGGGTCTGTGCACACAAGGCAAAGTTGTTGATCGCTCCCAACATGGCGGGATGCCAGCAACGAACCCTGTCGATGCATAGATCAAGCTGACATAGCCCCCAGGATAGCCCCCCTTCGCAACACCCGTTGTGAGGTGAACTAATGTATGCAGCGATTAACTTGTGGTTGTGCGGAAGGCTAACAACCCGCCCACATAAAAACACACAGTGTTTTGAGAGAGCCAACTGCCTCGGATCTACGGATGGAAACTGGAATGTAAGAACAGTCGACACTCCAGGACCCGGCTATAAACTAGAAAAGGGTAACCTTGTTACTGATCCGCAGGGAATAGTGGATGTGTTTAAGCGGCACTTCCAACTGCTGCTTAGCGGGCCTGACCGGGAGAGAGTCATAGGGAAATCCCAACTCCAGTTGATAAAGTAGTACTCCCACCTAGCTATGAAGGAGTCGGCACAGCCATTAAAAGGCTGACGAACAACGAAGCCGCAGGCTCAGATGGCTCTTCAAGGCTCAGAGAGCTCTTAAAGACCGGTGTCGATGTTCTGGTAGGGAGCATGTTCCAGATCATCTGTAGAATCTGGGAAGACAACAACACGCCCGACAACTGGAATATCAGCTCTATATGTCCCATCCACAAAAAAGGCGATCCTTCCTCTTTCAACAACTTTAGAGGTATATCCTTGCTCAAAGTCGCCTTTAAGATCCTGTCCAGCGTAATGTATGAACGTGTAAAGCAGTTTTGCACAGCACTAATCACCACGTACCAGTGCGGCTTCCGGAGCGGCAAATCGACTATAGACCCAATATTGGAGGAGAAGGAGAAGACCAGCGAGTTTCAAATCGATACGAACCATCCTTTCATCGATTTTAAAGCCGCATACGACAGCATTCATAGCAAGGAACTATTCCATGCGATGGCAGATTTCGGAATCCTGGGTAAAACTGATCCGGTCGCGCCGGACCACGCTAACACGCAACCGCACGAACTGCAACGTGCAGTTCGGCTCAAGCTTGTCCCTAGGCGTTTGAAACCTGCACCGGATTTCGGCAAGGAGATGCCCTGTCGTGTGATTCCCTCAATCTGACACTGGACAAAATAGTGCGGTGGGCAGCTATAAACACGGAAGGTACTATTTTCTACAAGTGGGTCCAACTGTTGGGGTAGATATAACGCGATGCCGATCAGATAGATATGTTGCTTAAAGAGTTTAATGGTCTGTTCAAAGATTCTTCTTTAATTTCATGTTATTTCCATTGAGGGTGGTATAAGTGTGTAGCACTTAGCAGAAAATTTGGCAAATTTCTCGATGAAGAACTAGCGCTGTTCGAGGACTAAATTTTGAGACTTACATGTAAAATGTTGCTGAAATGAAGAGATGACCATAAACAGCTTTGATAGAAAAAATATCCACATATGTGAAAAGTTGTAGCTCATCTCACTTAGTTGTAGAACCATACAACATGTACATGTGACATTATCTTTAATGAATGCCGTCAAGACAAAATATCGATCTGGTTTAACAGTTTTGTTTGCGAATTGCAACCAGTTCAAATGAAGCACACTACGAAAAACTTGCTTCAAAAATTCAGTGTCGTATTTCACAAGCATAATAATCGTTATTTTAAATTTGCTTTAATTTTGTGAATTTTATGACTGCTTTTTGTGGATTTTACGTTCTTGTAGAACAAAAAGAAAATATATTTAGCGTATGTCCGCACACGAATTAGCACATTTTTGTTAAATAAGCTTGTTTTGTTGGAATTTGCATCAAAAGAAGTATAACAAAAATTACACTTGAATTGTTGGTATTCACACAAGTCAGAACAATGGGTAGCACGCGCAACCAATTCCAGCGAAAAGTCGACCACATAGACACACAGTCGACCACATTCACCTGCGGAAGGTGTTGTAGAATATGCACAATCAATTAAATAAAATATCACCACGTAGGTGGCTCGGCGAGAACCTATTCAGCGCTATGTGTATGGCCAATTCACATTTTAAAGAGATTCACATTATCGAATAGAACACACTTCTTTTGTATAGAAAAGATACATTAAGCACAAAGGTTTTAATTTGTGAGTTCCAGCCGCATTGATGGTCCCAAAATAGTTACACGTCCCATGCTAGTTTAGGGTAGTTGCCTAGTGCTGGGGTAGTTGCCTCTTTGGACAACGCAAGAGTTTTCCCCGAAAGAAGTTGCCAATAGAGCCGGCATTATAAATGTGTTCTGGAGCAAGACAATTTTTTTGGCTTGAAATTCTTCCATGAAGGGCTTTACAGCTTCATGGTTTGCAGACAGTTGTGACCCCCAACTTCGTGGCATTCTCGACATTTTTGAAGCCACCCAGCATTAGAATATGCCTTAGACTGACTGTTGAAATTATTCTTTTGACTTCTGAGCGTCAAAATTGACGCATTTTTCCCGATGCCATTTAAAGCAACTTAAAGAGGGCACCTTCGATTGGAGGCATCTCTGAGGATCTTAAGGCTATTGCGGATTTTTTAACGCCACACTACTACGTTTAACCTAATAAGGAGTAGCCAGTTTCGAATTTACTCAAAATTTCGGTTTTTCCTTGGTTGTAAGTAATCTGTCTTGCTTTTGCTTGCGAAAGAGCTTTAGTTTTATATTAGGTCTGTAACGGTTTTTTTTTTGTCAAAATTTGAACGTTTATTTATGAAAAACATGTACAATAGTATTTTTCTGAAGCTATGACTTTTTCCCATCTGTCTGGCAATTTGTGGATCCCATCACAAACGAACTGCGCCGGCTTGGTAGCCAGGAATGACTGAAGCCAATTTTTGATATTCTGCTCTGATGTGAACCGGATTTCAGAGAGGGCGTTCTGCATCGACCGGAACAAATGGTAATCAGAAGGGGTAAGGTCTGGGGTAAAACTTCCCATCCACTGTTTTCCAAATAGTTCTTAACCGGAATAGCTACGTGGGGCCGAGCGTTGTCTCAATGGAAAATTATCTCGTGTCTGTGTTCGGTAGCGTAGTCCATTGATGGTTTTCGCAGCTCATAATACAGAAAAATCTTCTGATCCCACCAATTACAGAGCATTACCTTCGAATCGATACACGAACTCCACATAGCACCAGGCACAAATGAAACGAAATCAAACCGCAACACCAGAAAAAACGAATATTAATGAGCAAGTGTGTGAGTTAACTAGGGTAAGGGCACTAGGAGTCGGAACGTTAACACAAATCTCAACTTTGACTTCTTCTTATTTTTAAACTATTAAAGCTTCACTGAAAACGTTTGGATATACAGCAGAAGTTCGGGAAAATTGACTTTCCGAATAGCTTACTACACAGTAAAGTTGACCAAATTTTAGCTCCCATACGTTCATTTTTGGTCAACTTTTTAGAGCATGACTCTGTTTATGATGTAACATACATAACACAGTAGGTACGCATTCCGAAGAAATCAGGCAAATTTCTAAGATTAAAAAAACAATTCTCGCAGCAGGAGTCGCCAATTTTGAGCATGTACAAAGTAAATCGCTTCATAAGGCTGAATATCCTGAGGTAGAGAGTAAATTATACAACTGGTCCAGTATTATATTAAAGTCCAAACTAAATTTATATTCGAAAAAATGTGTCCGAAAAAAGGTGTCAATGCATTAAATGCGACAATTGATACGAATGATTAGTGAACTTTGACTTAGCGGTGCTCAAATGTACAGTGCGGATGAGTCAGGTTTATTTTATCGCTTGTTACCTCAGAAAACGTACGTTGCTGCAAATGAAAAATCAGCACCTAGCCGAAAAAACCCCAAAAGAGCGAATTACATTTGTGGTGTGCGCAAACGCTGATGGTTCTCACAAAGTTAGCCCAATGGTCATTGGCAAATCTTGAAATCCGCGCCGTTTTAAAGGCTTAAACAATCCGGTTATTTACTCTAATTCGCCATCAGCTTGGATGACATCAAAACTGTTTTATGACTGGTTTTATGGTTCGTTCGTAAAAGGGGTAAATAGGACTTGTGTTAGTTTTACAAATTCAATATGAATACAACCGAAAACAATTTAACGCCGAAAGCAATTTTATTGATTGGCAATTGCACAGCGCACACGCCTAACGATTGAATGATGGTAACATCGCAGTGCTTCTGCTACCCCAAATGTTACAGCAGTTTTGCAGCCGATGGACCAAAATTCCATTAAGTTGGTCAAATTAAGCTATCGTTACAAACTATTGTGCAATGTTATGGCCCAAGAAAATATGCCAATAGAAGCTTTGTTAAAAACTCATAATATTCGCGATAGCATTTTGTTGCTCTGCTGAACTTCCGCTGATGACAACATTTCTCTGTCCGAGTTTCGGCTCATTCCTATAATGACCAATTACAAGAAATCAATACGTTGCTGTCAAAAATAGGATTGAGTTCCAATCTGTTTTTGGAAGAGATTGAAGAGTGGAATGCGGACTCAATTGAAGAAGAGGACGAGATAGAAGAAGTTGACACTCTTAACGACGAATCAGATACTGTGGAAACGACAAAAATGTCTACATATGACTTTTCCGGAAGAAGCTTCCAATATAGATCTGTCTCATCAGCGATGTACACTTGTTGTGTGTTTATTTATGCGATGCCATCTTATTGATACTTGCACAGAAAAGATGAGCTTTAGAAGTGTTTTTGTATGGTGAGAGGCTCAAAGAAAGTATGGTAAGAGGCTTGTGTTCACTATTTAGGCTATTCTATAGAATATCTTGTCTCCACTGTATTGAATTGGTCGCTGTATAGATGTTCACTATATCAAGCGAGTAGTGTGTGTATTTAAAGATTTGGTTTAAGGGTGACATGGCCAAAAAGCCAACAGCAAACAGAAACCAAGCTTTCAAGATATCCAGCCTGAATGCTGTAAACTTGAATACAGTTTAAGAGTTCAAACAGTCCTCATACTGCTCCCAGGCACGACATTGTTGCCCACATTGGAAAAATGCCAAGCAGCCTTGTGTGGCATGTTAATAACCGTACGGGCTCGTCACTGGATCGCAAAATGCCATAAAAAGGGCTAAAAACCGTTCGGCTCATAAAGAAAACTATTTAGGATGGATGGAGAAAACTTTATAACATCAACTGTCTGCAGACGGAATGATTTTGAAACGCGTTGATTGCACTTACTCATATCACGTGGGGTACATACCTTTTCCATTTTGCTGAGGTGCAGCGCGTACTTGTCGTGGGCGCGAAACTGCATGAATCTCATGTTGGAGCTCTGCGACAATTCCGTTATGCTTTTTATGCTCGGAAAGAATCTGAAAAACGAAAATCAATTTGCTTGCTAAAGAAAAGTCAATTCAATCAGGTGCCTAATTGTGAAACTTACTTGAACATCGTCTGCACAGCAACAATTGTATTGCAATCGGCCAATGAGTCCTCCTCCGCGGAGTTGGATAGCTCCTTGTTGACAACCACAACGCTCTCGGCAAGCGTAATACCGGCACGCAGCAGGTCGTCTAAGCAGTCTATGGACCCTAGCATCCAGTACACCTGCGGAGACAAGCCATGCGAAGGTGTGAAGAGAAATGTCTCAGAGTCACTGGGCGGCTCTCTTACCAGAGGGAAATACGATAGCGCGTCCAGAAATGCTACGTCGGGTCTACGTTCGAGGAGTAAAATAATCGGATTGAGGGAGGTTTTTGATCGGAAATGAGCTCGCAGCGGGATTATGAAATTATAAATGCCATTCGATGCGTAGTCAGCGGCGAGGATAATCGTCTTGTTCTGCCACTGGTACTCCTTGGCGTTTCGATAGCTACAGTGCTCGCATACCTGCGGGAGGGGGAGGAAAAAAACAAGGAAACCAAATTCATACACGTAATCTGATGAAATGGGTCTTAATGCTCGTGCAATCATCGCTGCGCTGGGTGGTGAGACCTAATGAGGACTTTGATTAAACACGCACAAAACAGTTGTGGCTTTCATGAATCACAGACGGAGCAAGCTGCTGGACGTGACTCGGATTGGTTTGTAGGGATATGAGTATCGGGCTCGGCAGGATTTGAATTGGAGAGGGAGCCATCGGAAGCTACGGCAACCGAATGCAGGTCATGGCACTCTACTTCTGTCACGTAGTCAGAGTTTTTTTTTTTCCGATTGCAGACGGTACATCCACAGCGAGTTAGTTCACATATCGGGTAGAAATGGAAGGAGGCCGAGAAGTTTAATATGAGTTCATCCAATTCGAGATTCGGACTTGACATCTCTCTATTAGTTAAATCAGAAACTGTAGATGTGTAACAATCGAAACTTTGTCAAAATTGTGAATCTGCTCGCGCATTACTAGCAATTGTCAACATAATCCTTGATCTGAGCGTTTGAATTCAAAGACTTTGCTTCGGTTACAGACGTCTTGCCATCATCAGAATGCGCACTCTAACAAAATGACTGCCCTTTGGGAAAGTTTATGTCCATTATTAACTGTCGAAGACCATTTCATACCCACGAAATCTCTGTATGGTCTGGAGGAGTCATTGGTTCATAGTATGTAAAGTGGCTCACCATCTGCCATTTCAAGGAGGATGCCATCAATTAGACCTGAAGGTCCATTGTGGCACCACTGGAGCCGACTATGCTCTAAACTATTTTACCTTAACCTCCACGTATATTTTGACTGAGTCTTTCGAACTGCAATATCTGAAATATCATTCACATGGGATTTTCTATGTGACCAGAGAGCTGCGACGGGCGTTCCTAAAGTGCCGAGCTGGTCTTAAGGCCAATGAGAACAGAAGCAACATTCCGGTGCACATCACCAGGGACAATAAAGCACGATCGACAGCTGAAATTTCGTGGCAGTAGCGGAGTTTGTCTAATTCGTTTAAAACGTAAACTCCACAAACGACAGTACAGTGGAGCCCTCCGCAACCGGTGCTACTTTCGAAACAACTGCGCTCAAAACTCCTAATTCGAAGGACCAAACCCATACTCTACAAAACTTTTATTTTGCCAATGCTGCTATATGGAGCCGAAAGCAGCAAATCTGCGGAGCTGATTTATGGTGCCTTTGCAAGAAAAATTCTGTGTAGTTCACGAACGAACTAGTTACAAAAAAAAATAGTTCCAACAAGTGAACTATGTGAACTAGTTCACAATGTCACAATATTTAACTCACTTAGTTCAGTAGTTCAACAAACTCAGGTATACCCTCCGAACTATTTCGAACTGAGTTCAGCGCTTGGCATTTTGTGTGTATTGGCATTGGGCTTGCCCATCAGGCTTGTTTTTGTTTAAAGTGTGTACGGGCATTGTCATAGATAGAATAGAGATAAAATTGTGCCACTTCATACAACGATATGTCCCGATTTCAGCGATACCTCGACTCAGCGATGCCTCCACCCTGCGATGGACTTTGCATGCGACGGTCTGCCTTTTGCTCAAATGCGCGATGGTACAGAAATTGGATAGTTTTCCTTGTATGAAGTGGAATATCTTTATCTTCTCCTGAATTTTTCACACTGTTCTATTTTCTCATTACACTCAAGAAAAATATGGAAAAAGGTAGTGCCATACGGCCTTTATTGTGCTTTCCTGAGTAGCGAACTACATGGAAATAAATGAACTAGAAGAACGAACTAGTTCAAAAAACAGATTTAAACTAAACTGAGTGCTCGGTAGATTGAACTAAAATGTACAAGACCAGTGGTATTAGGTCTAACTAGATGTCCACGGATCCATCCCAAATGCTGGACACGTAGATCGCTTAAACATCTTAGTTTTGATCCTCTAGCTTGGGATTTAGGCGACTCCTTTACGTTTTAATCTAATTCTATTCTCTCTAGTTCAAGGGCTTCATTTCTCTCACAACGAATTACGCGACCATTTCAAAGTTTGATTCGAAAAGTGATTCATTACTTAATTACAATTGTTTGTCTCACCACGGGCACATTTAACTCCAGTAATTCGATCAATTGCACAAGACTAAACCTCATTTGGACTGGCAATGGGTGCCAGTACGACGGAAACAGCTCATCCAATTATCATTAAAGTTCAGTCTTAGCACAGGACTAAGACCATTTACTACGTCCAAGTGCCATTTTAAATACATACCTGAGCCAATTGCAAACAACACAGCGGTTTCTTCTCCTTCAGCAGATAGCACAGCGTCGGACTGACGCCGATAAACGGGGAGACTGGAGGGAATCCCTTTACAATCCTGTAAAGAAGCACATAAAGCAAATAATGGGGAGAAGAAAAAAAAAAAAGATGCAGGAAATAAAACAAAGTGACTGTTAATTTATTGAGTTGAAAACTTTAAGAAAGGGAATAGTTTGAGATAAAAACAAAACAACTGGGAAAGAATAACCAAGAACTGAACAAGGAAACGAAACTAAAACCAAAAGGAGGAAACAACAACTCATCAAGGGTAACTGAAAGAACCAACTGAACAAGGTGCATATAAAGAACTTCAGAACAAAACGAAATTTCATAGAACACTACCAGAAGAGAGTCTTCGTTATCTTTGGACTCTCACTAAAGAAGCAAGAAATACGTTCTCTAAAACTAACAAAAAACAAAAAAAAGAAAACAAAACTGGTGAACAAAAAACAATCAAATGCACAAAATGCTTAGATGAGTAGAGAGTCTGAGCATCCGCGTGAATGCGGCAGATACGCGACACATGCACCACCCACAGCACGGACGTATGACCATCTGGTAGCACGTAGGTCGGTCGTCCACAACAACAGGAGTCATTTGAATGCGTTAATATAATTTGATTGAATCTGTTGAAATGGAATGAAACAGGCACACGGTAACAGAAAGAAAAGACTAACGTGATGCAGAATGAAAATGTTAACGAGAATCCGATAAGTTAAGCCACTAGAAGCCGTTCCGTAACCTTGTCTTCGTTTTGCAATAAAATTTGAAGCATTTCTTAAAGCGATTTGAATTTGTTTAGTCGTTTTCAACCATGAGATGTTTAACTGAAAATAGATAACTAATTACATTTACATTTACAGTGTGTCTTACAAAATGAGTGGAATAGCTATTCTGACCCTGTCGCATTCATTATTTGTGCGATGATTCTTTAAAGCGGATCTTAGGTCATCATAGGTCAGTCCTGCAAGCATGTTTGTGAGCATTTTCAGAAATGCATTATTCTTTTGCAAGCAGATGGGGGATTAAGTGATACGTTAGGCATTCACCAATCCATTTGTTTGTCAGTATTCATAAGCCACTGATGCTGAACAGGAGTGGGCCGAGTCAATTGAGTGCCCTGTGTAAGCCTTGTGGCGCCCACTTCGCAATTGTTTGTGGCATAAGTCGTTTCCAGGTTACCCAAGAGGTAGACTTTCTATGCGTTTTATCGACCATGCAAAGACAGATCCTACCAATGAGGTCCTTAGGAAGAAATAAACTCAGCTCTCTATTCATTTGGAATCATTCCAGTGGAACATGCGTTGGAAAGCTGCTGTCATTGTACGTCATTTCAGTATGTCATTCATTTGCAGCGTGAACAAAAATCTTTTTTTTTCACTCAAATATGTCGAGCTTTGTGCCTAAAAAAGTGTTTTTGCGGGGACACGACACACGACGCCACAAAATGAAGTCATTTTTGCATCGGTTTGTTACTGGTGATGAAAAATGGATCTATTACGATAACCTCAAGTGCAAGAAATCAAAATTTGAAACCCGGCCAACCAGCCAAATCAACGCCAAAACCGAATATCCATGGCGCGAAGGTAATGCTCTCTATTTGGTGGGATCAGAAGGGTGTGCTGTACTATGAGCTGCTAAAACCGGGAGAAAACATCAATGGACAACGCTACTGAACACAATTAATCTGTTTGAAGAGATCAGTAGTCGAAAAACGCCCGGAATATGCGACCAGACGAAAGAAAAACGCACGAATTAAGTTATAGACCCAATAGTACACTAAGAATGCTGTGGTCTTGCGCAAAACACTGTTTTTTAAGCAAACAGTTATGTATCTAAATCGAGTAGAATGATCATTGTATTTAACATGTGCCTCATACCCGTATAATAGGCGTGTTTTATTGAGAACTCAGTACTCAGCTCAGCAATGATCCTCAATAACACGCTCTTCTACCATCTTACAAATTGGGGTACGAAACTAAATTAAACACCAATGTCTATAATTCTGCTGCATCTTAAAAAAGTGCTGTCAGCGGCATCTGTGATTCAGTGGTGTTATCAGAATCGTATGTGAGAATCTATACGAAGTTCTGCAAAGCGCCCTAGTCAGTGTTGACTGTCAAATATCACTGAGGGATTCTGCTCAGTAATTTGTTTTATCGTTGCTTCCAAAGAATTCCAAGACTAATGGATCGATAATGAATCTCGTTCTATTCAGAACGAAAAAATGTATCAAAATTGGAAAAGATTTTGAAATTTTTGTTTAACCTTTCTGTCAATGGATGTTCAAAGCCTTCGCATCAATGGAACAGGCATGGCAGGTCCTTCATATATTTTGTATTAAAATTGATGAAACTCAGTGAAATACTTGAAGTTTTTTGTTATTTCGTACATTTTTATATTTTATATATAATTTTTTTATATATTATAATTTGAAGTTTTCTTGCATGGCACTGGTATTACGGATGATTTTCTTGATTTACAGATTTTTGGCATTTATGTAACTGAATACTGAGTTTTAAACAGAAAGGCTCTTCCCAGGCAAAGCAGGTAAATCTGATTTTTCTTTGCATCTATCGGTTATTCTGCAAATTCTACACAGCTTTTTCTGCAGCCTTGATGCCTGATCACCACGCAGAACTTTTCTCTCAATACACCAAGAGCTTTTTCATCTGCTTTCAATAGCGAAGTGTGAAGTTGGAAGGTCATCTGATTAACTAAGCATCACGATAAATAATGCGTGGAGGGGTAATAGTTCATGAATGAAAACCTAAGTCTTCTGGCCCGAATACAACACTGCCAATACCAAACTAATAATCTCGCTATAAGAGGTGACTGCGTTGTACAGGCTACTGTCTGGTGAGTTAAGATACTCATGTACTAGGCCTGATTCCGACTGATAGTTGCAGGTAACTCTGATCGCAGCTTCTTTGTTTCAGTCAGGCTTTAGCCAAAACTCGTCATAAAAGTCAGTGTCAACCGCTCTTTAAATCGTTAAAAGGTGTAGCCATCGTGAAAGCACAACCTCTCATACATTCCACAAAAACCACTGGAACGCTAGGTTTACTCTGTTTAGTCGTAGCACTACGGACCAACAGGTCTATGTGAGGCTGATCCGCCACTACCTAACCTAACTGACTAATTGGCTCTCATGCTACGCTCCCACCGAAGGAAACCGCGAGGTTTCTTCATGTTCCCTTCGCACCTATCAGATTCCGACATACATTTTTGAGGCCTGGAAACCTCGCGGTATCTGATAAGCCTAGTTGCAGCCCCCTAGAATGCAACTGTTCATGAGAGGTTGACGCGCCGAAAAAGCATAAAAAGAGAAATTCAGTCATTTTGGTCTTCGTTTTCTCATTTTTTCTCTTTCTGGTGTTCACACGTAATTATTTCCAGTCAGCAGACAGCTGTTCTCTCGGACATTTAAAGATTGAGAGCGAGTGACATTTATTTTGGCGGGCACTTATAAACTGAGAGGGAGTGATTTGAAAATTGAAAGCTAAACTACTTCAAACTCGGTGGGAACGGCCTATTGAGGTTTGAGTGAAATTTCATCCGGTCCTCGCGGTTTCGGTTCGGTGGGAACGTAACTAAAATGCAACCCTTTTGCATGTTCATGTAACTATTCGACTTGAAATTCATTGCGGAGTCAACTTTTTGCCGGTTTTCAAAATGCACCGCGATAGTTATCAACTTACTTCATATAAGCTTACAAGTGACAACTTGAATTTAACCGCAAAGCAAACACCCTGTTGTGAGTCTTCTGATGGCTGACTCCGATTAAGGCCGAAGTGGGGCTCTTCTCGTAACCCATCTTTAAACTGCCACAGCGGTTCTTGCGGTAGACAAGCCTATGACCCCTGCTACAAGTCTTTTTCTTTGCTTTTAAGCTGAGTGTAACTAACTAGATGATGATTGATGCTCGATTTGATTGGGGAATCGAGAGTTTGCATTCTTTGAAAATTTCATAGATTTGAACCCCAATCTACCAAACCACAAGGAAAAGCTGTGCTGAAAGACTGCGGACAAATTTTTCTTACCAGAAAAGTTAAGTATCCACTACCTTGCTAGACACACTTCAAAACAGTGAATGATATTGTGAAAAAAAAAAATAAAATAGATGAAGAATGATGACCGCGCTGCGCTTTCATTCACCAAAAAAGCTTCTTAAGAAATTAAATGTTTGTTTGCTTTTATTTTTAATGTGTTCCATTTGGAGCCTGTTGCTTGTTAGAACTTACCGATAGTAATCAGCGTGCCACACCGGACGTGACACTTTTTTCGATGAACTACTACTTGCCATCGTTGTGGATGTTGTGGTCGTTAGGGTTGTGCCGGTCGACGAAGGTGCCATAGTTGTCGTCGACGATTCACTAAGTGTAATTTTCTTACAACTGTCACAGCTGTAACTCTTAACCATGCGAAATCTATTCTCTGGCAGCGGATTGTTGCAACAACACAATCGATTCGAGTCCTCCGAGGAGCTCATTATCAGAGAATAGGTGCGCGATTGAGGGAAATGACCACTCAAACAGCTTTCGAATACAATTTATTTACGCGTTTTTATTCGTTTTGATTATTTTTACATTTATGCGACAGGAGGAGAAAAGAAAAATTCACATGTAAATAAACATCGGATTGAACACAAAAAGTTGGGGCGGGGGTATGCTCCTACAAACTAAAAGGACGTGTATGTGAAGAAGAAACAAAGTAAAAGTTCACCGCAAAAGGGCTCTCCCCATTCTGACGACACATTCGGGAAATGGAAAAGTTCCAACCGCAGCAGTGGCAAAACGCTGTTTGCCAACCAACCGAGGGAGGAAACTTGCGTCACGTTCACAAATGTAGGTAGGTTATGCATACGTTGGGTGGTTTAGCAGGTGCCTTGCAAAAGTTTGCGGCGTCGGTGGCGGGTGGATGTGGGTAATGAGGAAAGTTGGTGGAATACAATGTTTCCGTTTGGAAATTTGTAAAGAGCTTTGTTTGATCACATTTTGCATGGAGCATCAGTAGGAAGATAAATATGCGGTGTCCTGGGAGTGCATACACACGCACACAGACTTGCCCCGCTGATTCCGAGGTGCTACATTGAGGTGTCAGTCGTTATGGAGTTTAATAATAAAGTGTGGCTTGCAGCATTTCTTCACGAGAAGGTAATGGACGAATAGAGCAACCAACATATGATTGCAGACCCTTCGCGGAATGACTGTGCAGATGACGACAGAGAGATGTCAGCATCTTCACCACGAAAGTCGGGCTGAGACATTGGAACCCATCTTTTATTCTGTCCTTGCTAAATACAAGACAGCAGGTCTGTGGGTACGTAGGAAGGGTCTAGGAATGCACTTGTACTATGCGTGAAAATAATGGCGGGAACAAATAGTGCCAGTGGAAGGGGAAGTCTCTCTGTACAAACGAGTGTGCGTATAGATGCCGGAGTCTCCTGTGACTACGTAGAAAAATGCTGGCATTAATTAAGTCAACTATTGTGGCACAATAATAAAAGACCCCAACTCGCAAGAGATGACTGTCACGCGACAAGATTAACGTGGTCAGAGCTTAAAACAAAGCCTATGCTCGTCGGAGTTATCACAGGACACTGCACTGGAATGCAGCGATCTCTGATGAGGAACAGGCCCCATTGGAGCAATGCCAGGGAAATGGAATGCAGAAACCAGCGATCTCGGCCGGTGTTGCAGTGACGAGGAAGACACTGAAACGACCCAACATCTGCTTTGCCATTGCCCAGACCTCCAGAATCGGCGCCTAGCCTCGTTGGGCCAAAGATTCTTCACAGAGACTGCAGACATGGCGAATGCAGATTTATAGGAGGAACAGACCCAAACGGCCCAACATCTGCTTTGCCACTGCCCCGATCTCCAGAATCGAAGCCTAGCTTCGCTGGCTCAAAGTGCGAATGCAGATTTATCGAATCTTCTAGGATAGGTGACGGGATAGGTTAACAGAATGTGTTCTCCACAAATTAAGGAATTCACAATGGGCCTACAAGTGGAAGTGATGATCGATCAGTACACTCCCCTTCCTAAACCAACCTAACCTAAGCGACTATTGTGACGTTTTCCAAGCCGAAGTGGGTGCTATATACGAAGCAGCAAAGAAGCCGCAATATATTTCTGACATCGAAACTGGTCAGCTTATGCAGACATAGCGTCAGTGAGATATCCTTGGTGAACACGGTAACCCCATACTGGTACACTTCAGGGTACACTCCAAGAAAATGAAGAAGCGAGCAGACTTGGGAGAATCTCGGACAATCCATTATGCACACACGCCGGCACCCGGCTTATCTCCATAAGGGGAAAGACGAAGCTCCGGACAGAATGCATGGAACTCGATGGCCTGAAATGGAAAGCGAACTCTTCTACTAAACAGAAAGTCAGGAAATAAACACTCAGAAGTCGGGTTTAATTTTCCCTACAGCCCGTCAAAAGAAAGTAATCATACTTGACAAACTCCAAGTATCCGTGGCTGTGTGAAACCACCATCCACATCCAGAAGCCCACATGAGCGACCGACCCACCATCAACTAACAGGCAAATAGTCATCAAACATCGGTGCAGACTAGCTTTGTTTGCTGTCAACTTTCGGGCAGTCGGTAGTTCGGTTTACCTGACAATCTATACACGCTCCTCCCTTCGAGGCAGATATCGGCAGGGAGCGTGGAACAACCCTTTTTGGTCCACCGCTCACGCAAGGGAATGTGACTTGAATCCGAAACGACGAATAATTCAAGGAAAAAAAATATACTCTCACCATTTCCTCGGGCAAGAACCAAATTTGCACTTCTATCCACGCATCACCGACCACCGCAGCCGCCTCAGAGAGGATGGCAATTTGAATGGGATTTCTGCGGCAGCCCTCGACCAGGCAACCACTACACCAAATGAAGCTCCACTTCGTGACCCTCTGAAGATGGGTTTAATTTAATTAAGCAAATGGAGATTCGTCTGTGCGGGAGTGATGGCACCATCCCGAAACGGGAGGATATTTGCGGTATGAGTGTCGCAATTTTTCGGTGGAGTACCTCTTCCCACTTGCGACGAAATAAACCGAGAAAAAGTGTGTGTAAAGAGACGGGCAGAAAAAAAGAAGAAAAATAAATCATAATTCAAGAGAAGAGGGACACATAAACACAACCATCTACAGTTTACGAGTGATTTGCCGCCCAAGTGAGTCCTTTGAGGACGTTTCACTTGCATTTACTTACGCAATTTTCTCCGACGGTGATCGCCAGGGTACGTCGTCGTCGATTTCATCTTCGCTTTCATCGCCTTCGTCGCCGTCGTCATTGCCCGATATGCTGAATGAGGATGAGGTGAACATGTCCGGCACCGGAAGTATCGAGGGGCGTCGGCTACCTGTTAGGATACATAATAAAACAACAAGATTAAGAGTGATTTGAAAGAAGACATCGTGTAGTTCGTTGTTCAAGTATATGCTATGAAATGTAAATCGATGAATAATTGAATTCGGTATCCGGCCGATTGAACCTGCAGCAGGTGACCTTTAAAGCGACTTGGCTTGTCAATGAGTTGTGCCAGTGTCGTCTGATGTTCTAGGGCGGCACAGTTTCATTAAAAGTGGGCCTAAGTAAAGGCTTTCTCAATTTCACTCAAGATGTCATTCGTAAACTTCAGCCGGACAGAATTTAAACTCTAGCCCGCATGGCATGCATGCTACACAGAACCCCTCATCGACAACACATTTCAATGGATACGAGTCGGCACTTGGCTGAATTAGTGAAGAAGAGAAACTCGTTAAAAATTCGTGTCCTTGCGTAACGATTGCAATTCACGAGCACATTCGTTACTGCCATCCTGTTTGTTGTCACTATCCCTGATGGGGTGTTTTTACTGCCTGTCCTTGTTGGAGTCGATAGTTCCCGTTCGATAGTTTATCCATCTGCAGTAATAGTCGGCGATGAACTTTATTGGTTTCCCAGTCTTTCATTGAATCTATCGATTTGTTTCGTTTTTTTTTTGCTACAATATGACTTCTTTGGAACTGTCGGCAAGGTATGTCGCATGTCAACTGCTTTCAAAGTTTACAAATTTAATTTGGCTTCGGCTTCAAAATGCCAAGTGCTTTTCACGAAAATATTTTCGACAGATTCATAAATGAACGTTTTACCCTTTAATGCAGTTCTCGTGGAGTTCCACTGTGATGACCTGGACTGGGCAAATGTCACTGTGGCAAGGGGAATAGTTTGGACAGGAGATGGCGAGCGAACCAAAATGTTTTCAATGGAATTTGATTGTGTCATTCACTTGATCGGACGCGTGCTATTTTTCTCTGGGAACTTGTAGTTTTATGCCCACTCTCAGCGGCGAAGCTTGAGTTGGTTTTTCTTGACAGGTCTATTCTTGACTCGAGAGCAGTCGACCCACAAAATTTGAAACATTTTTTTGTCCGGAATTTAACCTAGGCAGTAGACACCCAGAATATGAGCCCACGCACCTACCGAACTAAGACAAGTTGCGGCTGACGTTTGTTGGCTGCTTTCTGTTTTACTTATTGATGAAGATGAGTAAAAAGCCAGGAAGAAAATAAGCGAGTTTGGGTGAAACCGAGGATAAAGCAAAGAAATAATTTCTTTTCCATAAGATTGTTAAGTTCTCTTAACAAAAAAAAATAAACAAAAACTCTCCCGATAATTTTAGCAATTACCTACGTTTGCATGCACCGACGTTTGAAAAGAAAAAAGTTACGTTTGAATTTTTGACAGTTATTCACCAAATAACGTAAATGACGTTCTTTGCGTGGTCAATTTGGCAAGAGAGGTGATGTTGGGCCTCTAGATTAGGTCCAAGCATGCTTGAGTTTAAGAACGACTGAAACTTACTCGAATGCCATCAGATCTGCGAGTGTTTCTAGAGTGAGTCGTAGTCGTGTCTAGCAGTCCATATACATTGCTATGTCAATTTAAAATGAAACGTCTCCTAGGAAGAGGCTCTAAAATACAGCAAAATATTTCTCATTGATTTTCGGCACATCGAAGCTCAGATCCTCACTCAATGGCAAAAAGGCAACCAGGTGCACGTATTGTAGAGGCATGAGTATTTTTGAGCGTTCACAATTTCAGTTGCGACATATGAATGAACATCACGGGCACTTTCCGTCAAACAGATTTGACAGCAGCCATCACATTGAAACCACTTTCTGTCCATGTAGATACACTTCGACAGAAACATTTTCTGTAGGGAAATAGTGGTAACAAATCAATAGAGAAACAAAAACTACACCGAATCGTCATTACGTGAAAGTTAAATGTAATTACGTTGGGACGGCGCTTCGGATGTTGCTAACACGGCCTAAACATGCGTATGAAAGCAATTTTAAGTCTACCTTGGGACCTGTCCTGTTTTCTCGTAATGACAAGGGTAATTAGACGACCACATGGAATGGGCTTCCAACAAATAGTTGTTCGGCCTTCCCTCATACAGAAGAAAAAAGCGAAAACTGACGACAGAGTGTGGAGCTGTTGTTGCCTCCTAGGTAATTACCATGACACACGGCTTTTCGGGAAAGTCTAATTAAGCGCCATGGGATTTTTGTTTGTCGAAAGTTTGCTCCTCAATTTCTGACTGATTAAAATCGGGGAGTGTATAGTGACCAGTGCGCAATTCGAAACTTCGGTAGCCAATGACATTTGTTAATGTCAAATCAGAGGTTGATTCGTGATGGAAATGTGAACTGAAGCAGTGTGATCACACGCACTGTAGGGGAACGCGGTTGTTAGGAGACGATAGCAACGTCTCTCATGTTAATGCTGTCTAATTCGAGTGATATCTAAGATTCGGTGTCTCCATAAAAGTTTGGCGGTTTTTTTTTTGTCATTCAAGGAAACTTAAGATGAAATTCATGGGAAAATTCAGAAGGTAGGTTGTTATGGTGGCTTCTCTTATGCACATCGAGCTGATATAGTTCATTGTACCGCCACGATACGTTACGATACGTCTGGAATGAATCTATTATTCACATGAAATTAACCAATTAGAGTTTACCATGAAACACCGTTTCAATTACGATTCCGCTTAAGAAGACGTGATCTATCTCTCATCTACCTAATCCGAGTATGTTACAGGGAACTCAATACAGTAGACGCCCGATATAGTGAACAATCCAATACAGTGAAAACACTACGTCGGTTCAAATAATACTGTGTTTTTTTTTTTTTTTTTGTCAGAGGTTATTATACTGGAGCAATCAGGCATTGATTCGTGTACATTGTACTGCCAGGCAGCAACCCCCGGCCAGACCACTACCATGAATCGACCACTCCCAACGGCAAATGGTGCCAGTCACCAGATTTGAAAACCCGATAAATGCTTTTTGACTTTTGACTTTGCTTTTACTGGGATTCGAACCGAAGACTCCTCGAATGAAGGGATTTTCAGCAAAAAGGAAAGCCTTGATGCTAGCTTACTTTAGTAGTTTTCATTGGAATCACTCTCATTTTGATCAGGTTCAGGCAAGCGCTGGGGATCTTTACACCCCCATACTGGTTGTGAAGTGGGCACAACTTTCAAATGTCGGTGACGCGAAAAGTTTGATGCTTCGCTTGGGCGGTTTCACCATTTTGGTATTCTTGCAAAAAGCTTACAAGAAAACACACCATGGAGAGGGGAATTTGTTTTCATGTTTCAAAAATTTTGCTCTTTTTCGCTCACTTCTAAACATCAAAATTGTGGAACTAAACGTTCTTCCTCGATTTAAATTTGATTTTAAATTGAAAAGCCAAAGGTATGCACTCAAAATTATCAAAAGTAATGGTCGCTGTATGACTACTAGATTTTGCTTTCTAAATATAACTAGTAGTATGTTCCCACTAGACGAAATTGAGTAATTTCGCCAGTTTCACTGGAAATTGCGCAATTTCTCATACAACGAGCCAATTTCAAAATTACCTCAATTTCAATTTAATTGTGTATTATAACAGATTATCCCAGTTCCCGTACAGCAATAACAAACAAAAGTAGCAGATTTTTCAACATTATGCCAGTGAACTAGCAGATTTCTGACAGATTGTGTTATTTTTTTCGCAAACAAATTTTCTTACAATGTCGACGTAAAGACGAGAGAAAGTGAGCACTTTACGCAATTTCGAAATTGCGATGTCTGTGCAATTTCGCGTCTAGTGGGAACATACTTTTTACTCTAAAGTAAAACTAAGTAAACGCACTTAATTAGTGTTACCATGTTGTAACTCCTGTAAGAACAAAAATTATGCCTTTCTGATTTTTTCCAGTTATAAAAAGTGGAAAGGTACACTTTAATTTTTACGAATTTTGTACTTAATTAGTTTTACCTTTGGAACGACGCAATATTTTACACAGTCTATCCTAACTAGTGAAAAAAAAAAATAAAAATCTCGCACTCGTTTTTGTATTCTCTTTTAACCTTTCAAAATGCAATAACACTTCTTAAACTCATTTGAAGTGCCATTGAATACGGTAACATCGCCTAAATAAACAACTCTAAACGCTGATGAAACAGAGTCTTCTTCTTCAATCGTTCGGAACATGAATTAAGTGTATATGTCTTTGGACTTGCATGATTCCTTCAATAAGTTCCGTCGAAAAGGTTCAACGCCAGCATATCCATGGAAGTACATGCCTCCTCGGACATGTCTCCGGGAACTAGTTCCAACTGCGAAGAGAATCGTTCAATATCCGTTCCAAAGTGGGAACTGTTCAGCGCACAACAAAGCCCGAGCTCCGAAAGTGCATTCCTAAAAAAATGTCGTCCATTGTGATAACTTATGAGCTTTAGCATTTTAGCTGGACTTCTGGAATGTGGTAAGATCCCAGAAGTTCCTAGCGATGCCAACTGTATCATTGGGAGGCATTAACAATTACCACTGCCATTCTGCTTATCTGCTAACTAGCTAATCTTAGATCCAAGTTCTTCGGGAAAAGCATGGCTTAAACGGGCCCTACGTCAATTAGGGGAAGGCATAATGTGCCATGCATTAGAGCAGGTCCATGCATATGTCCATGACTGTTCGATTCTTCCTCAAGACAATTTCCTTTGTGACCGTTCAAATTGGTGGTTCATGTGGTATGTTCACATGGGATTCTCCCACTGTTATAAGAATGGCAAATCAGATGCTCTTGCGCCGATACTCCGATGTGCCCATACCAAACGAATTTACTGTGAACCTTTGTCTTGGTCTCAGTAACTCCACTTCTTCTTCTATCAGTCTGAAAGGTTGAGCAACATTCCACTGGTATAGCCCGAAGATAATGATGTCACCTACGAAACACAGCACCAGGGCCACCGCGATCAATACACACACGAAAGCATAAACACAGTTGTACAGAGGTCATTGAAAATCTATTAGGGCCGATATGGCAGTCAGAAGATGAACTTCCTAAGGACTGAACGTTTACCATGCCAGGTATGCACAAATTAGTGAAAATTCAGATTTCCTGAAATTCACTCCAACCTGTCGGAAGCGTTTAATACTGTAAAAATGTGTAGCTCCCGGAAATCCCGGATGTCGTCCTACGTCATGTTTATATCTTTCCGTAAACTCAACCTAAACATGACCGTGTACATACTGCATACCATATAGTTCTGAATTCACAGAGTTATGAAGAAATGAAGGAAAAAAGCACAAGCATGGCAATACACATGGTTGTGCGAACCTAAGTCGAAAATATCTGCTGACAAAGTCATGAATCATAGTTCATACATGTCCATACTTTATTGTAATCGCTTCTGTCTCATTCGGTATCCGATATGTTCTTACTTATTTAGCTCATTCGGTCCCATATTCCTTTTCCGGGCACATATTTAACCCAGCTATATCCATACACCTACACAGTTCCGCGCACATGTTTAACGCAACCATATCCATGGACATACACAGCTCAGTAGATTTGTTTAAAACAAGGAACTACATAGTTCCGTGGACATGTCTCCGGGAACCAGTTTCGGCTGCGAAATGAATCGTTCCATTCGTCGTCAGAACTATTGAGCATAACTCTACTCCAAAGCGAAGACACAACAACTTCTTGTTGGAATCCAATCCCGGCCTCAAACGGCTGAAAACTGCATGGGGCATCACGAGTTTTGGCTAATTTAGCCGACTGGATGTGGAATTTCTCACCTGCCACTTCACCGATGCAGCAAATCCTGCATAAATACATCTTCAGAGCGGTTAGAGGACCATTAAAGGCACATAAAAACGCTAGGAAACACAACATTCAACACAATCCTTAATTCTTTTCATTTCTTCTTATTTTTCCTTCCCTGCGTAAGGCGTGTAGTTTGAGTTAATTGCCATGATGAACAAACCGGGTTTCGTTTTCTGAGAAGCTAATCACTTTCCTTCCCTGTAATGACCACTGCCGCAACAATTGAAACTATCACACAAGCCCATGATTCCCTGTCAATGTTCTTGAAAACTCCCCGTATTAAATACCATACAGGAAGTTGGAGGCTGTGGCACAAATCGACTGAACTCGCAAGGCCGTGCACTATTTTGGGCAAAGTCTGGGCAATTTTCAGAAGTTCATGCGTCCCAAACCGCAGCATTGTTTCCTGAAATACAATCCTGCCGCTTTCAAGTTCGCGTCTGCATACACAATCATTTAATCGGTCAAATCTATTATCGTAGTTGGCCAACAAAAGTCTATTTTAGGACCCACACAACGTCGCGAACTATTCACATCGACTTGCGGAGTTCCTGGAGCACACAATGAATTTGTTCCCGTTCAAAAATAGAAAATCGAAATATCTATATTCTAAGAATAAAACTTGTCCACTCACCTCTTCGTTGATTTAAAATGTCCGGACTGAGGAGATTGGGATTGCCTTGCTGCGGGACGTCCAAATGGTTTCCCGTTGTTAACGTTGATCCACCACCGCCGCTGCTTCCACTGCCACAACCGCCGCCGCCACCTCCACCTCCGCCACCACTCCCAAGGCCTCCACCACCAGTCATTCCGCCAACAGACAGCGGCAGGGTGGCAGTTACAGCTGTAGTCGTCGCTGTCGGCGTCAGGGATACGTTCGTCGATGTAACCGTGGTCTCCTTAAGATTCTGTTTCGAGTCTGATATTATCACAGCCGTTGGATTATCCGATGCTGCACACACACACGCCAAGAAATGCAAAATAACATCATTTGAGTCTCACAGATCCAACAATTCAGTGAGGGGTTCAATTTTGTTTGAATATTTGATTGAGAATACAAAACAAAAAATACTTGGAATCTTGAGCATTCAAAACTAAGCTACGGGGACTTGTTTACATAGAACAAGTATCTATGGAATAAATTGTTGTAATTTTCAAATTCAAAATCAGGGGACGGAACGCAAGGGAACGGAAAACAAAATAAAATGCAAGGCCAAATCGGGGTATTAGGGAATCGGGGCTCGGTAGAGTATCTGTTCTAATTCATCTGAGCATGAAGTTGGACAGCTAAACGGCTAGGATTCGGGTGTTTCATGTGCATTTGGGTATTTTTGGTATAACGTTCCAGTTGGCACGAGTGTATCTATGATGCCCAGTCGTGACTTGCGAAATGCTGAGTGATGACATGCGTTAAAAATAGGAGATAAAGGACAGGTGAAGAGCAAGCGATGGGGTTGGGTGGGAATCATGCTTGAACCTATGCTGAAGCAACCATGCAATGGACAAGAATGCAAAGACAATGGGAAAATGTACAATTTGGATTGGGTGAGCAATGGGCAATCTTATTTTAAGGGATCCAACATGCAGCAGTGTCTTGTAGGGTGATTTGTGTGTCCTTCGTGAGGTGGGAGAATGAGTCTTAAAAAACACCCGAAACGGATCAGTTTAATGGAGTCATTATAATTAAACACAAGAAATTGCATGTGCGCCCGTCATGACCATGCTGAATGATGACGGCGAGGCGAGAAAATTTTAATTATGCCGCTGACAATTCTCAAAAAATGTTCCTGTCTAGAAAAGGCTTCCCAAAGCTCTCAGCATAAAACTGCGGGTCCCATCCATTTGTGAATGAACTGCATGCACAACTCGAGTGGTTGCTGTAGAAACTAGGTCCATGTTCGCCTCCGACTGTCTGCGTGTCTCAATGCGATTTCCCCTCACAAGTCTAACGAATATTCATCAACCAGTCACGACAGTTGAGAGCATGCTATCATATACGACTACTTGAATTTTACATTTTTAAAGCACAAAAGTAATTGAATTGTTCTGGAATGGTGAGCATCTTCCCGGCGAATTTTCCTTCATCCTTCAATCGTCAAGGTAACCTTTAGCCTTTGTCAGTCGATTACAGTCGGATTTTTCCTTTATTTCTGTGTCACAACAGTGGGATTAGCATGACTCCGCTCCGCCTCGTGCGATTGAATGGTCTTCGTCCGCGGTGGGTGAGGCAGCAACCTACAAACCCGCCCCCAAATGGGATTCAATATTCAAAAGCATATTTATGAAAATCAAAATGAAACTAACTCTCTGTCATTGAATTTAATTCAAATGCCATTCGGGTCTACGGTTGAAAGGATAAAAGAAAGCGAATAACACTTTTTCCTTTTGTGGATATTTAAAATATTTCAGGGAAAGAAGAGGAATCACGCAAAGAAGAAAGGAAATTGGCGAAGGCTTGCTTCGGGTTGATGGCATTTGGAATTCCGATGGCGGTGGACAGCGAATACTACATGAGTCCTGTGTGAAAGAAAAAGGGCAAATGCTGTGACTAATTAAGGATTCAATCCCGAAATGCATTAATCAGGATTTAATTATGAATCCATTTAAGATGGATTGGGAGGATCCAGATGGAGTGGAGGACCTTAAGTGCTCTTGTTTTGTCTAAGGGTGCCCTACACCAATCAGTGACATGTGGAATATTGTGTAGGGCATCTTACCCTTGCCTACCATGGCATGATGTGTAGGTGGGTCAGCAGTAGTAACTTTTATAACTCAGTAAAGCTTCCCAAACTTCGATGTTCGGAGCTAGCATTGAACTGTAGGTTTCCTCCACTTCTCAGCTAACAGGTTGTTGTAGAAGTAGGGCCCATGTCCTCATCCGACTTGACCGAAACAAGATGGTGGCCAAATATCAAAAAAGGGATTTGCAGGCTGTTTCAGACGAAGAGTCGGCGCTGATGACGGTACATAAAAGACCATTCTAAGAATGGGGAGTAATTCAACGAATTCGATTTGAATAAGAGTCGACTTAGAATCCAGCAGTACCAAAAATGTGCCCATATCTCACCGCAAGTATCCAATTGCAGGTCCGGATTTAGTATCTCCGTTTCATTCACATGCATCCAGCCGAACTGCCATCCGAGAGTGAAGATGTATGCCGTTTCGTTTGCCAAAAATAGTGATTGTTGGCAGACTTATGGTCAATATTGTCTGAGTGTACTGCACACCATGTCCCATTTCCGATTATTTCGCTCTAAACTTGAGAGGATGACGCATAGCATTGCATTTTATCCTTCTTAATTATGCAAAATAATCCCCCTTGGTACTAGTTGTCTTGTGAACATTGGCAACGATCATACAACTTCTCGTCTTGTACTCGAGGGCCAGGCTAGCCGTGAGGATGTAGATTGAGGCTGGATAATACTGTTCGTGTTGCAATTAGATTTATCAAAAACCTCGATGGATGGAAATCTTCTTCTGGAGGCTTCCCAGAAAATGTATGGCGGAACCTCCTAAGTTCGGAGAAAATTGATGAAACCTCGCATTTTCGTTCGGTGGGGACATAGCATTAGTTGCAGCTTGAGTCTCTGCAGCTTTTTTTTCGATGTATCGTTTCGAATACATTGTATCGAATAAAACATCGACGTATTTCTGGTATGAGCGTCTCTACTTATGTTTGTGCGCCCAGTCGAAGGATAGTGTCAATCCCCCTTATTCTCTTAGTCGTGTCACGCAAAAATATGTGTCACTTTGGCAAATTTCTATTCTCTTAGTCAATTTATGTGACATTTGTCACTCGCACGACGATCATCTGTATTCCCTCAGTCACGTTCCAAAAGAAAGTGAGATACAGTGAGAGAGATTTTGTCACTTGCATTTTTGTGGGAGACGCCAACTGACATAGGATGAATATGTAAGTTAAGACCCAAATTTTGTATTGATAGTTCACCGTCTAGTGTTAAAATAACAACAAAGCAACAATTTGAGAGCCTGGTCACTTTAATAGAGGATAATTCCAATCACACCCAGAAGTCCACTTTTTCAAGAAAACGAAACCTTTGCTTTTTTCCTTTTTCTTGGGCTGTCGTTAAAATGTAATCCACCACATACGCGCACCGACATATCCGTGCTCTGACCAAAGAGCATCCAAGAATTATACAAATCATCAAATACAACCACCGAATTGAAATTGATCCCACGCAAGACACAAATCTGCAGCATATTCTGCCAGCTAGTTACATTTTTTTTGGAAGAGAATTTGATTGGTTTCTTGTCACCTCACTTGAATTCAAGAATAGAGACTTTGATGTGAAGTGACGAGGGGAAAATTTGTCACCTCGTCCAAGAGCATAAGGGGGAATGTGTGCAATCCGCTTTGACAACAGATATTCCTCAACATGTGACCAAGTTGTTGTCTGATATGCGTCGAAAAGTCATAGAAAATGACCTGTCCTTTAATTCCTGCCTAATATATTCCATTCACAATGGCAAGCTCAAAGCAATGTGCTGAAAAAAAAAAAAACAAAAAACAGTTCGACCGAGACTTGAATCATGAATGAAAGAAATCAATTTTCTGAATCTTCAATATGACTGGCCAATCCAAGAAATTCGACAAGCAAGTGGGTTCAGTACACTTCCAATACGAGGCTCCTTCGCAGCATCACATTCTCTGACATCCAAGGTGGATGAGTCGCCCTTGGCTCAAAGCAAATGTTCTTTGAGTGGAAACCACTCAGCCAACCCCAAAGACTGACCCGATTTGCATTGATCCCAAAAATTAAAATTCCAGTCGGCGTTGTTACACAAATTTTTCCACCGCATTATCATGCACCAGTGTGCGTCCCTCTCCTCCACGAAGCCTACGACGAGTTTTTGAACCAACAAATCCTCTTGCTAACAATCACAGCAATTAAGGAAATCCTGGAAAACACAAAAACCTAACCAACGGGTCCGTCGTCGGCAGTGGGCGCCTTGGAACAGCGCACTTCCTCAAATCATTGAACCAAAGCAGTTCCCGAGAAGCAGGCGAATTTGAATTTCAAATGATGCCACGAAGCCCATGCTTTTCGTCGCCATCGCCGCACCAGTGGCAAGCTATTGTCGAAACACCATCATTCAAGGATCACGAAGAAACAACAATTTTCGAGAAAACAAAATGTACTCTTTTCGAATAGCATGTCACGTTTGTGACGCGCGTGCATACGTTGGCGTGATACGCTAATCTCTAAGCTCCAAATAACATGCCAACATGGGCTATCCATGCACATACACACGACGAAATAATACATGTATAAACACTCCAGCTCAAGGACGACATGGAATAGTTGTGATTTAAATCAAAATAATTAAGAATCATGCCAAAGTTTGATGGGGGGAGGGGGTATGTATTGGATGCATGCGATTGATGGGGATGTATACAAAATGTTCTTATGCGACACGTAAGGCGGGTTCAAACAAACACACACACACACAGAGAGAGAGAGAGAGCTGTGAACGGATGCAGTGGTGATAGCAGAGGAAGTTTTTTTTAGTAGAAGAAGTAGTAGGAGAAGTAGAAGTAGCATAGTTAATGCGATGGCATAACGAGCAGCACACTCACGCACAAATAGTGTTGTAAAGTCACTGTTTGATGGATGCCTTTTGATCGGCGTACCAGCACCAGATTCTAAACTGGGACTATGGGGCACACGCACACAAACGGATGGCACTGGGGCCATATGTGATGTTAAGTTCACTGTGGTCATGGTGGTGGTGTTGTTGTTTATTGTTGTTGTTCTAACTAAATTTAAGTAATATTAATAATTTTGTTTGTTGTTTTTGTTAATTTTGGGATGCATCTGTGGGGATAAAGGGGGAAGTTACAATTTTAGCTTTTTTTTTTTTTTTGTATTTAAATTAACAATTTTGACATTTCGTTGTGGATGGTGTGTAGTTTTAAATTGCGGACAAGGTCTCAACAAAATTTACCAAGGGATGGGGAATATTTCGACGTTATAGGAAATTCAACAATTTGATTCGGCAGCACTCTTGGTTCAGAAATGTATCTACTTAACCGAGCTTATGTTTTCTCGGTTTCTTGTGAAACTTAAAGACGTGGGACCCTAGTGCGCATTCGCTCGGACAATGGCACAAACTTCGTCGGTGCTGACCGGGAGCTTAAAAGGCAACTTAAGGAATTTGATCAGGGAATGCTAGCTGGTGCCCTCGCGACAAAAAATATAGTGTGGTTTTACAACTGTCCTCTAAATCAGCACGCCGGCGGGTGTTGGGAGCGCCTTGTACGTAGCGTCAAGAGAGCCATAGGACACACATTGTTTGAAGAAAGCCTTCATGAACATAGACTCTATAGGTTTATGTCCGAAGCTGAAAACGTTGTGAACTCGCGACCACTTCTGAACCATTTTCTTATAGGTACATCTAATTCAGACCAGCCGAAGAAAAGTTGTTTGCCATCAGAAAACAATGGCGAAAAGTTCGGCAGATCCAGTACCGGTTTTGGTAGAAGTGGCTCGAGGAGTACCTCCCCGATCTCTGTCGGAGGACGAAATGGTATGGGGGTTGGGGATCTTGTCCTCGTGTGCTACAGCACTATTCATCGATCCAAGTGGCCTATGGGCCGAATAACTAAAGCCTTTGCCGGAAAGGACCTACAGGTTAGAGTCGCCGAAGTGCGGCTGAAGTCTGGTACCATCAAGCGGCCCGCATGCTTGTTGGCCGAGTTGGATGTTGGTGTCGGTGGCGGGGCTGTGGCAGCTCCTTTGTTTTTTACGATTATTCCATACTATCTTATATTATCTTTATATTACAAACGAGGAGGAGACTCATCAAACTAAATATGGGTATATTAACTAGTATGTTTGGGCACACGGTATGCGTGTTTAACACATGCCATTGCATTTGTCCAAGGCCATGACGAGCATAGCGCATAGAAGGAATGTCAGCACATCTTCTTAAATAAGAAACGACAGAAAGGGTGGGAGGTATTGGGACCATCAAAGAGGAAATTACGTTATTTGCTCGTTAGCGCATTCATTTCAAACGTCCCCTGATTATTGTTAATCGCGATGTTTTTGTGAACAATTATGTGCATTAAGCGATAAATTATCAAGTTCAAGAATGGCTTCATTTGTCACCTGAATGCAAATTCGTCTTTCTGTCTGTCATCTGATTTAGTTGGTGTGTCATCATGTTGCGAAATTTTGGTGAATCGATTCTTTGACATTGCTGCCCGCAACACTGGACGGCCATGAACTTCATCCCATAGTCTGAAAAATTGTAAGCAGTCCTACGAAACTTCGTATTTCAATGGCGGACGATGAGCTTCCATTTTGCAAGCCCTTTTGTGCACTATGGTGACATTATTCGTGAAGTAGTTGACAGTACGACGCATTATGGGTCACGAGCACTTGTTGGGACGGAGTGTTAAACCTGTCATGAGAGACCGACTGCAGTCCAGGATTCATGTTTAGTCGCATTGGCACACTGTCTATTACCGTGCGTATGCCCTTGCGATTAATGCCGATCAATGACGCTGACCTCGTCTTGCTCAGCGTCTGTCATAGGGCCCTTACTGTTGCTCCAAGTACAGCCCATGGTTTAGTCTTCTCGATTTTTCTTTACAGAGGTGAGCAGCGTGTACGCATACCGTACCACTCCCAGCTTCGAGTCCCTCTTTACCATTTTCATTTCCTTGGATTCAAGTATGTCCCAGTACCCAGCAGAGGGTCTCCGAGTTCCAAAAGGATATCTCGTTGAGAGCGAACAGCTTCGATGGCAGAACGTCCGATGGTAGTACGGCCTATAGTGCCGCTGTGCTAAGTTTTGGTCGCTCAGCAGCGCAAACTCTGCGAATGAGGATACAAAACTAGATTGAATCCCTCAACTCAGGTTAGGTTAGGTTATAGTGGCTGGCTGCAGAAGACAGTAATACCACGCGGATTGATTCCCCCTAACAATTAAAACCGGTTTAGCTGGCTAATACTGACGCTTTTCAGCTCATTGAGGTTGTTGAAGTAGTAGGCCCCTAGGTGTAAGTATCTACGACCTGCCAACGCGCTACACGAGCAGAGTATGTGATCTGTGGTTTCAACCTCCTCTTCATACATGCAGCTTCTACAGATGTCATTATAGGTGACCCCCAACCATGGGTGCCAATTGTGCAGTGCCCTGTTATGACGCCGGTGAGCGTCCTGACTGAAGATCTGCTGAGCCTGATCAGACTGAGTGATCGATTAATATTAAGCGATGACCATATGTCCCTTGTTTTAAGACAAGTGGTACCTTCTAGCCATTTACGATTAGCGGTGTTGATTGTGTGTATTTTTAGTAGATGGTAGCAATTGACATGGAAGGTGGAATACCTCCTATTGTTTGGTTGGAGGATGTGCCACACCTAGCGAGTTCGTCGGCTTTGCAATTGCCCGGAATGTCACAGTGTCCCGTCACCCAAATGAGGTGTATGTTAAAATGCTCAGCCATCCCGTTAAGAGACAGCCTGCAATTAAGGGATTTTCGAATTGAACATGACATTGTCCAGGGACTTGATTGCGGCCTGACTGTCCGAACAGATGGTGATATCTCTTTAAGATATTACGTTGTTCTTAAACCAGGACAGCGCCTCCTTTATCGCAATGGTTTCTGCCTCGAATACGGTGGAGTGATCAGGGAGCTTCAGGAAGATAGCTATGTTAAGGTCTTGAGAATAGACACCAGCACCTACACCCTCGTCTGTCGTCGACCCATCAGTGAAGATGCGCAGGGGATCAGCCAGCGTCTGATTATCAGATATCCAATCCAGTCTGGAGCGGATGCTGATGGAGATGGTAGTAGGTGGTCGGTGTCGTTAGGGAGAAAGTTGAATTCGTTTAAAATGGTTGAGTTGCCGAAGGAGAGTTTGGACCACAGTCTGACCGTTTTGAGTATCAGGGCTGTGCTGGCTGCCAGCGGTTTACTGAAAGTTTCCAGTAGTGGAAGATAGAGGAGTATATTGAGTGCATCCGCCGGAGTGCTCTTCAAAGCCCCGGCAATGCACATCGATCGAGTCTTTGCACCCGATTGAGCAGCGTGCAGCTGACAGCTGTGTTCAGTGCTGTCCACCGAACTGAGACCCCATACAGAAGTGTCAGTCTGACACCAATGGGTAATGCATGGTTGTAATCCCCATTTGCAGCGTATGGCTTTTTTACAGCTGAACAGGGCAGAAGAAGCATTCTTGACCCTCTCCTGGATAGTGAGTTTCCAGCTTAGCTTATTGTCGATGATGAGACCAAAACATTTCGCACTGGTGGTTAGTTGTAACGTGGCGCCGCACAGCGTGAGGGGATTTTGTACCTTCTGGTGAATAGTACGAGATCCATTTTCTGAAGGTTAACACTGAGAGCGCATGTTTGTAGCCATGCTTCCAACTCATTGAGGGCATTCTGCATTATGTCGCTTAAGGTAGAGACGAATTTGCCAGTTGTTGCCATGGCAACATCGTCCGCATAGGCAATAACTTTACATCCAGTTTCTTGCAGTATTAGTAGCAGCTCATTAACTGCTACGTTCCAGAGAAGGGGCGAGAGTACATCACCTTGCGGGGTTCCTCTATTAACTCCTCTGCGGATCGTACCATCTCCCAGATTAGAGTGGATTACACTGCTGGTGAGTAGCTGATCCCAAAGTTGTTAAGCGCAAGAGAGATTGCCCTTGGTTAGATGTTATTGAATGCATCTTCTATCTCAAGAACTGCCACAAGAGTATATTCTCTGTAGGGGAGAGATTTTTCAATTGTTCCAATTAAGTAGTGTAGGGCTGTGTCTACAGACTTGCCCTTATTGTAGGCATTCTGCGCAGGTGAGAGGCTGCACGAAGGACAGTTTGCCTGATATATTGATCTCTCAACTTAGTTCACTCAAAACTAAATTAACATCAATTCATTGGGTTCTTGTATCTGAGTTGCCTGGTTTGATGATGAAAGTGTAACGGATCTTTAGTATACAAGATTATGTATTAGGGTTGGACCGTCAAAGTGTAATCGCTCAGCAGGCTCTGATCAGCCAGTAGTTTCAAAAGTACTCTTCCTTTTCGAACTCATAAAGTGTGAATAAATATTACCAGTTCAATGTTATCTTTTATTGAAGAGAGCCACGTGCAGTCTGCATGATAACTACCTTCGATTCCATTGGGGGCATGCTTACACATCCGGGGTACTCCTTGGCATTTCGAGTGGGTCATATATACGACAGAATGACCTATAAAGTCCACCGCACACATTCGAAGTATCATCCCATTAAGCTCTGTTATTGCTTTTCGGTGAAATTTCATCCAACAATGGCCGTAAGCACACCGCAATGAACTATACACTTTGCGGTTTTGCGATGTACAATTTGGAATAATAAATATTTTAGATCAAAACCTATTTCTCTGGATAATGCTTCCTCAGCAGGAGAATGTACCCATGTACGCTGCGTGACAATAATAGATCCAAATCATCATGACCACAGACAAGGTCATTCATTGACCAAATAAATAGATCTCACTTCTCAGAAAGGTCGAACTCGGGACATGCTCAGACAAGAGCCAAAGTTTTATTTTTTTGTTTTGGAACACACCCCTCTCGGGGCGCCGCCGTGTCGGTTAAATGCATGACTCTAGAGGGTTATCGCGAGGAGCGTATCGTGAAAACAAATGGTCGTGACTGAATTCATCCTTTAGTGCTGCGGTAGCAAGAAAAAGTTTTCTACTCACTGAATGTTCATCAACCGACAGCAGTGTAATTACCCCGTGAAATGTTGGGGGTGAAAAATGCCAAGGCAGACATCTGCTCATCCCTGACCACCGACAGGAGGCGAGGTATTTTATTGCTCGATTTAAAGTGAAATAAACTAAATGCATCTGACAGATATTAATTCCAATTAAGGGGGGTTTTTATTGGGCAATGAATCAAAATGAGTGAGGCCCTGCTGCTTCGTGTTGTTCTCTTGTCTCTCTGCTGATGAGGTGTTGAAAGCCTTCATACACATCGGAGTGGGGTAGTCTGAAGGCAAAGTATTTTGAAATGCTATTTGCATTGACAACAGAGAATCCACACTTTGTGTGATGAAGGGAATACATTTTTGTGAAGGCTTCTTAGCGCAGACGATGCATGCCCATGTATAAACGTCTTTGCCAGTGAAGCAGTTTCTGTATTTGTACATCTCGTCGGTATGAATAACTGCGACATATATCAACCGATTGATTTGAATAGACTTATTTTTGAAACGTCCATTCAGTACAATGCGGCCAGGCAGTCCCTCGATTGGTGGACATTGAACCTGATTTTTAGGCAAGCAAATTTGATGAGCGACGAGTCCCATTTCACACCCTCTGACATGATAGCAATCCGCACGAAGTCTATGAATCACCATTCCATGACGAAAGCGTGACTGCTTGGCACGGCGTTGGCGCCAAAACCATTTTTCTTCAGAGGTGGTGAGGAGGATCGATATATGTGTATGTTAACCCATAAATGTGTGAAAAAGGTCGGAACGTTTTTTGGTTTCAATAAGACGGTGCGCCATGCCACATGCGCAGCAACAAATGTTAATGGCAATTTTGTTACATGACTGACAAGTTTGTCTACTTGTTAGTTCTCTGGAATGGCGCAGTGGGAGGCAATGATTAAAAACAACAACATTCAGAGATGAGCGATAGCTTCATTCTAGCTTGGAGTTAAGAGAAAACCAGTGTTGTGACTGTCTCCTGGCTTACAGTGATATGCTGATACCACCAGCTTTCAACGCTCTGGTGTGGTAGGGTTGCCATGGCTGTCTAGGCTAGCCAAGGAAATGTTTAAAAATCCCGGACTTTGGAGGGCATCGTCTACCTTAAAAAGAGGTCCATGAATTCGAACTAAGATGCAGTTTGACACTTAAGGGACATTTTATGTTTTCCATCAGATTTGTATTCGGTCTGTTTTTCTTTTAAATTCAGGGTTCGATGATTTTTTTTTTATTTTCAAAATTAGGGAAAAAGGAAGATTTCTTAAAAAGCTTTACGAGTTTCCGCGACTGTCTTAAAAAGAAGGTGCCCTCCAAAAGGACGCATGGCCACCCTACATGATTTTTATTTTAGCGAAGTAATGTACTTGCTGTTTTTCCTACCGCCGGTCCAAATTTTACAGCCTTCCCCACACTGAGTCAGGTAGTCGTAATTCTGATATTTGATAGTTAGTGACTTCAGAAAAAAGAGCTCTCAGTATATACGAGGAAGGACAAGATATATGAGCAAAAATCTATGAGCTGTACAAAAAAGGAGATAAAGCACACAGAGGAATATCCGTCCTCAAAACTGTATTCGGCGAATTCGACCACGTGTCAAATCAAACACAGCGAATCACAGGGATGCTAAGTACGGTACTAAGGTACTAAGTATATATTGATGTTGAGGTTTTCATAATGGAACCCTAGCCAAAAGCACACGAGGATCTTTCGCAAAGTACGGAAACGCGAAGAATGAGGGGACTGTCGCGGTCGACTAAGACGCCTTCCTCTAAATGGGGCATGCACAGAAGTGCATGAATTGAGAGAAATATTTTCTTCAAAACACGTCAAAGGTAATTGAACAAGGCACGATATTCCCCAGAAGGTCAAAGCAAATGACACGTTCGGAACAGCAGCAGGCACATAATCATCATTTAGTTGTATTCCAAATGTCCAGACGGGTTTTAGCACTTGCTTGTATCTAAGCAATTTGCTGTAATTACTTGGAATATTTTTCAATAAGCCAGTACATGCCTTTATACCTTAAGTGAAGCTCTTCGCTTTTCTTTTTGGCGTGCTCCTTCCATTTAAGACATCGAGAGTCATCGCACAGGATTTCGCTTCATTACGGAAGGGTATTTGAAATTCTATATCCAAAAAAAGGGGGCTGAAAAATGTATAGTAATTCATCAATTAAGAACGGCTGGGTCGATTTGGCTCAAGGTTTTTTTTTCGTTTGTTCATAATTGCAAGAAGAAGATTTTAACTAAAAAAATTTTAGGAAAACCCGCCGGAAATGTCAAGAAATTGTAAAAATCGAGAAAGAGAATCATAATAGTACAAATATTACGATCAATTGCAAAATCCAATGCGATATTCATCAATTCAAAAAAGATCCGAAAATAAGTTTGAGTGTGAAAAGTGAGGTTATCCAATTTGATTGCCAAACATTCAATCCGTAATTTTTTTTTTGAAGAGAATTTTCTTTTGAATGCGTTTAGTGAGAAAAGCCTTTGTTGTTTACTTGACTAGTGCCTCCTATTAGGCGATTAAACCTTGAACGACGCACACTTCGTGCAGTAATTAGTCAGAATGTCCGTGATAATCAAACGTGCAGAAGAGTATGAATGGAGACGTGCCCATATTGCACAGGTTCGAGCTGCGCATTTACAACCTCAAATTCGACAGCATGTTACAAGAAGGACCAGTCGTAAATGTAGACTTGAATGGCGCTACTTTCGAATACGATTCCGCAATCGCCTGCAAAGATGTTGGCTGCTTTGATATACGTTCATTGTCTGTCGTATGCAAGCAGTGCAATGCATTGAAGAGTGAGGACGTCGATTGCTTGAATTTCATTAATCAAAGTCAAATCGCTGGAGACCTGCATTCGTACAAATCCGTTAATAAGGGGACCGACGAGTATGAAGCCAAATATCCGACGGAACTTTTGAATTCGATTGATGTGCCAGGAACTTCGCCGCATAATTTACAGCTGAAGACGGGGTCTGTTATAATCAAGTTACGGAATCTGAATCATCCGAAATTGAACAAGGGTTCGCGGCGGTCCGTCAAGAAACGGTCCGAAAGAAAAAAAGGAGAGGAAGTCCTTATTGCACGAATTCCGATTATTCTAACTGATTCAAACGGATTCAGTTCCCGTTCGATTGGCTTTTGCAATGACAATCAAAAATCTCAAGGCCAATCGCTGGAAGTGTGTGGGATTAATCTCGAAGTTCCCTGTTGGTGTTGGCAAGCCGTATTCGTTGGTTGTTTTTCCGCCCATTTCAATCTGTATGGAGTTTATCTGAAGACGTTGAATTGGAGAGAGAAGTAGTTCTTGGGGACCGCTAGTTATTTATAAAAACGGACAAGTTATTCACATTCTTATACGTAAAATCAATATGAACGAATTCAGCTTCATTAAGTTCAATTCGCTGATTGTTCGTCCATTTATGTACCCGGTCTAAAGCATTTTGTAATTTTCTGGCTCACTCCGATTAAGGTTATACCAAAGAAAGTATTAAAAATATACTAAACTTATTTCAAAATAAAGGACGAAAGTTACAAAAGATACGTTTCGTATATGAATTCCTTCAATCCAAGAAATAAAGAACTTTGCTCGTCTGGAAGATCACATCAAAGGTGCTGTCCTTCCAAAGTCTTCAAAGACTAAACCCCTTGACCTAGCACTGTGAAATCCTCCTGTGCTTAGCTGCGGTTTTAGCCAGAACTCTTAGTCGAGAAACTCTTGCCAAACGCGTCTGAATAAAGAAAATAAAACTGCTGCATAAGTGTAAAACTTTGTTGTAGTAGAAATATATCTTATAGAAAGGATTTTTTTTCTGGATATAAATCCTATGTCGAAACGGTCCTATAGATAAATTTTCGCCTACAAGCGTAAAAGAAAAATAATTAATTGAAATGATTTGACTACATATTTACTTTAACTAAAAAACTTCATCACTAAGCCTAAATAACGCAAAATCCCCTAAAATGACGTCAAACTTCAATACAACACCATCCACAACTGTCGATCATATTTATCGCATTTTTTTTCCGTTAGACACAAACTAATTTCTAATTCAAATCAAAAATCGAAGCACAAAAAAAAAAATAACAGGTACAGAAATAAATAAGAATATTTATACATGTACATATATAAATATTAATCACAACATATTTACACAGTGACTACGTGTGAGTCATTGTTGGCATATATTTATATTTATCATTTGGCTCACAAAGAAAAAAAGACAGACAAGAATAGAGAAAGAGAGGGAGAGAAACAAACAGATGTACAGGGAGGCAGAGTAATAGCGATCGAGACCGGGGACTTCACTTTCAACTGGCTTTCATCACAAAATACAAAAAGCCGAAAACAATGAACCAAACTCCAGGATCAAAGTGTACTCAAGGCGATAACCAAAAATCAAAAATCAGACAAACTTAAAACGCACTGAACACAGGTTGTGATACGAAAACTGCATATCGCGACGTCACGCTTCAAAAACTCAACAAAACAACTGTGAACTTCTCGAACTCTGTCCTAATGATTACAGAGTTTGCATAACGGTAAACGATTTCAGTGTGATTAATATATTTTTTTTTCTTATTTTCGTTCGATTTCAAGACAAACAATTGCATATGGCATACTTGAATACGTATGCAATTGTGAGGGAAAAGAAGGGGAACACAAGGGAGGTTTATTATACAAACCATCTTTCACAGCTTCTGTATTTTGATTTTGATTCTGATTGACGACAAACGCAGAGTTCTCCTCCTTTGTGATGCTCATGTAGTAGCAGGTGTCGTCCTTCTTCATGATGTGCCGCGGTCCCGGATTCAGTAAGATCGTGTCTTCGTAGAATTCGGGTAATTCAGCGGGTCGAACTCCGACTAGTGCTACTCCGTATCTACAGGGGAAGAAAATAACAATGAATCAGCGTGTTTTTTTTTTTTTGTATACTCTAACAGGGTGACATAAACATTTTGGGAATAAAAAAGA
Source organism: Eristalis tenax (assembly GCA_905231855.2). Classification (NCBI taxonomy): domain Eukaryota; kingdom Metazoa; phylum Arthropoda; class Insecta; order Diptera; family Syrphidae; genus Eristalis; species Eristalis tenax. The sequence goes on from HG993127.1 coordinate 41,126,390, forward strand.
TGAATTCAGGCTGAATTCAATTCGTCCAGTCAACAATGTTGAAGCGCAATGAATCAGTTGCGGCATACCTCTCTGTTTATTTTTCCTACATTAATTTGTTATGTAAAAACCTTCTCTTGCAGGCTCAACTTTCGCAACACTGAGTTCGTCAAGCTCAATTTTATGCTCAGCCATGCTGACATTAATATAGAAACTCCCCTGTCGTTCTTCTATTCCGCCATTTCCGGTTGCCTTGTGAAAGCTTACAAATACTATACAAATGTTTCCACTAAGCCTCCTTGGTATAATTAAATTCATAACAAACAATCTCGTGAAAGCCAAAGGACGACTACAACTCAGGCCTAGATGGGCTGCCAGCAATTGTTCTACAAAAATGTGTGAGGCACCTGGCTACACAATTGGCAATGCTCATTCTTCACTGCAATTGTATATGCTCTCCTTCCCAACACACGGCACACGACAACTACGAACCTTCCTGAATTTGTGTCTCAAGCATTGGTCGCATTTGAATAATGCAAATAAGTCAATGGATTTGTGTTACACAAAGTTAATACCCCTCATTTCATTCCATTTGTCGTGTCACATGCCATTTCACAGAGGCCTGCCTCTGTATGGGTCATGAGAACTTACCAACCTTCCGCCAAGGAGGTGTTATTGGAACTGCCTCCATTGCAACTGGTGTTTGCAGAATGTGCAAATAAAACAAGAATGGATGGGAAAGACATCGAGCAAATTCGATGAACTTGTCAAAAAGCTACCACGCTTGGTCCTCCGAAGGCTGGAGAGATTAGAAAATTTAATTTCCAAAAGAATTTCACAGCTCAGCACCAAAAAGGACTTGAGCAATGAATCCATAACCTACAGACTGAGCTGTTACACGATCAAGTGGTAAACAGACGGATCAAGAACTGATGGAGGAACAGGGGCAGGAGTATTTGGACCAAGGACACAATACTTCAAAACAATGGGCAAACTCACGAGCATCTTCCAAGCGGAAATCTGTGTTATAGACAGATACGTTAAAATTAATATTGATAGGAACTACACACATAGGGACTACGCCATATTTGCAGTAGATTCGTATCTCATTAAATCCAAGATTGTGTGAGAATGTCTACAGAGGAATAAGGAACTGAGCAACAGATAGAAGGCATAGAAGGCAATGAAATGGCCGACTCCCTCGCTAGGAAAGGAGCATCGAAACCTTCCATAGACCCTGAGCCATTCTCTGCAATAGGCGACCATGTCTTCAGAGAAGAATTCAGGGAACTAGAAAGAATGTACCAGACAGGAACATGGTATAACGCTCACTGCATGAAACAGGCCACAACAAATTCTGGGCCTTTACAACCGGAACAGATTTGAGACATGCATAGAAATTAACAAAAACAACCTCCGCATTCTAAAAGGCTACTGCAGACTCGGAGAGCACCCACGGGAACTATAGATATCAGGCAAAGATTTCTGCAGATTCTGTGGAGAATCTAGTGAAATCCCAGGACACATACTATATGAGGGGACCTGAGAGAGAGCACGGTAGTAAGCGGACACAATAGATCTTAAGGTCGCGGTGCAACATACCCTCAACAGTAATCGGCCATATTATCATGAAATCGCATCTCTCTATCTACGCAGTCGACATGAGAATCTACTTGATCATACCGTCTCGCTTCGACTTATAATCTCTCCAAAACGACCTAAATAGATATTTTGTTTGGTGTCAGAAACACCAAAAATCACCAAACCACAAAATCTACCAAAATCGAATCGAAACTATTTCCTCTGCAATGAACCAGTGCCCTCAGTTTCATCTTTGTGCGACTTAGGCGTTATCTGTGATAGTGAGATTCACTTTCGTTCCCCTATAATTATAAGAAGTTTGTACCAAACGCGCCGCTAAAGAATTTTCGAGTCCCTATGCCAAACACCTCTGTACATACTATGTTTTAGCACTGACAGTAAATCTTTGACTTACAAAATAAAAAGAAATGGTCCTAACTGTGATACCTACGGGACACCGTACTCGACCTTTACTTCATCACTCACATCTTCTCAAATGTTTACTGGGAATGATCTGAAGCTGAGATAGTTTCCAAGTCATGCTTAAATGTGACTACGTAATCCAATCCATTTAAGCACGTTTGGAATTCGTGAAAATTGATCTGGACTCATGTTGATCAGGTTCGTTATTACGGCAGATGGATTGCGGATTTTGTGCGTTGGATTTCCAAGTCTTTCGGCCATTTCCCGTCTATTATTTATTCCCGCTGATTTGTTGCACTTCAAAGAAGTGCGTGCCTCTGCACCGGATGCAAGTTCGGCATGAATTGACTGACATTTTTGACCACAACGTTACCATAGACAGATATATTTCTCAGGTAGTCAAGGTGTACAGTACGAATAATAATACTAAATTTCGAAGAACTCTTGCCAATCGTTTGTTTCAAGACTACCCTCAAATGTATCCCTCTCTAGAAGGGCGCTAACGCTGGCGCGATAGGGCTCCATTACTTAAATCATTGCTGGCTCGTTGTGTTAGGCCAACCACGCCAATGTCATCCGCGTATACTAAAACCTGACTGGACCTTTAGAACATCTTGTCGTGGTCAGTGAGATTCGCACGACCCGATGACGTTATTCAAAATTATTATAGCCCGTCGCTTTGCTCTTTGTTTGTTTTTTTTTTAAGTCTCTGATGCACTTTAATCAATCAAAACAAATCAAGGACGGTGAATAATTCAACACCTGAATAACAATCTGAGAAAAAAAAAATACCTCAACCTCTCTCAGAATTTGTATATCTTGATTGTTTTAGAATTGTATCATTGTGCACATTATTTTACACTATTTGGACATTCTTGTCTCGACTTTCGCTGTCACACTCAACCTGTTCTTTGTTCATAACAACAAAAGAAATAAATACACCAAAGCACTGAAGGAACAAAAATACAATACAAAATTCATTAAAGATATAAGAGATCAGACACCCGATATCAGATATCCTGGATACGGTTCATATCAGTTTCAATGTTAGATTCAATTATTCAGTAATGGAAAAACGCTGTTTACTCACTTTCGATGCGAATGAAAACTGGCGTACGTAAAGCTCTTCCCCTCATATTCACCGAAGAAGCGACTGTCTCCAAGGACGATGTGATAAATTTCATTTCCAGAGCACTTCCCATACAAACGATGCCATTCCTCGGGTGACTGCTGTCCTTCTCTGTGAAATTAAACGAACACAAAAAAAAAAACAAAAAGAATGAAATTAATTTCGCAATTAAGAACACATACGAGTACACTTCTGGTTCGGGGACGGATGGTGCGCATAAGGAAGTCTTTCCTCCATGGACACACAGCGGCTGGGTGGTCTTTTGCAAATAGAGTGCTATATGTTTGCCTTAATGACTAAGCCTCAGAATGGTCAGTTAATTAGCCGTTAAATGTTTGTGCCCGAGGACGAAATATTTTATTTAAATATTTACTAGGGAATCCAAGGACACGACCGGATGACCGGTGTGAGGGTGTGGACGACTCTACGGTTACCACAATGCTTGGAGAATGCCTTACAGCAACACCGCCGGTAAGGGCGAGTCATCAGTTGACAGGCTGCAGGTGGGGGAGATATTTATTCACTGAGGTTCAGTCGTTTACACCCTCTAAGCAGGAGTGGGGAAGACTGACGAATGAATGTGTGGTGGGGAGTAATTCCAAGGCGTCGACGGAGGAATGCGAAGAAGTTGGTACCAGGGTGGTAATGACGATTACTTAATCATTTTGTGAGAGTGGAGTACATTGCCCGAGTTGGAGATCGTTGGCTTGCTGAAAAGAATGGTGGGAGTGGGAACCTGAATCTCACTGGGTGGATTGAGAATGTGTATGGGACTACTTGTAGCTGGTCCATGTCTCCAAACGGGCAGTGAATAGGTGGGGGATGTGTGTGTTCAGAAAATCTGGACTGTGAAACCTGTTGCCAAAAATTTAATAATAATAACAATAAGAGTAATAAAACAATAATAATAATAATAATAATATGGGTGGCGCGACAATCCGAGGTGATCCTGGGCCTAGCTTCATCAACAATCAATCGTGTTATGTGTGCTATTGTTATTTCACCAACGGGATGGGCCTGCAGTTTCATTCCGCCTCTGAACGGCGAAGTTTGAGAAGCTTTTTCTAGACAGGGGTACTCTTTGAGCATTGTCAGTGCCTCGAATGAGGTAGACGCACCAACCCGCTACGCCACGGCGACCAACATTTGAATTAAAACCATATTACAACATCAATAAACTGTAAACCAGACCCATCTTGCCGAAAATTGTTGGATGCCTTAGTTATTAGTCAGCTATCGTAAAAACCTGGGCCCGGCATTTAAAAAACACCATATCCTGAATTAAAAGTCACACTAGACCGTTTGGACATCCTGAGTGCTCGAACGAGCGCAAAGAAATTCAATGAACCCCCTGTCTGCGGGAGCAGAGTCTCAATAACATTTTTTAAGTGTCATCTTACACCGAAGTCAATGACGTATCGAATAGCCTTGGTAATGTCGTTAAGAAAGCGATTGGCAAGAATCTACTATTGCTTAAAAAATAGTGCGTATACGCCACCAAGACAAGACGTCTGTAACAAAAGAGCGTAGACAATGGATCTGGTAGCAAGCTAGTAACGAAATTATTCAGTAATATTCGGTCACTTTCGAGCTTTCACAGTCCATTGGGATGGCTTTGGGAAGTCCTAACTACGATACTATTGATGGTGCTTTCGATAATTGGAGCCACAGCCGACTGAATTCTTGAAATCACCCGGAGAATGGGCCTGTGAAGATTTCGATGAATCATGTCTTCAAATGTTAATGAAGCAAAGACTCCAAAATCCACAGAGATCAGGGGAAAATATTGCCGCGTACGAATGTTAATTTCCAAGGAACGCACGAACGGAGTAACTCACAGCGGAAAACCACACAAACTGCTTGGAATAGGATTGACCAGAATGAAATACACACATCCGCGACAGTCACATTAAAGATTTGAAACCATTTTCCAGAAGCCACTTTAAAGCTTTAAGATCGTCCATCTCCACACCCATCACCTCATTAAAATTCTCTCGTTGCTCCTGTTGGTCTAGTAGTCAGACCCCAGTTGAGCAAACAAAATAAACATAGCACATCAATCCACCCGACAAAGCCATGCTTCAAAATTAATTGCATGCCATTCCGCTTACATCCTCCACCCAAGCTAAGCCACACTAACCACCAACGTACCCCGAGCTAACACGTGTCTAAATCGTTTTTAAAAATTCATTCATCCGACTTACTGTCCCCTGGAAGTGTGCAGCAGTAGGGTGACCAGCGTACTCGCACCCGGACAAGTGCAGTTATTGGCCAACAGAGCGTATTTGAACTCGTCCTCGCAGACCACATGTTCGGCAAACTTCACGTGCAGCTTGTGTTCAGGTCTGTGAATGATACGTTTTTATTAATTGCAAAATGATTAAGTTCCACGCGAATATGATGCAAATGAATGGATACTCACCGAAATATCTGCACGTACTGCGGTACATTTGGAGCGAAATCCTTAACCGCCCAGGAACGTAGTATCGTGTGCTCGTCAGCAGCAGTCTTATCCGCGTAGTTCCTAGCAGCCAAGATGAAACACGCCTCGGCTTCGTTCATTCTCGCCCGAGCTAGGTCACCGTCTTTCAGGCACGATCCCTAGAAAAAAACAAACATAATTATCAAATAAGCTTCGTTCACTGCAGTCATTGCAGTCGCTCGACGCGGCGGCAGAGCCACCCGTCGCAGGATGCGGTGTGTGTGTGTGTGCCTGGAGGGGAGTAATCAAATTAGCTTGAGTTTCACAAACTACTCCTCAGTTCCTCCACAATTCTTGGGTGCACTTGGTGTCAACAAAATTGAGAAGCGTCATTAAGCTTCCATTTATTCATTAAATCGCCGTTAATGCAATTTCGCGTTCGGTGGTCGGTTTATATTTTGTTTGACGTTTACTCGCCGCCTTGCAATGGGTTGAGGGAGAAGGCAGCTGCACTGGTTTATAGAATATTAATTAATTAATACACGATAAAGCGGACATTTTTAGCACTTTGCATTTTGTTTAAACTTAATTGAATTGGGAAACTAAAATTGAGTTTACTGAGCGGAAAATTGCGAATAGAGATTGAGAGAGAGAGAGAGAGAGAGTAAAGACTTTAAAAAATGGGATAGTGCTTGGATTTAAGGAGTAGGTCAGGGCAGTGATAAATTGCGATTCCATCATCCCTAAGGAAGCAGAAGCCCCAGCCCGTGCTGCGATTTGAAATAATTGATATTTTGTTTACCTGAATGTAAATTACTCTCTGGGCCCAAATGGGCACCTGAAGGATCATTCGCATCGTTGTGTCCAATTCCATTGGACTCAACAGCACCACGTAATAGTCCTGCAGGAGTGGATGTGCATAGAACTCATTTAAGAAATCCATAATTGTGTCCGCGTGCAGGGTGGTTGAACAGACGACTACGTGCTTTTCACTCTGCGCTCGATGTGATGAGTAGCTTCCGCCTAGTTTCTGTCGCTCCATCCATGTGAAGGCCAGTTGTTCGAACTGATGAGAGAAGGATGAAAGGAAAACAAAAATGATATAAGTAGCTTAAAAATTTGGTGTTTGTCTGTGAAGTTATTTGAAGGATGTGTGCCAGGCATGGTGGGTATGATTTTTTATGTTTTGATTTTAACTGATCATGAGTGGGCTTTTGAAAAGGGAGGTTCATCGGATCGGGGGATATAAGCCTGCAACAGATTTAGCCTTGGATACATATTTTCCTATTTTCATAGAAAGTCCTGTTCTACTGAGAGTTTATGTGTTCTCGTTTTTAAATATGTGATTAACCTGGCTTCAGATGTGCTGTCGCAATTTGCCTTTCTTGAGGAATTAGTGAACAGTTGACTTTGTATGTTTCCTATTTAAGAGAATGTCACCTAATTAGGTATGTTAGTGAGTATGACTGAATTTTAAAGTGGCGATGCGGCATTTTGGCCTCAATCAACGAACTCTTAATAATAATAATATATTTGGGTTAATCGGGACAGTCACAAAAGCCGGTACGACAGATGAGCACACGTTCTTAGTGGCGGATATAGTTGACGAGTTGATTCTGGGAGCGGATTTTATGGTTAGGACCGGCATTACTTTGGACCTTGAGCGGAGAATTCTGAGATACCTTTGAATGTCGGGGAGAGCAAGTCTACGAGGGTCAATCAGGTCGTGGCGGAAAGGGACTCCAGAATTCCGCCGAATTCAGAGTACGACTTCTGGGTAAACACAGAGTACGATTGTAAGATCCGCACCTTGTGGGAAGTGGAAGCCGAAGATCAAACACCAGTCACGAACATAGTCGTCGGAAGAACCTTCATACAAGCCGATGAAGGAGAGTCGCTAATGGAGAAGCAGTGCTCACTGCAACGGATTGGAAAGGAGCTGGAGAACGATCCGGATCTATCGACAACTTTCAAGAGCATAGAACATGGAGCTAAATCGACACAAGAGGGAATGGCAAGGGAAATGCTGTCGCCAAGGCATGCTGGGCTGGAAGAGTGTATATGAGAGTGCAGAGGGAAATCACAAGGGATCAAGTGGAGGACATCTGGACATCACAAGGAGAGCTGAGTTAGCGGAACAGGGGTTCCATGGAGTTGGATACCAGTAGTCAGTGAGAGAAGGGATCCAGGCAAGTGATATTTGCGTAAAGGGCCCACAATCAGGAGGCCATGGAAAAATGCAGCAGCTCAACGCTGGGGCATTAGTAGGAAGGGGCGCAATGGATGCACAGACAGCCAGGAACGGGCCATCGTTTCAGGAAGAAGGTTTGAGCCATGTTCAGCGAAAGGTAAAAGGGTGTGCACAACTTCGAACTGATGACGAAAAAGCACAGAGTGACGTTTTTGACGAGCGGCCATTGGCGTTGCTTCACAACCCGCAAAGGAGCAAATGACTTCCACGAAGGTTACAAACACATTGGGATCATCCCCCACCATACAGGCAGGAATTCTGAATCTTATTCGGTTGCGTAGTGCGACGTGAATAGTACACCGTGTATAAGATGAGATAATCAGGAAACCAACCATAACAAAAACAAAAACGCCATCTATACGCAATTAGAAGAACGATCAACTCGGAAGAGTTTTCACGAAGGTGTTGTACATACTGCAAGAATGGATGTCGCCACCTATAAAATGATACATTACAAAGAATCATGTATATAAGCGTCAGCGGGGAAATTCAACAGACTCGTGGCGACAGAAAGAAACCAGTATTGGTGCAAAGAGGCCAATAGTTTTGTAGTAAAGTAATAGTGGTTGTTAAGGTGGATATCACTGTTTGCAAAATAAATTCGTGTATATCGTGAATAGTGAACTTTTGTGTTTCATTAGTCCCAATCCAGGGATCGAACCCTGTGTGTGTTAAAAAGAGCTTACATTGGTCTTACCATGAAGCAATATTAATCTGAACAGCCGTGGGTGAGAAAAACAATCCAAAAAATTGTTCTTACCCCAGTCATAAGGATGCACGTCAAGGCCGGTTTATTTCTGTGCTATTCTAAATTCCAGCACAGCACTTCGGATTGTAACACTCATTATACCATATTGAATCATTGATTTAGGTCATGTTCGGTGGGATGCTGACAACGAGAGCGTGGATTTTACCGCCTACGACCTTCAGTTTATTCATGTATGACAGCATATCCCTCTCCTTTCGAAGTCTTTTTTTGTGGAAACTAAATTTACACTGTGTCCGGCCACGACACAGCACGTATATAAATAGAATAGACAACTTGGGAGGTATGAGGAAAAATAGGAAGTGCACCGTGGATGACTTGGGGCTAAAACTTAGAGCTGAATGGTTAAGAATTCTCCATGACACCATTCAGAACCTGGTAGTGGGTGTATAGGTAAAAAAACGAAACGCTTTCTTTCAAGTCGACTTCGTATCTAGGGATAAAGGGCTGATTTCGTTCACTTTTCATCTCTACATTTAAGACGTTTGCTTCCGGAGAACTTTTTAGATAAGGTTTAGTATAAAACGGAAAATAAATATATGTATGAGTATGTTCTCGTATGAAACACATCCAGAGGAGTCACATGCTGTGCTTGTGTATGGCATGCTAGTGTATGGCACAAAAACCGAAACTGAGACTTACCTGCGTGGGAAGAACGATCAATGCGACGCATATCATTATGACCATATACAGTTGCGAGGGCCAGATATCGGGCACAAAGTCTCCATAGCCAACTGTCGAGAACGTCACCACCACGTAGTAGGTGCTCTGAAATAAATTCAAATGGCGATGTCCGGCTCGTTGGAAGTGCTGTATACCGCATACGCTGTGGGTGGGGAAAATGAGAAAATATTACTTAAGGTTAAGTCCTTTGAATATGTAGAGAGAACAAATGTATTAACAAAAAGATGGTGATTGATTGTGAAAGCCCGAGCAAACTGTGAGTCGCACTAAAGTTAGTCTTCTTTAGTCACTTTGGGAACATTTATGGGTAGCTTTGTAGGCTCATAGAGGGCCAGGGTCTAGCTTCTCCAGCAACTACTCGTGTTGTGCGTGTTATTGTTCTCTTACGAGTGGGCACTACAGTTTTATGACGGCTCTGAACGGCACAGTTTCAAGAGCATAGTTAGTGGCTGGAATTAGGTGATTTGGGAACATGTCTAGGGTCGATAACTGAACACACAGAAAAAACACGTTGTCTTCCTTATCCCCTTATCCAACCCTGGAAAAAGGATGCAACAGACATTTTGACAAGGAGTCGAATTCTGCAGGCGTGTTTGAAAATGGCAATTCGTTCGAACATGTGGTCTTGCGAGATTTGCGCTACAGTCCGGAGTGGAAATGGGTCTGAACCAAAAAACCTCTCCAGCCAGCACTATCTTTCGCCAAATGCCTCCAGTTGGGCACACCAAGTTGGTGGAGGTCCTTCTCCACTTGTGTGCGCCAACTCGTTCGACGACGTCCTCTGTTGCCTTGTCCCATTGGGTCGGAATCGAAGAGAGGGAGAGAGATAGAGATCTGCTCCCTGATTGAAAAAATGTAGAGGATAAATATCAGACAGGGACCCTGGTACATCATCGTGAATCACCCGTGAATCTGAATGAAAAGTTGAGCCGCATAAATACGTCAAGACTGTATAACTGCATTGGAATTCAACACTAAACAAATGAAATGTGTTCATATCGACAAGGGCGGTAATCAATTACGATATGCAAAGTCAAGGTGGATCTCGTACAAACATGAAGAGTATTCCATTTTCAAATCGTTTGCATCATCCCTCTGCAAAGAGTACTTTACGTACCTCGTAAAAACTAGACACAGCAACGTCGCTGATAATATTGTCAGTTGCTGTGATAAGGCTGACTGAGATTTTTGCATCGCTCGATGGAGGTCGTTCTGAAAAGAAAAATAACAAAAAAAAAAAAAAAACACTCATTATACAAGGGCCATCTTTGGAGTACTGGCGTTCAGTTTCACTTCATCAACTTACGAACATATTCTCCAACGACCTCTTGGCGAGCCAACAATTGAGAAATATCGGTATGAAAAGGTTTCTCAGGGGCGGCCATAATATCTAAAATACACAAAAGACACCCGCAATCAATACAAATCTCCCTCCCCGTTTGTCTGCGCACAGTTTCTCCTACTTACCGTAAGTGCAAAAGGTATTGTCGTAATCAATTCTAAGATAAAATGAAACGAAAGTATCTGTTGCCATATGTTTCCCTGTGAGTCACGAAAATGGGGAAAAAAAGAATAAAGATACAATTGATGAGATTACAGGACGTGCGTGTTTTCACATACCTTATATCCTAGATAGGTGAGTAAAACTGCTTCTGTTAACGACACTAACGCTAAAATTAATTGCACGGCCCACAAAACTGTCGGCCGATTTACCCAAAGTATCGCTTCCCAATTTATAATTGGATTCTCCTGGAACTCCTCTTCAGTTAACTGAGCCGATGCCAGGAATTCCGTTTTATTACTAGGTAAACAGCCATAACTAGGAGATAGACGTTTTTTGTGTTTTTTTTTTTTGTGTCTCTTGATGTAGATATGTATCTCAGCGGCACTTACCATGTTGCAAATGTTGGATTCGTATCCGTTATCACACGTAGTATATACAGAACACATGCTAGTAATTTAAAAAACAAGTCAGCTATTCGTATTCGTAAACCTGTCGAAGAGAGAAAAAAAACGAACGATGACCCCATAAGTAAGGCTTTTACACACAATCACATTCACACACACAAGCACAAGAAGCAAAAGCGAAAAAAGGGCATAAATCTTATTGTTCAACGTTACCCTTGCGAATAATCATTCTAATAAAAAAATACTGAAATCCCAACAAGGGATTCAGCGCCGGACATCCAGCCGACGGAGGACTTTAGCCGGACCGGAGGCCAGCCATTGTGTGTGTCAACCAACCAAATGAAGTGAATTGGAGCATTAACCATCTGTTTTCCCGGTTCGATTGGTCATTTGAGTAGGAATGTCAATCGTTTATGGGCCGAGCGTGAGTGTGACTTTTCGATACAAATCGATATGACATTTAAGAGAAAAAAACAAATACTACCTCAAACCACTACCACTTTCCTTGGTTGGTTTTTGTAAGCGTGCATTTCGATTTGCTATCTGGATTCCCAAGGGTGGAATATTCAATTCATTAGCCGTAGCAGATTGGTATTTATAGTGGTTAACCTGTGTGTGAGCTGATCTGGGCCAGTGGGGTGAGTGGAAGGACTCTCATACCCTCGTCTTATTAGAGAGAGGTTATAAATGGAAAAGTTTTCGAAGAAAAGGTTAAGTGCCGGATGATTCACCGCAGTATGGGAATTTTAAAGTTTCTGAGTTAAACGGCACTCCCTGCGGGCATGTGGGGCTTTGAGTGGATGACGGGAGGCTATGCCGGAGAAAGTTTGACAACGTACACATTGAAAAGCCCTCTGAGCCCCTTACTGATGCTTTTCAAATTGAATTTTACCCAGGTGAAGAAACTAACTAATATATTGGTCCTTAACATTTACAAGACTATGTGAAAACATAGAAACTTAAGCTGTCGGGTGAATGTATGCCAAGCAGTGTGCGTAAGCTTCTAGTTTCGAAATTTTGAAATGTGGGCCATCCTACATTCATCAGGATGTAGCCTCCAAGAGACTAAACAAAATGCGAACCAATTTGGCAGCTCTGACACATGTTATTTCTATCGCTCTTTGTTTTTCGACCCATTTTGGAGGTTTTTCCAACATAATCTCTGCCTCATGATGCAATTCAGAGGTTCACAGTATGGCAGCGTGGCCGTATATTTCCTCCTTCCAAAATCACGCCTCTCTGCTATTTAAGAACTAAAAAAACGCATTGATTTATCAAATCAGATACAAACTGTATGCGCGTTGGTATCCTTCTTGGACTGATTATACTCCAGCTGCACGGTGAAAATGCATGCGCAATATTAAAAGTGGATCAAGAAGTCCTGGGGCTCTTCAAGAGGAGAATTGGTTTCCGGAGACGACAACATAAGCATCTTTGAAGCCGCTCTTTTTTTACATTTCAAAAATATTTTCATCTTATATTCTGTGAATGACAGTTCCTTTTTTCCAAATTGCATCACTGTACGCAAACTTTTATGGAGCACAGCAAGCAAAAAGAGACCTTAGCCAACTTTGTTTGAGTAACTCGAGGCAACTAGCCAGAGCTCGCGACAGCTCGAACGGCTTGTGTGGTGGAGCCTAGGAACAACGCGGACAAGAAAAAAGAAAGTGTTCCTTTTTGGACGGATCCTGACATAACCCCCGACATAACCGGCGACGTGCATCCAATGAGATGTGTGGTTGAAGATTCAACGGTTTGCCTATGGCGTGCCTACAGCTGACATTATGAATCCGTTCAACTAGGTTAGGTTTCCGGCAAATTTTCCTACTAATTTAGAAGCATCCAAGAAACTACTTCTGGTTTGGTGTGGAATCTCGCATTTTAACCTAACCTAGGATGGCACGTGACACATCAGATTTGAAGCCCTTGCTACACAGGAGGAAACCCTAAGTTCGAAGACCTCCTCAATCAGAATTAATCTGTTATGATTAAAGCGCTAAGACAAACGATCGTAATTGAAGGCTTAACGACATGCTGACGCAGTTGACAACTGCATAAATACAGACCTCATGATAACTAAGATGATACGTCTTCGAGAAGAACTTCTCAACCGGCATCCCCCCAGATCTTACTAGGAGTCTGAACAACAGACGCTGGAGGGTGCACTGCGAATTTTCACAGTTGGATACTGTCAGATATCGCTATTATATTCCGTTATCCAGGCAGCGATCAAATCTCTGGACTCAGTCAATATCAAGACTTCCCTTAAGTGCCACCTATCTCTTAACGAGATGGCCAAGTACTTTAACATCCACCTTATGTGGGTGCCGGAACACTGTGACATACAAGAGAATTGCTAGAAGGGCACAAACTCTGTACTCTTTCCGGGTGGAGACCCACAATCCATGCCTATGGCTACGATACAACATCTGCTAAAGTTTGAAACGCTTGCTCAAACAAACCGCTGATGGACGTCAAGCACAGGATGCCTCATCAGCAAACAACTCTGGCCTATGATCGACCCCAAACGATCGCTTAGCTTGATCAGATTAAGCAGACCAAATCTCAGATCTCTGATTGGCTTTCGAAAATGGTATTGTGCCATCGGAACTCACGCCTCTAGACTAGGCCTTCCATACAATGATGTTTTTAGAAGCTGCAGGAACGAGGACGAAGAAGAAATCATTGAACACTTGCTATGCAGCTGCAGTGCTCTCTCGTCCCTTCGATTCAGACTTCTGGAGGCTCACTTTTTAGATAATCTGCCTGAACAGCCTCCTTCTTCGCTTTATTAAACGCGCTAATTGGTTTGCGGAATAGGTACCCTAAAGATCCGCGTGGTAACACAATCTGCCTATACTTGGTCTAAGTGTGTCTGTTGTCCTTTGCGCTGCAGTCAGGCACTTCAACCTAAAAACCTAACGGCACTATTACTGGAACGGTCGATCGGTGGTAATAGTCTGACTGTGGCTATCTCAATGAACCAACATGGTCTAAGTGTGCTCGTGATTTCACCAACAGCCCCCTTCCCCTAACTGAAGGCTGATTAACTTAACCACCATTTCGTGTACAAACTACTCGTAAATTGCTTACACAGTGCTTCCTACAATTTTCCTTATTTCCTGCGCCCTGCAAGGACAATAACCGATGGCTGATAATCTATGTGCGGTCGTTCCGGATTAATCGAGTGCAATCCAAACCCTAATCGAATCATTATGTGAACAACAGTGACTATGCTCAATGTGTGTATGCTTTCACATTGCTCCAGTGAATTGAATTCAATTTCAATGACACTACATTTTTCAACACCCCCTATTCAGGGGTTCACTGGCCTAACGTTCGCCCTTTTGGCCATTCACCTCTGGTCATTATCCCGAACACACTTCACTCCAAATGGGACTACCAACAATCGAACGGTTTACATAATTTCAACGACCCACCGACTGGCTGGTCTGTCTCATCTAGGCGAACTCTTGTGCCACATTAGTCACTCAAACGGCGCTCCCACACACACCCCTTGGGCTCCATGGTGACCAGCAGCGCGGGGAGGGTCAACTATTGAGGAAAATGACTACACAGCGGCTGCTGAAATGAAATTCAATTATACTCACTTGATCTCTGATTCTTAATGAAGTAAAGTTGCAGTCTTTCTTTGAATGTGTTTTCATTAACGTAGTATTCAACTCGGACTCTGTAACGAGAGAAGCAAAATAAAATAACGGTTTTAGTGATTTCAGTTAACGACAGGGTAGGACGGGGAAGGGGGCAGAGCTTGCAATCCGCTTCAGGGATACAAAAAATACCAAAAAAGTTGCAGGCAATTGTTTGAATGCATATTTCCAGTAAGTCACGGAAAATATCAGCAGAATCCCTCCCACATGCAGTTGTGGAACGGATGCACTTTTAT
Source organism: Eristalis tenax (assembly GCA_905231855.2). Taxonomy (NCBI): domain Eukaryota; kingdom Metazoa; phylum Arthropoda; class Insecta; order Diptera; family Syrphidae; genus Eristalis; species Eristalis tenax. The sequence continues at coordinate 41,141,440 of HG993127.1, forward strand.
CGTCGTACCTCAACCATCCCGAAAGGCTCTGTTTGCTGAAGGAAAACGAAGACGAACCCGTGCTGCAGGGTATATGCCCTTTGTGCCTGAAATCTTAACGGAGAACACGTGCATGCAGAATGAATTGGAACATGTCGAAGGTAAAGGCGAAGTGCAGTCGTGCACAAAGGAGTCGTGTCATGAGGTCTTGAAGAAGCTACACATGTGGAGGCAGAATGCTTTGAAACTGTACGCGCCAGACTAATAAGATTTTATTGGATTCCAACAAGTGTAAGTTTATCGTTCCCGCAGTGTTCAGTTTAAGTGGGATATCCGCAGTGTGTTTTCATGTTTCTGCCATTCGCTCTGTCCCTCAGTCAGGTTAACCGGTGTGAACTGACTTCCCTTGGAGGAGTTGATGGATATTGTGCAGTTGCAAACCTCAAAGCAGATGCAAGTTCGAGGAAATTGACAAAGAAATAGCATGGAACGCTGTTCACTCCTTCAATCTCAGTCGCTGTGGTTACACGGTTCTTTTGAGGAAACCCATTCCCTGTGCGAATGAGAGCGTTCTTTGTTCCAGACCGAATGGAACCGAATGGAAAGTGCACAGTAAATCGAAATCAGGTTGAATCTCTTTGAATTACATGTGAGAAAAACTTGAACACCTGGAGGGTATTCAAGGTTTGTAACGGAAGGAGATGCATTCACTGGATACCCTTAGATCGAATAAAATGAACAGAAAAATGCGGATGTAGATAAACGACTGAGAAACGCATATTAACAGCAGTTGCTTGGTCAATGAAGTTGGAGGAAGTTTTAGATCACATACTGAGATTATTGCTCCTGGAAACCTCTATGTGGCGGTGTGACTAGATAAGAAATAAATTTCAGTAAAACTAAAACAGCATTAAAAATCAATTCTGGCTTTCTTTTGGAGATATATTCATGCCAATAGCCTATCCTCCAAATGACCGCCCTGGCTTTGGTCGGTAGTACTTCAAGCTCGTCCAGCATATGCTGCGCAATTCCAGTAATAGCGCCTCAAATGTTCTAGTCATGGCCTAGCGCTCGTTCAAGGACTTGAGTCACAGAATATGCAGCTTCGCGGCGGCCAGTTAATGAACGTAAGCGTCAAATAACCAGTCGCCAAATTCAAAAAACTCCACCTTGTCGGAGGTGGATATACCGCAGAAATTCGATTAACGATTTAAAAATTTATTTGAACGGAATTATTTTTACAATTGAGTTTACAACTAGACTTACAAACTGAAGGGTAGGGCGTTGGCTCAACAATAGGGGCCCAACTGATGTACTCTGTTTAATTTAATGTTTATTATTATTTTTGCTTATTTTGTATATCCTACAATGGCTGGTGCTTACATCGGGTTGTTCAAGTCCGTGTGTCCATGGTGGTCCTTTTGGGATGGGGTGCTGATGTGTTAGCCGACTTAGCCTCGATGGTGATTGCTATCGCTGCTCTGGTAGAATCCATGCAGCTCGTTGTTCGACGTCGTTGGAAAGTTCTGCTCGTGGGAGCGTGTTTCTCAGGTTCCTGATTTCCTCGTTAGGATGGTTGTTGATGTTTAGTAGCTGCTTTCTGAACAGTGTCACCATGTGCAGTTGCAGGGGGATGATGAGTGTTTGGTCGTCAATCCTATTGTTGCTGTGGTGCCTGTCGATGGCGAGTCCGGTACATACTCGCAGTATTTTTCTTTCGAAGATTGTGAGCTTCGTCATGCTGGTCTTAGAGATGGTGTGCCATATTGGGAAGCCGTACGTTAAGATCGGCCGTATAAGCTGCTTGTAGAGCAGCAGTTTTGTCCTCTGGCTTAGTCCATTTTGCTTGCGCATCGAGGGATAGACGCGATGGAAGCCTAGGTTGGCATGTTTAAGGATCAGTTTCGAATGACTTTTAAACTTCAACCAAAAATCGATTAACATCTCTCTACACCTGAGGCCATTGCTTCCGCTAAATTGAAAATGCCCTTATTTTAGCAAATACATAATCGGGTCATATTTCCTTTCAAATGGGGAAGCAGACATATCCACCGTCCGACATATTTTTTTGCCCAGAATTAAGATGTTCGGCCAACATTTCCAATTAGTCCAATTGGCGAGCTTGTTCGGTCTATGCTCGACTGGCTTCAAACCTTCCGTCATCACAGTCTTTTATTTTGCAGATCTTTGAAGGTCTTCTTACATTTGGTAGGCACAAATGCAACCGTAACTAAAACCGGGTTGACTTCAGCGATGCTTTCTTCGATACTGGCCGGCAAATAGACAGAAATTGGTGAGAAATGTTGAAACCATATGCGCCACATATGGTTTCTTCATTTCTCACCTTTTTCTGTCTACTTAGAGGCTTAAAGTTCAAAGGAATTTAGTCTCACGCTCAGTAATTTCCACGGTGCGACTACTAAAAGCGCCTATGTAGTGTAACTTTGTATTGTACAGCGGTTGAGATGATATTAACATGTACAGCCAAAAAGTATGCAACACGAAGCGGAAAAGAATTAAGCGAAAGTACCAAAAGAAACGTACGTACATAGTAAAGATGGTGATGTGTATTGGTGTTTTCATGTCTCTCTTTCTCATGCGTTGTTGAACACATTCCCGCTGCAGAATGTGTGCAGGCCTGCTTTAGTACGACTGTCATCAACCACTGATCATTCACAAACAGAAATTGCTGTGAAACAAATGGTTCGGAATTTTATTTAAGAGCTGCTTACAAAATAAAAAAAATAGTACCATAATTGCAAGAAAGCACTACCAAAACGTACCAACAACAAAAAATAATAAATGTACAATCCTCCCAACATCCATGATATATCGACGTTTATGAACAGTAGTTACTGCAGTTCACCTTAAGTAGTAGTCTAACGCAGGCCTTTGTTAGCCTGACGTTTTTGAAAACACCCCACGTGTCTGGTCACACTTGGGTCAACAAAGGCCCATTGTCAATTCAATTCGACGCCAGCCGCTGACGCTTTGGCTTCTTCACTGAGTAGCAAGACGATTTGCTATTGCTTTTGCCTCGTCACTGCAGATTCTCAACATAACTGGTTGTATGGGATATTCATTCTAAGGTCGTGTGCACATGTATCATGTGCGCGCAAGCGCAAGAATGAAGCAAACCGAGGAAGAAATGAATGAAAACGTCTCAATTTCCTTGCCAACACATTTCCAATGTCTGGCGACTAATTTACCCCGTGTTTTTGGAATTTGGTCCGAAATGACTTTTAGCCAGGGTTGCCGCTATGCTTTAAGTCGCCTCTTTTTGACACGTTTTATATTTTTTTGCGACTTTCTTGCTGAAACCCACCGGATAAAGCAAAACGTATTTTGTTGATTCTTGAAACAAGAGGACGTTGATCCTTATGAGACTACACATACCAAAGAGAACAAATCAAAACCCACGTTTTTGTTTTGAAGTGTTTAGGTGATGGTAGTCGAAAATCCAATACGAGCAACACACGACGAATGCGACAGTTGGGTCTATAACTTAATTCGTGCGGTTTTTTTTTAAGAAAAATTTTTTTTAGAAAATTTTTTTTTAGAAAAATTTGTTTATTTAAGAAAAATATGTACAATAGTATTGCCCACCTGAAGCTATGACTTTTTCCCATCCTTCCGACAATTTGTGGATCCCATCCCCAAAGAACAGGTCCGGCTTGGCAGCCAAGAATGAATCAAGCTTTGATGTGAACCGTATTTCAGTGAGGGCGTTCTGCATCGACCGGAACAAATGGTAGTCAGAAGGGGCAAGGTTTGGGCTATAAGGCGGGTGGGATTAAACTTCCCATCCACTGTTTTCCAAATAGTTCTTAACCGGAATAGCAACGTGGGGCCGAGCGTTGTCACGATGGAAAATTATTGCCTCGTGTCTGATCGCATATTCCGAGCGTTTTTCGGTTACTGCTCTCTTCAAACGGATTAATAGTGTTCGGTAACGTTGTCCACTGATGGTTTCACCCGGTTTTAGCAGCTCATAATACAGCACACCCTTCTGATCACACCAAAAACAGAGCATTACCTTCGCTGGTTGGCCAAGCCAAAATCACAAATCGTGCAAACCACTTTTGGCACGTTCGCTCAGCTAGCGCATGTTCACCATAAACTTCCACCAAAATACGATGACTTTCGGCAGCAGTTTTCTTCATATTAATGTAATGAAGAAGAACTCCCCGCAAAAACACTTTTTCAGGCACAAAGTTCGACATATTTGAGTGAAATTTGAAAATGATTGCTTCAAATGAATGACATATACGGAAATGACGTACAATGACAGTTCTGATAGCATTTACGATTAATCCCAGCAAATAATCAAAAGTTTCAATGTCAAATGGTGAAATTATTAAATTTTTAAGCATAAGTTCTTAACTCTGACTGAGTTCTAACTCTGCTTGAAAAACTTTAAATAATAGTACATTTACACCGCACTCAAATTTAACATTTCGGCTGGTTTCTGCATTCCAGTGCATTTTGCCATACATTTTCCTGCATTCTGAAATGTTGAATTCCAGCGAATTGTTGAAATTTGTCGCTGCATTTGTAAGTTCGTCAAATCACGTTATTCAATGACTTTGCAGCCCGCTGACATAAACAAAAACCAGCTGTCAACAGTCGTCAATATATTTAATTCTTCTGAATTAGTACATAAATTCAACTTTAAAAAGGTTCAACCACTTCTGATTTCCAATCAGCAACAACTGTCTTCAATAATTTCTGACACTAACTGTCATTTGAATTGTTAAAGTTGCAGTGGAAATGCAAAATTGGATTTCGAAATTGTTTCTCCTAAAATGTTGCACAATTTCGTCGTCGGAGTCCACATGTTGAACAACATTTTGTTTTATTTCAAAGCACTTGGTGAACGAAACAAGAAAACACAACTGTTTGTTCAGATAAAAAACAATTTTTCAATACCGAATCAAAGACGTTTCGTTTCAGCCTTAGAGACTATTTCAGGTGAAACATATTTTTTCCACGACAGATTGCGCAGATTACACAAAAAGTGGGATTTTTTTTTTGGCCAGTCAACAAAATTCTAAGTTTTACTTGATTGCTCCGTCCTTCAATTGCTCTGATACAATAACACAGCCTTTGAGTACTTTTTTTAAAATCGTATTGTAATAATTTTATTTTTAGACTCAGAATTATTGATTTATAATTACAATTATATTTATCTCAAGTGTTTACGTTGTTTATTGGTAATTGTTTGCGACTTTCCGAAAATTTTAAGCGACAACACTCACACATTCAATACTTATTGGTCGGAGTAAATGACTGGATGGAGCAGCTGGTTAAGTGCCTGCCCTTAGTTAGTGGGGTCCCCGGTTCGAATCCCAATAAAGGCTATGTTAATACGATTTTATCTAGTTTGCAAATCTGGTCCAGTCACCATTTGCCGGTGGGATCAAATTTACGGCACTATCACGGGCATAGTAGTAGTCTGCCTGGACGAGTCTGGTCTAAGTGTGCTGGTGGCACTAGCAGCCAACTTCAATACCCTATTGGTCGGAGTAGTAGATGGTTAGACAAGGGAGACGAAAATTGCAGGAAGTAGTTCGCGTCGGCCGGATGCACTCTTTCTCGCTCTTTTTCGTATTTTTTTGGTATCGAAAGTATACGAAAGATAGAGAAATAACGTAAATTTGCGCAAAAAATTGTGTAATATAACACTAGCGTGTGAGAGCATTACAAGACTAGACAAAAGAGAATTGCCGACAGTCGGACAGACGGCATTTGAACGGATGTTGGTACATCCAGTTGACGCAATAATTGAAACCAACCGACCGGCATACTTTAGCTGATTTTGTGATAGCAATGGGATGGTGAATACTTTGAAAATAAAATTATACTGAGTGAGTGAACCTCTTCCATTCCATTGCCCATTTCTGAATAAATAATGACTGTGCGACAGGCTGCGAAAATTTAATGCAAATAAAGGAAAAACATATCCATCAATAACGAGTGACAGTTTGATGCGGTTTTTCGGTTGATGGGTCATTGAGCCAGGACGCTTGTTGTGTGTGCATTTCTGAGAATCGATTGCAGCACCAAATGATGTTAATTGGCCCTGACTTGTCGTAGAGCTACGCGATATGCTTTAAACAATGACTTTTCAGGAAATGTGATTATATTTAATTGACTGATGAGATCGTACAACTCACACAACTATTGGTGTTCCGTAAGAAGCTATGGAAGGACGCCGTGACTTTGTGCCAAACGATATTATAACAAATTGGTACAATGACGCTTTTGAAAGTGCTATTAGGTCGAATATTGACATTTGGCATAATGTTGCTTTCGAAAGCGTATAAAGACATTGTGACAAATTTGGTGTAGGATAAGGCCACATGACCTGAGTCCGCAATCGTTACAATCCCGCCTGCCAGTTGTTGACGTACCCTTAGCAGAGCTACGATTTTAATTATAACTCTAAAACTGGGGGCATGTTGCTCTATTCCACTGCTTATTTGAGTAAATAATACGATGGTCATACAAATTGGCCCTACCCAAATGTTAAAATTCAGCCTAATGGCACTTTCAAAAGCGTTATTGGACCAAATTTTTCCATTTGGCACAATGTCACGGCACCTATGGAAGCTGTGGTTCGCGAAAAATGGAGGATGTTACAAATGAAGGATGAAGCAGCATTGTCGATGTTCTTATTGTACATATTTTTTTTATTCAAATTAACACCTCTTATTGTCTGATCTGGTACGTTAGTGGCTAACTGCGAGTATGTCACACTTTACCAAATGTAGGTCCTTTACGATACCAAGCAGTTTCGATACACTTCTTCCTGAAACTATTAAGTGCTGGTTGATGCTGATACTGGTCTGGTTAAACTTTCCGACGAGGGTGGTCTCATTCTCTCTGCAACTGTTGAAGACATTATATTGGTAACCCATCCTTTTATTCCTATAACACAGTGAACGCTGATGCATCTCCTGTCTGTTCTGTGGGTAAGCCAAGCAACTGCCACTCGTTCTAGACCATTATCCGCAACCCTCTGCCAGTGTAAGTATTTGTGTAAATAAGTATTTTGAAATTTTGATAAAATGTTGACCAACAGACCTACAAACAGAAGCTGTGACAGGCAAGTCAGATTTTTTTTTTCATTCAAACTGTCTGAATTTCCCCCAAAGTCATAGGTTTCCAAAATAAAATAAAAGACGTTCGCTGAAATATCAAACAAGGATGTGGCTATCAAAGCGCGTTTTTAATGTGTCCACTTTCCGATCATTATCATGGAGGACTCCTGCTTTACACCAACCCACTTAGAACAACGCCTAAATCAAGAATATCACCCCCCACCCCCACCAAGATTGAAGACCTCTTCTCAATTCTGACAAGGACCACATACCATTCATCAATCTCCGCCAGATTTCGTTCACGAGTTCCTCCTATGACATGCCTGAACACTGAACCATCAATTCATCATTAGTAGTTTCGGATTCGAATTTAATTAGAACGACTGTTACTTGAGATGTACCTGACCGCTGTGCTCGACATCGAAACGTGAGACGATATGTGAGAGGTTTGAGTTTCAGTTGGTTGATTTTCTTCTCGAATTCTTTCCAGAATTCATTCCCCCCACTGTAAGCATTTTGGTTTGTCACATGTCACATCATCAGCCACTTTTGGTAGTGGATGAAGCACATGCTTGACATGGTCGTTTCAACACAATTCATTATGTTGTAGTGCTTCGCAATGTACTTCGACGGATAGTGCTGGCGAATAGTCACTGTAGGTATGGAACACAGGTCAAGCAAACATTTCCACATGCACCTAGGCCCACAGAATGAATTTTGAGCACTTAATGGACACACGAATTTGCAAGCACATCACGTCTACGCTTTCAATCAATCAGTGTCAAGCTTGAGCGAACATCATAAAGTATTTCTGCTGCAGGAACTGTTTTCAATGATTGCGACGAAAGAGTAGTGATATCAGACTCCAATGTGTAGCAAAGACATTTCAGGAATGACCCTTTCAAACAGGACATGATACAAATTGAGTGGCTAAACACTAAGCGACCTCTATTCAAACTTCAAAGATCTATAAGTTAACTCTATTTCAAGCCATCACCTGTGGCAACCTAGTAAACATTCATTGCTATCAACCCGCATCCCTCTTTCAAAGGGAAGAATGCGAAAAGGTTGGAACCGTGTATGGAACACATATGCTTGTTTGTCTACCAAATTTATTCTTTAAATCCACTTAGATAATTAATTTGACGAAAATGATAGAGATCTAGAGCTGATATGGATGGAAAATTAAGAGACTTTTTGCCGTCGTATTCAAGGAACATGAATTCAAATTCATGGCACATCCTCAGACCCTTGTTTGGAGATGTGTCAAAGCACTTTGAACTCATCCGCAAGAGACTTAATGAAATGAGATTTCCATGGAATCGTCGGATTGCCTCCTCAACCCCAAAGAGAAAGGATTACGCTCTGAAGAATTTGCCTAAGGAATCCTTTTGTGAATTGGTATTTGTATCAAATTAAGTGTGTACCTACTTGTCAACTGTTCAGGAATTGTTCCTTTTATGGGTCTTAAGGATCACTGATGACATTAAAGAACTTTGTCTGCTGAATGAGTGGGACGACGGATATTTTATAGACGGGGTGCTGTTGGTTCTGGAACAAAGACTGAGTCTAAATAAGACTGGCAGAGTCACTTCTTACGAAGAGTATAAACTCTCAATTTGGCCAGACAACGTTTCGTCGTGACACCAAATCCCACGCATTGGAATGTGACCATATTTTTGACTTGCTGTTGCCCAGACCGTATTTGCTACTAACAAACCCTCATCCAGGAGGAAGTTGTATCATTCGGATGAAACAAATGTAAATTTATTTGACAATGGTAGACAAGTTGTTTGAAGTGGAACAAAGACCATGCATCAATCATAAGTTACGGCTTAGATTGTAGGATGTTGTGGGGTTGTAGTTTTCCCAAGCCCAAGTGCAGCATTCTTCGCCTGTAGCAAAACCTTCGGCAAAAGGTAAGGTCTTAAGCCCAAAATTACCCTTTGGATGTACACAGCTGCTGCCCGTCCCATTCTCACCTACGGCTCACTAGTATGGCGGCCCGACTTAAGCAAAGCATAGAACTTAGGTAAACTCAACGCAGTCCAGAAATCGGCAGGGGCGGAACCTCCGAGGCGAAGAGAACATGCCCCAGCGAAGCACTGATGGTGCTCCCACACCTCCTCCCTCTGCACCTTTACATGAAGTATGTAGTCACATGCAGCGCCAGAAGCGGGATGTCGGTCAGCGAGACCGTATGGCCATAGCAGAGCTCTGCAAATCCTGCCTGAGCACCTAACCCCAACTCCTACGGACTACATTACCCCACTGTGGACTTCCACAACTCGGATCAATGGCGATTTCCATCCAGAGAGGAGTGGAAAACCCAATCATTCGCCTCAGAATACTAAATTCTGATCTACACAGATGGGTCTAAGCTAGACCACGGTGTAGGCTCAGCGGACTTCTCGGCAGACCTCAATATCTCCAATTCTTACCGCCTCCCAGATCACTCGAGTATCTTCCAGGCTGCGTGTAAGCGTTTAAAACTATCAGTACTACCTGCAATTATGGTAAAACACACAACCATATAGTCATTGAGGAGATGGCCCCCTCAATAACCACTTCTTGTAAATTGGTGCAAGGAAGAACTCAAACAGGCCAGTAGCAGGTGCAATGTCACTCTTGTCTGGGTTCCAGGGCACAGCAAGATGGAGGGAAATGAGATTGCCCACGAACTGGCCAAGCTTCCGACAACGCCCCACCTGAGCTGGTGGGCCCCCCAATCAATCACCTCTACAAACATTCGTGACATTAGCTAGTAGAAGGCGGACCAGGCCATCCGAGTACAAATTTTCTAGGAAAACCTGGCCCTCCTACAAGAAAAGAAGGACTGGTGACCTGGAGTCGTGGCTGTAAGCGCGGGGCACTGGCCCATAGGTTTCCGCTCTAGACTCGAAATACCGTTAAAAACACACTTTCGCAGTTGCCTCGACACCCACTCAGAGAAAGGTCTATCTCACTTTCTCTGTGAATGTCAGGCACTAGCCAAAAAAAGATACATCACGCTCACCAAACCCTTCCTTAGTGACCTCCCCGAGATTGCTGACCAAAGTGTATCGAGAATAATCAAATTCCGCGCTTACGTTTACGATATTACGGTCTGTGAACTATCAAAGCGTGAACGCTGCATTGTGACTTGTTTAATGGTTTTGCGTGTATCCAACTTAAAATGTCAGAGAACGACAGCGCGAACGCGACATTGTGAAATTGGGTATAAAGAAAAACAGTTATAAGTTCGAAATGGTTGTCAAAAAATATGACACAAATTCGAAGTCATATTTTTATATGCGGTCCCTTCAGTTCCGGCAGTGGGTTGTTGTATGTGTACGCTCAAAAGGATATAGTGTAGTTTTGGCTAGTTAGTCAAATCTCTCACGATCTAATAGTGAAGAAGTCGATTGACATCGCGGCGTTTTTCACAAATTGAATGTGTATGTGAGTGCCTACATATCCATCTCTAATGGGATCTCCATTCTTGGTTCGATCAAATGTTCCACTTATCGGATCGTTTAAAGATGTGAAACCACCTATTTGGGGCACTCTGTTAATGGGCAACGACAGATACGTTAGAATCGAGTGAAAAACAACCTTCAGCAAGCAAAGACAGGTCGAAATTACGGAATTTCTATGTATGTATGTATAGAAGGATGTCCCGTCGTTGTAGGAACAAACAAAAACAAACGAAAGTGGTATCAAAAGCGTATTAACGAGTGGATTCTGAATATCTACATACTTTTTGATTTGCACATGACTTTTGGAGGTCTGCCAAGGCTTAAAAGAAGGAACTAAATATTTTTAAAGGATCCTAAAGCGCAGTGCCCCAAAAGTCATATCCAAATTGATCCAAAAGTTTTGAGTTCATCAAAAAACGAGTCTGGAATAGGAAACAGGAAAGCTGCATGGAAAAAAATTAACTCAGAAATCAAGCAAATCATTTTAACAGTCAGTTTAAGGAATCTAGTGTGCTAAATCGGCTTTTTGTGGTTACTTATACCAATTCTGAATCGAACAAAAAAGAAAGAAAATTCAAATTGAAATGATGTACTACTTCGGCTTCGTTTTACGAGGGGCGTTCAATATATTCTCGGTATCGGGGTGAAGCTGTGGTTGTATATATAAATTATTACTTATTTATCAAGTAATACTTTTATTTAAGTGCATTCTTGTAAAATTTCATATAAATGTGATTATTAATTCGCGTTTTATCTCTAGTTAAACAGAATCATAATGGCAACTGAGACGATGATGGTGAAAATTGAGCATCGCGCTGTAATTAAACTTCTCACTAAGCAAAAGTCAAAAAACTGCTCATGAAGAGATGGTGGCTGTTTACCAGGGTTCCGCACCTTCATTATCAACTGTGCAAAAGTGGTCAAGTGAGTTCAAGAGAGGCAGAGAGAGCATTGAAGACGACACGCTCCGGCGCCCCGGCTACTGCTTGTACGGGAGAAAGCATCAAAGAAGTCGAAAAACTTGTTCTTGAGGATGCCCGAATAAAGGTGAACATGATGGCAGAGCTCACCAAGTTTTCAATTGGTACCACTCACACCATTCTTCATGACCTTCTTAACCTTTCAATGCTCACAGCGCCTCAGAAAAAAATGAGAATCGCATGCTGTAGAGAGCTTTTGGAGATGTGTAGTGAGAACGCGGACGGTGTTATGGATCGAATTGTTTTTGGTGACGAAACATGGGTCCACCACTATGACCCTGAAAGCAAACAAGAGTAAATGCGGTGGCATAAAAAAGGAACAAACCCCCCGAAGAAGTTCAAAGTCACTCCGTCTGCGGGGAAGCTCATGGCCACAGTTTTTTGGGACTCAAAGGGAATCTTGCTCATTGAGTACAAAAAAAAAAAAAGGTGAAACCATCAACGCCACATCCTACGCTTCCACTTTGAATAATTTGCGGGAGGAAATTAAAAAGAAAAGACGGGGTAAACTCGCAGCGGGTGTGTTGCTTCTTCATGACAACGCTCCTGTTCACACGGCGCGAGTTTCCAAGGCTGATGCGCGAGATTGTGGTTTCGAAGAAATCCACCACCCACCCTATAGTCCAGACCTTGCCCCTAGTGATTATTTCCTGTTTCCGGATTTGAAAAAATGTCTTCGTGGAAAAAGATTTTCGGATGATGAAGAACTCAAGTCGGCAATAAATGGGTATTTTGCAGAGAAAGAGGAAATTTTATTTTTTTGAGGGTTTAAAAAAGCTTATCTCAAGATGTAACAAATGCATTGATGTTAGGGGAGATTACATTGAAAAATAAAAACAATTTAAATTGAATTCGCATTTTCCTTCATATCGATACCGAGAATATATTGAACGCCCCTCGTACGTAGCCTTTCTTTAAAGTAAATGAATGAGTATTAAATCAAACAGCTGGCAGACGCCTATATCAAAAATGTACCTAAATCAAATGTTTTTTTAAATAACAGCACCAAGATAGCCCCCCACGCGCTTCGCAGGGTTAATGCATTTAAATTACTTTTCCGCAACCGGCAGGTCCCGCTCACAACTTCGTTGCTCTTCTCACTGTAGGTGCGACTATCTCATCATTACATTCTCATCTATAGTACTCATCCCAAAATTACACAGTTAGTTAATTGAAAAACTAATTCCCGTTATAGAAAATTCACATGAAAATTTTGCAGCAAATTATTTACTTTGCGAAATATGTATGCTTGTACGTATGCATTATGTATGCACTTGATAATGATGCGAAAATATAACCGAACAAACGTGTAACTTTTATACAAAGTGTGGGTTTGCAACTGAAGGACTTCGACCCTTCCATCGTTCACAATGAGCAACTTCGGCTCCTCACCACCAACGACGAACTCGACAGTAACACCAGTACGGACGATTACTTCATTCGCGAAACGTATACTTTTTTAATATGAACATTGAACATTTAATTGACTACTTCTAACTATTTCCTAACTTACTAACAAAGTGACTGACTGGGACGCGGAATGCAGTGCGTCCTCGTGGTGCATTCTGGGTAAATGACTTGCTGTACTGTACTTACAAAGATGAATTTATCATCAACATTAATCCTCAAAGTGAGATAATAAAATAGTTGCAGTAATTTTAAATTTCCTCAAAAAACTAGAAGACAAAAGCCATTAGGTGTCACACAATCCCTTTCGATGAAAAATTAGAGAAAGTGAATTTGCAAAAAATCCCTTATCTTTTCCTGAACATTGCGCCCTTATTAAATAATTTAGAATGGACAGTTAACACTTGAGCAGCATTTTATTTCGGAACTACGTATAATTGGGACCGAATGATATTTGAACCAATTGAGAGCGGGTTTGGGGCACCTCAAACTTGCTTCGCATTTTCCTAGTCCATTGGAGTGCCCCATTTAGGAAATTCACTGTGCATAATTTAAAATTTATCAGCAATTGCCAACCGTGGACATCACAGTGTAGGTGAGTAGGTACACCGACTACGGCGCCGGCTCCGGTTCATCTCTCGATACGAACATTTTGTGTTGATCTCTTAGTTCATGGGTCTACCCTTGTAGATCCCCTGACCACAACGCCTTTCGGATTCGGCATTCTCCTTCACTCGGAAACAATAACACGTAGGCCAATGTCGCCGTAGATTACAGGGCTTCCAATATTTCCAGACTGCTACGATATTATCTTGAAGATATTGTCGCCAATTCAAGATATGTAGTAACCTTCGTTGCTCTTCTTTAGCACATCATAGTTCACGTGACGGGTGATAGTGAAGCTTATACTGGAGAGTCAATGCTGTCATCTCTAGTGTCATGCAATTGATAATACTCGGCCTTATTCCAACAGAAACTGTAAAACTGGGTAGACTTCATTTTCCTTGAGCTATTTAAGCATCCAGTACAAAACCAAATACAATCTGCCGTGAATACTAAAACGTTCACCAAATTATTTCTGAACCGTCGAACACAGTGACCAGATGCTTAAGGATTCATAATTAATGACTCGAGAAAAAGGACACAAGCCCCACTGCATCCGCAAAACTGAGGGCATCTATTTGGAGTGTAAACAAATGCTTCCAAGGTTCATGTAGTCTGTGGCAGGGTCAGGCAGTCTTATCCATGTCAAGTGGCTGGAAGCAAACGAATGAAAGAGGAAAATTATGATTTTTATTGGGGCAACGATCAAAAGCTCCAGCAACAGCGAAGTGACGTAAATTAATCACAAGACGCAGATGAAGATAAATGTTCCACGAAAGAATATTAATGGATACGATGTACTCTTTCGCCACGGGAACTGATATTGATTATCTTTTCACTGATTAATCCGCAGACGGATGGGGAAATAGTTTGGATTGCTTTTGTTGGAATGTTGCAAGGGTTTTCGTGGTAATCAAGTTAATTAATGACTTGGCTTCGATATCATTAACGAATGTGATGTGAACAAGCCGATAATTGAGAGATCTGTTAGAAAAGTCGATGAAGGAAATAAGGTGAAAATGTGGAAGGAGAGTGCTCGTTAAATCAGTAAGGGGAGCAGATGAATAGAAAATACGGAAAGAACATGTCGATGTCAAAGATGCACCTCACTCTATAGGCGACTAGCGGAAATGTCAATAAAATCAATCTAATCGTCATGTAAGCACTGTTTCTTAGAAGTCTCATATTTTCTGGGCAGTTGGATTACTATTGGCATCTTAAGAAAATCAACAAATGCATTCTTGACAACAAAAGGTAAAAATGGAGGCTAGTGTGTCAGAAACAAGGGGGGATGTATAGAAAGGGATCTTACAAAAAACTCGAATTAACGAAAAATTGTCGAGATGGAACGAAGCACGAAATCGCAGTAAGTCCACACACTAAGAAAGAAAGAAATCCTTATTTTTTATTTTGTTTTAATTACTTCCAGCATGCTTAGTCAAGAGCATTGTCTTTGACAGCCAGAGCTCAGGATACTTCGTCGGTCACTTTCGTTCTTAGTAAACGTTGACTCAATGTTCACAACAATGACTGAATTGGTACTGCTCCCGATTCTTCTTCATCGTCGTCTTCATTATAAGCGGGAACAGCAGCTTCCGAGGATGCTGAAATTTCAACGTCACACAGACACGACACACACACCGTTGAAATGTACAAATTCATAGAAACTAACAGATTCACTACAGTTAGGCGGAATACTCCATCCATCCTAAGAGGTTTAATTTTCTATTTACGTCGTTCACTTCGCAAACGTCACAATCTAACACGCTTAAAGCAACAGCTGGCAAAGAACAGAGAAAAAAAAAACGACAGAAAATTCCAATTACTGAGAGGAAACTAGCTACCAATTTCGAATTATAGCGTGTTTGTTGGTTGCCCAAATGAGTAATCACTTCGAATTAACGAGCGTACGAAGCGCATAGGTTATGTTCGATTGATCAAGGTTTTTTCCAAGGGACCTAACGACCAGTTCGAATTCAATATAGACTGTCGATCGATATTTCATATAGGCTATTCTAAATAGTGAAAAAAAAAAATATCTCGCTATAGTAAACACATGTGTTTGCATTGTCTTTGAACCTTTCAGCACGTGAAAATACTTCTAAAACTAATAAGCGCTATGCAGTTGCCTTGGGAAGGCACATGGACGGTCTCATCGCTCACAGGAAACGGGAAAGGATCTCGAGTTACTTGAGGAATCTGCCAGGTATCGTTTGGATATCGTGGGTATATCTTCGACGAAGTAAAGAGGATCTGCAACTGTGGACCCTTCGGTAGGGTGGAAACTTTTCACTCTAAGAATGGCTTTTAGAGAAGGGTTGAGTGTATGCCAAACCGATCTTTGGTAGATTTGGAAAAGGCATACGACCGAATTTCTCGAGGTAAGCTCTGCAGTATTCTGCAGGAGTATGGCATTGATGGTCTTCTCTTGAGGGTCATTCAGTCTCTATACACAAACTCTTGCAGCTGTGTTCGGGTTACCGGTGCTAAATAAACTCTTTTCACCTGGGGCGTTGAACTTCGCCAAGGGTGCGGACTGATCGGAGGTTATGGTAATTTGGAGTCCCATTAAAGCAGGTGGAGAAGTTTAAGCATGTCTCTTCATTTTTCACGAATGATGGGAGGAGTAATGCTGAGCTTGTCTGTAGGATTGGTCAAGCTGGTTCAATTTTGAAACAGCTTGGAAGATCTGCAATCAGTGGCCTCGAGAGGTGCGTGAGCGCGTTGACTCGGCGGGTCCGTTCCGCACTGAGGTCCTATTGGACCCATTGTGATACCCGTCGGGGTGCAATGACCACCCTGACATCCTTCTCGTTCTTACTGTTGTTGTTGTTGCGGAAGGTGTTTTTTTAGACGTTAGTGGGATCCCTCTTATATCCTGAAGATTCTTGAAGGAGCAGTCTCCCAGTGTTGTTTGTCTCACGAAGCAGAGACTGGGGCAATGGCAAAGATAGTGGGTGGTGTCCTCAATTTCGTCTTCGTCCCCACAGCTTCTGCATATTGTATCATGGCTGAATCCCATTATTTGTTCGTGATATTTCAGGTGATTATGGCCAGTTAGCGCTTCGACAACCATCCGCAGCAGCTTCTTGTTACATTGGAGTGTAAAAAGTGTGTTTTCTCAGTGTTTGCACTATTGTAGTTGACTGTCTATTAGCTAGCTCCATGATTGTGTCGTCCACTTTATTCTTGACGTAAGTCAGCGGAGGATCAATACATGGCATTGCCTGGGATGGGTCCATTTCGGCCCCTTTCCTGGTAAGTTCATTTGCTACCACATTGCCAGTTATGTTACCTGGTACCCAACAAAGAGCGCTCGAATGTTGTGTGCTAATAACCTTGAACGCTTCGCGACTAGCTTGGACTTGATTTCTGTAGCCGCTGTCAATTAGAATAGTAATATCAGCCGGTGGTATTTCCAACAATGATATCATTTTGGCCACTTCTTTGACCGCAAGGACCTTCGCTTGAAAAAAACTGCTGTAGTCAGTTAGTCCGATGGAGCAGTGCATGTTTAACAATTAAAAAGCCCGCGCCTCTTCCTTTCTCCTTCTTCGACCCATCCGTGTAGACATGGATGGATGATGGTTCGTCCACCACTAAGGACCAGGTGGTTAGACCAAGTCAAAAAACTAGGTTGTTTAGGCTTGGCCTTATGCTCCTGTTGAGTTAGAGACGATGGCGGTAGATCGAGTTGCCTGGAGATCTTTTGCGTGCTTTTCCCCCGCGACAGATGATGATGATGTATCCGAACAAACCGAAAGGACTATCAATTAATCCTAGTTCACAAAAAACCCCAATCATTTGCAGAGGCATATCTAAAAGTTCAATCAAAACATAAACAACATCGGTGTCAATTGGCGTTGTAAGACATGAGGAATTTAATCCACTCATAGACTGATTCAAGCAAAGGTGCCCCTTAAGCTCTTAAAATAGCGCAATCAATCGAGACTAATTTTGTACGAAAACAAAGCACTCTATGCTGCTCTCTACATCCTTACTCTGATTGGTCCATTTGTAATGAGTGCTCGCCCTGAAATCCTTTCATGAAGAAACTTGAGTTTTCTTCTCAAACAGGCACCAATTAATTGGAAACAATTTAGTATCACATTCCAGGGCTCCAAGCACACACACGCACACACTCAAGTATTATTTCTTTGCAAAGACTACGTGATGTTTTCAGAGGACTCTCATTCATCCCACAACCCACCCACCGGGGACCTGCCAAGTGTAATACGAAATGAAATTAACTGAGCAAACTGCTTCAATCAATAGTATTTGCCTACAATGCCATGGTTGCTTCGTTCACCTCTCAGGGGTTTTGCAGGAATCGAAGCGATTGAATGAGTGAAGCAACTCCATCAGGCGACCCACATGAACTGTCTTCGATTAACATAATTCACCCCGAAGGACGAGAGAAAATATAAAACTGATTACACAGGAAAGTTCAGAAGAATCTTTTAATTTTTTCATCCACCAGTCACACAGAGAGGCACACATCGTTAGCGTATCAAGATGTGTACATAAGAGGATTACATGGTCTTTAGGAAAGGATTCATTTATGCGAACGTGCCGCAGATTGCCAGTATGTCTGATTAGGCTTACGTGAACTGTATGTGAACCTGGGCGATGATGTTAATTTGCTGATTACAATGCGAAATTAATTTTGTCCAATTAAATCGATAAGCCTTCGAACTTCAACACATTAGGCGGATAGAAGGACTCTGATAGGAGAGGTTATCTCAAGGTAAGCTGATAATTTGAAGATTTGTTGTTAAATGTCGTCTGCTGGCTGAGGGATCCCTTGATGCGACGAAACACATCAAGTGATATGACCGCCCATCTAAGAGCAGCAGGTGGACGGCCCTTAATCCCTGTTAGCACTTTAGCCTCTGGCAATTATCTATGACGCAGGCATTGCCATCATGACGTGCCTGCTGACCATGCCAATGCGCGTGCAGATGGGACGATGCCCTTTCACATAAATAATGTCGCTAGCGTACAGTTGCTATTTGCGTCCGTCCTTGTTTGCTATCAGCCTGACAGATCTCCGCCACAGGACCAGAGAATTCGGGAGAGAATAAAACAAAACTCTGACGCAGTTCCAACCCAGATATGTACGTGCGGCAACCAACTTCAGAAACTCCGGCACCAGTCATCACTCTGTGGCCGTAACTTTAACAGTCCCTCTGACATTTGAAATCGATTCCTCATATCGGTGCGGATCATCGGACAACCTCGGCAGCGCAGATAGTCCATTGACTGCCAACTGCCCACGAAGTTCGAAACAGCAATTCAATAAACAACGTGTAGGTATCACACAGCGGGAGTCAAAATGAAAAAGAAAGCACGTCAAGTCAGAGGACATCACAATCGATTTGAGTCAATCCTGACCCACAATCAAAATCAAGCATTTCCAAATTGAATTACACAGTCCGGTTGAGTGCAATGCCAGCGGAAGGAATCGTTTATTATCGTTCCCATCGTTACAATTGAATTACTTTCGGTTTGGGAGGGGAGAGAGGATGACTTTCTGCTCACATGGGCTAGCAGCCATTTCACATCTACCGACGATTAGTTACGCTTCACAGATAAGGGTGAGTGACTGCTACAATTGACACTTCGTCCTCCGATCCCTGTTTTGTCTGTGATGGAGACGGCAGTCACTTGGGGAGTAACGATCTGGAGGGGCATTCTTAAAATTGTGTGCGTCTCTCCGATGGGGACTCCTCAAATCAGCCAGAGTCGTTTGTTTCGTGCTAACGCTGTGCCCTGGTGACTGAAGTGGTCTTTGCCTTCTCAGGTGGGAATGGGGGACGTTTGAAAATCCATTTAGCACAACCTCACACAATTGGTATCTTTGAGTGGTGTAAGCTTTCGCGCTCTTTGTCAGGTGATTCAATTAAAATTAGGCGGGTGTCTCATTGTAGAGTATATCGCCACGGTGCGATGTTTGTGGATGTCCAAACTGTGTGATGCTTGACATGATTTAGCGGGCGTGGGGGACCGAGAGGGCAGTGGCGTGGCAATCATATATCATTGAGATAATGCATTGGTGGCTGACAGTAGAAGACTTGTGATATCTTGGGGCTTCAGCGAATAGCATGCAGGCGGGTTTCAAGTGAGAGCTACTCCAACGTGGTCACTTTAGGAATAAGTCTTGCACATCACCAGAGTTTTGTATTGGAATGCGAACCACAATACATTTCTAGCCTTCAGTTTGATATCTTAACAGTTGCACAGTTGTAAGAACTAACCAGAAAAGTTTTGAGACTACATCGCCTTCTAGAATATACCAACTTTATCGACACAAAGGGATAGAGTTGAAGGGTCTGACTGTGAATGGTGTACAGAAAATTATGGAGTCGGCGGATGTGTTTAATTAAAGCTCGTTAGTAACTCAGCGGTCTATGGACTCCCAGCTTATGCTATTCTTTTTCAGGCACTAAGAGTCAGAAACATTTTAACAATGCAACTTCAGCCAAAACATAGCTATTGAATCGGCCAACATCATCTCAAAGTAAGGACACAGGGATCTGACCGATTTAACTCTCATCTGCGACGAAAATGTGGTGGTAGTGGCGTTAAGATTTGGTGTGTCGACGACTACGCACTTTGAGCCTACATTGCTTAAGTTCGATTCCTAGAATGAGCAAAAATAACCCCCCACTTGTCGAGTAACTGACAATGCTCGAAGAGCATACTTGGATAGAAAAAGGCTCTCAAATAAGTAGTTCGGAGTTGGCATAAAACTATGGGCCCCTTCCATTCGTGAAAGGACAATAGCACGCACAACACGACTGGTTGCTGAAAAGCTAGGATCTGGCCCTTTAAGGGTTGTAGCGCCGTCCATATTACATATATTATGCGATGAAAGTGGCTATTCCTCTTGGTATATTAAAAGAATAGAGCACATCTCCTTATGGTAACCAGAATACGATGGACTGAACGGCAACAACGATTGAGCTAACAAGAAGGCGTATATACATCGCAAGAGCTATTCCGAGAGACATCGCCCAGATTAAAAGACCTCACTTGTAATGGCTGTAATGTATTGGCAATACTACGGTAGTGCGTGGGAGGTGCTTTTCAATGTTTCCTAATACCCATGACATGCATCTTAGCTCTTATCTTTGTTGTTTTGTGTGCATGTTCAGTATTTTCTCAGGGCTAATAGGAGCCTTGAACTCTCTTAATTGGAGTCAGTACGGGCTCCAGGGCATTTGTATAAATATGTTGGCATTGCTGCATTTTTAGTTTTAGACAGCACTCCGTCGGCAAGAGCGGTCGAAGTGGTGAGTCGACACTACGTCAAGTCGAATTGAGAATATGCTTCTTTTCTGCTTCATTCCTTTTTATTATTGGAAGACACTTTCTAGTCACTTTCTAGTACAGGTAGAAAGGTAGGTAGGAGTGAATAACACGCATTGTAGCGTGCTTCACTTAGACCCTATCCATTGTGTTGTCATCAGGCATGCGGATCCTGGTTTTTCCAATAGGTCAAAGGCAGGAAGGCATCATGGTGAACTCAGGCCTAGCTGGGCAACGCAAAGCCAGCATTTAAATGAGAAAAAGTCCTCAAGAGAAACCCTCGACTGCGATCTATACAATCAGAGCCTTAAAAGGATTAAGAATGAATTTAGGAAGACAGTCTGTATTGAAAATACCACGGAGTGCTGTCTAAAACTAAAAATGCAGCAATGTCAACATATTTATACAAATGCCCTGGAGCCCGAACTGACTCCAATTAAGAGAGTTCAAGGCTCCTATTAGACACACAGAGTATGAGCCGCTCCTTTGGTGAGCACCATTAAACCTGATGAGACGCATGATCACCAGTGTTGATCGACTTTTTTAATTTACGTTTTCTGCATTACTTTTTCACTATTTTTTAAAGGGTCAACAAAAAATAAAAAAATAAGCCGAAAATGATTACTCCACTTCATTAAAAAAATCAATCCATTTATTAGTTCATTTAAAAGAGCATTTAACTGAAGATACAAGCACAGACTAAAAAAAAGTTGGGGGGAAAAACGCATCATCATCATCTTCTGACGCGCATGCCCCACTAAAGGCGTCGCGGGGGTAAACCACGCACGAGACATCTTCAGGCAACTCGGTCTTCCGCCATAGACTCTAACACATCAGGAGTTATGTCCAAGCGTAACCAGGCGTGTTTCTAGACATGGTCCAGCCACCACGCCCTGGATCTGCCAAGCGGTCGCATACCTGATGGAATCGCATTTAACGCCCGCCTCGGAAGTCGTGATAGAGGGGACATTCGTGCCACGTGACCAAGCCACCGGAGTATAGCCCTCTCCGTTCTCGTGTTTCTCACCCTATCCCGGCCAGTAATTCCCACAACAGCACGGAGAAATCTCATCTCAGCAGCTTGTATTCGCGATCTTAGTCGTTCGGTCATTACCCAAATTTCATGACCCTAGACGAGAGTTAGAACAAATACTGAGCTGAAAACCTCTAACTTGGCTGTTTCATGATTGACCCAGCTTGACCAATGTACAGGAAAGCTCAGCATTACTCCTCCCATAACTCGTGAGAAATACAGAGAGATACTTAAGCTGCTTCAGTGGGACTCCACTCATATGTAGAGCGCATTGAAGAGGCGTTCTGGAAATTACCGTAACCTCCGATTTGTCCACGTTGACATTCATTCCAGCATCAGCATGGCCACAAACTTATCGAGTGCGCGCTGAGAAAAAAAAACGTTTGAAATTTAATGTTTTTTTCTGGAAGCTGTAAGCAATTCCGAAATCGACTAATGACTTATAATTTGGATCATTTGCATCTTTCGCGAGGAAATTTTGTGCCTTTTGCTTTGCTGCTATCGATTTTGGACCGGTTCAACGTACATGCATGGACTTAGTTCCAAGGTACATTCACTATACATTTTTTAAAAATACAAAAATTTTGTTTAAAAAAATGTTTGTATTAAAAATGTGGACAATTTATGTACATACATCACATATGATTACAAATGATATTTTGGATAAATGACCACACACTAAAATCAGTCCCATAGACATACTGGAAAATGTGTAGAAAAAAAAACTTGTCACAACATGTTCAGCCAATTGCCAGGAATTGGCACTCGCTCGAAGGCCCATGACCTTCGCCTACCTTTGATACTACACTGTCTGCATGGTCAGTCCATGTTAGTTCACTGTTCCACATTATACCAAGATTTTAAACACAGGTTACCTATTAGAGGGCAATAGAGTCAAGTTCTATGGGGGGAACGTCTGAAAGGGAGTGATGGTGTTTTGAAAATGGAATGACTTTGGTTTTGTCAGAATTGAGCATGAGTACATATTCATCGGCCAACTGAATTGTCAACCATACCAAGAGGCAAACTTAAGTGCAATTGAACATCATCTGCATACATACGATGTTTGCAATAAAGCACTTTAGCTTCCTAAATCATTAATGAACATTAAGAATAATAACAGAGCGAGAGTATAACCTTGAGGTACTCTATTAGAGCATCACAAAATGACGACAGCTTTGAGTTATGTAAGGCAGCGGTTCGCAAGATACGAGAATATTAACTAATTAGTGGGATTACTGAAGTTCGGTGAACAGTTTGTGACAAAGTATTGACGGGTTAACACTGTCGAATGCTTTCCAAAAGTCAAGTAAGGCTGAGACGTCAACAGCTTTTGGTATGTCATCGTTAGGTAGGGTATTGAAGAGGGCTGCTAGCGAAAACAACAACGTATCCACAAACTACTACAACTAATTGACTACTCTAGTGATAATGCTATTAATTTGATCCCAACGTCAAATGGTGACTACACCAGATTTGAAAACCAGACAAAAGCGTATTAACTTGTCTTTCACTGGGATTCGAGACGGGGGCTCCATTAAACAAAGGTCAGGCAAGGTCATCCAGTCGTCATCGGTTAGTTTAAACAAGACCTTTTCGGAATCCTGATTGCATCGGATTTAAGAGATTGTGTCCCTCAACGTAGTCTTTTGATCACTCGTCCGTCGAGATCGATTCAAGCACTTTTGACAAAACACGAAAGAATTGCATTTGGACTATGTCCAGGCGGGTTCGTTTTCTTTGGGACAGGCATAATCTTTGTGTTTTTCCAAAGTTCAAAATATACTGCCGTTATGATTATAGTTTTAAGAATATGGGTGATGTAAGGAAGTATGATGATGCGCTCAGTTTCAGTCTGCTGCGGGGCGTACTGCTGTATAGCAACCTCATCCACTTTCGCAATCAAATTCAGATTACATTTAAAGGACAAAGCTCAATCAAGTCTGCATTTTAATTAATAATTCCACCTGTATTTCAGGCTTGAGTGGTTTCATTTAAGGCCCCTTTTTTCTATTGTCTTCACATTTCATTGAAACAAACCACAAGTCCTCAGTAAAAATCTAATCTCTCCATGGCCAGTGGCCCGGATTAGGATATCATCGTGCTGCACAAAGACCGCCAAGATTTCAACAAAGGACAATCAACTCTCGTCTGGCCCGCATGAGAGCGGACAGAATGAAAAAAGACATAAAATACCCAGTTCCTAATGCCTCGGGTCATCAGGATATCGCGCTTTGTAATCCAAACAACAATAACCATTCCTCCCGTCCGCCCAGTGGCGGTGCACACAATTTCGGCATTAGGCCGCAGCTAGATCCTGAGCTGCCCACAATCGAAACAAATGTATTCAAAACAATGAACAATGCGAATCGTTAACCTTTTTTTTGTGTTCTTTTTTTTTTTCTGAAAGCCCATAAACCACTGACATTTTCAGAGCGAATGTGTTTTTTTAAGCTGTTACGCGGCAATTTGTATCCTTTTTCGGTTGACCACAGCTAAGTGCACACTGTGCGTTGTGTGTGTGTACGTTTTGTGGTGCTAACACTGTAATTTGCCCGATTGGGGATAATCGATTGATGTAATCTGCATCCTTGATCCCATTTATGGTTACCATTCGTTGAGTTGGTGGTCGAACAACATCCTTTAGAGACAAAGGAATGCACGGAGTGGATGGGTCATCTGCCAGAGATAAACGAGGGAAATTCGATTAACGGCTCTTGAAAGGGGTACATCATTCAGAACGATTCTTCTTCTAAATGTATACGCTCGGCAATTGCTGCGATGCATCGCTTGGCTGTTGATGAGTGCGTACCAATCTCAAAGGAATTCGAGCAATTGGAACTGTCTTGCCATGACTGTGGGAGAGTAGCGAACAGATTGGTGGGAAGCGAGGGTAGAGAAATGAAGGAGAGTTTCTGGATCGTCTTTCCACTCCACTGGGGTGAGAAATAGAATTGCAACAGAAGTAGAAGTAGGACTACCAATGTTGGACAGGCGGGCCTTCTATTGAAAGGTGGACCAACAGAAGATTCACATGCCAGGGATGAAACGAAGAAGATATTGGGAAACGACATATTTTTTATCGAGAGATAAGTCTTGCGAGTGATGTGTCTAAGTCTTGCGACAATGCCTCTGAGAGATTGTGACTGGAGACCAGCGGACATGTGGGGTCATCATTAAGAATGATTGAGTGTCAATGGTGGGTGCTCCGAGCACAGACGAAGTGTTTTGAGTCTGGACGCTACCCGTTTGCCGAATATACCCACAGGAGGAAGGTGAGGCAGTATGTTAAGTGCGTCAGACTGGGTGCTTGTCAACTCTCCGCTAAAACACATGCAAGCCAGGATTATGAGCTTACTTGCTTACTGAGAGCCACTTCACAAGATGAAATCCTTTCGCACCGACTATTACCCTTTATCTCAACTCATGAACGTATGTTTCAAGCCGTGCTTTCGAATTTCAACCGAAATTTGCTTTTCCAAGTGACCCAGGTGACCAAGTTCTCAAAGAACGAACGAACGTTAAAGGTAAACCGCATCTAGACTTGGCAGAGATTGCAAGTATTTCAAATTCGAGGGTTAAAGTATAAAAATAAGAAATCATCACGTTAATTTAATTTATGATTACTTTACTCTTTACACTTCTTTTACAACTCGACTGTCTTGCTACAGAGCCAAAATCAGAGTGCCCTAATTCGATTTTATCCTTCTACTTCTCTCTCTCTCTCTCTCTCTTCTTCATCAGTCTTGCGTTATAGCGGTATAATTCCCTGTAAACTGTAAAGGCACCGCATTGCTTTAGTGCGTTTCATTTCAAGTTTTGTAAGTTCAAAGTGAAAAAGAGCCTCGCAAGCACGAAAATAGATAACATTTTTCTTGCACAGACGGCAACCACACTTCTAATTTGGTCTATTTCACCAAATTACAAATTAAATTGTGATTCACAAATACAGACAGTAGCTATAGCCCGATATAGTGAATAATCCAATCCCAGGGACTAGCTTCGCAGCAACCATTATTGTTCTCCCACGAGTGAAAGTGACCTAGAGGTTATGCCGACTCCAAACGCGTAAGTTTAAGAAGCCTTTTTCTCGACAGTTCTTGCTCTTTGAGCATTGTCAATGTCTAGAAAGAGGTGCCGGAAGAGGCTGCCGAAAGAGGAGCCGTGAAAATTATGGTTGGTCGTACCGGCCGGGAAACGAACCCATGCAGCGAGTTTCAGTTGCGCAGGGATCGACGCATATATTGCAAAACAGTTCTAAAACTCATAAGTGCTATGCTTAGTATCCATATATATGCATAGTTAGTCGTCTAAATAAACAACTGAGCAATGGAATAATGCTAATGAAACAGGTCTCTATTGGAAGCTTCTTGAGCTAACTTTTTTATAGACAAAATTTGCTGCAACATTTTTGAAGCTATTGGCACCAACATTCGTCACTGCGAAATGCTTGAAGAACACCTGAAAGATAATTTTGAGGATGAAGGTGAAATACGTCTTAGTATTTTCTCAACAACTCAGTGTCAGCAGAAGAAGTTGTGAACCTTCTTAAACAAATAAAGGGACTGTAGCACATACGGCAGCCGATTTTAACAATTGGAGCTAAGATCATGTTTAGAAGAGGAGCAAAAGAACAAAAAGTGGAGGTAGATCATCGGTGTCTTCTAGAGATGTTGTCCAATTATTTGGAAAGCACTTGAATGGACAACTAGCAATAAAGTGGCATACACGGATGTTACGGTCCCTCAAAGGTAGAAAGAAAAGGCGATATTAATTGACATAAGTTCAAATAACACTCAAAAAAACATGATATATTGAAAACTTCGTGTGTGTATGAAAGAAACATAGATGATTGTTTTTTTATTTATTTTTCACACTAAACCCGGCAAATTCTTGTATCATTTGACAATAAACGACGAAGTGTCCGGTTGATAGCACTGCCCGGCTAAGAGTGTTTTTACTGTAGTGTGATCCAATGCAAGCACACCGTACACGTACATAGCACAAGCACACAGATCCAAGGCAAGCACACTGTAAGAAAAGCCATTAGGTAACATTGTATCGACCCAAGCGACCGAAAGTGTCAACTGGCTTTCGATCGGTATCGACTGTGATTCAAGCTACGTAGAGGACAGTTGAGCGTGTTGTTACACTTTAATCCGTTTCAACTCTCCATTCAAACATTCCATACAGTGGGCCATAGGGATCATATTTCCCTACAATAGTATAGTTTAGTCATAAGAATTTCTGTATAAATGGAATGAGTATTGGAAAATAAAATCAGTCTTGAATTCATTCTTGACTCAAGTTTTGCCATTTCTGAAGCGAGCTGCGCTTTGTACGCCATAGGGCGGTAGACTCCGATAAAGAGACAGCGATCATCTTGAATCATTACATTAGCCTACTAATAAATATTTGTAATTGATGTATAAAATATTCTTTTTGTAGACGAAATCAACACCCAATAACGTCAAAGTTCTATGCACTAGGTCCGCGGAAATAACTCGTTTCTTTTCATATCCCTTCAGAGCGAGCTTTGTATTAAGTCCACTGATAGCGGCACCACCCGTTAATATTACTCATGTGAACACTGAGCCCAACTTTACCTCTTTGTCTCTGTCTCTAGTCTTTACCTGTTCGTCTCTAGTCAGAAACAATTTGTGATTACAACTTGACTTACATAAGACAAGTGTGTTGTGTTTTCATATTTCCTTGTTCTTTTTGACTTCCATTTATTAAATTTTCCATAAACTCTCCAACACCTGTACATGTTCTTGTTCCCGTAGTAATCTTAGCCCATCTCAGAATGGAAAAACTATTATCAGATTCTTATCTCACATATATCAGGATATCCGATATTAGGGTGATCAGATGGCATTTCCATTGTCCAAATGTTCACCTATAAAACTATTCCCTAAGGTAAATGTTCGTCCCACCGTAGAAAGGCTTGAGCGTGAGTTCATTCCTGTTGTTAAGCCAACAACCGAATTGGTAATTATCGCAGATAATCCGGAAATACGGATTTGTTGACGATCAGCTTAAATGGACATCGCCAGAAACTCAATCCGGCTTATTTTGCCGTGGGATTGGGGCCTACAATTTGGATTTGATGGGCTGGTAAAAGATTTTGCAGCAATTTAAGTCTATGGAAACATTCGCTAAAAATCTTTTCGGACTATGGCCATTTTTGGCTTATTAAAGAGAGTTCAATCCACAAGTGCACGATCAAGCATCAATACATCCACAAAGATTGACAGTTCCGGTTTAAGGCATGGCGGCATCATTGTCACCGATTCCGTTAATCTTCCACTTTGTACGAGCTCGGGAGCTAATATTGAACTAACCCAAAAATCTCGAAGCAGTGCCGAGGCAGCATATCAACCCTTCACTTCAATTACGGATTCACTTTCAATTGTCATATGGATCGTGGAATACGGCGGGCGGTCTATCTCAGCGAAGTTATTTCGAATTCGCACAACAGCTGTGTTGTATTGTGATAAGTGAACCAAGTGAACCAAATTTGAACCAAGCAAGAGAAATAAGTCAAATGAAAAAAAAAATGGATAGTGTAGGCTTATATTTGAATGCATTTGGTAATGAGGACCAATTAGCTTCTGACAGAAAAAAGCGTGCATCTTTAAGAGGAATTACACATGATATGTACATAATGAGACACATAATCTTATTCGTTCTATTGTGTTCGTATAATTTTTCTGATTTGTTAGAGCCTTGAATAGGGCAGTATTGAGGTTCCTCAAGAAAAAGGTCTGCTCCTTCGGAAGCATCTTCCTCTGATCATAGGGGTTTTGAACTGAAGTGATCGAGGTTAGTCGCAATAGGAAATATGCATATACTCGTATGTACTTTCAAGCATAATACATTTATGTACATACTTACAACGTTTTCAAGAGAATGACTCACGACACTCACAAGAAACTCCCAGATACGCAATGAATTATCTGCATTTGAGAAATGTCAAATTAGTCGTATTCAATGATGAAGAGTTGTGCATTTGAGTGAAACGTTTCCCCGGCGTATTCTACGATAGGGCTGTATATCACAAACCGTTGTTGTATTATTAAAATTAATTGTCACAATGTTCTTGTTTGGTCACCCTGTTTAATGCAATAGATAGATGTACCAAAGGAACCCAATCAGACACACTTTCTGTTGATGCTCACAGAATATGTTGAATAAGATCGGTCCTGAAATGGTTCCTTGTGGCACTCCAGGAGAGATCGAGCGAGAGTGTCTGAATGCCGAACATTTTCGCTGACAGCAACAGAATAAATAAATTTTTCAGAAAATTCGTCAAAAATCCGACAACCCAATGAGAAAATTAAATTTTTTGTAATTTACATATTAGTGTTGATCATAAACCCAATCAAGTTTTTTTTTCACAAGGTAAAACGACGTCACATTGACTTTTCACGAAAATTGAAAGTGAAAATTTAAGTAATAAAAAAGCCCATCGTTTTGAAAATTTTCCCCCCAAAGGGCTGAAACAAATAAAAGCATCGTAACCGAGGGAAGGTACAGTGAAAATCCACCAGCAACCGTTAACGCGACTATATTTTCATCAATAATGCAATTTCACTCGAGCTGACTCGATTACACATTGAATTCTTCATGGGGATGAAAGCTTTTAGTGCCAGCCACGCAGACTAAGTCTCACACTCATATGTTTTCACACCCATGGACTTCGCATTCACTAGGGTTTTAGATGCTGTAGCAGTGTTTCCTTCGATTCTGCTCAAAATCACACACACACACTCGCCCATCCTCACACATCCTTCCTGCACTGGTTTATTTAATAAGCGTGCGATGTGATTTTTATATCCGCTTACGTGGGATATCAGGCACCGCTCAATGCTTAATGCTTAACGCTTAACATGGTGAGATGGCGTTATTGCACTTTTAGTGAAACAAAATGGACGCTAATGGATTGCTTGCAGTGTTTCTCCGTTGAGCTCCGGCGATAATCATCCATCAAAACGAGTAAAATAAAGAAGTTTCCCTCCCACCGAGTGGCGTCCTTGCTCTCCATGATCCATGTTTCATTGTGAACGTGTTTTTTTCTTGTTGTTGGAATTTAACTGACAAGGACACTTATGGGGGATTCATGTTGAATGTCAGGATTATTTTGGTTGGTACTACTCCCTTGGAACCAGAAGGAGTTTGCATTTGGTGTCGGTGACAGTGTTTTTTTTTTTGTTCTGCGGAGAAATTCTCTGCTTCTGCCGTTTGCAGGTCTGGGAAAGGACAGTGAGGCCTGTGTAATGCCTGAAGGAATGAGCCAAGATTGATTGACAAGAGTGCAGTGGCATATCATGGCATTTTGGCAAGAAATATCCCTTAAATGGCTAGGGATGGGTTGAGGCAAAGTAATTGCCCCTTTGGAGCTTCTTGATCATTTATTTGTTTTGCTTTTTATTTTACTCAATTAAATTGTGTTTACAACACTACAGCACAATTCGTCATTTGCAAGAATGGATTTAAGTTTTAACAGCTTTTATAAATCATAATGAAGAATTGATGTAAGAACAAAGTAACGTAATAATTTAAATTGATTCAAGTCGGTTTATGATGTGGTTATAGGTTGACAATATGAATAGTTTTCTGAGAATTGACTATCCGTAATCCGGAAGATCTATCTATTTGACTGGAGGGAATTATTAGATTTTTACCTACAGATCTTGGCATCTTGGATATTTACTATAGTATAGATTTAATTTATAAATTAATAATAACTTTGATTCCGAACGTTGAAATATAGATCCAGCCCAATACCAAAGGTAGACGATGACAAGTTGGACACACTGCTGGACCTGGGAATATTATGAATAAGATGAACACTGTCTTTGAATGCAACAATTAGCCTATTTTACAAACAGAATCTAAGTACGGATACAGGAGTCACGAGAACAGAATAATTAAACAAAAGATGGAGCATTATATGTGTTTTGATCAACCTGTTTTTGACAAGGGGACTCAGATAGTAGGCTCAAGATCGCAATCCGCGTAGTCCGCGATAAACCTTCCGCAAGGAATCCTTAACTCAATCACAGCATGTAAGGGAGGATTTGTATGTAACCCACGATATTTTGATGGAATTGATGGGGTTGCCATCCAAAATTATAGGTGACCAAACATTAAGACAAAGTGGAGTGGATTGAAAATGGGTTTCAGCTTCAATTTATTGTCTTTAGACCAATTTGAGAGTTTAACAAGACCTTCGTTGAACCTGGCAGTACCATCTTCCATTAAGCCAATAGGACGCGAAAGGTATATAAAGGGTGGAACCACACCTAAACGTCAAGTTTTTTTCTGCATTTTATTTGACATTTCTCAATTTCAGACTAACTCAATTTGAACCATGGAAAGATACACAATCGAGCAACGCGTTAAAGTTGTTCAGGCTTATTATGAAAATGGGCGCTCAAATCAAAATGCAAATGATTAATGTTCGAATTTCAGTGGATTTTCACCTCAGTGGATTCGTCAATAAGCAGAATTGCCGCATTTGGGCGAATGATAATCCAAGAGTGATTGTCGAAAAACCAATGCACCCACAAAGAGCGATCCCATATTAATGTGGCGTCAAAATCTTTTCGCCCGCTAAAGTCTGAAGATGTTGGTTTGGATGGTATCCATTCCCCTCCGCTTCAGTAAAATGATACTTCTTCATATTTTAACTCCCCTCATGCACGTCATTAATTTCGGTATTATGTACTTTTCCGATTTCCTCGAAGAGAGCATTAATAACACCCGTTTCTAAGAACGCATCATCTCTAGCAGATTTTTGTCCAATTAGTATTTTGCTATGTTTGTCTAAGGTTCTGGAGAAATTTATTGGCAAAACAAATCAACACATATCTTGCTGAAAATGATGTATTCACTGCAGTCTAGTTTCCGAGCCCGTCATAGTTACTCAACAGCAATGGTTAAGGTGCTTGATGACATTAGGATTCTCTGACAAAAATCATGTGACTATTTTGTGTTTATTGGATTTCTTTGCGGCCTTCGATAAGGTAGATCATCTAATATTATGTCGGAAGCTCAGGCTTTATTGTCGCTTCGGTGAACTTACTACTCGATAAATTATGAGTTACTTGTGTAACAGGAGCCAAAGGGTGAAGTTTGCAAAAAGGTTTTCCGAATTTATGGACGCTCGCGCTGGGGTACCTCAAGGATCTATCTTGGGACCTATCTTATTCTTCATTTTTATTAATGACCTGCCCACTGTTTTATAACAATGTATTACACCGATGATGTCCAATTGCACCTGTCTAGACCAATTGGTTTCGATGAGGACCTAGTGTTTACGAAGTTCAACGAAGTTCAACGAAGACTTAGCGCATATATACAACTGGTCTTTAGAGAATGGGTTGTATAAAATAATCCCAATAAATCCCAGTGTATTGTAATATCTAAAATACACCACGACATGGACTTAATCCCAAAAATATACCCGAAAGATGGAGCGCTTCCTTATGTTGACGATGTTACCAGTTTTAGAATAAACCACTCTCTTAACGTCAACGACCATATTAACCATGTTCTGAGATTTATTTGTATAAAACTCAGTAAACTCTGGCTTTCGGCTGAATTTACCCCTTCCGTTATTAAGGTCAGTCTTGTTCTTGGATGTGATCTTAAAGATTTCTTAAAAGCCAGATGTTGTGTTTTCATGCATAAAATTATCAACACACATCTATTTTCTACTTATTTGAACAAATATAATTTGCGCAATCTTCCCGGACTTACAACCTCATCCCTCCTACTTATGGTTAATTGAATACGTCTCGTCTATTTTACGAACATGTCGCTAGATTGTGGAACTCTCTTCCCAGAGAAGCAAAGCAATTGACCGGATCAAAACTATTCAAAAAAGAAATGTATTGCATTTTACTTTTTGATCATCACTGTTCGCAGCGACGAAGACATAACTTTCAACCCTGCAATTATTTTGATCTTCATTCCAAATTTAACAACACTCTCAGTCCTATTTATTCGCTTTGTCTCCAGTCATAACTTCTGCGATCTCGCGAATAACAACTGCAACGACGTCCTCTGTTCGTCGCTTTGGTCTTCCTTGAAGTCGCCTTCCGTCGAGCTCGCCGACCAAACTTCCTTAAACAATTAAAAATACACATCATTCAATAAATCCAATTGACCAACTTCACCCCGTCTACGTTCGTACGATGGGAAACGGTCTCCGAGGAGAAACACAATTCCCTCTGAAATCCTTCAGACTCAATTGTACTCACATCAATTATACAAGAACCGATTTCTAGCGCAACCAACGCCACGTACTCGTAACCGTATCGATTTCCTTGACACAGAAAACGTTGTGTGCTTTTGCACAGCACATAAAACGGCGAGCGATTAAAATTGAATGACGTTGAGTAAACATGCACTTGCATGGATAGTTTGATTCATGCTCACAAACGGAAAACTTTCCTGAAGTCACTGGGGTTTAGACTGAAAAGAGCGCGCATAAAATGACCGCAGTTGGGATCGCCTTGAGATCTGACATGTGTGACAAGGAGGAATTCGTTTTGTTGGATAGTATTTTTCTGTGATAAGAATTTTATCAAGCTTAAGTATTTCTTTTAGCTGCTTGCCATGTCTGACTTTTGAGAAAGCTTGGTGGTTAATATTTTAAAGTCAAGTCCATTGTGCTCTCATCTGAATTATTAAGATTAACAAATCGAAAGGAATCGAAACGTTCGAAATCCTCACTCAGCGGGTACGGCACATCCTTTAAAAATGAAATTATTATCGGAAGCATGTCCTTTGGACTACAATTTCGTTGGTTGTTTTTTTCGATAACTCAAAATTTCTTTATTCAGTAATTGATCTTAGTAATGCAGAGGAATCAATCAAAGATAAAATCTGGTGACTTCATGAAGTTTTTGTAGAGTTTGTAGGCGAATCAATTTAAGCCGGCCTTCAATGGGAGGTTGTCTAAAGCTGTTGGCCCATGGGAGACCGCGTTAAACAAAACGGATAAACTTGCGCTGCACAGATTCGCTTCTAAGGCAGTGAGTTGATTGAAAGGGTGACCAGACTTGACTGGCATATTCAAGTCTAAGCCTGACAAAGTTAGTAAATAGAGATTTTGTAACGTAGGGGTTAGAGAATTATTTAGACCAGCGTTTTATGAAACCAAGAGAACAGTTGTCCTTGAGTATAGTGTGATCAGTGTGAAAGCAGAAATCTAGTTCCCTATCACAACTGGCACCCAAATTGAGAATGGATTCGTTGAGAAAGTAGTAGGCGCTAGGGGGAGGGGGATGCGTTTGCGGGAAAAGGTTATGGATTGAAATTTGTTGACAGTTAATTCAAAGTAGATTTTGTCACACCATACAGAGAGAGTGATTAAGGGTAATTATGGTCTGCGTAAATAGACAGATCCGAATATTTTATAATGTGTCCAACATCATTTCTTGCTAGAACAAAGATCAACGGACCAAGATAACTACCTTGAGGAACTCCTGAAGTGGCATTAATGGGGTCGGAGACAGAAGATCTATAGACAACTCTACACTGGCGATTCTCAAGGTACGATCTCAGCCACAGGTAAATAGTGAGGAAAATAGTAAGGTGGCAGACTTTATCAAATGCCTTGCTGAAGTCGGTGGTAGTACCGTCCATCTGCCTGTTTTCCTCTAATGTTTTCAGGGTCTAAGAGACGAATTCGGTTAGTGGTAGTGGATATATCCTTTAGAAACTCGTGTGGGGAATATATAGATCCGCATTCAAAACACAGAGAGTGTTATGGCCGAGATTTTTTGCTATAGGTCGGTAGTTAGACACGTACGGTAGAAGTACAACCGACCAGCTTCTCACTCTAAGAATGGTATTTGGGAAGGCTTCGGAGTATGCCAAACCCATCTTCAGTTGTTTTGTGAATTTGGAAAAGGCATACGACCGAGTTCCTCGAGGTAAACTCTGGAGTGTTCTGCAGGAGTCTGGGATTGATGGGCCTCTTCTGAGAGCCATAAACTCTCTAACACTAACTGTAGCTGCCGTGTTCGGGTTAAATGTTCAAAATCAACGCATTTCACCTGAGGCGTTGGACTTCGCCAAGGGTGCGTCATGTCACCTCTACTTGCCATTGTATATATGGACTTTGCAGCCGTGCAGCCGAGGCGTGAAATTTTTCACATTGGGAATGGATTCGTTCTTTTTGCAGATGCCCTCACAATCTTCCCAGAGGGAACTCCACTGCGATAGGTTGGTGGCCGTATGTGCTGATGCTGGAATGAAGGTTAACGTGGACATGTCGGAGGTTTTGGTAATCTCCAGAACGCCCGTTCAATGCACTCTACAGGTTAGAGAAGTCCCATTGAAGCAGGTGGAGAAGTTTAAGTACCTCGGGGTCATTTTCACGAGTGATGGAAGGAGTAATGCAGAGTATTAATGTAGGATTGGTCAAGCTGGGTCAATTTTGAAACAACTTGGTAGATCTGTAATTAGAAAAAATTCTACCAATTCGAACTCTTTATGAATTCAATCGCCTAATGCAGCCTCACATTAGGTGACAATCAAACAGGCCTGGATCGATTGAGGTTTCATAGTGCCATCAAATTTTGATTGTGTTGGCATTTATGAAATACCAGCAAAAAAGAGAAAAGTGCTGAATACAAAGAAATACAAAAATAACAACAAAGTGCGGTATAACTTAAACCAATCATAAATACGAATATGGACATACAAACAAAAAAAGACCAATGACCGTTGAGGCATTTTTGGGTTTTTGCAACATTGAAGCCCTTGTTGATGCATGCCTTTTGTTGATGCAATCAACAGTAGCTGGAAATGCAGCAGTTGCTGCAATGTCTTTGCCCATGTTCAAAAACAAAATGGATGCCTTCTATGAATTCATGAGAACATTCAAGATTAAAATCAATTTTCAACGGAGCTGTAACCCAAGAAATCTACGAGGGACCTGAAAATGTAGAAGAAACAGCAAGTAAGACATACCAACACGGCTGTACTGAATTTGACACCGACTCATTTCAAGTTCAACGATCTAGAGCAGATGCTATCAGAATAAAGATGTATCCATGCCTAATAAATATCCAGAAATAAGAAATGTGTTAAGGAAATATAATACACCTCTGCCGTCCTCGGGTCCAGCTGAAAGAGTTTCTTCATATGCTACGATGACCAATTCACCAAAGTCGCATACACTCTCAGATGAAGTGTCTGAGAAAAGAGTACTATTCACATCAGATTTGAGCAGCACATCGTAAACCAAAAATTTTTATTATTATGAATTTTAAAACTGATTAAAACAATCAACATGAACAACAACAGTACAATAAACGATGTGCACAAGTCCGCTGGCACGGATGGTATTCCCCCTATACTTCTGAAGAGGTGTTCTTCTGCGCTGGCAAAAGCGCTAGGCTTTTTCATCTATCCTACTCTTTAGGTCTCTTTCCGAGCTGATGGCGAATCTTCGTCACCCGCCTCGTACCATATCCCACCATTGCACTTACGTCCCTTCATTCTTAGGTCATGGAAACGCTGATAAATCGCCAGCTTATGAAATATCTTGAATCGCGGAAGCTTCTTAATGACCGGCAGCATGGCTCCCGCAATAGGTTCAGTGCTGATCTGCTTATCTCACCGAAAAGTGGAACCAATTTTGCACAATACTGGCGATCTTGCGATCGTTGCGCTTGATGTTTCTAATGCATTTCACAGAGTTTGGCATCTCTTGTCAAAAATGCCTGCCTATGGTGTCGATGAATCACTTCTTCAATGGATTAGAAATTACCTTTCGAACCGTTCAAT
Organism: Eristalis tenax; assembly: GCA_905231855.2. Lineage (NCBI taxonomy): Eukaryota > Metazoa > Arthropoda > Insecta > Diptera > Syrphidae > Eristalis > Eristalis tenax. The sequence goes on from HG993127.1 coordinate 41,178,125, forward strand.
TCAAGTTGTTTTGGATGCGTTCCCCAAGGCTCTGTTCTGTCTCCGACACTCTTTCTCATTTTTATAAATGATCTCCTGTCTGCTACTTCCAATCCAATCCATTCCTTCGCTGATGACAGCACTCTCAGCTTTTTATATTCGTTCCAAGACTCACGACCCCGCCCTTCGGCCGTAGAATTGGAACGGCAGCTTATGTTAAGCGATCTTGACGGTATAATTAACTGGGGAAAGAACAGTAGAGTGGAATTCAAGGCTTCAAAAACTCAATGCTACCTGTTGTCACTCAAGCGAATCCTTGTTAATCAGTCAGTATCCATGAATAGCACCTGTGTCGATGAAAAGGAAAGCTTTCCATCATTGGTATGTGTATTAATACAACACTTAGTTGGAACGATCGCATATTTGAGGTCGCCAAAAATGCTGCGAAATGTTTAGGTTTCCTCAATCGATGCAAGAAACACGTATATATGCCTCAAACTTGAATACAACTCATATCTGGTCAGGTGCCCCCAAAACCCCCAAACCCCTGCACCTACTAGATAGAATCCTAAAGGGAACGATCAGACGTATAGGAGACAACAATATTGCAGAGTCATTAGACTCGCTGGAGTATAGACGGAGAGTCTCTTCTTTTTTCGTATTTGATCGCGTTTTTAACAAACGATGCTCAAGTGAGCTTGCGAACTGCATTCCTCCTCTCCATATATACGAGTATATATATTCCTCACCCGCAATAACCTTCTCTCGCAATGCTCATCAGTTTACCCTTAAGCCTACTTTCGGACGCACAGTTTAAGTTAGAGACTCGTTCATCAGCCGCACGACACGAATATGGAATGCACTTCCCAGCTTAATATTTCCCCCCAGAATACAATCCGTAGATATTTAAAATCAATGTGCACAGGTACCTCCTCTGCCTTTCCCATCCCTCTATACCTTCGGCCCGTGCTGTGTCTTGAACCCGGACACTTAAGGGTATTAACAATCCCTTATGCGTGCGCAAATTATAAAAAAACAAAACAACAAAATAAATTTTTAGTACTCTTTCTTTTTCATACAAAAAGTAATCAGATGACGTTCAACTCTGGTATCAACCAACAATGCCTTTCTGAGTAAGCCCCACGGTTTGCTTAACCGATGTCAATCTTGGATCCGATGGAGTGTATACTTCACAAATGCCAAAGACGGAAGAAAATTAATCCAAGTAATAAGTGAAATGCCAACTCAACAGCCTTTTATTTACTTATTACTGAACTAATTCCATTAATAGTTAAAGAAATCATCGAAAAGGAGCTTCCAGGACTGGGTTCCCAATTGATGCAGATGCTTTTGAGAGTTATGCGAAACATACCAAACAAGTACCATAAAAATGGTTTATGGAAAGCAAATAATTCCATCTTTTATACTTCCACTCGGACAACTTTGAGAAGAAGCCCAAGGAGCAACAAACACGGCAAATGGAAAGTTTGTGGAACTATTTACCAGGAAAATTTCTCGTGTAACAGCTGAACAGATTGCTTATGACCTCTGATCCATTTTTAGAAAGTTTAAGATGCTTTCCCAAAGGAAAACAAGTGTTCTTGAACATGAAGTTTTGCAACTTTTGGATGCACCAAAATGAGTAAGAAAGTGTTATTTTGTCTCAAAAGTTGTGCTCGTATGTTCAAATGAATTGTTTCATTCTGTGAAGAATTTCATTAAAAAGAAACCAACTGGGAACAAAAACATTCATTTGTGGAGATATTAGTTTAATTCTGCTTAATCAGCGAAACATCATACTGTGTAGGGTGCAGGCTGCTGCCTGTCTGCCGATTAAGTATATCGGCGGAAGGTTAAGGAGTATGTTCAGAGCTGAGAAGGGCGTTCCGCTGGTACATATATACACAAGCCATCTATCAAGCTCCCTATCAAGCGGTTTGCCTTTGATGTTATTGTCAAGCGCAGTAAACCAAATCGCTACTCAACACAGCCAACACAACTGTCTGACTGTTGAATGAATAACCAGTGGATCATGTAGGCTGTACCCATTTGTAGACTTTAGTCCGATTTCAATAGTATAGAGCGTGAAGGCCTTTTCGACCCTTTGCTGGATCTAAATTGAATGTCCAGGATAAGACTTAAATTGTTTGCTCAGGCTTCAGAGAGATTCACATATTTAGGGGGGCTCAAAGGCGTCTATCTATCTTCCTGGCGAAGATAACCATAGACGATAATCCACAGACGCTTAGGCTGCGTTCTCGAAAAAGAGTACAGCCATGTCAATTGCTTGTGGCCTGCGACTTCGAGACCCTGATCCCACTGAAAAGCCCTTCTAGAACCAAATATGGCTATAAATCGATCAAAACTCTCACAACTTATCGCTCCACAGTGCCAATAATTGTGCTGTACTCAACGCACAAGTGACTGCAATCAGCCGCACGTATGTGCATTTAATTCGCATGAGCTCACCTAGGTCTGCACCACCCTTCCATGCAAATGAGTCGAAAGTGTCATTCGTAAAATATTCATTTAAACACACAGCGCACTCTGGGCACTGTTCAAAAATTAATTGTTCCGCCGTGTCAGTAGTGCATTTGTGCCATCAAAACTCCACGTGAATTGGTTCCCACGCGATGGGAAAATTCAATTATTTTAAGAGATACTTTCAATGTGCTGCAGTTTGCCATAATGTTGAAATATTCATCATTTTTGTTGAAGCCCTCTGTCACACACGCAATAGGCACCGCCACCCGGTGCAGCCATCATGTCGTGGCTTTCCAGATACGACGTCGTCGAGCACTTTTTGATTGATAATTGCGTTACAATGTATCCCGCCAATTTAATTAAATTTCGTAACGTTGTAGTTTGCACAAGTTTTGACGCAACGCAAGGTCCTCAGAGGAGAGTCGGCAAAACTAACTCATTCCGGGCGGGTGTCTAACGAATCGAATATCGATTGCCGGGTCTCCGGTGTCGTCGTAATGAACTCGAAGAAGACGTAATTACGAATTTAAGGACCACGTAATTGATATAACTTAAATGCTGCAAAGTGCTAAAAATTAAATGAGAACATTGCTGGAAGGAACTTCTGAGAAAATCTCAACTCAGATGTGGGTGCAAGATGAGACGAAGCAGAGAACGAAGAAAGATTCTGCTGATTGAATTACTTGTGTTTTTGTTGAATTGCTTGGATTTAATTAGATACCGTCGAAGGGAAGTTGAAAAGTTGATATCGATTTCTACTGTCGGTGGGGAGGATTAAAAATACAGTCTGCGTCGCAGGACGATGTCCCAGTGTTGTGACGCCATGTGTCTCAAGGTGTTTCAAAGATTACTTGAATTGAGCTTGAATCTTTTATGGGGTTTTTGCTATTTTAGACACTCCCATGAGGCGTTTTGAAAAACAGTGAATAACAGTGACTGTCACTTGTGGCGTGACGTACAGGGGATAAGTCAGACTTGGAAATGTAATCTAAAAATAGTTATCGTCTGTGGCATTCATGGACTGGATTGTGATGGGAGTTGGTTTATTGTGGCTGCATTTCACATCATTTTACGTGGCCTTTGCGGTCACAACAGGCACTATCGATGATATCTTAAGCAATCTTTTTGCGAGCCCTGAGTGAAGGACAAATGGCATGAATTTTAGTAATTGGGTTTTGAACAACCAACAATTTGATCAAAATTGTGTGACTTTTTGGCTTAGGTTAGGTTAGGTTCGAGTGAAGGCCTTGTAATTTTATCTTTCAGTATAAAAAAACGATCGACATACGACTAAACATGGTTGGAAAATATTGCTGTGTTGCCATGCCATGGGCTGCAATTGAAGCATTCTGTACCAGAGAATTCATTCTTATTGCTTTCAGATTATTCAAAAGCGTTTGAAAGTCTTGATCATAAAATGCTTGCACTCAAGTTGAAACATCATTTCCGCTTTTCAGATACTGCAATGAAATTGATCTTTCCTTACCTGAGTGGTCGCCCACTATTATTCTCAATCGTGCGAAGTATGGTCAAAAAAGGCTTTAGACTAAGCGACGCGCTGTCATGTGACTTCTTTAACTTCATCCTAGAGAAGACCGTGCAGGACGATCAGGACTAGAGGCACGATCTGCTAGAAATGTTAACATACGCGGATGACATTGCCGTGATTGGCAGAATACAGCGAGCCATCAATGAGGCGTTTGCTAGCATTGAGACGAAAATGGCTAAAATGGTTTAAGGGAAGAATGAGGGCAAAACGAAGTATATGCTGTCCTCAAGGAAGACAGACAACATCGACGTTTTGGACGGAGCATCACAATGGGCAGCTATAACTCCGAGGTAGTCAAGCAGTTCGTCTACACCGGCTCCCAAGTAAATAGTACGAACAACATCAGTACCAAGATCAAACGCAGAGCAACTCTTGTCAACCGTTCTTTCCATGGGCACAAGTGGCAATTGTGTAATAGAGCCATCTCTCGAAGGACCAAACTGTCTTCATATAAGAACTTGATCATCCCAGTCCTGCTGTATTGCGCAGATCCATGGACCATCTCGAAAGTAGATGAGGGAGTCCTTGGTCTCTTTGAGAGAAAAGTTCTGCTTCCGATCTTTGGCCCTGTTTGCGTTGACGGTCTTTGGAGGAGAAGATTCAAATACGAAATGTACGGGCTGTACAGCTACATAAGCCTAGTCAGACATGAGCCTAAGGTGGCTGGGCCCTGTAGATCGCTGGACAACTCAGCTCCCGCCCGAAGAGTATTCCATTTTATTTAATAATGAAATGAAATGAAAATGACTTCAGCACTCTTTACGTTAAGTAATTGGTCAACACAAGTGTGCAGACCTTCAGTCAACAGGAACTACTTATTGCATACTTCTTTTACAGTTTCTCTGACATATTCGGGGCTTGGGTCTAAAATGATTCTTTCCAGATCAGGTCCACCCCAACGGCGGAGCTCACAGCCTCAGTGCCAAACGGCCTGGCCACCCATTGGGCTTGATGTCACCTTCATAACCAAAAATTATTGGTTTAAAGTCAGCCAACCGACAACCAGAAATATCCAAATTTAGAACACAGATTTACGATTGTTTCTGAAATGTGTCAATAGACCATGGACTGCTACAAAACATACATCACTGCCATCCAAGCAGCCGTTGGAAAATCCACAAGAAAAACGGCGACATCAACTTATAATACTGAACGCCTCATGGTTAGATTCGGCAGCAGCCTGATGTACAAACGTGTACAGATGGCGAAGATGACAACAACAAAGACCACTCCTAAGGTATCCGAACTAGGACATGCATACGGTAAACGGCCCAGATTTGACACCAATATAATTCTAGGAGATTTTAAGGGTAAGATTGACAAGGAGAAGATCTTTTACAGAGTCACTGAGGAACACAGCCGATCCCATAATCAACTCAGACCGTGGGACTTTGTCACTGAGCGAAACATCTCCGCAGATGTCTTACACCTGGTAGTGCCCTGACCAATCAGAGGTCAACGAAATTAATCACGTCTTCAGAGGCTCGTCAAGTATCCGTGACATCCGAACGGATAATTTCTTTCTTGTAGTCAAATTCAGACCTCGGATATCGAATTCCCCGGACTTCAAATTTCTTTTTAGAACGTGGAATCAGAACGTACCAAATACACCTGCATAACCTGTTGCTTAGATCAAGGGGTCCATCAAGGGGGGCTTAAGACCACATCTTGTGGCAGGAAAGATGGAAAGACGAGATTTGCTACCAGTTCTAGGCAGCCCTCGATTTTCTGATGCGATTCCATTTCGTTTTTTGCAAGCAGCGCCCTCAACTCCGTCAAGGGGGGCTTAAGACCATATCTTGCGGTAGGAAAGATGGAAATCAGAGTGCTTATCCAGAATATAAGTAGTCTCTCCGACAAGTTGCATCACAATCCAAATAGTTATTCGGGGTCGAGAGCTGCACACACATAAATGTGGCTTTTGCTTGCTTGTGCTCTGAAAATTGTTGCATATTTGTGATGCCCAGAAGTAATTGCCTAGAGACTGTAACATTTTTGTCTCAAATGTGTATACTCCCTATTTGGACGTCCTTTCAAAATACCTAATATTATGCATTTGATTGCACCCTGCCTAGTCTTTAATTTCACTTGGAAACGAAAGAATTTTGTCACTTCCTGTCGGATAACCTCTCAGCTCGAACAAATCCACTTACAATGTCCGTTCACTTGTTATTCACACTGTCATTTATTCCAAAGCCCATGAAGGGGAAACAAGAAAAACGGAAACGAAATCACAATTATCCTTACCTTGGTATTTTATCATAGGAGTCCCACGACGTTAAGCAATTGTAGGACGAGTATCTGCTGTTACTCGCCATGTTGCACAGTAGATTATCCATCGGTAGTGCGATTAACGTGCCAAGGAGCAGGGAGTCGTTGCGAAACACCTACCGCTCCACACACAGCAACACCCAGCTAAGCGTCGACTTTAACTGATCACTGATAGATTAACGACTGTCTACTTGTCGTTATCGCTGCCAAGTCGAACACAGCGAATGGCATGGCCTCTGGCGGAACGTGATTACTTAACTACACTTTGTCATGGCAAACACACGTAACTGCACAGCAAAACAGAAGAAATTTATTGGTAGGTATCCTTTGAAGGAACTTATCCTATGATTGACATAATAATTTTCACCATTCGTTGTCGTTGACACAGCAGTCGCTTATTATCATCACTCAAACAAATCACTTTATTCGCACGTATCCTTGCGCGCAGTGGATTGTCACACCTTCAGGGTCCGCGTCGGACTGGAATCACAATGATAGCGACTTGATTGTTCCTTAAACACATCTATTTATTCTACTTTATGAACAACACAGCAGGTACGGATATGTAAACGGTTTTCGTCGTTCGAAGGGGACGCCAACTAAATTGTAGACGTTTGATGTTAAGCGGATAAGCCACCAATACTCCCCCATCGTTGAGAGTGCTTGCGGGAGATCCCCCATCGATTTGCTGTGGTATCACGGGACACCAGTGACGTGGGACAGACGTCGGGTTACCCCCACTGGTGGTCAACATATCATAAATTATTCGTCACGCACTTTCAGCTCACATACTTGACGAAAGGACAATTCCACTTATTTGTTGCCTTTTTTGTGATGACCTATTTTTTTTTTTGTTTTGTTGTTTCTTGAACTCCCTCCGTCTAATTAAAGTTATTAGTGGCGTGGAAAATGGGTGTGCCTGACTGCCTGCCCTCATAAGTTGTAAAGCGCGCAGACACGTCCTTGCTACGAGTCTGTGCATAAATTGACTGACTTGAAGGTGTTCTAAAAATACCCATGCTTGAAAACCGTACGAGGACTGAACCCATTTCCCTGTACCCAGTGAGTAGGCAATTGCTATCTTCGCATCCCCCTCGTGGTGGGGGGCAGCAAACAATCGAAACACGGCGACTTAAAGTGCTCAGGAATTCATTAAATTTTTACGATGACGTAAAGGTAATGAAGAGAGTAATGTCGGGGAAAAGAGGAATTTTCGAAGACACTTGCTCCTGTTGAGAGTGTACACTTGAGACTGCTTGCCGTTATGAATGTAGGCCTTTAGGCATTCTGCGTGGATGCGTACAAAGTTTGGACGGTAAAATCATGATTTTATGACTTAAGAACCTCTTCAAATGTCATAACCCGAAAATTAAACTTGTTCTCAAACTTAGACAATAGATGTCGCTATTGGATGTTTAATGGACTTCAAAAATGGTTTGATGGGCCTAAACAAAACCGTGAAAATGTAATTAATCTAAGGAAGCATTTCGTGCTCTTAAGGGTCAAGAGTTCAAGATATTTTCTCATTCCCCTATGAACTCGAGGCTGGTTCCAGGACTGGAGGTGTTTTGTTTTATTGACATTTATGGAAGATGAGCTTTTGGCCGTGTCTTCGACCGCACTGGACTCTGTCTCCCGTGAGTTACTTCGAGTGGAATTTGTGGCTCCGTGAAGGAGTTTGAAGATTTAATCAACGCCATCGGGCTTCTTGATCCGTTTGAAAATCAACCAAATGGTGGTGGTATCTTAAATTTTAGGCCAATCCTGAATTGTAAGCATTAAACCCTGACTGATGACCTTCGATAAGTAACAATGCGCAGGTTTGCAAACAATAAATGATTCTCATTTCCCCGAAGCTGTCGGCACGAATCGTTGTCTCAGGCGGTGTACAAAGCAGATAGACACGAAAGAAAGCTACAATTTCGAGCTAAAATTAAGAAGTTTGTCTACCTCGGGGACAACATTGAATCCACAATTGATGTCCTAGCGGAGATCCGACAGAGAATCATCCTTCGCAAACGGTGATACATTTATTTGCCAAAACAACTACTACTCACCTATCTTCTATTTTGCCAGACGTGCTATGTGGAGCTGAAAGCTGGACGATAAGCAAAGCAGTATATCAGCTCATTATTTGCTGTTTTCGAAAGAAAATTTGTGCGTCGCATATATCTGTATCTGCGAGGAAGATGAATGGATGGGACGACAGAACTGCGAACTCAAAGATGTGGATGTTGTCGCGAAGCAAACATCCGCCGACTGCACAGGATACCAATGGACACCAATACTGGTTCGAGTAGAGGACGAACACCGGGTCTGCGGGATAACGGCGAAGTTATCGCCAACTCAAGGCTGTTTGGTACTGAAGTCTGAAAGAAGCATGCCCAGGACACCGATGGAATGCGGCTTTTGCTGAAGCTCCATGGGTTGCCAGCCAGATAAGTAAGCAAGAATTGCTCTTTCTTACTTGTCTGGCTTTTAACTTGAAGATTATTTTGATATAAATAATCTTTTAAAGTCGATTCCACAGAGAACATACTTGTTACAGTCTTGTTGAAAGTAAGGAAAAGCAAACGCAAAGCTATTCACGACTTTCCGGGATCAATGACTGTGTTCACCCAACGATGCTTCTAAAACACTTCTTATACCGCCAGTAAATTAATGTTCTCGTACAGTATTAACCAAGTCCAAGTCAAAGTACCAAGTCCAGACTGTATCCTGCAACTCAAAATGAACATCTTGTTAGATTAGGTTAGGTTGTAGAATGCACTTAGGACAAAGTTGGCCCGTTTTGATAACACCCGGACTAATTGGTGCTTATGACGAAGCGGTTTAACTGGCTAATGCTGACGCTTGTTAGCTCATTAAAGTTATTAAGGTAGTAAGCCCCTAGGTGTAAGTACCTACAGCGCTACACAAGAAGAGTAGGCATCCATGCTGCTTCTACAAAAGTTATTACAAGGGACACCCATCCTGCTGGCATGAGTGCCGATAGTGCAGTATCTGTTCATGATTTACGATTGGCAGTGTTGATTGTGTGGATCTTGTGTAAGTGGTAAGCTGTGGCAATTGGCATGTAGCTCCTCCTAGTGTAAGAGAGGCGGATGTACAATACTTAGCGAGTTCGTATGTCACAATGTGCCGACTTAGTTTAAGCAGACCCACAGGAGGTGTACGTTAAAATCTTTAAGAGACAGTTGCAATTAAGGGTTGTTTTTGAGTTAAACATGACATTGTCGAGGGACTTAATTGCGGCCTGACTGCACGAACAGCGGGTGATGTATTTTTTGGATATTATATTGTCCTTGAGCCATGACAGTGCCTCTTTTATAGGAATGGCTTCTGTCTGGAAGACGCTTCAGTGATCAGGGAGTTTCAGGGAGGAGAAATATTACGGTCTTTGGAATAGACACCTGCACTCCTAGTCCGTCTTCGATCCTTTTGTTAAGATGCGCAGGGCTACAACCAGCGTCTGGTTATCTGATCTAGAGGGAATGCTGACAGAGAATTTCTTCTCTCGCTGTGCTGGCTGAGAGTCAAACATTTTTTTATGGTTTAAAATCCAGATGCTGAAATAGGCGAGGAGGAAAATGCTCAGTCCTGATAAGACCAAAGTCATCTCGTGTCCAAAGGATCCTCTCAAACTAGGCCATGGAACTTAACTGAAGCGGAGTTGATTGTGATAGCAGAGTTAAACATTTATAATGTGGAATAGTGAGGAGTGCTCATATTGGCAGCGTAGTAGCCAAAGCATAGCGGTTTGACAATTAATAAAAAATATATTCTCCATACCACTGGAAAATAAAACTGGTCATAGTGCCGATCCTGGTATATTCACTGACTATGATTGTTTTTCTTATCAAAAAAGATAAATGAAATCGACACCAGCAGCGCAATTTGCGTGTGTGACGGACGACGCGCTGTTGGGCAGAATGCACTAAAAGCTGTCATTAATTTGGAAATTGAAATGTGTCGTGGACCCTCATGTTGGTATTATTTTTGTGTTCATAACGGTCCATTCTATCGGAAGACGAAACAAATTCCAAATTATCTGGAACACATCTCGAGAAAAACGTGTCATTAGGAGTCATTCCCTCAAAGTGATAGGAATTGTGATTTTTCAAGTGTGTTGGTTTTTCGCAATTTATTCGCAGCTTACTATGTAACAATTTATTTTATTTTATTTTATTTTATTTTTTGTACGGAGCCTTCAACTTCAGGTACATACAGTAGAGGCTTGATTTAGTGAACTAATAAAAACCGGGCCTGCACTATTGAGATTATTCACTATAACGAGCTAAGACTCATTGAAGCAAATTGAATGCAAATGTGTAGGCTTTTACGATCAAATACTCAACAAATTAATGTAATTACAATTTTTCTTTGCAATAACTAAAAACAATACAATATTTATAAAAAAGAACATCTCGTTGTCAGCAAAGACCGCTCATCCGTAGAAAAACAACAAAAATAATACATTCCCAGGACTCAAGAAACATACCTACAACAAACTTAAGCTGTTCTTAAATAGTTAATCCTTGATTTGTCTTTAGTCTGATGTCAATTAATATCGTAGTTTCTTGTAACCTTTTAAGGACCAAAACATCCGTGTGTTCCACTTTATTGTTAGTTGTCCATTCAAGTGCATTCTGAAATGATTGGACTGAATCTCTAGAAGGCAATGAACAAATCGGATGATCTACAACCGGTTATTGTTCGCCTTCGCGAACATCTTCAACATATGAACACATCTACATGATCTTCGTACCAATCGTTTAAATGGACTGCCTGTATGGACTAGTCCTGTTATATAGTTCAGAAGGTTAATTTATTACGTGACATTCGATGTTTGGTTGTTACGATGAATACTGAAAGGTTTTCCAACTTCATCCTAGATTGTATTTCGGGTCTTCTTCAAACGAAAGGACGTTTTTCTAACAGTTCGCAATGACTGAAGCGACTGTCCCATGCTGCTGCCATATTGATACTCACTTAATACCTTCACAAATGCTCTAGCATGATTGGAATTTGGCTCTATCATCCAACGTGGACACATTTTTAAAGGAACGAGTTTTCTGCGCTTTTCGTATAACAAGTGTTTTAGCTTTATTATGGCCACGCTAATAATGGTAGTGAGAACTTTCATGATCATCATTATCACCTTCTGACCCGCACGCTCCACTCAAAGGGAGCGGGAGTAAACCACGCACGAGAGATCTCCAGCCGACTCAATCCTATGCCATCGACTCCAACTCATCAGCAGTTACGCCAAAGCTTACCCAGGCGAGTTTTTGGGCTTTTTACAACCACCTCGTCCTGGGTCTGCCAAGCGGTCGCCTAGCTGATGGAATCGCATTCAACGCCCACCTCGGAAGTCGTCATGAAGGGGACATTCATGCCAAACCATCGAAACGTAGCCCTTTCCATTCGAAGAAGCAACTCCTCAATGTTGAGTTCCTCGCGTTTCTCATCCTATCCCGGCTAATAATTCCTGCCTAGGATGAAAAAGAAATTTCAGCTCAACAGCTTGTATTTGCGATCCTATTCGTTCGGTCTTAATTTAAATTGCATGACCATAAGTAAGAATTGGAATAAATACTGAGCAGAAAACCGCTAACTTGGCTTTGACAACAAGCTCGACCTTCCTGATTGTAGATCTACCAAACTGATTCAAAATCGACTCAGCTTGATCACTCCCACAGGAATGCTCAGCATTACTCCTTCCATCACTCGTGAAAAAGACCGCGAGATACTTCAGCTTCTCCACCTGCTTCAATGGAACTCCATCACCTGTAGAGTGCATTGAAGAGGCGTTCTGGAGATTACCAAAACCTCCGATGTGTCCACGTTAACCTTCTTTCCAGCTTCAGCACATACGGTCACCAACCTATCGAGTGCGCAGTGGAGTTCCGTCTGGGAAGATGTGAGGATAACTAAGTCATCTGCTAAAAGAAGCTGAATTGACCTCAACTTTCTCATTTTGAAACATTTCTATCCAGCCCATATATACAATAGCAAGTAGAGGTGACAAGACGTACCCTTGGCGGAGTCCACCGTCCTCGGTGAAACGTGTAGATTTTGTAGCACTAACTCGAATACAGTCGCTACAGTTACTGCTAGAGACCGAATGGCCCTCAGAAGAGGACCATCAATCCCAAACTCCTGCAGAACACTCCAGAGGAACACCTCGAGGGATTCGGTCATATGCCTTACTCCCAAGCCTTCTCAAGTACCAATCTTAGAGTGAAGCTGATCGCTTGTACTTCTACCGGGACGAAAGCCGCACTGTTCATCCCCCATCCTGGGTTTGACCATAGCACCTTAGCGTAGACTTTCCCGAGGAGACTTAAAAGAGATATGCCCCTGTGATTGGAGCAATCTCTTTTGTTCCCCTTCTTGAAAGGAGGGACACTCACCGCAGTTTGTCAATCGCCGGATGTATCACCACATTCCCAGGCCACTTTAATGACACGAGACAGCCATAAAACTCCCTCTTTAGCCATCGTCTTAAGTATTTCAACCTGGATTTCATCCACTCCGGCAGATTGCCTAAATTTTAATGACAAATTTGTTCGATTTAAATATGTCCGAAGTTTTTTTTTTTTATTACGGAAGAAATGTAAATTGAGAAGAACTCTCTTGGAAATATCCGCAATATTGCAATACCTTAAAATTTTAATTAACAATTGATTGAACAAACAGCTCTTACACCTCCCATACCACAAAATTCGTTCTTTCGGGTGTACGTCGGTGTGGCTTTCAAAGCGAAGCGGAGTTTTATTTAGACATGTCGGCTTTAAATGTTATAAAAAGTGTGCGATAAATATTTAGATACATTTACAGTCCCACTTGCAGAGTTCAATGCATTTGATCGAACGCATACAAGCGAGGTTCCAATTTGGTCTGATGTTGAAAAAAAACGGACCTACTTCAAAAGGGGTCACCCTCTAACCATTATAACCGCCTGTAAACGGCCTCTTTTTTCATGCACAAACGGCTAGAGGGCTAGAGGGTTAGACGATTCAAAAAAATATTAATAAAATTATATAACAAAAAAAGTCTAATGCAAATAGGTAGCTCAGAAAAGCATGAGTTTTCTTATTCTTATTACAATAATAACTTCGCTTATTTGTATGTAAATGGCTTGTAATAATTATTTTGCTATGTTTTTACATCAATAATATGGTTGGCACGACAGTCTGGGGGGAACCAGGGTCTCTATGTTACAGAAACCACTCCTGTGCTATCGTTTCATCATGAGTGGCTGCGAAATACAATTCAGCATCGACTGCGAATGACGAAGTTGAGAAGCTTTTTCCAGACGGGAGTACTCTTTGAATTAAAGTAAGACTAAATTCGTTGATCGAATCTGACGCGGGAGTGCACGCATCAAAACACGACGCCCAGGCACCAACAATGACATGTTTATGTCTAACATATTAAATAATCTCAACCCCACACACAGGGCACACTTCCTCACACCGGCATAAGTGCTCACCTCTTGTTGAATGACCTCCGATTGAGTGAATAAATTAAGAAAAGAAATTAACGCCCCAAGTCACTTTTGCATTAAAGTTGCCTAAAATCATTTCCATCATTGGCGTGACTCACTTCAGTTTCAGATATCAGTTCATTTGTAATTTTCCGTCCAAAATAATTTTCGAGTCAGACAAGTAACAACTCTCTCATATGTTATTCATTTGTTGGGATGACGGGTCTGATTTTGATTCATGATTGTGTTGTCCCTCGGGAACAGCTCGAATTTTTCGCTACATTTCTACCGCTTAAGTAGGCCAGCTCTACTTCCTCTGTGAATGTTAGACAACAGCAGAGGTATCCTTCCAACGTCGCTATGGATACTGAAGAGTGCACAACTTTGGCATGCACTGACATTTGAATTGGGCTTGTACTTGAATTATTACTTCGTTTTGTTATTCTTAGAACGTGGACATTGATACATCACTCACTCCGCCCCACCTAACTGACCTAGACTGTCTAGGACTGGGTCCAGTCACATTCTGGCAGCCAAACACATCCTCTCACGTCTGATAGCTTCAAGCCCAGACAGCTGGTGTATTTTGCCGCCAAGTATCAGGTGGCGTTCCTAATCGATCAAAATCATCAGACACATCCGAGGAATCTGTTGGTTCAGTTCGTCGAAACAGCTCGATTGTGGATTATGAATTCAAGATCAATCAGTCGGAATAGCATTTAAATGCTGTGCTGTCATTAAGGCTTGCGTGCAAGGCGATATCTCTTTGAAATCGAGCTCTTCTCTGTCCCGAGGATGTAATTGATTTGAATTGATCCGCTTTTAGTTCTCTCTCGAGTGATTCAAAGAACGTGTGTGCGTACATGACTTTTGTTTGCATTTAAGTAGATACAAAGGAAGATATGAATTGGTCCTGTCAGTGTCTGCAGCAACTTTAGAGATTGACTGTGAGCGATTCGAGTCAGACCACTTGATGAAAATTGCTCCTACATGTGGGTACAAATAACAGAAGATGAGATAGTTTAATGGACTGAGGTATGCAGGCGAACACGTCCACTGTTCGTTGCCTCTGTGAAGAGAAAGTGGTTCACCAACCCCACCCACTGTGGGTGCCACACTCTGGGTGCAGCACATTTACTTCCAATTATGTCAGAAGGAGAGACTGAAACCGAATCATTGTGCCACGGATATAAATTTATCGCTGAAAATAAGGACAACAAAAAGCAAGTGCATCTGGTAATAAAGATAGGAAAGTTTTGAGAAATAATTCACTAATTGCTTCAAGAACTAGAAGGCACATCTGTGCAGAGCAAATCAGGGTCACAAATGTTAGGTATTGTTCCAAATGATTTTGAGATGATGGGCTGATTCAGTACGGAACGGCGGTAGACAGTCCTAAGATCACAAATTCTTCCGAAAATCTTTGCAGATGGTCTATAAACTCTAAAAAAAACCAATATTATCATATTTACCAAATGATGAAAAAATACGTTTCAACCTCTCAAAATTAAAAAACTCATTACATTGCATCCATACCAGGAGCCAGGAGACGTCACTGATCCCAAAACTCCCAAGCCGGCCGGTGGTGCACTAATAACCGGAGTGCCAAAACGGTCGTATAGTGAGGCACTGAAAGGTGGCATCATTTACGCTGTAATCGATAGAGCTGATAATGACTGTGGTATCTTTTCCGCTCATTGGAAGAATATTGACCTAGGAATCAATCCATTCTACCTTCTAATGGTGGTTAGACCCTCGTCGCCTTCGATGCTGACTGGCATCAAGGACGTAGAAAGCTCGTTGCCTTCAATGAGCAGAGGTCAGCTGACCTCTATAAAAAGGCTCAAAGCAGTATAGGGCAGCTTTGGTGTAGGGAAGTTTTTCGTATGGCTGAAATCCCTAGTCGGCCCAGGTCTAGCGTCTGTACACAACCCACATGCGGGGGACTCCAGAGCGGCCGTTGTGATCACCAACAAGGAGTATCTAACCCCCGGAGTTGAAACCAGCTGCACACATTACGGCTTCGGATGGACAACACTAAGGGTGTATACGACGGGTGAGGAGGAATCCGGAAGGGCGACGCAACCTTCTTCCACATAGCCCTCTGCTACACCGTTCAGCACCAAGCTAGAAACCCCAGACGCCGGACGGTCCTATGCGAATCTTCACAGTTGGAGAGTCCTTCATGAGAGGAAACCCACTCTAAGGACGCTACCTGATTAGTGTGGGTAGGCCGAATCTGGTACCCTTTTTGATGTCATAACCGGGCATTGCGCCATCGGCTGTAGAAGCTACATGAACGAAGACGACGAAGAAACCATTGAACACTTGCTGATCCCGTAGATTCAGTTTTCTGGGGGCCTACTTCTTTGACAATCTGGCTGAACGGAGTAACATTAGAACCAGCCTTCTTCTACGCTTCATTTAAAGCACTAATTGGTTTGCGGAGTAGGTACCCTTAAAGCCGTATGGTAAGACAACGGGCCTATGCTTGGCCAAAGCGTAGCTGCTGTCCTCAGCCACTTCTAGCTATGAACATGATCGTTAGGAGTCATTGATTGATGTGCAAAATTAGGAAGCTGATCATGGAATAAGTAAAGTGGGTATTCCGGAACTTCAAATGTACGGCAAAGTTCTTATTTCACACTCATACTTCTGCAAAAATGAATAAAGTGGGTGCTCTGTTGCATGCATATGGATGTCAGACTGGGAAAAATAACGTATCAGCAATTGAGTGTTCCGCCAGACAAATTTATGCAAGCACTGAAAAATTAAACAATTCTAAGCTTGATGTGAATGGCTTGGAAATAGATCGTGGGGTAGGACTTACGCCTACATGCACATGAGAGCAAGCATTGTGCACGAGTCTCAAACTCATTGATGTTGAGTACATCGTCTTGACGGGACAAGTGTCACCTGTTCTGTGAATCACCCACAGTGGCAGCCAATACGAACCAACGAACTCAACGGAAAGGAGGCAGTAATGGCCAGTCACGCCATTTCCTCTGTGGGTCTTAGGTTTGAATGGTGCGAAGTAGTTTCTGTTTTTGGTATTGGAAGCTCCACCTACTCCCATTAGGAGGTGTAAAATAGAAGACATAAGATAGAAGAGTATTGCAGTACTCTGCGAAATACGCGAAATACTGAGCCGGTATATTACGCCTATCGTTGACTTTGAAATTAAATTCTTCTACTGATGGTGCTACAGTCCGGGATAGTCCTTGGATCAATAAGCCACTCCAAGTGGGACGATTTTGAGACAAGTGCTGGGTCCTTCTGTGCCATCGGTTGCGTTGTCCCACTTCAGAATGGGACGACTAGACAGCTGACTCTTTGAGAAGCATGACTGACCTGGAAGCGTACACAGGTCAGGCATTGGGTCCATTGCAACAGCTCCAGCGATTTCTACGTCACTCGTACTTCCCAACCACTGTAGTGTATTCCGGGACTGAAGTTAAGGCAAATTAAGCGGTTGCCCGCTTCCTATCGATAGACGGCAAGTCTATCACCTTTTAAATATATAATCAGGTGGCCAGCCGTCAATTTAAGTTTGATACAACATTGTCGCGCAATATGATTACAAGATTAGGGGCGAGCATGTTAGCAATCAATCAAGAGACATTCTGTTCGCAATAAAAGCGATAAAAAGCCTAACGAATGACATTAGAGTGTCGAATAGTAGATAGAAATTAATGGAAACTTGCGATATAGCGAGACTTCCTTGGCACTCGCTGAAATGGAAAAGAACCAAATTCAGATATGACATCAGATTGACTGTACTGGACTGTAGTGGGTTCTCATCCTAAAAGAGTGGGAACTCCCTTCAACGATTTGGTCAAAAGCTGGAAGGACGAAAAAGAAGTGGAGACTATTGGCCACTGCCTGTGTACGTGCCACCGTGTAAGAAGAAGTGCCTGAAGTCAATAAAAAAGGCCTAATCCATTTTAATCCATAATTTGTATATCTTATGCCTGATTCCATGCTGCGAGCAGAATCAACACGAATTTCATTTTCACTTAATTAGCGGTTTAACTTAAACCACCGATTGTAATGGCTTAAGTGTCAAACCAGAGAGTACTGAGTTGCCAATAATAATATGTGTGGCGCTACAGCTCGTAGAGGGCTAGTGCCTAGCTTCTCAGTAACCGCTCGTGTTGTGTGTGCTCCCGACTGGAATTATTATTTTTTGAGGCCTTTAGATCTACTGAGCCCGTTTTCATACCTTAGCTTTCTTAAGAGTTCCCCTCACATTCATTCTAGACTGTTCTCTCCAAGACAGTTTCCTTTGCGAATCGGAGAATGAGAGCTGGTTCGAGTGACTCAAATTCTTCCTCTGATATTAGGTGCTCACCCAGATAACTTTGCCATTAATGGGCTAGGGCCTCACAAAATCCCAGTCTATGTTCGGGAATTTCGTTATTTTCTCCGCAGAATCTGCAAAGCCCTTCTTCTGCCACTCGTAGTCTCCTAAAACTGTTCCACGAGTCTGCGGGAGCCTGTTAGAAAGCCTATACGGAGGATACGGAGGTTGTTATCGCTCATTCTGATACATGCCTCAAACCTCTTCCGGTTATGTTGACCCAAGAGTTTCCGGCCTACTTCATGACATGAGCGTTGCTCCAAGCATCTGAGTGGTTCATTCTTTCTAGTTCCCAGAACTCTTCCCTGAGGACGTGAATGGTACGCAGAATGGTTCGGGGCCTATAAAAAGGTCCTATACACCTTTCCAGGTCTGCCATTTCAGTGCATACTATCCCTCTATGGCCAAGTAGCAGCAGAGTTTTAGTTCTGTTACTCTGTTACTATAGACATTCCAAGCTCATGTGGGACAATGTAGGAATCAACTGCCAGGATAGCGACACTATTGTCCGACATTATTGCTATGTCGCAATTGGTATAGTTCCTGTCAAGTCTATGGCCATGGGTTCGTAATACTTAGTCCTTGGTCCAAATACACCTGTCACCGTTCCTTCATCAGTTCTTGATCCATTTGTGTACCATTTCATCGGGTAACTGGTCAGTCTGTAGGTTATGGATTCATTGCTCCAGTCCATTTTGGTGCTTAATGGTAAACTCCTGTTGAATTTCCTAATCGCGTCGTCCTTCGGAATGTCCCGGAGTGGCAGCTCTTTTAATAGTACATCGAGTACTGCACCTGTCCTTTCCTATTCATTCCTTTGCCATTCTCATGATTATTTTTGCACATTCTACAACCACCAGCTCCAATTGCACCTCCGTGGCGGCAGTTGGGCAAGTTCTCATGGCCCCTGTAATCCATCTATGCTTGGCCTGCAACTTCAGTATCCGCCCGCTAAGTTCCGAACGGCCAATTTAAGATGTTTTTAGACAGTTATTACTCTTTGAGCATTGTCAGTGACTAGAAAGAGGTGAGGCCGTGAGAAGTATTCTGCTCGTACCGAGAAGTACCGGGAGGCTCAAGTTCGTAGGGGTCAAAGCACAACTCCATAACGCCACAGACGCCAATATAATTGCCAATAGTGTACCAAAATTATTTTAAACCGAAAAAATACAAGAGGAACTCTACAGAAGCAATCAGATTCCAGCCTTTCGTGTATTGAAGGCAATTCGATCAAAGAAAGCTCGTTTATCATGCACACTCGCAGATTTAGATTTGAATACAGACTCGTTTTGTGCCTGTCACACGTTTTGTATTCAATCACAATCATTATTGTTCATGTATGGTTCACAATGCCACTCACACCATTAAGTATTCATTGTGAAAACTAAATATTCCTGAGTGAAGTTTGTGTTCGATCCAACACTTAGCTAAACCAGCAGATAAACTTGCACTGTGAAAACGGCCATTTTTGTAGTCTGTGTTATCCGTTCTGATTTCTTCCTGACATGGACTTTATTGAGTTACTTGGAACAAGGAACCCATGGCGGTCTAAGCGGGTCATATATAAGTGCTACCTACCCACATTCCGAGTCCAATGATATCAGCAAGATACAAATGTAAGAACAAAAAATTCGGATGAAAGTTCACTTTATTTTCCTTTGCCCATAACAACTGCCACCGATTAGGACACAATCGCATCCATACTCACGGATAAAAATTATATCCGCATGTCAACTTGATTATGGTTAAGCCGTGAATAAAAATGTCAAAGCGTCATCACCGTCCCCTTGCGCCTGGGCAACTTTTCCCTTGCCAATTAAATTCAAATTCATGTAAACAAGCTTCGCATCGCCTTCGCCCGCAATAATATAAAGCCCCGTTGAAGAGAATCAGGATAATCAACGGTTCCCCCAAAAATTCTCTGAAGTAACCCCAAGCGCAAATGGTAACCAAATGATGCCTGTTTCCTTCTGCCAGAAGGCAGCAAAGTGAAAGTTCATATAAACCTGATTGGCAAGCTAATTAGCATGCGGTTAGGTAATCAAATAATGTCACATTTTACACGCAGAGAACAATTTCGACTGCGAGACGCGCCTCGCACGCCTCGCCAGCGCAACCATGTGCTACTGGCTGTCAGACAGTGTCGCCCTCTCAATCACGATTGAAATTGAATTTCTGTGTTAACTCTAATTTCTGAGAATTTTGCAGGATCCATCTTTCGCTTCAGCGCTTCGGCTCTGTCAATCAAAACGATTGCAATTACCGTGAGTTAGGGTCCCTAATTAAATTTCCAGCGCCCATTGAACGCGGATTAGGGAACGAGCCGATCTGAAGATGAAATCAGGGGAGTCAGCATGTGCCCCAATCAATAATACACGCCAGTCATCATCCACTCCTGCCATCCGCACATGTCATCTTCCCCTGTCGCAAACCTGCCTTCAAGTCTGCATCCTTGGGGGACAATGCCTAGTACAAATGAGGAGCCAACAACATTCGCATTGAAAATGGAAAAATTATGGAGCTAGTACTCATTCCACGGGTAATTGATTCTTCCGGTCTAGGCAGTGCACACCCACGCACACCCCCAATTTAAGACCGCACCCGCGATGGCAGATGAAGAACATAATAGATTCCCCGAATTGAGTTTCCCTGGTACGCACCGAGGTTCAAGGACATCTCGAGTGGCTTAGTGGTGGAATAATGCATGGATATCGTCTTCCATTTGTGTTTAATCGAACCGCTTGGAGAATAACTCACGTAGATTGATAGATTTGCTCAGATGAAGCAACTTCATCAGGAGAGTCGATTTTGGGGGATAAGACGTCCCCTGGGTTTGTCCATGAACCGTCTCTGTGCCTGTGGTGGAGACAGTGTACCCTGCATGACTATGAATTATGGATTTTTGAAGAGGAAAAAAATTGCTAAGGCGCCGAGGACCTCCGTACGTCCTTTGACATCCATGCTCATTAGGTCGACGAGCGTGTGTGGAAATCGTTGTGAACCACCATGTGTACAGACAGCCAGACGTGTCCCGTTTTTAACTCTTTCGTATTTATTCATGTTAAGTGTATGATCAACAAGGATGCCCGAGGTTCGCAATCTCACAGAGATGTGATTTAACAGATAGCGACTAGGTTAAAGAGAAAATGTTTAAGATTGTGAAGTGCTTCAGTCGGTATCGTTGCAGAACAGTGCTCATGGTAAATGTCAACGAACGTGACTTGGACCACAAGATAATTCAACGAAGTGGACATCTTAAGAATATGAGCATATGAAACTGAGCTAAAAGACTTAAGACTTAGTTATATTATTTGTGTGTCTAGTGATGACGTGACATAAAATTCAGACAATGACAGGGAGGACATCCTATTTTATTGTTGAAAGTGTTGAATCATGACAAGTCTCAGTGGCAAGCAGTGCGCCATGATCCATTCGCAAAGGTTAATCGTACATTTCACCCTAACAGACCTCGAAGACTTTGGTTAGATGGTACACTTCAACTCTTAATCACCACAAGAGAAAACTTGTGACGAGGTCACTATGGTGCCATGGTAATGGTAAATGATGCCAAGTCATTAGGATGTCGAGAAGAAAATGTCGCATTTTCGCTAAAAGGATATCCACTCCATCACGCATTTTCTGTCACATCGCCAACTGACAGTGATAAATCATCTGAAGGACATGCATGCCATCTGACATTACACATCTCTTCCCACGCATCATTTGATGTCCTCCCTGTCCCAGTTCGAAAAATCAACTCACAAAAAGCAATCCCCTCTGACAGTCCTTTGAAAGCACAAGTCTGGTAACGAAATTCAAAAACTTCACAAATTCACAGTAAAAACCAAGTCGAATCCGATTAGGGAGACAAGAAAAGATTTTCGTTTATCTATTTCGGTTTTTTAGTGGCCCATATCACACACGCCCACCAGAAGGTGAACTTTATCCATCATCGCGCCAAGAAACACCGCATTATTATTCGCATCTCACAGCAAATCCATTCGTGTATCTTCGCGCAGAACTGATTCGATTTGCATATGATTATCCTCGGAAAATGTTATTTGCGAGCGATTCCTAATACTTCACCTGGTTCATGGTGGGGATGGGCACATGGGCGAGATAGAGAACTTCAAAAAAGTCTTTTAAACGATTTATGGTCTTAGGTCTGCCCACCGGCAGTGGGTCACACGAGTCTATGTGCTGTTATGATGTGTGGAGAGGGCGAGAGATCCTTTTTAACTCGTGTGTTGTACACATGCGGCACCCTTGAAGGCCTGTGTGTATGGCTTTCTGAGAAAAGGTGAGAAGGACATTAACATAAACACGAATCATGAAACGTGTAATCATCCCAGGAGATATGGAGCATCCCCGTGTACTGCAGAACGTCCAAACTTTGTTGCCTTGGGACGCACACGCCCACCTCTAGCTTGTTATTTTGCTGGCAGTGCTTCGGTGTGAGGGACGATGTCTGACTGTTGATTGAATTAACATCCTAGGCGAACTCAAGCAGTTGCAAATATTTCACGAACTGCAGTCGAGTGGGGAATTCCTCTGGCCTGAAGGGAAAAGTCTTTCCCAGACATTATTTGGAACTTTTTTTACGTGACTAAAAGTTTGTATTCTTTAAGTCTACTGGTGACTTGTGCACTCGGACAGCGCTTTGGCTGTGGTTGTGTGTGAAGTTAAGGCTCGCATTGAAGTCACAACTATGCACCTGGAGAGGAAGATATTCTGCTCTTTGCCGGAGCCAGAAGGTGGTCCATCGCACGGCTAAAAGATTATGTAAAGCCAGTAGAAATGTGCGGATAACGTGAGCATGCATTTCTAAGAAACTGCCGAGGTCAGGAAGTTGTCCATTGTGGGAATTAATTCTTAGAACTCCCGAAACCTGCCATTCCCTTACATTTTGTGTTGCCCATCTTTACACTGAACGTAGTTATAAACTGTAAACTTTTGAAAAGTTGAAGCACTGAACACTGTTTATTTTTGATTCTTAAATGTGAAAAAACATAAAAAACAATAATGTACAGCACTTAGTTCTATAAAAGGGAGATCAGATTCGTTGCATAAGTTATGACACTGGTTTCCCTGGGAAGAACACACAACCTCTTATCGGACGAACATAGTCCAAAACAAACAGAGGACCTAGTTATCATCTATCTTAATACAAATACAGCTGATATGACACAATGGCAATGGGCATGGAAATATCCTATAAAAGAGGAAGCCATCAAAACACGTGGTCATTAATTCGCCACGGGTCATAACCGTCACGCCTGTGCGAGGAAAAATGTTGACCAGTAATAACCTACTGATGAACGATCTGGTACACGATAAACCCCACAGCAATGGAGAGAATCCGGAAGGTTTTAAGAATGTGCACTAGTCTCCACAGAGACCATTCGACACTGAAGTTCATCCCGACTAGAAGAATCTATGAAGAAGCCAAGATATTGCCGATAGACTAGTACATCTTCCAACTCGCCAGGAAGCTGTTAAATACTATAAGCAGTCATCCGAATCAAGACATACAAGAACTGCAACGACTTCCACTCGAGCGCACCGCTATCACACCCTGGATTTGATGACCTATTCAATAAAGACTCCACGCAGTTCTACATAAAAAGGACACTCCAGAGGCTAGTCCCCTCTGAAAGTATTTTACATTTTTTATGAATATATATATTTTTTTCTTACCCCTTTTTTTAAGAAAATGTGCAACCGAAATCATTTTCATAAGATTAATCATGTCAAAATTATTGTCAAATAATGCAATGTTGTTGTTGGGCCGACATTCCTATTTTAGTTATAAGTCTAGTTGTTTGTCATGTGTATATAACGGACGAAAAATAAAGCTAATAATGTAAAAAAAAATACGTGGTCATTAATTCGTACGGGGTTTTAACCGTCACGTCTGTGCGAAGAAAAATTGTGTATAATAAAAGTTATATTTATATATATTTATATATATAAAAGTTATATTTATAAACTTAGTTCTTTTCTTAATTTATAAACGCGCGTACTTGCAGTGAAATTAACGCCTGGGTCTCCTATAGATTCAGAATTCCTCTTGCTGAGTTTTGTCTATACACACATATTTTAATTTTTTTTCATTTTTAATTTATTATTATCTTAATATACTATTCTTATTTGAGTACAGGGCTTGATATATATCATTGAATACATTTCAAGTCTGAATTTAAAAAGAATTAATGTGAGAGCAAAGTTTTACTACGTTAGAAATATTTGACATGCTACCAAGGAAATTATTTTGCAGAGTTGAGAAAAACAAGCTGAACAGAATTGTCTGCACTCGGTCTTGAACCGTACCTGTGAGGGAAGATGATGCCACAGAGGATGCCACAGGTGTACAGCATGAATGAAAATATGCCTGGGCGATACTTAGACATGTATGAACAGAAGGTTGGACATTGATTGGGAGTGTAAATTTGCTAATTGACAAACCTCTAAGAGACGCATATACCTTTGATAATATACTGTCCATATGGTGAGTCCATGTTAGTTCACTGTTACACATTATAGTACAAGTTACATATTCGACGGGAACTGAGTTTAATTCTAAGGGGGTGGAGGGAGGGGGGGGGTCTTCGGTTTTGGCAGGATTAAGCATGAGAGCATTTTCGTTAGCTCACTTCGTAATTGACCTCAAATCCTCAAACCCTGCTTTATTTTTTTTTTCTCTTAATAAAAATCTTTTAAATAATCAAAAGACGTAGTTTAGTTAGTTGAATGACTATTTAATTATGGCGTAACTTGTATTATTCCATTGGAAGATACGTTGGAAAGCTACTGTCATTTCAGTATATGTCATTCAATTGAAGCGCCTTATAGCCCAGACCTTGCCCCTTCTGACAACCCTTTGTTCCGGTCGATGTAAAACGCCCTCACTAAATAACGGTTCACATCAGAGCAGAATATCAAAAATTGACTTGATTCATTCTTGGCTGCCAATCCCATCTTTTGGGATGGGATGTGGATCAGATGGGAAAAATTCATAGCTTCAGATGGTCAATACTTTGAATAATACTATTGTACATGTTTTCCTTAAATAAACGTTAAAATCTTTAAAAAAAACCGCACGAATTAAGTTATAGACTCAATCATTCAAAAATGCAAATCACATTTTACAATTTGATTTCGTAGTTTGATTGGTTTGGCTTTGGATCGTCTACCAGATTGACATTAAGTACTGCATAACTGTTCTCTTGTTTAGACGTATGGTATAAACTTCGATTACACATAATCCAAATCGCACTGCATTTTTAGTATTGTCACATAAAACATCCCAACCCCTACCGCCGTTCAGACAACTGATCGCTTCCTCTAACTCTAAGGTGTGACTATGAAAATACTTATATCTGTGTTCCTTAAGTATGGGACCCCTTGTATGAGGTTTTTCTTTTTCGTAGTTTCCTCAATATATGTATATACGAGGGGCGTTCAATATATTCTCGTTATCGGGATGAAGCTGAGGTTGTATATGTAAATTGAATTTTTTATCAAGTAATACTATTATTTTAGTGTATTCATGTAAAATTTCATATAAATGTGATTATTAATTCGTGTTTTATCTCTATTATCTCTTTACGGGAGAAAGTATCAAAGAAGTCGAAAAACTTGTTCTTGAGGATGTCCGAATAAAGGCGAAAATGATGGCAGAGATCACCAAGCTTTCAATTGGTACCATTCACACCATTCTGCATGACCATCTCAACCATTCAAATGTCAGTGCAAGGTGAGTGCCACGAATGCTCACAACGCCTTAGAAAAAAGTGAGAATCGCATGCTGTAGAGAGCTTTTGGAGATGTGTAGTGAGAACGCGGACGGTGTTATGGATCGAATTGTTTTTGGTGACGAAACATGGGTCCACCACTATGACCCTGAAAGCAAACATGAGTCCGTGCAGTGGCATACAAAAGGAACAGACCCCCCGAAGAAGTTCAAAGTCACTCCCTCTGCCGGGAAGCTCATGGCCTCAGTTTTTTGGGACTCAAATGGAATCTTGCTCATTGAGTACAAAAATAAAGGTGAAACCATCAACGCCACATCCTACGCTTCCACTTTGAATATTTTGAGGGAGGAAATTAAAAAGAAAAGACGGGGTAAACTCGCAGCGGGTGTGTTGCTTCTTCATGACAACGCTCCTGTTCACACGGCGCTATCAAGATCGGCTTATCTCAAGATGTAACAAATGCATTGATGTTAGGGGAGATTATATTGGAAAATAAAAACAATTTAAATTGAATTCGCATTTTCCTTCATATCGATACCGAGAATATATTGAACGCCCCTCGTATGTATGTACTCGTACAGTTTAATTTATTTTTACAAATATGGATAACAACGATGTTTTAAGCCACAATTTAGAGTCATTGACAATAACAAATAATTATTTTAAGCATTTAGACAAAAAAAAGTGATTTTTTATTTTTTTTTTCTACTTAAGATTTCTCCTTTGCCTGTTGAGCAAAGTAACCCTTTCTGAACCGTGATAAGATCTCGTGGCGTTTGTACTATGTTTCAAATTTCATTACGACCGGTCCACGGGTTCGAATGTTACAAAATTTAATTCCAACTCCCCCATACAACGGGTCGCAGGAGGGTCCTCGGCCCCATATAAGGGCTGAAACCGAAACTGGACACACTGGATTTATGCAGAAGTCGTCAGACCAATTCTTACACATGTTATGTGTAAGAATTGTTGTCTGGTGGCAAGCACTGCGAAACACAGTCAATCTTTACAAGATCAGCAGAATACAAAGATCTGCTTGCATTTGTATTACAGGTGCACTCCGGTCCACACCTTCAACGGCCATGGAAACAATGCTACAGCTACTTCCGATGGACATTTACGGGAAGCTGACGGCTGATCAAGGCTGAGGGAATGTAACCGTTGGAGCAAAATGCACAGTTTAGGTCACATGGATATAAACATGTTTGCGAACATTCCACAGCATGCCGATTATTTTGCGCCCGCCGAAGACTTCGTATTTGGGTATAAAACACTCATCCCAAATAGAGAAGGCTGGGCATTATACTTAGTCAGAGAATCTGAATGTTTGCAAGTATACACAGAGGGATCCAAAACGGAAGAACGCACCGGGATGGAGATATTCGCGTCATAGCAGGAAATCTCCTTCTCCCTGTCCCGTCGACTGCCTAACCATTGCAGTATGTTCCAGTAAAAGTTATCCAAGACGCTGCCCGCTTTCTGTCAATGAAGCCGGTATACGGGTCAGACAGTCAGGTAGCCATTAAGGCCCTGGATACACCAATAAAATGAAGGATGGTAAAACTCTCAGGGAGATAGCGGTCAGACGCAACCTTACACTATGTTGGGTCCCTGAACCTTACCCTTACCCTATGTTGGTATTCCAGGCAACGAAAGGGCCAACGATTTAGCTAGAACAGGCGTGAGTTTGCCACTGGTAAGTAACCAGGACACCCCATACCCCTCTCTACAAGTAATAAACACACTGTTACTTACAGATGCAAGTCAACGCCGCCAATCGCAGGTGGATGGAACACCAGTATTTATTTGGTGGATATAAGACTTGATCCACCCAAAATAACTTAAGTTGAACGGTTCGACATATTTGGCAAAGTACACATTGTGAATGATAGTACACTCGGGTTTCAGTCAAACACCAAATCATTGCCTAGAAGATCGTCCTTCTTCATAAGGGCAGTCTCCTCCACTCGTGAAAGAACAATAGATAAGCCGACACAAGGGGCTGCAGTAGAAGTTAGACTATTACAATGAGCAAAGTTTGCTGTGCTCAGTTCAAGAAGACAAACAGCTGCTCTTCAACTTGACGGAGCACATTCTATTCACCAAAATAATATTCTTCGTAATGCACCACCTCTAATCCCCTCCTATCGGAAATGTTTTGGTTGTCATCCTCATGTTCCCTGAAGAACAATTCATGCAACATGCATACACATAATCGGAAGTAATGTGCCCAGTTCCATCAGAATCTTCTCCTAATCTTCTACGACCGCCAAAGCACACGTTCGCAGACGGGACTCCCTCATCGCTGCTATTTATGCAGCCCAACACAACATCATGTTCCGTGTTCGTCAAATTCCCATGCGGCTTAAGTTGATTCACTTTAATGGTATCGTTCAGATATTAAAATTAACACGACAACTCGCCGAACAAATATACATTATTCCGCCTCCAAGAATTCCCACCCACGTGATGAAGCTCATTATTGTAGCGTTCAACAGTAATCCATTCAACTCCAGTGCATTTTTCCTTATGATGCGCCTTTAAAGAGTTTTTAATTCAGAGCACCTGTTAACACACCACTCATCGCCCGGTGAGCTGAGCCATACAGCCGTAATTACCGAGAGCATTGTTTTCTTTTTGGAGAAAATTCCGCCGACTCGTTGTGTCCCATAAAAGCCCTTGTTCACGGTGTCGTCATGCCTTCCTTCCGGTCCCGTCGTCGTGTCGAGAGAAAACACTAACACCAGTAAATGCAGAAGTAAAATTATGTTTCGCTAAATTAATCAGGAGCAACAGGCCGGAAGCCCATTTGGATGTTTGTACATCCGCAGAGACTGCAAAGAGGCGGAACGAAAAATTTCGCCCTAATTACACTCGTTCCTTCACCCTTTCGTCCTCGGGCAACCCTCATCGCTGTACCCACAAGGACACCTTGCCGCAGACGGCCTCGTGCCTAGGGAGTGTTGCTCGCTTTGACGTTCACCCGCTCGCCTCTCGCCCTCTCATGTTTGTAGCTAGGCCATGCTTGTCACGGCCAACTTAATCCAACCCTAAGCCAATGGTTATTGTTATTTTGTTGGGGTTGCGCGATACTTTTGTGTCTTCAACAACCATGTCGTCCTTTTTGTTCTGCCTTCTTGTCTAGGAGCGCGTGCATGTTTGTGTGATGGAGAATTTCATTGCGACATTATGGCATAGATGGTATGTCACTGCCACTGAGGCGGTTGAATTATTTTATGACGATTTCAATTGTGCGCCACATCATCATGAAGAGTGATTGCGGAGGGTAACTACTTGCAGAGAGGAGCAGCACCAGAAGTGGCACACCGGCACGCCGACGAGAAAAAGCCGACTGTTCTGAGGGCACCTGACGATATCTTCTGTGCCCTTGATCCTGGAACACAACGTTTATGATGGATTGAAGCAGTTTGCAGACAGACAGGATAGATCCTTCACTCAACCCGTGTCTCATTCGTTCGCATGTCTTTGTGGGATAGTCATCCGACATGAGTGCGATGGCGTATGAGGGTTGTAAAGACCTGCATACTCTCCTTTTTCCGCTGTTTTGTTTAGCACATGTTTAGCACATCCATGGATGCATGCATGGGGGCATTAACCAGGACCCTCATCTTGCAGACAATAATTTGTTAAAGGAGCGCTTCAATGAATTTATGCCAACGCACGGCTTTTTGCGGGTTGACATGGAAACTTACGAGACCAGAGTTTAGAACAGAGCAAGGTCAAATAATGCCAGACACGCAAGGGTGCCCTGGGACGGGACTAATTTAAATTGCAAAGGTAGATGTTGTTAAACTCGCTAAGGACATTCACTTTGTCTTCAAAACCAGCTGGCTCACAACTTGACATCAAAGGAATTTCCACAGTGCCCCATTAATTCCGTTTTAAGAGAATTTGAGAAATTCGACTAGGTTTAGGAATCGGTTACACACGGGAGACCGCACATTCATTCGGCGGAACAAAGCTTTATAGAATTCGTCTATTAATCCAAGGCATGTGTACGTCAAGCTGAAGTAGTGAAAAAGCTTTCTGTAGTTTTGCAAGCGGTGTCTCTCTGCATTTGAAGCCGATGGACACACTTTGTTTTAACAAATGGGGCCACACAGAGACTAATCAGAATCACTGCGGCTCTGGTGCCCCTGTAAGTCCCTTTATTTTTCAAAACAACCAATTAAGGGTGAAAAGATTTCGGTTGCAAACTAGAAGATCGTCCCCGTCACTGTTCGGTTCAAGACTCCTTATCTGTTGGGAATCTGATCACTTGCCACTTTGGTTCTTCCGGGGATCTGATCCGTTATCCTGTTAGGGGTCTGCTAAATTGGTATCAATCCGTGCTGCATCTTCCAATCTATCAATGGTGAAGAGGTAAGCTGACCTCCGGCCCCTGATGGAGGGAGGTTTTATGTGGACCTGGTGCCATCCTCCCTCGTACGCGACAAAAAAAAAAAACTACTTAGATAGAAGCCTTTTAAATTTATTGTACTTTGTCACTTCTGTTTACTTCCGACTACAGGGTGAAATGTGAATAAAAAAATAAGAGTAGCGAATATGCTCTAAGCTACGTTACATACAGTGGACGTCCAATGTAACGTCCAAAAAATGTTACAAATGTCACAACAATGAATGCTCGTCAAAAATACCAAAAATATATTTAAATGTTACATTAAATTATATAGAAATGTATGATTGGCGAAAGGTCTAATTCGTTTCCTCTGATGGTGGCATAAACAATCGGAAATAGAATTTTAATATTTCGGTAGTTTCGGCCGATGAACTATTGTGCTAAGCCTGGTGCCTGCGGCTCCGACAATCGGAAATGACGACGACAAAAAACATTACGAAAAAAGAGAGCAGCCAACCAACCAACTTTGCCAAGTCGAGTATACAATTGGCTCTCATATTATGCCAATCAGAACGGTTTTCACAATGAGGTTAAAGAACATAACCATAAATTGGAGAGAAAGTAGCAATTAAACAAACCATGCCATAAAGCAACCCCAACCCAGCAGAGACGAGATGTCTATTTACATTTTGAAAAGCTATCGCCAGACAGATGGACATACCGAATTCATATAGATTCAATTTGCGTTGATGGAATCTTAAAAGAGTTTCCCCACAACAAAATTCCTTCATACTCAACCAAGACGAAGTTCTTCAATCTCAGAAGACGAACACAAAAGGAAATTTAAAAAAATTTCTCCTGCATCCTGCACTACAATGGAACGACAATTTTTCAAGGCCAAGGCGAATTGACTTTCAGGACCAACATGTACGTGCACTGGCCTGTTCCACACATAAACCTACTATTGTCAGACATTGTAGAGAACACAAACGTACCAATTGAAGTTCCTGAAAATAGAGATCTTTTCTTGGGTATTTTTGAGGAGTATTCATAGTTGTGAAGCGTGCACCGAGGACAGCTGTCGCACGATAATATCTTCGACAGCTTTCCATTCGGATATTGAGAATGGGAATTGGTGAGGAGTATTTTATAAGTCGATGTGTGAATATTCGTAAAATGTATTTCAGGGAATGGTATCACGGGAAGAATGTTTTCCTTAATTTATATATATAAAAGAAAATCCTGTTAGTTACACTTTTTATAACTCAAGAACGGCTGAACCGATTTGGCTGAAAATTGGTGGGCAGGTTTAGAATCGAGATACTACAGGACACCCGTGGAACGTGACATAAAACGTGTTATAACAAAATTGGTGAAAACTTGGAAACAAACGATATTGTGCTTACACAACAAATATCTGAAACACATTGTTCATATGACATATTGCAAAATTCCTCCCTCCTGCTACCATTGGGCGTCACAATGGGTCCAAATGGACCTGAGTGAGGTGTGTCTCCACCACTTCTTCTCACCAGCCCAACCTAACCTAAAGTACAATTTTACTTCTTATTTCCATCCCCGAGCTATATTGTTTCAAATTTAAATACTTAAAAACTAAGAAACATTGTTTTTTAAACTCCCTCGGTCCAGACAGAGTCCTGCCCTCATCAATCATGATTAAGTGCACGAGATAATGCTTGACGGCAGGTGAATCGGCATTATTTCTTCAGATTATTAGAAATGAATTTTGCAAAATAGGAGTTCGAGTGCTACATCATCCGTCTGTAATATGAGGGGTAACACAACTACACGAAATACATTTAAAGCAAAACATCTTCAACACACTCTTCCGCGCAATATACGCAGTGTCAGTGATGTGGGTGAAAACACACACGAGGAAGACAAATGTCGACCACAAGGGAATAGATGTAATCAATGTAACAAACTAAACCACTTTCGTGTGTGCACAAGTCGTAGAATGACAATGACTATAGCGAAGGGAACGAATTAACGTACAGTGACAATTCCGAACTGCGGTGGATGGTCTAAGTTGATGTGAATAGAAACAACTGCACATTTGTCGTCGACACCGGTTCACCAATAAATGCGATTCTTCTCAGTAAAAGTAGATTTTCTAAAATCAAATTAAAACGACCCGATCGTTCGCTCAGTGGTCAGACGAGACAAATGTTTAACCATGGGCAGCTGGGCCCAATCTGGTCCAATTTGAGTTTGAACATCTATAATTATTTTTTTCCAAATCAATAGGACTGAAACTCCCTGACTTTGCGCTAGTGCTCGCTGAGCACAACGAAGCCATATGCGGGACGTTCCGGGCATAGTTCGAGAAAAAAAATATATTCTTGACCTCAATAAACGAATTAAGCCCAGCTGTTCTCTATGAACCTCAATAAATATTCAAATAATAAACGATCGCATGTGGAATTCATAACATACATGGTCAGGATATGAAGACATATATCAACGCGAAAAATGCAGGTTATCATATGTAAATTCTAGAAAATCCATGTAATCAGTTTTGGGGACACACCCCCCCACCCCCCCACCCCCCACCCTTTCTAAGTTTTAAAAATTTTTTTTTTTTTTCAGGTGAATATTTCAAAAACTCTTGAAGATATAGCCGATTTATGGTGGAAGAGTCAGGCGACTGCGACAGCGCGCGTACTGCATGGGCCACCTCGGAGGTACCTAGCTCTCTTTAGTGCCGCTGTCCCTTCATGGGTTCCCCTTCAACACATTTTGTGACTACCTGTATTTTTTGCACGAATTGCACGATGATGTGTAGGAAGCCATCAAGCCCACCTTCATAAATTTGTCAGCAGATGAACTTCTTTACCGATATCTGGGAAATAATACCCAGAACAACAACGAGTCTTTCAACAATTGTGTCTGGAATTTTGTCCCCAAACATCTATAATGCTAGAAAAATTATTGAAATTGCTGCCAAGACAGCAGAATGTATATTTACCGAAGGTTTTGTCACAATTTTTAAAATAATGGGGACAATGGGAGTCAATATTGGACGGGCAGTAGCCAAACTCCAAGAGACGCACGATGAGCAACGCATAACGCAGGCTGGGAAGGACCCCACTGAGGCTTCCACAGAGAGGCCAGAATTTCCCGAAGAGACCAACGAGCCGAAGAAAATCAAGCCTATGAAGAAACATAGCTGATTGAACGTAGGTAGGTTTTATACCCAAGAATTCGCTTCTCAAAACTTTAAACGCATTTTTCTCAGTTTTTTTTACGACTGGCGCATGAGGTTACTCAAAAACGATTAATCCAATCGGTTCCAAATTTCAATACGTTTGTCGGGCGGAAATCACATGAGAAAAGAAGGGCTTTTGTGATCACAAAAAACAACAAAAAAAGTTATGTGCAAAGTATTTTTCTTCTTTTTTAAATCTTCAAATAAATGTCCACAAAGTTACAAGCCTATAAAACAATTTCTGTCCATTTATCAACTCATTGAAAATCGTCACAAATTGCAATCGTGATGGGAGTCCCCTTATATGTGGTATGTTCACGGGTCAGAAGACCATCTGCGTTATTTGTTCTTGCGCCTGACAATAAAACAAAAATATATGCAATCCAAGCAATAAAGAATCATTAAAATACTTCACTTTATTTTTATTTATTATAATAATAGAAATAAAATACAAAATCTGCTCATTTATTGTCTCTAAGATGGAACAAAGTTCTCCGGTTCATATGAAATGCAGTGTCCTAAGTCGAAATTTCAAGAGATTCCATGATTTGTTCGAGTTAGAGAGAGGTTTTCGAAAAATTCGAGATATAGAGAGATACACTTTGTTTCGGTTTACTTTGCCATAATTCCTTGACATGTAACTTACAATTTGTTATTAAACCGCCTAGCATTGATCTTCAACTGATTTTCGTATTCCAACTAGAATTTCGCTGTTACGTTATATTGAAATACAAACTGTCTTAAATCCCACGAACAACACGAGGAAAAGGATAAAATTGTTTATGTTCACCACTGAAAGCGGTACAAAAACCCAGTAAAGTCGTCTCCGACTTTTTAATGTGGTCGGCAAGGGAAGTGCGGCAACATAAAGGTCTACTTTCTTTTTCATTAAAACATGTGGTTTTGTTTTGCAAGCGTCTATACGATTATATTATAAGTGCCCAAATAAACAATTAAAACAGGCTGGGAAGGACCCCACTGAGGCTTCCACAGAGAGGCCAGAATTTCCCGAAGAGACCAACGAGCCGAAGAAAATCAAGCCTATGAAGAAACATAGCTGATTGAACGTAGGTAGGTTTTATACCCAAGAATTCGCTTCTCAAAACTTTAAACGCATTTTTCTCAGTTTTTTTTACGACTGGCGCATGAGGTTACTCAAAAACGATTAATCCAATCGGTTCCAAATTTCAATACGTTTGTCGGGCGGAAATCACATGAGAAAAGAAGGGCTTTTGTGATCACAAAAAACAACAAAAAAAGTTATGTGCAAAGTATTTTTCTTCTTTTTTAAATCTTCAAATAAATGTCCACAAAGTTACAAGCCTATAAAACAATTTCTGTCCATTTATCAACTCATTGAAAATCGTCACAAATTGCAATCGTGATGGGAGTCCCCTTATATGTGGTATGTTCACGGGTCAGAAGACCATCTGCGTTATTTGTTCTTGCGCCTGACAATAAAACAAAAATATATGCAATCCAAGCAATAAAGAATCATTAAAATACTTCACTTTATTTTTATTTATTATAATAATAGAAATAAAATACAAAATCTGCTCATTTATTGTCTCTAAGATGGAACAAAGTTCTCCGGTTCATATGAAATGCAGTGTCCTAAGTCGAAATTTCAAGAGATTCCATGATTTGTTCGAGTTAGAGAGAGGTTTTCGAAAAATTCGAGATATAGAGAGATACACTTTGTTTCGGTTTACTTTGCCATAATTCCTTGACATGTAACTTACAATTTGTTATTAAACCGCCTAGCATTGATCTTCAACTGATTTTCGTATTCCAACTAGAATTTCGCTGTTACGTTATATTGAAATACAAACTGTCTTAAATCCCACGAACAACACGAGGAAAAGGATAAAATTGTTTATGTTCACCACTGAAAGCGGTACAAAAACCCAGTAAAGTCGTCTCCGACTTTTTAATGTGGTCGGCAAGGGAAGTGCGGCAACATAAAGGTCTACTTTCTTTTTCATTAAAACATGTGGTTTTGTTTTGCAAGCGTCTATACGATTATATTATAAGTGCCCAAATAAACAATTAAAACAGGCTGGGAAGGACCCCACTGAGGCTTCCACAGAGAGGCCAGAATTTCCCGAAGAGACCAACGAGCCGAAGAAAATCAAGCCTATGAAGAAACATAGCTGATTGAACGTAGGTAGGTTTTATACCCAAGAATTCGCTTCTCAAAACTTTAAACGCATTTTTCTCAGTTTTTTTTACGACTGGCGCATGAGGTTACTCAAAAACGATTAATCCAATCGGTTCCAAATTTCAATACGTTTGTCGGGCGGAAATCACATGAGAAAAGAAGGGCTTTTGTGATCACAAAAAACAACAAAAAAAGTTATGTGCAAAGTATTTTTCTTCTTTTTTAAATCTTCAAATAAATGTCCACAAAGTTACAAGCCTATAAAACAATTTCTGTCCATTTATCAACTCATTGAAAATCGTCACAAATTGCAATCGTGATGGGAATCCCCTTATATGTGGTATGTTCACGGGTCAGAAGACCATCTGCGTTATTTGTTCTTGCGCCTGACAATAAAACAAAAATATATGCAATCCAAGCAATAAAGAATCATTAAAATACTTCACTTTATTTTTATTTATTATAATAATAGAAATAAAATACAAAATCTGCTCATTTATTGTCTCTAAGATGGAACAAAGTTCTCCGGTTCATATGAAATGCAGTGTCCTAAGTCGAAATTTCAAGAGATTCCATGATTTGTTCGAGTTAGAGAGAGGTTTTCGAAAAATTCGAGATATAGAGAGATACACTTTGTTTCGGTTTACTTTGCCATAATTCCTTGACATGTAACTTACAATTTGTTATTAAACCGCCTAGCATTGATCTTCAACTGATTTTCGTATTCCAACTAGAATTTCGCTGTTACGTTATATTGAAATACAAACTGTCTTAAATCCCACGAACAACACGAGGAAAAGGATAAAATTGTTTATGTTCACCACTGAAAGCGGTACAAAAACCCAGTAAAGTCGTCTCCGACTTTTTAATGTGGTCGGCAAGGGAAGTGCGGCAACATAAAGGTCTACTTTCTTTTTCATTAAAACATGTGGTTTTGTTTTGCAAGCGTCTATACGATTATATTATAAGTGCCCAAATAAACAATTATCGGCGAGCAATAATTCATCATAGAAACTTGGTAGCACAGACGGCATTTATGACATTTGAACAGCCAGCTGTTAAAAATGAAAAAATAATAAACAAGAATATGTGTAAAATAAAGTAACGATTTCCGTGATTTGTGGCGACAGTTCAAGTTCCAGTTCAGAGAAATCGGAATATGGTCAGGATCAGCACATCAATGGTAGACATTTTTTCCTCAGCCATTTGAATGTCCTTGCATTTTTCATATATATATTTTTTTTTTTCGTTATTATGCATGAATTTTTTCAAAGTTCACAGAATTCATTCATGGACGAATTCTGTGAACTTTCTTAGCAAATTATCGATAATGCATTGAAAATGATGGCGCTTGTTTCATAAGCGGCGATAGTTATCCCGGGTAATTTAAGCGGCTATAGGGTTGTTATTAGTGTATTTTAAATGCAGATTTAAGTGCAAAGTGTTAAGTGCTTTAAAACTGTCCTGTGTGAAAGCAGACAAGTTGCATATTTTTAGGTTGGTATGTATTGTAGGTACATAGAAACTCAACGTACTTACGATAATGGCATGCACTATGAATAGTTACATGCAGGGATAGGACTTTGCTAACTATGCATCTTCTTATTGGTTTATCGGAAGATATTATGGACTTTATATGAACACGTTTCATGTCCTCCGAATTCCAAATATATCTTTTTTAATTTGCATTTGGTTTGCCTTTTTCTACAGTTATTGCCTTGTTTCTCTTTCTCTTGCCTTTATTTATATACTTTTGCCCATTTTGATCCTTTCTCAAGCCTTGTTAGCTAAAAAAATGTACAAAAATCCGCGTTTGCATGAATGTGTGCAAACATTCTCCTTACTCCCACTACGTAATACATACAATACTTGGCCACCTCTTTAAGAGATAGGCGGCAAGACTTGGAGTCCTTGTTCGACTTACAGAGGTTTGACATATTTCGCGTACAAATGTTTCCCGCGACTATGTCGCATAAAGTTATTTCTGAAGGTCCAGGATCACAGCTTCAAGCTTTGCGACAGGCATTTGCACAGTTGCGCGAGTAATGATGGCTTCTGACTGCTAAAGGTGTGATAGCACACAATAATTTAGAGCCGTTATTGTGGTGTATGTCGTAATGTGAAGATTTGAATAAGAATAACTCGGCACAATGAGACCAGCAACGCGAGTCATATTCATGTCAACTCCAGCAATCATGGATATGCCAGAACCAGACGCTATTCATGAATGATCTCTAAGAGATAAGGATTCATGGCCCGTCATCTTGATACGATCATTAAATAAATTAAAAGTCCGCTGGATCCACTGCACTGACCTGTTGAGCTCAACGTGCGATAATCGATGACGATCGATTATGCAAGGGATGAAATTCAGATTGAGAAAACAATCCAGGTTGTGTCCAGAACGAAGACGATCTCCGCTAGTGCTTGAGATTTAATTTAAATAAATTTGTTCATGACATCATCTCCTGAGCCGCATGCTCCACTAAAGGGGTCGCGGGGTAAACCATGCAACTTGATCCATCGACTCTAACTCATCAGTAGTTATGTCCAAGCCTAACTAAAAGACTTGGTCCAACCACCTCGTCCTAGGTCTGTCAAGCGGTCGCCTACCTGATGGAAAGGGGACATTCGTGCCAAGTGACAAAAGTACCGAAGAATAACCCACTCCGTTCGAAGAAGCAGCTTCTCAATGTTGAGTTCATTGAGCTTTGACGTGTTTTTCAACCTATCCCGGCGAGTAATTTCGAAATTTTTTAAATGTAAAGATTTGTACGAATTGTACATGCGTTCTGTAATACGAATACTTTTACTTATTTTTATAATTGCCTCCGCTTCCATTTTTCACTGTCACAATGCGCCGATGTGTCAATTGCTGTAGTTGCAATATCGACTCCAGGTTAGGGTCCCCTCACCCAGACGCTGCGTGGGCCAATCTTTATAAAATACGAAGACAAGAAAATATAAGCTAGTGCGACCAACTAACTCAACAACTTTGTTTTATTTACTTTGGTTTATCAATATTAAGGCAGGCTCAAAATTAAGGCAGGAAGAACTAGCTTTTCTAACAATCGCCTCCACCTCAACGTTGTCGGCACACGAGAATGTTCACAGCTTTCTACATTTAGGTAGAGTAGTCTCGTCTAAACGCGGTGGCGTCGGAAGTTACAATCTGGCGTAAACAAATTTTTAGCTGTATCTCCAACCAGCAATTGCACATGAGAGCAGGCTAGGAACTTATGAATGCCTATGAAGGAGACTTTCTTTGATGATTGGACTTCTTTGATAATCCGCTTGCCTAGACAGACAGTTGAAGAAAGAGAAATCGAGTTCTTTAGGAATGTATTGGAGAGAGTATGTATGGGTATGGTTGACGTTCAGTGCCCCCGAAGGTTTAAAGGACATAAGGAGTAGAGTAAGACAAACCAGATGTGAAAAGAAGAGTTAGTTCATGCAGTGGAGACTGTGTAAGATAGCTTTGATCACTCTTAGTTATTTTGAAGAATGCAGATCATATGAGCAAACTGAACATTGTCAGGAAGAAAGTAATGGAATGGCGCCCAATAGTGGTAATTCTATAGTGAAGTAGTAGAAGCTATTTTGGGATCAAGATCATCAAATGCAAACGTGTGCTGAAGAAATGCAGCCAAATTAGCTTAATTCACGACTCCAGCACCATTCAACAGAACCCCAGCGGTGATTAAATACGTCAACACGCGTGATTCGCTTTAACGCCAACATTTTTTCATCAAGCGCCACCGATGGATCCCGTTGCTTGCGTGGCTGTGCTCTTTTTCCAGACATTTTATTCCACACAATTGTGCCATAATTCCCGCTCACTGCGAGACAAAATCAGCTTAAAATGCCTTAAGAAGTATTCAACTGCCTCATAGAGTGTGTTCTCATGCCTTGTGCAAGAAGCGAATCCAAAAATAGCTTGAGAGCCAGGCAGCAACCCAAGTAGAGCGCGTTGTCACTTTGTTCCTCGCTCATTCGCTGCTTTGTTCACACAAATTAACGCTCAATTTTGAAAATGTCAAATTGAAATCTATTACCCAGCACCCACCTCCGAATTACTTCAAAGGCCCTTAATTGATCTGGAGAGTCGACATGCCGCCCCTCTTTCGCTCACTCATCTCCAGACGAGTACGCCCCACATCCATGACAGACTGGAGTGATTCCGTCAGTCACTACTCGATTGCGGATACATATGTATATTCAATACTCAGTACCTTTTGCGTCACAACCCATCTCAAGGATGGACGTACCCAAGAAGGATGATTACAAACAAAGGGAGTGCCTTTTACGTGATGTCGATAGAATGTTCAATGGAAACGATTTCAATTTCCTACAAACAATGGCCGAGCTGTGATCTTGAGGCCTAAGATGGCCTGCTAGTGTCACTCTATTTCCCGGTGACATCCGAATTTGTTCGCCCCATCGGGGGTTCACTAATCTATTTACGGCTCCCTTAATGGGAAAATCCAAGATCAAAGTGAAGCACTGAAATCGGTGTTATCGGCCGAGGTTCAGAGCACACTTGAACCTGTAGGCATGCCCCTCCCCCCACACATGGCGGGAGATGCCCAAACAAGGTCTCAAAGGTTATGCCTGACGTGGTGTTTATTCCGGGCGGAATTAGCATCTTTCACCGTGGAGGGGTACCCACTTATTTGTTATTACGCTCGGTCATGCGAAACTAATCGATTGAATAAATAAATTCTTTGGAAGTAATTCTCCTGCTCGTGGTATTCCTGTTGCTGTTGCTGGGTTGAGACGCTTATCGTTGTGCTAATAAAAGATGATGAATTGACTTATTTGTGAAGTTTACTAGTGCAAACGATTCCACGTGTGCCGCCTAAGAACGAGCTTATACCTTGTTCAGCATCACACTTGTAGCGTTGGAGGGACGAACGATACACGCACACGTGGTGAATAAGTGATGGTTTTCTTTGTCGAAAGTTGTGGCAAAGGGATTTTGAAGGATTGTGTGTACTTAGTGAATAGTTGAGATATAATTCCAAACATGCAGGTATCCTGTTTTGCATCAATTTCTGAAGAAGAACTCAGCATCTTGTTGGATACTGTAAGTATGGGCAGTGGTACTAGGGGGCTGTTGGGTACTATGCTCGGTGAATACTCTCAAATGGCGACTTCTTTTCTGTTTTTCAATAACTGACTGAATTACAAGCAATACTAGAGACTGCGAAGCCAATAATGATCGCTTGGCTTTTTTCAACGCATTTTAACGCTAGAATCTATTAATTGAGGAAAACTCAAAGACTGTTTATATTTGCATTTTTTGGTTGTATATTGCTGAATATCAGTTTGTTTTGTACGATTTGTACTGGCACAACAGCCTTTAGTAGCACATCGCATAATATCACATGAAAAAACATGACAAAGCCAACAGTTTGTGTACAATCTTGCCCACTTATTGGCACATTCTACACAGATCCATCATTCACTTGATTCGCAAGAGTTTTTTTCTTCTAAAATTGACATAATTCGGTACTTTACAGTGCATGTGGCTTCCTTCATATCTTGGAGGCTTTCCACTATTTTTGTTCGTGTACATGTATGCGAGCTAGCTGGTATTTCGGAAGCCAACACTTTATGGTATTTTTCGCAATTCCCAATTGCTTGTATGAAATATCGGACTAAAGCACAACCCGCTTAATGGCACAATATTTCATTGAACGATTGATGTCCTATTATCCGGGTTCGACTGTATTCACACTCATTTCTCTCCTTCGGCAACCCTTGAAATGCTCTTCTCTTCAGTGCTGCCCAGCCTCTCCGGATTGAGTCGTTACACTTTTATATTTGTGCAGCTCTATCTCCA
Organism: Eristalis tenax; assembly: GCA_905231855.2. NCBI lineage: Eukaryota > Metazoa > Arthropoda > Insecta > Diptera > Syrphidae > Eristalis > Eristalis tenax. Next base: position 41,219,609 of record HG993127.1, read on the forward strand.
GATAGGTTGCTCGAATTTCAACGAAACACGGTGTACAGTGGATCATATAAAAAATGGCCCAATTCAGTCAATTTGTATTTTTTGGGCAATTGCTTGGCGTCCTCCAAACGTTGGGCCTTTCGCTGATGAGGCTGAACTTACAGTTATCAGCGAATAAAAGGATTTCCAAGCAGAAAACTCTTTCATTGCGTTGTTTGTCTTCTGACTAACGGAAAAATGGAAAAGAGTATGGATAAGTTTCAATATTTAATTACACTATTACACAAAAGAAACTGATGATCGCCTTGTTTAAAATTCTGTTTACCTCTGGGAACGTTTTAGAAATATTGTAATCATTAATATTGCATCATATAATGCACTTTAATAATTTCCCTCTGGCTTTTTCCACTTCTATAGTGAAGTTTGCCGTCCCATTTTGCAAAATATCATCTACAGCACGTGTGCTTATGAGTTCTTCACTTGCATTCAAATTAGGAAAATGGATCTGATCTGATTAGAAATGAATTGATAATGAACAACTAATTGCAGCAAATAATGAATGGAGGAGTACTAAGTTACGCCATCGCTAACAGGGGTTAGCAGATGTATACCCGTAGGGATCATTACAAAGTTCTCAGCCGATAGAAACACCACAAAATACATGGAATACCTCGGAATAAAGACCTGTCAAATATAGAGGGTTTAAAAAGGCTTGCTAGACTTAACCTGCCCTGTTTTGTGGTCATCGTCATGTCGTCGCTGTAACATCCGCCATAACCTAGTTATTCCTTTATACACAATAACTTATTTAACTATATTTTAAATATAAAGGGTGATTTTATAAAAGCTAGTTTTTCAAAAAAAAAAAAAAAAAAAACACATAAGATTCAGAAAAATGCATGAAATCTTTATTTGAGTCGATAGTACGGTCCATATAATTTAATGTTTAGAGATTATTTCATGCAAATGTTGACCTTGACTGCGCCTCAAATGGTCCATCCGCTTAGTCCAATTTTGGCATACTCTTTCCAACACTTCGGCCGGTATCTCAGGAATAAATGCTTCAATGTTGTCTTCCAATGCGTCAATTGAAGCGGGCTTGTCTGTATAGACATGAGCTTTAACATAGCCCCACAAAAAATAGTCTAAAGGCGTTAAATCGCACGATCTAGGCGGCCAATTGACCGGTCCCGAACGTGAAATAAAATGTTAACCGAACTCGCCTCTCAATAAGTCCATTGTTGCGCGTGCTGTGTGGCAAGTCAAGTTCTTGCATTTTGGGCAAAAAAAAGTTGGATATCATCGCTCACCATTCACAGTTACGTTACGATTCGCATCATCTTTGAAAAAGTACGGTCCAATGATGCCACCAGCCCATAAACCGCACCAAACTGTGACTTTTCTGGATGCATTGGTAGCTCTCGCAATGCTTCTGGCTGATATTCACTCCAAAATCGAAAATTCTGCTTATTTACGTACCCATTGAGCCAAAAATGAGCTTCGTCTAATCTGACCATAAAGTGAAAGAAGCGCGCGATGAACTTTCTTAGCACGCATTTTGATAATAAAATTCAATAATTTGCAAGCGTTGTTCGTTTGTAAGACGATTCATGGTTAAATTATAGACCAATCTGAAGATGTTTGACAGTGAAACAAAACACGAAGCGTGCGTCAGCTGTTTAAACCAGTGTTGCCAAAAAGATAATAGCTAAAAAATCACATCTTCATATAGCATCTCCAACACGACTATATCATGCTCATGCTCATAGACTAGCCTGATTCCTCTTAAACGGCAATGGTCGAAACTGTGGAGCATTGTCTTTGTGTCTGCCGGGCTTTAGCCAAAACTCGATATAAACCTCTAGGTCGACCGTTTTTTAAGTCTCCAAATGATGTGTCTGTCGTGAAACCACAACCTCACATACATTTCGCAAAAACCAAGTAGTATTACTTTCAAAAAAAAAATAGCCTAACCTAACCTAATTAAAAAAATAAGTAAAAACAGTGCCGAGATAGGAAGGCATGCCACACCCAGGTCCACTCCGGACTGTAGAGTCGTAAGAAGAAGTACAGTGCTGGAAATTTGAAAAAAAAAATTTATTTGGGAAGGTTTTGACCACTAAGCCATTTTTACTGTGAGATGATTTTTTGTTATAGTTTTTGTTATCTCATTTTATTTCGTAATTTATTCAATCATTAATTTATTTATTATCTACAAGTTAATTACGTGCGAACAGAGCATAGAATTTTCGAAAACTTAAAAAATAAATGGACTTAATAGTTGCATTTTAAAATGCATGAATTTTATTATTTACACGGTAAAGTTCCAGTTAAATGTGTAATATTTTTTTTTCTTGCTTCTATTTCACAATTTTATTGTCCTGCAAGTGTCCCATGAATCACAACAGAAACGAAAATGTCCTAACTAAAAACCAATATGAGAGTGCAGCGCACACTTTGATGTTTGCTAATACTTCGTCTACTGAAAGGGAGAAATTATCTCAGTGTGACAAAAATGGATGTGTGACAAATATTTTTTTTTCGAGGTTTTGGGACATTTCTGCAGTGATGTATGGGACATTCGTAGTGCACCTTGTATGAGTAACACAACACTTCTTGTAAGTGCTTGATTTCTTCCGTATTCAGTGTTATGAAACTTTTCGAATAGGAAGTGTGGAGTGGAAAACAAATTGCTTGTAAATCCGTGGATTCATCAAAATAGGTCACTGGCAGGTTCCAGGTGTTAGTGTAGTCCCTTTGAACTATAGATGAGCCGGTGTAAATCACCGGGTGGATCCAACCATGACCTAAGTGGGTCACAACAGTGGTGGCATTCACCACAACCTAACCTAACCTAAGTGTAGAGCATGGCAAATAGAATTTTTAATGACAAAACTTATGGACATTTTATATGACTGGACAAAATCCCATTGCTTGGGGATTTTATTACGAGGAGGGGCTCCTTCAAGAGATCGATCGAGGGAGAGTGAGAGAACGAGAGAGAGAGAGAGAGGGAGAAAGAGAGAGAGAGAGAGAGATGTTCAGAATGTTACAATGCAACACAAAAAATTCTGTTGGCTGGTAGCGAGAAAACTCCCTCGTCAAACGCTTTTGACCCGAGGTAAAAAGTGTTTTATGGATCCCCGAAAAGTGGAGCAGTCCGTCACAGTTTCGCAGCGAAGTAGATGCAAACTTATGGCGGCGAATTAGTGACCATGTATTTTGGTAACTTAATCTTTTACAGGATATTTCCATGCCCATTTCCATCGTGTCGTATTAGGTGTGTTTCTATTAAGATAGATGATATCGAGGTTGGGTTCTGCGGAAAGGTCCTTTGTTTGTTTTGGACTATGGTCGTCCGATAAAATGTTGTGCGTTCCTCCCAGGGAAACCAGTGTGATAACTAATGTATATTTATAGCTCTATAAACTTGCTCTATACTTGCATACATATATATGTAGTTTAACTTAAGTTAGACCATATGGACCATTAGACATCCGTGAAGGACTGCGAAGCGGCGTCAATGCATGTAGCCGGCGCTAGTCCTTTACACAGAGTTTAATAACATATGAACGAACATGGGTGGGAGCGCGTCGTGACCTATGCGTAGGTGTATAAGGCGTCAGTTCTAAAAGTAAACCCAAGAAGTCATATTTGCCGTTTCGATACCACAGCTTTGAAAGAAGAGGAAATGAGGGTTTTAAGGATTGTCCTTATTTTGATCTGGACCATTTTCTGGAGTTAGGAACATCACCCACTCCGTTAGAACCTCCCCCACTCCGTTACCTAATGGTTAAAGGATATCTGTTGTTCTATGCATATTATAATCTGGCCAGATCTTACCGATGTTTAAGCGGGCGCATCTACTCGTAAATGGGCACTCTTCGGGAAATGCTCTCATGTTCTTGTCATGACCAACCCGAGCGGGATAGGCACACCCATTGCGGATTCTTGTGAACCAGCCATTAATACTCATTCCATGTAATACCCTTCTCGCGGTTGGTGGATTTTAGATTTTCATCGTTTCGTTATCGTAACCAGGAAACCATATCGAAACTCTGCACACATCGTGGTTGCATTGTGCGGTATCGGGGTATATTGGACATCTCTCTAACAATAGTTTCTTGCTATCGTGGAGCACAAATGGGACCGGCTTTCCAGGATATGAAATAAAAGCCCCGCAGGTTCTTAAACTGGTGCAATGCACTGAAACACAAAACGCAAGTTAGCATTCCATCCGCAAAAGTTTTCTTCCTTTTTTCTCAACATTTTAGCTTAAATCATTCAATTTGCCTGAACGATGTTCCCCATCTATGCAAACTACGGGGTGGATAAAATTCAACTTTGCAGCTCCAAGTGGTTTCTCCCATTCCGTCTGAAGTTGATTAATTTAATTTGAAACTACTTTCTGTGCTTGTCTGAGGAGATAACCAGGGAATTTAACACAATTTTCACAAAATGAACGAACATTTCAACTCGTACTCGCATTCCTTCTCAGCACGTCGCGGCCTTGGGGAACGAATGAACTTTAATTGGTGGGATGGGGCACTTAAGGGCCGAAAAATGTTTGCAAATTGATACTTGCAATGAAAGTTTTTTCAATAAGGCAATTTCAAATAGTTAAATACACACTTTTTTTCCATCGCCAAGTGATTTGAGTGAACGCGTCGTATTCACGCACTATTTGCGCCAATAGCTGGGGTGTATGGATAAAGTTTCCAAAGTTTACGCTCAGTGAGAGCGATTCATTAGCTCTATGCCCGGCATGACTTAGACACAGACTCCTGAAGACATGTTTTAAGCGATCTTAACGACCGGTTGGAAATGTTTTCCCCAAGCTCTAACACGTTCTCATGTTATAATAGTTTACAATGAATATTTAATTTCAGATTATTCCTGATTGGCAGCACAATCCACAATATCACGTCTTAGGGCATCTGCTTACCACCTCCACCAACAGTCTTGTTTTGCTTGTCCTACAAATCCAAACTCTAGTACACACACACAAGCTATAGAAAAGCGAATTCTGTTAAATAAAGGAAGAAATGTGTTTAAGCGTTCCGATGCGGCTATTGTAAAACATTGCCCTTTAATTTTCAAGCAGTGGATTCGGGGAATTTGCTAAAGTGTATACAATGGTAGCTCGCCAGTCGTATTACTGAAAAAGAGCATCTGAGAAACTTGGAAGAGGTATTCCAACGCATTGTGGGGGAGATGGACCTAGGCTCAGTACAAGGAAGTGTTCGCTCTTGAAGAAGATGCATTTTAGAAATGTCTTGGACATCGGATCACTAGAGAAGGCATACACACTGATTATGTCAAAAGATAGCCGCGGTAAGACACTGGCCGAGGCATACAAATTTGCTCGAGTTACAAAGCTCCTTGGAAATGTGCACCTTCGCACCTGCATCGGGCGCATAGCTTAGGTAACGAGGAAGAACCAGCAGCTTGTTTGGAAGAAGCCGCAAGAGATAGCGTTTCAAGATTTGATGAAACTGCTCTGTTCTCACGTATCTAATGTTCGGCAACCCATTTATACTGGACACGGATGAGAGTGCGGTGTCCCCAAACAAGTAATTGATGGCGAGGAAAAGGTAATTGCCTATTACAGTAAAATCTTATTTTAGCCAGAGCGAAACCACTACGGCACGAGATGGGAGCTTCTGTCGACGCCGGAGGACGCTGGCACTGACTGTGAGAAAGTTCTCCACGATGTCGAGGCACTGCAGGCGGGTGTTCATAAAGATTTCGCGGAGTACAACCGTCATCGATTGCTTTGTGCCAAAGCGCTTATTTCATACTCACCACTGCCTAGCTGTAAAGGACAACTATGACATGCCGACATGCACATGCTCCAGTTCTATCACCACAATAACCGCAATCTTATCAAAATGTGTCTGAATGCCGCCTCCTGTTTAAACTATTTGCACACTCTTAACCTAGCACGAATTTAGCCATGAATCCCTAGCTCACAAGTCGATTTCCAGTTACATGGGCAGATGCAAATGTACACATTTCCACAAGTACTTGTATGGCCAACAAGTCCATCTGAGAACGGATCATGCTGCAATACGGTGAGTTCTCCAGTCTAAGAACCGTGAAGGACAGCTCGCTCAATTGATTGAAATTGTACAGGCCAATCACGAATATCGGAAGGAAGGACAACATGGCAATGCAGACGCACTATGGCGACTGTAAGGCGGAGTGCAAACATTGCACAAGGGCAGAAGAAAAGGAACACATTATCGATGTCCGATAGCTCAGCGTTTTACCGGAGAAGCTCTGGACACTGGTACAGATCCACAAGGGCAAAAGAATGAAAATAATCGACGCTATAGAAATAAGTTACAGTGGACGTTTAATATAAGAATCGATGTAGTATTGTATAATTGATAAATTTACTCATTCCTACTTTTTTGTATCGTTATTTGTGCTGATCTCAGCAATTAAACTTCAGTTTTGTTGTGATTGGAAAAATGGTTTAAAAATACATTTTATTTGAAGTCCTGTACAAGGGATGGTTCAAAAGAGAGTGTGTAAACGGTTGAAAATTATTTGACAGAATAAATAAGGAAATGATAAGGCGTCTGGACCGCTAGATTTTGAACGCATTCACCCGTAAACGACAACAAACGACGCGATAGAACGCAATCGGTATTCTTTATGTCGTTTTTGGTCGTGCACAAATGTCAGCTGTTGTTTTCAGTCGTTGAACTATGCCATTTCCTAATTACCTAAGTTGCATAAAGTGAACAATTGTAGTGCAAAATAAATTAATAAGAATATTCATAATATTTAGTTGAAAAAAGTGATATGAAAATAACGAATCAAAGTTATTTTGGGGGCTACTTTTATTAAAACCACCTTCATCCAGCCCGAGGCTTTAACCTAAGAATAAGAGGGTCAACAGCCTTATGCAGCAGTGTTAATTTCAATATGTGTATTTCTTAAGCATAAGTAATTATTATTGGCAAAAATAAAAACAATTCTTGTTCAAGGCAAAACATGCATTCAGTAGTTTTAAGTAGATCGCAATGCAGTAGAGATGCACCCAAAAACAGCGAAAGCGATTTTTCAGAACGGCGGACAATCTCATGTAATTAACATGTCTTGGTCCTAAGCATACTGTGTTGAAAATACTTTCTAGACTTTTCTATAAGATACGGTTAAATTGTTCACTTCAGGAGTAAGGATCATAATGTGTGTACCAGCTGCTATTGAGCGCACTCATTCAAAATGCCCTTCCGTCAACTCGAGCACACGTTGAAAGGTTTCCTTCGATAATCGAAAATAACGCATAGGCCTAATGAAATATAAACAAATTAAAAAATATCGCGTTCTGCATGAATTGGGCAAATTAAGTGGATTTGATTGCTGTCTCGTAATATTTCCTTTAATTCCCTATTAAATCTCAACCTGATTTTTTTTTTAATTTAAACAATTAAAACTTCCTCACCGATCAACTTATCAAACAATTTCGTCTCTGTTTTCAAATTTGATTGACTTCTAGTCCATTGATGAATTTCAGAGACTTTTTGGCAGTTATTCATGAACTTATGACAGTTATTCACAAAATAACGTAAATGCCATTCTCTGATTGGTCAGTTTGGCTAGAAAACGATATAAAAAATGGTTGTCAAAAATGTTCAGGTTCAAGAGAGGTAGAAGTTGGGCATCTCTGTCATACTTAATTTCTGGTAAAATATTTACAGCTGTCACTTTTTCATGAACAATTGTCGTGTGGAAATCTACTGCATGTAAGCCGATGAAAAAACGATACGACACTACAAAAAAAAGCGAAAGTCGTGTGAAACGACAGACGACATAGGAAATCAGGCAAGCATACGAAAGAACCTTCATCTTAACTATTAAGCAGATAGTTTGTGTATCTGGCACAATGACTCCGAAACTGCAAGTCGCAGGACTCTGAAATGTTTAACAAAAATCGTTCTAAAACTTAGATAGCGACACACTTTTGAAAACTTGAGACAATTCACTAAATCATTTACATATACTGAAAATAGTAAAACCCCTAGAATCGTTCCTTGCGATAAGCCTAACTTTACTTCCTTAGAATTGGAAAATATTTCTCTTTAAACCAAGAAAGGTCCTTGTTCCCTATACCATACTTGCACAATTATTGTGCTAAAATGTTTCTGTCCACCGTCTCAAATGCTCTATTCAGGTATATTATGTACCATGGAAGGATGCGCTTTAACGGCTTCATTCCTCCCGAAGCATTCCTCTATTTAGACTCGATTGGTCTAATACAGGATATAGACAGATGCCCTGTAATACGAACCGGATGTCGCTCGCACCCACGAGGATCTTCTTCGGTTAAGTAGAATCTCGTTCGAGATAGGAAACAGTCTGCCAACGAAAGGCAATTTTACTGGTGGTTACACTAAAACCAGTCTCCGCCACCGCTGGCCTTTCTAAACGACCTGATAGTTGACCATGGTGGCCAGCTTACATACGTCTTTAGGTACTTTTTAAGAGGAAACCAAAACAAAAAATATGTAAAACAAAAAGGTGCACCAGGGCGTATGCGTTATAACGTGTACACCCTGGTGAACGTGTCCGTACAGTTACGGACACAGTTAAGATAGTTTTTAAGTTTAATGATACCTATTTTAAAAAAGTTCAAGGTAGGTTAAGTTTGATAAATAAAGCCAAGTTTTTAACCAGTTTTCTTGGCCAGGCAAAAAGTAGCAATAAAAGATAGTCCATTAACACAAAAAACATAGTTTAAGCCGAAAGGCACAATTAGATTAAGAGCACATGAGTACCCTTATAGGGTCAGTAGGTTTCAGCTAGTTTTAAGCATTTTTGCCTAGCATGTATGTAAAATGAATTAAAAGAGAAATAAAAACGAACAGAAAAAAAAAAAAAACAAAAAGTCCTTTCAGGATGACAACGTTAACTGATCATGTTTGGCTCTAACACATACCTACACGCATCATGCGTGAGTTATCAAAAATTTAACACTTTTGTGTTATCCACATGAATCTAAAATCGAGGTTGCACTTGTTGTCTAAAATTTAAATTTTCATCAATAATATTAGCACTTAAATGCATGTTCCACGCTGTCCTGATAGTCTTTTTTCGGTACGGGTTCCCATTATAGACTGACCCATTTTGGAATTTCATGGCAGCTGTGTCGTCTTCTTCTGCTATTGTTTATTTTCCTATTTTATGTTTTCAAACCACCTTTTCCAGCTTGTTCGTCGTCCATTCAATGTGTGACGGACCAACTGGAATCGACAAATTCGACAAGCGAAATCGTGCCTCCCCCGTGGACAAGACGTAAGATTGCGGCAGCCAAGATCTCGACTGTTCCGACTTTACGAATTCTGGATCGTACAAAATCCAACTTATCAAGAAGTTGAACGAGAACCCGAAAGACAATGCCTTGTGTTCGCTTCTGGATTCTGTTGCAATTGATTTTGCTGCAATTGATGGATTTCAGATAAAGACATACGAGGTCCCTTTAGGATGCTTGAACAAGCACCAACGTGGCTATTGTAGCTTGGGACGATTATTCAAATATAAGGACGCGTGATAATAGAGCAGGTGCTGCTACTAGTAGCCAGTCAAATTTGGCTTATTTTCCAAAAGGCGGCTAAATAACTTTACTGTGTGTCAGTACATAACACAGAAACTCACTGTTTGTTAGGTTTCGTTTGGCTCGCGGCATTAGTCTTCAGATACGACGATAGTATTGTCATCACCTTCAAAAGTGACGGCATTACGGTCCAACACAACTGCCCTCTGTTTCATGCAGATGATGCCAGACTGGGTATTCTGCTCGAGCTATTTGATGGCACGGTTATCTCACGCGTAGCACGATTTGATCCGGCATAGACATTTTCTTGTGGGAGCTTGAAACGCTGTGACAGGGAACTAAACACGGCCAGTACCGGCCAAAGTCTACGTATCCAGTGGATTCGCTCAAATTCCGCCTACTCTACACGGCAAAGTCTTCGAAGATTTCACCTCGGGGATGAAAACGAATCCATATTCCATTACCGGATGCCATTCATGGGTAGTTCGAACTAAGAACATATTTCACACAGAAATTGGTTTATTCCATTCTAACGCCTGTCCTCCTTAAAAGGAGACAATTAATTGAGTAAAGACACTGTTTTTGAAGTGTTTACTCAAATGTAACAGGCACTTGAACAGTCTTTAATCATTTAAAATCCTACTGTGATGAGTTTATTCAAGTTGAGTGATGCTTTTTGATGCTGGCACGAATGCATCAATGCTTGAGGCATGGTTATAAATCCAACTGGGTTCGCTTGAAAATGGAGAATGAAAGTCTACGTCAACCTAATTTTGGTTGAGCCTTCGTCACGGATTACAGCTCTGTGGACGCATGGTGCTTAAGAATGCTTTGCACAACGAACTGGCACCTGACAAATGGATGCATGGCTACAAACGGTCTTCTGGACAGACATGTATACTTTAATTTGACTAGGTTTCTAAAAATCAAGGAATCGTCGTCACGATCCGCATCTTCCAGAAGTAAACATTTACAGCCCAGCATGCAAGGTTAATGACGCATAAAACAACTTAAGTAATCAATCCAAGTGTATGGCAGCTGCATGAAATTTAACTTTACTAAATCGTAGCATTTCGACGTTTGAGTTTACTGCACGCTTTGAGATTTTTGCTGTGCTTGTGCACTCTGCAACACTTATAATGTAACAACTTATCAATCATCAAACGTCTACCTATACTTTGAAACCCTTACTAAAACAGTCAGTCCCATCAAGACAACAATTCAAAGTTTCAACTTTGAGTATAAAGAATCTCCATCTCAGTGCATTTCATTGTTTCTCCTCGTGCCTAATTTGCACAAAACCCCATCTCACATGGACATTAAGAATGTCTTCAATTAAACTCAGAGAAGTACGAAAGTAAAACCACCGTCTTGCAATGCAAGGGGCGTAACTTTTTAATTTGTCCCCATCAAGAGGGGCGAACAGCATAATTATGTACACCACAGCAACCATTAACCTTTACGGGTCCATGCACAAAACACACACTTGGAAAAACAAATTAAAACTCTGAAATAGATCGGCAGCTGTACGCGCCGCCTAACCAAAGCACCGTTAGATGTCGTAAAAAATCTGGATCAAAAAATTCGCCCAGATATTAATCCCTCACACACGAGGTACTCTGAGACGATTTAAGCAGATTAACGTCCACGAAAACGGCCTGAAGACCTTTTGTGGGCTGATTTCAGGAATCAGGATTTTTTGTTTCGTTTTTTCTCTTCGCGCGAGCTGACAGATGGACGGGTTTTAGAAATTGATGCGGTAATCCTCCCGAAGCACTCTTAAACGTGGAGTTTTTCCACTCATCCGGATTAGGGTATTATTTTTTTTTTTTTGCTTAATTTCTTTGTTTAACCTTTTTCCACCTCACTTCCTCTCCCGATTCACTTGCACTTACAATCACAGAGGCCTACACCGCTAGTCGTAGCCGAAGGTTTCATATCGCAAGTACCTCTTTTAGTATAACTCGCGAACCGTTACATCGAACAGACGACAACACGGAATGCGGACGAACGCGAACGGATTTGTGCGTCCCAGAAACGCAGTTAGGAACTGCTGACGTACATAACCGTCGGCATTTAGGTTAAGACTAACGACCACGCGGACGAAATTCACATGCTGAACTGTTATACTACGTGAAATGCCGAACGTACAAGGCTCTCAATGAATGCCTGTCACCTCGGAGTGTCTCAGTTTATTTACATTCCATCAGGATTCTTCCAACGGACTCCTCTGTGCAGGGTGAACGCTTTGTCCTCCTCGTTGGCTCCTGCGCGGTGCTTATGTTTAGAGCGCGCTTTCCCCAAAACCATAAAATCTGTCATACTGATTGTTTATGTTTACCCTTGTGCAAGTGTGATGTGATTGCGACGCTCGTCGAGCTGCAAGACGTCACTTTGTTAAGAGAGTTGTTGCTTGTTGCAGAGAGGCGATATGAATCTGGGGAAATGGGGGAAATTATTTTTCGTGGTGAAATTCATTCATTGCCGAAGCTTTCGAGGGGAAAAGCTTTCGACCAGTTCAAAGTGGTTGCATTTTAAGCCGCTAGATGGTAAGCGACATCTTTAAATCTTTGCCAAGACGGGTGTGCTTTCGGGAAACGGATGAGTAGAAGCTTATGTTGCTTGGGATGATTATTCAAAGGATAAGCTGCCTAATGTTTGAGCAAATGGCCTAGCGGTGGAGTGGGTGTTGCTGCTGGTAGGCAGGCAATTCCATGGCCCATTGGGTGCAATTTTTTGGTCTGTCTGTGGATTTTTCTACAATAGACGGGTAAGCAGCCGTGAAGCACTTTGTGTTTTATTCGCTCTTTTTCCTTGATTCCAATTTAAATGGAAACATTTAAATGTCAGGCCGAGCTTTAAGCGAATGGAGTGGAGTGTTTTGTGGAGAATTTATTTATTTCAAACATACGAGTAGGAGGAGAGTGATGAATGGATTTGTGCTGTTGTTTTACTTGTTACCTGACGAGAGATTACTCTGAAGATAGTAACAACACGTTAAGCTTTAGATGATAATCTGGCAAATGTTGTTGTCATATGATCGAGCAATCACACGGATTGCTTGGCTGGAATCAAAATGTAACGTGCTTTTTGACCTTTTTTGTGTTGTGAATTGCGTAGTAGGTAGGTACGTTGCGATGACTTGACAGATGTATTTAGACTCGATATACTTCATTGAACGTCCACGGTGAAATAAACTGGTTCCTTCTTTTATCCGTTTGAAGAAACATATGTTGCTGTCGACAAGCAAAACTATTTTGAATTGGGATTTTGACGAGTTGTAGCCCAATCAACACGAGTGAAGTGCCATATCAATCATCCAACCATATTGCGCACCAAGTTGCACACTAAATTGAATAATGATGACTGAATACAAATTTAAGCACTTTGAAGGAGAACATTCCATTTGGTGTGAACAAGAGTAAGTTACGATAATTTCAGCAAAAACTCTCCACTCACATATTTTGACTGTTGAGTGTTCCCTCCGCTTTGGTGTGAATAAGATTGGGGCAAGACTTGAAGAAGTTGTGTGTGCATTTGAGGTAACTTCAAGGGAGAAAATGCAGTCGAGCCTCCTTAACTCGAATAGTCACTTGAACAAATATTTCGTTCGATTTATGGAATCTTGGAGTTATCTTTGGGAAGTGGGACAACATTTAAGTCTAAGGTCTGAAACACTTAACAAATTTTGTTGGACTTCTGGAAAAATACGTCTTAAGGATGTTTGTCGTAAAAAAAAATGGAAAATACTATTTCGGGAGAGGACTACTTTGTTGGAAATCTCTCGGAAATGGAAATCTGGAATGGAGGAAGAAGTTTTTACAATTTTGTCTATGCTTGCTGAAAATCCCAAGCTCCAGACATGTTGCTTTGGAAACTAATGAAGAACGAATTCATCCATAGATTTGCTTTTGCACATGTAGAACAAGACTTGCCAAACTGTGGATCTATGAATCCCAACGTCATCAACAACTGCCACATGGAATCCCGGGTGACCAATGCATCGAAGGAATATTTTATGGCACCACCACGGGTTTCTTCAGGAATATTTGAAAGGAAATGATTACTTTGACATTATGAAACTCGAATCGATAAAATCAAAATTCGACCATTACTTTGTTTGCGGCCCTCTTGCAAAGCAATGCATATCAAAAATAGTTGTCAGCTGAATAGACACAAGTCTAATAGCTTCTTAGTTTGTGTGTGTTCTCCGAACATTGCTACGTTTAATGAATAGCAGCGTTGCCGCTTCTTCTGTAGTAACAGGAAACTACAGTTATTTATCTCCGACAAAGTGAAATCTACTGCTTCCTATTCTCGGACAATTTATAGCACATTTTCCTGTTACTTCAAATTTTTGATCAAAACCAAAATTCGAAATGGAAAATTAACATAAATACAAGTAACGCAATGCTGCAAGCAGAGAGTGGAGCGAGGAGATGAAAAGTTGGGGCAAAGGCCCCGCGAAGCACATCGCTATGAACCGCATTTTGGAGCGGTTAAAATTGTTTGTCTTAAATATATAAATTTTTTTTTCAGTCCGACGAATTTATTTACAAAGTTAACTCGCATTAACACTGCTTTGAATGTCTGACGCTCCTTGAGTTGCCTAATGGCTACATGGCACTACGTTTTTTCGTATTTTTCGTGAGTTAAATGAGATATAGAGCAGTGTTAAAAATTCACAATTGAAATTGTCATTAAGTGTGAGTGGGTACGCACGAGTCCCATAAATTGGAAAACGTCAAACAATTTGGTTGAAATGTAATCCAACCTACATTTCTCAGCCATTGCCAACCACGGAACAAATAATACACATTTGCATCTACCTTACACACTGACGGTGTATGATTCTTCGCAATATAATTGCTGCCTCTTTCCAAAAAAGACTTGTTGTCCCTTCTACAAATATCCGATTTAATATATTTAAAAAACGTAGTGTCATATGAGCATAACAACAACATCCAATGCTGCTCACTAATATGCAGCTACATTTTATCAACAATAATCCATAGGAGTTTCTTCTCTTAACTGGTTCTTAGTAACAAATTAATTGTATTTTTGCAGGTACTCTCTCTTGGATTAGTTCGTGCTATTTGTTGATTTGTACTAGATATCGAATACAAAGTGCTTAGTTCAGGATAGAATATCTTTGTTGAATTCTCGTATTAGTTAAGAATCTGAATTGTCAATAGTCAGTATATCCATTCTGATGGAGATTTTACATTTGATGACCAGTCTAGAGTTTCAGAAAAAGGAAGTTGCATATAATTAAAGATCGACCCTTGACTTCATGGGTTCTTTTTTTACTACGACACGAAGTTCCACTTTATTTAATTCTTTTGAAATTGCCCGAAATGTTCACACTATGATAGAAGCAATCTGGTTTGACAGCGAAACGTCTTTACGTCGACATTGTGTGGACAATTTCAGCAAAACAACGCAATCTGTCAAAAATCTGACAGTTCTGTGCGCAAACTGAGATAATCTGTTCTAATAAACAAACATTATCTTCTGGCCCACATGCTCCTCTAAATGGGTCGTTGGGCAAATAACCACCCACGAGAGATCTTCAAGCAACTCTATCCTCCGCCATCGAATCTAACTCATCAGGAATTATGCCCAAGCGTAACTAGGCGAGTTTTCGGACTTTATCCAATCACCTCGTCCTAGGTTTGCCAAGCGGTCGCCTACCTGATGGAACCGCATTCAACGACTGCCTCGGAAGTCGCAGTTTCATTGAAATTGATCTAATAGAGGCAATTTTGAAATTGGTTCATTTTATAAGAAACTGCGCAATTTAGATCCTAATTTCTAGGGAAATTGTCGAAATTACTCAATTTCGTCTAGTGGAAACATACTGTTATACTCCAAATATGTCACCTTCAGCACATACATGGCAGAGTAGGAAGGGAGGATGCTTGTGAATTCACCAGCCCACTTAGACCACATTGGTCCATTTGATGCCCACAGTCAGACAGATCGACCACTCCAGTGATAGCGCCGTTAATTTGATCCCAACGGAAAATGGTAACTGGACCAGATTTGAAACCCAGAAAAGTATACGGGTTTCCAGTTTGTCAATTTGCAGTGTCAATGACATATGAAACTTCCGTGGGTGGCTTCCTCTGATTTCAGTCATTTCACAATTTTATGATTCATTAGTGATTTTGTTTTACCAAGGCATGGCTTTACCACCACCTGTTTCAGAGGCGAACTTCACACGCGGAGTGTTTGTTGTAAGTATTAAAAATTAAATTTGTTGACGTCCAGACATTTAATTTTAGTTTTTAATTCCCTTTTTATTCTGGGCTTCTTCCACGAAGTATCGTTTTCTGTTTCTACATTTTGTTCTAAACGTTACTGACAACACAATTGATGACATTTACGACATTTGACTACATTGGCGACATTTACGACGCTTTGTCGATATCACAGTCAATAACGACGCATCGGGGAACAACACTCCCCGAGTTGTCAATCAATATTGCTCAGTAAAAGTGCATTGGTTGTGTGACATTTTGCTCAATATGCTGATCACTTTGTTGTCGGTTTCACAAAGATATGGGGATGTGTAACCTGCGCGCTTTCAATAGGATAGAGCAGCTAAATTGTATCCTTACTCCGAACAACAGGTAGGGTATACCTTGAGCTTTGTTAATGAACAAGGAGAGATGGAACCATGAATTCCTGTAGCTCCTGTCAGAAATTGAACCTAGTCACTTATTGTAGGAGGCACACCTACCAACTATGTACATCTCTGCGGTTCAGGTCAGCTTGCTGCAGGAAAATAAAGTAAAGAATTTCTCTAGAAAAGAAGTAACTCATGATCTTTTTGTTTTTTTGTTGTCAGCTAAATGATCAAGTTTGCAGATTAAAGTAAAACAAAATCAACAACTGGAGGGTACCATTTTAAGTCTTGGCATTATATTTCTATTGATTAGAGATCTCGAGAGGCTTCATTTTCGCACAGGGTCGTTGTTGTCCATGATCCCTTGTTTCCCTTGATTTGAAAAATCTAAAAATCTGAAATTAGAACTAAAATTTAATATCCTCAAGAACAAAATCCCAAAAAGGGATTTCACTAATCCCATCAGAAACGGCAACAGTGGGTACTTTTATTTACCAACTTGCCAACTATTATCCAAATGCATATGAGTTTGACTTTCAGGCAAGTCAAAAAGCATATCATTCCTGGCTAACATTCGCATGTACTGTTAATCATAAGGTTTTGCCAAAAAACGTTTCCACCTATACAGTCAGTCGCGATAACCAGACGTTTCGTGCGCATCTTCACAGACGGTTCGAAGACGGACGAGCAAGTTGATGCAGGTGTCTGTTCGAAAAACCTTAATATTGGTAACACCCCGAAGCTCCCTGATCACTGTAGCGTCTTACAGGCAGAAGCAATTGCGATAAAAAAGGCAATGCCCTGGCTCCAGAACAGTGTAATATCCAAAACAAATATCACCATCTGTTCGGACTGTCAGACCGCAATTAAGTCTATGGACAATGTCAGGTTTAACTCCACACCGTCCCTTAATTGTAGGCTGCCACTTAACGAGATGATTTGTAATATATCGACCAATTGCAAGGCCGCTGATCTCGCGAGGTGTGGTACATCCTCCTCCCAAACCCTAGGAGGTGTTCCACCTCCCATGTCAATCGCTACAGCCTACCATCTACTCAAGATACACAACTCTACCAGTCGCAAATGACTACTTTCTAGTCAGTACTTTCTAGAACATGCTTTAAAACAAAGGCAATATGGCCATCACTCAATGTCAAACGAACGATTAATCTCTTTAGACTTAGCAGATCTTCACTTCATCACTTCAGCATTTTCACAGGATGCTCGGCGGCGTCATAACTGGACACTGCACAATAGGTAATCATGCCTGAAGGTTAGACGTCCTCTATAATGACTTTTGTAGAAGCTGCATAAATAAAGGGGAGGTTGAAACCACACCGTCTGCAGTCAGCCACTACAAACTAACCTACAGTCAGCCGCAAAAGTTAGCGTACAGCAAAAAAAAAGATACCTGCGCACTCATTAAAAATTAATTTCAAACTGGACTACAGGCAAACAACTGGAATGTGTTTTTTTTTAGTAATTAGGATAACTACATCTACAAACTGCACAAAGGGACTCGTTCACGCTTGTGTTAAGTGATTTCTGTTGCTGATGAGGGCGGTGGGTGGTGTGGTGGGTGCAGTGAATGTTGGAAAATGTGATAGGTATTATAATTTAAAGTTTAATATCCTCAATGAGATGGCTAAGCATTTTCATATACACCTCATGTGGGTGCTGGGAATATATATCTTTTTTCGATATTTTCTTATTTTATTGACTGAAAATATTATACTACTAAAAATAACCACAAGAAATATAACTAAACCTTGGCTTCAGGCGCCTGACAGATAGTTGTTGGCATACCCTTAGTGGAGAGATGAAGTCGCTTGAACGGACTAAAACCTGCGGAAAAAAGGATTAAAAACCTGTTAGCGAGGGAAGCGAGATCATACCTCAAATGCGTATTTTTTTTTTTTGGCCTAGCTTCCAAATCAAATTTGGCCTTATTACGATTTACAAATGGAAATAAAACCAATGCGAAACCTAATTCTTTGATAAAACCGAACTACAGAGGGATTTTCGATTGGGGACTTACGGTTTCCTACCTATCCCAGCACGGCCGCCACAGGCGTTGCAGTAGTAGACACCTGGCTTGGCTCATCTCACGGTACAGTTCGTACAGTCCGTGGTTGTATTTTTCTCTCTGGATCAGACATCAATTTAAGTTGGTACAGTGTTCAACGTTCTCAGTAAAAATCAGAAAAAAAGATGTTTAATGCAGATTATGAGTATTATATAACTCGCTGTGCGTAGAGTATTTGATACATTTTTTGTTTTTAGTGCATATCAAAAGCCGTGTAAAAATGTGGCGACATGGCGTAGTGGGTTAGTGCTTCGACGCCTAAGCTGAGGGTGCCAGGTCCGCCTCCTGACTTTACCACCTTTCATAATTCACGGCTCCACTTCTTTCCAGTCATTGACTATGTTCAAAGAGTATTAATGTCTAGAAAAAGCATCTACAAACTTCGCCTTACGGAGCCGGCAAAACTGTGGGTCCCATCCTGTCCTGAAAGAACAAATAGCACGCACAACACGATTGGGTGTGTTAGAAGCTTGGCACAGGCCTACCTCGCACTGTAGCGCTAGCCATATTTGTATCATATTTCATAACTACTAAGATTTGTGTTATCTTTTTGAAATAAATTTTTGTTTGGAACGCAGACATCTTTATGCTGTATCCTCACTTTTGAGACCGACTGTATAAAGGCGTCATGATTGTTGGAGGGAGGGCTCAATTGCAGCGGATCCCAAAAGCAAGAGCGATTGACAAGAGTTTCTCTGCGTTTGATATCGGCTTCGATGTCGTTCGAACTGTTGACCGCTGGGACGAGGTAGGGACTAGGAGTAAATCAATTCGATTCAACGTATTCAGTATTGAACGTACCTGAGGCAGTGAAAAAACACACCGGAGTGCGGAAAATATACCTGACCGTGGTGCATCAAACCGAAGTCAACCAATTGGCGGTGACTGCGAAAGGAAACAGGTTGGCAGCACAATCGACAGCAACCAACGCTGCCTCCTTTTCAGCAAGCTCGAATAGAAATACGACATCAAACAGTATGATCGACGCGGAGTATAAACACTGCAAGGACAACTCAGGGAAACGACAGATGAGCTGGCGCGTGAACCCTGGGCTTGACACAAAGAAGTGCCAAATCTACTCCCACAGAGAGTAAGTATCGAGTAAGTATCGGAAAAATGAGGACTGTTCTTCTCTCGTTGTGGGTGTGGACAAGCGGTTGAGACCGGAAGGGTTTATCCCCGGAAGGGTTTATTCCCGCTTCGTTCCCAAGCAGTGTGAATAAGGGACGATACCCAGCAACCAATCTTGGACACTTCTGAGGACAAGATATAGTTACGAAAACATCTGCGATGCCTGTGGAGAGGACGACGATACTGCAGAGCACTTCCCTCTGTCACTGTCCCGCCTTTGCTCGGATCGGGTGACAGGATGTACGCTCCTCATCACAGAAGTGCCTGCTCGACTTCGGAAGACCAAGAAACTGCAGCACAAGTAGGTTGCTGCCTTGCAGTACAATGGACAAGTTTTTGAATCTAAGTGCTCCAGTGTAGTGTTAAAAACCTCAAACAAAAAAAAACAATTCAGGCTAATTCAGTCTAAGAAACGTAGTGATGCTGGAAAATCGATGATATCATCGAGTACCCTACGTCTGCTACACTATACGTACACAATCCCACATCTCGCACCTTACACAGCGGACAGGTGCTAAAGCAATAACCGTGATCAGCCTTCTCACCTCCAGTATATGGTCTAGGCATTGCTCTAATTCGGAGTTCAGAGAGTCCATATGCAAGTGCACGTTGTGTCTGTAAGCAATGAGCCGGCAATCATTATAATATCGTGTCGTGCTACAACTCAACTTGCAGCTTCCAGCTGTCAGCTAAACCAGAGAGTCCTAGACTAATATTTGAGAATGATGAAATTTCAGATAGCATGTCCATTGTTGAAATCAAAACCAACGCGTAACAATGTAGCAGACCGTCAAAGTGTAAAACGCTGTGAGTACAACACCACCAAGAGGACATGCGTCCTAAACCCAATCACAAGAGATCGCTTTTCCCATATTCGACAGATTCACCATCGACATTTGATAAAATCCCAATCGCTCGAACATAATCAAATCCATTGACGTCCCTATTAAGGAATTCAAATGAAGATGACATTCACTGAACAAAATTGAATTACCCTTATCTACGGTCTCGGGCACGATGGCAGCATCCACTCGAGCCGATACCAATTTCCTTGCAAACCATATCCGACAAGCGAAACCAAAAAAAAAAGAAAAGAAAAAAGTACAGAATATCGTCTGAAATGAGAAAAGAAAGCCGCCCCAATAATGAAACCTAATCCAATCAAGTACGAAATTTGCTATGGCTCCCTCAGCAACCCCCCAATTAGCCGGAGAGCGATATAGTTTTCCTCCGCACATTTGGGCGCACTACACGAGACAATTATTTCCCACCCAATTACGGCGAATTGATGCGTTAGGGAGCGTTTAATTGAATTACATCGACAACACCTAATACGTGGTCGACTGCCTGGGATAGTAGGTGCTACCCACTGACTTTGAGATGATTAGTTGTAATTATTGTCAGTCAGTTAGTAAGGAAGTTTTTTTGCTTCTGCTGTATTGCCTTATTGGTGGTCTCAGATTAACTGAAAGTTATGCTGTCTTCATGGAACGTCTGTAATGTCTGACCGAGTGTGTGCAAATGGGATTGGAGGTGATGGGCTTATTTACACGTGGGTAGTGTAGCCTTGCTCATGTGTTACCATGGGAGTTTGTACGATTCGTCCCAGAAGGAGGGTGTTGAGTTCTTCTGACCGGAATGACGCACATTGACCTTTCCTGTTATGGGATTGAAATAATAGCTAATAGGACAAGGATTTAAAAGGAACATAAAAGAACACAGTGGTCTCACCAAATAGCCAATTCAGCTTCTGAGTGGATGAAAGGTGGCTTTATTTTTAGCAATGCTGTAAGCGAGCGAAAGTGAAAGTTAAGCACGTTAAGCAATGCGGAATTGAACAAATTATCTAAAAAAAGGCAGCGAAAAGAGACAAATATGAGTACGTTCAGTTTATCAAAGGCTATGCCTTGCCAAGGTCACGTTCTGGCACGGTGGAGACATGGGATTTAAATGTGGACAGGTGTTTCTTACTTGTTGCTGTCCATTGTCTCCGAAGAGATTGAGAGATTTGTTTTTATGGAATTCCAATTTGTTCCACATTATCTCTCATCACCCAGCAGTCCAGTGGTTAACTGGGCCAGATTGAGGGTTGGTGTGGATTAGGAGATGATTAGAAGATGAACTTTCAATGTCAGCACCAGAACTCCTTTTGGAACCGATTAAGTTTACATCACCTTCATATGGTCAGAATAGTTGCAATGGTCGAACTGTCTGAATATACTCTTGAGACGAGTAAAATAAAAAGACGTTGGTCTGGGTTGAGTGGTAAGACTCGGGCAGCTCTTCGTCATGTTTCCTCTAAGTCTCTTTTTGTTATTATGCGTCATACGCTTCTCGGGGTCAATCAGAGTAACCCGATAACACTGACACCTGGTGCGCTCTGATTAGGTCATACCCATTGTGCGCCCTATGGGTCATCGAAGTATGTAATTCGATACGTGACATATTCTTGCACGTAACATTTGTCATCGATAATTTGTGACATTTTTGGTTATTAATTGCGGACTTGAGTGAATCAGTGGGACTGTACTTGTGTTTCACCTCAATATGTCAATCAGTGTCTTTTGTGTTGTATTTTGGGTTAGCGTGTTGTGTAGGCACAGCGTTGTTTGTGGGCACAATATCGATTGTATACCCAACCCAGCGTGTTGATATGTTTGTTAAGGCATCACGTATACAATCACGGGTTTATATGCAACACACATCCTCATGCATTTATAATACTGATACCCTTAGCCGGCGACCTGGAGACTGGATCCCAAACTAGATATGTTCATACAAAAAATATATCGATGTAATGGATCGTAACGTTGCATCGATACTCACATCGATGCTCTCGATACATCGAATAAAAACCTTCGCATAAGTTTGTTTGGACGCAGCACTCGATTACTCTATGTTGGATCAGGGGTCAAGTGGGGCATAGGAGGCAATAAGGCAGCAGATGAACATCAATAGTCTACCTCTAGCAGATGCCAAGAAGAAAGTGGATGACAAATTCAAAACGTTAGCCAACGAAAGTTGGAAGTCCCTGACCACCTGTGAGAGACCCCTCGGATGCTACGGCCCAAGCTGAATAATGCAAAAACCGACAATGAACAAAACGCCCGCAATGCGAGAAAAAGTTGCATCAGTACCATGGAATCAAATTGGACTTATCCATGACGTCATACGCAATAGATAATACTCCTCACTACCTTTGCCACTGCCCCAGTCTCTGCCACATGAGATACCTAACACTGGTAGAGCATTCGTTCCAGATTTTTCCAGGAACTAACAGAAATCCCACTAATATCTATTTTCAGACTCATTAGGGCTTCAGGATGGCTGAATAGCACAGGGCCAACAACATGCCAAGCATGAGGAAGACGAGCACAATAGAGTCCTACGACTTATGTTGTTTCACAGTAAAGGAATAAAGTTCGATTCAGCTGCAGCTTTAACCAAGTAAGAGAAGATGATGGGTGTGCATGGGTCGAGATCTGAACTTGCAGCTTGGTGGCGATTTTATTCGTGGATTCAGTGACATGGTCTTGTCGTTGAGTGCAATTCCACGAACAATTATGTCACAGCAAGTCAGCCAATTTTTCTTTAACTCTTAAATTTCCTTCCCTCAGCTCAGGGATTTCACATTGGCAATTTTTACCCTCACGCGAATTAAGCAATTCGATTTGTTTCCAATTCATTACACAACATCTCCACTGGCCATATTTCGGCCCAACATCACCACCACTATCTGAACACCCATCCCGATTTTTCTTTCGTGGGCAAGATAGGCCATGTCGCTTCACTTCATTGTTGGCTGAGAGACATTAAGAAGCGGCCAACCAACCACCAATCAACGAAGAAAATCTCACTAAAAATAATGCCAAGAAATTATATTCGCTAACACTTGTGCTCTTACTCTCAATATTTACCACTCCATTCAAACAAAATGTGCAAATATACAAAACGTCAAATCTCACGTCCAACTTTTCAACGCAGCTCATGACATGTCGCAAAATCAAGATTCTCCGACACGATGTGGACATGGATGTTCGAGCTTCCACTGGATTTTTTGACATCATGTGCACGACGTGTTAAGATGGTCGGATAATTTGTTAGGCTTATCGAGTTTATGTTGTGGTTTTGGTAGAGTTTTCCTTCTTAAGAACTAGTGATCTGGAAGTCATGGCAAGGAAAGCACTTGGTAAGAATGTATTTGAATATTTTACGATTATTGAGTAGGTCACCCTGTACAAGTACTGCAGAGACAATTTAGAAGGCAGGCCGATTCTTACAAATTGATGAAAAGCAGGCGTGAAGTATAATAGAGATGCCTAACTTCACAGCTGATTGACTCCTAATCCATCGACGAATTTCAGAGGATTTTTGACAGTTATTCACGAAATAACGCAAATGCCGATCTCTGATTGGTCAACTTGGCTTTGGAAAGCATTATAAAAAATGGTAGTCAAACATTTTAAGGGGCAAGAGAGGTAAGAGTTGTGCATCTCCATCATACCTCATTTCTGATAAAAAGGCTCCAAACGTCAACTCTATTGACATTGCCAACTCTCTTGCAATTCTTATTAGATTGATGATGTTTTTGCTTTACTTTTAGTTCAGTGGTCCTGTCCTTTGGAAAAAAAATGGAATAAATTACCCAGTCGCTGAGCATGAAAAGGGAAACGATTCCATTTTGCAAGAAAAAATAAGGAAGGGGTGGTTTTCTTTATCGAACATTAGTTTTATTGAGAGAAAACTGCTCTCGCTCTCGAAAGGCTGAAACAAAATCCAGCAGTGTTGCTGAACTGAGGTTTAAACGCGAGTGCACTCTCGTTTAAATTAAGCTACAAACTGAACTCAGTTCAAGGTTTAAACGAAACTGTGGAACCAAACAAATCGTTGAACTGAAGTTTGAACCAAAAGTGCAGTTTATACTTGCCCTGTCAAACTGGGGACTAAAGGATATTCTTCCCCATAGGCAATCAATTTTCTTCCCTCTTCTTGGAAACACATTACATAAAACAATCACAAAGAATATTAGCCATGGGCGCTAAGGCTGTTACCTTTTCTGTGTCTAAGGTCAGTGCGAAGGCGGTTGTCTCCTGTTCCCTCGTATCATGTGTGTTGTTGTATTTCCCTGCACAACTGATCATGCACTTGTCTGGCAAAATCTTCTCAAACTCCAATTGGCAGGGACCAGTAGCACAGAAAACATCAACACGAGATGTGCCCACCTTGGACTGTAGCGGCACCAGTCGTTTGAGGGGATTTTTCGTCCACGCGTCAAGATATTTTCCAACCGGCGGTGCGCACTTTCGCATTCACGGGGGTGTGTATTTTCACCTAAGAAGGAAACGCAGACTTTGTTTGCTGACAAATCAAGGTTTCATTAGACGCATCTGCTGAGTTGTCTGATTCCCCATCGAACTCACTGCCGCAACAGCCTTATCTGACTCTGTGAACAGGTAGTGACCGATGACATATGCGGGATCAGCGAGCAATTATTTAGATGAAACATCTCCCAGACGGAACCCGTATGAGTTTCTTAACAATTCCCACTGGGATACAAAAGTGTCGTCTCTCCCAAGCAGCAGCACATTTGCCCTCCGAAGGACGACTTCAACGTCACACCCAAGGCCACACAATAAAAGTATGCTCGTTTAGGGTATCCAAACTAACCCTTAATTTAATTTGAAATACACACTGAATCTCTTCGTTGATCCTTAAACGCATCCACTAGCTCGAGCAAACATTTACCCTCAATCTGCAAGGCAGAATTTGTACCCTCTTTTCGTTGTTAATCAAGATAATCCCAGGGGGTTTCTGCTAAAAGCCTTTTCATCCGCACACATCCGAATTTAATTCAATGGCCAACACATTGTCCCCTGCCCGGAAATGCCAAAGTGCGTCGCCCTCTCAAGGCCTATAAATTCCACACTTGACTCTTACTTCCTCGTTGTAAGTGGTTGTGTGTGTAGCATATACGGGAGCTGAGTTTCCTCCGCCCACTCACTGGGAGTCACTGGGGAATGTCGACGTCTAAGAGTTATTCTTTTAAACTCTTTCTCGAATCACCTGGCCAGCTTTAGTTGGTTGGTGGTCATTAAGATGTTAATAGTTTGAGGCGATTTTTGGGGAATGGTAATTAACAAGTTGGGAGAACCAAGTGCGTGCCGCTGTTAATCCATTTAAGGTTCCTCAAGGATTTCAAATCTGTTACAGTTCTAGGTACTGTATATTTTAGGAAGGAATAAGTAGGCCAAATCACGAACATTTTCACATCGTCATTATGAAAGTATTAGCATACACTGTTGACTCCTCCTGCGTATTGACAACACTACACTAGAGCGTGGGAGGTGCTTTTCCATATGTCACAATACTCATGGCATGCATTTGGATTGGCAACAAAAATGTCGTGTGTGTATGTTCAATCTTGTCACGGGGCAGTTGTGATCTGACCACTGGTAGGTGCGGTCGTAGTGATGCGTCAATCCTTCAACTACGATTCAGGAATATGTCGGATTTTAAATCAACTCGGAGCGCCATGACTGACCTGCTGACCACTGCAGCCGGTGGTTGACAAACAAACAAATATTACCGCAGATATAAGTACTTCTTGCTTTCTTATTCATAACCAACTGCATGAAAGAAGCGACGATAGGCCGCTGAAACTCGTACCACGAACGAATTGTAGAATATTCCGAAAGTAAGAACATTCACTAAGAAGAAAACGGACGGGTTCCCAAAAAATAAAGTAAAATTCCCAGAATTAAAGGAGTTGCCCAATCAAATGAAGGCCACTTTAACGATCAACACTTCCAGATGAGTAACACCCATCGCTGAGTAAAAATTGAATTTTCATTTAAAATTAAATGAAATACGAATTGCCAGAGAATCGGTGATGATCCAATTGGATGAAGGTAGATAGTCGGGGCAGAACGCAAATATTTTTTTGAGCAGGGAGATTTTCAACTGTGAACATGAAGTTGTACACACGTGCAGCGGAAATGACTGTATAAATGGTGGCATTAAACCTCTTAATTATTAATAATTAGGTTAAATAATTATTTTTATTAAACCTCTTAACTGTAGATCTGGCAGTAAAGCCGTGGGCAATGTCAAAAACACGGTTCGTTGACCTACAAGATAGTAAGTAGAGGCCTGCGACTCGCAGTGAGGTAGAATGACCTAAAAGCGGGCATTAAATCAAGCACTCAAAGTAGGAACTAGAAATTCGGTTACGCTGACACTGCTTAAATCAATGTGTGTATAGCCCGGATCCAGGATTTGCAAGTTCCAACGCTGGAAGCAGTAATCGAAAATTGGGTCTTCACAATGGAGAAATTGCGGGACACATTTACTATTATTTCAGACTACAATAAAGTTTCCTTCATCCATGTTTGTTTGGTGGGGAAGTCACCAAGGAAATGCGTCATAAAGCGGGGTGATCAATCGGAGCAAACCATTTGTGCACATTATGAAACTATCTAACAGTACATGATTTATGTAAGTCCAACACTTCGAAATCGAATTTTGAAAAAAACCGTCAGAATGGATTACTGATATTTTTTTTGACTGGAAATCAGAAGTGGCTGAATTTAAAGATGACCTTTAGTTTAAGTTTTGCTATACAGATATTTAAATATATTACTTACTCAATTCATTGAAATTATCAGTTTTGTCAACAGCTGCTTTTTGGTTACGTCAGCGCGCTGATTATGATTGAATTAAATGACGTGCTGAAATTGTGAAGCCGATTGCACCACATTTACAAATGCTGAACATTGGGGCTGAAATGTTGAAACTAGACGAAATGTTGGATTTACGTGCGGTTTAAAAAGTGCTATAAGTTAACTTATGTCAAGGATAGCCCAAGAACAAAATTTGCATTCACTGTTCCTTTCTGTTTTTCGTATCTATGATCAACGGAGGTATAGGGCAAAATGAGAGAGGTCCGTTTCTGGGGCAAGATCCTTTTCTACTTTGAGTAAATAAAGGACATAAGGGTAGCTCGGTGCTTTGGTAGATTATCGTTTGAGGGAACTTTCGTTCGAACTATTTACAATGATGGTGACAACGGCTGGCCAAATTTGATTCCCAACGTGATGCATTTTAATCGACGATTTAATTATTCGTTTGGAAATCTGTTTTACACTAGATTGCGCGACAACGCCCGATGTGTATTGCTCTATATCATGTTGTTTAATTTACTAAATTCCACATACATAGTATGATTAACACTAGTCTATATTTAGTTTCGCCATGCTAATCTGATGTTTGGTGTCAATTTGTTGTCGATCGATGAGCCGATTGTAAAGTAAAAAAAGATACATATTTAATAAAAAAAGTTTGAAAAATCTTTATGCCTAACTTTCCAGGCTTAGACGAAATGTACTGTCAAAAACTGCATCGTCTACGAAATTGCATCAGTTTCTAATCTGTAAAGACGCTTTGCGTTTGAATTGGTCACTTGTACCACGTTAGTCTCGACTGGCTCGATTAAAAACATAAACGCAGTCACTGGACTGCAGATGGACTGAGAAAAAGCATAAAAAAACAGAAACCAAACAAAAACTCAAAATACTCAAACCTCAGCGAGAAGCGAAATCAATTGTTGAGACTGATGGGCATTGGATGGCGGACATACTGATTCTGCTCGTCCAACCACTTGAGAGCGTGTTCGGTTCAACTGCGCTTTCGAGGGTAGGATCACTGTTGTCACTCGTTTAAACTTCGTAATCACCTTCAATCTCGCTTAGGGAGTAATCTTTATCATCTTCCGAGAATTCGTGCAGGTGATCGCTGTCTTCGGTTTACCGCACAGCCGGTTCGCAGACTAGCCCATTGTCAGAAGTCTTGTGAGAATTGTTAGAAAAAAAAGAAGATAATTCACAGCGATAGGTTGCTCAATCGAATATTAAAAATAAATAAGAGAGGGCCACTGACTTGAAGAACCATATTTGAAGGTGTAAACACATTGTCTCATTTTGACACATAACATCAGATATTTAAAAGCTCTTCTACAAGTCTTCAGATCCCTCTGGCGACAACAAGTTATTTTTTTGTATTTGAAAAAAATGTGTACTGACCGAAAGACTAAGAACGCGAATACAAGCTGCCGAGACGAGATTTCTCCGCGCAGTTGTGGGAATTACTCGCCGGGATAGGGTGAGGAGGAATTCAGCATTGTGTAGCTACATCTGGGAAAGGAGAGGACTATGCTTCGGGGGTTTGGTCACGTGCCACGAATGTCCACACCATCACGACTTCCGCGGCGGGCGTTGAATTCGATTCCATCAGCTTCACGACCGCCAGGCAGACCGCAGGTAAAAATTGTACTACAAGCCTTCAGATCTCTTGTCGCATTATAAAGAACTCTCACTTTCAAAAAGCTCCGAACCGCAGGAAGTAAATTTAAGCCCATCAAGCTTGGTAAACCGACACCGTCATGCAAAACATTTGTGTGATTACGGCGGGCCTACTGATCTTATATTTCCATTATTTTTAATACTACCCACTGTCATGTACAAGTCGAAAATTCTACATTCCTGGTGAAGCCTATCACAGGTGCTCGATTATTTTTGTAGTTCCCAAGGTAATGTACTTACCACTCGAAGAATAGCCAAAATATTTACAGTCTGAACACGACGAACCAAATATTCCACATACGCCCGAGTAAAAGACAATCGGATGTTGACTATGATTAAATCCAAGCAAACGTAGAAAGTATGCAAAATTGACTGTACAGGTAGTCACCAAGAAAATGTGTCCTAAAGCGAAGTCCTCAATCGGAGCAAACCATTTGTGCACATTATGAAACTATCTAAAAGTACATCTACACCAGACCTACATAATTTAAAATTGTTCGCAGGGCTTAACCCGCTCATGCGACTTCGTCGTATTCAACAAGCATTATAGACGGTCAACATACGATCACTCCGATGATTGTATAATAATAATAATATGGGTGGCGCCACATACCATAGATGGCCAGGGCCTAGCATCGCAGCAACCACTCGGGTTGTGGGTGCTATTGTTCTTTCACGAGTACGTGCCATTGTTCAGCTAGTACCGGGAATCTAGCCTGGCCAGCGTAGGCTCAAGTGCAACAACGCCCCACTCGCCACGATGATGATTTAAAAAGAGACAATTCAAATGTAGTCTCCCTATGAGTCTAGCTAGGTGAATAAGTCCCAAATTAGCCATACAATGCAGATGGAATGGAGTTTTTTTCGGAGCTTCTATGCAAAAAAGCCTTGTCACGTTGAGGATTGTGGCGTATTAGCTGATTTATTTGGGCGATGACCATGCAGCTGATAGTGATGCTATGCAATCAGAATTTATTAGACCGAGTGTATGTGGGTAGACAAAAATAAGTAATTATAAAACATAACCTTCGCCATGTTCCAGTCTCTTTACCGAAACTACAATAGTTTTTGTTGATATAGTGTTTTCAAGAAATTGACCAGAAAAGGGCAGCCGATGGATCTGTCTTCTTTTGGAAACCTTGGTGTTCCGTTTAAGGAAGATACCGTCACTCTTTCACATTTTTATTCAGTATCACATATCTTCTACTTCTCATCTAATTCACTCCTTCGCTGATGACAGCCATCTCACGTCTCTCTGCCATTGTACAAATTTATCACGACACCCATAGCGGCTCTCTTTACCTGTGTAATGTGTTCTTTGCAGCATGTATTGCATTTGAGAAACAAGCACAGAGTAACTCACTCCTTTATGAAAGATATGGCTTCCTCTTGGCACATCATCTGAACCAAATAAATCCAGCATCAATGCCGAGGCGTGTTCTACAACAAACAAATCTCGTGTCAAGAACTGTGACTTAGACAACAGCTGAATGAAATTTCCAATCAATATTCGGCTGCATGCCTGAAAAGTTATATTTCTTCGAACTCTGTTGTTAAGCAAAGCTTCCTCGAATCACAATTTAAATTACACACATGTACACCTTCCCACTCTAGAACAAACTGCAAACAAGGATCGAGGACTAAACCACGTGCAAGTCGCATGAAATTCGACATTTACAAGAAAACTTGCAAAGTTAACTAAGAGAAAAGAAGAAACTTTCTTATAGTTCATTCACAAGAGTACTCTTAGGTTGACAAGATTTTTCCTCTGCCAGCAATCAAATCACCTCCGTCCCTGCACGCCCCGGATATACACGTAGTCACGACCATGTATCCCGTCCCCCCGTTCAGACACATTCCCAGAGCAGGAAGCAGTAGCACGATTTACCTGTCGCATCATTCATTCACTTATGCAGCATCTCAAAAGAGCCTTTGCTCGGTCCTGTCGTGTTTCCTGAGAACCATTGCTAAACCAGTTTGTCCACCTATCCGAATGTGACATGTAAATTCATGTCCGGGTCAAGGCTGAGATCCCAAACATTGAGGACAATGGTAATAAATGTCACCCCAGGATTATGGAACGTGAAGTGTCTTGCCGTCGTTCTCGAAACTTGGTCGGTGTCGTCTCTGTGGAGGGGGCGGAGCACTTCACTGTCGAGTATCCTTAAATTATGATTCTTTACATCTCCGCCCCAGATATAATAAGTCGTGGTGCTTCATAAGGAAGAGCACTGAGGCGGCGGAGTTCTGTTGGGTATCCAAATTCGTAGGCGCTTCCTGATTACCACTTATTAGCTTCGCATTGTACTGAAGTGCCTCGAAAATGAAAATGAAATATAAAATTTTCGACTCTGTCTGGTACATGATTATATTTTTGGCTTCTTATCTGGGGAGACTGTGGATGGGTGAAGATAACCTTGAAATGTCCAATCAAGGCAAACACGGATCAAGGCAGTCTGGATGTAATGTGGGATGTATACATGTGTTTTGAAAATATGGTCCATAGACATATCATTTCAAACAAATGTGCATACATACTTAATTCGTCGGTTTTCTGGTGTTCTTTAGTCTAATACGACATGTTTAGTCTAACTCCATTTGTATTTACCTGAAAAAGAAAACAAAAAATATGAGTTATTGGGGGATATGCGAATTGAAAGAATTTTAAATATCAGCATTGACCAAATAAGAACGGCTGAAAAAGAAATTTAAATAAAACAACAACGGTGTGAGATGTAAACTTAATTCTAGCTTTATTTTGAATCCACATTCATCCCATTTTACATGAAACAGCAAGATATTAAAATGTCCACTTCATCTTTCCTGGCCGGGGTTCAAGGAATCGGTCTCATTTTTGGCAAATCGTTCCAATATCTGCGTCTCGAATGTCTCTATTAGAGGTCCAGTTTCAAGTCATTCACTTCACTGATGTACCCACTAATGAGTAAAATGAATGAATTGTCTGATACTGATTCAACGAAACATTTGTATGGTGTGCTCATGTGAAACGAGCAGGATTGTGACTTAACTGCTATTGCAGCAGACCTACAGCACTTTTTTCGAGAAATAAATCGACTGCCTTTAAATAAAATCCACTACAATTTTGGTCATACGAAGAAAAACTTTATTTTAAGGACCTTCCATTCCAATGAATAGCAGAACAAAAGACTGATGCGATTGTACGAGTATATGAGTTTATGTATACGTATTTATGCCACAATGTATCTCTAAGCGCACACCCGTGGACCATCATTTTTCGTTCGCTTAAGAGACTGTCCGCTTTATGGGAATAGTCAAAAAATGTTTCGCTGAAATAATCAACTTGAAAAAAAGAATATTATTTTCATAATAACAAAATGTTAAGACGTGATTTTTAATATTTTTTTTTATTTAAAACGAATCATTCTTATTTTTTGGGCATACTGATATAATAGCCCACCCGGCAGCTGATCTCCTAGTGGTGAAAGGCGGGAGGGAGTTTATTTTCATGCAGCCCAGGCACGGCTAACGAAGCGCAACCCCCCAAATGACAAGAAGAAGACGATTGGGCTCGGATATTGCCTACCTCCCGCTCGGCAGTTTGACAGGCTTAGCTCGAAGGAACTACGAACAAGCCGTCAGTGACCTCATGAGGGGGGAAGTCACGCCATGCACAAACCAGTGCGTACGGAGAGCAAAAGGCAACGGACAACGGCATCGAATTAGGATAGGTACATGGAACGTCTCATCGCTTACAGGATTCGTTTGGGCAGTGTTTGACTAACTGGCTATAACATCAATCTAGTGGCCGCCTCTATTGATAAAAGAAAAATGTGCTCTTTTTGCTCCGTTTTCAATTATTTTTCGAGCATTTTATGCGGATGATTTCGAAGTTCAGTGACCTGATGTTCGCTGCCGTATACTTTGCTTTTCAAACAACCACACAAAAGGAGTCTAGACGGGTCAAATCTGAGATCTGGGAGGACTGTCAATGTCAACCATTTGAGCTGCAGTCTGGTCATATTTAAGCCACGTTGACGGTCTGTTCTTTGAGCAATTGCACTCTTTACTGAAACAATTGCAAATCATCGTTCAAAATGCACGACTATGCTCGTTGTGTTAACAGAACTGAATTACTATTTATGAGTCACTATTTATGAGTGTTGTCTTGGCGACTCTTAGCGACTCTTAGTTGAAATTGTAATGAATTTACGTTTCAGTATGATTATTCAAGTCAAGCAGCCTGTACTTATCCGAATAAACCGATATCCTTGCCAGCGAACATACGTCAAATCATTCGGCCGTCGTATAGGCATCAATCGTACGCCACTCAATCAGTCCTTCTTCGATCGCTCGTCGTTCAAGTACCCGTTGTTGAGTTGTTTAAATGCTCGTCATTTTTTGTATGCTTTAAAGCATTATTGAAGTACTATTGAAGAAGATTGCCAAGATTGCCAGAGGTAGAAGTTGGCTGTCTCTATAATCCTTAATCTCTGCCTTAAACATATGAGTCCCCATTGCCGCATTCTCACACTTGATATGAGATACACAGTTCCACCCCAGTGATTAATATCATTTTGAAACAAAAGTTCTGCCAGATACAGCAGTAACATCTACTGACTTAACAGCCGCATAAGGATTCTCCTCGAAACAAAAAACGTGGTCTTTAAAATTACATCGAACGCAGGAACAGGTTCAGTTGAGCGGCAGGAAGTGGTCAACGTAATGGAATCCCAACCGCCAACGAACACAAAATCAACTTCTGGGCTTAGAAACAAAAAAAAAATAAAAAAAAGGAAAACTTTCGACTGGCAGTTTAACTTTTCATCATCACTGGATCGACAGTGGACACAGAGGACATCGTGGATGCTGCATCCTACATTTCAGGTCGGCGACACAGTTTCCGAACGATGCGTCCACCCAAACTGGTGGACAACAACCATTACAGTGAACTAGTCCGCAATTTTCGGTGACATGGGTATACGACCGACATCCACGGCAACTCGGGACGGAGCCCTTGTAGGAAATCCGGTGGTAAAGCGAATTTCATTATTTCCCCGGTCTCTGACAAACAAAAAAAAAACAAAAAATCACCTTTTGCAGGTGGAAGCGCAAGCAAAAACAACAGAAAAACGAACGCACTGAAAACTTAATTTAAAGACCCTCCCCTTTTCTTCCTTGCAACCCATTTAAGGTCTGCCGCATGGTAGGGAACCCAGGAAATGGAAACGAACTCAGGCAGTGCTTCTTCTCGCATCCCGGTGCTGAATGGTATCGCTACGTATCCTTATCGTCCTCTCCTCAGTGGAGGTGACACGTCTCTGATGTGTTCGTATACAGCGAAACAACGTAAAGTATGTGCAGGATGCGAATCATTTCAGCGGGAGCCGACTATGCAAAGGACGAACAGGATGGTGATGAAGTTTGATAAGGGGCGGGTGGTTCTTGTTGCTTTTGCCTGTCGCCTGATGCCTGGTACTTGGATGATGAGTGTCATAATGAAAATGTTTGCACAAGTGTAGGTAGCTGGCAGTGAGTTAGTGTGTGTGCGTTTGTAACGCAAAGGGGTTTGCTTCTAATGAAGTTCTTAAAGTGATTTGTTTTGATGCCCAATGATACTGCACTCAACTGAATGAGATGGTAATGCTGTATGAGAGTGAGAAGACGCCTTAATTGAAAATGGATAAATGAGCTTTGGCATGAATACACTCAAGTGAATGAGATGAGTGATAAATGTTTCAGTGCCTCCATTTGGGCTAGTTCAAAGTCAAGGTTTAAGGCTTTAAAAAGAGACGAAAAACGTCATCTGGCTTTTGTCGTTCTTTGGTTGTACGATTGAGCTGCATTTTTTGGTCTGTTACTAAGGATGCCTCAACTGATCTGGAGGATCCCAGCCGAATACAATGGGAATCTCAAATAAAATACGTTACACAGATTGACACACATTGAACATTGAACAGACAGGATTGGCTTCCTTTTATATTTCCAGTTAACATTCAATTCTCACTCTATTTGTTTCCGGTAAGTTTCAGATTGCAAACTAAATTCACTTACAATGGACTGTCGATAATTCGAAACTCAAGGGACCTAACAAAAAATCGAATTAACTAAAAATGGTCGAGTTGATGTATAAAATAAGTATGTAGTACATTTGCAGCAATATTTTGGCACACTTTTCTTCAAAGCGCTTATTTCACAGATCATACATTTCATACATCATTTTCTGTTTCTCGGATTTCACTCGAAGTGGTGCACGATATCTTCTTTGTTGAATGATGTGCACTCATGTTGTTCATTTGACGGTTCATTGTGCGAGACTTCGTTAAAAACTAAATAGACAACTTATAAGGATTAAGATTATAATAATAATATTATGGCTACAGCCTGTAGAAGGCCTGGGCCTAGCTTCTAAACAGCCACTAGTGTGTACGTGGTTTTGAAGGGACCTATAGTTTTACACAGAGGCTAGAAAGAGCCTAGATCAGAAGAAAGATTTTCATAGACAGTAATTCTCTTTGAGCATTGCCGGTGACTCGAAAGAGGTGGGGCCGTGAAACGTATTCTGCTCGTACCCGGTATCGAGCAGGGTCACGTGCGCAGGGGTCGACGCACCAATTCACAGCGCCACAGACGCCACAGTTATAAGAAAGTTATAAAGACTGAAACATAATTTGAAGTAAAAATTAAGTATGAAATGGAGTTCTTCACCGATTATAATGATGCAATGAACATGCATCGGGAATTTTTGATTTTCTTGCTGTGGAACCCAAGCATTTCCAAATATGCAGTACTTCTTTTTATTAAACATTTCTTGAAACACAGGAATTTGTTTTGTTATAATTTGCTCGCGCACAAGTTATTGTGAATACGCTTAAGTGTCCGGGATCATGACACAGCACGGGAAGAAGGTGTAGACGGAGAAAGGGACATTCGTGCACATTGGTTAAGGGTAATGAGCATTCCTGGCGAGATGGGCATTGCAGGTGAATTCATGGGGAGGAGGAATGCAGTTGGCTAGTTCACTTGAGCATCGTTTGTTAAACCCGAGACAAAATACGGACAAAGACACAGTAATGTCACAGCTACGCCAGATGCTACGCACTCTCAGTCATGCCACAACACGCTTGATGAAAATCAGACGGGAGTTGCGACCAGTGTTGGTGATGTGGCACTGTGACACTTAAAGATTAAATATGGCACTCTGGTAAAAAAAATTTACATTGTATTTAATTCAACGTTTATAACACAAGCGCTACATTGCCTACTTTCCGAAAGAGTTGAACGCATTAATTCAGAACAACTTCGGACACTACTCAGAATAAAACCCACCATGTTAGCTGTTATCACTTTTTCTAAGGAAGTCAATAAAATTGGTTAAAACGAACACAATTTTTTTGTGAATTTACGTTTGTGGCACCCTGCGCCTTAAAATGGCACTTTTTGGTCTTTTGCCACCGAGTATATGCGCGCTTTTGATGAAAAGGAGCGAGAGGGCCGAAAGGGAGCAGTCCAAAAGCACTCGACAGCGAATCACTTCACTACACTGTACATTTTTTTAATGATTTTTTTGTTTAGTATTTGGCACTTTAGTTGGTGGAGGTACTGTACTCGAGTACACAGCGATGAGGACAAGTGCACGCGTCGGAGGTTGGCACAGAATCCTGCTTCCTACTTGTCTAATTTCAAAAAAAAAAAAAAAAATATGAGAACACTCATTTTTGTAGTGGCTACAGAAGTTTGAAGTGCTGTTTTAAAATAACTGTATACTGTTTTATGATGTGTATAATATTGTTCTGTTACATGAAAGCAATTAAATAAATACAGCGTATCCCGAATGAGCGGTGATCATTCTCTACGTATCGTCGCATGTGCATCCCTTCTTTGATTTCACACACATACACGACCGCAGTCAGCTGGAAGTGTGATCCTGAGGTTGTGCTTGGTGGCGCACCCCGTATTTGTCCACGTTAACCTGCCCACAGCATCAGCACACACGGCAACTCTCGAGGTCCGTCGGATACGAACGAATTTACTGTTGAGGACCCCAGCAAAAGGAAAAACGACAATGACCTTCGGTTCTGCACGTGGAATGTGAAGGCTCTTAACAGACGTGCCGATAAACTCTAGAATAGCTATGTGACAGATATCACCGCCATCCAGGAGGAGCGGTGCGATAGGCAAGGCAAATCTCTTTGCGATTGCTACAATGACAACACAGGCAACATTTATTTGGATGTTGATTTATTGAACGAGATAGACTTAAGCAAGAAGTCTTAAGGTTTACGAGAGACTCATAACAATCTGCATAAAAGCTTAATTCGGAAAAATCAGGTGGATTCGCACCCTTGGAAGAAGACAAAGGTGAGGATATTAAAGAAGACGTCAATGATCTCCAAGAAAGAACATACGTCATTAAGATCGTTCTTGGTCGATTTCAATGCTAAGCTGAGTAAATACGACATCTTTGCTAGTCATAGGTAATCACAGGCTGCATGCCACCACTTCGGACAACACGGAGGCTTTTGGAATTAGTTACGGATTGGGACCTTTCAGTTAGTTAGAACGCGGTTCCCACACCCTAACGTCTCCAGATCAATCAACCATCAACCAGATTGACCCATTGCAGACACTCCGCCACTATTTTCGATTTTCGCACAATTCGAAGAGCCATCATTTCCTTGTTGTAGCCTAGGTAAGAACATGAATACCGATAAGACAGCGCTGTAGAGCAAGACCACAACAGTTTAGCGTCGGAAAACTACAATTGCAATCGACCGCCAGGAACTTTGCCGATTGAGTCTCCCTGAAGCTCTCTGAGCGTGCAACCCTGCCAGCCGAAACAGTCGACGAACAACGGAATCGCTGTCAAAACCGCAAAGAAACTGTCTCTGACGTGTTGGGTTTTACAATGCAACCCAGAAAAACTCATGGTTGGACAACGAGTGCAGACCGGCGTATTCAGCGAAGCGAGAAGGTTATTGAGATCTATTCTACTAACTTAAAACAACCACAAGAAGGTCTCGATCGAGGTAATGCTCGTCGTCGACACTGAAAATCTGGAAAGATGATTTCTGCAGACTGTTAAACGGCGATGAAGACACCAACAGAATGTTCCACTCCACGCAATGGACATGCTGATGCAGACGGACTATCGCTTGCTATTGCTATTGCTTACTTGACGATGGCGACGGACTGTCTGCATAACTCTTTAAGCCAGATGAGCTGGTAGGAGGACGTGCACCAACTCAGTATCGTTTGCCTCCACAAAATAAGAGACCCCTTCAGTTGCTCCAACTACCGAGGGATTAGTCTCCTAAACATCGCTTACAAGATCTTTCTGCCGTTTTTTGTGGGCGCCTGAAAACATTTGTGAATAACCTGTGCTTAAGGTGGTGTACCCAGGCGGAGAAGAACCTGAAAGACAATCGAAGCATCTAGCCAGATTTTGCACTAGTTTGCGAGGCTTGCTGGTTGAGGCCCAGGGCCACCCGGACTGTAGCTGTTTTTTGAAATTGAGTAACCCTCTCTCGGAAGACTGCTCTATGACGCAGAGGCATGGGCTATGTCCAAATCAGATGCAGAGGCTCTTGGTCTTTTCGAGAGAAGGAGACATCAGTCTCGTCGATGTGGACCCCAGCCGGCTTGGTAAGCGAAACTGGAATCAGCTGCCTACAGATCGGGCCGGCTGGAGAGTTGAGTTGACTGACGGCCAGGTCCACGCCGGACTGACACTGAAGAAGAGCAAAGTACATCAGATACTCTGCGAATATCAGAAAGGACCAGGCGTTATAAGCAGCGTAGTATATTGGAAAACCTACGGTAGAGAGTGGGAGGTGCTCTTGGATATGTCATAATACTCATGCCTTGCATTTGCCTCTCATCTTTGTTGTCTTGTGTGCATGTTCAATCTTGTCTCGGGACAGTTGTGATCACCGACACAACAAGTAGTCAACCATAAAATGCAGTAATTAGCACCGAAATCCGAGCAAGCATAGGTTATTTGCGTATCGAAGGAAATGCTGAACTATATCCTTAAAATCAAAACCGGAATGGGCGCATTTCCATTTTGCCCCCCTTTAAGCACCATCCAGCAATAAGCAATTTTTTGCAATGACTAACATGTGGAACGCTGTTCAATAAATAATATTATGTGGAAAAAATAGATAAAAACGAGCTGACTTTCCATTGAGTTTATGTTTTAATTGGTTTAAGCTTTCATTGAATTTTCCTTTTGTGTCAACAGTAGGCGCTTACTACACGCAGGTTGACTTCGAATCTGCGAAGTGAAGAGGCAATCTATTCGTGTACGAGAAACCGAACGTAAGCTACTCTTCAACTCTAAATTCACGGGAATGTGGCTGGCAGAATAAATCAATACAAGAGGAATACATATATTTATTCAACGTGATATTAAATATTTATGATCCCGGCGGAGGCCAGGCGTGAGGACGTAAAATGTTCCTTTACCTTACGGGTATATTTAGAACAATCACTCATAATACTGGCTGGGGTTGGTAAGTGCTCTTGACGATAAGTGTGATGAATGAGGCCTTTTGAGGTAAATAGGCCAAAGGCAGCGGCTTAAAGCCGATGACTCTCAAAATCAATTTGATGTGGAGAACATTTTCATTTGCTGGGGTTTTCCGAGAGTGGAGGTAGAAAATGCTTCTGCATGAGAACTTGTAGCAGAAGAGGAATAATACACAACTGGTTTGCGTCCTACTAATTGGGTCGAACCCAAGGAGGCAATCTGAGTACCAATTCCAGTGCTGAACTGGAAATTTGGAGTAACGCAAGGATCCGTATTGAGGCCGAATTTATTCTAAAGATTTTTAAGCGTTGTCTCAAAATTAACAAACGACTTTAATTAAATTCCACACGTAGTCACAATGATCGGCACTTACTTCGTGGTTGTCAAGGACTTCGTCTGTGTAAGCTAGTTCGAGCTATTTAAGCTAGATCGTCTATATACCTAGATCAAAAGCGGAACAATAATGTTCCCATTATAATACCCAGCTGGTGCTTCCTAGGGCTCAAGATGAGGAGGATGAAACGTTGTGTCGTAAATATTACGCGACACAGTCGGTCATCTGTCTTTTACTGTCTTAAAATACCTGAACACGTATAACTCGTTGACAACACAGATCCAACTGACATCGAACCTCACAGCGGCTGTCCGACACATCAACAAATGCGAGAGTTTCAACAACAAATACTGTAACGAACCACGAATCACTTATAAGCACTCTATTGAAATAAGGATCTCAGCTCTCCCGGCTCTGTCTGGAAAATGACTTATTTCACACCATTGCTAGTCCAGATACAGTGCCTCCACGATGTGGTCCTTTCAAAAACAATTCGAGTCCGTGCAGAACTCAACCCAGAATTCATTAACAAAGCAAAGTTATAATCGCTCCTCAAGACGGCAGGTAATCCGAAATAATTTGAAAATAAATTTCCACGGATCTCCTTCATAGCCCACACCTAACATAACTCATACAGAATTTTTCAGCCGATTTACGAGACAACCATCTGCTTCCGCATACAACCCGCAACGAGATGCTGCAAATTTTCTAGAAAATCCCCTAGGCTCACATGAGCACGTTTTTATTACACAGCTCACGGAAGATAATGAAGGACACCGAATTCCACGACGCGGCCTCAACCAACGCCCGTTGGTTTTCCCGGCGCTGCCTTGAAACTTTTATAAGAGCCCAGGCTCAGCGATACGTGCACATTAATTTAGGCGCAAATCCTGAGCGCTCTCATCAACAATGAGTTATGTGCCCATAACGCACACACTCACACACACCTTAAGTCTCTAATTTGTCGGAACTTCAGATGCCACGATGCCCTAGTGGAGGACTCCGACGGCCCGGAATTAATAACTCATGCCAAGAGGTGGCGTAGCGTTTACTCTAGAGTGCTTGAGAGATGAAGTTTTTCGGTGGGAAATGTTCACCAACTGCAGGGGAGGGGCTAAAATGAATTATGATAGAATTTGCTTCATATTATCCGCTCATCATTACTAGAGCGAGGTCCCCTCACGCTCACACGACTCACGGTTGAACTGATTGTGTCAAAAGAAGGAGAAAGGATATCGAGAGTGACATTTCATGTCGTAGGCCTACTCCCATTTCCCTCAACGAAGCGGGGGAGAGAAGGAATCCATCAGCCAAAGGCCCGATCCCTCTCTTGACGCGTGCCTGTCAAAGAACGTGATACATTGAAGGACGGCTGGCTTTAGCCCGGCACCAAGGAGGTGGACACTTCACTACCCCCCGCCCGGAATACACTTAGATGGCTTCGAGGGTTGTTTTTTGGTCTTTTCTTTCCTTTCTTTGTGGTTGTTGTTCGTTTGCTTTTGATTTTTATTTTATTAGGACTTCAGCCGGAGGCGGACAGGGCGGGCATTCCCACCTGGGAATGGAATTAGCGAAATGGCGGTCTTTCGGTTGGGTACTAAACTTTGTGGAACACGGGGATTTATTAAATTGTGGCGGTGCGGTGGCTGTGTGCCCTCAGATCCCAATTGTGAGATTTCGGTTTTCAGTTTCTTTTTCGACTGGCAGGCATTTTATTCGCTTTCTGGGGTGTGAAATATATTTGTTTTTCTGCGAGTACACGCAGTTATTGCTTGTTTTTTGATTGTCGCGGCATTGTTTATGGTAATTGTATTTAAGAGGCTAATGATGGAGTGCTTTAAGGGGGTGGCTGTGCTTTGGAATTGTTTTTGATTGAGTTGCTAACAGAAAGAATAACACTCTCGCTGAATGCGTTTATCTTAGTCTCTGCGGCATAGCAAGAGGTATTTCGTGGAGGGGGCGGGCAACAAGTTTGGGGTGTACGAGTTTGTTTCCATACGGCCCAAGCCTGGCCAACGAAGCGCAACCCCTCTCATGACACGCAGATATAAATTGATCTCGGATATTGCCTACCCTGATGTGCCTAGGTCCCACTTGAAGCCGTATGCGTGGTGGCAGTATGCGAGTGTCTGGTGGCCGGCCTGTCCCGCTCGCGGACGCGGACTCCTAACCTCATTACATCATCTTACGCCTCTTCAATTTTTACATCTCAGTGTTTTCCAAGTTTTCACAACTTTCCCCGTGTCACTGTCTGCAGGGGATCGTCATGTTTTTCGACACAATGATGTAAATGGTCAATTCGGAATGTTTGACCATTTGGTGCATTCAGGAAATTGTCAGTATATCTCTTCTGGCAAATACACGGCCGCACTAGCTTTTTACAGAAATATAGAGACGACCTATGGTTTTATGGCAACTTTGAACAGCAAATTCTTTGATTGTCGGCAATTATATTCTTTGAGCATTGCGGTGGAGGTGGCGGTGGACTAGTGATTTAACGTGCACGACCGACCATTTGCCCATGCTCTTTAAGTACATTTTGAGAAGACAACATTTTGACAAATCCCAAAAATTACTTGGTTCAATAACTGGTCCGTCTTATGTATAAATTATTTGGCAACTGCGTGTCTTTTCCAACAATGTATGCTACAAGCCTTAAATTCATCGCACTAATTTCGTGTAGTTTGCGAATGAACAAGGGAAGCATATATCCTTCCGTTCGAAGAATCAACTACTCAATGTTGCCGTGTTCTTACCCTATCCCGGAGAGGAATTCCCACAACAGCACGTAGAAGTTTCATCTCAGCAGCTGATGTTCGTGATCTTATTCTATCGGTCATTACTCAAAATGTATGACCCAAGGTGAGGGTTAGAACAAAAACTGAGTTGAAAACCGCTAAGTTGGCTTTGACACCAAGCTCAGCCTACCTGAGTACAGATCTACCAAGTTGTTTCAAAATTGATCCACCTTGACCAATCCTACAGGGAAGCCTAAGCATTACTCCTACCAGCACTCGTGAAAAAGACCCAGAGATATTTGAACTTCTCCACCTGCTTCAATGGGACTTCATTCCAGCATAAGCACATACGGCCACAAACCTATCGAGTGCGCGCTGGAGTTTCGTCTGAGAAGATGTGACGATAACCAAGTCATCTGCAAAAAGAAGATGACTTACCCTCAACTCTCCGAATGCGAAGCATTTCTCGCCTCGGCTACGTTGCAACATCCAGTCCATACATACAATGAAAAGGAGAGGTGACAAGACGCACCATTGACGAAGTCTAACGCACACTGTGAAAGGTGTGGATTGAATGTCATCAGCTAATGTATAGAGACTTAGAAGAGGACCTTCAATCCCATACTCCGGAGTTAACCTCGAGCAACTCGGTCGTCTTTTCCAAATCCACAAAATAGCTGTAGATGAGCTGTAATGGTACTACTGGCAAAGTACCATTCTTAGAATGAAAAGATGGTCGATTGTACTTCTGCCGGGACGAAGCCCGCACTGTTCATCCCCCATCCTGGGTACGACCATAGCTCTGGAACGCTCTTCCAACACCTTAGTGTAGACTTTTCCGGGGAGACTTAAAAGAGATATGCCGCTATAGCTGGGGCAATCTCGTCGGTCCCCCTTCTTGAGAAGTGGGGCAATCACCCCAGTTTGGCCTATTGAAGTTTCAGTAAAAGTTCATCCCGTCATCGCCTCCTTGGCTCCGTGGAAACGGTGCATTACACAAGAAAGGAAGAAAGGCACATACAAGAACATACCTTACTACCTTACTAATGGCAACTACGAGAGCAGTTCGTGAGCTGAAGGAAAGCTAGAGACCTTAGCAAGATGCGAAAAAAGCTCCCGATTCGGGAGGGCTGTCCACCGAAATTCCTTGAGCCAGGGATTAATGTAGCTGGAGAACGCTAATTTAGCTTACATAGCTATACTACTCGAGAGCAATGTGTACGACTCCACGTGTTTCACTGCAAAGAATTGTTTTCAACGTCCCAAGGCGAAAGGTGTCTTATCATGTTCCCAGGCTACTTTAATGACACGAGAGAGCCATAAAACTCCTTCTTTACCCATTGTTTTAAGCATTTCTGACCAAATTTTGTCCACACTGGCGGATTTTCCAACTTTTAGCGAATCAATCGCCAAAATGACTTCCTCCACCGTTGCGCTCAAGACTACGGGTCTGTCATCCTCAGTGGCCTGTTCGGGATTGAGCAGCTCCGAAAAGTGCGTAGCACGTCGACCTCATTGGCAATTATTATTTTACATGAATAGCTAATTGCATGTACTCTTGCATATGGTATCGCTTAATGATGGAAAGAAATTCGTTGCCACTTTGTTCTTTCTTGTATGATTTACCGGTGCAAAGGGCGTAACACTCAAAACCCGAAAATTGCCAAAATAACAATTTTTCAGGCCCTCAGAGCTCTCCAGTGACGATCAGCACTATTTCAATTTTTGTGGGTTATGCCACTTTTGCACTGATAGCCTTATATAGCCACAGCGGCCATCGTCATTGTGTAATTGAAATGCTAGTCGGTGTTTTGGTGTAATGAGCACAATTCGACCAATTTCCAGTCATTCGTCTTTGTCTATGGAATGATAGAAGTGGACACTGCGCGGCCAGGCAAATACTTGCTTCCAGTTCATACGGGAAATGCGAGAACAAGATGAACGATGGCAACAGGACTTTTAGATCTATTGTGCCCCTTTTTATACCTTTGCTTTCTTAAGAGCACCCCTCAAATGCAGCCCCTTTTCAGAATTGTGTTGAGGGTTACTGACTCCATTTGCGCGAAGGTGGAATCGACGTATCCTAGAGTATTCTCCCAAAGCCAGTTTCCTCTGGGAATCTGAGAATGTGAGATGGTTCTAGTGACGTCAATTCTCCCTCTGATATTAGAAGCTTGACCAGATATCTTTGTCTTTCGTTGGCCAAGTGCCTCACGCACTCCCAGTATATGCTCTGGAATTTCATTAGATTCTCCGAAGAATCTGCAGAGACTTTGTTCTGATACTCTACTTAGGTGCTCCCTGCCCTGTTGGGAAACCTGTTAGGATAAGGAGGTTATTCTTGCTCATCCTGATACATGCCTCAACCTTCTTGGTTATGTCGACAGTTTGAAGAGTTTCTTGTCCCGCTTCATGACAGCATTGTTCTAGGTATCTGCCCGGTTCCTTCTTTCTAGTTCCCTGAATCCTTCCCTGAAGACATGATCATTTTCCTACAGCGCAGAATGTTTCGGGGCCTATAAAGGGTTCCTATGCACTGCCACTTC
Source organism: Eristalis tenax (assembly GCA_905231855.2). Classification (NCBI taxonomy): domain Eukaryota; kingdom Metazoa; phylum Arthropoda; class Insecta; order Diptera; family Syrphidae; genus Eristalis; species Eristalis tenax. Next base: position 41,264,485 of record HG993127.1, read on the forward strand.
ATTGCCTTCTATTCCTATATGGCCTGGTATCTAGCAGAGTTTTACTCTGTTACTCATGCTCTTCTCCCTAAGATTCTGTAGACATAGGGGATATAGGAGTTTAGTCCCGGTATAGCGGCACGACTATCGAACTTGTTCCAGTTGCTACAGTTCCTATCAAGATTGATTTGAACACATCTGTGTAGGACATAGACTTGTGCTTGAAAGGTACGGGTCCGTTTGCCCATGGGCTCGTAGTACTTTGTCCTGGCTCCAAATACTCCTGCCCCTGTTCCTCCATCAGTGGTTGATCTGTCTGTATACCATGTGGATACCACTATGGATTCACTGCTCCAGCCCATTTTGGTGCTGGGCATAATGGCAATTAAATTTCCTAATCAATGGCCAAGGGTGGTAGCTTTTTGACTAGTGCATCGAGAGAACTATGAAAAATCCCAACCTAGGATCAACGACACTGCAAATGAGAATAGCGTCCTCATCAATCTACATTCCCATCGAATGCAATCGACCACCATCCTGCCCTAGCCCTTAATTGGATTAATTTCTGCGACAATTTCGAACCGACAATTTCGAACCCACCAGTTACTGATTGTTTCGGCGTACATGCAAGCGCTGCTGGAGACATTATCCTTAATTTGCATCATTTTATCGCAAAATCAAATTATTGGCGGACATTGAAATCGCATTAAGGGCTATTAGGAGCATGTATGTCCTGTGGACGGTGTGGGACAATGCAAATGTGTATCTAGCCAGCGGAAAAAAAAAACAGCAAAATTGCACGTCGACATGCATAATCCATTGTTAAGGCCTCTCGCCAACCGATTTACAAATTTATTGTAATAAATTCATGGATTAATTTAATTAAATCACTGCTGAGAGCCTTTCGTGGCGCGACACCGCACAAGCCCTACAAGGGCGGTTTGATGCGAGACGAGTAAAAACATTTTAGAGGCACACGGCTAAGTGAGTTGCCCGGGATGGATTTGTTGAATAATTTTCGGACGCTTTTTGCCATGTTCAAGGGTCGAGATTTTCAATTATGCTCAACTTTCAATTTCCCTCACTCCATTTGATCAAAATTATGCCGAAAGGTACTGTCGGCATCCTGTCAGACTTCTAAGAACTGATGATTTTTTAATTTGCCTAGCCAATGGCAGGCGGGTTGGATTTGCCGTCCCGTCAATATGGAAATGAGTTACGTGAAAGAATGTAAAAGCGACTCAGAACACCCTACTCATGGACGACACCGGGGGACACTTGTGATTGTTGACGTGACAGTTATCGCATTGTCCTTGACAGGTGTAAGATGGCATTTCAACAACGGTCGTTACATGTTAATGGCTATTCGGGGACATGATGCAACAATGTATCAGCTGCAGCAACGAGGGTCGAAGGGTATACATCGCTCGAGTTCTTGGAAAACTACTTGACAAGGACTAGAAGTAAAGGGAAGCTTTTGAGAACGAACGAATCATCCGTGCATTGAACCACGTCATATGAGGAGCTGAACGCATAGCAGAAGGCGGGTTGGAGACGATATAGACGTACTTGCAGACTCGTGTATGCTGGATGGAATTCGGTTAGAATAGAGGAAACTTATAAAGGGGGATGTCGAGAAAAAAAATTGTGTTCTTTAAGAAATTGACAGACATAGTAATAGAACGACTGGCATAGGAATCCCCGGTTGATTAATTCTGGTTCAAATACTGGATTACTTCGAAATAGTCAAGGAATTCATGGAACTCGGATTCGCATAAGAGACAGGAAACGAAATCAGCACAGAGGGAAAAAAGTTTGTACTGACTATGAATACAATAGGATTTGTAGGTACAACCAGCCTGACCACACGACTAGGGATCCCACCCCACTGTGGAGTGAGTCGATTTTTCACAAGACACTCCGAGATTCTTTGAATCTAACCCAGATTGGGCACGCAACAGTAAGTGTTTCAGGGGTGCACACATGTTGAAAGACTGTGTTGAAGTGAAACGCTAAAACGATAGCCTTTACTGTGAAGTGCTAATTGAGGGTGAAGTCCATTCCGGAATGGCCTTCATATAGGCTGTCTTGAAGTTCTTGCTTAGGGTTATATCATGTGATTTCTTAAGAATTTTATTGTTCTTAATTGAATCACCAGTTGGAAAGGGAAGGGAATAAATCGATCTAACCTTACTTTTGGGAAAACGCAAAAGTCTGAATGACTTCTTCATGTGATTGGGATTTGTTTCATTCTTTTATGAAAATTACGGTTGTTCCTTTCATCAGACTAACAGAAGAGTGTGCGAATAGCGATGTTATTTGCATCAAAATGTTGTGAAATTGTGGCCCTTGTTCCCTTCTTGCAACTGGTGATTGTATCGTAAATACAAACTACAAGAGTTTATACAATTTTAATTTGAGTTGATAAATCAATTCCAGTCACTTTCTTCTTCTTTCTTTACATTTATGTAATTTTTTACTGCGACCAAACTGGCTGGCTATTATAATTAACGTCAAAGCTCTTCATTTTGAAACACAAACGTGGTGGCCTACTTTGGCCTATGGCACCTCCCAGGTGGTATCCACACGAGAGTTCAATGTGAAGTGAAGATATTTTGGGAATCCTGTCTTCACATCGCCTACGAAGTCATTGAACCATAGGGGGTGCCATTGGCAAACAATACAATGTTCTAAGTACACGATAAACAATTTTCCCAGACCAAACATTTTGATAAAGAAGTCGATAATTTTTAGCCTGTGTTTGCCAGTGTGGTTCGATTTTTTGTACATTACGTCTTCTAAAATAGTTTTAAACAACAATTTATTATGTAAAACGACAAGGTTCCCTCGCAAAATAATCCACACAGCTTCCTGGTGATCTCCGGTCGGTCGAACCGCCAACCAAATCGACCATGTGCTCATTGCCGCAAGGCATGCGTCAAATATCCTGGATGTTCGAACGTTCAGGAGTGCAAACGTCGACTCTGACCATTTTCTCGTAGCAGCAAGATTCAGAGCTCGATTGTCCAATGTCAGAAAGCTCCACCAGCCAGGAGTTTTGACATTGGACGCCTGAGCGCACCATTAACGATTGCCAGAGCTAACGAAGAGCAATTACGTGAGAGACTCTCCGGTATGCCGAACGCCAACGCCAACGAGATTTGGTTGCATTGCCACTCGGCCATCAAAGAGTTGAAACTACTAAATTAGATTACCGACCACCCGTTATATGATGGCGAGTGTGTGCAGAAGAAACGCGCAACTGACGGAAAAACGAGCAGCGTAAGAGGGCTAGAAGACGGGAGGAGAAGAAGCTTCTACGCCTGAAGAAAAGGTCTTTTGCAACCTCCCAGCTTCAGGATATCGAAGAGTCTAGGGACAGACAAAAAATACGGGCCCTTTATAAAAAGGCAAAAAGCCTTGCTACTGGCTTTAGGCTCTTCGAAATTGTGAGGGTAACTTCTTTACTGACCCCCAGGGAATAGTGTATGTGTTTAAGCAGAACTTTCAACAGCTGCTTAGCGAGCCTAACCGGGAGAGAGTGAAATGAAAGCAAGAAATCGCAACTCCAGTCGATGATGTAATCCTCCAACCTGGCTTTGAAGTAGTCGGCACAGCATTAAAAGGCTGGAGAACAACAAAGCAACATGCTCAGATGGCTTACCATCAGAGCTCTTCATGGCCGGCGGAGCTGTTCTTGTAGGGGGCATTCACCAGATCATCTGTAGAATTTGGGAAGATGAAAGCATGACCGATGACTGGAATATCAGCTCCGGCGATCCTACCTCTTGCAACAACTATAGAGGTATATCCCTGCTCACCGTCGCTTACATCATCATGTCCAACGTACTGTGTGAACGTCTAAAACCGTTTATAGACGTTATGGAGCAAATATTCACACTAAGCAAATCCTGGCGAAGACCAGTGAGTTTCAAATCGATACGCACCATCTTGTCATCGATTTGAAAGCCGCGACAGCATGCACCATGCCAACACACACGCGATGGACCGTGCAGTTCTGCTCAAGCATCGCCGATCCGTTTGAACCCTGCAACGGATTTCGGCAAGCAGATGCGCTGACGTGTGATTTCCTCAATCTGGCACTGGAGAAAATAGTGCGGCGGGCAGTAGTAAACACGGAAGGCACTATCTTCTACAAGTCGGTCCAACTGTTGGGCTATGCAGATGGCATCGGCATCGTCGCGTGTTAGAGACATTTACGGCAATTGAAGAACAGGCGAAATGAACTGGATTCAAAGTCAATGAGGACAAAACCAAATATATGCTGTCGACTAAAAAACTTTCAGTCGCACACCACCACCAACTGGTGCCAATTTCAAAATCGTGCTATACAAAACTCTCATTTTGCCAGCTCTATGGAGTCGAAAGCTGGGCGCTACTGCAAAACTGCAGAGCTGATTCTTGGTACCTTCGAAAAATTCTGCTTCGGATATATGATGCCGTCTGCGAGGAAGGTGAATCGAGGAGAAGACACAACCGCGAACTCTACGAGCTGTACCAGGACGTGGATGTAGTTTGGAAGCCAAAAATCCATCCATGCACTGGCTCGACCACATCGAGCGAATGGATGGACACCAACGGTCCAGCCAAGAGGAGCCTCCTGGTTCGAGAAGGAGAGGAAGATCGAATCTCCAGTATAAAGACCAAGTAATCGCGGATGCAAGACAGCTTGGTCTAGACTACTGGAAGCAGCGTGCCCAGGGCGAAGTCAAGCTGAAAAGTCAAAATGTTTTGCCTACCACACTACAAGTCTTCGGTTTGGTTGTAACGAGCGTTCACATTGACGATTTGGCCCCTCAACCACGGTTGTCAAACAAATCGTCGCGACAAATTGTTGAGTGTGAACGCCACTCTTGACTCAAGAATTCCTCAGCTTTCTTTGTCATGTTGTCGATTAACTTGCGGTGAGATATTTTTTTTAAATTGTTAAATTTTTAATTTTGAATAATATATTATATATATTATCAAAAATGTTGGATTTTAAATTTATATAAAACTAAAATACTAAGCTAAAAAATATATTTAAATATAAATATATGGCCAATGACCTGCCAAGTGCATATAAAATCAAACTGATAGCAAAACCACTTGCTTGGTAATTTGTATCCCATAAACGGCTGTCATTCACATCTTCAATTTCCGTTCATTCTGTTTTGTCATATTCATAATGGTCATAGGTTAGCTCGTCGAAATTGAGCGAGAGAGTCTTGTTTCAATAGTGGATGATTAAAGTTGTGCAAACTCAAGTTTCGTGTTGTATTTTTCCTGGAATTTCTATTTTTTTTTAACTGGTGATCACAAATAAATTTTACATGTTGCAGAACAAACCACCTTAAAGTGTTTGATTCTCCTATCTGTCAAAGTAACAGTGACATCCAGGCAATCTAAAAACGGCATGAATAATGCCGCCCTTGATTTTGATTCCATTCTTCAAAATTTCAATCAAAAACATTTAATTTTTCAAAAAGCCTGAAAGACATTTTTATTTTTTGTGTTTTTCATAAATACATGCATTTGAATATAATTTAAAAAATTCAACCATACCCAATAATTCACAATAGCTTACCTTGGAATCTGCAGAGCAATCTCATCCAGGCTATCCGAGGGACTCATTGGCGTCCTTTCGAACAATCGTGACGGCGCCAATGTCAGATGTCCGGTGGAATCACTGACACATCGAAACACCTTAGCACCGCGCCTCTGACGCTGCTGTTGGCGCTGCCGCTCGACGCGTTTCTTACGCTTATTCTCCTCAGCACGCTGAAGGTTATGCAATCGGAAGAAGAACATTGACATTCTTCGTATTTTTTTTTTTTTTGTTTTTTGAAGTTTTAGAAGTGAAATTAATTATATTTACACATGTTGTTGTTCAAGTTTGATTGAGTTTTTTGTGATTTAAATGAGCGTGTTGACCGGATTCCGAATTCGATTGGTTAAATGATTGAATGACGTTGCAGCCGGAGGATTATGGGGTTGATGGAGATTTTCGATAGAAGAAAGAAAGAATCGTAAGTTAGTCATAATCACCCAAAAGATTGTGTATTGTGTTGTCTTTGTGTAACATGCTGGACAGTGCTGTTCATGGGGTTGCATTCTGTGGTCGTGTTGTGTTACAGCTAAAGCGCATGCAGTGCCACATTAACATTCAAAACTTTCAAAGGCGAAACAAAGCAAAGAGATCACAAACAAAAGGACCCTCATCCGAAACGGGGGCAAAAAATACAATACTCTCTGTTCTGTCGCATGAAGCGAATTATCCTGACTTCGGTCTTCTTGCTCCGCACTTGGAGCGTCATTGTCCTGGAAATGGTTACTCAACTAATTTTAGAACTGGTGCTCTTGTGGAGAAACACAAGAGTCGTGGGCGGGCGTGTAGTTAAATTGTCTCACAAACTGTGTCACGAGAAGAACAAGATGTACTACATACAGAAGGGTGCATGCCAAGCGAGACGTTTTTATCTAACAATTAAATTTGAATTTTACGACATACTCTCCTGGTTTCGCTGAGCAGATACTTTGGCTTAGATGGTGTAAAAAGCGCACGGGGGCAGGCTTTAAGGACACTTTAACTTTTGGTGCATTGCAGAGCACTAGGAGGACTGCATGTAAAGTGATCTCCGTCGAGGTAGAGGACGATGCTGGGGACAGGCATCACTTGCTTTTTATTTTTCAAAATTTGCATGCCAGATGGAGCAGTACGTGAAATCACTCATGTGTATGTGCTCTATCCCCACAGTGTTGTGCTATTTGGTTGCTTACATGAGAGCTTTGACATTCTCAGCATTTTTTTGTTTTCAGTGAGAACGTACACACTTGCAATCCGACGGGATTGAGAGTGTTTGGATTTACTTCGGGAAAAGTAAGTTGAAAGACTGTTTGTGAAAGATTTGAATGACGGGATTTTTTTTTCTTCTGTCGATCGCAAAGAAATAAAGAAGTAGCGAACATATTGCCCATTGACGGACTTTACATTTTCAAAGTGTGTCCGATTTTTTCGTTTTTTAATTTGCACATCTAACGCTGTCCCTCACACACCTTAGTGTTCACATTTTGATAACACAGACTTACATGGTAACGATTCTCTGAAATTGGTTGTACATGTTATGCTTTGACGGTGTTAAGTAACTGGAGGAATTACAATGTGCGGTCTATTTAAAACACTTTGGGTAGGATAAGTGGCAGATTTGAATATTTCGCGAAATGTAATTATGTCTCAAACAAGTGTGGGGAGGTCCCAACACTGCACACTGCCTTGTGAGGGCGAATTATAAAAATAACCTTTTTTTTATGCATTGTTCCGGCAGGTCTTCCCGAGAAAGGGGCTAATTACGACGCCAGCTAAAACATTCAACACTAGTAGCGACGAAAATATATTCACTATCTTGAGTATCTGAGTTCCGGTTAGGGAAAAAATTACGGCATACCCATCACACTCTGTTCATTACTATGTACTAGAGCATGGCCCAGAAGCGTCCCCAGATACAGAACTAGAAGTGATAAACATCCTATCTGTACCTTTCGCCGGATGAGGATGCATCGCATGGACATGTCTTAGAGTGGCCTCATTAGGACTTCGTTGTTGTTGACTTTAGCCGGAGTTTACTTTGTGATTATATTGACTAAAGCATGGCCTCAGACACTCAGTTTGGTCGTCTGGCAGTGGCTTCACCATACCTTTGGACTGTATCTCTATATAGTCAAGAGAAGCCTTTTTTCCAGGTAAACTATTTATATATATAGTTGAAAGTGGCTACACACTCCTTTTCCTTAACTATAAAAGCCCTTACAGCAACTTACCTACCAGGGTCTAACGATAACAGCAATACAAACGTTTACACTGTTGAATCCACCTCGAGCCGAGACATCTCTCGAAGAAGAAAAACAATGCGGGCGCCTATTATTGTGAAGTATGAAAAATCATGTACTGAGGTAAAAAAATGTGACTCTGGTCATATTTAATCGAGTCAGAAAATGTATTTCAGCCTCCAACATTACCTGGGCGCTATTGCACCAACCACTTATCACAAATCCCTCAGCAATTTATAATACGTATTGATTAATTTCTGTTGCGCCAAAAATAAATTTAAAAAGAATTTAATTGAGTACTGTAAAGTGAGCAGCGCTCAACCTTGTAAATTAGCCAAACCGAAAATGATTGAGTGATAAATACTCAATTGAAAATTTTTTCCATTGAATTTTTTTCAATTTCTGTTGCACCAAATTATTCTGCTTCTCAATTATCATTCAACATTTCGATAATTTAAGTTACTCCGCTAAGAAAAAAATTCTTTCTTTTCAAATTGATTTTCAAAGTCGTCAGTCGTGATTTTTTTTTTTTTTTTTGCTTGGTGAAGATATAATAAGTGATAGTCCCCATTATTCTCTAAGTCGTGTCACACAAAATTATGTGTCAGTTTGACTAATTTGTATTCTCTGTCACTCGCAGGACGAGTCTGTCATGAGAAAGTGAGAAGAATAGAGAGATTTTGTCGCTTGCAATTTTGTGGGGGACGCCAAAAGATGTGGGATGAATATCTAAGTTTTCCAAAGTTGTGTAGTTTAAATAAAATTTAAAAGTTGAGTAATATGCTCAGGTTTAGTGGTGAAATAACAATAAATCTATGGTCACTTTAATAGAGGATAATGCGCACCATTATATCCGTGTTCTAAGCCAAAGTTAACCAAGAGTTATACAATTTATCAAATGCAACCACCGAATTGAATTTGATCCCACTTGAAGGCACAAATCTGCAGCATATGTTGCCGACTAGTTGTTGCAACCACCGAGTTGAAATTGATCCCACTTGAAGGCACAAATCTGCGGCATATGTTGCGAACTAGTTGAACTTTTTTCGGAAGAGAACTTGATTAGTTTTTCGTCACCTCACTTGAATTCAAGAATACAGATTTGGATGTGAGGTGACAGAAAAATTCGTGGCCAGAATTTTTCACCTCGTCGATGAGAATAGGGGGAGTAATTCAAAATGAGGTTATCTGAAGAACATTGTGAAGAATCAGATAATGATTCGCGAGGAAGGCGTGTAATAAATATGCGTATTCATTTTAACTTGAATAGGGAACATAATCGAAAACGTTCGTTTATCGCGTACACAAATTGGATATGCCCTTCGGCAAATTGGAAGAGAATAACAGCATAGCAGCAGAAGAAACAATGCCTTAACTCCCTTGTAGCAGCTTTTAAGAACAATATCACGGAATAGTCACAATGCACAAATCAAGTGCGTGTACATTTCTTCACCGGGTGGTTTTCAATTAAAATGACAAACGATGCAACTTGATGGCCGACAAAAAGTCTACTTTCAATGCTATGCAACTGAGTTTTTCAACCACGGCGGCTTTCGGCAAGCAGGTAGCAGGTTCTATCTATGAAACTATGATAAAGATAGATTCGCAATCGCTTAATGAAGAACATTACTTCAATCGCCATAGCAAACATGCAATTAATGTAATGATGGTTTATGCCCCCGATGGAAGTTTTTATGCGGTAAACGCTATCTGGCCATTGAGTGTTGTTTCTAGAGTCCCTCTAAACTCTACAATTTTGAAGTTGGATATCGACCATTTCCTAGTGCTGTTATATGTTTCGAAAGAAATGGATAATCAATTTTAACTAATTCTAAATTTGCAAACTACTTTCCCTTCGTCTATTTCCAGCATATTTCTGACAATTTTTTTTAATTGTATTTTAATTGTTTAACTAACAAAACTCACAACATAGCCTCTGCATGGCTGGCTTCGCTTAGCGACGGCAAATACTGCAAAATTTGATTTTGCTAGTGAGAAGCAGTTATTATCACTAATCTGAAAGATGATAAATGAGTGAAATGGAACATACTGTAATACAACGCTTATTACTTACACTTAGCAAACAAATACTAATTTGATTATTTGCTTAGCGATTATTGATAAGTGGTTGATGCAATAGGGCCCTGCTTCAAAGGGGGCAGATGTTCGGGGTCTTACCTCTAAGACTTCCTCACCACCACCATGCCATCTCATGAAAACCTCATCATTCTCTCTCTCTTTCTCTCCCTCCTTCCTGCTCTCTCTCTCTCTCTCTCTCTCTCTCTCTCTCTCTCCCTCCCACTATCCCAAATAGCTTATTCTGTTCGCTGTGCTGCAATAACTCAGCTCTACAAGTCCTTGAAGCCGTCAAACCTCATTATATCGTCATTAAGCAATTTACCTCGCATGCATCACCAGCAGATACAAACTCCTCGGAACCAATTATCAAAGCACTCAATGTCAAGTCGTGTCTGTACACGAGCTAAATCGCATTAAAACGTAGTCATTACAATTGGCACACAGACCATACTGTTGCTTTCAAAAATCAACACACCCCAGCCCCTTCTTCAAATTGATTGCTATTGACAGCTCTCCACTTATCCTCTTATGGTCCACTAAAGGTGCTGACATACTCCTCCTAATCATCCACTTTGGTGGAGGAGCATGCTTCAGCGAACGACCTCAGCATCATCATCATCCTCCTCCTCATCGTGTGCCCACTCCATCGCCATTGATCAGAACATCACAAACAGAGAATTGTTTTCATTGACTTAGGGCGGAGAGACGATGACTTGGAGCAGTTGGATGGCGAGAATACTTGTACAAGCCCCGGCCTTCAGGCCAATAAGTTGACACTGCCTGAGCGCTGCGACGAGAGTGTCTAGGATTTATTCCTTCAATTAACTCATTTCGCTTGTTGTGAAATTTTATGTTAACATAATAATGTCGTAATGACCTTTAAAGCCTAAATTATGAATTCAATGGATCCGTGTTGTTGTCCTTGCTGGCCTGTTGCCATTACTTTTAGTATAATTGAGCCAAATATAAACAAAGCCATTTCTCAAGTCATTAGACAATGAAATGTCCTTCAATCATGGCCCCCGGCCCTTGCACGTGTCTACTTTACAGACACGACCACTCTGCTAGAAAATTAATCCAAGTGACGACTTGTCAGGGGTTTCGCAAGTGTGTGTTTGGCCGACATCGGGACATGCAACAGTGCGTGAATGATGTTATTGGACCATGATTGATGGTTGGGGACTGGTGTTTCAGACATGAATACACACACACACCTCTGGTTGCGCCCACCCCCACAGCACAAGATTTTTTTTACGTTTGACGTCTGCCCGGGGAGACTGAAAGGTGTGTATACCAATGAATCCACTTAGCACTTTGTCAAAAACAATATGTTCAACAGAGACACATGAAAGTGGGTCGGTTAGATGTTCCATCGTAAATTCATTTGTCGGCTCCATCAGGGGCGCTGAATGCAAAAATGCTGAGGTTCCTGAGCGTTTTTTATGTTGCACTCTGTTTGTGCTTGTTGAACAGATTGAACTGAAAAGAGTGTCTAAACTGATCACACTTGTGATGAGCATAATCGAATAATTTCAAGAACTTAATATCGAAATAATCGAATGATCACTCGAGATGGGTGCATTCGAATGATTAGTATTCATTCGATTGACTACTTATCACAAGATAACTCGAAAAATGTCTCACTTCAGTGCGAAGAGAAGTAACAAACGGTCGAGAAATATACCTCAAGTATTGCTCCACTTTTCGGTTCAAATAATAACAATCAAAAATTCGTATTCACTCGAAGGTTTTTGATGAGATGCATTCATCAAGTTCTCTTGTGTTAGTTGTTGATTAGGCATTCAAATGATTTCGAGAATCAAGATGTTCTCAAGATGTTACATTAATCGATTATCACTCGAATTATCATTCGAATGCTCCCATCACTAGACCACCTTGTCGAGATAGTGGTCAAGGCCAACGTACGTGATTGTGGGCAGCGTATGTTTCCGCTGACCTTAAATGGGATCTTGGGGAAAAGAGATTCCACTTACTCTCTATTGAACAATGATGTTGCACCATTGTCTTGTTGTCAGGGCCAGTGAGACAAAGAGGATCGATTTCACACGCTTGTCTTATCTACTATCTACATATTTAAAAACATGTTGCTACATTTTTTAGTTCTGTACTAAGTAACACAGGAGTGGTTACAAAAAAATAATAATTGGGAAAATACTAGAGAAAAGCCAACAAATAAACTAATAGTTATCATATTGACATGTTTTCCCTCGAAACTGCACCTTCTATCCATTGAACATGCAAATCAACGAAACGCCAGCTCGCAACTTTGCAAATTGGCCATTTGGGATGAGTACAGATGCCACTAAATAGAGGACCCAGTAGTCAATGGAGGCACAGGACAGAACGTTCCAACATCTTCGTGACAACTAACCAATGCAGCCATAACTCTGTTGACCGGTGATTTCCGAGTATCTATAGCTGACGAACTAAGCGCGTGATTGTGGCGGCATGTGAAGACACTCATTTTACAGCAGCTATGATCCGTTGATTTATGTCACTTCACAGACTCGAAATACAATATAATGACTGTTTAATATTTCTCATCGCAGCACACGCGAATTGCGTGGAGTGTGGGAATCCAAATTTTCTTGCGAGTTTGCGCAGCTCGAATTACAAGTGTAAAATTTTCGGACAATCCACGAGACAGACAATTTAATGTATTACTTTGACCACTTGCCTTTGAATCGTGCTGAGGAGTGTACGTGTGATAAAATCGGCGACAATTCTTCTTCGAACAAAGATAATGCGACAATAGAGCAACAAATCAATAACCGCGTAATGCAATGCCTACGGGGTGTTACAGGAGCAGTTAGAACTACTCGTACGGTGAACTTGGAGGCATTACTAAACCTACACCTCTTGATCCCTTGCATTCAGGTGACTGCTGCAAAAAGCGCCCCAAGGAACAGAGAATTCAGTGCACAAATAATACATCGACTACAAACTGACGAAGTCGATAGCGACTATACTCCTCGTTTCTTTGTTTCTGAAATTCCCTTCCGGTGATATTTTCCAACAAGGAATGTGTGGACCACGAATTATTACATCAACAATTCGACCATTCATGTGTACACGAATTTATCGAATATGCAGAAAGGTGCAGGCGGGGTGCTTTTGCTCCGAACTGTTAAGCATGCACTGCTGCTTCAGAATGCCTGATTATGGCAGTGTTTTTGGAGCGTATGTCCTGGCAGTCAAAGATGCGGCTAGAATCATGTTCATATCAATGAATGAGATCAGCCACGGACTGTCTTCATCAGATGACAAGCGGCCACTGACAGAAATCAAATCTGCCCCGACGAGCTCAAGGTTCCGATTACTCTATGCTGGGTCCTCTTTGCAGATCACAAATACATAACAGATGAACTTGCCAGGAAATTGGCCAAAACCGATCCGTCCCTGGCAATTGTATGTATCAGGCCACTTCTTGCGGATGTCAAGGACAAGGTGGATGACCCGATCATAGAAGAGGTCAACAAAAGGTGGAACTCTCTAACTACCTGTGAGACTAATAGGTTCCTCTGGATCAAGTTGGACTGAATAAGTCCTTCAATGCGTCAGAAACTTGCTGGCAATGGTAGTTGGAGCACTAACTGTCCATAAACATCTGCAGTACTATGGAATGAAAACGGGGCTATCCAAAGACTTTATATGCACAGGTTGCGACGACTAAGAGGAAAAAGAGGTCACTCCTCACCAGCTCTGTCAATGCCCCAGTCTCTGCCAATTGAGATATAGCAACATTTCTTCTAAAACCTTCAGGATCTAACAAGTATCCCCCTAAAATCTCTTTTTAGATTTATAAGGATCATTACATGAAGTGTGACGAAGTAGGAGCAAAGAGGTTAAGTTCCCCCAATTGGTCCAACTGAACCGAAGTGAGACGTGGCTTACTCCCAGTCTAAGCACCTATTCACTTAAAATCTCTGCTCATTGGCAGTCAGGCGGCCATTAACTCAGTCGCATTTCTTTCATCACAGGCCTTCCAACCGATTAACCGTGTGACAACTCGAGTCCAAGCGTGAATAAAAATAAGCGTTGGCAGCTTTGAACCGTAAACTTTCTGTAAAACACACACCCTATTAATTTTACAATTGTGGCCATCCGAAAAGCAATTGAAATGGCCAACTGCTTGTTGAGTAGCCAAATGATGAGGCGTTGTCAAAAATCCGGCCTGTCACTTCAAAAAAAAAAAAAAAAAAACCCAAAAGGGCATTTTGCATATCCACACACAATCTAAATCCAGCAGAACACAAACGTCGTTAACATGGGGAATTGGTATTACGGAATAAAAACAACAACCACTTCCAATGACAGACATTCGAAGAGGACATGCTTTTCACCCTTTGATGTAGGATAGCTAGAATGTATGTCCGTCCTAGTTGCGTGGTACATCCAAACGTCCACGTTTAAGTCCACGTTCCTATCCATAAGTACCATTACATAAATTCAAACATTTGCACCACACCATCGCTCTGTCCAATCCATTGAAGCAAGATGAACCGATAAAAAAGGGGTTGCTCACGGTACGCTGAATCACAAACATAGGTGTTGCCTGAAAGACAAGGCAACAAAAAAGAAAGCTAACTAAATCCCCAAGGACGAAGCATTTTATTTTCCTACCATCCCAGCAGCAGTTGCTATTGCGGATAGTTTTCCCTAAGCATCCGCAGGGAACAGTGCTGGCTGAAGGGAACTTTTAAAATGTGCACATTCATGCTCCGAAGCCATATCCATTTTGCATTGTGTACAGATCTGAATATACATACTCGGGTGTATAGACATCGTCACCGTGCAGCATTTTTTGCCATATTCTTTCTCTACCCCACCGAAAGTTTTCTCTTTTGTGTTTGGTTTTACGAGTATACGTAGTTCCATAAGGACGAATGGTTTCCTCATCGTTGGTGTGTTCACGTCTCCGTGGAATAAGCCGAATATGCTCAGGCGAGTCCTAGACAGTTAAGTCCTCCGGATGATACACGAATGACTCTTAGGACAGAACGCGTTTAGGTGCCATGGACATGGTAGTCTGCCGTGACGCTGTAAGAAGTAAATGTTTATTTGGTCCATAAAAAGAAGACAAGTGTACACTTACAATCGAAAGGGGGGGGATCTGTATCTCAAACTTCTGATTGACATCATTGGATGCATGATTTATTTATTGGATAAAAGATAAACACTCGCCGCGGATGAATGTTTTGAATTCACATACGTACGTCTCGTGCAAGCGCTGCTGCTGTGAAAAATTGTTGAAGAGTCAACAAAATCTGGCTCGGAGGGGGATTCATTCTACGCATCAGTCTGAAGAGTGATTTGGTTTACAGACTCGTCAGCTAACAAAGTGGAGTGAACTTGTCTGAAGCGCAAGTGAGCAGACGGGAGAAAATCGATTGCCAATGGGAAAAGGATTCCCACGACAGCAGACATGCGATTGCCTGATGTGTCCTCTTGCTTTGAGCTTGGGGTGGATTCATTCCAGTGTCCCATTCTGCGGGAGCTTACATAAGAAATAATAGAGCAGCCTCCTACTTTTCTTTTGGCTTCCTTAGAAATTGAGAATGGTTACAAATTAATCAATAGTTTCAGAATCGTGTCTTGACCTTTTTTATGAGAGGAAACAGCAGCTAAATGGGAGACCCATTTCTTCTTGAGAAGGGTTCATCGGCGGACACTCCTCATATTTCGTTTTGTGAGATTTCCGGTGGAAAATAAACATTTTCCCAAGGGACTCATTTTAGAGCATTCAGCAAGCAATTTATTTTCTTAAGAATTTGCTTGTGCATGGAATTAGAAGCATATTTAGTGAAGAAAAATGTCAATCTCGGTAGTCACGTTAGGTGCTTTGAATCCTGTGCTGGATTCAACAAACAATTTTCAGAACTCACGGCTCCATTTACTTTGAGGCACTGTCCAGAAGAACATTATGAAACTTGGCCATTTTGGAGTCGACATGAAACTGTAAGTCCACTCGTGGGAGAACAACAGCACTCACAACGAAAAACAAGGCTCAGACGCCCCTCAATTGCCGCCTATCTCTTACCGAGATGGCCAAGTAGTTTAGCATCCCACTTATGTGGGTGCCGGGACACAGTGACGTCCCAGAGAATTGCGAAGCAGACTAACTCGCTAGAAAGGGCAACTGCCGTCCATGCCTATCGTTACTACAAAACATCTACTAAAGCTTGAAATGCTTACTCATAACAAGAGTAGATGGTCTTCTGGCACTGGATGCGCCATCACAAAGCAGTTATGGCCTAAAATCGATACAAAACGCTCACACAACCTCATCACAATGAGGAGGCTGAATCTTAGAAATCTTATCGGCATTATAACTGGACACTGTGTCATTAGAATTCACGTCTCTAGCCTAAGTATCCTCTATGACGACTTCTGTAGAAGTTGTAGTGATGAAGAGGAAGAAAAATCAGTTTCACACCTTCTTTGAGATTGCAATGCCCTCTCATCTCGCAGATTTAGTTACTTGGACGCCCCATATTTCTATGCAGTTTTAGCGTCAATCAACTCCATCGCTTTATGAAGACCTCTAAAGTGTTATCGGATAAGGATCCATTAGATCCTAGGGGTAACACAACGGGCCTACCTTTGACCTTAAGGTAGTCACCCACTCTAACCAAACCTAACCTAGGCTTAGGTCAACATCGGATAGTACCCATATTAGTTTTATTGTTAACAAATATACAATCGTAACATAAACCAAAAATTCAAGAAGATTCCTGGGTATAGAACTAGCTGTAAGTCCATGGGCACCGTTGAGGAAGCGAATGGAGCAGTTAATTATCCAACGGAATTTTTTAACTCACTTGATCTGCCAGGGATGTCATGACACATTGAAGATTGTGTTTAATTAGGCGTGCCAAGTATCATGTGGCGGGATATTAATAAGCCAAAAACTCTGCAACGGCGCGGGGCTGGTAGTTAGGGACGCATGAACAACATAGTAGAAGAAACGAGTATAACTGATTGAACATTCAAAAATGAAGATTTCCCCATTCTTCGAATATGCACGATTCTGAATGATACGCCATGTCAATTGAAAAGATTGGAAGATATGAGCAAATGAAAAGACCCAATTCGATTGAGAACGATCGATAATCTTGTTCAAGAAATATTGACGTGGCTGTGTGCCACTTACTTAAAGTATAACAAAGTTCTTGTAACGCAGGTTTTAACCCTTGTGTCAACACCCAACCAATTATACATAAACATACAGCAAACACACCCGGATGTGTCATATGTGTACTATGTCCACGGCCGTCGGAAGGCGTTGATTTTGTCTGTCAATTGTGTTTTAGAATTGTTTGAAGTATTTATTCAGTCAAAAACAAATCTATACCGGTATGACACCTTCTGGAGACAGAGAAACAAATCGCAGTGAACGTGTGGTCAAAGTGAATGTGCCCGAAACATCGTATGTGACAACGTGGTAACAAGCGATAATTTGGCTTCTACTTTGATGTTAGACCACAATTTGTCAATATTGGGAACTATAAACAAAAGACGTACATTTGAACCAGCCGCATTTTTTACTTCAAAAGGAAGGGCAGTAGAATCCATCAATCTTTGGATTCAGCTGCAAATCAGCAACAAATCGGTTGCGTTTCTTTCCACTTCCCACTATGGTATAGAAATTGAAGGCCCTAAAAGAGAGCCAAAAATGATACTCGATTACAACTGAAGCAAACGAGGTGTTGACAATATGGGCAGGAGCCTTGGTGAACTACGAAGAGATGGCTGAATTTGTAGCATTCGTGATACACAGGAAACTAATCCACACTTGAAGACTTCAACAAAACGTAGGACGTTGTTCCTACAACAGTTTAGTGAATAATAAGCCATGGGAGAAATCCAGAATCGTACACAAAATCATGCGACATTTTCCATCACGTAGTTGTGTTGAAAGTGTGTTGGGCCACCCCGTAACAGCGACTGTTGAAAATCGTCCACTAAGAGCTCAAGGGAAGGCAGAATCAAGCGGAAAGGAAGTTGTTACCTCAGTTGTCCCAGAAGAAGACCAACACGAAAACTCTGCAAGGAATCCAAGAAGCCAGTCTGTGCTGAACATTCAGTGGTCATAACTCAGTGTGATAGATGTAAATCCTAACTTAGCAACATTTTTATAAAATGCAATATTTTCCTTAAAAAAAAATAATATGAAATGAAGAAAATGTATGAATTTATAATGAAACAAGTGCCTTTCTGCATTTCCAGCTAAATTTTTCCTGTGTCTGATAGCCGTTGATATAAGGGATAAGCTGCAAAAACTGGTTGTAAATCTTGACCCAAAAGGAACTTGATAAAAAACAATATTTTAGGTGGCTATTGAAAATCCCAGTCGCCACCTAGAATTCAAAATATGTCAATTTCGAAAAAGAGAAACACACCCGGGTGTGTGGGTGTTGATGGCGTGGCGTAAAGATCGCCCTAAAGCCGGGTGGATATTGAGAAATTAAAATTGAAATTGATTCTCATTATTTCTAAGCATTTCTTTACAAAATAGATTTTCGTCCGATTACTCCGTAGCCAAGGCCGCGTGCAATTCTATTTAATGGGGCATTTGAAGAACATCACAATCGCCTCACAGGCTAAGTGCAACAACCATGTAATATATAACATGAGTAGCGCTACAGCCCTAGTTTCCCACCAACCACTCGTGTTCTGTTATTTCCTCACTACCATGTTCATACGTTTCCCATGCGACGCGTAATGCAATCAAAAAAAAATCTACGAGGGTTTCGTGAAAATTGACCACTGCTACAATCGAACGTTGCCATTAGTGCAGTTATTTGAATTAGATAGCAAGCTCCTAGAAATCAGTTTGGTCTAGTCCATCACTGGACATCTGTCGTGTTTTAGCAGCAAAATATCAAATTTACCTCGACCTAATGCCTATTACAGCTTGATTCTATCCTACCTCGGGACGATGAAATTCAATATGTTCTCCGTTCATCCTGCACAAAAACTTAGTAAATAGCTTGAGGCGACCCTCGAGTAATTGTCAATGCCGCTTTGAAAATCTTCTTGCACTTTACAAGCCGGCATAAAAAAACGGTAGAATTTATGGTAGAATATGGGCACACACAACATAGGTGGTTCGAATGACCACGTCAATGTCGGACTGTAGCCTCAATCGAAGAAGAAAAATGAGCAGTCAATACCACGCAAACAACTGCTAAACGATATGGTTGCCCCTTTACAATCTCTATTTGGTGGGATTAGTTTTTCTGAATTGTATTTTCAGCATTTCTCGGACGTTTACTCACAATCTTTGCATTCTTATTATTCTGAATGATCTCAAGACTCCGTTTAACTAAACTGCATACAAACAATGATTTTTAAGCTGGACAATTGATAAACTAAACATAGTTTAGTAGAAGTTCGAACTAATAGGAGCAACAAGCTAAAGAGCAACTGACACACAAGTGGTACACGGTACTACCAGACATCATACACTCACATAACTGTACCGATAAAAGTTATATATTATTTAAGTTTGCTTGACCCTGCAAACATTTTTCCTTAATTTTAATATTTTCAAATTCCATCCCCAACTTTCAGGCGAATTTACTGAAATACAACTAGACCGGTAAATGGGAAAAAATTTTAATTTCAAAACAACTACAACTGAACAGTCTGAATGGAGCACAAAAACTTTCGCAAACAAATCGCATTACAGAGGGAGTTTCCCCTCAGGACTCTAGTTGCAAGGACACAGGAGGAGCGACGTATTTATTCAAGCATTTGTATCGTCGCTTTTGACATTTTGGTAAACTAATCGGAATTGCGGAAACTCTTGAATAGAATGAGCACGGATATCATCGGGGGCATTTCGACAGCCATCACTCAAAATGAAATGCGGACGATATTGTCGGGGAAGGAAAGTAGTTAAGGGATAGTTTTATGTCACAGCGTGGAATTGAAGTGGATTTCAAATGTATTCTGGAAATGTTTGGAAACGTTATGAATAATCCATTGGACTTCAAAGGATGCAATGTCATTGGATATTCATCTGAAACAGTATCACTTGAAAATATGTTCGTCGAGGACATATACCTAACGTTTTTTTGAATTTCGAAATCGGAAGATGAATTTGAGGTGAATGACGTTTATTACGCATCATGTATTCTTAAAGCACACCCATGTGGGAAGCTGCATATTTTAAAAGGGATTGCACGACTTATTGAACTTCCAACGAGTGGTGGCATATTGGGCAGTAAATAGAGCGTAAGGGTCTGCCCAGACCCACACATATTAAATACGTATATTTCAGGACCGGGAACGGGACATGACGAGAGATTTACTAAATGTGATTTTACGTTTTAGTTCGCCAACTATACTTGTAATAATATCACCCTCGCTGACTTCTCGATCTTTTACTGGAAACGAAAGAATTGACACAAGAGGCAAACACTATAAACAAGCGGTAGCAAAATATCTTCTGTGTTAATCATAAAACACGTGAATCAAAGATGAACTAATTCAATGAACCTATATTACCAACCTGCGGCTTTTTCGACACAAAACTAAGTAAGACTTGAAAAACTTTGAACTCATATTCTGTCGTGACAGAAAACTAAGTAAATTCAGCCAATTTACGTACGATAGAAGCGATATAAATATCATGTGGGTCTACTCAGAATCGTGTGGACTGCCGCTTCTCGGAAATATCCTTCTATTCCAAACGTAGCGCAAAACGAACGGATAATTTTGTTTGAAGAGCCAAGGTTGGTGGAAGGACAAGGTCTCTATTGTTTTATTTAACTCTGCGTCGGGGCGGAGTGTAATCATGGTCTTAAGTTGTCCTTAGCCGTAAGCCTTTTGGCCTTAGTGCCGATTGAGTACTAGGATGAATAAAGAGCCGACCGATTTCTTAAATACGCGGCATCGGCTTAGTAATTGAAGTAGTTTCCATGTTTTCATAGAATTCTAAACTAAGTATATATGCATGTATTAAAAACGACTGGATAGCGGAGTTGGTGAAGTGCATGCCATTGGTTGGAGTGAATGCAAAATGAGTACGTTTTGTTCGGTTTTCAAATCTGATCTGCCGGGATTAAATTGGCGGCACAATCACTGGAGTCATCGATCGGTGTTTGTGGTCAGACTGCATATCACAATGGACCAACATGTTCTAAGTTTGCTGGTGAATTCTCTAGCAGCCCCCTAACCTACCAACAAACTATATTTAACCGTATGCTAGGGCTAGAGAATAATAAAAACTCAATCCCACGATGCACGGACACTTCCGCCGCGGCGTCTGGTCCCTAGGTCAATTTTACTCCGACAGTCCGACTCACTCTATAAACAAAGATTTAAACTCTTATTTACACGCTGGTACGTTTCCACTCTAACATATATAATTCCTGTTGTTGTGGACAATGCCAGGACTGGGAATCAGATAAGAAGGCTTGGTGTACCCCACAATGACTTCTGTAGGAGGCATAGAGATACGGAGGAATACGAAACAATGCTCCACAACCTCGGCGTACACTCTGCTCTTGAAGTAACTGGGAAGAAAATGTTTCACAGCTACATTTTAAACCAACTTCTAGTTCACAAAAAGACTAAATGGTGTTCGATTCCAAGGAAAGGTTCTTGAATAGACTGGATACAAGTTAGACTCCAAGCGAAGCACATATCTCATTCTGTCTGAAGCGGTCCATCCTAGAGCTGACTAATCAATAAAATGTACATCGCTGCTCCCTATGACAAGCGATGTATGTGCTTTACAAATGACGCATGTCTATGGCGCATTCCAATTGAGACTCTGTATAGGCCGCATATAACACCAGCAAGTCTAGTTTTGGAATTCCTGCCAAAATCATCCTGTTTCTCCATTATGATCGATCAACAAGGTGGTTCGACTTCCTCAATATCGCTCTTGAGAAGATTGTGCAAAACTTTTCGGTTAACACTAGAGTCATGATTCTGCAGAAGTCAGTTCATCTGTAACCATACGCGGATGACAATAACATGATTGAAGCAGCATAAAAGGGATCTGGCGATAAACGTGGATAGAATGGAGTGCATGCTGTCCTCAATAAAGTCCAAATAAAGGCCACGGAACTGCACAGGTCAAGCTGAATTATTATAGATATGGCCAACCTCTCAGCTGATTCGCCCTTAGTCCCAACGAGATTGTTTGACAACAATTTTGTACGTCGTTTTCTATAGCCAAATTGACCAATCAGAGAACGGCATTTACATTATTTCGTGAATAACCGTCAAAACTTAATGAATAACTGTCATAAACTCTCTGAAAATCGTCGATGGACTAGGGCTCAATCAGCTGTGAGGTTGGGCGTCTCTATAATACTTCATTTCTTTTTCAACATGTTGTCTACCTCGGTATACCTCTCGCTGTGACTTCGACAGCAAGTGACTAAAAGTGCTCTTGCTCGAAACGTGAAGCTGCCATTGATCACCCCAGCCCTGCTGAACGCCACAGAGGCTTGGCCAATATCAAAGGCGGATGGAAAAGTCCTTGGGTTCTTCGAGTTAATACTTCTGCCACCGATCTTCTGTCATGTTTGTGTTGATGGCACCTAGAAGAGAAGGTATATATGTCTTGACAAAGGTCTAACCAGTCATCTATGCAAGTTCTTAGGTGAATGGACCAACCCATAGTTGCAACCCGAAGCGCCCGTGAGGCAACTAAGCAGAGGACGCTTGCATCATCTCAAATTGGTGAGCAGATGTTTTTGATTTGCACCCCTACCCGCCTAATGACGGTGGCGTATACGTTATATTTCGAGATCAAAACATGTTTCATGTATCGACAACTATGGCGTATACTTTTGAACATAGTCAGATTTGAAAATAACTTAAGTATCAGACCTCTTAAGAGTCATATGAAGGAGTCACATCATAGTTCGTGCTTTCATCTTGCGAATCAGCGGTAACAATGGACTCAATACAGCCAGTTTCATCTACCATCCATTCGAAGAAATCATCAGTATTCAATTCTCAGTGTCCAGCAACTATTTCTCAATCACATTGACTGACGATACAGTCACCCTGGCAACAGATTAAACAGATGAAGAACGAACGATTATATTTTATAGCTTTCATTTCGTCACTTTGGAAATGTCTTCTTTCAAATTCAAATCTAAAAAGTCACATAATCACAACCGCCTGCGTCTGCCCCAACACTCGTCCATAAACACAGAAAGTTTGAAGAAATCCAAGTGGCCTCATAAAACCGGATTATCCCTGAAACAGACGCATCCAACGTTAAGAGGAGAAAAATCCACGAGAAACACTCGTTGAGATGTGGAACACAGTGTGGCATAGCCAGTGATAAAAACTCCATCGTTGGGATTGGCCTCGAAATCTCATCGCATTCAACACACAGATTCCTGCCCCTCGCACCCTCGCCCAGCATTCTTTCCCTCTCAACAAACACCGTCCGACAGTCGATGGTGTAAGTGTGACTACGTCCCCCTCGGACGGACGCAGCACACACACATGGCCTCTTTTGTTTTGCCCTAACGTCAATGGGATATCTCTAAGCAACAAATTGGCATCTCTATTCGATGATGGGCATCACTGGAATGTCTGAATGCCAACAATAGGTACAACCCCCGCTCCCAACTGAATTGTTTTACGCATTCTCCGACCTCCGCCTCAAATTGAAAACCCTCGACGGGTTACATCAGGTACACTTTCCCACATTTCTTTCTTCTCGTTTCTTTTCTGTTCACCTTCTCCCCATCGGATCAGATAATGCGTTTCAGTCTCCCGAATATTCTTTTGCTCACGATTAAGGGTCAAATCAGAAAAGTAAACGCTCCGAAGGATCCCAGCTATTTGCTTGGTTTTTAAATTGACTTGCGGTGGGGGGAGAACGAATCAAATTTTCGAGGTGTGAAATAAAGATTTTGATGATCAAATTGTTTTCTGAGCCACAACCCTCGAGGTGGAATGGAAGCCTCATCGCTAATTGAGTCGAGTTCAATGTAATTGAGTGTTACTCGGCGGTGGCGATAAGACTTGTCTTTTATATGGAAGTAATTTCCAGTGGGATGTACCTATGTACTAATTAAAAGTTCGACACTCGGCGGGTTTTTATGAGTCCGACTGGATAACGCACCTATTCGAGAGTGCACAGCGATGAATGGATCGATAATCTAATTAAAAAGTTCATCAGTCGGATCGAGCTCAGTCGATGTGTCCTTACTGGCAGCCGTTGTCGCTTGGGTGTGAGGCACCTATAACCGCGGTTTTACGATTCACTTTGACAATGGGTTCCATGCAGAGCGGTTGTGCTTTACAGTGCGGCAATTGAGTTATGGTGGGATCACAGGCAGCGAGTTGAACTGAGCAGTAAATCTGAACGATTCGGTTGAGATTTATTAATCGAATTAAGTGGTATATTGCCAGTTGACGTTTACTGATATGGGAGTTAATTGAAAAGTGGGGTAAGAGGGGAAGTCGTTTCAGTGACAGGCGTACACAAAGTAGTCCATCGGTCACAGGCGATAGCTAAGAAGGACTCTGTTGAAGGGTTGCTGGTTGTTTATTTGTCCACTATTTGTAACTTGCAATAGTTTGTCATATCAATCTTGTCTTCGATTTCGGGGCAACACTGGAAGGCCGCCCTCATGGTCAAGTGGAGGAGAACCTCAAACATCTTGATATGTGCCCAGCTGGAGAGACTTGTTGCTTTAGGCGTCGCTCTATTCCGAACTGTAGCACCAGGAGAAGAATCCACTATATACTGAGATGATAAGATTGTGGTGACCATAGCGGCTTCCAGGCACAAACCGTTTAGCGGCGATGACCTGGCTCAAGGGCAATGTTATATCGAAAAGGGATATCACCATATGTTCCACTCTTTTTTCAAAAGCATCATCGAATGTAAGAAGAAGTTAATCCGGGTGATATCATAATGAGCATACTTTGGCCTAGGCGTGACTGTCTGCTGCAGTTAGCCACTCCTACCTGTGACGAATGTGAGTAGAGGAGAAGACACCGCCGCTAACTCTACAAGCCGAACAAAGACTCAGATGTCGTCCAGAAAGTATACTTTCGTCGACTTGACAGTTTTCTGTTATATTTTGTTCAACGCCAATATCTTGGTTTAGCTTTTGTTTGTTGGTGTCCTCAAGACTATCTACTTCTCACCCTAACAGTTTTATATCGAATCCAAGCGGCTTTAGAGAGTTATGCTCTCTAGACATTGTGATCCCCAGTGCAAGAAAACATCGTTCTAAACTTATCTGGTGAATGTGACCATATAGAAGGCGGTAGGGCATACTGTTCAAACGTTACGGCTCCTTTATGTCCATCCATTGACTAAACATGGACACCCAGTGTAAGAGCAGGAGAAGGCAGAGGACACAATACGACTTAACGCCTACTTAGGCTTCAGCAATAAGTTTAGCAAATTCTAAGGTTTAGAGGAGTTTTTTTTTGTTTTTCAACAAACTTACACTTCTACTCGTTCTCTAGAATGCTATAAATTCAGTTAGAGAAATAACACACAATCTATTTATTCACTTTCTTATAAAAAAAACATCTGTAAAGTGCATTTCTACAAAAAAAGAAAACATATTATGCATGCATTAAATATGAAAAACAATGCAACAACATTCTTTTAGAATAAATATCAAATTGGTGAATGAAAAAGGAACAAATTGACAACACTTACAAATAAAAACCAATCAGCTACAGCAGAAGGAGTTGTGCGTGTCCGTCCAGAAATTGGTTTGCTAATTACAACGATTGGCATTGCTGTACTCACACACACACACTAAAATTGGTGCAATGACATGTATAAAAAAGTGTCTCCTCTCTTTTGTTCGGATATGTGAATCAAATATTCCATAGTGAGTGGATAGACAGATATGTTGATACATTTACAGTAACACAGCATACAGGAAGGTGGTGAAAAGAGTGCGCATTTAATCATAAACACATCGCAATTGCACAGGAAAATCGATCCTTCGTAATCAAAGCAGTTGTTTTCTTGTTTGTTTTGACACGGCAAACATTGACAAAGCAAATATACAATGCAACTTACACACAGGTTCGTTATTATTATTTTTTGTATACAAAGAAACATATATGCACATCAATGGAGAAAGTGTGTACTTTTTTGATAAGTGTTCTTGAAGTACGAGTATATTTACCTGGTTTTACCTATTTTCTGAGTTAGTTTCTTAATTTTGTGTCACCAATAAATGAAGTTCACACGTAAATAAATTCATCACTTAATTAGAAGTAACTATAAACTTGACTAGTAACAACGTTAGTGTATTACTTGTTAATTGACATACGTTCTTAAAGCTTCACCAATTACAGTTTTTTTTTTCTTCAATATGTCTACACTTGCTTAAATCTAATCATATATGTATATATATAATTTTTTCTTTTTATTAAAATATATATATTTTTTTTGCTTTCATCTCCTTGCAAAATAATTAGAAATAGATATTTTATTTTGGTTTTGGAAAGGCTCCAGTTGGTCCGCAATTTATAAGTTGGTTCAATCCGTGGTATAAAACAATTTACCGTTAAATTTTGGTTAAGAAATTATTGTGTAAAAGATATACATATATTTTGTTGTTTGGTTCTGCAAGGAATCTTTTGTGGATACTTTGTATATGTAGTTTGTAGAAAAAATTCATAAGACTGTATATTCAAGAATGTTGTTGCTGTTTCGAAAAAAGTAGAGTTCACTTGGTCCTGAAAATGAAAATAAATTTTGTTTTAAATTTGTCTGTGGAGATATGCGAGTGATTAAGCCCTTCGAATCGAATCCAGAAAAATTATCATCCATCAATGTCTCGTCGCGATTGCATGAATAAGTGACATTTTATTAAAATGCCAATGTGTACATCACCGATAAGTATCACAGCATCGAGCTGCTTTCAATTTCTTTCAGAAAGTCAAATGGTATTGAGTTTAATTATTTCTAAGCACTTATTTGGAATTTCTCACAACTGAAAAGTAATGAGAAATGGACTGCCAACATGAATCACCCGTTGTGTTTCCACGCGAATCTAGCCGACTTTATTCCGCACACGCGTCGGAGAGAGAATTGGTTTGCAACTGTGACAATGAGCACATAAAGGATATTTTATCACTAAAATCACTAAAAATAATCTGGGCTCCTCACCACCAACGAAGAACTAAACGATCTCGACAGTAACACCAATGCGGACGGTGACTTCATTGACCAAACTAACTGACTACTGTTAACTAACTCCTAACTTACTCACAACCTGACTGACTGGGACGCGGAATGCAATGTAAGTCTACCACCTCGTCGTGCATTCTGGGTAACTCTAAATGACTTGCTGTACTTTACTTACAAAGATTAACTTATGATCAACATCCATCCTCAAAGTGAGATCATCATAAAAACAAAAAAAAGCGTCTTATAAAAAAATCGGTGTAGTAATTTTGATATTCTCGAAAACTTCAGTCATGCGTTGTTTTATGTTCGATTCAGAATTTGTATAAGTATTAACTACGATTTAGCATATCATTTCACAACTTGTTTTGTTTCACTGTCAAACATCTTCATTTTGGTTTATAATTTACCCATGAATCGTTTTACAAACTAACAACGCTTGCAAATTATTGAATTTTATTATCAAAATGCGTGCTCTGTTAAGAAAGTTCAAATTTGTTCAAAATTCAAAAATTGTGTTCAGCGAAGAAGCTCATCTTTGGCTCAATGGGTACGGAAATAAGCAGAATTTTCGATTTTGGAGTGAATATCAGACAGAAGCATTGCAAGAGCTGCCAATGCATCCAGAAAAAATCACAGTTTGGTGCGGTTTATGGGCTGGTGGCATCATTGGACCGTACTTCTTCAAAGATGATGCGAATCGTAACGTAACTGTGAATGGTGAGCGCTACCGTGAGATGATATCCAACTTTTTTTTGCCCAAGATGCAAGAGCTTTACTTGCATGACATGTGGTTTCAACAAGACGGTGCCACATGCCACACAGCACGCGCAACAATGCACTTATTGAGAGGCGAGTTCGGTGAACATTTTATTTCACGTTCGGGACCGGTCAATTGGCCGCCTAGATCGTGCGATTTAACGCCTTTAGACTATTTTTTGTTTGGCTATGTTAAGGCTCATGTCTATACAGACAAGCCCGCTTCAATTGACGCATTTTAAGACAACATTGAAGCATTTATTCATGAGATACCAGCCGAAATGTTGGAAAGAGTATGCCAAAATTGGACTAAGCGGATGGACCATTTGAGACGCAGTCAAGGTCAACATTTGCATGAAATAATGTACCGTACTATAGATTCAAATAAAGATTTCATACATTTTTCTGAATTTTATGTGTTTTTTTTTCTTGGAAAACATTCCTATAGCTTCTAAAAAATCACACTTTAGAACAAATTTCTAGTTTTAAATTTGGTATAGCACTTTATTGTAAGTGTTGCCGCTGTTTTTTTTCATTTTATGTCATTTTTACCTAAAATTGCCCCTAACTCCTAAAGGGGTGATATGGACCCCCCATAGTAAAAACTGCTAGTTTTTAACCCCTCTACTAATATGATTTTTTGGGGCAAAAGTTATCGTTCTCTCTCCGTTGCAGACATACTGTCGAGATGTGTGAATATTTGTTTCCTCTTTGAGTTTTGTTAGGCGCTTACTGAGTATAAACTAAGCTTTGAGTTTGTATCGATCAAAATTTACTGAGTTAGTGTTCTAACCCCTAATAACAAGAAATTGGACAATTCTTACCCATGCGTAACGAAATCACGATTTTCTACACGTGCACATTCTTAGGTCATACAGTAAACTTGTAAAATACTCAGTGTTTGGGAATTCCCCATTAGAATTCGACGATTGGTGATTGGCGCTATTGCCAACCAATTTCATCGAAGTTCGGCCTGTAGTTCACTTTATAGAGATTGTACTGTATTTCCATTTTGGCTATGACATTAAAATAAACAGTCGAAGTTTTCTATTTGTTTCCCAATTGTTGCATTTTTTGCTTAATCTTGCGCTTTGACAATGACCTTAAAACTGTTCGTATGCTCTACCGGTTGTAAACAACCATTCATCCTCATTCATACTACCCAGCATTTCTCATTGCAAATATTCACTCTGCTTCCGATTGTCGTATTCTCTGAACGGCGTGCTGAAAATAAAATAAATTCCTGGCACATTCCCATTCAATGAACTCCGTTGACAAGTTCCCAGCTCTAGCAAAATTATGATAATCACTTCTTGGTGACATTTCCATTTTGAAGCTTAAAATTCGTTAGCCGACATTATAACCTCTGTCGGCAGTTCTGCCATGAATATGAAATTTCCGTTTCCCGTAAATGCGGACAGATGATGACAAACCCTGTGGAGAATTATATCGTTCACTATACCGATGATTGCGGTGAAAATTATTAAAGTTTGCAATAAAATGCTGTAATGCGAAAGGAAACGTCCGAAATCAACTTGTTTTTATGCATCAGATGCATTCAGTTTATATAGATATTGCATTTAATTTACTCGAAACGGCTTGGTGCCTGAATGTTTGTGGAGCTCAAGTAGTTGGTGGACAAACTGCAGGATGACAATGGAGAATCTCTCTGTTCCATCAAGTTCGAGGAGAATTTCAATCAAAACGAGGATTTCGACAAAGCGACGCCCTGTCATGTGACTTTTTCAACATCATTCTTGAGTAGGATCTTTCGAATGTCCGTACAATCGAGCGCATAGGCGGACGACATTGACGTGATTGGTGGAACACAGCGAGCCGTCAACGAAACGTTTACTAATATTGAAACGTAGGCGGCCGTGTTTAGCGGTAAACGAGGGTAAAAGAAAAGAACATACTCCATCGACGACTCGGCCACAACGTCTCCATAGATAGATATATTGTCGCGGTAATTAAGGACGTCGATTACCTCGACTTCCAAGTAAAAAGAACATATACCATGCGTGCCGAGATTGAAACGAGAATAAGTCCTGCCAATCGCGGTTTCTTTGGGCTCAAGAGGCAATGGCGTCCTCCGCGGGACCAAGCCAGCATTTTGTAAGACCTTGCTCATCCCTGTCCTGCTCTATGGTGTGGAAGCATGGACACTCTCAAGGCCAGATAAAGAACCCGTTAGACTTTCCGAGAGATAAAGTTCTTAGTCCAATCGTTGTTCTCTTTTGGAGAAGAAGATAAACTATACGTTCTATACAGGGACATGAGCCTAGCCATGCATCTACAGATTCAACGAGTGAGATGTCTAGCCCATGTAGAGCGTATGGGCAACATTGCGTTAGCCCAGTGGAACAAAGCAACAGCACACCACGGAGCTGATGGTACACAGAAGTGAAGATTTTATTCTGTTCTCAATCAGGACATGGGTTCATTGATGCAATAATATTTTGAAATAAAGATTTTGTATACGTAACAAAGTTAACGCCAGATTTGTATTCTCCACCCAACAATATCTCCGAATTAATGAAAGTTTTCACCAGAAATATGGGCGGAATTGTTTTAAATTTCTTATTATAATTTTTTATGACCAATGAGTGGTTTGAACAAGACGGTGCCACATGCCAAACAGCCCGTGCACAATTTTCCTGGTCGTCTATTCCCTTTTTCGGGCATTGCAACTTTATCAATATTTCCAAATATAACAGAACACTGAGGGTTCTGTCCTCTGTTGAGTCGGAAAACTCAATTAATGTTCACGCAGATGACTCAATGCAACATGAAGACATCGGTGCTGGTGTATACAGTGCATCACAGTGACATCAAAATCTGCTACAAACTGGACGAAAGAAGCAGCATCTTTCAGGAGTAGCTGCTAACAATCCAGAATGCAGTGGAGAGCTTGAAATGCAGAACAAAACTCACTGACATCAATATCTACGTTGAAACTCAGGCAGTGCTCAAAGAAGCACTTAAAAGTGCTTCAAACTGGACGAAAGAAGCTGCTTGTTTCAGGAGGAGCCTCTAACAATCCAGTCAGGCAGCGCTCAAAGCACCAGGTATTATAATAAAGTCAAAAACTGCACTCAACTTCTTGGATACGCTTCAGGAACTCTGTAGTGACAACGTAGTCTCCCTCCTATGAATTTCTGGACACATGGGAGTTATTGGACACATAGGAATCGAGGGAAACAAAAAGGTTGATGAGCTAGGTAAGTGTGGCGTTACAATGCCCGTGATTCCTAGAAAATTCTTCCTTAATGAAGTCGATAATGAGCTGATGATACTTAGCGGTAGTTCCGCGGAGGAATAAACGCGAGAGATTTAAAGGGAGATGGTTTTAGTCAGTAAGAATCTGACGCTACCTATGGACGCCGGACCATTGGTGCCTATGCAAGGTTTCCACCCCCACGTCCTAAAGAGGAACCGGTGCGTAAGCTGCTGAATAGTGATATCACAATGGATCCAATAATTAAGTTCTGTTATTAAATTTTTGTAATTTTTCTTAATATTAAGTTGTGCATATAAATTCATTCTCATTGTTAGGTTAAGTCGAGAGACATTGATAAAGATCAAGCAAAGCTAAGAGAGCCGCCGAGGGCCAGTAAGATAAAATAGAATCATCGCTCGTCCAACTAGTTTTAAGCATTTTTGTCTAGTATGTATGTTTATAATGAATTGATAAATAAAAATTAATTAAAAAAAATAATGGATCCAATAAGGAGCTAAGTTTGCCAAAGCTGCTTTAGTTGCGGCAACCAGGTTAATGGGGTTGTCTAATCCAACACAGTTTGTGTGTCGAAGAGTGCATCGTTGGTTGAATGTTGTGTTTCAAGTATGCTCCTCTCACATCTGTGTCTGTCGAACGCAGCTTTGCAATGTACAAGGGGGCAGTGAAGGCTAATAGACAGTATTTTAGTTTTCATAACTTGCAAACTTATTTTCGTGATTTATTATGACTGAAATTATGTTCCTTTGTTTTTGTTAGGTTCTTTATTCTGGATTGTATTTTTTCCTTTTCTGTGAAATAAGCTTCAAAATATTAATGGTTTTCAATTGCATGGCTATGCGCAACGAACGTGTTTTTAAATGCATTAGAATCCGAGCCCTAGTCATGGCACATTTCAACAGAGTGCGTATGTGCCAGCAAAGCCGTAGAGGCTGCCCGATGCGTTATTCGACAAATAAACCTGCCCTATGAAATTTATGATTAAATAAAGAAAAATATCAATTTAATGTCTTAGTAGTGTGTGTTTCTATTTCATTGAAATTTAATTGTGGGGAACAATTTTTATCAAACCTCATACCTGGACAGTATTTGCCCTGCCTACTCAGTGGCAATCCTCTTCAGATCATTCGATTTACAACGAGGTTGTTTCACTGATAGTCAAGATCCTCCTTATTCCCTTATCCCTTATGTCACTATGTCAAGTTTGTACTAACTAAGTCACTTCATGTGACATTTAAGTGACTCATTGAATAGAAATTCGTCACGGTGGCATGTGTCCCGAATGTCTGCCTGAACGCCAACTTCTCTCAGCAACGCGACATGTTTCCAAACACGAGTACCATCAAAATTACACGCTCATATTGTCCACGAAATCACCTTCAGTCAAAACCTCTGATGCTTTAGGGATCCAGCTTTAAACTCGTAGAATTGGACTACGAACCAAGATCTGTGCAAGCCAAGACCACTGCAATTTCGAACAACATTCTAGGAAAACAAAAACACGGTTAAAGTAATGCGTGGCAGGTTATTACCTCCAGCATACAAAAGCAATAATAAATCAGAAAATGAAATGCATCCATCAATCAATTCGCTTTAATAACTACAACACAAAAATGCATCAGAATCCTCATGCAAATTAAACAAGTTTCCAGCGAATTAACTCCGCAATTTCATTCGCCCCTGAGCACACACCTGTAACCTAGAATTGCCTCTTGGGCCTGATATGGCCACATGAAAATTCAAATGAGTGGCTCTCATCTCGGAGACCGACTGAATGATACGCAATCGCATTTCGAATGACCGCACAGCAACCATCCATCCCGGGCATAGTTGATCAATTCAAATCAGTCAGTCATCCGATTGCAATTGGATTACATCATTGTCGGGCTTATGGGAGCGAATTGAGGGCCCGAACATGCATACCTGCAAATGTGGCAGCACTAAAAAGCTCCCCCGTCTGCCAAGTGGCAGCGGTCGTGTGCAAAGACCCTTCAATGTGCGGTAGTTGTCGTGCTGCCATGGAATTCGCAACCAATAGTCAGATCCATTCACCTCCGGCAACACAAGCATTTTAATGAAACCCTGCGCGCTCTGTCGTGTCAGTGTTCACGTGAATCGACTCGTGCAGTCGACGCTGGTGAAATGAATGGGCACATCCGGGCTGAGTTGTTCAAATGCGGCATTAAATTGCGCTCGGGATATCATGAAGCCGGCGGGCAAGAGTTGAGGGGACTCAGTCAATTTCAAGAATACACAATGGCTTCTAGGAATTTCAATTCGAACAATGGACGAAAGTCGATTGATTCGGGGCACAGCTGTTGTAGGTCTTCGGGTTAAGCCGATGATAATTTCCATAAATTCATCCACCGGTGTTCCAGTTCGAGGATATAAAATTGATATCCCTGAAGGGATGGGAGAGGCAGGTCACAAGGCAGGTCTGGATGCTTGCTCATGCAACGTCATCAGCAAGTTAAAAGAGGTGAACAGTGAGTAGAATAGTTCACTGTAGTATAGTCAGCAATTCTTGTTGGCAACAAACTTCTCTTAAGGGCTAGCTCACAAAACTTGACGACATCAGTTCACTCACAAGCAGCTGAGTTTAAGTAATTCCCCATTCCAACCTCACTATAAGTGAGGCACCTTCCTGCAACGTCTACTGTACCCAACAACACTGTGGTCGGAATGATGAATCCGAATGCCAATAAATTGAGGGCACTATCCAAAACATTTGTTGGCTTTTATATTCAAGACGTCTAGAGGCAACACCCCATTACCTGACCCAGATACGGTGCGTCCGGTCGAACAAGGGCTGATTCAATTGACTTGTAATTCTTCAATTGAGACACGTTCGTTCGCCTTGATGGCGATACCTTTCCATCGATGATAAAAGTAAGTAGATTTGGTCTTTATGCGGTATCAATTTACGGCATTCTATGGAATGATTGAATGTGAATGTGGGAGATTCAATTATTAAAGAGATGCCTTCGAACGTTTTGCTGAGGAAATCGGTAAATGGTTCCGATAGAAGTTTGATTGTAGGATTTACCTTTTTCATACCAAGATGCTGTGTGTCTCCCTTTATACAAACCACTGTATCATTTATAAAATAATCACAAAACCTTGTCTGTGTTTATAACAAATCACAAACCTTCTGTATATAAATATTGGGTTTATAATTTAATTCGTGCTATTTTTTTTCCAAATTTGAACGTTTATTTAAGAAAGCCTTGTACAAAAGTATTATTCAAAGTATTGCCCATCTGAAGCAATGACTTTTTCCCATTTTTCTGGCAATTTGTGGATCCCGTCCTAAAAGAACTGCGCCGGCTTGGCAGCCAAGGATGAATACAGCCAATTTTTTATATTCTGCTCGGATGTGAACCGTAATTGAGTGAGGGCGTTCTGCATCGACCGGAACAAA
Source organism: Eristalis tenax (assembly GCA_905231855.2). NCBI lineage: Eukaryota > Metazoa > Arthropoda > Insecta > Diptera > Syrphidae > Eristalis > Eristalis tenax. Next base: position 41,298,967 of record HG993127.1, read on the forward strand.
TGGTAGTCAGAAGAGGCAACGTCTGGGCTATAAGACGGGTGGGGTAAAACTTCCCATCCACTGTTTTCCAAATATTTCTTAACCGGAATAGCAACGTGGGGCCGAGCGTTGTCATGATGGAAAATTATTGCATATTGAAAATGTCTTCAAACGGATTAATTTTTTTCGGTAGCGTAGTCTATTGATGTTCTCACCCGGTTTTAGCAGTTCATAATACAGCACACCCTTCTAAACCCACCAAATACAGAGCATTGGACCCATGGATATTCGGCTTTCCCGTTGATTTAACTGGTTGGCCAAAACCACTTTTGGCACGTTCGCGAAGCTAGCGCATGTTCACCATAAACTTCCACAAAAATACGATGACTTTCGGCAGCAGTTTTCTTCATATAAAAGTAATGAAGAAGAACTCCCCGCAAAAACACTTTTTCAGTCAAATGGTCAACATATCTGAGTGAAAAAAAATTATTGTTATATATGTCAAATGAATGGCATGTACTGAAATTACTCACAATGACAGTAGCTTTCCAACGCATGTTCGAATGCAATAATACAAGTTATAGACCCAATATAATATTTTTAGAAGAATTCTCTGTGAAGACATCCATTTGAAGTTCAAAATCCTTTCAGACCTTTAGGAAAATATATAGTGTGTGTACATGGAAATATGTCTGTGGCAATAAGTTAAAACCGCTCATGTCTATTTTTGTTATTTTTCAATACAAGCGTTATAAGTTGTAAACATTTTGTTAAACAGTCGTTATTTCTTAAAATAAAAAGGTTCAGAAGCCAGGTCGATGAAATCAATTATCTTAACAGATGTTAACACAACTTTTTATTTTTCTAAGTAAAGAATGCATTACCGGTGAAAAGACATTTCAGTAGCTTAAGCCTTTGAAAAAATTACTTTCAAATGAATAAACATACTTATAGTAGCTTAACCCTTAAAGGCGCAGTGTATGGTAAAAGATGCAACCATTAACAAATTATTTCATCGTTCACTTTGACATTATTTACTTATGGCTTGCCAACTAAGCCTCATTGACCCAAAATGTGTCCACTGGATAAAAATAGAGCCATCGATTTTAAATTAAATTACTTATAAGGAAATATTTGATTTTTTTTAATTCTTAAAGAAATTTAAAAAATTTAATTTTTTTTTTTTTGATATCTGTATAGTCTATATCTACGATATACCCAGCTCATATAGTAGAGTGGTAAGTGGTTATATTTTTAAAGATACACTGGGTATTGCGGCCTATATTAAAATTTCTTTTAAGGAAAAAACTAACATGTGCATAAAAATGACATTCTATACTGTGACAACTACTGTGTCATGCGTGTGTCACAAACAATAAATCACCGAACGTTATTATTGTCCTTTCTTAACTACTTACATGCCTTCATCCAAGCAACACGCTCACTGATCGACGAACGTTTGATTATGCTGCCCTTCCGCAAATCAAACGTAAAGAGCGTATCTCGCTCTATAAACATTGTGTCGTTAGAACGGCATATCGGTCCATCGATCTACCTACTATCTACTATGTACATACATTCTCAGGACACTACTACACAACCCTACCTTTGGTGACAACAATTTTTGATGCATACAGAGGCCTCTCTGTCCATTGGTTTAAATGAGAATCCGGACCTCCAGGTTCGGCGATTTCTCACGGGGATAGCTTCAAAGCTGTGTAAAGAAAATCGCTAGTTCAGACCTTACGACCATCGTCAACGAAATAGGGACAATGATTTTAGATTCTGTACATGGAATGTAAGGACCCTCAACAGACCGAGTGCAACCATTCAAAACAGGACTAAGCGAGTGCTTCAGAATCATATGCATCAAGGCATTAGGCAACAGTAAGCTAATCTCCCTTTTTTAATAAGAACTAGAAAACTCGCAAAGCCTATTTTCATTCTGGTAACCCCAGTTGAAGGTCTAACCATGGAATGCCTCTGTAGAGCAGATGTAGATGGTTGCGACCACAGATTAACAACTACCTTAGGACCCCACCAAATGCTCAATCTGTGCCAGCTTGAGTTAATGCACAAAAGTGAATTTAAATTTATAATGCACATGTAATGTTGTCGTGACGAACGTTAGGTGGGTAGAAGTGGTGCTTCGATAGGAACCTATGTGCAGTTTCAACGCCACAATCCTGTTGCTGTAATTACTGACATACTTACTTAGGTGGCGCTACAGTTTAGGATGGACCTGGGCCTCTCAGCTAGCATGTTCATCACCTAGCTGCCGCCAACGGAGCACTCTAAAAGTGGTGGACCCCTTTAACTTGTTCTTGCCACCTAAGACGAGGTCTTCCTCTTCTGCATTTTGCCTCTCGGTTAGATTCGAAGACTCTGTGTTGTCCATTGTCTCTACATGCCCTAGCCATCTTAAGCGACCGTTGCGCTTCGTTTAATCTCGTATAGTTTATCTTTGAATCTACGCGTACAATGACCGTCGCCGCAAGACTAGGTGAGCAAATGGTATCTTGTATACTTTTTAAACAATATTTAAAATGTTTGATGCACTCATCATCTCACCTTTCGTCTCAGTCTCCGAATTCGATCCTTAAGCCCCGTCCTCCAACGCATTGTGCCCACCCACATTCACAGCGTCTGCCATCGTTTGAAAACATGTCACCATTTGAAAGGTTTTCACGTTGATCACCCATCAAAAATGCAAAACCCTATGACATCGAGAAACCCGTCGAATTCATATCTTCAGCGCTTTGATGCCATCCACTCAAATCTACCGGGAGAGTCGAAGTCTAATTTTATTTACGAGCCACGGACATCCTTTATGCGTATCCCCAACGTTCATGTGTGTGTATGCATGCTCTCCGTGGAATATCATTCACGTGAATCGGGGTGTGAATTGTGTGAAAAAAAAAAATCCCTTAGTGAACCACTAAATCGATGAAATTCCGGCGGTAGCGAATGGATTTCGATGGGATTACGTTTCAAAAATTAAAATGTTGGAGGGATTTTCCATTTGAATGCAAAAAATACTTAGCAGCCGTTGTTCGGGATGGAATAATGGACTGAGTTGTTTTTACCTTTCGGATCGACACTGCCAATGAATGGGAATGCAAATTGAACAGCTTACTTTCTAGCAGTGCATAGTGCGGGTTTTGGCGAGTGTTGCTGTATTAAGATGGATGGTGAAATGAATGGAAAAATAGTTTGGCTCTGAATTGGAATAGTTTCCCTCTCGCAAAAAAGACTACATAGCAAACTGGGGTCAGCGGATGGCCGAACCGATAATTCTGTGGGAATCTGACCCATTTGCATGCCTGCTAGCACTAGTGAACAAAGAGGATATTTGACAGTGGTCGCCTAACCGCATCGGCGGACCAGAGCTTTTCACATAAGTCTAAGTCGAATGCAAATGTGGTTGCTTTTCCGTTCAGTCATCAAAGAGGCAGCAGAATCTACATTCTCCTTTTTCCCACCACCGACAAGAATCTCATGGTATGGTATATAATGCGAGCAGCAGAAGCGTTCAAAGGAAAAACTCGAGCTCGAAGACAACGACAAGTCTAGTAAAGTTTGATTACTGCTGGCGTGCTGAGGTTGCTTTGGTGGAAAAGTCCGTACGCAGATTGTTGCATTTTTTCGATTTATCGATATGGCAACTCCATTTGCAGCTGTAGTCGACTGTCAGTGACTGAATGTTGACACGTGCTCTATACCGCCGGTGCAGTCATCTTCTTCTTGCGCATCTTAATCATAACAATTTTCTTTTCTGGGAATATGAGGCGGCCAAGTGTGCATTACCTTTGTCTTAAGTACTTTGGTAATTAAGCCATGGTTGTGACACCGACTAGTGACTCTAATGAAATGAAATGGCGTAAGTTTTGTGAACGATCGCATACGCAGAAACCGTACTGTACTTTGTAACTGACGTATATGATAAACAGCATTGGACCTAGGTCCGACCTCTGCGGGACACCGGGCGCGACGTTTCCTTCATCAATGACATCCTCCCCAATTTTATCTGTTACTTGGGTAGTTTCCAAACCATGCTACTATTCGACCGCGTATTCCAATACTATTCAGCTGTCTAAGAATTTGCTTGTGACTCAAAGTATCAAAGGCCTGGATAAATACGTTGATAAATACAACCACTGAGCTGTTGCTTTTGCCCAGGCTTTGGTATATCTCGTTTGCAGAGGTTCATAAGGCACCCAGCTGTTCAAAATTGAGTGGGTAATCAACTTAAAGACCGGAATCGCGAATGTATTTAAGTATCATTTCGAACAGGTACTTAGTGGGTGTGCCCAGTAGAGAGCGCAGCGAACCATCAAACTACCATTCTAGTCGATAGAGCAGTCCTGGCATTGACAGAGGAACAACAAAGTCGTAGGATCAGACGGTCGCAGCTCATCTGCAAAAGATAGATGAAATCTGGAGTGGAATATCAGGTGCATATACCCATCAACAAAATGGGCGAATAAAGACTCACTCTAGCAACACAAGAGCCATACCGGTAGATCCCGCTTTAACGTCGCGAAGTCTATAAGATCACGTTCAATGCGCTGTGTGCCCGGTTGTGTTTTAAAACTATTATGCACCGCTGTGGACGTCAAGTACAAGACTACAGTCCAACTAATCACACTTTGACAAACCCTACAGAGGGCAATCGAGTTTCAAGCCGCATCCGACAGCTTTAACTGACGTCGAATCGCAAAGAAGTCTCTCTCCCACATCTCGTCGTCCAGGTTGTGTTTCCCTCTGTTATCTGCCATGAAGCTCCTTGACCATCCCAGTTTTCACCGAAAACACAAATCACTACACACTACCTTCAACTGCACATCGTTATTCATTACCGTGGAACATTCCGAAGCGGTGCGGATCAAAATTAAATTTTCTCGGATTATTTTTCAGGTCTCGTCCCGCCCGGTTGCCTCAACCAATTAATTCCTCACACAGATCCCAGAAAGCATATCAAATTCATCGCAATGTCGAACGCATCGCTCTGTGTGGCAACGAGCACTACTTTCTTCAGCACTCCAGCTCTAAATTATGTTCACCCACCCCATGGACGGGGGCCCCTCCAGAACCAAGTAGAAAATAGGGTTAAGTATACATTTCGCTTCTACAGTCTTCACAACTCACATTCTTAAAATGGATGCAGTAACCTCTTGTTCTGCTATTTCCCTAGCTCAAGAATGCTTACAAACACCTCTCTTCAACTACCATCACCTCATCGAGGATCCCCGGGGCAGAGGAGCAACACAAAGGCAAAGTTATTAAGCAATTCAAGAAACTGCTGGCAATGTTAACAGTGTCAAGTGTCTTTGGACGGCTTCTCAGGCAAAACGGAACAACTTGGAACGGAAACAGAACTTCCACAAGGGTGCTCCGGCTCTCGCAGAATGATTGCGCGTACAGAACCGCACACGATGACGTCGCTTAAGGTAAATTAAAATCATACCCCTTCCGATGTTCATATTTCGCAGTAAACGACGAACGGTATTAATTAAACGTGGAAAAATCAATACCGGCAACCCGGGGACTACTTAAAGATACTTTGTTCCAATTAGGAAGAACTTAATTATTCATCTCGCGAATTTGGCAAAATGAAACCGAGCTGCGAGTTGCTCATGCTGGCGCATCCTGGACTTGATGGATGGGGGCGAAGTATGGTACCCTCATTCGGAATAAATTCACCGGATATTGCGATAAGGGCTCCGGAGTTTCACCAGCAGATTTCGTATTGATGGATCTGTGCGGGGTTATGAAGCAGAGTTCGTTTAAAATGGTGAGCTGGAGTATCATGATTCAAATCTTATACATTGTGGGTTAGGGAATTAATTTCAGCAACTTCTTTCAAGATGTTGCTTTTGTAATGTTTCTGGTCATTGATTCCAGATGGATCTTGTGTTAAAGTCAAGGCCTGGTTTTCAGGTTTTCACGTCAAGTGCTGGCGCATGAGTGCACAGCAGGTCTGGAATGATCCTGATCTTATGAGAGGTGAAATTGGTCTTTCAAATTATTATTCTGGTAGTCATTTGAATTTCTTCTTCTGAGCTGAATAATTTTATAATCCAAGGTTTGGATTGATAAATGAATGATCAAATAGGTGTGAGGCTCATTCGCGTTTGATGCCAAGTACACCGATACGAGTGCCTATCCATCCAACTGGTACTCCTAAATTATGTGCCTACATTGATTCGCTTTTCAAAATACCTCCTCATCACTCATTTTCTGTTCACAGTTGATTTGAGTGCTCCTGATCTTATCCGGGTTACACCTGTTTCGACAATTACCCGAGTGTCCGGGTACCCGGATAATGCTCACGAAACGTCGAACGATGTTCATCAAGAAAATTATTTTAGCTTCAAATAAATGTTAGAAATAAAGTGAGAAACACGGCAGTGCGCGAAGAACTCAAGATTGAGCAGCAGCTCCTTCCAACGTAGAGGGCTATGCTTTGGTAGTTTGGTCACGTGGCACGAATTTCCCCTTCATCACTACTTCCGAGGCGGGCGTCCATTAGGTAGGCGACCGCTTGGCAGACCCAGGACGAGGTGGTTGGACCAAGTTCAAAAACTCGCCTCGGTATGTCTGGGCACAACTTCTGATGAGTTTGAGTCGATGGCGGAGGATCGAGTTGCGTGGAGATATCTAGTGCGTGGTTTTTCCCCTCGACCCTTTTAGTGGAGCATGCGGGTCAGAAGATGATAATAGACTTAGACGTTGTTGCCAGGTAACTTTCTAAAGGGTGATTTTTTAACTGGCAACACTGATTTAAACAGCTGACGCACATTTCTTGTTTTGTTTCACTGTCAAACATCTTCAGTTTGGTCTATAATTTAACATGAATCGTCTTACAAACGAACAACGCTTGCAAAATTATTGAATTTTATTATCAAAATGCGTACTCTGTTAAGAAAGTTCAAATTTGTTCAAAATTCAAAAATTGTGTTCAGCGACGAAGCTCAATTTTGGCTCAATGGGTACGTAAATAAGCAGAATTTTCGATTTTGGAGTGAAGATCAGAAAGAAGCATTGCAAGAGCTGCCAATGCATCCAGAAAAAGTCACAGTTTGGTGCGGTTTATGGGCTGGTGGCATCATTGGACCGTACTTCTTCAAAGGCGATGCGAATCGTAACGTAACTGTGAATGGTGAGCGCTACCGTGAGATGATATCCAACTTTTTTTTGCCCAAAATGCAAGAGCTTGACTTGCATGACATGTGGTTTCAACAAGACGGTGCCACATGACACATGCCACACAGCACGCGCAACAATGCACTTATTGAGAGGCGAGGCGAGTTCGGTGAACATTTTATTTCACGTTCGGGCAAGTCAATTGGCCGCCTAGATCGTGCGATTTAACGCCTTTAGACTATTTTTTTGTGGGGCTATGTTAAAGCTCATGTCTATACAGACAAGCCCGCTTCAATTGACGCATTGGAAGACAACATTGAAGCATTTATTCTTGAGATACCGGCCGAAATGTTGGAAAGAGTATGCCAAAATTGGACTAAGCGGATGGACCATTTGAGGCGCAGTCAAGGTCAACATTTGCATGAAATAATCTTCAAACATTAAATTATATGGACCGTACTATCGATTCAAATAAAGATTTCATGCATTTTTCTGAATTTTAACTTTCCTATAGCTTTTAAAAAATCACCTTTATAATAATCAGTTTGGCACTGCCAGTAGAGGCCCAACGACTAGCTAATTCTCAGCAACCACTAATGTTGTTTGGGATATTATTCTTTCACACGTGGAAGAGGCCTACAATTTTATGCCGACTCCGAATGGCCAATTTGAGGTGATTTTTCTAGAAATATCAGTACATATCAGTTTGGACCGCATCGTAAGCGTGAATTAAATGGCACAAGAGTTTACTTACAGCAGTGAGTATTCATCAATACCATACGAACACATTTTCAATAATAGACCTTGAAGCCAAACACTTTTGTTTTACATTGTTCAACGACCACTTTAATTAACCCTTGTTTGTTGCGGACGAAAATATGTTTCGAAATGGCCATACAGCCGATTGCCACACAGTAAAGGTTAATCGACTCAAAATTAGAATATAAAAAGGGTGAATAATGTTCTAGGCGGAGTTTACCAAAACTTCACAAAAACCATATATAGGCCAATCCCAAAGATGTGTAAAGGCTTTTTTTGAAACTGGTAGATGCGCTAAGGCGTGAATCAGCGACAAACATTGAGGCTATGCTTATATTTTTTTCTGCATACAAAATCACATCCAAAGTGATTCACATTTTTTGCTGAAAGGTTGGCAAGGAAATACGGCAGATTTTTTAGTTACTGTGTGAGCAACATAAATACAGTAAACCAATTTACAGTTCTGTTTATTTAGTTGAAAGCGATCTGTCAATTCAACGTCGTTTTAGTGTCTCAGAGTCACGGTGTAACAGCAAATGTTTAACATTTTAGGCAAAAAGTAAATATAATCAAAACATACAAAATATAAAAATTTAAATTTAATTAAAAATTTATATTAATTTGAAATTAGATAGTGACATACATAGAGTGGCAGGAATAGGGTTAAAGAGGTAGGCAAACTTTTGTTGGTGTGTGTTACTTCGCTGAACCTTCTCCAGAATCTGAAAGAGTTGTATTTTGCTCCCTTTCTTATTTTTCAGAAGTGAGCCGTCTGTAGTGAAAATTCTCGTTTGCGTTAAGGTAGTAGTTTGTCTAGCAAACGTTATTACCGCCATCGATTTCGTCTAAGACATTCCAGGTGAACTCATGAGCTTGTCAATCAGTCTGAAATCGATTGATATACTTTTCAGACGGTTCAAGTTAATGATAAGGTCTTATGTCAAAGTCTGGACAACGGTTTTTTTTTTTCATGGTCTGTTCGCAACTGTTAATGGAACTTAAGACGTTTAGTTAAGCCCATTAATGACTTAAAATGGCTAATAGCTTGGCAAATGGACTTACATTTTCAGCAAACAGATTTTAAAGAGCTATACAGTCAAATGTATAGCTTAAATACCAGTGTTCCGCACAACTGTTATTCCCCTTGTTCCATCTATCACCAAGCTGCAAACAGTCCTTCCAATCACAAGCTATTATTTGAGGTATCGAGTTCAAAGAGAACTTTTAGAGCATTCAGATTCTCGGAGATAATTTGATTGCAGTGGAATATCCCCAACTTCCACATGCTTCTATGCCGACTAATTAAAAACTCATCCCAAAAGCAATTCCGCCTCAATCGGGAGTGAGAGTCCCGGCCCCAGGTTACATGATTTTGTGTTTGCCTTTGATCATATGCGGAAGCAACAAGGTTCATGAGAGCATCGATGCTGCCAAAATGGGCCTGCAACTACAATAAGTCAATCAGGAGCCCTCTCCAGCTACCGGGGTGCTTGTGCGTTTAAAATCAAAAAATCCTCACCCCACGACATGATGGTGACGATTTCGCCTGTCTGTCTGTGCTGTGGCAGCTTTAATCTCATTTCGGATTCTGATTAAAAATTCAATTTTCTCTTGAAGACTCACACACTCACACACAACTGTGTCGGTTGGCGCCTGTCGCCACCCCAGTCGTGGCTTAATTTCATGCAAAACATCTCGATTAATGATAAAGTTTTCAATTCCAAGATGCTGCCTAGGATACCGTCGACAACGACGGAGATGGATGTAATTATGTCCCGCCGACGACGGACAGTCTTACAGGCTAACAGAAATGAAAAGTTTCGCTCGACTAAACTCACATCAATAACGCTTAGCAGTGCCGTGCCGTCGGTCTATGCAGCAGCGATTAGTGGCTGTAGTCCTGTCCCAGGGATAATGGAACCTTCTGGTGGCCGATAATGAGCGCCAGTTTGTGCTCTGTGTGCTTAAGGTGGCAGAATCAATTTGGAAGGCTGCCCAAACTCTTATTAATTAGGAAGTTCCATGGCGGCACTTTGCACTTGTGGCAAAACATGAACCGATAAGGGTGAGAACAAAGGGTCGACGAAATCATGGATCCACAATAAAATATTTGTTTACAACTTTTGAATGACTTGGGGGCTGTGTCTTATTGAGTCTGGAAGGTTATGTTTTTGTTTTATTTTTGATAGGAAATGCGGGGAATTAATATGGATTGAACCCTTTTATATAGGTTTCTGAACAATTCTACTCACATTTTGGGTGACACGTGCCTCCGCTCGGCCTGACGTATCGATAGGGTGGTGACTGTGAAAGGGTTTCTTCCCACTTATCATCCGAATGGTTTCACATAGTTTAGTGGGAATTGAATGAGTGACTGATTTCAGATCCATTCAACCCATAAAACTTGGTTCTATGAGCATTTAAGAACTTCAAATGAGAATCTCTTTTCGAATTGGCAAATCATTAAATTTGAATGAGGGTATCGAAATTCGAAATGCTTAGCGTTTGTTTCAGACCCTTAAAGAGATAAATCATGAATTGAGGAAATGTGGGTCATCCGAGTGTTGAAGGAGCTCTTGTTAGTTATTCTGATATGCCGGTTTGGTGGTTGGTCGCGGGCACAGAAATCGAGCCACGCCTGTGTTCAAGTTACTTGATGACAACTGGTTAGAGAATTTTAATGCAAAATGATGCGTATACGCAAGAGTAATCTGAAATGTTGGATGGAAGTTGTTCAGAGAATATTTTAGGAACATGTAGTTTAGTCATGTTTTAGGTATATGGGTTGGGCGTCTTCCTCGGGGGCCGTGGGCTGATATAAAGGCTTCATGAGAGCAGGACATTCTAGGATTTTGACGCAGCGCATGGGAATTCCAGCATGTGTTCGAATTGGCATTTAACTATTTCTGGGACATAACTTAGAACTGCATTTGTCGATTTTATGAAACTTTGTATGGAAACATGGGTTGCCACACGTCCACTTTTAGGAGAACATGCTTTCCTTCTAACGCAGCGCCGAATGTTCTAAATTTAAAAGAAAAACAGAGACGTGGCCCCCCAGCAGCTAGCCTTCTCGTGGTGGAGGGCGGGCAAAACGTGTGAGGTGTACGAGTTTATTTTTATAAAGCCTAAGCCCGACTAACGAAATGCGACCCCCTCATGACACGAAGAACTGTGTAATGCCCACTTTGGTGTGCCTGGGCCCCATTTGGAGACAGACCTGAATGGTGGCAGTATGCGAGCGTCTGGTGGCCGGCCTGTCCTGCTCAGGCAGTGGGACGGGCTTAGGTTAGGTTAGGTTATAGTGGCTGGCTGCAGAAGGCAGTCACACTTCGGCCAAATAGGCCCGTTGTGGTACCAAGCAGAGTGATTCCCCGTAACAATTAAAACCAGTTGGTGCTTGTGACAGAGCGGTTTAGCTGGCTAATACTGACGCTTTTAAGCTCATTGGGGTTGTTGAAGTATTAGGCCCCTAGGTGTAAGTATCTACGAACTGCCAGCGCTCTACCCGAGCATAGTATGTGACCTGTGGTTTCAACCTCCTTTTCATCCATGCAGCTTCTACCGAAGTTAGTATAGGGGACCCCGAAACTACGGGCATGGGTGCCAATAGTGCAGTGCCCTGTTATGACGCCGGTGAGCGGCCTGAGTGATAGATATTAAGCGATGGCCATATTTCCTTTGTTTTAAGACAAGTTGTACCTTCTAGCCATTTACGATTAGTGATGTTGATTGTGTGGGACGGGCTTAGCCCGAAGGAACTACGAACAACCCGTCAGTGGCCTCTTGAACAAGAACTCGCCTGGTTACGCTTGGGCATAGCTCCCGATGACTTATAGTCGATGGCGGAGGATCGAGTTGAATGCCGATCTCTAGTGCGTGGCTTACCCCAACGACCCTAGTGAAGCATGCGGGTTAGAAGATGATGATGATGATGACAGACGTCTCTTTTCTCTGAAACAAAAAAAAAATGAAACAGATCTTATTTTGACTCCCATGTGTCAACCCTCTAAGTGTCAAACTGTTTTTTTTTTGAGTCCATGGACCTTTTTTTGAGTCCATGGATCTGGTACAAATGGGACAGATTCTTCTTAGAACACAATTTTTGTTTATATTTGCTGGTATGTAATTCCAATGATACAGCTTGCTTACGTACTAACTTCTTATGCTGGTGGAACGTGCTATTGCTGCCTTTCGTTGCAGATCTGACGCACGCTGCTTTTAATTGTCAGGACCAAGATCGCGATCACAATGTCTATACAAGTACGGCCTTCTCTCCTCTCAGGAGACCTCAATTCGAGTGCCCTCTTAGCTTAGGTTCAGGCGACTGGATGGCGCAGTTGGTTAAGTGCCTGCCCTTGGTTAGTGGGTCCCTGGTTCGAATCTCAGTGAAAGCAAAGTAAATACACTTTTATCTGGTTTTCAAATCTGGCCCAGTCATTTACCGTTGGGATCAAATTAACGCCATTATCACTGGAGTGGTCGATCGGTGTTAGTCGTCTGACTGTGGGTAGCACAATGGACCAACATGGTCTAAGTGAGCTGGTCAATTCACTAGCAGCAGCTTCTAGGGCCCTAGGGTAGTGTAGCACTACCTACCGTACGATGTAGCCGAGTTCAATCGACACGCCATATTTCCACCACCACCTCCATTTACCTTCCTCGAAGGCATGACAATATACTCGACTGAGAATTTGTTGTCGAAGGCACCAAGAATCAGACGAAGTGACAGTGAGAACAGTTGCGGGCGAAGTCAAATTTATGGGTTCTTTTCCTTCCATTTGGATACACCCTTAAGACTACGGATAGGGTTGCCCCTTTATTTGTAGAAGACAAGAACGATTATGCAAATGCGTGTAGTCAGCATCTCGTCGAGCATCTCCTAAAGCGGTTGTAGCAATAATGGAATGCTTTAAGCATGAACAAAGCCTACACTGTATATCGGCATCGACTACCCAAACCACAACCGTGCATTTACAAATGGCATTAACGTCCATTGAACCCCTTTAACCGCAAGTCCCCACAAGCACCGTAAATGCATGCCTTTTACGTCAAAGAACATAAATACCTCCAAGATGATATCACAAACGGTTTCTTTACACAACACGCCGTAATGTGATTCCCATCTGATTAAATTCTAACCACGTTACCGCAAATTTTCCATCCAACAGAAGATAGTCGAGCCGGTATCAACTTCCTACCTTCGCTGGCCGATAAGGCCAATGAACAAATAAACAAAAGGAAACAGAAAAAAAAACTCCAACGCAAACAAATTACACCCAATTTATGGCCTTCAAGCTGAAATTACAGAAATAAATCAAGAGTGCAGCCACCACCGCTCCTGCGGCGCGTCAGGTGAAGCCCATTAGTGAATTATATCGTGCGCACTGTGTCGCCTTCAACCTTTTCCCAGACTCTCACACCCACCCACCTACATTCCACACCGAATCCACCGAATCGAAGGAATCATTTTGCAAAAAATATGACTTTGGAAAGAGGCAGGATAAACTCCTAGACAATACCAGAATTATTTTCCAACCGATGAACCGCTGATTGAATTCCCTACATCCGTCAGTTTCCTGGCAGCCAGGGAGGGGCTGGATCACTGTCATGCTTTTGCAACGACCAAATGAAATTGCAATCTCTATTCAGTGGTGGGAGTTGGGGGCGGTGCCCACCAGCCCCAGGCGATAATAAAATTTAATTGAAACAAAAGTTTGTTGAGCTCTCGCACAAAGGACCGGAACCCCGCCCTCGATTGCGACGAGTACATTTGTCTTGCTTGTTGGTCCCAGGGCGAACATGGGATTCGATTAAAATGTGAAATTTCAATTCAATAGTTCTGATTGCTATTGCCACTGTGTTTGAGGCCACGCACAAGGATGCCAAGGAGCGACTGCAATGAGATTGGGATTGATTGGTGTTTTGATGTTTGTTTTCTTCCGTTGTGTGGCGATAACGTTTAATTAGTGTATCTTATGCAGCATTGTTGTGTTGTGGGAGGGCGTTTTGAAGAAGTTGCGGTTGTTGGGGGGCTGAGAGCGGTTGAAAGTGCGGGTAAGTCAAGGCCACAGCATAATTAATCAGTAACGCACTCGCAGCATACTGGTTTAATTAATGCCAGCTAATACTCAAGAATTAATCATTCTACACTCCTGTGCGAGAGTTCACTGTCACCTGGATGCGTAGGGATTCGAGGTGATGTTCTGTGATGAGGGTTCAAAATGGCGTTGGCTATCGGCGAGCCTCATTGGAACATTCGGATGCCAGACATTCTCTACTTTTCATGAAAGAGTGGTCTATTATACTTACTTATCAGGCCGACGACACTTGGATGGCCTGAGTCTGAGCAATTGCTGTCTTACATCGTTGAGGGTCCTAGGCACGTCATCAAGACCAAGCATCCGCGATAGGGGTCTATCATATTGCGGATAAATAAAAGGTGACATACTTAGAAAATGAACGTGTGAATACTGGGTCTTAGAGTCACAGCGACATGATGATGTTTTTAGGCATCCGTCAAGTCGCAGACTGAGGCAGACTGCGGACTATCTTTTGAAGGCTAGACAAACGACTCTTTTTTTTGTGGATTCAACATCATGAAATGATACAACATGAAGATGGAGAAAGGAAGAGGCGCCTGCATTTTCTCCGAATTGTTAAACATGCATTGCTCCAAAGTCGCAATTTGACCATTTTTTGAGGCCGCTGCGAGCCTAGAAACCACAGAATGACTCAGGCGACTATTTTATATTTTTTCACGAAACACATCGTTAAGTATCTCACAAGCAATAAGCTCAACACAAATTATGGGAAAATGCAACTAAATGACTGCAGCACACTTAAGCATGGTAAAACCTTAACCTTTTTTGCCACGAGATACCGCGTTGTACCACTGGTTTGGAGACGAAAACTCTTCGGGCTAGAGCAATGTTGTGCATGCGCTCTACATGGCCTAGCCATATTAGGCGTTGAATCCGCACACGCCTAGCTAGGCTCATGTCGCTGTACAACCCGTATAGTTTATCGTCTTATCCAAATGAAGAAGGGCTTCTAGATCTGCTTTTGAGACTGTTCAGTCTTCGGCGCCATAGAGCAGGTCAGGGATGATCAATGTCTTATATAATGTTAGTTTGGTCCTTCGAGAGAGGGATCTACTACTCAATTGCTTTTTGAGCAATAAAGGGGACAAATAAACAGGCATTGGCAAGAGCTATTCTGGGTTACATCTCGGTACTGATGTGTTTTGTACTGTTTACCGCAGAGCCGAAATAGAGGAAGTCCTGTCGTCGATATAGTGGGTCTTTTCTCGATGACAGTGTATACTTCGTTTTACCCTCGTTCTCCGCTAAGCCCATTTCGGGCGTCTCCATTTCAGTGTCAACAAAACGCTTTATTGACGGTTTGCTGTGTTCGACCAATCACGTCAATTCGCCTGCGTATGCTCGCAATTCCACGGACTTTTCGAAGAAAGCGCATCTTGTGTTGGTGTGTGCGTTTTGCACGACCTTCTCAAGATTTGTGTTGAAAACGTCACATGACAGCGCGTCGCCTTATGTAACACCTGTTTTGACATTGAAGGTCTCGGTGAGTTCATTCTCGACCTTAACGGGTAACCGAAAATCCTCCATCGTCATCCTGCTCAGACTAACGAGTTTGTCAGGAATATCAAAACTAGACATGGCTTTGTATAGCTCGTCTCTATGCACCATCTATGCACCATCAGATTATCCACGAATCGTTTCAGGTGCTCACACAAAACAGCAGAGAAGATCTTGTAAGCGATGTTTGAAAGACTTATCCCTCGATATTTGGCGCAGTCATAGGGGGTCCTTTCTTATGGATCGGGCTAATTGTAAGTCAAGTGAGCAAATGTTTGTTTTTTCTTTTATTTTCAAAATTACTTCGGTACGTGTTAGGGGGAAAAAGAGTTGTTGCAGGACGATCCACGCCGCGTTTAAAAAGGGAACATGTCTCCAAAAAGAGGGCGCATGGCAACCCTGCATTATACATGACAGGATATAGTCCTTATTTCATTCAAACTACCTCCCAACAAGTTATCTAAATAGCCATACTAAGTGATTCCCAACTCCTGATCACCACTGTACACGCATGTACTAGCAAAGGTATGCATATTTTTGATGGGTAACTTTCTTGTGTAGGCAAACGTGTGTGTCTGTGATTTTAATTACATTTCCACCCGCAAAGTCTGAGATTAATTATTTAATGTCTGGCCATGAGTTACCCGAATTAATAAATAAAATTGGTTTTGAAGTCACTTAAGGGGAAGGAGCTTGATAAATGGAATATGTTATCCATTATTATGTTAACAGGGTTTTCATTAGGTGCTTAAAGCATCCAAGCATTGTATCGTGCGCCCATGGTTCAGACAATTCCGAAATATCTGCAAATGTATGCGTGTGCTGGAGAAGTTAATCAGAGACTTATAGACAGAAATAAACAATTAGGCACACTTTCTGAGGGAATTTTGTTATTTCGTGCAATCATGCAGAATTCTTTATCTCTTCTATTTCGAAAGGACGGCGGTCTTTTCATTCATCGCTTTGAGTGGAAATTTGGTCCAATCAATCGAAAATTAATAAATCTTCTCTTCAACCTGAATCGAAATGTCTGCCACAGTCTCTAGCAATATTTTTCTATTCAATCACAGTGCTTCGGCTTTCATTTGTTCAGACAGTCATGAGCAAATTGATTTTTTCAATCGATTCAATTCCGTTCCCAGATTAAATATACGTCTCTTTCTCTTTCGCTCTGACAGCACTGATTGATAGTCGGGAGTCTCGATTCTCGGATTTCAGTCCGCGAGACAATGTCTTCAACAAAAATGTACTAACTAGTTGGGTTATATCCCAAGTGCTTCATTTTCATCCACCATACACACATGGTGCCATGAAGACTAAAAGCCACATGATATTAATTATATTCTACCCTTCTGACCGTTTGTCCACGCATAGGAATTGTAAATAATCGACTAATTGACTACTCCCCAGTATACACACCACTCCTCGCAATCATTGAGCCAACAAAGGCAGTCAGTATTTGCTTCTGCCAATCCTAACAATAGGACACGGCATCGACGTCATTGTGATGTCCCGCAATCGAACAGAAGAAAAATCTGACTTAGATCGATGCTACAGATATATCCGACGCTCATCGCCACTGCAGCGACATTCTCTCCTTTCTCCCTGTGCCGCTGCATGCAGTGCTTGTTGAGCATTCTTGATGTTGCCACTTGTCAGAGAAAAAGTTATTCAAACTCAAGGATACACATTTTTGACATTTGATAAATCCATTGACGATACAGTCAGGAATGTGCTTCCAATTTCATCTCGGCTACGGCGGGTGGTGCCTTCCTCCCGCAGCGCAACTACAATCGTGCCCGCCCCACGCTCTGAATGGACTGTCATATCTACAGAGGAAACAAAAGCAGAAAAATCACCCTACTCTGAGAGCAATGCTGGAAGCAGTTGTGTTTGACGGCGAATAGTTGCACGTCCTTGACATTTTGTGGCTTTTGCGGTGGCAACTGCGTGAAGCAAAACAATAAACTACTGTCTTGTGTTCTGCGTTTTGACAAGCAATTCTCTTACTTACATTTTTCAGATGTTTAGTTGGAGTTTAAGGAAAATTTAAAAAAAACAAATAACAGTGTAAACGAACCCTTTAAGTAATTGGCACATGACGTATTATTCGCGGAACATTATTTTGACAGCTGTCATTATATTTGACATAAAAGCAGTGTAGACCATTGTAAACGAACCCTTTAAGTAATTGACACATGTCGTATTATCCGCGGAACATTATTTTGAGAGCTGTCATTTATTTGACATGAAAGCAGTGTATACCAGTGTAAACGAACCCTTAATGTAATTGACACATGACGAATTATTCGCGGAACATTATTTCCGGTGACAGCTATCATTACATTTGACATGAAAGCAGTGTTGTCGAAAGTTCGACTATAGGATCAAAAGGACTACTCCTCCTTTCTGATTCTTACTACCATTTTTTTCGCAACATTGTTAAGAAACATTAATTTTATCATTTAGCTAAAGCTTCACTTAGAGTTGCAATTCCAGTCCGTACAAATACATACATTTTTTGTCATATGTTAAGACCTTTTATAAAACTATTCTACATAATTGTCGATTAACTCTTTGAGCTAATTCCGCAGCGAGTTAATTTCGACGACAGTATGTAAAACGCTATACAAGGCCCTAGTCCCAAAAATATAAGAGAGAGCATGCCTGATTTGATCGGGCAAGAAGAAGGCAAATTAAAGCCAAACCATTATTTCTAATATGTTAGATATACATAGAAGAGTTTTGGTTAGAGAGCTTTAACTCAGGATTTCGCCAGGGCAGTTTAATACTGCACCTTGCCTTTCTCTCTTTGCAGCGGAACGAGTTTTTCTCAACTTTTCCCAGGAAAAGATAAAAAGCGGAACAAGTTAAGCGTGATTTATGGGTAATTATGGGCTGAAATTAAGAAATACTGTTAGATAGAGTAAAATTTCCAAGCAAAAATTTCAAGCGCAATTATGGGCTGAAATTAAAAAATACTGTTAGATAGAAAAAGAGTTTCACCACATCACTGAAGGCATTTATTTCCAGCAACCATAACTTGTAGGCCACACATCCTCATGGAATGTCATTAAAATGTCAAACTAACATTTTAATTGATAACATATTCCATTTATCAAGCTCCTTCCCCTTAAGTGACTTCAAAACCAATTTTATTTATTAATTCGGTTAACTCATGGCCAGAGAATGTCATTAAAATGTCAGTTTGACATTTTCCAATTCACTTCCCAATTGTATTTGTTCCTAAGTAAGTTTTTTTAAAACTAACTTAATTCTATGTGAGTCGGCCAACATGGTCAACTGTCTCGCCGTTTGGGATAAGTGCAGGGAAAAGTGCAGTTCTTTGGCACACTCTCTCCTGTCCCGAGCAGAGATTGCTCTACTAAACCGGAGGAGATCCTCGTGGCTGCGAGCGACATCCGGCTCCAATTTGAGTCGCCTGTCCACTGTTCGGTGTACGACAAGGAAGATCAGAGGGCATACCTCCGTGTATTAGGCCAATTTTATCGAGATAGAGGAATGCTTCAGGCGGAACAAGGCCGTTGAGACGCACTCTTTCATGGTACGAGTACATAGTGTTTGGGTAGCAGGCCCCAAAGTTCAGACTGTTCTAAATTATCTATCCTGTTCAAGTTTGCCTCATTGTACAGGACCTTGTTAGGAGAGTACTTCTTGTACTCAGACTCGGGTTTACGATACAAACGGAGAGAGGACCGAATGCATTATCTCTCGAACAACCTCTTCTTTTCCATCTGGGAAGGACTCACGTTGAACCACTATGCACAGCCGTAGACCATAATTGGTCTAATGAGAGCCTTTTAGCAGATTACCTTCACCCTGCTATCAAGTTGGCTGCTGAAAAACAACCTCCTTGCCGCCCTTCGCTTTTCTGGCTTTCGTCAGAGCAATATCTATATGTTTATCAAAATACAGATATTGAGCAAGCCAAATGCCGAGATGACTAACTACACTTTTCACAGACAAAGTCAGTCCCACGGGTCAACTATGCCAAACTAGCACCAGTTTTGGCGCGTTTCCAAGAGTTGTCCAATTTGACAGGTTTTACTATATGTCTACATAATTACATTCTACAGATTATATTCTGTCAATTGAACGCGTTCTCCTATAGTTATTGTTCTCTTCAGTAAAGTCCCGCGCACCCTTTCCCAGAAGTTGAACGGTGCGCCGACTCAACTTAACACTCAACGCAGACATTTGTTCCTGTGCATGGATATATCATACAAGCACACTGCTTACTTCCAGTCCACTTTGAAGTTGGGGTCTGACCTGATGTGTGGCGGTTTACTGCAATTTTTGCGCTAAACACTTCCGTATATTTGGCTGGGCTTTATTCTTTGAAACTCTTGGTCTAGCGCCGCTAAACTAGCTAACTGAGAGGAAGTGCCACAAACTCAGTTTAATATATATCCGCAGCATATAGTAAGAATATGAACAATATCGAACTTTGCTTACAAAAACCTCCTGCATGCTCATACAAGAGTTATGGAAACACTGCTATATCTTACAAAATTGAAATGGAAGCTGGCAGGCTAGAAGAGATGAAGAGACAGGGCTTACAAACTTGTCAAAAATAGGAAAGAATTCCTATAAAATGAACTTACATAGAATCTTCCAAAACAAGAAAATACGAATGACGGCAAGACGGCCCGAATACCTATTAAGGATCCAGCGAACACAACTTAAATTGGAGGCTTGGACCCAAAACTGGTAGAACGGTTTACAGTTGTGTTGAACACGAAATTCCGATCTTACTGTTTGGACATGATACAATTATTCGCTTTTACATATAAATGGCACAGAATGCTAGTAAGTGTCCACGCATTTCTTTTGCGCATCGTTGAAAGTTTTCCAATCCAAACCTTACAGCTTTCGGAAGTTATATTGGAAACTCAAAGGATTCGAAAGGTGTCGCGAATAGAAACAAACACCACAATATGTGGATATCTTCCGATGCAAAAATAAGCGACTTGACACATCTACCAACCTGGCATCACACGATATCACCCCCTGAAGTTATGGAAATGATTTTAGATCGATTTTAAAACATATTTCTAACGACGAAAATAAAGCAAAAACATGAATCGAAATTAAGTCCAGTTCATGACCCAAAATCAACCATTGTGCGTCGGTGCGGCAATTGAAGAAGATACGAAAAGTGATTGAGGACAAGAATCGATTTATTGGTCGTCATTTAAGAGAAAGCGTCACGCTCAATTGGTATGCAATTAAGGAGTTTGTCTACCGCAGACTGTTCAAACTCTCCAAATAACCTCGTAGTAGAGATCCCACGTAGGATCGCCCCTGCTTCAGTTTGCCTACACACCTTGGATCGGAGCTCCTGACTCGAAAGACCAAAATCATGTTATGCGAATCCGTCAATTTACCAGGACGGACGATAAGAAAAAAATCTGAACTTGTACCAATTTGTATCAATTTTTAGAATTGTACCAATTTTTACTGTCTTTGAAAAACAAAAGTCTGAGTCGGTGAAAAAGACATCACCGCGGACTATATAATCTGCACAATACAGCAGTATGTGTTGTCTCGAAAGCAATCATCTGTTAATTGAACGGGGACAACTGACATGGATAACAATGCTCCAGCTGAGAGGGACTTTGAAATCGAGCCTCCTGGTTTGAAAAGTAGTTGGTGGCAATTATAAAGACCAAGTGCTGAAGTCAAATCGCTTGGCTTTTGGGGTAGCATTCACTTCTGAGACAGAAAGTATGTTTAGGGCCTCCATGGTCTGGTACATTGCAGCTAGACAACTTTTTGTACGTCTCTCTTGGAAGGCGATGTCTTGATGGCTAATTTTCCGGCTGTCGCCATTGTTATTCAGCATTAGCTCATGGGCAGACCCTCCATAAATAAGCGCATTAGCTTCAAGCGAACTTGATAAAGTTGATACCCAAAAATTGGCTTCAAATTAATTCGAGGGGTTGTCGCTTATACACTTTATGGCCAAGAGCTTTCCAATAACTACTCATTTAAGAAGTTATTTACTCTCACTCATGCAGTTGAGATTGATCAGACATCATCCAATGTTTGAACACATATACTCCATTCACTGAAAGAGACAGAGCACTGCATTAAATTCCAATCGAAAGTCACAAAATGCAGTCACAACGCAGTCCGCTACGCTCGATTTCGAATTGAAGCAAAAAAAATGTTCGATAAAGTTCAGACTTCCAAATGAAACAAGAGCAAATTTTATTGAATCACAAGAATGCCGAAGAAATCAGATCACAAAAGAAGGATGCCCTTCGTTGGGCGTCAGTTGTTCGATCTCTGCTCATTTTTCCTATTGCTTAACTTTATTCCAAAATCATTTGCTTCAAAGCATTTTCCAAAACGAAAACTTCTGACATTAGTTCACATTTCAGTTTTCATCGTAGTTTCAATACAATTTGATATAAAATCGCAGAATTTCTTCATCCAAACTTTCCTTAGCAGACTTCCTCTCAAACTTTGCACGCCCATTAGCACTTTTCCCTGAGTCAATTAAGAACTCTTTCAAGTGGTAAATGTTCGTCTTGACGTCAAAATCTCATCACAATCTTGTTAGATTGAGAACCGCCTCATGGCTTGATGTTGCAAATTGATTAAAGATGCCAGAGGACACTCTTCAATTGAGATTTCAGAATTTTCCATTCGATCGATGACTTTCAGGGGTTTCCTGCTGAGGAAAATGACTTTGAGTGTTTTGCGAACGATGTCGTTACAAAGTTTGGAAATGACTTCGGGGACGGCATTGAACGGAGGCCCCCGCAAAAAAAGGGATCTCCACAAGGTATTTTTAAATTGATTATCGTACCATATTGCTGGACAATCATTTATTGTTGCCATTTCAGATATTCCTTCATTCTCTTCTTCTGTTGACTGCTGTGTTGAAGCAGCAGGCAATGAATGGAGGGTAGACGGAGAATGGTTCACTTAAGCGTTGAATTAGCTCCACAAATGTTGACGATAAAAGCAATTGCCTCTGCCGGTGTAGTTGATACGGAGAGGATATTAAACTTTAGTGAAGCTTTATGAATAAATATTGAGATAAGCAGGTCCTGGTTGTGATGAATGCAACAATGGATGGAAAATATTACTCAGGCAAGGATAATGAATATGGAAGTGGGTGTAATAAGGACGAAGATAATTAAGCAAAAGTGGCATGGAAATTTGGGAAAAAAAAGTCTTCTTCTTCGCAAGAGCGGGTTATGCAAATTATGTCATTATGACTAGGCGTTTGCATAGAGGATAGGCAATGCACATGGGAAGAGCGGGGAAGTTTATATTTTCAAAGTAGTTCTCACATAAAACTATTTAACTTCTCAGGCGAGCGACCCATGGAGGGCCTGAACATGAGCTTTCCTCGAGTCCGGAGGGTGCTGCTTTCGTTCATCAAGACCAAGTTGACTGGAGTCCGCGATCTTTATACTGAAGATTCGGTTTCAAAGGCCTTTTTGGATGGATATGGCCCACGAGCTTTTGCCATCAGGGCCATGTCTACAGTTGGTCTTACTTGGAAACAAGTAGTTTCTTCCTATACCTTCCTAATTCCTATACCAGATTCTAGCACACTAGATCGCTTCTTTTTTACCGGTCCAACAGTTGAATGCCGTGAGACATTGCATATGTACACGTCATTTCAGAAGATGCACCTAGAAGAACGATGTAAGACCGCAGGCAGTTTAAATGGCTTGGCATGTTCGTAGCTAAATTCTCCGGAGTGCGGGCTAGATCACGCGTATTACTTCCAAAGGGTAGATTTCTTATTCCCTCTTTGAAAGTTCATCAGCTTCATTATGACCATTATATCATGATCATGCGACTAGTGTCGACGTGATATCATGCTTTCATATCCCCCAAATGGCAAGCACAAAACCAGAAGTTGCTGCACGTGCTAGGCCCAGTTCCATTTCGGGCTATCGCGACACTCACATAATTATGGATTTGCTTTAATCCGGCATGGCTTTCGCGTGAACGTTATGATGGCATCGCGTCAAGAACGCAGATAATGCTTCCCTCAAATGCTTCCTCAATAACACTGTCACCCTACTGCGGTCCGTTGCCCAAACGTTTACATGATGTTTATCAAATGGGAACAGCTAACTGGTTGAAAAGTCTTACATCCTCAGAGGAGTGTATCTTGATCAAGCAGATCGAATACAGCTCATTTGTAAGTGAAAATAAAGTGTCTGTCGAAAGGGAAAATGTAAAGTGAATCAAATCCACTTAGACTAAGGAGGATGAGACCCTCTCCAGTCTACAACTTAGAAGATAATCAGCAAATGTGGTCCCAAAGAGAGCATGCTCAGAATCCAAGACGAATCAAATTCAAGGCGAAGTCCTCAGCAAGCAACCACACTCGCAGTAGAAATGAAACACCCCGCCACAAACATCAGCAGCCCCCTTATAGACAACTTTTAATGCTGACTTAATGCGTTCTCTATTTCTTTTCCAATCAATATCCTGTCCATGAATTATCTATGCGCATATGGTCACAAGTCAAGGGATATCCCCGACACATCACTAATCAAATTCAGTTCGATTGATGTGTGTGACTTCAAAGAGTTTATTTTTGACATTTTCCCGGGCAACTCCTCGGTACAACTTAATTTCAAAAATACATCAGTTGAACCGAGATAGCCGATCTATCGATCGATACGGACCTCCCGCCCCTCGCGCATTATACGAGGTCACACTCGTCCTTCCATCGATACAACGACGACGATGACATGAAGGTCAAAGTAAATGAAACCATCTGACTCAAGGGAAATTTATTTTTATCTCCAAAGACACTGGATGTCCTTTCAGGGATTCAACTGCATACAGATGTCCATCCCGACATGGATGGTAGTATGCAAACGTTCATTGTTTTGATAGCAATTAGACAGAGAGTCCGAATGAAATGTGAGTCGGGGCCATTTCCGACTCCGTTCATTTATTTCAATTAGGCAAAGGCCAAGGGACAACCGACACCACACGAGCGCACGAGCGATTATGAGATGCCGCCAGGAGTCCGTGATCATCAGATAGTCTTTTATTTAACTAAAGAGGTTTCCTGAGTTGAAATTGCTGAGCCTCCCATTTAAAGCGTCGCGTGTGTGCGCTTTCAAGAAAGTTGGTTTGGGGGTAGGGATCAAGCTCAACCGTAATCAGCGTGTGTCTATCGCTCGATATGCGTGCGGATGTGACGCACATAGTGTGAAGTTGGCTGGAGGCCAATAAAATCGCCTCTTATCGATTGGTAATTGCTACGCAGTGGGAATAGCCGGAAAATTGATTTCGAGTAGAACACATGAGTGAACCGCATGATCAGATTTGAAGGCAATCCCTCGAAGTAACTGTATTTGATGTTTGCAAAACCACTGAAAACTAGTGGGTAAGCAGCTCGGTTAGTTGGAGCCCTGCTAAGCTCCTGCTGGTGAGGCAAGCAAAAGAACAATTGAAGTGGGTGTGTGAACCGCATGACCACGGAGGTCATCCCTGATTTCAATTATGATACGACATGGCAACCGCAGGATTAGATATTTTCCCAGTCCCCTTAACCGAAACTGAAACATAACTTTTGGTCTCAGCAACAACTTGCTGGGTGTGCGCTCTGGGGTTTGAGTCCGTCGTATGTGCATGTTTTGTTCTGCAAGGAATGTGTCCATGGGGTTCTCCAAGAAATATTCCGCCCCCTGGTAAATGGCCACAATGAAGGAGACCAAAGTTCAAATTAATTCCCGACGAACCCTTAACCGAGCTTATCATGGAGTTTGAAGTCTTATCAAAGTAGATAAACGCAACAATGTGCCTGATGCACAATGCACATTTGAGTATTTCAAAGCATTTTATGGTTGAATGAAGCCAATTATGCGAAGAACGTTGTGTGTAGAACGCCAGCACCGCGCCCAGCATCATCTCAGGGAGTCTCAGGGAGGAATGTCAAGTCACCGAATCGGTGTGCAGAAAATACATCGGAATTGTAATCTCCGAAACAAATGGGGGAAGATAATTGGATGATTTCTCTCACAGAAAGGAAGCAGCTAAGATGGGTCTTGTTGTGAACGAGGGTACGAAGGTACGCCTGTCACCATAAAGGTCTAGACATTAGACTCCGGACAGTGGTCAGAGTAATAACATTACCGCTGCATTAATCGAACGAAGGTATTGTCATTCGCTGAAGAACAAATTTCACTCTCGAGCGACCGAGCCAACATAATAACATACCTTTGTTATGCTGAATGGAGCAGAAGCATTGGACATTATCAAACCGGCGCCCGGAGATTCTTGGTCGCTTCGAGGGAAAAGTGCTTCCGAATATTTTCGGACAGTATGCACAGATGGTGGAAGAGCTTTACGGGGTTGTACATCGACCTGATTTAATATTGGGTCTATAACTTAATATTTCGTGCGGTTTTTTTTTTCAAAATTTGAACGTTTATTTAAGAAAAACATGTACAATAGTTTTATTCAATGTATTGTCCATCTGAAGCAATGACTTTTTCCCATCTTTCTGACAATTTGTGGATCCCATTCCAAAAGAACTGCGCCGGCTTGGCAGCCAAGAATGAATCAATCAAAATGATATTCTGCTCTGATGTGAACCGTATGTCAGTGAGGGCGTTCTGCATCGACCGGACCAAATGTTAGTTAGAAGGGGCGAGGAACTTCCAATCCACTGTTTTCCAAATAGTTCTTAACCGGAATAGCAGCGTGTGGCCGAGAGTTGTCATGATTGACAATTATTGCCTCGTCTCTGGTCGCATATTCCGGGCGTTTTTCGGCCACTGATCTCTTCAAACGGATTAATTGTGTTCGGTAGCGTTGTCCATTGATGGTTTCACCCGGTTCTAGCAGCTCATAATACAGCACACCCTTCTGATTCCACCAAATACAGAGCATTACCTTCGCGCCATGGATATTCGGCTTTGTCGTTGATTTGGCTGGTTGGCCAAGCCAAAATCACCTTAAATCGTGCGAACCACTTTTGGCACGTTCGCTCAGCTAGCGCATGTTCACCATAAATTTCCAACAAAATACGATGACTTTCGGCAGCAGTTTTCTTCATATTTAAGTAATGAAGAAGAACTCCCCGCAAAAACACCTTTTCAGGCACAAAGGTCGACATATTTGAGTGAAATTTGAAAATTATTGTTGTTTACCCTTCAAATGAATGGCATACACTGAAATGACGTACAATAACTAGCTTTCCAAAGCATGTTCCAATGGAATAATACAAGTTACGCCATCTCTTAGCAAACCGCACGAATTAAGTGATACACCCAATATTTCAATTACCATTGTAATAAAAAAGTCTCCCTGTCTGTTCGACTTCACTTCTTTGACGGACTTCACTTCAAATTAACTTAACTTAAAAATAATGAGGGTTTGCATTTGCTTGCTTTAAATTATGAGTAGACTGTTTGCTAGAGAGTTACATTTTACTTATTAATGTACAACGCTTCCTACAAATTGCTGTAGCTGTCGTCGCATATTTGACTTCCACGTCGGGTCAAGTCCACGTTGAATTGCCGAGAAGAATACATTTTATAATACGTATACACCTGTCTTACACAAGTGACAATCCTGACAGACGAAACAATATAAATTTCGCCATTCACAATCCGCATCCCATTGTGGGTCCCCCGTGGACAAGCACACAGCAAGAGTGTTAGCTGTGGAAACCAGGGCCACCCATGTGCCACCCATATCTCAATATCTTTATACGCCAAAAACGTTTCCCACAAACGAGATATTTTAATGGAATATTTTTTACTTAGCGCGGCCACTACATATCGCAACAACTGAAAAACGTAGCAAACTCGCCCAATGATTGCGAATGTCCATCACGTGACTTCACACACCTGATTCCAGGATTCAATTTGAATCCGATCTAAGCCGCTGCCGAACCGTACATCAAAACAGAAATACAAACATTCATGACTCATGAGTCAATTTCCGTTCAAAAATAATGACCTTCATTGCTTTCATCAAAACTGTTCAGCTCAGTTGACCGCAAAATCATTTCCCAATGGCAAACATGGCTCCCTCTGCTTCCGTTTTCGTCCCTTTCCATTTGTAGGGAGTCTAATGAATAAATTAATCGGAAGCCGTTTTTGCATTAAAGTCCCACATGGCCATAGGTATGCTCTCGCTGGGTTAAGTTAAATTCAAATTAACTTTTTATACGGCTGGCAGTGACACGCTCGTGTGGGTTTCCAATTTTTGTTGGCCATCGTATTCCTTATTGGCCATTTTTAGATTTTGGATACACGTTTTTGATACAGAGCCTGTTTAGGCGATGCGGTTTGCTCGAAACGCAAATGTCACAGTACAGTGATTTGTGGCGATGAATAATTTTATAATTAAATCTATTTTTTCCTCAGAATGCTTTTCTTTTTTGACGGCCATTTGGTACAGTGGAGGAGGGAATTGATTGAATACATTTCTAAAATTTATTGTTTAAGGTTGGTAGCGGAATCGAAGACAGCTTTCGAATCTTATCTAGAGGGAATGCTAATAGAGATTTTCTTCTTCAAGCTAACTCAGGGTAGTAGGCGGTCGGTGTCGGTGCGGAGGAAGTTATATTCGCTTAAATTGGTTGAGGGGCCGAAAGTGAGTTCGGACCAAAGTTGACATGCTTAGAGTCTTAGGGCAGTGTTGGCTGCTACATGTTTGCTGAAAATTTCGAGAGGGGGCAGTGTGAAGGAGTATGTTATGTACATCCGACGAAGGTCAAATGTAAGACTACCTACCTCCTAAATTTAGACAGGAAGGTTATCAGTAGGGTAATAGAGGTGCTACCTGGTCACACTTTCTTAGGAAACCATGCCAGAAGGCACTTGGGCACCTTATAGTGATTTCTGCACAAGCTGCATGGATGGAGAAGAAGAAGACGAAACGATATGACATTACCTCGGAACATGCCCCGCAATGGCTATGGCTATGGTAGCCCCTTAACCCACGCCACAAATCACACGTGATCTGTTTAAGACTGAACGCTGAAAAGCCAAACATTAGAGGCCAGTTCAACCCTTCATAACGGTTACTTGTCGACTCCTAGTTCTTATTTTCGTCTTTCAAGTAAAATTGCGGGACGCATAGAAACAAAAATGTGGACGAATTGATTAAAATTCACTCCAAGCCCTTCTCGAAAGCACCGCCTGTCATGATCATAACTCGCTCCATGATTCGAACGCGAACTGCTGCTATGAAGCACTTTCAACTGCTCGATTTCGATTATAACCTCCCCCCGCCATACAGCCACAAGGCGTTTTAATATCAGGCCTGCCAGGGTTCACCCTTGCGGCGGGCTTTCGTTGCCACTTTCAATTAAGAAGTCTTGCAAATTGCCTGAACACACGACATAACAGGACATGCTGCTTTAACACCTCACAACATGTGTCTTCAAGTGGTTCGTGAAAAGAAACAAAGAACGTCTCATAAATCGAAAGGAAGCACATAAAATCCAAAATTTCTTGAAGCACGCGAACCCTTCTCCTATTCACAACACCACACGACCGCACTCTGCCGCCTGTTGAGCAAATTTGTCAATAAATGACTAATCGTGATTGTTATCCGCCTACCTTCAAGGAAGTCATAATCCGTTTGGTAATTAATTTGCTTCCGACGTACTTCCGCACATCTCAGCTGCAGGTCTTCATGTTGGGTCCCGCAGTGCAGGCTAATGAATGGATTATTTGGTCGTAGCAATATCTGGGGAATTACCCTCAATCATTGCCTGCCACTAATTTTGGGATACATGCAGATTAACCTTTCCCCCCAGATAAGCGGGTAATTAAACCAATGACAGACGATATATGTACATCGGGATCTACAGAAATGTGTAAATTGCTCAACAGACAATGGCTCCAATTGCTCCTTCCCGGGAATTGCATTTTCCTTTGTAGACGTCCATTTCTTTTGTCTGAATTCGCATGCTGATACCATGAAATTCCGGCACTTTAAAGTCACACTACGTCCTGCACAGGACTGCAGAGTGCTCCTCAGTCGCATGTAAGGCGACCAACAAAATGTTGATGTGGAGCTAACTGCTCTGTGCCTTCCTCCTCGCCACCAACAAACGCCCCGTTTCCCAACATGCAACGTTAAAGAAATTCGTTTGTTCTTGAAGTTCAGTCTCCTTCCAACCGACAAACGAGATAGGAAAAGAACACACGCTCGCATGTCAGGAAAACATCTCTCTTTCGCCCCCGAAGGCATTGATAAATTCGAAAATCCGTTTACTTACCGTTATAGGAGGAGGACCCTTTCTTGCACATCGGGAAGAGTGGAAAAATGAAACAAAATCATTTGACTTTGTCAGGAAACCAGTAAGCGATGCTGAACATTTGTTCGATTTAAGCACACAAAAAAAAAAAAAGACGTCCAAAGACTTTCAAACGGCAAACACTGTGAAGGTTGTGGAATGCGACTTTGGGGTTAGTTGTTCTTTACGATTTGCACAAACTTTGGTTATCCTTGTGCAGGATTATTCAATGGAGTGAAGTAGATACTTTGACTGCTCTGCATGGCTTTGGGAAATAAGCATATTTTAAAAGGCTACTATGGACGGAGGAGATTGTGCTGAGAACTTGTGTATTTGGTAATCTATATGAAAAGTTTTTTTTATGACTTAAGGACATTCACTTGTGTCTCTAACTTTATAAATACGGTATTCTTGGCTAAGGGGCCGATCTCCGGCCTGACCATATTTAAAATTTCTTAACACCAGCTTTTCGGCTTTACAAGCGGGGACAGTACTGTTAACCATATTTTTGTTTCAGTTCTGCCTTATGTAAATCTTTAAAACCTTGAAAAGTTAAAACGCTTTGCAAATTAAGTAAGAGTCGACAGCTCGAAACTGCACTACATTCGTCATTCTTTTTTCCAAACAAGTGTGTCAAATGAGCAAATCTCAATCACCTCAAAATTATATGCTCACTTTGTAGCATCCTTCAAGCTGAAACTAGCTGTTAAGGAAGCTCTGTTCTGGCCTAAGAGTAAAGTTATATCAAGCACAGATATCATCATCTGTTCCGATAGCCATGCAGCGGTCGAATCTCTGAACTCAGTCACTTTCAACTCCAAGACGCTGAAATACTTGGCCATCTCGTTAAAAGATACCCACCTTAATTGCCGTCCAACTAATGTGGGTGCCAGGCCGCTGTGACATTCCAGAGAATTGCAAAGCGGACGAACTCGCTGGAAAGAGCACAATTTCGACTACTTTTTTTGTGTGGACACCCACTCTCCATCTGCTAAGACTGGAAACACTAGATCCCAGATGGGCAACTGGCACAGGATGCCTCAAACAACTCTGGCCTACGATCGATCCTAAGCGATCGCTTAATCCGAAAAAATGAATTGGAATTCTCTTCCACTCGACTAGGCTTTCCTTGCAATGACTTCTGCAGAAGCTGTAGGGACCATTGAGCAAATGCTGTGCAGCTTCAGTACTCACTCTTCCCTCAGATTTAAGCATCTCGGCGCCCACTACTTCGATAACCTCGCTGAACTAAGCAACATAAGAGTCAGATATCTACTGCGCTCTATTTAAAGCGCTAATTGGTTTGCAGAGTAGGTGTACAAAGATCGTGGTGGTAGTCGAATGGGCCTATGTTGGCCTAAGTATGGCAGCTCTCTTCAAGTGCAGCAGTCAGCCACTTCAACCTAACCTAACATGATATACTCAGTTCTCTATTCGTATGGAACCACTTGAGCAAGGCGTGCAAAAATAAAATCTGCCCGTCTCACTCAAACGTTTCTCTAGAATTTGATAATTTCTTAGAGATGTTGTCTTATGGACATTTTTGAGTGACACATGCTGATTTTGGACCAAGCTCCAAATCTCGCCTGGTTACGATTGGGCATAACTCCCGCTGAGTTAGAGTCGGTGCCTGGAGATCTCTCGCGTGTGGTTTATTCCCGCGACACCGTTAGCCAATCAAGCGGGTCAGAAAATGATGGTGATTATGATCATCATCATTTTGTTGCCAGAAGAAGAAATAAAGATAAGCTTCACTGAACTCGGATCCCTCTTCCCAGATGATATGAAATTCAGAGCAGAACGAGTAAGTTTATGGATATACTCGTACTTTTAAACTCTAGTCACTCACTAGAGAGTACATTCTTCATTTTGCCATTTTCATGGTCGTGAAATTGAAATTAATAAAAAAGAGCAGACGTCAGAATATAGCTCGTGGTGTATTGGCGACTTAAATAATACGGGTCCACACTAACTTCATTTTCACGACTTCCCTTCTCGAGCAGCAGATTTGTGGCATCCGATTAGGCATAAGGTTTCGGATACAGAACAATATCCGCAGGAGTGAAAAATGGAAATGATCATAAAGGTTCCTTAATCCCGATGTTAACGTACGGCTTCCAAATAGCACATCAGCACCCCATCCCAGAAGGACCAACATGGACACACGGACTTGAACAACCCGATGGCTTACATCGGCCATTGTGGGACATACAAAATAAACAATGAACTGACAACAATAATAAACATTAAATTAGACAAATTACATCAGTTGGGCCCCTACATTGTTGAGTCAGCACCCTAACCTTAAGATTGTAAGTCTAGTTGTAGTCTCAAATGTAAAAATAATTTTCCGTTCAAATAAATTTGTAAGTCGCCTGAAATCGCTATTATTTCAGCAGCACTGATTTACGAACATTTTTGAATTCGATTTACTCTAACGCATTATCACTAGGCTGACGATGTTTGTTTACTTTCACATCGGATAGTGGGCCTTCACTTGATGACACAATCTAGAGACTGAGACACAGACACACAAAGTGAGGGTCAGAATAAATTCAGCAAACACTTAACCCCTTAGCAACACTGAACATTGCTGAATTGAAAGTTGAGAAATTTGATAGCTTCCTATACTTAGGACGTGTGGTCTCTCGGACTCTCGGACGTGTTCTACAGAAACGGGAAGGCTAAAGCTGTACTCGGAATGCTATCCACGATATGTAAGAGTAATGTTATCAGCTTGAGAAGCAAGCTGCAACTGTTCCCTCCATCGTGGAATCGGGGCTGCTTTCAGGATGCAGTACCTGGAAGGTGTATACCATAACCACATGGAGTCTATAGTCTTTCGTAAACAAATTTTTAAGTAAAAACCCCTAGCTTTTTTGCCCCAATAACATATAAACAACACTATGCAAAGGAGGAAAATGACAGTGTATTGGATAAATCCTACGACGCGAAGGCAGCTCCATTACGACGAACGCCATGCAGTGGTATCCGCTTACACAGGGAGGCAGAAAGGCGGCAGAACGCTCTTGGCAAACGAGATCGCGCGATATGACGACTTGAGCTTACAGTGCATAGTGAATGATTGGGATGAGATGCAGAATGGAAAACAATCGGTGCTGTCTCCAGTACGACGAGAAGGAGAAAGGTTCTCAGCTAGTGTTTAAGATTATCCTAAAATAAATGTTTGATAAGTGAATTTGTGCATTTTGTTTCCTTTCATAATTATAATTTCTTCATCAACTGTTTTCTTTGGAACAGTCTTCCAGCCCCCCTAGGGGTTGACTGAGACAAGGATGTAAGTCTCCTTTAAGGCCATATGAGATCTATCTTCCTTTTTCACATGTTTCATATCCTCCCTCTTATTCTCTTAATCTTCTGTCACATATCACGGTGACACGTTTGTACTAATTGTTGTGTGACTAATTGAATACAAATTTGTCACAGTGACATGTGAGACGCGAATGGGGGGGATTAAATTGGAGTCTTTTTTGGAATGACACACCAATTTTTTGGCAAAGGATCTTACACGGCATGGGTGCAAGTAACATGTATGTACATTACATGAATTATTTGTACCGCTCATGTTTTGGGTTTTTCAAACAGAGATGGACTAGAGGAAAGGTATCACGATGAAATGTTCAAAATATAGCTGCAAGCGGCGGTATAATTCAATTTTTCAATCAATTGTTTGAAGCTGGTGTATTTCTCTATTTTCTCATTAGACTCAAGAAACATGTGGAAAAAATTGTAGTCAAATTTGAAATGATGAAATGTTACTTACAAGGATGTTGTTGGTTACTTACAAGGTTCACGCAACTCCACTTTCTTTTATAAGAACGCATTTAGCGATTGGGTATAGACCCATATTGGAAAATCACCTGCAGTGAACAGAACGCAGAGATGTGTTGAACAGAAAAAATGTAAACCACGAGGGCATGGTGTTTCAGACCGTGACGACCAGAAAGTGCTTCAACAAGTGTCTGTCGCAAGACAGAATAACACTTTCACAGCTCTAATTATCGAGAAATGAGCCTCTTATACGTCCCATATAAAACCACCTCTGCCGTTTTCCGGAAACTATAATCTGACGCTGAATAATTTGATATGCCTTCACGAGTTCGGTTTCTACCAAATCCTTACCTAAGATTGAAAGAACTGCAGGTCGACACTCACTAGATATTTCTCGATTTCTAGACCACGTGTGTTATTTGTGGGTTAAGTAACTTTTGCACTGATAGTCACATATGCCATAAAATGGCGACGGAGTCCACAAAGCTAAGTTTAGTTTTTTACATCCCGCCAAACGAGTGGGCTTTTGTAGGATGGCAATGGACAGTTAAACATGTTCATCACGATAATGAGATCACCGATGCTATTAGTCTCTAAAAAGTATTAAGACAATGTGACGCCCTGATATACGAATTTTTTCAACACTCTTCTATAGTTCTTGAGAAGATAGTGTAGTGTAGTGCAAATACAAGACGAGATATTCCAAAAGTCCGTACATTGGCGGCGTAACATTGACGTACATAATTGGCAGAGGAATGAGGAGTCTACTGGCATTGAATCGGAGGCAGCCAGAATGGGCTCGTGCCAATCGCAGTTCATTTGTGCTCAAGGAGTAGTAGAGCCCGCTTTCAAGAAACCAAATTGACTGACCATTCCTGTTCGCTCATATGGCGCAAAGACATGGACAATCGCAGGAGCTGATGAAGAGTCTTACTTGGTCCTGTTTAAGTTGACGTGCTGACGTGCTGTGGAGCGCATGGTCAATGCTGCTCCAGCCCCAAGAGGAGCACCTGCGGGACAACCAAATTGGGAGGCAGCTGGCAAGAGAAGATGCTTGTTGATTGAGGTCTAAGTTCATCGCAAGCTGGCCCCACAGCTAAGAACATATAGAAATGGCTTCATAAACTTCACTGTTTCTCTGCTGAGAGAAATATGTTTAACACCAATATAACTAAAGATTAATGCTTTCATTGTTTGAATGTAAATTCAGCAGTTTTTTATTAAATTGTACTCCATTTTCTCCACACTGAAGTCTAGGGAATCACGTTTCAGCATTAACCGAAAAGAGGAAATCCTTTAAAGCGCATTTCATAGAACCCCCAACAAAACACAGTTGCCAATGTGAGTAAATATTGTGTGCTTCCTTTCAGCCGCATTTCCGCAAGCAACCAGAGCATGTGTTTACTCAAAGAAAAAACAACGCCACCACGAATCCTGCGACTTTCAACATCAATTCAACATTCTGAACATGTTTTTGTTATTCGCATCCATTGTACCTCAGTCTCTCTCGTGTAGCACAAATAACTTCATCAATAATGAGAGCACACATGTTTTGACTTGGTTTCCGCGCCGATTCCGTGCCTAAGCGCCCACTAAAGTGTGAAAATATTCTACAATACTGAGAGCATTCAGTAACACAACACGGACCATTCAATTGAGTATCAATTTCCTCCCACGACGCTTGATAATGCTTCTGTTGGTGTACGCTCTCTATGCTTTAAAGCGAATCCCATGGCAACGCCAACGGAGTGGGAAGTAATCGCTGAAACAGCACCAAGATGGATCCCACACGTGTTACATCGATAAATTAATCAGATAAATAGATACAAATGCGTGGATGTCCTGGGGAGACTGAGCCGACAGGCAACCGCACATGAATGCGTCGAGATAACAAAGATGTGTAAATACTCTGCTGGAATATGCGAATATTGTGATGTAAGATTTATTTCTGTCCCACGATTGCGTCGAAAATTAGGGGTGTTTGGTTTGAAAGCAACGACTTGAAGAGAACTTGATTTTATCTGGTTGGAGGTGTAGGAATCGCTGGTTGAATTGAATTCTAACCGAATTCGGCGATTCCGGTGCTGAAATATTCTGGGAACGCTTGATTTTCTTGAATCAACAGAACATCGAACTGAATGTGTTCTTCTTGGGGTGACAATTTGGGTTTGAACAATTTCTTTACAGTTATCCTACCCGGCACTTTGTCAGTGACTCGATAATGGCCACATGGAACTACGATTTTTTCCACTTATTTCTTGAGTCAAATCAGAAAATAAAAAAAAAATACAACGGCTTCAAACAATTGATTGAAGAATTTAATTATTCAGCCGTTGGCAGCTATATTTTGAACATTTCATCGTCATACCTTTTCTCTAGGGCATCTTTGTTTAAAAACCCAAAACATGCAGGCACGTTACATATAATTCATATACTTGTGACTTGCACCAAGGCCGTGTAAGATCCTTTGCAAAAAAATTGGCGTGTCATTCCAAAAAAGACTCCAATTTAATCCCCCCCCATTCGCGTCTCACATGTCACTGTGACAAATTTGTATTCAATTAGTCACTTAAATGTCCCATAATGTGACTAGGATAGTACAAACTTGTCACCGTGATATGTGACAGAAGATTAAGAGAATAAGAGGGAGGATATGAAACATGTGAAAAAGGAAGATAGATCTCCAAGTATTTGCTGGATTTACTTGTCAACTCTTTGGTCCCAGCAAAAAAATTTGCGGCTCCGCTTGTGCAACTCGCCGCTTGATTATGTTTTTTTTTTTTTTTTTTGCAGAAGTTGGATACCAGAAAGCAGTAGGAAAAGATCACGACGTTGGTGTAACACAATCCTCTTTCAGTGTGTATTGGACATTGTGGGAGCAAAACTTTGTCCGCAAGGGATATCATGGACAACGTCGGACGAACAACAAAAAAATTTCTCAAAATGTTATTCCAGTTATAAGATATCCGGTATTATAGGCATTAATCACCATCTTCAAAAAAACACCTTTTCTATAAGAGAAAAAGGAAATGTAGCATAAATGTTTTACATCGCGGTCAGGTACAGTTTCCGCTGATTCTGATGTTCATTGTTGTTGGCAGCTCTGCTTGGTCGTCCTTATGTTTGTGGTGGTTTTTCAGCGGTACTGGTATTGACATGGGTGCAGATCCTGTATTATGGCTGTCTGATGTGCTCATTCTATTGCCTCTATCCGGCTATGTGTGCCAAATTTTTGAATTCCTGTCCGTAATACGGGAATTGCACTTTTTCACAAAAGGACTTTTCTTCAAACAAATTTATAATAGGCGAACAGAAAGAGGGAATTATTTCGGGTGAAATGCTGTTCGGGCGGGATTTAAAAAAGGCCAATCATGTTTATGGATCCGGCTGCTTCAGATCCAAATGCGCGTATTAAGCACCTAACTGATGCATTTTGCTATACGGCTGTGACTAAAGAAGCCTTTATAATAGGCGAACAGAAAGAGGGAATTATTTCGGGTGAAATGCTGTTCGGGCGAGATTCGTAAAAAAGCCGATCATGTTTATGGATCCGCCTGCTTCAGATCCAAACGCGCGTATTAAGCACCTAACTAAGGCATTCTGGTATACAACTGTGACTAAAGAAGCCTGCTTCGACTTCATCGCATTACAAGGCTGTGTCATTCATTTAAAGAGCTAGTGAGGAAACTTCGATGACAGAATTTTTGCCTGCCTTGACACAAGAAATGCATGTAAGAGATTGATAGATGTTCTTCTCGATTGCATGGCAGTTGAAGAGGACAGCATTGTTTTTTTTTATGTGAGGCACTCCACCGATCCACAAAGAGTCAACACGAAACCACATGTCCAGCCTCTCGTTGGGTCCGCATACCGGAACACATCTCCGCAAGCCCCTCCTCAATGGAGCAGTGCCTGTGTTATGGTTGTCGACGACTTTCTGATAACTGCTGACATTCAATTCAATATGACGTTGTTGCGGTGGAGCCCAGTAAACCACGACACGCCAATCGCAGACTCCCCCTTTGATGTTATTAACCTTTCCATTCACTCCGCTGCCGTCGATGCCCACACCGGAATGACTGAGCGCCCTCATTTTTTCCGTAATTAACTCAAGCGTGGTCTGTATTCTCCATATTTAACCACATTCCGGGGATATCAGGTAAAATGTTAATTTATTTATTTATTTATTTTTTGTTGCTGTTCGTCCCCACGTTCTATTTTATTCCTGCTGTTTATCATTCCGTTATTATTATTATGACAACCATGGCAGTTTTTTGAAGTAAAATCAATACACCCTTGGCGACCGACAATTCCCAGTTTCCAACGTTCCGTGCGCGCCACATGACCGATGATTATTGTTCGCCACACGTCCAGGCACATGACGTGAGGGTGTATTCTTTTGTTGATATTTATCGATAAATTAATTATTTTTAGACGTAGAGCGAGCGGCGATGTCACAGGTTGATGTCATTTCAATAAGACCCTGGCCTGCAAGTGGGTGGTTGGAGTGGGCGTAGGTATGAGAGGAATTTCGTTTTCATTTCAGGGCACCGGAAATTGTATAAATTCGATGGCATTCCACTTGAAATTGGGTTTGTGTAATTTAGACCGAATTCGGCCTACGAAGAGGGTGCTATGGAGTCATAAACGGACTTCAAAGCCAATTTCCAATGATAGCGAGATAGCCCGTGTATTGATGGCCATTTTATCTATGCGCAGGATGCGGAATGTGTGCGGCGATAAATGATCTGAGAAATTTTCTAATAAGTAAAGTGCTGTCGCGGTCGTTCAATGTGGTTTCGATAGACTTCGACGTGGGTCCCAGTGGGAGTGTAAATGAGGGAATGATTTGACTGAGGGGTAGGTGGAGGTTGGAGGAGTATTAGACAAGCATGAAGTGTGTACATCTGATGGAGGAGTTCAAGACTTTTGACATTTTCTTATTAATGAGGACAATGCATTTTTGTTACACAATCTTATCGACATTTATCACACAGTAGCCATCGCTCATGCACTTCTGATCGACTGCGCTGCACTGTGGGGCAGAATGGGCAAAAAGAGGAACAAAACATATATATCCCAAGGACGGGGAGTTCTATCGAATTGGGAATAGTCTCATTCGATTCTCATTCGAACTTGGTTCTTATCACTTTATGTCCACAGTTGGATACACTTAGCAATACAATTTATAGGAACGTTTGGTATAAGCTTTTCCATCTGAAATTATGGCAAACACAGAAAGCTGCCGACCACCATCAGATATCACCATCTTTGTTGACAGCCAGGCTGCAAATGAAGTCAATGGGATTGCGATGAGATCATGTTATGAAACACACTTAGTTCCTCGGTCACCACAAGGTCAAACTATGCTGAGTCCAGGGTCACAGCTCAATAGCAGGGAACTAAAGAGCGGACGAATTGGAAACAGAAGAGCTTGAAATAGACACACATCATTACAACCACCGACCAGTGCTTTATGCCAGACCATACGCCATAAAATACGAAAAGAAGCCAACTCGTCGTGGCTTGCAAGCAATGACTGCAACACGGTTACGACTAAATCAACATGGCCAGAGCTCAATAGCGGCAAAACAAAGATGCTTCTGGCGTTGGTCCGTAAATCGATTCGTGTGCTCGTCAAAGTGATCACTGGACACTGCCCCATGGGAGCAATGCCAAGAAGCTGGGGTGAGGAGGAAGAGACCGAAACCATCCAACATCTGGTGTGAATCGATCGAATACTACCCACCTCTCCAGAATCAGCGTTCAGCCCCTCTGGGCCAAAGATTTTTCACAGAGATCGCACACTTGGCGAATGCAGACCTATCGGATCTTCTAAGATTCGTAAAGAGCACGCGGTTGTTTTAGGTTGTTTAAGTTGTAGAAGGATAGCTTAACAAGAAGTGTACTCCACAAATAACTGGATTCACAATGGCAGGGATTCACTAAGGCCTCCGAGTGGAAGCCATATTCAGTCATCACACTCCCTTTCTAATGCCTACCCTAACCTAACCTTGGAATAAGCTTTGCCGGGAACTCGACGAAGATTTCTTTAGGACAAGCCAACATGTACACAGTCTAGGGACGATAAACTCCCTTTTTCTCTGTAATACTTCATTGCAGTGATATTTTATAAATATTTGGGAATGTTTACTTTTTATTTTTTATTTTCCTTAATTTCTGGATTAGCAAAAAATCAAGTACAATTTTCTTCGATAAAGACGAAGGCGCAAGCCAGGAGGGTAAAAATGTGAATACTGTTTATTGTCCTGATACTGTCACAGTAGTTTTTTTTTTTTACTTTGGTGTCAAAGGTGCGCCAAGTTCTGTAAACTGATGGAACCCAATTCCTCTCCTATGGGCCACAGATGGCTGCTTCTGAGCTATTGCTTCCTTTAGGCGGTCTAATTGTTGACACCAAAGGTCCGAATCAAGAAATTTCACAGAAATCGTCGAGTCTGACCGTCTTGTAAGCACTGTTCCGATTTCTCAGGAGCTAAACATTACAAAATTAACCGGTTGGAACCATTTGAACAAAGCTGGATACAAGAAGCTCGATGTATGGGTGCCACACGAAATAACGCCAAGGAAGATTGCACGGCCTCTCCACTGGACATGAGTAGCTCTCTCGATGCCCTGTTTATGAACTTGATATGAAAAAGATGATGAAGAACCTCAACCAACTTGGCTTGCGACACTGGAGGCAGCTAGCCAGAGACTGTACTAGTTTACGAGGCTTGCTGTATGAGGACTAGGTTCACCCGGACTGCAGCGCCAAATACAGAAGAAGAAGAAGAAAAGCTGTTTTTTGGGACTTTGGAAGGAAATAAAGTAATCCTCTCGGAAGTCTGTTGAACGCGCAGTGGCATAAACTGTATCCTAATCAGATGCAGAGGCTCTTGGTCTCTTCGAGAGAAGGGGCATCAGCCTAGTAAAGGTGGACCCCAGCCGGCTTGGTGTGCGAAACTGGAGATAGCCGCCTACAGATCGGAACTGACAGCGAAGGAGAGCAAAGTACATTGGGTAGGATGACATACTCTGCGAATAGCACAAAGGACTAGGCGTTATCAGTAGTGTAGTGTATTCGCAACACTGCGGTAGAGCGTGGGAAGTGCTCTTGGATATTTCATAATACTCATGCCGTGCATTTGGCTCTTATCTTTGTTGTCTCCCCCTGCAACAGTACATGGTAACACTGTTCAGAATGCAGCTGCTAGACATCAACAACCATCCTAACGAGGAAATCAGGGAATCTTAAAAACACGGACAACGCTACCTCAAGGCGTTAAATCTGATAAATGAGTAGAACTTTCCAACGACGTCGAACAACGAGTTGCATGGATTCTACCAGAGCAGCAATAGCAATCACCATTGGGGCTAAGTCGGCTAACACATCACCACCCCATTCCAAGAGGACGATGGAACCACCATGGACACACGGACTTGAACTACCCGATGTAGGACCCGATGTAGGACATACAAAATAAACAATAAACCGAGAATAATAATAAACATTAAACAAAGTACATCAGATGGGCGCCTATTGTTGAGCCAACACCCTAACCTTAAGATTGTAAGTCTAATTGTAATCTCAATTCTAAAAATAATTTTCCGTTTAATTAAATTTTTAAATCGAAAAAAAGCTAGTGGAGGCACAAAAATCCTGTAGGAACTGGATGAATCTTCGCGTGTGGGAGAATCTTGATTTTACTGCATAGCATGAGCTCTGTTCAAAGGTTGGACATGAGATTTGACGTTTTCCTATATGTGCACGATTTTGTTTGAATGAAGTGGTAAATATTGAGGGTAAAACCTACATTCGTAAAAATGTAATTTTTTGGCATTATTTTTCAGTGAGATCTACGTTGTTGATTGGTGGTTGGTTGTCCGCTTCTTGATCTTGACGCTCTCGCAGCCAACGTTAAAGTGAAGCGACGTGGCATATCTTGCCCACGAAATAAAATATCGCGGATGGTGTAAATTTGTGGTTGAAATGTCGGGCAGAAATATGTCCTGTGGAGACGGTGTGTTATTGCCGAACTTCCATCTGCGAATCGCTACGATAACATCAAGAAAAGTCTGTCGTTGTCGAATAGCGGAGAGTCAGAAAGGTATTGCCGTGTATTTGCTGGGATGGGCAGGTGAAAATTCTTCATTCAGACCTCTCAGTTTTCCGCTGGTATGAGGGCGAGAGGGTAAAAGATCAAAAAAAATAACATGAAAATAACAGAAAATAATCCAACAAAACGGCACACATTTGACCTAAATTGGACTACTCAGTTTTACTTGGGTTGACAGCTAGGCAAACCAGCTTGTCGTGGATGTGAGGCTTTGTTATGTGATTCTTCGTCATGTGTGTCTTTGTCATGTGAGGCGTTGAAATGAATCGTTGCCATGTGAGTTTTACTCGGGTTGACAGTAAGGCAAACCAGCTTGTCGTGGATGTGAGGCGTTGCGCTGTGAGGCTTTGTCATGTGAGGCTTTATCATGTGAAGACCAGCTTGTATTTGATGTTGCAGTCAATCAAATGATGGCAGAAACAAAACCAAATTAATTCTTAAATTTCGAGAATTTTTTCCTGCACCGCAAATTAACTGAATTCCTGAAAACCTTTCTCGGGTCTATCAGTGAACTGAATTGTAAAATCAGTGGATTCTTCAATTACTTATTGAATTTATTCATTTAATGCTGTTCAAACAAAACAGCCCAGTTGTCGGATTGAATATTAAAATCGGTTGGTAATGCGTAATGTTGGAAATGGTTCTCGAGCGAGTCATTGCCTGACCGCACAACCGATGGTCTCCATTATTCAACGTTCAGAACTATTATTCAGATGACCATGAACTGCAGGCATCTGGTCTTCACTCGCGGCGGTTGTCCACAGTAGCCCCACGAAAAAATGCATGTAATGATGTACAGAATATTCACTGAACAACGAGAAAGAACTGTTTTATTTATCAGCAATGTGCAGTTGATTCAACTCGCAAACTCAATTTCCAGTCACACCCTGTATCCGGAAATTCCTCAGAATGAATTGCCAATCAACGGATTTACGCTGCGATTAGTGTTATTTCCGTCCGCCTTCGCAAATATTTCCCCACATCCGGTTGACAACAAAACAAAATCCACGCCCACGAAACCGAAAACCACGTATTTATGTGCGAGTATCTCATCAATCAGTTGCATCGTTTCATTTCATTGCGCAATTTATTAAATTGTGACACGTAATTGAGAGACAAGCCATCCCAGCAAAAAACCACCCGCCTCACGTTTACCGGTGTTAGTCGATTGTGGCGACGATGCACGACGCACGACGCACAGTGAATGCTGACAGGACACTTCTGCGACCACATCGGTGATCGTGAGAGGATGTAGGGAAGAGGGCTGCTAGTGAATTCACCAGCACACTTAGCCTACCTGAGAGGATGTAAAAATTCAGGGTTTTCAAAATTTCAATTTACCTCAACGTGTCGGAGGAATTCGAAACAAATTATCTCAGCGACATGCCGCGGGCGGCGCTATATGAACGCTAGTTCAAAGGCAACTTGATTTATGCCCCCGCGAAGTGCGTGA
This sequence comes from Eristalis tenax, assembly GCA_905231855.2. Taxonomy (NCBI): domain Eukaryota; kingdom Metazoa; phylum Arthropoda; class Insecta; order Diptera; family Syrphidae; genus Eristalis; species Eristalis tenax. The sequence continues at coordinate 41,342,092 of HG993127.1, forward strand.
ATTTAGTGCGGCTCCTGCAAGGATTTGCTTGTTACCTACAGCATTTCCTTGTTCGCATCGACAGGGCGTATGCTGTATTGCTTCATTTTCCCCTTTTGTCTTCCCTCAGAATCCCCTTGTGAAGGGAGAATAAACCGAATGAACGGCCATAAATTACGATGGGATTTGCGCGAAGATTTGTTCATTCAAGGAGCGAATTTAAAGGTAAAAATATACGTGTGTGCGTTGAATTTTGTATTTTTATATCGGCTGGAGTAAACATTCGCTAAAGATGCAAAGTATCCATTGTAATGCTGCGAATATTAATTCTGTCATCCTGTCAGAAGCACTTGAAGAGGATATCTGGGCGAACATTATGACAAGTGTAGAACGGGGGTCAGGCCGCATAAATAAATGTGGTATTTGAAATGTCAATTGAAAAGAAATGGTGAGTCCATAATGCGGGTTTTTCTTTTAGTACTTTGGTCGCATCATGAGATTTTATTTCTTTTGCAGGGGATTCCATGGACTCACAGACTGGTCCCGTTTGCTTGCCCAATTCAGTGTTTATGAAGCGGATTTTCAGCTTTTTTGGCAGCAAAAGAAGGCGAAGAAATGGTGGTTGGATGTGAAAATATTTTTTTTTTTTAGCAAAGAGAATATGCCAGCAGCTTTTGCTTCAAAGCAGTGGAGACTGCCGTGGCGTACTGGGAAGGAGCAGCTACTGTGTCACTGGGGATGTCTTGTTCAAATCCCGTATTTTCCAAGGTTCACAATTCACGGCTTCACCTCTGTGGCAACTCAAAATGCTCGCCGTTTGGAGTCTCGTAATAAAATTATAGATCCGCTCCACTCGTAACGAAAAATAACACCCACAAATCGAGTGGTTGCTAAGAGCCAAAGTCAACCCGTGAACGTAAGGCTCTGTCATGTGAGGTGTTGCGATGTGAGGCTTTGTCATGTGAGGCTTTGTCACTTAAATTGACATTTGTCAGCAGGGTCTTACAAGCAGACGTTGATCTTTGTCCACCTGCTTTCGAAGAGAAATGCTGTGCTAATTTAGGTACTTTTACTTTTTTGCCTGGAAATAATAAAACACTTGTGTTTACGCAAACGTCGCTCTGTGTATCGCTACGCTAAACGACAAATATTCTTAAAACTACACCCTCGCATTGTCATTTTTGTCATTTGTGAACTTGCATGTGGGACCTGTTTTTCAGCAAAAAGAACGCATCTTTCGTTATATTTGAGGGTTAAACTAAATGTGATATCTTCAAGAAGAGACCGACACACACCATCTTTCACTAGGCCACAACATCACCTTAAGTATATACAGCATGGAAACCATTAGTACCGACATTGAACGTGAAATATCTCATCTCCCTCCCTTCACAGTAGAAACTCTATCGCCCAAGCTTATTTAAGGACCAACCTGACCAATCCCCTTTATAAGGCCTGGAGGCATGGCCAATCACAAGAACAAATGAATAAGCTCTTGGTATTTTCGAAAGAAGAGTTCTGTATCCAATCTTCGGTCCTGCATTCGGTATTCGGATGAAAAGCAAGCATGAGTGTGTACACATGGAGCAGGTTGTCTAGCTTGAAAAGTCTTCGACTCCGAGCCAGTGGGACAGTACACTAGATGTCGTCATATGTCTATTAGGGCACCTACCATTTCAAGTAAACAGGTAGTTTAAGTTGGTCTAAAGGATGCATTCAGACCTGACTGGTGGAAAGTAAGTTAACACAGATGCTGTGAAATCAGAGAGACAACAAAAGGCGTGCAAACAGCCAGACGCTAAGTCAGGGTTTCAGGCCGAGCAAGCTAGATTCAAACCGACACCACCGTTTGAGCGTCGTCGATCATCCACAGAAAGCAGCGAGTGTAGTTTAATTTTTACTTCAATTAGTACTCTCAGTTGATCCATCAATCACCGGAGGGGACTAGTATTTAGTGAAGCAAATACTCGATTCGTAGCACAGTTTAAGCGCTGTTACACTGCTATCCTCGCCTATGCAGCTTCAGCAGCAGTCATTTGCGATTTTTTTGTCGGAGGTTTTTAGCACTACTCTGGAGCACTCAGACTCAAAAACTGGTCCATTGTAGTTTCCTGTGCTCTGCAATGTCGTCGTATTCTCCACAGTCGTCGCTGAGGATTTCGTCGGTTATTCCAAGCACGCTTAGATGTTTGACGAAGGTACAGTGTCCCGTTTGTAAGCCTGTAAGTCGTCTGCAGTCTTTTCTGCCAAGGGATAACAAGATTGGCGCGGATTTCTTACAGACGTTAGGGAGCATGCGCTGGGTCTGTCTGCATTCTGGAGAGTGATGTCGCCTCCGGTTGTGTTCTTGAGAGGCCCAACCATCGATGGAAGCCCTAACCAAGGATGCAGGTAGACTCAGCGCAGGTTCAGGTCCTGAGAATGTCTCATCGGAGATTGTATTTCCAGCAATCCCGTGTTGACCTGGGACCCAGACAAATCATAGTGAATTTTGATTGCCGATCAAATTCAGAGAGGACTTCCATTCCTGAGCTATCCTGAAAATGGTTAAAGGGTTGAACAAGGCCTTTAGTACAGCTGGGCTGGTACTACAGACACAAATAGTCACAATATAGTTCCTGGCCACTAGGATCGCATAGGTTTTCGCTTGGCAAACCAACGCAAATTTACCTAGCAACAGCAGTGCATCAAGAGCAGAGCCAGACATACTCTTTGAAGCTTAGTGACAGCAGCAGTTAGGTATTTTCGTGAATGGTTATTCTACCAAACTTTCTTTTGACTTTTTTGGTGGTAGACCCCAAAACACACCGAGAATCCCTTTAAACTGCCGGAAAACTGACATGGTCTTGGCGAATTCTAGATGTCTTATTCCCAGAGAAGATTTCTGTGTAAGGTTACCGCCAGATATATGTGGTAACACAACAGGCCTACTTTTGGCCTACCCTAGGGTAGTCAGCCACTCTAACCAAACCCAACTCCCAGATAAAGAGAAAGAGAAAGGGATGGTGATGCCATTTAGTTTCACTTAGTCAGACCAGTTAACATCCTCCTTGGAATTCATAGCTTTGGTGACTTTTCTTACACACTCATCAAGGTCTTATTGTTTACCCGAAACTCCAGAACCTCATTAAAGCTTCTCTTGAACGATGTGATTTAATTTTTCTCTGTTATACGAAGGACAACCCAAATCCACTGTCCTCCACCCTCCTTCACCGTTCTGACTAAAATAATATTTTTGAAGATTTCCGATGAGCCCGAAACCATGATCCCGATTCCGCTCCTCACCCCAGCCAAATCATTGCCGAATAATCGAATAAAAAATATGTATTTATTCAGTTCAGCTCTAGATAAGTCTCATCCCCTTCAGTCCGTAATTTGCATAAACAGTTGTTTATACACGACCTAGCCGGTCCAAGACATTCTGAATGAAGGCCCAGTCGGGGGGAGCTGTAAAAGAAGAACAAACAACATAATTTAATATGGGTCTCCCCCCACGTCGGTGATTGCATCAGGAGAGTAGAGTGGAATCCACCCTCCATCGATCAAGGCAACCGTAATGATTGACCCATAAAAACATGTTCCAGCTGCAGCTATTTTCATCCAGTTATGAGAGCAAAACGAACCAGGACGGGATGGGAAGGGCATGAAAATTAACCGGCCACAGTCGGAAGAGGAAAGTGGCACAAGGAGCCTGAAGTGAACGTGAAAATAGTCAAACAGTGACGCCCATTTGACGGGTGATTTAAGTTCGCGTGTTAGAATGGTGTGCAGATCAAGGGAACCAATTGTGTGAAGGCAGGCCTTAGAGTCTGAGTCTTTCTTGGGATTTTTTTCTCGCATTTCACCTCATTTGTGTCGTTCTTCTGACATTATGTTAATATCTGAGATCTCCAAATCATTCTCATTCATCGAAGGCAGTGTTACGGACACCGTTTCACTGTTCCACTGCTGTGATGGAGGCATAATTAACTCCAGGAACGCTTGCCAAAGGCCATCAGCAGAACTCAATATGACTGAAAATTAATTAAATTAAATGCTTCCCGTCCATTGACCCACCCTACAGTACACGTTGCAATGTTTTCTTCAGAGGGACAGCCAAATTTACCATCAGAAGAGAAAGACAAGAAAAAAACGGGATAAACATTTCAAATCTTTTCTATTCGAGTTTGCTAAGCTATTTTTAAGTCTTTAATGGGCAATTGTTTACACCCTTGCAGTGTGCCTAACAAGCGGCGCGTTATGGTCAAATTCAAATTTAATGCGCAAGAGGGTATTTTTGGTTTTCGGCGATTGCGGTGCTTGGTGAAGTTCTGCTGGGAAAAATTCTACTTAATGCTTTGACGAGAGGAGAAGTTTGGTAATAAAATTTAGTGAGATTTATGAGTGCAACCGTTCATCAGGGAGGACACTGATGGCCACTAAGACATCTACAGGGTTTTCTTTGGCGCTATGTGAAGGCAATTTGCTGTTTCCTTTTTTTCTCCGCTGTTTAAACATGGGCCAAATTGTGGTTTAAGTGGGTTTAATGGCAGGGAGTGAGTACTTCTAGAGGCGGGTAACAAAAGTGCTTGCTTAAATCGGAGGAGGACTGTACAGCTTCCAGTTTAGTTTGAATTGCAGAAAAATTCGTGACGTTGTTCGCGAAGGACTTGCGTTTGGCATGGTACTGTTATTATATTCTACTCTTCTTTTGTGTTAGCGGCAAAGTTCACATCGTGGATTTGCGTCGTACAGGCTGCATCAACATATCATATTGTGTGACCCATGTTCTGCCACACAGGCATTCGTACAGCTTTTCACGCTGGTTATGCAGCTTAAGCAATGTCAGCGACTCGCAAAAGGTGGCGGCTTGTAAATGAAAGCAAGTATGTTGGCAATCCATCATGCACCGTTCACGCTTCTACGCGGCTGTGGTGTCTATACAAACCGTAAGAATAAGTGAAGAACGCTTACCGGCCTTTTTCCGCTCAGCGCCAAATGTAGAAACTGGCATCAACAGAATCAGGGGAGGGGGCAACTAGTGAATTCACCATTATTGGTTTATTGTGATACCCTCAGTCAGAGTACTACCACCGATCTACCACTCCAATGATAGTGCCGTTAAATTAATCGGTCGGTTCTTCATTCATCGTGGTACTCAACATTTGGCAACTGATCGGCGTCCACCTGGCCATGCCCAGTGATAGTAAATTTTCCTACACATCATTTGTGCTAGCTTTATCTCCAACTGGTAGCCATTGGGTATGATACAGGGGAGGGGGCAACTATGATACCCTCAGTCAGAGTACTACCACCGATCTACCACTCCAGTGATAGTGCCGTCAAATTAATCGGTCGGTTCTTCATTCATCGTGGTACTCAACATTTGGCAACTGATCGGCGTCCACCTGGCCATGCCCAGTGATAGTAAATTTTCCTACACATCATTTGTGCTAGCTTTATCTCCAACTGGTAGCCATTGGGTATGATACAGGGGAGGGGGCAACTATGATACCCTCAGTCAGAGTACTACCACCGATCTACCACTCCAGTGATAGTGCCGTCAAATTAATCGGTCGGTTCTTCATTCATCGTGGTACTCAACATTTGGCAACTGATCGGCGTCCACCTGGCAATGCCCAGTGATAGTAAATTTTCCTACACATCATTTGTGCTAGCTTTACCTCCAACTGGTAGCCATTGGGTATTCATTGTAGTTCACACAAGTCCCGAACTCAACTTGCTAAACTTAAAAGTGGGCCCGTTTGCCCATAGGTAGGTAGGGAAGGGGTCTGCTGTGCATTCACCAGCACACTTAGACCTTGTTGGTCCATTGTGATACCCACAGTCAGACTACTACCACTGATCGACCAATCCAATGATGTGATGTTAATTGAACGAGTGCCGTTAATTTGATCCCAACCGCAAATGGTGACTGGGCCAGATTTGAAAACCAGTTAAAAGCAAAGTTAGTTGCACTGAGATTCCAACCGAGGACCCCACTAACCAAGGGCAGGTACTTCACAACTGTGGCACCTCGCATCACGGGTGAAGTTTTATAAGAAAAATGGACATGATTAAAGCGAATTAACTTTGCTTTCATTGCGATTTGAACCTACTTACCATGGTAGGCACTTAACAACTGCGCCATCCAGTGTGTCATCACAAGGCGGTTTAATGAGGAAAATGGACTGACAACTTACAGAATGAAATGATACAACAGAGGTTTGTCCAAAGAAGTTGGGTCTATTCATTTGGCTCGCAGGACCGAAATTCGTGTATTATCCATTTTACCATTCAAATGGTTGTTGTTCCCACACAACTAGTCATCCAGCGGGTGAACAGTCAGCCACCATCCAGTATGTTAAGTAAACCCAATATATGGCAGGTCGACAACTTTGCTGTTAATGGATGCTGTAGGAGGAACCGAGGCAGTCAGTTCTGCGCTGCCTTAAGGAACATTTCGCAGACAGAGTTGTCAGATGTGGCGATTCATCGCCGAAGTGGGAATTTTAAATTTCATTTGGCGACATCAAAATCGGTATATCGCAAACACACCAACAAAAAGGCAATTTTTCTATTGTATCGAAATCTTAAAATTATATGTTTCTTTCTCATTTTAAGCAAAACTTCATATCTTTCGTATTCATATTTGTTGAATGAACCTTCGTATTAGTATTAATTTCATCCATAAAATATATGTTGATTAGTTACTGTTGATATTGACTAGGATTAAGTTGAATTGAGACACTAAGATTCACTAGTATCAAAAGTAGCTTGAGCTTTTATGATTGCTTTACTTGATAATACACAATCCGAAATCGGGATACTTCAGTTTTCCCACACTTTTTTTTTCACTCCCATGCTTTTTGGAAATCGTGGATCGGGTTTTGTTTAACCATTCTTGGTCGTTTTCGACCCGTTGATACGCTTGCCAAACAGGAATAAATCCAGGAAACAATTTTATTTCAGTAGTGACTGTAGTGTATTGGAAATACTACGTCAGAGCGTGGGAGCATAGGAGGTACTCCCGATAAGTCATAATGCTCATGACATCCATCTTAGTTCTTATCGCTGTTGTCTTGTGTGCATGTCCAATCTAGTTTCAGGGCAGTCTGATCACCGCCAAGTGAGGTAAAGTAATGAGTTACTACTACAGTGACGATGATTTTGTACGAGTTGTCGGAAATGGTGGTCTGTAGATTCAACGATTCACTGCATATAACAAGGCATGCATCGAGACGGGGTATACAACGTTAAGTCTATTTTGGACATTCCTGCCAAACTGGCCAGGTGGTGCTGAATGAAAATGGAGAATTATCGCTGCTCCATTATGTTCGGAGAGGAGGTCACAGAGACCTTCGATGTCAATAAAGGATTTACACAAGTCAACGGTCATGTGACTCATTCAACAACTCCTGGAGAAGATCGGCCATTGAGACTGACGCGCATAAAATCGGTCGAGCAGTGAGTGCAAAATATACTGTCTCAAGACTGCTAATTGGGAGCCTGTACCTCTGCTCTCAAGTTGGGCTAGCCAGAGCTGATTGATGGAGTTGGTTGTTTGAGCACCATGGTTTGTCAGGGGTTTGTTCACGATGATGGCAAGTATGACGTTGAAAAGTTTAGCCAAAGTTACCACACACCAGTTCATCATTAATTCTCCCGGGCTGCATAAAATTATAAAATAATTCTTTACACTTGGCGGTCACATATTCGGCTACACCCTGTAACTTCTTGAAGTGCAGATCAACAGTAAAACGAGTAGTTTTTAAGCAGAACACTGCCACTCTACTTGTTCTCCTCACGCACGACACTTCACCACACAATCCTTCATGGATTTGGGAACACCCGTTAGAAAAAAAAAAAGAACATTACAATCTCTACATATCTTGTCACTAACCAAACGAACCAATCATTTACTGCGTCTTACATGTTTCTGTGATTAACTACCAAAAATGCATGATTAACTATCGAAAAATCACTCCAATTCGTCAGTGGACAAGGGGACAATCAGCCGTGTCGTCGGACATCTCTATAATAGTTGATTTTTGGTAGTGACCCGATTAAGAAGCAATCATTCGTATTCACGTTCCATGGGCTTCGTGCTTAGAGAAGAAAGAGGCATTTAATGAACAATCGTAGTGCTCCATTTATACTGACCTCCTTTTTGTAGTTCCCGAAATTAGATGACTAAATTTCAATAAAAATCTATTTTTGAACAAGACTCTGTGTCCAACAACGTTGAGTATGCACGAACATGACCACGAATCAGTGGGGACGCTCGCTAAGGGAGACCCTTATTACTATTAACGAATTGATTAACGATTCCAAAAATAAAGAAAGGCGTGGCGCAGTTGTCTGAACGGGCAGTCAATCAGATAATCGTGAGTAATGGCATGCAACTAGTTTCAGATGTCATGGTCAATGTTAACATGCCCTTAGCTTGATTGATGGTTTGTTACAATGTCCTCCCATTGGTCATGTTCCAGGCGATTCAGGTCACGAATTTCCTGGCTTTTCATTGGGCCCAGGAGAATACAGGGACAAGTCATTTAGGCCAGCACGGCGTAGTGAAGAACACACGTTCCCGCTGATTACTGGGGTGGATTAATATGACAGACGCACAGAGTCAGTGCGGCCAAAGGCGTACCAACTTCATTAAGTACACTTTAAGTGCGTCAATCTCTCAAGACAAATTCCACCATAATTTCACTTAAATGCGGCTTACATTGTGCATTACCTTCTACCTTCAGCAAGCTTTAAATATCTACCAACTCAAATGCATTTTAATTAGACCCTGGTCAGCCGCCTCAGAGCGGTCGACACCTGGACCCATCGCCAGAAGTCGTTTGTCACTGCCGCCGGATGTTTTAAGAGTAACCCTGAAACCAGAGCAGAGCACATATTGCTAACGTCAGGTAAGTTATGTTGGGCAAATGGGAATGACGGGATGCCAGAGCAGATATTTTCATCACGGACCAGACCAGCAAACCAGCATCAAAATGAATATTCAGCATATCTCACTTGGATACGCACTCGTTGCATATGTAAATCACATTCAGGTTGAACCCCGGATAAATTTTTAAACAAGCCCCTGCGATGGGCCTTAATTTTCGAGAGACCACCTTTCCCCTGCTGAGGGCTGGGGGCGAAATGTGCGAGACTTCACCGGGCTCCACCCCCAACGCCATCCACTACCGTCATGCAAAGTGAGATGTAAATAATTTAATCAACTTAAGTCAACACATTTGATTGAATATGCATGCACTTTCATTCAGTGTTCAAGTGCCCCTGTAGCGAGCTGGGCTGGTGTGTGAGAGGGCGGTTTAATTAAGGGAAATATCCAGACACCGCGTACTCAGTACTCATGCTGTGCGCGAAACTATTTCTGCTTCCGCGAGAGTTGCTCCCTTTTATTCTCGCGTAGGTGCGGCAAATCAAATGCTTTTCATCGGGGGAGCGTGCTTAAAGTGAAACGGAATTCTTAGCCGACGCAAATATCGAGGCAAACTATGAGCAGAATGTCTGAGAAGTTTTGCGAAATACTGTGGAGCTGAACTACAGACAGGAATTTCCTATATTTGGGAAACGTTTAAAAAAGAATCCTGCTAAAGGTTTGAGGTCTTTGAATGCAGTTGGATACTTGTTTTATGTGCGTTCCTCCAGGAGAGTCCCTCTGTTAGATCGGGGATTGCCTGCGTTCTTCTCTACAACCGTGGGCGGAATTGAAAAAGCGTGTCTCTTCCTCGATATCGACGCGGCCTTCAACAACGTAAACACAGAAGCCATACTAAACGCTCTCGAAGATGAAAAAAGTAGACGAATCCGTTATATTCTTCATCAGTAATATGCTGAACAGCAGAATTATCAATGCAGGCATTGAACTCAGTTCTAGAAGGAAGGTGACAACTAGAGGCACACCACAGGGAGGAGTCCTATCTTTGTGTGTCTCCTTAGAGATAACAAAATCCTTAAAACCTCAATGACCTGGGCCCTATGACCTGGGCATATGCCAATGACCTGGGCCCTATTGCACCAACCACTTATCACTGATCACTCAGCAAATAATCAAATTAGTAATTGTTTGCTTAGTGTAAGTGAGTGGCTATGTGCTTAGTGGCTATGTGAAAGCTAATTATCCGCATCCATTTCTACCATAGTTCCATCGACACATCCTGCTGCTTGCAATGATATGACTGGTTTCTGGACATCAAATTGTATCGTGCATCATTTTATTTAAAACTACGGTTGCCAACCGGTGAATAACTCTGCATGCAAATTAAAGAAAACACTTTGAGTTCTTTTCTGGGTCGAGTTCGAGTAACGGAACACGTCCGCTCTCGTTCAACTTTATTTTCGAACTGCCTAGTTCCTTTTCATAATATGTGTATTATGAAACTGAATATCTCTTATCACTAGCCTAAAGTAATAATGCCGATGCACTTGCCTTCGAGCATTATCTCATCTACAGTGTCATTGCAACAAGTACTTAAACTCTAAGGGATGAAAAGATATTTACACGCGATTTATGAGGTTGGGATCCTTTCTGGACCGAATACATAAAAAAGAATATTTATTGCCTGTCTTACGTTTTATGTTCCGAATATTAAAACTATGAATTTATTGGATTTAACGGATTTTTCAGTTAATGAATGATAAGATGGAAAGAAAGTGATATGGTACTTTAACTCCCCCCTATCTTAAAAAATGTCGTCCCGATATTTCATACTCATTCGTTAGGTCTTGTATTCTATTATTAATTTCTGCAAAAAAAATGTCGTTTTGTATTTCTCTCGGTTTAAAATATCTTTTCATATAAATTACGATAAAAGAGAAAATTATAATAAATGGTATTGTAATATAGAATATGTATGATATATATGAATTTTTGTCATAGTTATTTTCTGAATTTAAAATATCAATATTCTCAAAGTTTAGATCAATCTGGTTTTCAATATAATTTTTTATTTTGAGGGCATTTACGTCTACTGATCTTACATAACTATTTACAATTGCTTCTGTATTAAAATATTTGACTCCATCTATTACAGTTTGGTTCGTAAAAGTTATTAAATATGTACCGTTTAGTTGCAAGTCGTTAACAATATGATATCCTGATAGGAGAATTGCTCCGTCATTAATAATATCGATAGGTTTGTTGTATACTTTTGTTTTATTACATTCGACAGTTTCAGATTTTAGGTTTAACAAATTTGATAGACATGTTTCATGATTTGTACTTAAACAATATTGTCTAATTAGTTCTGACTTACAATGTTTAATGTTAACATACTTATCATTACATTTAGCAATCTTATTTTCTAGTATAAGTTTTCCCTGGTATAGTCGACAATATCTGCCGATGCTAATTTTAATGCAATTATCAGTAGTAGAATAATTTTCTGTGAGTATAGAAAATATTTAAATTCGAATGTTATCCTTATGTATTATCCTGTCTCTATTAAATATTCGGACTTTTGTTCCTAGATCTTCTTTTACCTTCTGTTTTTTATACCTTGAATTTATTTTATTCCGCTCACCTTTTATTTTTTCATATATAATATCTCCTCGATTATAAAGCTTCTGAATCTTACCTTTATTATGGTATTTCAACATGTTTGTTTGCGCATGTTGCAATTTTGAAAATAAATGATCATGGATTTTTTTATTAAACATGATATCGACTGGCCTTTCGTTAGTTACTGAATGTATTGTTTTATTATACTGTTGTACAGCCCTGTATATTGATTCTGAATAACTAATCAAATGGAACTCTTCCTTTATACACCTTGCTATTTCAATTAGAGTTGAATGGACTCTTTCTATTTGTCCATTAGTAGTACTGTGTTTGGGGTCACAATAGTACAATTCGATATTGAGTCGTTCCATTAATGACTTAAACTGTGGTGTACTGAAACCGGGTTCGTTATCCATCATTATTTTTTCAACATCTGGATATCCTTGTATTATTTCTAGAACTTTATCGTCAAGATTCATTTTATCGTCAATCATCTTTATTGTGACAAATTTGGAATAGGCATCGATTATTGTAAGAAATTTTAAGTTTTGCGCAAAGAATATATCTAAATGTAACTGTGTACCTACTTCTTTTGGAATTGGAATTTCTCCAATAGGGATTTGTTTGGGATGTCTCTCGTACTTATTTTTATTACAAATTTCACAGTGTCTGACGTATTCCTTAAATTCTTTTGTCATATCGGGCCAGAAATATTTTTCGTAAATTTGTTTCAGATTCTCTCTATAGTTTCTGTGTGCTCGGTCATGTGTTTGCTTGATGATAGATTTCTGATCATCGGCATTGGTAATATCAATTGCAAAAATTTTTGTATGGACAAATTTAATGTCGAAGGTTTTAAGCAAGGCATCCTTTATTTCATATAGGTCTTCAGGTGTACAGTATATTCCAGTAATGACTTTTTTTATTAAGTGTTCTTTTAAAATCGTTATTAAATTGTCAACCGTATCATACTCTATTATGTGTCTGGTATGTCCAAAATTCTGAATGGACTCATGAATAGTAAAATTATTTTTCGCTAATAAGATTTGTTGCTTAAATTGATTTAAAGGTCTTCTTGTATCGGATATTTGTAAATGATCGCTGCTTTCAGCTGAATGTTGAGTCTCATTAAAAGTAGAAACAGATGAATCACTAATTTGATTGAGGAATTGGCGAGATAATGCATCTGCTACAACATTAGTCGTTCCTGGTTTGTATATTATCTTGGGTGCAAATTCTTCTATAAACGCACGCCATCTTTTCATCTTTGCATTTGGATTTCTATTTGATATTGCAAATGTTAATGGCTGATGATCTGTATGTATCTCCAAATCCCTTACGCCATATAAATAATTTCTAAGAGACTTTAATGCCCAGACTATGGCATATAGTTCTTTCACATTAGTTGCGTAATTTTGTTCAGTCTGATTTAGAGTTTTCGAAATGAATGTTATAGGCTTTCCTTTTTGAGTTAGCACTGCACCTATGGCTACATTTGATGCATCAGTTGTCAGAATAAACTTTTCCTCGAAATTCGGTTGAGCTAATTCAACATGACTTGCTAATAAATTTTTCAGATCTTGGCATGATTTTATTCCAGCTTGATCAAGTTTTATTTCAATTTTCTTGGAAGAATACTGGGAAACCTTTCCATTACTACCGGATAAATGTGTCGTTAATGGTTTTGCAATTTTAGCGTAATCTTTTATAAATTTTCGATAATAGCCTGTAAGACCAAGGAAACTTCTTAATTGTCTTAGAGTTGTGGGAATAGGAAAGTTAGAAATTGTTTCAACTTTACTTGGATCAGTTTTGATGGTTTTATGTCCGACAATGTATCCTAAAAATTCAGTCTCTATTTTAAAGAATTTTGATTTTTCAAGCGAGATTTTCATGTTCGCATCGCGTAAAGTTTTAGTTATAATTTTTAAGTGATTCGCATGTTTACTTATATTATCAGAGAAAACAATAATGTCATCAATATAAACATGACAAAATTTTCCGATAAAATTTCGGAGGATATCGTCCATAGCTCTTTGGAATATACTTGGAGCATTTTTCAAACCAAAGGGTAGCCTGACATATTCATATTTGCCATTATTAACTGAGAAGGCAGTTTTTTCTATATCCGATTCTTTCATAAGTATCTGGTGAAAGCCAGACTCTAAATCTATTGTTGAGAAATATTTTGCGCTGCCTAGGTTTGATAATATTACATCAGTATTTGGAATAGGGTAACGATCAGATATTGTGAATTCATTTATCTTTTTGTAATCTACTACCAATCTCTGTTTTTGTGTACCATCTTCGTTGATACCCTTTTTTGGTACAACCCATATTGGAGAATTATATGGGCTTTTACTAGGACGGATTATTCCATCATTCAATAATTTTTCTATTTCACTATTGACAAACGCATTTGCCGAAAGAGGATATGGATATTGTTTGCTCCATATGGGGGTGTGAAGTGTCATACGGATTTCAGCTTGTAGATCCGTTCGAAATGGTATGTTTATATCTATATTAGAGTGGGTCGATTTAATTTCATTTATTATTTCTGCTCTTAAATCCGATACTATATCAACGGATTTTTTTGTATTAACGTTATTTATATTTTCAATAACGTAGTTAGTTTCAGAACAACTAGGTGATATTATTTTATTCTTATAAATTGATTTTTCACTGGGCTCTTTTAAATATATTTTCTCGTTTTTATTATTTTGTGTTAGAGTTTCGTTTTTTAAGTCCAGTATAACGTTAGCTTTCTTAAGCAAATTGAGACCTATTAGAAGATCTGACTCTAGGCCTTGTATTTCGTAGAAGCGTTCTTTTATCCCGAACATCACGAATTCGGCATAATGTGTAATTAGAACGTAGCTACTTACGGTTCTTACTCTTTTTATTATTGGTAACTTAAATCTATTTTTCAAAATGTTTGGCTTACAGTAGCAACTCGATGCTCCTGTGTCAATTAAAATTTTAAATTTCTTCCCAGTTAAATTGCTGTATCGGTAAATAAAGGGCAGGTCGAACCTATCTTTAAAAAAAGATCTTTCATTTAGATTGTTCACTCGAAAGGTTTTTTGTTTTGATTGCCCGCTGTTTCCTGAAGCTACAAATGTTCGCTTTTCTGAGGGTCGACCGAAATTATTTTGATACCCTTGCTGACTTGAACTATTGTATTGGATATAGTTTGATCGACCACGGTTATAATCTGGGCGAGAGTTATAGGAAGCTGTGGGTTGATTATTAGGCGGTTGAATGTATCGGTTTCTAACATTATTATTCAATGGTGACTGTGTTGATATATCTACATCCATAGGCTGCTGTCTGTGAATAAAGTGCGTATTTGCATTTCTTTGTGGAAACCTTAAAAAAGTTTGCCTTTGTTCTCGTGTAGTTTGAGTTCTCGCAAACTGGAACGCAAAATTTGCTCTCAAATTGTTGGATTCCAACTCTTGGGTTTTAGCTAACGCATTTGGTAAATCTTCAGGGCATAACGAAAATAAAATATTTGAAAGTGGAGGATTCAAACCCGTTATAAATATTCGTAGAGCATTTTGTCGGTTTCTATAGTTAAGCTCCTTTGTAATTGGTGTGGCATTACCATATGTCATAATTGTCTTATTAACAATTAATGTCAACTTTTTATTGACCTCGTTATAAAACTCAGTTAGGGTTAGATTTCCCTGACGAAGAATGCTCATCTCTTGTTCGAGAATATGCACCGGACGCTTATCCGCATAAGCAAAGTCCAACCTACTTACAATTGCATCTATGTTTAAAACTGTTCCATGATTCGTTAGAACATCATTCGCATCGCCAGTAATTTTATTTCTTAATATCGTCAAGGCTGCCAAATATCTCCTACTTCCTCTTTTATAAAGCGCTATAGAGTTACTGGCTGCCTCACGCCAACTAACGTAGCTAACATTACTACCGGAAAATTCTGGTAATGACCGTATAATTTCCAAAGATTCATCGCAATTTATGCTCGCGTCAATCGTCTGTACCATAAAATCACACACAGGATTACCTGTCAAGGCTAAAAAATTATTTCTTAAAGCATCTATGTCAGCCTTAATGCTTGCATTATTTGAAGCAATCAGCCTAGCTATAACATCCGCTGTCAGATTTTCCTGAGCCATTTCTAATTCGATTATTATGTTTAATTGTTGATTATTATGTATTTGATTATTAACGGTATTTACTTTAATTTACCTAAATGTCTAAATCTTTTTAAAGTTCTAAATTTTTTTTATCTTATTGCTATTATTATTTGTATTCTTATAAACTCACTACGTTTTTTTTTTTTTTTTGCTTGCTGTTGATACTGCTTGCTGCTGCTACTGCTTGCTGCTGCTACTGCTTGTAGTTCCTCTGAGGCTGCTGATGTTTATTCTTCACTTTCGTTCATTTATTTTAGATTTTTAGATTTTAACTGCAGTCAGCTACAATATATTTAAAATTTTGTAATTTGTTTTGTTGTTGTTCTTCGTTTTGTTTTCACTATTTATTTATGGAACTTTTTTTATCTCATTTTTCACTGTGTCAATTCTCATTGCATTTCTTTCTTCATTTTGTTTTTGTGTCACTTCTTTCAGTTTATGTAATTCAATTATGTACATACATTCTACATCACATACATCACTTATTATTTACTAATAATTATTACATTTTGTTCACCTTTTTCTCACGATAATTTTCACTAATGATTTTTGTATTTGTTTGTAATTTTTCTCCTTGTTTTTTAGGATACTTTTTTTTTCACGAAATTGTATTTTATTTTATATTTTTTTTTGTCTGTTCTCCTCTTTAAGAACTTTGAGGATACTTGATGTTACAGTTTTGTCCCGTGGAGTTAATATTTTTGTAACTCCTCCTGGCAGGATCGCCAATTAAAGAAAACACTTTGAGTTCTTTTCTGGGTCGAGTTCGAGTAACGGAACACGTCCGCTCTCGTTCAACTTTATTTTCGAACTGCCTAGTTCCTTTTCATAATATGTGTATTATGAAACTGAATATCTCTTATCACTAGCCTAAAGTAATAATGCCGATGCACTTGCCTTCGAGCATTATCTCATCTACAGTGTCATTGCAACAAGTACTTAAACTCTAAGGGATGAAAAGATATTTACACGCGATTTATGAGGTTGGGATCCTTTCTGGACCGAATACATAAAAAAGAATATTTATTGCCTGTCTTACGTTTTATGTTCCGAATATTAAAACTATGAATTTATTGGATTTAACGGATTTTTCAGTTAATGAATGATAAGATGGAAAGAAAGTGATATGGTACTTTAACTTGCACTTGACTTGTGGATTCCGTGCATTGTGCCTATTCCGTGATATTGTGCTCCATTTCCGAGCCAGTGAAGGGTTGCTAAAAGCGGCTGCAAGAGAGTTATGGCACTGTTTCGTCGCTTTAACTCTCTACCAACAGGAAGCAAGTTGTACAAATTGGTGGGTTTTCTTTCATTAATGCAGAGTCCCGTCTTCCCCAAGGTAGTCATTTGGCACCACTTTTGTTCATTTTATTCGTGAATGATGTGCTTGACGTCATCAAATTTTGAGACTGTTTAATGTTTGTTAAGGGTGGTTTTTTAGCTATTATCTTTTTGGCAACACTGGTTTAAACAGCTGACGCACGTTTCGTGTTTTGTTTCACTGTCAAACATCTTCAGTTTGGTCTATAATTTAACCATGAATCGTCTTACAAACAAACAACGCTTGCAAATTATTGAATTTTATCGTCAAAATGCGTGCTCTGTTAAGAAAGTTCATTGCGCGCTTCTTCCATTTTATGGTCAGCCTAATCGAAGCTCATTTTTACGTAAATAAGCAGAATTGTCGATTTTGGAGTGAATATCAGCCAGAAGCATTGCAAGAGCTACCAATGCATCCAGAAAAAGTCACAGTTTGGTGCGGTTTATGGGCTGGTGGCATCATTGGACCGTACTTCTTCAAAGATGATGCCAATCGTAACGTAACTGTGAATGGTGAGCGCTACCGTGAGATGATATCCAACTTTTTTTTGCCCAAAATGCAAGAGCTTGACTTGCATGACATTTAGTTTCAACAAGACGGTGCCACATGCCACACAGCACGCGCACCAATAGACTTATTGAGAGGCGAGTTCGGTGAACATTTTATTTCACGTTCGGGACCGGTCAATTGGCCGCCTAGATCGTGCGATTTAAGGCCTTTAGACTATTTTTTGTGGGGCTATGTTAAAGCTCATATCTATACAGCCAAGCCCGCTTCAATTGCCGCATTGGAAGACAACATTGAAGCATTTATTCGTGAGATATCGGCCGAAATATTGGAAAGAGTATGCCAAAATTGGACTAAGCGGATGAACCATTTGAGGCGCAGTCAAGGTCAACATTTGCATGAAATAATCTTCAAACATTAAATTATATGGACCGTACTATCGATTCAAATAAAGATTTCATTCATTTTTCTGAATTTATGTGCCTTTCTTTTAAAAAACTTTCCTATAGCTTTTAAAAAATCACCCTTTACAAGCTCGGAGATGATAAACTCGCAATAAGATCTTGGTGTTAATTTTGATTCGAAATTGACTTTTTCGGCCCATATCGATTTTATTATGTCGAAAGCGAATTCACTTTTAGGTTTTCTCAGAAGAACTTCTGGGGATTTTAACGACGTGCCAACACTAGAATATTGCTGTGTTGTCTGTCCCCATTATATGATAACGATAGCAGAAGAATTGAAAGAATACAAAAGAGGTTTGCATTAAGAAATATAAGATGGTCCGATGAAGTGCCTGGTTATTCTTCAAAATGCACGCTAATCAATTTAAAAACGAAGAATGCCGCAGAATGGTATTAAATCTGAAGAGCTGCTCGCACTTGTCTATTGGTATGTCCTAGAAAGATGCATTAGAAATAGAAATGAGCATCCCAGCCATAGAACAAATTATAGGAGTAACAATACAATAACTCACGCCTTAACGCTATACCACTCTATTTGTTATGAAGCCTATCTACAATTGAATTTATTAAGCTCTTGTAATGTATAATTATCCGTATCATTGTGATCAAAAGATGAAAATATCAATTGAGTGAAATAAAAAATTAAAATGAAAATGAAAATGAAATGTGCAAAAGGACATACTCGATAAACGTGGACGCGATAAACGAAAGTTTTCGATTATGTTCGTTGAATTTGAGTGTAAATTAATATGCGGATTTATTACACCCCTTCCTTGCGATTCATTATCTGATTCTTCAGAATTTTCGAAACGCAACATTTTGAATTACTATTGAAAATCTATTTGCAAATAGAATTTTTTCTTAGCTTATTTCCGCTTAAATTATCGAAATGTTTAGTGTTTAGAGATAAGCAAAAAATTTGGTGGAACAGAAAGTGAAAAACGAGCCTATTTTGCGAAAGTTAACATTTTTCAGTTGGACGTTAATCACTCACTCATTTATTGTTTGGTGCAACGCTAATTTGCAAAACTGAGCACTATTCACTTTTCAGTACTCAATAAAATTCTTTTCAAATTTATTTTTGGTGCAACAGAAATTAATCAAAATGTATGATAAGTTGCATTTAGCAAATTGATTAATTTCTGTTGCACCAAAAATAATTTAATAATTAGTTATAAGTGTTTGGTGCAATAGGGTCCTGGTTATCTTGATAAGATGCAAATTCCTACCAACTTTGAGCGAGTAAATGGAGTCTGCATTGAAGGAACTCTCCTCTCCTCTCCTCGAACGGCTTGGATATACACCTCCAGAAAACCGAGCTGATTTTGTTTACCAGGAAAAGGAATATCCCGACATTTACTCTCCTCAAGTTAGATGGAACTGCACTCAAACTCACAACGGAGGTTATGTATCCAGGAATTATTCTCGACTCCAAACTTTCCTGGAAGAGGAATGTGGAGGAGAGGATGAAGAAAGGATTTAATGTTTTTTATGCTTGCAAAGAGACCTTCGGGAAAAGATGGGGCTTACAACCGTTCATCATTCATTGGATGTAGACAGCAATCATCAGAGCCATTATAACTTATGGGGTCATAATCTGGCGGACTGCAGTCATCATCTTCTGACCCGCATGCTCCACTAAAGGGGTCGAGGGGGTAAAGCACGGACAAGAGATCTCCAGGCAACTCGGTCCTCCGCCATCGACTCTAACTCATCCCGTAACCAGGCGACTTTTGGACTTGGTCCAACCATCTCGTCCTGGGTCTGCCAAGCGGTCGCCTACTTGATGGAATCGCATTCAACGCCCGCCTCGGAAGTCCTGATTAAGGGGGCATTCATGCCATGTAACTAAACCAACGAAGCATTGTCCCCTCCGTTCGAAAAACAGCTACACAATGATAAGTCGTTCGCGCACTGCGAAGAACGTCCTGGGTCTGAAAAGCGGCCCCTCCGTTCGAAAAACAGCTGCATAATAATGAGTTCCTAGCGCACTGCCGTATTTCTCACCACATCCCGGCAAGAAATTCCTACACCAACACGGAGAAATCTCATCTCAGCAGCCTGCATCTTATTCTTTCGGTCATCACCAAAATTGCATGGCCATAGGTGAGAGTTGGAACAAATACTGAGTTGAAAACCGCTAACTTGGCTCTGACACCAAGCTCGGCCTTCCTTATTACAGATCTACCAAGCTGTTTCTAAATTTACCCAGCCTGTTCAGCATTACTCCTTCCATCACTCGTGAAAAAGACCCCGAGATACTTAAACTTCTCCACCTGTTTCAATGGGACTCCACTAACCTGTAGAGTGCATTGAACAGGCACTCTACAGACAACAAAATACAAAGGTCAGCCGTTGTTTTTAGAGCTATAAGGAGCACGCTGCAAGCAGGATTGGACATGATACTTCAACTCCTGCAGTGTCTTTCAAGCACAGATTAATCACAGAGACTGCAGACTTAGCGAATGCAGATATATCGGATCTCCTAAGATTCGTAAAGAGCACGGAGAGATTTAAGCCATTGCGTGACATAGGATAGGCTAATAAACTGTGAAATCCACACAAATGAAGGGATTCACAATGGGCCCTAAGGCCTGCGAGTGGGAGTGATGTTCAAATGCAAGTCAAAATTGATCACCTCTCCTTCCTAAACCAAACCTTACCTAGCCCATCTGTATAGTCTACTATAACATGACTATAAATAATAAAAGGTCTGCTTTAACATATAATTCTCTAAAAGTCGATATTAAATGACTTTGAATTTGCGACCATACTTTTATTAGCCTTAAATACGTCACAGTGGGAGGTTATGATCCCCCTGCAAACTTTTTGAAAATCCCTTCACCGGCAAACAGGCAGGGACTTAGTTTATATTTTTGAAAGTTTAAATAACATATAAAATTAATTTAATATAAAAACTCAACACACCGCAAAGCATCCTAAAAATCGTCTGATTTACAAGAACCTTCATTTGATGAACATATTATGAGGAAGACATGCTGCGCACATAGTTCGCCGGTTCAGGAAGTAGGAAACCATCTCACAGACTACCCAACGACTCTATCAATGCACACTTTGGATTGGCATTTGAACCATAAAATGCAGGGGTTAAGGAAACGAATAAAAAAATCTCATTGAATAGATAATGTGTTCACAGACATCTCTGTCCGACCAGACGAAGAATTAATCGGAAACCTTGGTCAGCAAAAAGAGAGGAGATTTCCAGACAATTGGAACTTTGCCAAACTTAGGAAATTCAATGTTGACCTCTAGTCATGAATACAACAATTTTCATGAACCAGGATTGAGTACTCATTCAAAATTCAGCAGGAGTTATCCCTGACTCGGTTGCACTGGATGTATCCTCCACTGGACAAAGTCCTGCTTGTGAAGTGCTGCCTCTGCCACTGGCAAGCAGTAAAACAAACTCAATGACTGTATCATGTAAGCCGACATAGATTACTTCAGAGATTTGCGAAATTGACAAATAAATTCCACCCCATTACCAAAAATGTCTAACACAGAATAAGCAGCGTCTACCGTATGGATGCGATTTCCCCTACCAAGCCTCAGTCTAGCCGTCAATTTACATCCCTTTGGCATCGAATCCGTTGGCAGGTTTACTTCGGAATAAATTCCTTTATTTTTGATACTTGATTCTGACACAGACGCAGGTACCACAGAGGTGGGAGGGCATTTAAAATTCATCCATAAATCACCGGCAGACTTGACAACTCTGTTAAGTGCAGCTTAACCTCAGCGCGGAATCATTCTGTCATGGCTGTAGTGTGTCACACCGGCGACGACAACAATTCACTGCAGTAATGCCATAAACAATGCGAAAGGACATTCCGAGCAGACATCCGGCAGAGGACGGGAATTAGTATGAAATATTCAGAGCTTTGAGTCGCCTTTTACCTTAAATTCACGGCAGCGCTGTAAGGAGCAAAGTGTCTAACTTGTATTGGTAGCTTTCTGCCGTTTACATTGTTGAATTATTTGCTAGCACTCCGGGCAAATGGAGTGAAAGGAATTGCTGAAAGAATTCACGTCGGGGAAGGCGACGAGGACGGCAGTGGGCATGGGTATTCAACGGAATTGATTTGATTGAGAACAAGGTGCGATTAATCAGAGTAATGCGAGATGTAGAGTCCTAAGAATAGCACGAGTCCTGTCGAAAGTTACAAGCAGTGAGAGTTATTTTCCGGGGGTTAAGTAAAAACAACCTGGGTCAAGAGTGGACGGCTGGTGATTGATTTGTGGGGTTCATGTGTGTGCTTGATGAAGGTCCGAGGAGTGAGGCGAGGTGTTGTGTAGTTACGGAAGTTCCTGGAAGTTAAATGTGCTGACAAGGTGTCACGGACACGAGTTTGAATTCTGGGAAACCACTTCAGAAATCTTAGGCATTTCGACTTGAACGCGAAATTCACTATTTGGTCGATCGTTTGAGTTGAGTGTGCATATTTACACAAGCACAATAGATTTCCTTTCTTCTTCATTGACACTTGGAATACTTGGACGAAACATCCCACCTTGGAGAGGTTGCTGATTGCACAAGTTTCTTAGAGCAGTTTCTTAATGAAAACACAACTATTCAGCATGCCTTGTCAACCGCATTACTAAGTTGATCGTGGGCGGCCTTTAGTGATATAGGAAGAAGAATGTGAAAGCAAACAAGAAAGTTAAGACTGGGAAATAAAGTCGTCGAATATTTGGTGCAAAAGAGCAACATTTCGATTTCGCATTGTGAGTTTTAGCAGTTCAAAGTCTCAAGTAATGTCTTTCTTAAAAATATTGCATGTTTCATTGTGGATGTATTAGCCGATGTATTCTGTTTTTTCTAGTACTTTTCGTGACGATCTAAAGTGTGCAGATGTTGTCCCTTGTTTAAAAAAGGCTCTCCAACTGAAATTGGAAATTTTAGGGCGATTTCCCTTCTGCCAACCATAAGTAAAGTTTTCGAAAAGCTTATAAAAATTAGGTTAGCAAGCTTCTAAGACAGGACGACAATTTCATCCTTCTCAATTTGGATGTCAAAAGGGCAAATCAACCGTGGACGCACTTCTAGAGTGTTGCTTTCAGATAATATGCAACCTTGACAAGCTGCGCAATTCATTGACATAACCAAAGCCTTCGACATAGTTGGGCATTTTTTTGTTTATAATTTACGCACGCACATGTAGTTACCTTTAAGTGTCCAGCAACGCTGACCATAAAATTTTTTGAAATTGTGCGTGGTTTCATGCTTGATTAGTTTAACTCATATCTGAATAACAGATCACAGAGACTCAAGTTGAAAGGGGCTAGAAGTGAAAACACCTGTCATTGTCTCTGCACGGGATGTGTGTGCAGTGAAGCGGCTTGTGGTGAGAAAAAAACTGCGTGGTTTGAAACACCCGGAGTTCAAGAAGCCATCAGAGAGAAGAAGAAGACCTACAGAGACTGAATTCTCTTGGGAGACTCTGCTTCTCGTGACCAGTACCGGGCACACAATTTGGCTGTGCGAGCAGTTAAAGAACAGTCTTTGAAGGAGTTCGACGGGAAGTTAGAAAGCGACAATAGATCCGCGAAAAAAGTATTCTGGCAAACCATTCGCCGACTCAGAGGAAGGTAAACATCTTATGCAGATGGAGTGAGCACTTTTCGGAACTACAAAATCCCGAACAGGGCACTAGGGATGACAGTTCCGTAGTCTTGAGTGGGGCGGAGAATAGTCCAACGGTGGAGGAAGTTAGACTTAGTACAACCACCTCGGTCAACCTGGGTCTACCAAGCATGATTTAATCGCATTCGCCTCGAAAGTCATGATGGTGTGGTGTGAAAGGCATACGTGCCTTTCCTATAGAAGAAGCAGCAGCTTAACGTTGAGTCCCCCGCGCACGGCAGAGTTTCTCACTCTACCCCGGCGAGTATTTCCCACAACAGCAAAGAGAAATCTCATTTCAGCAGCCTGTGGGCGTGATCTTATTTGTTCGGTCATTGCCCCAATTTTCATTACCATTACTGAAAGTTGGAGTAATTACTGACTTGTGAAAGTAAAACACATTTTGTCTGAACAAAAATAATAAGAATTCAATGAATTGGTGTATTGAGTGAAGCAAACTATTTAAAAAGTTTGAGAAAAGACAAGGATAGAGCTGCTCTGTACGTCTGTACTACTAGAATGTTGTCGGCACACTACCGTCAGGGTTGGTATTTTGTTTGAAGATCACATCAGACAGGAATGTCGAGCGTTTACTTCGCGGCAAGAGACCCCGAAATACTTACACGTCTCCACCTGCTTCAACGGGACTTCACTAACAGTGCATGGAACGGTAACCTCCAATTTCAATAAAAAGAAAAACCGATTACAATACAACACTCCGAATGTGTGCAGTCGATCTCGGATAATAGCACAAACCCTTTAATGACACACTATCGTGACGGCAGTTGTCTTTTTTGCACTTACTTTCTGACGCACAGTTAAATTTAGAGACTCGTTCATCATGCTCTTCCCAGCCCAATATTTCTCCAGAATACAATCCTCAGATATTTAAAATCAATGTGCACAGGTACCTCCTCTCCCTTTCTTCCTCTCAACCTTCGGCCCGTGCTGTGTCTTGAACCCGGACACTTAAGGGTATTAACAAACCCTTGAACGCGCTCAGATTATAAAAAAAATAATAATTTGTACTGACACAAAACCCTTTAATAGAACATCGCTTAATGGCCCGCTTCACGTTCACGTGAAATCTTGCCCGCTTATTGACACATACTACACAGGTCCATAATTCATGTCATTTCCAAGAGTAAGGTTTTTCTGTCTGACAGTGCCTTAATATCACCGAAAACCTAATAAAGCGATACATCTTCCTCGTCTCCTGCCCCTGAAATCATTTTGACAGATTGTTGTCTTAGCAGCGTCTGTGAATAGATGAGAGTGGTTTCGAACAGCGGAAAGCCTTGTCCTCCGACATAATGAGGTTAACTAGGGCATTTATTTGAAAAAAGTGTCCGTATTTTGAGCGTTATTTCAAAGCTCTATGTTTCACCACAAAAAGGAGGTGGAGCTTAAGAAAGCAGCACGTGTTCATTAATTTAACCGCAAAGTATATTGGAATGCATGTATTCGAAATTATATATTTTGCCGTTGAGATATTAGAAAATAGTCGAAACGAAGTGAATTGAATAGGATTTTGTTGTCAAATTCAAATTATAAATATTCAGTCACAAGTCATAATAATGTAATGACGATAAAATATATTGTATGATTTTACAAAATCCCACAGAGCGGATACAAATTTTACCAAAGGACTGGGCCAGAGATTGGACCAAGAAAACTCGGGAAAATCAAATTTTCGCAAGGGATTTTTTCTGCATTTACCGTTATTTCCAAACTTGGTGTATCATATTTTGTTGTCTAAATTTCGGCATCAAATGGTAGAAAACAAAATTGAGACAGTGCATAAAAAAAAAGTGGGTGCCCCAAATCTGTTGATCCTCACCGTATTAAGATAGTGTTGGCAAGAAATTATGCCAAAAACACCAGATATTTGAGGACTATACGATAGGGCTTTTTAAAGGACACTGACACTAGAGGTGTCTTCGGGACAACACCCCACATACACTGCATACAATTTATAAAAATATATGAACAAATATAGGCCACACAAAATCTCTACCAAGAACGACTCCAGATCCAAAGGTTCCAGAAGGCATCTGAACATTTTTATTAAATTGAATTTATATATAAAAGTATTATACCACGAATACACCGCGTTGTTGTTAAACAGATATCCAGAGAAAAAGTGAAGGAAAAAATTCAAAGGAAAACTTATATATAAAAATAACATAGCGTTCCCTCTTTGTTACAAGTAAATAACTAAGTATTTGAAATGTGTATTGCCACATAGTGGCAATCCTTAACAAATTGCAATCAAATTCGTCGCAAGGAAAACATTTTGTTGATGAAAACCCACAGAAACGAATATGGTGTATGTTTAGTTTAGTTCGCAAAAGTTTTATGTATGATTTATTTATTTTCCAAGAAATTTCGAATTCCAATTCACCAAAATACGCTTTGACTCATATCTACAGGATAAGGGCTAAATAGGTGACCCAATATCGCATGTTGCGGTAGCCCCTTTTAAAAGGAAATAAGCTTTGACAAAAAAAATAAACGAAATGATCAATGCACCTTCCAAGTATGCGACCACAGTCATTGAACCAATGACGATTAGTGATGAACGATTACTGGGTCATATCTCATTTAAACCGCCAAAAGCTTTCACAGATCTGTATTTGTTTACTTTACTTCCTCATGCAAGGTTCAGGTACAAGCGTGAGTACAGGCGAAAGCAAAACGCTCCAGTTCTGACCTCCGTGGTCAAAATATTCCATTCAATGACGAGCACATATTATTCAAATAAACCATCAAAACACAAATTCATTTCGCCAGATGTTTCACGTCTTGGGAGCGAGGTCGGTTCAATAATAGAATGTGATATTTATAGACGAAACTGACTCAGATTCAGGTGTATCAATAAAAGTGGAAGAAATAATAAATTTGTGGTATTTGGCAGCAGTTTTGACTAGAAACATGGCTATCATCAGAGGTCTCCAATTGCAAGGAAAATGCCTAAAGCTCAATGTTCACGAATGGCTTAGTTTCTACGAACGATGCGCTATAACTTGATCCAAAAAGTGATTGGGTTGGGAAAAAGTGGCCGGCTCCAGATAGCAGTCACACTCAGGACAGAATAGAGCCGTTCTAATACCACGCGGATTCACTTACTACACATGGAAACAGCTGACGAGCATGGCAAAGCGGTTTAGCTGACCTATGATGATGCTTCGCTCAGGATATTGAAATGTAGGCCCCTAGGTGTGAGTTTCTACAGCTAGCCAGAGCATTTCACTAGTCGAGGAGTTGATGTGTTGCCACTCTTCGTGTCTTCCACCCAACCTTCGGGCAGTTCGTAGCGACACAGTTGAAGGGTCTAAGCAGACAGAGGGACCGTTTATGATTGCTGGCCAGTTTTCCTCATAATTACTGCTTTCAAGCCAACTGTGTTTGATTTGATTTAATTGCAAGAGTCTTTAGAAGATGGAAGGATCTAACAAGAGGTATAGAGGGTAATTCATGGGCTCAGCCATTCCGCGGTATGTCACAGTGTCCCGGCACTCCCATAAGGCGTGTATTGATTTGCTGAACGATCTCGTTAAGAGACAGACAACAATTAAGAGATGTTTTAAAGTGAAAAAGGAAATTGGGCAGTGTGGCTAAAAATTAAGAGAACACTCCTAGTGAAAACACATGAGGCAGGTATTATCGTTAAACTGAACACTCAATTTGGGGGAAGAATTTCTTTCGCAAATCCCTCAAATTCACTTTTGAAAAGTACATCCTTGAAATTTACACGTCGTCTCCACTGGGCATGAACCATGCCCTCTTCACGAACGTGATGTGAAAAAATCCAGTGGAGGCACAAAAATCCACGTCCAAGCCTACATCGGGGCGGAGAACCTCGATTTTACGGCATGGCATGAGCTCTCTTCAAAGAGATTTGACGTTTTCCTAAATGTGCACGACTTTGTTTGAATGGAGTGGTAAATATTGAGAGTAAAAGTAGAAGAGTTAGTGAGTGTAATTTTTGACAATATTTTTTTTAGTGAGATCTACTTCATTGATTGGTGGTTGGTTGCCCGCTTCTTGATGTTGACGCTCTCGCAGTTCATCTTGCCCACGAAAGAAAATATTGCACATGGTTGTTCAGATTGTGGTTGTTATAGTTGGGCAGAAATATGGCCAGTAGAGACTGTTTGTTAAAAGTGGGTGCAAAGTATATGCAATAATGTTTTTAAACATACAAACGCGAACAGCAAAGAACTAACATTCACGGTGTTTCTGGGACGCAGGGGATAGTTTCAAGAACCTGTGCAGATTCGAGTTTCATAACATGGAATGGTGAAGTAATTAGATCACTTGCGATATTCCTGGCGAAACCCTTGGTGGTGCCATACCAAGAATTGAGAGGATAAATATGCCTTCGATACATCTGTGACCCGGGATTCCCAGTTGGAGATGATGAGGACATTTGGATTCATAGATCCACAGCTTGGCAAGAAAAAGAGATTTCCCTCATCGATCGAGGAATTGAAAGAAGTTACAAGCCAAGTATAGTCCAAGTGGCTTAAGTCGAATTTCAAGGGAGGAGCAAATAAGTTCCAGTTATAGGGCCCATAAACGACACAGACGCGTCGCCGCAAACCTTGAATCTATATGTGTAATGAGAGCCGCTTCAGGACAATGCCAGACGATGCTGCGTGCGTCCTAAAATGGTCCGCCATGACATCTTGGTTGACGAGTTTGAAAGGGTGTTTCATAGGCGACCATTGGATGCCAGCAAACTAAAAGTACAAAGGGAGAAGAAAGACCTGCATCAGGAACAATTCCACGAAAGGTAGATGGACAAATAAGCTCATCGCCGAACTGGCCACATGGATGTAGCGGCGGCCGTCCTTGACCGGTCAGGGAGTACCGCTATCGTAAATATCTTTACAAATGTGGACACGATAGTCCGAAATGTCCAAATGTGGACGAGGATGCGAAGCACGCAGTATTTCACTGTTGCCGCTTGTCAGAAGAAAGGCTGTCGTTAAACCTGCCAAGTCCAAAAGAGCTTATTTACTGAATGACAACTTCAGCTTGAAAGTGGAGTGAAATCTGCTCATTTGTGGCCAAGGATGCAGGGACAACCATGAATAGCAGAAGCACGATGAAGGGCCCACGGTGCCGCCTTCTTCAAAATAACATACTTATTGCTAACCAGCCCCGCAAAGTAATACATAACGGCTGTTCCGCGGGGAGAGCGGAGCACCTGATGTGTGCAAGGTGTGGGTTAGTACGTAGGCGGATCTCCAAAATCGAGTGTAGTGAAAACCGCTTAAGTGAAACTCGCTTAAGCGAAAACCCCGCTAAAATGAAACGATTCACAAAAACTAAACCCGCTAACATCCTTGGACGTAACCATAAAAAAAAACCCGTAGTCTGTGGAACCACCCCTTCGCCATACACGGTGCAGACAATCTGCACAGTCTTTAGTTTGTATCATTTCGTCGTGGTCGTCGGGTCAGTCATTGCTTTGGCAATTTAAAAAAAGGAGTGGTACAAATTTTATTATTTTTCAAAAACTCTGAATAATCTATCCGTGCTCTTATTCATGTTTACGATATGAATTTTTCTGCTGGTCTGTGCAAAATTTACCAAACACGACACAAACATGTCGTTGCAGACCATGCAAAATTAAAAAATATTTCAATTCAATTCAATTTAATTCTGACCGTCGCTGCTAACTTGCGACATGAATACACACCACGCAGACGGTCTGCGCAGACATGTGCACAACAACAAGATGTAATGGGCTGCAGCGACGTGTCTGTGTCGTGTACGGGCCCTACTGTAAAAATACGCTAAATGGACGGGAATAAAATTAGTCGTTGACTTTAAAGAATTCTGCAATTTTGTTGCTTGTGTTCCACGAGCATTTCTCATTTTCTACAATCAATTGCCGTTGGAATTTAAATAACAATACGCAATTCTGCTTTTACGCTTCTGAGAAAATGGCGTTCAAAGAGTAAATTCCTAGAAAATTCAAGTTATGGCTGAAATATCTCTGCTCGGGTAGTTCGATTTATAGAAATTCTGGAATTCGAGTTAAGGAGCATTAAAATATATGGAAAATGCAACCTGAACTCAGTGTTTGCCATAAAAGTGAGAATACAGAAGTTCGACTGTTTAGTTTTCCCAGTACAATTGGCGCTCTCGATTGTAGTAATGTTGAAATATTAAAGCCTCATAGCGATGAGTACCTGAATCGCAAGGGTTTTTTTTTACGAATTTGCTAGGTGTTAAAACAGGATTTCAATAGCATTCACTGCAACTACCTTTTTAATGTTCATGTCTGGTTGGTAAATTTGTGAATAAAAATCGCCACTGTGGCCATCAGGGCCGTGGGATTTGTGGCACGTAAAGGGCCAGGGCCTAGCTTCCCGGCAACCATTCGCGTTGTGCGTTCTGTTGTTCTCTCGCGTGGAAGGGATTTGTTGCTTAAAGTTGGTAGCGGAATCGAAGACAATTCTGGATTCATGTGTGTAGACAAGATGCAATAGAGAGGACATTATGGCAGTTATTGGTTATAACCAACCCTATCATGGAATCCATTCGTAGCGAATCTACGAATCGAAGTTACGATACGAACTACGAGAAGAAGCGTTCACACAATCCGAACGGAATCGCAATTCCGTCGTAAATAAAGTTAGGTCGTTGTGTTGCACCTAGGACACGCGGTTTGATTTCCCATAACAATTATAACCAATTGGTGCTTATGACGAAGCGGTTTACCTGGCTAATGCTGAAGAAGGAAGGGACGTACAGTTTTATTCACCAAATGGCCAATTTTGAGAAGCTTATTTCTAGACAGTTATTACTCTTTGAGCCTGTGACTCGAAGGAGGTGGAGCCATGAAAATTAGTCTTGCTCGTACCAGCCGGGAGTGAGTGGGTGCCTCACTGATGACAGCTTTATTAAGTCCTGTCCACAAAAGTGCACTTTAAAATGTGTTCAAATGAGTCGTTCGATTGATATGAGAATCCCTGTCTGTGTACTACATCTGAAAAGAAAGCAAGGGGTGCATGTTGTTTGACCTAAACATCCTTGCGGCAGTAACAAGCCAAAGGTTAGCAATATGCAACACTAAATAAATACCACTTTCTTAAGGCACATCCTTCAACTTGTGCGCCATGAGCATGAAATGTTGTCTGTCTTTATTACACATCCGCCGCGGAGAGACTCTGCACAACGCGAAGTAATATCTCGTGAATGACTGACTGCAAGTTCAAATTTCATTTATGAACCGTCAAGTAAGAAATAAATTCACTCCCACATGAACTGCCTGGAACATGCCCAACTGGAACATGTATCAGGTTTAGTTGTGTGGACAGGGTTGTATGTGACGATGAAAATCACGTCCCAGCAGTTAGATGAAAGTGCAGCCCACGAGTATATTTGCATGGAAACGAATCCAATATTAGTTACAGGAGATGTGCTGTACCCTTGGCGTTTGTGAAGTCCGTGGTTTTGCCGAGTTTATCGCTTTGATGCTTCTGGGTGAGTTGCGAGGTTATTCGTCATCCTTTTCCTTCCTTTAGATCACAGGCTCAAAGAAATTAAGTACATCGAACCGGCAGCAACTAGTGAAGGATAGGACAGATAGAGATTACGTTGCAGGTACACCACTTACTTCAGTCGTGCGACCCTTGAGGTGGCCAAGACCAAGCTGTCTTGCGTCCGCGATGGTACACCACTTACTTATCAATCCTGTGACCCTTGGAGGGTATGAACCTGAGTACAGATACGCTGCTTGCAATGATCAAGATCAAGCTGTCTTGCCTCCGCGATGCTACACCACCTACTTATCAGTCCTGCGACCCTTGGAGGGCATGAGCTTGAGTAGTGGTCAAGACACCACCTACTTATCAGTCCTGCGACTCTTGGAGGGCATGAGCTTGAGTACAGATAAAATAGATTGAGTCCTCGTTGACTTGGGCATTGTATTGATGATTCGCTCTTCTTCTCTTTCTTAAAACTGCCTCTGATTCGAATACCCTCCTAGTTGGGGTACATCAAGTCCATGCGCTCGATGTGGCGGAGCCTATTCAGTCGAGTCCACTCCGACCTCCTCCATGCCTTTGTACAGCGGTTGCGGTATATACTCCAATCAACTTCAACATCCGACGCGATGTCAGCAAATCTCAACTAATGTCAGCAGCTCCCAGAGACAGCCTTTGCAACGACAATTATCTCTCTTAAAGTACTTCTGCCCAGCTATGCGTGTAATTTGTTGAACATGAACGACTTTGTTAACATTCCCAGCTCCACATGCGAAGGCTTTTTGCGGACATTTCTAAGCGCATGTACGATACCTGGAATTCTTTCATAGCCAACCCTTATCCACCACGCTGCAGCAGCCCCTATCGATGGTGCATTACAATGCAAATATCCACAGGATACACAAAAGCGACAAAAGGCACAGAAAATTAACACAATCCGAACAGAAATCTCGTCCTCTGCGATCTCACTCTACAGCAGGCCCTTTTCCCCCGGCGAGACCATGGTACGTGATTCAAGTGAAAATCAATATGCATGCAGTGCCTGAGTGATGGAAAATTCCTAGACATTGGAAGCATTGTAGCGTCCTGTTGATATTTCCCTTCTAGTTAAACTAAGTGCTCCTTCAGCTGTGCCATTGAGATGCGGACAGAAGTATTTCCTCCCCTCAAATCAAGATCCGAGAACGAGTGCCAGCTGATTGGGGACGGAGAAAGGAATCAATTGAAAGGTGCATGTTCGCTGAGTGGCTCCTTGGTCTTCTGCAGGAAGTACTTTGTGCCAAATTGCTTTCGTTTTTTGTGTGTACCCTGAATTCGGGGGAGTCAATTATGGACAAGCACAACTTCCGAAGCGTGACAGTCGAACCGCAGGACTTATTTGCACACGACCAAGAACTGCTGGGATGCTATGATAGAGAACCAGACGACTAGCTGGGTGGACGGTGAGCTGAATTACGATGGTAGGCGACTAATTGCCAGATGGCAACTGTGTGAAGAGTAAGAAGAAGTTCAAAGTGTCCCTTCGAGTGTTGGGTGCACAAGGAGGGTGAAATTTGTGTGCATTTGCCCATGTAACTGGAAACAGAGTGGGGTGAGCGTGTAAATCAACTTCTGCGCTAGGGATTTATTGCTAAATTCGTGCTAGATTAAGAGTGTGCAAATAGGTTAAACAGGAGGCGGACACATTTTGAGACGATTGCAGTTATTGTGGTGATGGAACGGGGGCATGTGCATGTCGGCATGTCATATTTGTCCTTTACAGCTTGCCAGTGATGAGTATGAAATGTCCGATTTGGCACAAAGAAAACGAAGAAGGTTGTCGTCCTTGAAGTCTTTATGAACACCCGCCTGCAGTGCCTCGACATCGCGGAGAACTTTCTGACGGTCAGTGCCAGCGTCCTCCGGCGTCGGGTTTACCGTCTGCAGCATTCAGTGCATCAACTTGCAATGCATATTCTATCATAGCTAACCGAGCTGCCAGGCAACAATTTCATGTTTTTAAGCGACCTTACCCACTTCGATTTTTGGTCCTATGATCTGGTCACCAGCAATATGCGAGAGCATGGGCCTCCACATCGTGTCTATCTTGAGCCTGCCCTTCCTCACGGAGCTGGACGCTAGTGGTAATCAAGCCACCAAACAAAAGATGCGATACCTTGAGATGGCCCGCAGCAACATAAGCAATGTAGTAGATCATGTCCCATGTCCATGCGGGCTTTCGGTTTCGCCCACAATCCCATCCGCATACGACGTGATCTGTCTGAGGTACCTCAGCGAGCGCAACATTCTCTTCATGGAGCTGACTAATCCGATTAGATTCTCGAAACTGTGACGCATCCACTGGCGGCACGTATCTTGATCGAGCGCAGAATATGGGAGAAAGTTTCTAAAGAAATTCAGTTTCCTGCCCAACATTGGCAGTGGCCTCCTGTCAAAGCTCGTTAACAACACTAAGCTCAGTGATGTTATACGGATTTACAGTCAATAGGCAGCTCTGTTTCTGATAGTCAAACCCCGATTTTTGAGCAACAAGACATTGACACTGACTGTGGCGACCGGTCAGCGAGGACGAGCTCTGAGCTGACACTCAGGTTTAAGCTCTCGCCACTCATCGCTCTCCACATCCTCCACGCAACTTTGGCTACGCTAGTTAGTCTGTTGGAGATCGTCGATAGAGCATTGATACTGACTGTGGCGACCGGTCAGCGAGGACGAGCTCTGAGCTGACACACAGGTTTAAGCTCTCGCCACTCATCGCTCTCCACATCCTCCACACAACTTTGGCTACGCGAGTTAGTCTGATGGAGATTGTCGATAGAGCGTGGTGTGCTAAGTTTATAATAAAAAAATAAAGCATTTACCACTTGTGTTTGTGTTTCTATTTACCGTTGGAGTACCGGTCATTACACTGACCAAACTTAATTGAAGTAGTAGTTTCGACTGCACCCAGAGTAAAAAGTCAGGTTTGATGTTCAACTTGCATTGGAGATAAACTGTGTCGAAGTGAGGTATGTTTCGATCTTGTGTGGTTGGAGACATTCTTTTTGCTTATGTCCTTCCAGCGAATGTGCTTTGATGTAAGATGGCAATGGGAGTGCATAAAGGAATCTGACATTCTTTCATTCCTCTCCACTTTTCCTACCATTCCTCAGCTTCCTATCATTCCCTTTCATTGGTTGTCCCTTGCCAAGCCTCCGTCAACGCATTACGCTCCCACTCTCTTTTCCTTTCAAAAGCGCACTGCTCAAAATACATCGTCAAGTCAAGTCTGAAGAGAGACTCTTTTGCCTCACAGTGCAGTCACTTAGTTACCCTTTATACTGCCGCGATCCTTTCTAGAACAATGCACAATCCCTTAACAATCAAACAAACTTCGTGGACCTCCCACAACAGTCGTTATCCTTGTCCAATGTAAACACACCAGGATACGTCGTTTAATTCAGCGCAATTTGTTGCAGATTGTGTCGTGCCCCTCTCAGTTGCATGGCTCCTTCATCATTTGCCCCGACTTTGGAATGGGAATCATTTATCCCCCGATCTCCGCCTGCTGTGTCTACATGCGAAGACGAAGCACGATGAGAAACTCCCACGGGCGGGAATAGTCTCAAAATTGAATTGTCACTTTGTTGCTCCGCACCGCGCTGAAGAAGCGCTCTTTCGCCCAGGAGTATTTATGCAGCCCGAGGAGAACGATGTCAAATCCTCGGGGGCATACATCTCCTTCACTGATGTTTCTAGAGTTCCATTTAAGAAGTTTAATGAAATAGCTGAATAACCCAGAGCTTGTTCTCAATTTAATCACGACAAGTGACAGTCAGTCGCGTCGACCTTCGCACCGCGCTCCGGGTGTCTCGATTCAATGGGGCCATCACTGGGGTGATTGAGCACATTCTGTCCGCCCGCTCAGCGCACTGATTACGCACTAATTGGGCACTTTTTTGGTGACGACGACGAGCATTCGACTACAGTGAGATTTAATTAAACTTTCTTTCACTTCGAACTCGGATTGAAGAGATTTTAATTAGATGAATTAAAGAGCAATTATATGTTAATTAGACACGAACACATACAGGGAGAGTGGGAGAGTGATGATTGGCGCTTGTGACAGTTTGTGTTGGAGCTGGAATTAATTGCGTTTGATACCTATTTTGTTTGTCTGTCTGTCTTCCTTCATTTTTTTGCGAGAAAAACCAAAAATGTTTCGAGAACCAATTGGTTTTGATGAATCTTTAAGCATCGCAGGGTGACGCTGAATTAAATGGAATCACATTTAAACGACGCTGGGGCAGTAAGTCGTTTATCGTCTAAACCTAATTTCGTTTGGTGAACAATCGAATCGATGGAATCTTACGACGGTCTGTTTGTTTGATGACATGTTTGATGATGTTCACTCGAGAAAAGAAATTGCAGATAAAACTTAACGTCAATTCAAGGAGGGTGATGAGAAGGAAAGGTTTTTTTTTTCTTGCACCCAAGAGTGGACTCCCTGTTCAGAGTCGCTAAACAGTCGCCTTGAGAGTTACTTACGATGAACGCCCTTGAAGTGGCTGTACGTAGACTCACATAGGTTCTAAAAGAGAAACTGTGGATAATGTGAAACAATCTGGTTCGCTTTGATATGTAACGACGCTGTAAGAATCAGGTCATGTGGATAGATGAGCCGACTCCTGCCCTGGGGTTCTATTCCCGAATGCCAACCTCTTTCGCTATCACTGGCAATGCTCAGAAAGTGTTACTGACTAGAAAAAAGCTTCTCACACTTAGCAGTTCGGAGTATTCATAAAACTGTCCAATCGACATGTGATATCGCAACAGCTCTCACAACACAAGTGGTTGATGCAGTTGCTAGGTCCGGATCCACCTCAGAATATGATTTGTTGATATGTTGGCAGTGCTTGCATAATAGCTGTCTATTCCTCCCTCATAGTCTCCTTTAAGCAAGATATAAGCCTCGAGCACTTAAACTATATATTTTATTCTGGGACGCTTGTGCTTGTGCATACGGTTGTCTAAGATCTGTTTTTGATTTGATGCTGGATCATAAGCACTTCTGCTTCTGTACCGCTTCTCTAGCCAACTACGACCACTGTTGGGCTGCCATAATACATCGATACATCGATACATCGATGACATTGCTTCGTTCTCTCGAGCTTGAGCCCGTGCAGGTGGTTAAGACCGTCTTTACTTCGTGGCTTACTTTTGAAATAAGAAAATCTAGCAGAGGGAAACATATTCACTTAGTAAAGCCCAGTCTTCTAATAAATTTCGGCTCATTGAGTTCTCACGTATTTGCTTAAGAAAGATATCTCGCGTACGCAGATGCTGTATTCTGGTACCATGGTAGGTCAAAAGTCCCTGAAACTGATGGCCGGACATGGCGGGATCTCCATTGTGGAAGCGTCGTAAAGGTTGTGCATTAAACCGAAATCATCGAGATTGAGACGACTCTGATACATGATATAAATTGTTCAGATACGTGCTGCGACGTCAATAGCAACAAGGCGTTTTACCTCGGCTCCGCACTTTACGGAGTGAAAAGGATAGCTCAATAATTCATGGACGTAATGGTTCCTGACGTAAGACTCAAGTCTTTGTTTCGCTGGTCCTCAAGGTAACTGGTGTTGCGGTGAGTGGATTTTGAGCTTAGCCTAGACACATGCGAGCACGTGCACAGACTTGCAATACTTCGTTAATGTTGTGCTAGTGTTGACATCAGAGTTAAGGACGATCGTGTCAAAAAATGGTTGTAAAATATAGTGTTCCCCCTCGTGAGAATCGTTTTCTGATATTTCAACAAGTTTATTAAAATACACAAGAACATAGTTTTTTGTAAATGGGATTTTTGGGACCCTCGGCATTAAAATGACACTCTTTGGAAGCAGTGCCAGGTACTTTGAAAAATATTTTTCTGTCAACGCTACTTAGCGGTCATGTCTTTGTATCATTGCGATTGTGGTAAAGGTGGTAAAGTGTTAGAAGAGTAGAAAAAATTCTGCAATACGAGTAAGAATAAACGCGTATAGTGGCATATGTCTGAGACAAGAGATTTTTTTTTTCTTATTTTAGTGGTAAAGTGCTTCTGACTTGGGCCGCTTTTACAAAGGAGGTGACACGAGTACGATAACCTTGGCAGCGAGAATTGATAATGGTGCTTTGTTGAGGGGGTAAAAATGTTTGTACTAGTGGGAGGGCATCTCGCATATCAGATAAAGGGACTTCATAGGAATATATATACTCTTTTTTTTTTGAGAGCAAGTACAGAAAAAATGATAAGTTAAGTAGAGAAAAAATGAAAATATTGAAACTTAAGTCATTCTATAAATACAGAATGTCTCAAATAATAAAATAGTAGTGAATGTCCTTTCAAAAGAATGTTACAACAAAAATTTAAAAGTTTTGTGTGGGGTGAACCTTAATCGTTAAATGTATTGTCAGTTAAAACTAGAGAGATCAAACAAAGTTAATAACACGAGAGTGATATGGAATCGATAAGTTGATACCAAACCAAAATATCATAAATAAGAGATTCTAATATATCATAATTATGGAGGAAACGGCAGATTTTTAGAAGCTTATTAAATATTCCAGTTGTGCTAATATTCTGATTGATTGTTTATTGTTTATTAGACAGTCGAAGAGAGACAATGGAAAAGAAATTACTATATTTTGTGGTACGGGAGTTTGATATTTAAAAGAACGACGCCAACACTCACAATGTACAGAATTGGAAAACCAGAAATATGTTCTTGAACATAAGATTTACATCAAATTATTCATGCCAATAATTTATGACTAATTGGCATGCAAACTCAAATCTTTAATAAAAAGATTAAAAAAAAAAACTTTAGACTATTATTTTTAAAAATTGTGAAATGATGCCAATCAATATCAATCAACCGCATGTCTTTATGTCTTCTAGTTTTTGAGAAAATTGAAAATAAATAAAACTACAGTTTTACGTTTTTAATTTTTATTTTTTATCAAAAATTTGAGTTTCCATGCAAATTACTCAAAAACTATTCACACGAATTGTAAAATTTATATAAAGCTAGCTGACCGGAAACTCCTCACGCGCTGCTGTGGCTGGGTACGTTTAGTACGATTGATCAATATTGTGTACTGTGTTCATTCGTAGCATTTATAAATAGTCAATTCAAAACTAATTGGTAAAGGGTTTCGGAAATATAACAATATACTGAATTGAACAAAAAAAAGTGACAAAATTGTTATGACAACGATATCAGAAATATTCCAGATGTCGCTAATATTCTGATTGATTGTGGGAGCCTAATAGACAGTCGATGTTGTGGTATGGAATTTTGAAATTTAAATAACAGCATAATCCGATTAAAAATATTTCTTTGTACTGCTGTCAGTAAAGGCTCATTACTGATGTAGCTTAGTCAATACACCGAGCGAGGGGTGCCACTAACCACAATGCAAAAATGGCAAATTTGAAATTAAGATACATAAAACTTCGATTAAGACTAATGCTTCATTGTAAAGGGTGATTTTTTAAAAGCTATAGGAAAGTTTTTCAAAAAAACACATCAAATTCAGCGGCCAATTGACCGGTTCCGAACGTGAAATAAAATGTTCACCGAACTCGTCTCTCAATAAGTCCATTGTTGCGCGTGCTGTGTGGCATGTGGCACCGTCTTGTTGAAACCACATGTCATGCAAGTCGAGCTCTTGCATTTTGGGCAAAAAAAAGTTGGATATCATCTCACGGTAGCGCTCATCATTCACTGTTACGTTACGATTCGCATCATCTTTGAAGAAGTACGGTCCAATGATGCGACCAGCCCATAAACCGCACCAAACTGTGACTTTTTCTGGATGCATTGGTAGCTCTTGCAATGCTTCTGGTTTACATTCACTCCAAAATCGACAATTCTGCTTATTTACCTACCCACTGAAACAAAAATGAGCTTCCTCGCTGAACACAATTTTTCGGTAAAAAAGTGGATCTTGAACTTTCTTAACAGAGCACGCATTTTGATAATAAAATTCAATAATTTTGCAAGCGTTGTTCGTTTGTAAGACGATTCATGGTTAAATTATAGACCAAACTGAAGATGTTTGACAGTGAAACAAAACACGAAACGTGTGTCAGCTGTTTAAACCAGTGTTGCCAAAAAGATAATAGCTAAAAAATCACCCTTTACATATCTTGTGTGAAACCCAGATTTGGTTTGATTTTTAAGTCTATTAATTGCTAACTCTGCACTTGTCACCATGGGACAGTGATCGCCGCTTCGACGTTCCAGACACTAACTCAGATGTTCGGGTGACCCACACGCGAGTGCAAGGTGCAGCGTGGAATGACCCAATGCAGGGTGACCCAGATGCGAGTGAAAGGTGTTATTTTGCAGCGTGTTCGAAAATAACTTATATTTCCCACAAAGTCGTATGATGAACGGTATTATGAACGTTGCCCAAAAAACTGCAGGACTCCTGACTCAGACAGAAATCTCCAGTCTCAAGAGTAATCTGCAGCAGGAACCATCAATACATCAGATATTGTGCAGCCCTATCATCCGAAGCACATTTGCTATTTCCTTCGGTTCCTTACCCTCGAGCACATCGAATGCCGTTACCAATTCCTTTCATAAGCAGAGAGAAATGTCAACAAGAAATAAATATGAAAATGCATATAAATTACGATATCGGCGGAGACAATCCAACCCACTGCGACAGAAGTGACACCCAAATCGCTGCAAATATTCACAAGTAGTCCCACCAACGGAGCTCGCACTCAGTGGAACCAAGAATCGCGATTATACCCAAGCCAAAGGAGGAAATATGACACCAATCAATCAATTGATTGATTGTTTCCATCAATCATCGAAACGTTTATACGCCCTCGCCGCGGGGGTGTGCCGCAAGGAGCGGTTTCATTTCAGAGAACATTTTTCCCTTGGAGCAGCGTATCGAGACAATGCCTGAGAAAGAATGGAAAAAGGGGAAAAGGAGCTGCTATTCCCGAAACTAATTAAATCAAGAATGTCGACAATCTGCAGTTAATCCTTATATCTCTCGTTTGCCGGCATCCTGCACCGCATGCGGGCTCCACGCTGAGAGGGTTTCTCGGTTTCTTGGGCACTCACAAAGCAATCTGCGCTCGGTGACTGGTGAAAGGATAACTTTTCAATTTTGTTCGTCTCTCTCTCTCTCTTTCTCTCTCCCTTTCATTCCCACTGACTGAGAACAGACAGTTATTTCACGAGTTCAACAATATTCAACCGCGCTCGCTGGTCGGTACGCACTCAAACCAATCCCACTTGAAAGGGCACAGTGCACCGAATGAATGTCTGTCATTGAGAATTTGATTTATTCGATTGCATTCGGCGAAAGATACAGAGTCCAAATGACAGTATGAAAGCCGGACGCTCTCGGAGCGACGAATGCAATCAGTGGTTAGCTGCTTTTGTTCGGTTATTGACTTGTTTGAGGTTAAGACTGAAGCGATTTCCATTTTCCATTAACTACTTCGTCATTAAACGAATACCCTAGTGGTTGGTTGTTAATGGAGAATTGATGTTGGGAGCTGGAAACAGCGAGTGGGGATGAAGCGAAGTGGTCACAATGCCATGTCCGAGGAGGACTTGGAATCAGTTTTTCTGAAAACGCTGATGATGGGGTTTGGAGGTTCCAATTAAAAGTTCAAATCTGCGTAATTTGTTTTTCACAAGGTGCTTAGCATTTAATAGTTTTGTAAAGACAATATGGGAACGCTTAAGATGAGTGATGGGCGGTTTAGAAATGGGTAGGGATTTCCCCACGGCGTCCAGGACTAGCTTGTTTACTTCTTTCAACCCGTCGAGATATCAGCAACGATCACTTTAAATGCACGTGTCATACTAACATACGTGTCACGGAGCCTCCACTCCGGCTGAACTCACGTGTACAGCCCCGGGTCCACGGGCTTATAATTTTATATAAGGTCCCAGTCCACTAAGTTCGGTTAAATTCCCAACCATAAAAAAATTTCAGTTACGAAGCGACAACAAGCTTCTTTACCAGACTGCATACGACCAAGGACTAGGACTTTTAATTTTGCACGGGGAATATGAGGACTATCAATAGACCTTCGCACCCGACGAACTTGTGGAGGCCCTAGAAGTCTACAAGGCATGATATGGGTCGTGCAAAAACAACATTTCATTTTCGCAGACAGACTTTATCAAATGTCGCACTGCACGACGGCATTCGTTTGGTGTTCATTCGAAAATTCATTTAAAAACTTTTTTCTGCGGCTTCAGACTTAATTTACATCTCCTGCGAAGAACAGTGTTTCAATTAAAACTCTTGGGTGTAAATTGCGGTTGCGAAGCGGAAGTTCAAAACTCACAGTCCCTCCAAATCTTTAAGAATGCATGATTGAGTAAAAACCCTTTTAATTTCCCCATAGCGACTCCAGTAATGTTTACCAAGGAATTACGTCTGCCAGAAGCTCTTTGAACATTTGCAGCCAAGCACAACTCAAGCATGTTGTGAACTTCCTGTTCCCAGTCCATTCGACCTTTATTCGATGTCATTGCAATTGCATTTACTGTCTGACCCCTGAACTGGCAACGTCTGACTTCTGCTTCAATAGGAGTCAAAGGAATTGCAGTTTTCCGATAAGGAATCCCCATGCTGCCCCGGATCTGCAAACTACAGCAGTCCCTTCATGTTTTATTGAGATATTTCTGTAGCAACCTTATTCCCCTGCAGGCTTCCCCAACTTCCACCCACGTACTCAAAGTTAAACATATTCCGGAGAATTTTCAATTAGTCGCCTCTCACTTTGGCAGTAGATGGCATCCACACATCCACTCGTGTGAGTGAAAATAAAGAAATGAGTCTAATGAAAGCAACCTCCCCCGCACACTAGGAGCACACAAACACCTGCCTGCGTGAAAGCATGTGAAATTCGAGAAATGCACGAACACTTTGAGTCCCGGTTCGGCCATGCCATGCATCACTACGATTCAAAATTCACAAAGGCACTCCACACTCCATCAGCTGTCGGGGACATCACATATGTGCGTGCACTCTGCCAACCATCATGACGAGCCAGGATGTTAATTAATGGTTTGATTCGCATCTCTTTTGTCACGTCATTATGCAGTCAGTTGACAAAGGACGCATTGTTAGGGGTGCCACCTTGTGATGGGGGGTGCAACACAAGCTGACTCATGAAAGGGTACAGGTGAGCAGCACAAAGGTGCATAACACTTAACGCCTCATTGTCGTGGTAATGGCGCACCAAGTCAATTATGTTGAATAAATCATTTGAAGAGTCATCCAGCCATCCAGCCATCCTGTGAACTGCTTGAGGTAGGT
The DNA here is from genome assembly GCA_905231855.2 of Eristalis tenax. Classification (NCBI taxonomy): domain Eukaryota; kingdom Metazoa; phylum Arthropoda; class Insecta; order Diptera; family Syrphidae; genus Eristalis; species Eristalis tenax. The sequence continues at coordinate 41,384,512 of HG993127.1, forward strand.
GTTTTCAGAGAGGAGTGGCGTTGCAAATGACAACGGATAATTAAAAACCTGAAGCGGAAAAAATGTGCAATTCAGTGTAATTTCTGCGCAACAGGCCTTAACTTACTTTTTCATCTCGGAGCGTGACGGTTAGTGAGATCAGAAATTGTTCTTTGGGGGGTAATTTATTCGACTATTACGGTGTCACGAGGGTGGAGCTGGGCGGGCTGATGGGGTGGAAGTGCCACATCTATCGGCAACTACCGCCGCACAGTGTGTTTTTTTTTCCGTATCTTGCAGAACTTAATTCATGTGGCGCTTGCTATCGACATACTATGGGGTTTTGTTGGATGATAGTATAAATTTGTGGTCCACCCCTTCCATCCTCCATAAACCACACTGGACCGATTTTGTTAAAATCTTCGCCAAAATCTATGTCTGCACACCATTAACACAAATACCTTCTAAGATATATTGATGAAACTAACACATTTTACACGAGGCGGTAGTAGCGTTGTGGGTTGGTGCTTCGACCCCTACGCACCTACGCAGCCCAGGTTAGACTTCCGATCCTAGACTTCCTTTACGGTTCGGACCATTTCCTTGCAAGTTCAGTCCCGGGTGTTGCCGGTCTTTGCGGTAGCGTGCTACCAGCTTTGACTTTACTTCGATTGCCAAAATTCCTTTAATGGCCGCTTGATTGTTCACCAGTCAGAAATGTAACATCAGCCGGTGGTGTGCCCAAAATTAATGTCCGTCTGACCACCTCCTTGACTATGGTCAGACTGACTTCTGTCTACTCGACAGCACAAAAGGATGAATTTATTGTTGAGGGAAATGACACTGATGCCGTTTCTGGCTCAACGACTTTGATTCATTAGTCGACAACTCTTAAGAAAAAGGATATTCGTATGTTCTTCGACGATCTCTATGTACCCGAGAAAACCACAATTGTAAAGGATGTAGCTTACGTAAACAATAAAAAAAGCAGGACCTCTGCTGTAGAACACTGCCTTAGTCAGTGTATTCTAGGCCATTAGCATGCGCGACTGTCCGCTACGCAGGAATCCACACCATGCACTCTTCGACCATTTTACTGCGCTGACAAGCATTTCCCATTATCTGCTTCATATTTGCCGATTCGAATGGCCTTCGAGCCTTCGAATGAAGGCGCCTGCAATGAACTACGAGTATATCTTGTTCAACGTCTTCCTCTTCTGGACTGAATCGTGTTCAAATCCACAGACGCAAGGACGATGTAGTAACTACATGAGATGAAGGCGTCAATCGAAGGCAGATGTGGGTCCATCTGCCTCTGGTTTTGTCCTTCCGTCTAGCTTGCCACTGCCGAACTTGCGCTAGATTCTCGATTTACTGACAATGCTCAAAGAGTATAATTGTCTAGAAAGAGATTCTCAAATTGGCCGTTTGGAGTCATGGTAAAACTGTGGGTCCCTTCCACTCGTCAGAGAACGCACAACACAAGTGGTTAAGAAATGAGATCAGTCAATGGCGATCCTGGTTCTACTAGATTCAATGGGAAAACGTGTGAAATAGTGCCGTCGCCAATGATGGAAATCATATCCTGAATTCTCAAGAATATCCAAGGTGATTTCAAATCATTAAAGAACAAGAAGTCGGCTAGGATAGATGGTATACCGAATATTGTGCTGAACCATCTCCCCCCGGTTGCAATAGAAATTTATACTACGCTGTTTAACAATGCGCTAAATAATGCAAAATAACCCGGCACATTGGAAGACAGCTAAAGTGGAACCTATCCCTAAACGGGACAAAGAGAGTAGTATTCCCACAAATCTCCGGTTGACAAGTCTTCTTCCTTGCATAAGCAAGGCTTTTGAAAAGATAGTCATTGCTCTGACTAAAGCCAGAAAAGCCTTTGCTGTGGCAAGGATATTGTTTCATAGCAGCCAACTTGACAACCGGATGAACATGGCCCCCATCCGGACTATTCTGATTTATGGCTGTACCCTGTGGTTCAATATGAGTCCTTCCCAAATAGATAAGGTGAGGGTGTTCGCCAGACAGTGCGCCAGGGCTTGTCTCAGGTTGTATCGCACACCCGAGTCTGATTACAAGCATTATTACTCCAACGAGGTCTTGTGTAGCTAGGCAAACGTGAATAGAGTAGATAATTTTATTATTAATCAGGAAAAAGGTCTGATCTGCGGGGCTTACTACCCCAATGATATGTATCACGAAGGGGTGCGACGGAATGGCCTAGTCCCACCTGAGGTATTCCTCTACTTCGATAAAACTGGCCTGATACAGGATGTGGACGGATGTCCTGTAATCTTTCACGTGGTACGCCGAACAGTAGAACAGCGACTCTTATACGAACGTCATTCGGGAACACGAGTAGCTCCTTCGATTCAGTAGAGCGATCCCCACTCGGTATAGAGGGGAATCCGCTAAGAAGAGATATTTCTTTTGGTGGCCAGCCCTTCAGCCCTTCAATAGCCTTCCGACGGTTCGTGCAGCTGTTTTTTTTTTTTCATTGTTTAATTCCTGCATAGACACACGCCCTGACGCGCGTCCGTAGGTTGTGGACATAGTTAATTTAGCTCACGTTTTATTAGGATTTAGAAAGGTTTAGGTAATTTAAGTACGAGTATTATAAATAGTCCTTGAAGAGCCAAACTTTCAAGTTTGCTTGGAAAACTGAAATAAACAATAAATACGTCTTCAGACAGAACGAGACAAAACGATATTATAGGCAGAAAGGCAATAGATCAGTAGACTGTATTAGCTTAGAGTACCCGCATAGGGTCAGTAAGTTAGTTATACGAGTAAGTTCAAATAAATTGCAAGCTTTTTCTCACATCTCTTCCAGAACTCCATCCATGCCGAGTATCCAAAGTGATGGCGAGATAACTACTCATTGAAGGATACCAATTGAGGCTGTAGCCTTCATAGATCCACCATCCAAAGGTACATCAATTATTCTTTTAAACAACTTTACCATCGAAGCCATGGCTGACGATAATGATCGCAGCTCAACCTTAACGATTATTTCTCGGAACACGGAAACAAGTCCTTTCATGCTTTTCCCAACACTCCAGATCTTCCCCAACCCCATCGCAACCCCAAGCCAACGCCATTATTGACTGATGTGGATATCGAGAAGGATAAGCTTTCATTACAACCAATTCTCTGCATAAACTCAAGCGTCTCTGTGTGACAATGTGAATTATTCCACCCAAGCTAACACTGGCTTTCACGCCTTTTTGACACCCAAACGCAGTCTTTATTTGAATGTCACACCTTCGCATGGTGCTGTCGCCCGGTTACTGTCAACTAGCATGCACATCCTTTCAAAAGAGCATTTCACACCTTTCTGTCTCCTCTCACTGGGGACTGACTTCAATAGTAACTTCGTGCCACACAGCATTGTACTTGATACGTTTGTATGTCCTCCCAGTGCATCATCTGTGGGTGCTCTGCTCAATTTCTCGTTCCTCCGTTAACTTGGTCTTTGCTCCACCCTCAAAGTGGTCCTGCGTCGTGCAGTTGTTGACTGGCACTTTCAGGGGTTCCATCTAAATGATTCACTTTCCACCCACTCACTGCACATTGTTGTGACACCAAAGATGTTCTTTGATTTCTCGCACCGAACGTATGCTCGGCATGTTCCTTAAGCTGATTCCCTCATCTCACCCTCAACAGGGATTGTCTCAACTATCTTACAATCACATATGGGTTTTGTGTACAGGAAGTGACTGCATCGTCATTCTGGTCGTCGTCGTCGTCGTCTTCGAGCTCTTCTCGTTCAATATCCAGTGCACACACAGCAGCAGGACAACGACTGAGCGAGCCAGGGTTGCCACTTGTATGTTCCCCCCTAGTCAGACGAATTGGTTTCTACATACGCTCAAGGACTGCACATGTCACTGTGCATCCTCCATGGATCCGCCTGCGGATGGCACCGGATACAGAGGAGCCCCATCGGTGTGATGGAAGCGAAGCTGTTTCCGCAAAGTGTCAGCTCTGGTGTTAAATGCTTCCATCGGTTTGCTGTGAGCCATCCTCCTCCTACTGACTTTTAATACAGCTCGGTGGTAGTTTAATAATGCAATTACTGCATTAAACGACGGCACACTGTGCAAACGTACACATGGGTGCCTGGGGAACTGGGAAATTATCTATTAAGTGCACTTCTGTAATGTTGCCTCTGGAATGCTGCACGCTATGGCTACGGGGGTGGGCTGTGTTTGCATTTGGATGTGGTTTCTGATGGTCGGTGTGATCTAGATGGCATCGATGGTCTGGATGAAATGTGTGTGCGATCGATTTTCTGATGAATTTTTAAATGCTTTACAGTTCCAAGGGAATGCAGTTGAAGGCGTTGGCCGTGTCTGCACTGGAATATGCGACGATTTGCATATCTGTGATCTGGGAACGCAATCAATGTGAGCATTAATAATGTAACAGGCTATGAGAACGACTATTTTGCTGCTAGAGGCGTTGCCGTTTGCTGGAACATGCTGGAGAGTCACTTTGTGGAGATGCCTTCAGAATGTTGGTGTGGATTTTGATAAAAATCTTTTCATGCGGATGGAGACTAAAAAGATTTGGCATTCACTGAAGAAACGTGGAAGTTAACTGCGGCATATTTTGTGGATAATGCTGTATCTTATTGCTTATAGTAGATAGGAAAAGGATATATTCTCGTTTTGTGATCGAAACGAACTTAACGCTCAACGAGTGTGAGCTTATGACAAAGCAGAAGTATTTGCTGGGTGCGTACTCAAATCAAGTCTACTGTGCTTCAGTCATGCGATGATGTCGACAAGTCGTCAACTTCGTTATGAGAATTCAGCGGGGTTACGCTTGTATATATACATTCCGATATAACAAACAGAAAAACGCCGTATCACAATATCTCCTTTCTTGGGAGCTGATTGTGGCGTTGGAGTTTTATTAAAACACACTTGCTCCTACTGTGTGAATATTTTATTTCTAAGGAAGAACATACATTATTTAGGGATTTGAAATATTTCCGTTACTCACCGCAGTTTGTACTTTCACAATTACTTCTTCAAAGGTTGAACTTGAAAAAACCTTTTGCCATGGCATATGAGCAATGCAAAATACGGCAAGCAAGGGATTTTTTTAAGCCGTTCTATGACACTCTCCATCATCTGGCGCCAGGAGGGTATACGGTCATGGCATTTTTCGTTTTCATTATCATTGCTTCTTGACACATGACTTTGGTCCAAAATTTTTAATTTGGAATTTGAGTTTATATACCGCCATAAAGATGGCTGCCATTAATGTTGCTTAGTTCGGACAAGTTGTAGCATTTCTGCCAGTAATTCGAGCCTCAGACTTCAAACATTGATATTGGCTCACTTTATAAGTAAGCCGCTGTTAATTCATGTAGACTCACAGTCGGTGAATAAAAAATGAGAAAATCATTTCTGGCCACAGTAAAGTTCAGGGCTGTTGATCTCATCCGGGTAATATTCGATTCGTCAGCCCAGTACCCGAGTAATATCCAAGTTGGCGGGTACCCCCAACATTGTTCAGCTACGGTACACCGTTATAAAGTACACACTGTACCCGGTAATTTGATACTCAATTAATACCCGAACATTCGGGTACCCCAGTACCCGGATACTAAGAACTCTAGTTAAGTGGTCCGCACCATTTCGTAATAATCAATATGATATTTTGCACAAGGACGGCTATACCGAGAGGTTTTGTCAAATTCATCAATTTGCGTAGAATAATAATAATATAATAATAGGGCTGGTGCTTCAGCCCGTAAGCCCGTAGAAGGCCGGGGCTAGCTTCTCAGCAACCACTCCTGTTGTTATATCACGAGTGGAGTTTTAAGCCGTCTCCGAACGGCCAAGTTGAAAAGCTTTGTGAAAATTATACCCGCCGGGGATCAAACCAGGGCAAGAGTTTCAGTTGCGTGTTCACATACAAATGCCACAATGACAGTGAATAATTGAAGCGACTCCTCCATCGAACTCTTCCATAATTAGCAAGCTTTTTCTGGACATTGTGCATTGTCAGTGAATCGAACCGGGAATCGAACCTACTAAGTTGACGACGCACCAACCTATAACGCCACGACGGTAGCGTGAGCGTTTTGGATCGATTGTAGGCCATAATTGCTTTATGATGAGGCATCCAATGTCGGAATACCATATAGGTTTGGTGTGAGTAAGTGTTTCAAGATTTAGTAGACGTTCGGCAGGGGAACAGTGTTGAGTTGATGCCTTTTCTAGCGAGTTCGTCCGCTTCGCAATTCTCTAGGATATCACTATGTCCCTGACCCCACATAAGTTCGATGCTGAAATACTCGACCATCTCGTTAAGAGATAGGCTGCAATTGAGGGACGCCTTGGAGTTAAATGTGGTTGTGATTTCTTGCCTGGCTGTCTGAACAGATAACAATATCAGTACCTGATTCAGTACCCTGACATTATTTTTTAGCCATGACAGAGCTTCCTTGATGGCTATAGTAACTGCCTGAAAGACCCTACAGTGGAAAGGTAGTCGGAATGACAGTTCAAAATTCAGATCCTTAGAGTAGACTCCCACACCCACTCCTTCGCCCATCTTCGATCCATCCGTGAAAATTCGCAGAGGACCGTCCAGCGTCTGGTGTTCAGACGTCCAGTAAGGTGTGGGGGTATGTTGGTTAAGAAGTTTTTCTCGAAGTTGAGCTTAGGTATCGTGAGGTTGGTGTTTCCTGGTAGCGATCCGAATTTATCAAGGATGGTAGAGTAACCGGAGCTCAGCTCCTTCCACATACGCAGCGACTTCGGCACTCGCATACGGAGCGACTTGCCTGCCGAAGAGATCTATCGGTTAAGAAGTGTATTTAAAGCTTGAGAGGGGGTAGTTCGCATCACTCCGCTAATGCAAATGCATGCCATCCGCTGCACCCTTTGAAGCTTTTTGCAGTAGGTGTCTGTGTCTAACGCAGTCCACCAGATCGCGACGCCGCACATTAGTAGGGGTCTGACCACCGATACCAATAACCAGTGAACCACTCGCGACTGAAGGCCCCATTTGCACCCTATAGCTTTTTTACAACAATGTAGAGCCGTACAGGCTTTCGAGGCTCGTTCCTGGATGTTAAGTTTGCAGCTTAGCTTCACGTCTGAAATGAGGCCCAAGAATTTGGCACAGTTGCAGGGGACTGATAATGGGACAGGAATTTTATATTTCCTGGTAAAGAGAACACAAACTGTTATCTGCTGATAAACACTAAATCCGCAAGCATTAGTCCATTCTTCTAATTCGATATTAGCCGACTGCATTATGCACTGAATGTGTCGACTCAATCATTAGAATATATATTTTACGTGTGCTCATTTCGATCGGCCTTTGGCCTAGCCAAATGAGTGAACCTATTTTGGCTCATTGACGATGCCACTGAGACCTCCTACAGGTTAAAGAAATTCTCATCACCAATGGCAGACTCGGTAACGAGTCTGAAAATTCCCACTTAGGCTAGGAGCGCACATTCATTTTCAATCTCACGACTATTCTGTCACAAAAAGTGGAACACATAAGTTTCAAATTGAACGACCTGGAAACGATTAGATTTGTTCCATTTTTCTGGAGACGCGATTGTCGCAAGTCAAAATGAATTATACATACGGGCAAGAGTGAACACACGCATGGGTATGTACGCTCTTGCGATTTTCTATCGGATCATAACTTAGTCGCAAAAAAGTTACTGCCCCATCGATAGAGAATAGTTTTAGCTTTCAGAAACTTAAGACTAATTTCCCGTCGGAACTCTTGGAACATTTTTGCTACAGTCCGTTTGGCCATTTGGCCGAGAAAAATATGTAACTTCGGGTATTAATTTCCACTGCGGGACCTCAGTGCGTCGTATTCCCTTGATTTCTGATTATGGTTCTGTTGCCTGTTCGCTTTGTAGATGTCGAGGTGGGCATTGGGAACAGCACGCAGTTCTTCTTCCATTCCAAAAAAACTGACGCAATATCTTCCATGCCCTTAGAACGTTGAATAAGTTTAGTGTGATGTACCCCAACATGGATCTTCGTGGTTTCTCTTCTATCGTCAAAGCCTGGTACCATTTTCTTATTTTGTGTTCTTCCTCGCCTTTCAATTAAAATTTCCAGCTCAGCTCATTTTTGTCTTGTGTAATGTGCGCTATAGTTATTTCGCTGTTACCGATGGGAACCCCTATAGTCGCAATTGGACACATTCTATCACACAATCGGCCTACCGGGTACACTCGCAGAAAGACAACAGCAATTGTTTGCGCCTTGTCCCGGTGATCTTCAATCAAGAAGTGGTTATTATTAGCGCGGGCCTATCTGGGTCGCCGTGGAAAGTCTAACCAGCCGAATGTTGGTAGTTTGGATCTTACCTCCAGAAAATTGTATTCACTTGCGGGATCATAGGCGGGTTGTGAATTCTTACAGTCGAAATAAGCACGATTACAGCCAAGCTATGCTTTGTACCTACTGACTGTTCAAGTGACCTGACTTCTACTTTATGCGGCCTGCATTGTATTTCTTATTCCAAGTCATAGCTTATTATAAAGCTTGACTTAGACAGAAGATTTTCATTATCGACAGATCACTGCTTGTAAACTTAAACACTGAAAACACTTCCAAAGGATTATTCTGGATTATCGGACTGCGAGACATTGGATGACCAGATTCTCAAAACTCAAAAGTTTTGGGCACGATTTCTTCAGTTTGTCTAACTGAGGCAGCTTTCATAAAATCGCATCTACTCGTCGAGTTTGCTAACGCCTCTAGATCATTCCGCCTCAATACCGGCACTGATGGCAACACCTTGTCTTGCACAGTAATGTGGCATTACTATGGTCCATGGGCATCTAGGTGCGACTCAGCATTCACTCCCAACTTAACCTAACCGTATGAAGAGGCACGAATATACTCGGGTCAGTCGAACTGAGTACAAATTCCAGGATAATCTTGAAGGGAATTCAGCTAGCTCTTAGTTAGACATTTGCTCTTCTAGCGCTCTTCTAGCTCTAAAAATAATTTGAAACTTGCTCAAATCTCTAATTAAGCACCATTAAATTTTACTTGACTTTACTTTTACTTGAATCCACGAAAATAATAAAATGCACGACTATCATGTATTTTATGCTTCGAAGTTAAAACATTCAAGGCACCTGGACCTGTGAACCTGGACGTAGTCAAGAACTGATCGTCGAGTGATTTTTGACGGAGTTTCAGGGTAGTAGAGGGGTAGTAGAGGAAGGAGAAGCTAAATTTTATTCAAATAAGTGCCAGAAGACGGATAAACAGACACACATTTGGTACTCCTCGTGGGACAGTATTCAGTTTGAAATCGCCGAAATTCACTCCTTCCTCAGCCCATCCACACGGAGGCCAACAAATGTGTGAAACGAAAAGAATCAAATATAATTTGTGTGACGGACTGCTGGAGTTCACGTGGCTAAGGACGCATGACATCTCGACATTAATTCAGAAGAAGTGACATTGATGCCACCAAGAAAGTAAACAACATCCCTTTCCACAAGGATTCACACAAATTACTCGACAGCCATTCGGTCACCTGAATGACATTTGATAGCAGACTTTCATGCCTCCTGGCATTGTCACTCAAACGGAGCACACACGAGCTATTTATTCCGTTCGCGTCGCCATGTCAACCCCGGCGTTCCAAACAGACCGAGTCGTATCCACACGAAATCGACGCCAAGGACACTTAGAGGGCCGAACTTCCAAAAGGGACTGTCCGAAAATGAATTAACCATCATCACCGGGAACTTGATTAATGAACCCCCAACTTGAGATGCACATCAGAGTCGGAACAAACTCAAGCGCTTCCATCAGGAACACCGATTTTGGGCAGCCTGAGGCACGTAATGGATGTTTGCAGTACACAGACGCACCCTGGATGCTTCCTTAACCGTTTCACACCCAGAAACGCCTGCGTGGGAGCAGATCCTGTTTGAATGAGGATTTATTTGCTTTCGACAGTGTGTGGCCTTAAATTGTTTGCTTACATTCATTGCAGTAGGAAATTAATGCTAAAGGTCGTAAAGGGCACAGAGCCTGTTTTAGTCAAAGGAATTCCTCACAAGCACGGAGCACCCCTCGACTAATTGACAAGGCAGCCGCACGTGAACGAAACAATTTTGCACCCATCGCCCGCACATAGAGTGCTCTCCCCCATTTCTCAGTCAAGCTGAATTAAATGGTGTTGGAATATAAACAACAACGCCAGGACTTATTGTGGCCGCAAGCAAATGCGTATGCAAATACACGACAATAATTCGCGACTTAGCGTGCGTCGGAGTATGTTACACGCCAAATATTTCCCGAATTGTGAATGAATAAGCCGCCAGTGCTCACTGGATCGTGTTTCGAGGAAATATAATTTAATTTGACAGACGACTCTGTTCCCCGCACACAACTCTCCTTGTCAGGCACTCTCGCTTTTCGAGAATCCGAACTTTTGCACAAAGTACTTGGGCGTGTTTATTTAATAAATTGTTCCTTAAGCCAGCACGGCATCGCTCTCGCCAGCTGGGTGGTGTCGACGAGGAAAAATGAGATTATCACTGTTGACTGCCTCGCCACTGGGACACACTCGCTGCACATTTGTGTGAGTCCCCGGAATTTGTCCTGCGGATGCGAGGGGATTCCGCTAATCAATTTCAGCGCAAGGATAATTAAGGCGTTGAAGGGAAATTACCTCGTTTCTTGTTTTTGCTTTTCCTCACATCAATCGTTGCTGGTGAAAACGGAAGGATGTACTAATCCAAATTTGATGAAGGAAAATTAGTTTCAAGTTTTTGAAAAAAAAAAAAAAAAGATAAGACGTTGATCCTTTGTTGCGGGGGCCAGTGTGTCATGGCAAAGTAATATTAAGTCGGCCGTCAGACCGAGAAAAAGAAATGAACAAACGGATTTGCATCACGCAACGTAAGGATATTCTATTATTTCAAATGGCAAAGGGCTCACGTGGGTACACGGCCTGTGTGGGATTTGGAGTTTTGCAACCATTCTGGGATTAAGAGCTTTCCTCGTTTGCAAATCGTCATGTGATGTGGCAAAAGGATGAATGGATTTGGGCGGGCAATAGTTCGCTTGGTTGGACACTTATGTCAGAGTGGGGGGAGTATGGCGCAACGATAGTATTGCCAGTGAACGTCCGACTTTTACTTGTTCAGATAATTTAAATATTTGCACTGAAAAAGTTTTCGGGCATAGTTATTTACTTAACTAGTGCACCCGCTGTTTGTCGATGCAGGTCTCGAGCTTGCTGCGCTTTTATTTAGGAAGGGCACCAAATGATAACCTGTTAACTTCTTTGTTTTGCCTTCTTGTGTGATGACTAGATCTTGGGATTCTTAGGCAAAATGCAGATTCCCCACGGCTATGTCTGCATGAGATCTTCTTTGGAGACCATCTGTTAGAGTCCCATGCCGGGTTGTAATTTTGTCTTTTCTAAGACGAACAGTAAACAATTTATGATACCTTCGTTATAAGGACGGAAAATGTGGACTAAATCAATATATTTTACCAATTCAATCAGTTTCGTTAAGTTTCGTTAAATTCGCCAGATTTGGTGCTTCAACTGGGAAAGGCGATATACATTTGGATTTTCTTATTGAACAACAGACCGGCATTATTCGGTAAAGAAGAAGTTCTGCAAAACTTCACACATTCTCTAGGTCTCCCCCACTCGAGAGAGAACAATACCCACGACAACTGCCAAATGATAAGCCTCCTTAGCATCGCCTACGGCAATGCAGAGCGTAACTGGAGACACCTAGCTCGAAATCGCCTGTTGGTTGAGGAACGAGAATTGTGGATCCTGTAGACAGTAGAACTCTGAGGCTTCTGAGTTGTCTAGAATCTTTGACTTTTACAATATTTGCACAAACGTGACTATATAGGGAAAAAACAACCAAGAAAATGATGCGCCAACGATGGCAGAATTAGTTATGAGGCTACAAGGTATAGATACCCTTCAGAATTTTTGAATTAATTCGACACTACTTCGAACTGGTTGAACAAGTCCTTTCATTTATGTCTCCTGGAAGTAAGAAGATTTCCAAGAAACATACAATTTACTTTTTACCATTAAGAGACTTGCGGGCCCTCTCCGTGGACCTTCAGTGAATCAGTATTTTCCGAAAAGCCTGTTCCACTTAAGGATAGCATTTAATTTCAATTAACCTTAAATTAAAAAATCGAAGTTCGTGGATGTGTAAATAAATTGACTCCAAGCCGAATTTCGAACATGCGACACGCAATAGTCGCCGAATGGGACCCCTGGCCAACTGTGTCGCTATCAAGCTGGGAACTAAGCCAACTGGCCCCCCAACGAGGAGTCGCCCATCGTCCCATCGGTTTCCCAAGGCAAAGAGCGACAACATACATATCTTGTGATTAAATAAATTCCCCCAGGAACACTTCCTGTGCACGCACTCCACCCGGGGGAAGTGACAGCTTTGTCAAAACTTTTCCAGAACACGTACCGAACGTCACTTGAAATACTTGACGAAACTTTTTCAACCACTCCTCGATTTTGGATAATTCATCCAAGTGTCGCGCCTCTTCATTCCACTCATGCCCACGGTGTATGTATCCAGCCGTGTATTGTCATCGACCCTGGCCCCGAAACCTATTAAACAACGACGGACGAATCAATAGCGGGGTATTTTGTTTCAATTTGATGGATGGCTAAGCCGAAGAGGATGCCCAAAGCACTAAGTAATCGTCTGACACGTGACACCTGACATTGACTGCCAGCACGTTGACAGAGGAGTCAAACCGGTGTGGGACGAGCCGACCTGCTTTTCCCTGTACCACCAAAACCGTGCCCAGTCCACCTGAGTGTACTGCCAGTTCAGACACACTTTGCGTGCGTCGGCTGATCCTAATCCCGCGTTCATTGTGGGAATTAAATAATTCAGTCAACATCCATAAAGCGGTTTTCGCAATGCAGCCGTGGGCCGCATAAATCGAGATACAGCTCGGTTTATCCTCCAAAGCGGCAAATCGAAATTGCTTCATCGGATAAATGCGCATTAGCCGAACTGAATTTGTTTTCTTTTTTTGTTTGGCTCACCCTTTGGTGAGCCCTTAAATTTGGGTCATGTACCTCGTGGATAGTGTCTCTGATTTATATCCCGCACTCCATTAGACGAACACCACATCAGTGCATCTGGCAAAGCAAAAACAAAAATCCCTGGGGTTTAGTGGACGCTATGGACGCATAAGTCTATTAAAATATGAAACCGTATTAAATTTACGGTCGGACGCTGTCGTAAACCTTTTACAGGCTGCGCTAGCTGGTCTTTGGGACTACAGCGACACCGTAACAACCAGCGACGACTCGTGCGACACAAAAACAGTTATGGCGTTATGGTAATTGGTAATTTTTATTTGCCCCCACAGCAGCGACCGGGAAAAATGAAGAATAGTTATCTCTTCATAGTCTACTGGGCACTGGCAGAGGATCCATTCTTGTATTGCTCCGTGGAACTGGTCCGATGGGAGAGTTTTGTTGTGTCGGCGTTAAGGCTCGCGGCTAAAACAAAAGTTACGGCGTAGATGATTGCTGAGGTGAATTGTTCGAGTTCGAGATGAGACCGGGGGCATATTATGCGGCCAAATGGCAGAGAAGCAGAAACAAATGATAATCGGCGAATGACGGGGTTCCGTGTTCATGCTCGAGGTGTTAATGGGGGCGGTCTCCATTTAAATGAACATTTATTCAAGGTCGATTCATTGAAGGGAAGTCATGTGACTTGTGTGGATATCAATGCTGTGCTAATAAGACGCAGTAGAGAAAGTAGAACGAATCAGCAGAATAATGAATTAAACGTAAAGAAGGGAGACAGGCAGTCGAACGATATTATAAAGGTCCTTTCTAATGACAGAGGAACAATGGATTAGGAGAACTTGTATCCACGCTCAGTGGTTGCTAACGTGGATGCCAGTAGGGAGTCAATGGGTGATTTTGCGGTGTAGATGTACAGCGTTCTGTTTGAGATGGCTCACCAACCTGATGAGTGCAAGAGAGACACTTAATAATGTTCAGAAGTTGGCATGCCTCTGTATTACTCGTGCCTTGAGAACTTGCCTAACTGCCGCCATGCTGGAGCTAATGGAGCTGCCTCCATGGCAACTGGGATGCAAATAAAACAAGCATGAGAATGACAAAAGACGGGATAGAAAAATGCAGGTGCATTACATCGAGACAATTCGATGCACTAGTCAAAAAATGAGCACTCTTGGCCATTCCGAAGGATGACGCCATCGGGAAATTCAATTTCCATCCAAAAAGGGCTCGAGCAATGAATCCATAGTACACAGACTGAGCAGCAATAGGGTGAAATGGTATACAGATGGATCAAGAACTGATGTAGGAAACGAGGCAGGACAAGTACCACGAACCCATGGGCAAAGCCACCAGCACCTTGCAGGCGGAGATCTGTGCAATATACAGATGCTTTCAAGTCAATCTTGATGGGAACTACACCAACTGCGACATAGCAATAATGTCGGACTGTCGTGCCGCTCTCCTGGCACTATACTCCTACATCATTAAATCCAAACTTGTATGGTGATGTCTACAGAAGCTTAAGAAGCTGAGCAGAGAAAAACTCTGCCGGATACCTGTCCATACAGGGACAATGAAATGGCCGACTCCCTCGATAGGAAAGAAGCATCGGAACCTTTTATTGGCCCCGAACCGTTCTGCGCTCTAGGAGATCACGTTCTCTGGGAAGAGTTAAAGAAAGTAGAAAGAAGGAACCGGACATCAGCATCCAGATCCTTACAGGCTTCGTAACAGGGCACTGTAGACTCAGGGAGCACCTAAGGAAACTAGGAGAATCAGAAGAAGGTCTCTGCAGATTCTCTGCGGATAGTCTAATGAAATTCCAGAGCATACTGGGATTTTGTGAGGCAAGCACCTAATATCAGAGGAAGAATTTAAGTCACTAGAACCAGCTTTCATTCTCAGATTCCAAATCTCTTCCACCTTCGCACAACAAGATCATATAACCCTCAATACAATTCTGAAAGGAACTGCATGAGTGGGGAGCTCTTAAGAAAGAGGTATGAAAAGGGAGCACAATAGATCTAAAGGGTGCGGTGCAATATACCCTTAACGATAATGAGAAAAGACAGCTCACTCGTGATTAGTGGCATGTGTCAAAGTCAAATATGCTCAATTAGCTGAGCAATTTCACCGCGGGTAGACAAACACAAATTGTAGATCAGGAAATGGGATATATATTTGCTTAGAAGTGCTACCATTACCCACAGAGGAAAGTTTTAGCCCACTGTGGTCTTGTTAAGGAAAAAACATTCCTGGCGACGTTGATGACATGGACATGGAATTTCGGGGAATGACCGAAACAACAAGATCGCGAATACAAGCCGCTGAGATGAGATTTCTTCGTGCGGCAGTGCGAGAAGAACTACACATTGTGCAGCTGCTTCTTCGAAAGGAGGGGGCTATGCTTCGTTGGTTTGGTTACGTAGCACGAATGTCCACTTCATCACGACTTCAGAAGCGGGCGTTGAACGCGATTCCATCAGGTAGGCGACCGCTTGGCAGACAAAGGACGAGATAGTTGGACAAAGTCCAAAAACTTGGTTACGCTTGGGCATAACTCCTGATGAGTTAGAGTCAATGGCGGAGGATCGACTTACGTGGAGATCTCTCGAGGGTCGTTCTTTTCCCGCGACCCTTTTAGTGGAACATGCGGGACGGAAGATGACGAAAGTTAATAATATGTAGTTCATGCATATATGATGGCGTAACAAGTTTGGAGTACATTGAATGTATCACTTTCTTTCCATCAAAGTAAAGTTGGCATGAATTTAACCGACAGAACTTGTGTTGGAAAAAAGCGAACTCCAACGTCACTAGTTTTTATTCATTTTTTAACCGTATCAGGATATTATTGCGCAGTTCGTTAATTTAGGTCGTGCTCTGCATAAACGACTACTTCCGGTAGCAGTCACTGATGTGCCTAATTTTTGATTTCATTGTGCACTAAGCTTTTTGTGATAAAGCCACTAAACACACTTCGTTTATTCTGTACCCTTATTTTTTTTAATCTTATCTTTCGGTATTGGCCTCTGCCGCAATTCGTTTGAGTTTTGCTCATAATGACCGACAAATTTGCACTTATTTCGAGATTCCAAGTACCCCGACCACCATCGCCCGTTTTCAGAATTCAACAGAAAATATTTTTAAACGTGTTCTTTTTTTTCATAATGTCGACTTTGATCGATGCGGATTACAGATTTTTTGGACACACATTCACTTTTTCAATGATAAAGGATATTTTTTTATTTAAAAAAATCTTTTAATTAAACGCAGTTTGGAAGATATTCTAGAGTAAATTAAGAAACAATTAGAAAAAATGTTCAAAATGTCTGAGATTTAACATTGAATATCCACACGGGATCGATCACTCCTCAATGGTGTCATTTCATCCCCTAAACACGCAACAACAACGGTCATGCAAAACACGACCACTGTCATGAGTAGTAATTGCGTGCGTTAAATTGGCAGCACGATAATTTTGTTTTATTTTTGCCGGCCAGGGAGGTGAGACCGAATGCTGTGTGCTCGAGATTTACTTGGCCTTTTATAGCCATTTTATCGCCTGTCTAGATGAAATGCTTCTAAAAGCAGTCCCAGCTAGAGGTCTTATTTAGTATTCTGTTCGACAAGTGCATTTTCCACAGTCTCTTGAGCTCATCAAAAGTGCTTGCAGTCGGCTTCATGTTTTGGGCTAAGGGTTGTAATGGACTGAGCAGTTACAGAGTAAGTAAGAAACCTCATGTCACATTTCTTTAGCTACAGGGTTTCGTCGATCCTGTCATAGCTATGCAAAGCTGTTGGAGGATTTAATACCCTTCCGAGTGTTAAATAACTGGTAGTGACTTACGATGAATCTGTTGTTTTTGAACTTATGCCAATCGAAACAAAGGGAAATGGCCTACTAGTTTCTTTTGCTGTTGTGCATCTGATTTTCATCAGACTCGTCCTGGCAGAACTAATTTGTTGGAGGAAATGGGTCCGGTTTCCATTATGAGTACTAAGCAAATTTATTTATTTTTTCTTTCGGCTTAAAGTCGCATAAGCCTCTGAGGCACTGGACTGGAAACAGAAAGTTTCCAGGAGAGAAGTTTTTTGAACACAGAGAGTTTCAGGATTGTCCGGAGTAGCAAAAAGTAGGGAGTATAAACATAGAATAATTTTAATAAATTGTCTGAACTGTAGAGGTAACATTTTGAGAGTGTCCGAAACATAGACGTGTCCGGAAAAACTTCTTTCCTGGAAACTTTCTGTTTTCCAGTCCAGTGTCTCAGAGGCTTAGGCGACTTTAAACCGGAAGAAAAAATAAATAAATTTATGTCTGGTCTAGTGAGCGACGGTCTATCGAGGCTGCAAATAATTTATTCTTGAGGAAATGATTTGTCTTTTATTACTATTTTTGTTTATTTTAAATGTACTACATGGTTAATTAAATATTAATACTGACAAGACTCATGCTTATGACACATAAACATGGTTTGATTAAAATAAAATATGAAAAATTATTTTAAAAAATTAAAAAATATCATTTCTTTAAGAAAAAATATTTTACATTTTAAGCCAGTGCGCAGTGAGTAATCCTCTAAGATCGTAAATGAGTGCTGACCATGCCATTTAACACACCCAACATTTTAATAACTGCTTCACAAATGATCTATAGAAGTCAACCATCTCCTCAGTCCATAAAAAACTCCTCAACAAGACCATCGATTGAATTGTTTCAATAAGGCAATTCCGACTAGCCTCAAAAGCCAACATCTCGGATATTCACCTATTTTTGGTCCACTCAAAAATTCAACAGCCGCCTAGCCCACACATAAAGCAACAAAAAATACAGTACCTGCGCATAGTAAGCAGAAAGAAATCATTCCAAAACAAAAACACAATCAACTTCAACGTCAAAAAAGAATGACAATGAATTATTCCCACGGCTGCCTCTAAACTTGTAAAACGAACTCAATTTCTTTTATAGACACTCAAAATGCAATCAAACCTGAAGGAGAAAAGCATGTTGCGAGCATTTTCGGTAACTTTAATCTTAAATTTTGCATTAGCCGCGTACACGCGCGACCCTCTTCCACATGTAGGTACACCAGCAATTTTAAGCATTTCTGTTGTGTACTATCTTCTCCCTCTGCTGACATTCATCACATGAAGACACATAAAAATAAGATTAATCGCCTGAAAGGAACTGCGAATCGCACAATGAGCTTTATTAAAATTCCCCCGAAAAGGGGTACAATTTTGCTGAAAATTTGAATTTTGATATCTTCTTTTTTGGAAGGGCTTCTTTTCTTTCGTAGCTCGAGCACAGAATTGTATTGTTTAAAAATAAAATAAACTCATCACATGCGTCGCACAAAATTATTTATACATTTTACGATGAAATTAAATCTGGATTCGATTCGACGATTACTCTATACATACTCATTCAACTTTTATTCCCTCATAAACTTACCGGTGTTTCCTTGGTAAATAAGACTGGATGTGCTCAGGTTTCAATCAGCAGTTGAGGTGAGATGCACATGATCTTCCGGGGATAAATACAATCCACATGAAAATAGTACTGATACACCATCCACTGTTCGGAGAGAAAAACAAAGGGCTGCTACGTTGGCACGTGAATATTATCCCATTTTTCCTTTTCTTTTCCTTTTATTGAAAGCACTTATTTACATTTATGTACACAAATACATTGGACATTTATTCACACTGAAAAAATATATATTTTATTTTTATTTATTTATTTATTTATTTATTTACATCCATAGAGCACAAATGAATATTTTAGGATTTTTTTCATTTTATATACAATTTTATTCTTATTTCTTATTGCTGCACACAAGTAAATTAAAACCATTCACTGTAGCGGTGAAAAATCCTTTCATATTCATTCAATACGACACTCCATTCCCATGCTGACTGCAAAGGTATCCTTCTCCCCCCAACAACAACAACAACAACAATAACGAAACAATGCAAAATTTCTTCTTAAAACTTTCTCGCTAGTTTCAGAAATCCGAAAACAAATTTCCGAACGATTGATGATAAAAAACAACAAGAAACAAATCGACTCGGATACCGATCTCTGGGAAACTACCGAACTTTGCACTCTGGTCCGATTCTCTTCATCAATTCTGCGCGTTTTCGATGTCGTTTCGCATCGCAGTGCAAAAAGAAAATACGTAATTTATACCCTTAGGGCGAAAAAAAAGACGAAAAACGGAAACCGTTCGAAGGTGTCATGTGAAAAGCGCAACGAATAAAAACAAACTGAATTA
This sequence comes from Eristalis tenax, assembly GCA_905231855.2. Taxonomy (NCBI): domain Eukaryota; kingdom Metazoa; phylum Arthropoda; class Insecta; order Diptera; family Syrphidae; genus Eristalis; species Eristalis tenax. Next base: position 41,403,873 of record HG993127.1, read on the forward strand.
CATAAAATTCCAGATTGGATGGCCAACCCCAAACGACGAGAACACGACGATGTCGATGATAACGGGGGAGCGAGCCGACGCGACGTCGTCGGGCCAAGTTGCGTGGAGGGTGAAATCTCAACAGACACACAAAACAAAACCAAGAACCAAAAAAAACCCCAACAACAACGAAATATTGTACATTCCCTACCCGAATGGCAGGAAAAGTTTTCGATTTTCAAACGGAAGACAAAGAGAGAACCGGGTAAACGACCCCAACCCTGAACGTGGTTCTCAGTGTACCGAATGTCGGTTTGAAAAGGTTTATACCGTTCTGCCAGGAACCTTACTGCGATGTATCTCACCATGAGAGAGCAATTTTTCCGAACTTGCGAGGGGTACTTTGATAGATACCCACTGACTCTCGGGCTTTCTCTCAATCTCTCGCAGGCATCCTCTCTTTCTACTAAAGGAAAGCTTTTTCGGCCAATCAGCGACGGTGGAAATTCGGAAAGAGCAACGGTTTCCAGCTCGTAAGAGAAAATCCCACACTGCGGTGGGGTAAGCAAAGCAAGCATCCAATCCATCGAGAAGAGAACCAACTGCAAACATGTGCTCCCCGGCGATATGACTACATCTATCCCCCTCTGAGGGGAAAGCAGAACGCAGCAACGCGGCAGCAAAACGCAAAATAGAACCTCTTGTCGCGGACAAGTTTATGTTTGTGAAAATCGACTGGAGATTCAATTGTGATAAAGTCTCGCCGGCGGCAGCGGCGGCTTCTTCTGAGTGAACTCGAATTCCCACGACGCTTCAGTTCAGGTTTTCTTTCCGTTTTCCAAGTGAGAGTCAGCCCCTCCGGCTACAATGACATCACATAAACACATCGCATCAACAGGTTGTGGGCCACTTGGGTGGTGGTCGATAAGCGCTGTTTACACTGTTCACCGGGGGCAGAGAGACTGCGGACGAGCAATGATTAAGACAAATTCCATGACCGGCACATCTGATGCCCTGATCTTTGGCGCATTGACAGTTTGTTTCGCACTCGAGAAGCACAATATTTAATGAAGTGCGACGACCATTTTTCCCATTAGCGTCATGGTGTCAATCGAGAAGATAAACAGGCCCCGCGCCGATGGCACGTTCAGTGGAACAGTAAAATACACAGCCACAATCGATGTGGGCTAATTGATGAACGGGCCTGAAAGCACGTGAGAGACAAGTTCACGAATTCTGGGTCAATCCGAGTTGATTGCTCTTGAGAAGATGGCGAGTATTTAAAACACATACTCACCGATGATGTAAGGTGACAGGCATTTCGAAACCGATGGCTGCTGCCATATTACACATTGAATGACACAGTGGATGCAGTATGTTTCGATGATTAGTCATTCAAAATTGGCTCATTAATTGACTTTTTGTTGATTTGACTGAGAACACACTATTGCGACACGATCTATATTTTCTGGCCATTCATTGACGTTAGCAAGTGGATGTGATACTTTTCTTCAAATGTTGGCACTGCAGTGAACAACAGCCAGCCATCGTTCCAGTCTTAAGTCCATGACAAGTGTAAGTTTCGTAATTTACGAGTAAAGAGTATCGCATTGCAAACGCTGACATGGTTTCGTTAATCCCTTCGTCTCTTCCCAATTTTTCGCGATCCTAAACGAATGCACAGACTGGACTGGTCGGACTTAATCCCTTCGCCTCTTCTCAATTATTCTCGATCCTAAACGACTGCACAGATTGGACTACTCGGACTGGCTCGAACAGCTCTCAGGACTCTCATTGGGGCTATCACTGGACACTGCACCGTTCGGACTCACGTCTTTAGACACGAAGAGGAGAAGTAAACCAATGTGCACCTTCTCTGCTCTTGCAACAATATGTCCTCCCGAGGAAACAGTCACTGGAGTTCTTGCTTTTTCGATAGTTTGGTGTAAGTAAGCAGCATTATTATGGTGGCTGATAAGATTGCTGCCTGCTTGTACCAAGCTATCGAAAAACCGCAGCTATGTTAAGGATATAAAGTGATTAGCGGACGTGGTACGTGGTATTGTAGTGGTAACACAGCTACAATGCGGTGGGTCAGTCACCTTGACCAATATAAACACGCAATGCTTTTGAAGTCTACAAGCTGAACAATTAGTTCCTTTGAAATTAGTCCGACATTTTTCTGTTCGTCCGTCTTCATATAGCTCTGCTGTCTGGCATTCAAATAACATACCTCCTCAGCCAGAACGATCGCCTATTTTATAAAACCAAGTTGCACTGTTCACTGACTCTGCCCGAATTGCATGTACTCTACACTGCCCATTTAGCCAGCTGAGGCGTTGTTGAATTCATGTCGCCGTTCAGTACTTAGTACTAACTTCATACAAATTATCGTCTTTTCTCCCGTATGATAGTACTGCTATCTGCGTCCGGGTTTTTGAAAGATCGCGCCTCAAGCGTTGGCCAGTTAGTTTCAAGAAATCACATGCCGACAAGGCGCCTTAAACTACCATCTGTTTCTACAGCCCTTGATGGAGCAAGTGCTGTATCGCAACTAAAGACAAACTTAAGAGTAAGGCAATAATGCTAAGGCGTGATGCGTGTCAACCATCATACAACTTCCAATCTTGACGCTAATCGCAAATAGCGTACATACCAAATTCCATCTGTCATCAGCTCTTTGCCTAGTGAACTCACAATACCGCCCAATAGCTGATGGCCAAATTCGGTGATTGAGTCTTCAGTCGGTCCATCTGTCCCCTCCTCACCTCTGGCTCGAGATGTGACAGATGTGAATTGGATGCGTAAACAGACAGGGCCGTTTCATTCCAGATGATATCCCTCCTCACCGCCGCACCACACACTTTACCTCCGGCTCACGGTTCGGCAGGTGTGAATTGGATGCGCAGACAAATAGGGCAGATTGTTCTGAATAATCACACCAAATTCTGTGAGATGCGCCCATGATCGCTTTCATCGATCATCAGTCCTTTCATTCACCTCCGACGCGCACGCACCTGTGAGGTTTTGGTTAAGACAAAAGTGAAGTGTTTCAATTAAAACCAGTAAGTGCGTGAATTTCTGTTTCAAAAATGGATTCAAAAATGAGGACTTTTTGTGCTCTTGCGGTGATCATTTGCTTCCTATCGCAGACGCATGCGTATCTGATTTTTCCAAAGACCTCCGTCCTTCAGGTGGGTACTTGAGTCAACCCTCGGTTCGGATGATTGTTTTATACCACTTCCCATCCCTCAGATAACCATGTCGATTTCGACGCCAGTGTTTGCGCCGAATCACAAAATCTACTGCGATTGGGGCTTCCAAATGAACTACGATCTGCCATACAACTTGACGTTTTTCTACATGATTCCCAAGTGGCCAGGCATTTACAACAAGCGTGAGGCGAATGAAATTGATCACGCCAAGTATCAGACCCCCAACGCAGGTGTGCATCCGAGTGACTTCTCTGCAGGCGAACTGTACGCCGGTTTGGAGGATCTCCTCGTGAGGTAAGACTCGATGGGATATAGGCTGTGGGCAAAAAACAAAATCTTGTCATGCATCCACAGCTATCGCTTCCACGAAACGTGCCTGCTGAAGAGCGTCTGCGAACTGGCCAAACATCCGTTCCACGATGACGAACAGAACTTACTAACGGAGATCCTTACATTTATTCTGAGGTGAGTTGGGCTGTGTTGGGAACAAGTTAATTAGAACTCAGTGTCCATTGACTTTGGCGGGAGCTGTGATCTGTTATGCTTATGATTTAAGCTGTTCTTTTGTCGATTTCTATGTGAATGTTGTGGGAAGCAGAGTATATTGGCCATCAATTAATAAGGAAATCCTTTGCTTGAGGAAGTGTTCAATCGCGAATTTGAAATTGTTTACCTTTTCGAGTGAATTTTTGGGAATCATTTTTCGCAACCAGAAAGAACATACGTAGGAGGAGTATCCGCAGGGATAATATGGGCAGATTTGCTGTAAAATATTGGATTCTACCACATGAAATGTCCGCTTCCCACTCAGATCGTGATAAGAAGCTCTCGAGTATACATCTTTAGCTGATATCTGTTCTTTATATGATAAAGTGGAAAGGTGTGTTTGTCTGTGAGACTTTGAGGGCTTGTTGTTGTGTCGTTGGTTCAAATTCGAACACACCGTCTCCACAAGACACACAGCTGGCCAATCTAACAACAGCCACAATCTAAACAGTGATTAGTGGTATTTCGCTGCTAGTGTCAACAAATGAGATTCACTAACACTTTGGCTTTTAGCCTCATCATCTAGCAGGCAAAATTTAAGATCTCACGTCGAACATTTGAAGAGTCAACTCTGGCGTGTTGAAAGATCGATATTCTCAGACACGATGTTTGCATGGACTTTAATTTTTCCAAGCCATGTTCGTGATGGACCATGCATGTCCAGTGGAGACCGTAAAACACTAAAGACAGATTTAATGATATATGGACACAACAATCCAATTTGGGTTCTTAATTTCCATTCCGAAGATCTTGTAGTTATAAAGGATGATTTTTTAAAAGCTATAGGAAAGTTTTTCAGAGAAAAAAACACATAAAATTCAGAAAAATTCATGAAATCATTATTTGAATCGATAGTACGGTCCATATAATTTAATGTTTGAAGATTATTTTATGCAAATGTTGACCTCAAATGGTCCATCCGCTTAGTCCAATTTTGGCATACTCTTTCCAACATTTCGGCCGGTATCTCACGAATAAATGCTTCAATGTTGTCTTCCAATGCTCATGTATAGACATGAGCTTTAACATAGCCCCACAAAAAATAGTCTAAAGGCGTTAAATCGCACGATCTAGGCGGCCAATTGACCGGTCCCGGACGTGAAATAAAATGTTCACCGAACTCGCCTCGCCTCTTAATAAGTCCATTGTTGCGCGTGTTGTGTGACATGTGGCACCGTCTTGTTGAAACCACATGTCATGCAAGTCAAGTTCTTGCATTTTGGGCAAAAAACAGTTGGATATCATCTCACGGTAGCGCTCACCATTCACAGTTACGTTACGATTCGCATCATCTTTGAAGAAGCACGGTCCAATGATGCCACCAGCCCATAAACCGCACCAAACTGTGACTTTTTCTGGATGCATTGGTAGCTCTTGCAATGCTTCTGGCTGATATTCACTCCAAAATCGACAATTCTGCTTATTTACGTACCCATTGAGCCAAAAATGAGCTTCGTCGCTGAACACAATTTTTCGCGCGATGAACTTTCTTAACAGAGCACGCATTTTGATAATAAAATTCAATAATTTGCAAGCGTTGTTCGTTTGTAAGACGATTCATGGTTAAATTATAGACCAAACTGAAGATGTTTGACAGTGAAACAAAACACGAAACGTGCGTCAGCTGTTTAAACCAGTGTTGCCAAAAAAATAATAGCTATAAAATCACCCTTTAGTTCTACTCTAGTATTTAATTACAGCGAAAAAATTGATCAAAATCCAAAATTACGCTCTTAAGTATATTCCTCAGCGAATCAATTTTCTTTGGCGAACTGTGTAACTGAGAACGCAATCCACAAAGATCCAGAAGCGATCTACAAAATTTGTGGCCACAAACCATAACCGCCTAACTCGAGTTGAGACATAAATGAGTCATGAGCACCATTACGTTCAATGTGTCTAAATCTTCTTCCACTAAATTTTGTATGTGTGCATTATTTTCAAACAGAAGTTATTGCCGGAAAACCTTCCGAAGCTTTCGTACTTTTGTACTTTTGAAAAAGTGTAAAAAAACCGACGTTATGGCTTGTGGCCATAGGAATTCGCCAATTCAACCAGTTGCTTTGTTCGTAGTGAGTTCATTCATTCAATAATGAGCTCTCTAAATGTACTTAATGGCAGGCAAGTAACGAGTGCTTTCAAACGTTTAGTTTTTAACAGTCAAACAAATCACTGGATTACAAAGTGTATACAATTTTTATTTGAGTTGATAAATCAATGCTTGCTTTGTAAATTTTAAATATCATTTCATTTAGAGACTCGATCGGAAAGCACACTATTGCGCCGACGATTTTTCCCATTAGCGTCATGGTGTCAATCTAGAGAATAAACCGTTCCCGCGTCGATGACACTTTTAGAGAAACAGTAAGCACAGAATCACAGAAGATGTGCGCTAATTGATGAACGGGCCAGGAAGCATGTGAAAGACAAGTTCACAAATTATACAAACAAACATTCTGGGTCGATCCGAATTGATTACCCGTGCGGAGACACATCGATGAGGTAAACTGGACCGCATTTCAAAAATGATCATAGTTGACATATTCAACAATGGAATGCTGTATGTTTTCATGATTTGACGAAGATTTTGAAAAGCTCATCGATAAACAAACTCTGCATTGATAATTTGTTGACACAACTCTGTGTCATACGTGAGCACACGACAGGGACATGATTCACATATTATAGCCACTCATTGTCGTTAGCAATTGGCAATGATTCCATTCTTAAAATTGGCACTGTTCACAAGAACAACAAATCATCTCGCTGGATATGTTTGTATCCGGCTAACGATGTCGTTTCCAATTCGCAAGTCTATGACAAGTGTAATTTTCGTAATGAACGAGAAAGATAACCACACCATCCAATGGAATACTAACACTTATTCACAAATCTTGCGGGATCCTTAAAGATTACATCGTCTGCCCGAAATGATCAGGTCATCACTGAACATTGCATCAATGGATCTGCCTTACAATGCATAATTTGCACAGACGAGGAAGAGGAGTAGGCCATTGTTCGCCTTCTCTACTTTCGGAGCGCTATATCCTCCCGAAGGAACACTTAGTTGGGGTCTTATATTTTCGATAACCTGAGCGCTATTGCACCATCCACTTATCACTAATCTGTTAGCAACTTATCATTGAATTTTTGTTCGCAAAAAAAAAAATTATTTGAAAATATATTAATTGAGCACTGAAAAGTGAACTATTTAAACGCCAACGGTGAAAGGTGTTGATTTAGCACCGTTAATCCAAACACAGGTGGTACAGTTTGTGTATTGAGACCGGATGGCCTTCAGAAGAGGACCATCAATCCCATACACTCGAGAGTTTACCTAGAGGAACTCGGTCGTATGCCTTTTCCAAATCTACGAAACAGCTGTAGATGGGCTTGGCATACTCCCAAGCCTTCTCAAGGATCATTCTTGGAGTGAAAAGCTGGTCGGTTGTAGATCTACCGCGCCCAAAGCCGCACTGTTCATCCCCTATCCTGGGCTCGACCATAGCTCTAGGACGTGCCTCCAACACCTTAGCGTAGACTTTCCAGGGGAGACTTAAAAGGGATATACCCCTGTAGCTGGAGCTATCTCTTTTGTCCTCTTTCTTGAATAGTGGGACAATCACCCCAGTTTGCCAATCGCCAGGTGTCTTTAATGACACGAGAAGTCCATCCCTCCTTTCGCCTTTAGCATTTCTGGCCGGATTTCATTCACACCGGCGGATTTGTCAACTTTTAGCGATTCAATCGCCAAAATGACTACCTTCACCGTTGGACTACTCTCCGCCCCACTCAAGACTACAGGTTTGTCATCCTCAGTGGCCCGTTGGATTGGATTAAGCAGCTCCGAAAAGTGCTCCCTCCATCTGCGTAAGATGTCCACCTCATTGGAAAACAACACACTATCTTTGGATTTGACTCCTTCGATGATGTTGAATTTCCTTCCTCTGAGTCGGCGAATGGTTAGCAAGAACCACAGATCTATGGTCGCTTTCCAACTTATCGTCGAACTCCTTCCAAGACTGCTCTTTAGCTGCTCGCACAGCCAATTTGCAAGTTCTTTACGCCTCAGTGTACCGGTCACGAGAAGCAGAGTCCCCCAGGAGAATCCAGTCTCTGTAGGTCTTCTTCTTCTGTCTGGTGGCTTCTTGAACTCCGGGCGTTTTAAACCACGCAGTTCTGTTCTCACCACCAGCCGCTTCACCCCACAAACATTCAGTACAGAGGCAATGACAGCTGCTGAAAACAGTCGCCATTCTTCCTCTACACGCGATGGAACAGTTGGAAGTCGCTCCAACCTTTCAGATATGTGCCGTGAAATATTCAACCGCAACTCACTGTTCTGTGGTTTCTCCCTACCGAATGCGTGTAACCACTCTTGGCAGGAGACAGACTTTATCAGTGAGCTACAGCGTACACAACACCAACTGATGATCAGTTGATAGTTCAGCCCCTCTCTCTACACGATGGTATCAACGACCTCTGTTGAAGACTCTGACGGATATAGGAATCCATTTCCGTTACCCTATCAAGGGCAGCATCTACTTCATCCAGGAAAGCCACGTACTCTGACTCTAGATTTGGTGCACACACCTGTACTAGGGCCAAAGTTGACTTTTCATCCTTGAGATCCCGACTCTCCCTCCAATACCCTGCCTGCTAATCTGGGACTTATGAGTATCCCCACTTCCGTCTGTGCAGACATTTGAGGTGCAACTCCCGACAGGAAGAGTTTCCACCCGTCCAATAGGTCCACAGTTCTAGATCCCCTTTGCTTCGTAATCTATACTCTTGAATACAAAACAGTCATCATGACATTTGCCGACGCTCTGTTTGCTTTTGTTTGCACAGTCGAATTGTGCACAATACGTTTTGGAATAGTATGCAGTATGCATTACCTTTTTTGTTTGTCTTGGAGTAGTTGCCATTGCCGTGTTAGACCAATGATGCGTTTTGATAAATGCCCGTTATCTCATAAGCTAAAGGAAATACAGCAACTTTACCCTTCAAGTCTTTGCTTGCAAATATTAGCAAGCTTACCCACGTTTACCCACGCAGCCAACCTAACGTAGGCGTTGCTGCAAGCGACCAATCTGCATCTGCTCTTCAGAGTGTTCATGTAACCAAACCAATCTTCGATTACTGGAGACTAAATTCATTATGATGAATTAAAAATTCTTACTGATGAAGATGTTACCATCAGTTTTGGCAACGAACGTTGCTCTGAGTAATGACTGAAGCACAATAGTGCGTTTGTGCTTTCAACGAAAAGTCGAAAGACAAACGAAAAAAAATAAATAAATGCCCATGCACAAAATAGTGAGTGAAGCCTGAGAGAGATGAAAGATTCGTAAAAATGTCCGAACGAAGGAAGATAATGGACTCGTGCCTATTCAGTTGAGTCAAACTTCTGGCGTCTGGTCCCTAGGTTACTTCGACTAACTCGAAAAACACGCGCAGACCACAGTCGTCTTAGACGGAAGCATGCTTAGATATTTACACTCTTACATGCATTGCTTTGCAAGAGGTCCACACACCAAGTTGCGTTTTCGATATTTTTTCCAGTTATTTTCTTATGATAGGCAAGCATCTAAAGGCATAGCATGATAAATCCATGCATGTCAATGTCAAATACTGAACCATGTACATTTGAAATATGGTGTGCCTATTTAGTTGAAGCGGAGTATACATGTACCGTGCAACGCACCACGTGTAGCACGGTACTCTATAATTAGTCTTCTCAAACTAGACTATTTCGAGAAAACTTCATAGAAGTTCATGTTGGTAAAGAGATGAATTTTGAATTTAGGGCCGTTTGCTGATACTCAACTTTGCGATTTGAGTTTCACTTAATGATGACTTATCGGCTTGCACAATTGCAAATGCCAAGAAATACTTCTTTCCAACAGCCTCGTATCCAACATTGGCGCCTTCTATGGATCCCAAAGTAAAATTCTCATTTGCACACTAAATGTCGAATTTGACGTTTTGGAATCATCGTAGCTAAATCCGACTTAAATATCTAGCTATCTAGCTCAGCTGAAAATGAGCTAACTTGAGCATAAGGTTTAAGTGTAACGTGGCTGTGAAGTAGATTTTAGTTTAGTATCAGCAAACGGCTCTTAATTGTTTTGACTTAATTGCGAACATTTGATAGAGTTGATGTTTTGCCGAAGCCGAAGTCTTATGTGGCGCCCCTAATGGACCACTGGAATCAGCTAGCCTCAGACAGCACTAGATGGATGGACTTGTTGGTTGGAACTAGTCAAATAAGAATAACTTCGGCGGTTCCTATCTAGTCATAATTTCAATCGAACACCGTCTAGTGTTACTTCTTGAAGCCCGAAATGTGTCGGTATGACCATCGGCGATAAAGGGCTCTTGGTCGTCTCTCCTAAATGCCCTCAATCCGACTCTGTTGTGTACTAAGAATCAATTTATTTTATTTCAACACACGAATTAAGAGACCGTCTATAAGCCGGACACCCCAATTTGCAAGATATGTAGGTTCTCTTTTATTGGGTACTCCTCGTGTATCATGAGTTTCCTCAAAACTTTTCCAAGCAACATCTGATTCTCACGATCCCATTATCACCACCATGAGGTATGCATTTTTCAAGCCAATCCGACATAGGATATATACAAATCCATCCTCTCATCAACTGTTTGCCCATTGACCTCACAATATCGCCAATAGCTGGCGTCCCCAGCCGTCGAATGAGTCTTCACCCTGCCCCCTCTTCACCCACGCAAAACATTATTTACTCACGGACATAACCTCTGGCTCACGATGCGGCAGGTGTAAATTTACAGAGCACAGTCACTGTCGCTTGCTCTACATACGTCTTGCCTAGTACTGTCACCATCGCTTCGCTCAAACATCAGTTGGCACACAAGATCTGCGCAAAGATTACTTGCATCTCCGACGAGCACACACCTGTGAAGTTCTTTGCAAGACAAAAGTGAAGTGTTTCAATTTAAGCCTGCAAGTGAGTGAGTTTCTATGTGCAAGAATGTGTTCAAAAATCAGGACAATTTGTGCTCTGGTGGCGATCATTTGCTTCTTATCACAGTCGTATTCGCATCTGATTTTTCCACGTTCCTCCGTCCTTCAGGTGGGTGCTCGCCATTAGTCCACTCACAGGTTCCTGTGAATGACTTATGCCGCTTTCCGTCCCTCAGATAACCATGTCGCTTTCGACGCCAGTGTTTGCGCCGAATCACAAAATCTACTGCGATTGGGGCTTCCAAATGAACTACGATCTCCCATACAACTTGACGTACTTCTACATGATTCCCCAGTGGTCAGGCATTTTTAACAAGCGTGATGCGACAGAGATCGACCACACCAAGTATCAGACCCCCAACGCAGGTGTGCATCCGAGTGACTTCTCTGCAGGCGAACTGTACGTCGGATTGGAGGATCTCCTCATGAGGTAAGACTCGATGGGATATAGGCTGTGGACAAAAAAACAAAATCTTGTCACACATCCACAGCTATGGCTTCCACGAAACGTGCCTACTGAAGAGCGTCTGCGAACTATCGAAGCATCCGTTCCACGATGACGAACAGAACTTACTAACGGAGATCGTTACATTTATTCTGAGGTGAGTTGGGCTTTGTTGTGGATAAGTGCATGAGAACGCAGTGGAAAGCAATTGATTGTGTGGCCATTGATACTTTGTCGGCATTGATTCGTACGATATATCGATATACCCTTTTTCAGAAGTGATTCTACGCAAAATTAATCGAATTGTACCCGAAAAAAAGGGTGCGAGCCGTGGGTTGTGAAGAATGAAACACAAAAGTTCACTTATCCAATACACGAATTTATTTACAAACACCGGTTTTTTTTTTCTTCTTACTTAAACATCACTATTACTTTACTGCTGAATTCTTTGCTGCCTTTCAGGCTGACTCAATTGCACACGCTGTATAAATTCCCAAATTGAATTGTCTTGCTTCGGCAGCCATTACGATACTTACACCTACTGCCGTCATATGACTATGAAATTTCCCCGCTGCAACTTGTGCTCATAATTCCTTGTATTCCATACGTGGTTTGGTGTAGACTTTTATATAAGCGTGTACACAAACCAAAAATGAATGGTTTTCGGAACTATGATCGATTCTTCATGTACTGCCATTGATGCTGTTATATCGGCAGCGACGAGTGATTTAATGTATTGCCATAATTTTATAGTCTAGCTGCGCAATTTAGCGATCCAATACGAGAGTTAAATTAATTACCGAACTATTTTCTCAGTTGGTGCATATCTTGCGAAAGCCACACGTAGTGCAGGTCCAGGTCGTCCGTTTGGGCCAAAACGAGACCGAAATCATTGAAAGACAGCGCTATTCATTGAAGATATGTGTTTCTCGCGCTCATCTTTGAAAAATACTGGTCAGAAGTTCTATCCTAACGAGGTCCTGTAGTAGATCTGGCATCACTAGGATAATATATTGCGTAGCCTATGACTTCTTAAAACAGTCTAATCTTAGGGGCTTAATACGTTGGGATCAGATTAACGGCACAATGACCGGAGTGGTTAATCGGTGGTAGAAGTCTGACTAGGGGTTTCACAATAGACCAATAAAGTCTTAGGTTCGTTTTGTTCTCTCAAAATTAGACACAACTTGGGGATTTTCCACTCAAATTGATTAAGGGATCAAATCGGGGATTTTGCTCTCACTGCTCTCGTCTGTATACAAGATGTCGTCTCTCAAAGCTGACAAAAACAGGATTCATTGCAAGGAAACGAGAGAAGATATTGGCCCTTTGATTTCAAATTATGAAGTATTTGATGATTTCTTTTTCATTTGTTTACATGCCATTACAGGCTGACCAATTCAGCTTTACTTTATTTAAAAATTTAGGAAAGCTAGAACAGTAGAAGACAATTGATAGACAATTGAGTTTTTCGGCAATGGTATTACATCAACGCTAGAATGGCTTTAATATAAACTGGACGAATTTCATCGATTCCAATTGCACTGGAGCTAATAGCTGGAAAGCTTTTGACTACATTTGCACGGTCTACACATGGAAAGCTGAATGGAGTTTGCGCAGCAGGCGTACGCTGATTGTGTAAATTTAGGTTGAGACTTTCTGCCCCAGTTGGTCCTGTGGATACAAACTTATGGTTTAGCATATTGCCGTCAGTGTTATTCGGATAACAAGGTTTTTCTTTTTCTATACCAAGATGTCGTAGGCTACTCCACAGTTTTCGACTACTCAGGCTAGAGAAAAATTTAGTCTCGACGAACCATATGACGGAAGGATTTGTATTTAAGGTAAAATACTTCTATATGAAATCGTTTCCACTGATTATACGCTTGATCACGCTGCTAAGTAAGTTGCCGAATTTCAATTGAAAACCAAGGCTGTGACGAGTTGAGTTTTTGATTGTTTTTGTTTTCATCAGAACATACTGTTTGAAGAGAGAGTTAATATTTGAATGGAAAACTGTACCTGCTCATCTGGAGATGGCATTAAACAAACTATCCAATCGTCAATATTATTCGCTCGGATCAAATCAAACGGCGAATACAGACTTTATAAGTGTAAGCATTACAAATGTGCATAGTCGCTTGTGCTGTTCTCCATAACATGACGACAGCAACTGAACACCAGACATAATGGAGGATAGGATATTATCTCTGCTGAAAATGTTCGCTCTCAATTCTCCTAATAATAGCACACACGAACCGCCCACACCGTAAATTCAAAGTAGACATTGTATGTGTGAATTGTCAAAAATATCCCAGGGGAAATTTAAACAGAGAAAGGCGGACAGCTTCTGGAGTTTAAATTTCACGCTGTGAGTTGAAGTAGTGAACAAAATAAATTTTCAACTCGCCGATTAAATAACGAGTTGAGACCAACCCCGAAGTTGAACAACTCACAGTTTTCCGAGAAGTTGAGCAATTGTGAACAAAACAACCCTAAATGTGCTCGTGAATTCACCAGCAGCCCCCCTATCTAAACGGATTTATTCCTCACGAACAATTCCATTATCTAGACAAGGTATGGTGTACTCTATCAAAGGCCTTGGTTATGTCAATGAATAGGTTAGCTGGAATTTGAGAAGTATTCAAGCTGTTATGTATTTATTATATTTCCCCAGTCAGTTTGTGAGTCCTTCCTTGGTAAATAATAAGATTTGATTAAGAATAGCATGCAGCCTAGGGCCTATTGAAAGTATTGAACGCGTCCTAAATTGTAGGACAAGAGGTCCCATAGAATTACTTATGACTTCTACGAGAAATGCAGACTTGATGATGCGGTGTGTTGTTGATCAAGTGCAAGTCGTACTCCCACTTCAAACGTGGTGTGCCTTAAATGACAGTAATTGAAGTCATAGCAGCAAAATGTTCCTCCTATCTTGAATTACCAAACAACTTTCCCCACAGTTATTGACTTCACTCGGTTTGACTCGTTTCACTCTTTACTTAACATTACAAGAAATCTCAGTCCTATACCAACTTACCCCTTGCGACTTCTCAAATAAATTATTAATGTCTTATTATTTTCTTTTCTTTACAGCCCTTCAATGCACGAGGCCTTTGCGTCGAAAGAAGACATCTACAAAGAAGCGTACGAAGAAGCGGAAAAGCGTGGTTTCTTGGGCGGCGACTGTGATGCTATGTACCCTCTCTGCAAAGAGGACTTCCTAAGCATGTTTTCGAAAATAATGACAAAAGGAGCTTTAGCTGAGTAAACATGGTCTGAGTTTTATTTTCTTCGTTATTCGATCTATTGCTACAGCGGGTGTGAGTGAGTGGCAATTTAATTAAACCCTATGGTCTGCGCGATCTTAAATCGGCCACAATTCTCAGAAGTTAAGTAAGATTGACGGAGTATTCTGTGAAAAATAAACCGAAGGTAGATTGGGATGGGACAACTACCACGAATGGATGGTGTCCACTGACTAAGTGGATTGCGACATTTCCGATTGAGTTTGTAAAAATTAACAATATTCCAGCAAATCTAAAAAATGGAAAACAGAAATGTCCGGTATGCACTCGGAGTCAAACAGCAATTAAAAGTTTCCAACGACCAAAATATTTGACCTTAATTACGAATTATAGTTCACCGTCTGGTTGCCTCACTCTATGCTTACCAGTCTGTTATATTCTCGGGCATTCTTGAGAATTCAGAATGCCTACCTGACGACACAACCAAAGTCGTTTTCAAATTCACATGACACCCGCAACTCAACTCAACACTTACCTTGACCTTGTCAACTAGAGCTCGCTCCAAAAACAACGTCACATCAGACAGTCTGCAGTTTCCAACCCTCAGGCAGCCATTATTTCCCTTCAATTTGTCCGAAGTGAACACACGACAAGCCTTCATTCGCATGTAATAACACTTCAGGACACTCTGATTAAATGACCCCAAATAATGACACTTAACACCGCATCACCGGTATTTTTGTACTTTATTAGGTGCCACAATAAATACCATCGATTCATTACCCTCGACCCATCGTCAGCCTTCTGGTAGTAGTGGCTTTGCTGCGAAGCATTCCAAATCCAGGCAATTTATGCAGACCCCATCACCACCGCCAGCCACGCTCGAGGATAACCGATATATCACATTGGCGTCAGCGTGAAAGGGAAGGAGACACAATGATGGTTGTGACAACAATCACAGCCAAATCGGCTAAAATGCCATCACGTCTCTCAAGCCCCCCGGTAGCTCAGAAGGATCTACTGTAATTGCGATTTAACCCAACCCAACCCAACCGCAAAGATGTCATCCCGGAGCGGCACAAAATGCCATAATCGATTTCGCCACACTGTCTAAGGCCTGGAAATCAAATCAATAGGCAGGGTGTCACAGACAACATTCTTCTTGGCCCTCCTCTTCAATTCATTTCAACCAGCTTCGGGGATGAAGTGTGCTCACCACTACAACGCTTCGCACAGAGGAGAGAGGACAGGAAGTCTCGTTGGAGAGAAATACCGCTTGAGGCGCAAACAAAGCGGTTACAAGAGATAGTCGCTTGAGGAATGTCGGTTGGAAATTCCTCTCCGCTGCCCGCAAAGTATCACCGGATGGTCGTGGGTCGAGTTTGGTAAAAGTCTCACGTACAACTTGGATCAGTGGGGTGGGCCTTTGAACCTTATCGGAGCTCCCCATCGCACTGAGGTAAGTAAGTAATAGAAGTGGATAACGTTTGCTACATGAATACCGAAGTGCGGATGTTTCCGGTAGGAGGGAAGCTAACTCTGCTGCTGCTAGTCTTTATTAATTTTTCGTCATTATTTTGACCAAAATCTATTAATAGCGAAGGAAATGCGGGCAATTTAGAAGAATGTCTATATTATAAAGATATTTTTGCATTGCTGGAAATTATACTGGTTGCATAAAGCCACGTGATATCAAGCACAGATGTTAAGGAAAAGCTAGCGACAGTTGAAGGTCCATCAATTTTACGCACAGTGTCATCCAGCGAGGAGTGGGATTTTAAATCAATAAAAAATCTTAACATTTTTATGAAAATTGAGGATGTTGTGAAAGCTGAAAAATATTTTTCATCTGGCATTTGAGAGAGAGAGAGAGAGAGTGAACAGCTGATTAGCGCAGTGCGTCAACGCACCCCTCTGTAACATTGAAGTCGAACGCAGCAACGCACTATTGTGTTCCAGGCATAATCAGGGTTAATATGAATCCCCGGGGAATTGTGCATCTCAATTGGAATGTTTTTCCTCGATGTAAATTCGAAATTGTATTCGAAAAATGTATTACCTGTCATTTATGGGAAATTATCTGAACTTATTTGTCAATCAGTGCGTTTATTGAAAACAAATCATAGAGTTCATATTATTTCTCTTGTATTTTTGATAATGTTTCAAACAATTTAAAAAATAATGTTTATTGTTGGGGCTATGCTGATAGGTATGTAGAAGAGGAATGGCAAATTCCAGCAGTACTTCATGTTAATAAACCAGCTTTCAGGTGCATTTTGAATGTTTTTGAGGGATCCTTGTCACCATCAAGGAAACCTTTTGCAATACCAACAATTATAAAATTAACTTCGTCCTTGCGATTTTTTGACAAAGGTGGCTATCAAAAAGGAGTTTGAAGATAGCATGGCGTTGACTTGACACAGTCCTCATGGCACCTGTAGAACATGAGTCCCAAAACATACATTTTTTGAAAAGTTTGGTATTTATATAAGTCGTTGAGGCAAACCAAAGTTTAAGACAATATTCAAATTCTTTATTGAAATATATTATATATCGATCCGCCTAAAATTTGTGTTTGTTTTTTGGGTGTTATCCTTGGCAACTAAATCCTGACTGACTGCTCGCCGCATTCTTATCCTATTTATATGCAGTGATGCAGAAGCCAGATCCCGATCTGTATTATACTGTCGACCAATCAGGATCCCGCTTCTGTATCGCAAAATCGGCCGCATCCCACAGGAACATGCACGGCGCGAAAACCAATCAAGGGTTGGCTTCTATCTAAAAATGATTATATCTAAAAATGATGATGATACGAATCATTTTTCAGAAGGCGCCAGTCATATCCCTACGAATTTCCTTCATCACTCGATACAACCTCGTTTCGCAGTCGCGTCGATCGTAGATGGCGTCAGTCAGGGTTCTCTGCTGTTGAATGTGTGACGACAACAGTATTCCTGGTGTGCTCGGATGTGTTGATGGTACACATGTGACATTAATACAACCGCGAAGCAGCGAACATTGTTTTTACAATACAAGAGGTTTTAACAGTTTAAATGTATATACAAATTTATTGTTTTTTATTAGTTGTAGTAGACCTTTAAATAAAAGCAAGATCATAAATATTTTCACCAAATTCAAGTCAAAGATACTTACATTCTTAGAATTTTGCAACACTGATAACAACTTCCTTATATTTATTTGATTCTCAATAACAAAATGACAGGGGAGAATTTTGAGGGAAATTCACAGAAATGTTCCTTCAGGAAGTCCTTTCGTTCCCTTTTGAACATTGTTCACAATAGGGTGTCATCACATAAGAGAAAAAGTCCTGAGGGAAATTTATTCATAATAACACTGAATGTCAGACTCAGACTGTGTGGTCTTGAGATAGAGTGGTCTGATTCTTACGTATTATGCTTACGTACTTACGTATTGTGTTGTATTGTACTTACGTATTGTGCTTGATAAAAAACTCACATTTGAGAAACATACATCTGCCAAGACGGATAAAATTAATAAAATAATAAGAGTCCTTTATCCTTTATTAGAAACTCTAAGCTGTGTATTAGGAATAAATAGTTAATTCACAAAACAATTTTCCAGCCCATCCTTTTGTCGTCGCTACTGTCGTGCACGTTTTGAGCAAAAACTCACAAGTTAAAGCTACAAAGACCTCACAACAAATTGCTTAAATTACGCTTAAGATGCCTCGACACTTCTCCTCGAAAAATCTTCATGACTCCCTCCTCCTAGCTTTACGCTTGATTGCATACTTTATATTGGCTGTGCCATCAGTCCAGACCACATTATTATTATTGTTGAGGGTAAATTGCACCGCGACCTATAGATCTACAGTGCCCCCTATTCATTCTTAAGAGCTCCCGTCTCATGCAGCTCTTCTCAGAGTTGTATCGAGGGTTAATTGCTCTTTTTGCGAGAGGGTATAAGAGATTTGTTCTAGAGCATACCCTCCGATTCCATTAGGAATCGGAGAATGAGAGCTTCCTCTGATATTAGGTGCTTGCCCAGATATCTTAGTGGGCTAGTGCCTCATAAAATTCTAGTATTTGTTCTGGAATTTCATTAGATTCTCCGCAGAAGCTGCAGAGACCTTCTTCTGATTCTCCTGGTTTAATTAGGAGTCTGAGTGAACTGTTAGGAAGTCTGTTAGGATATGGAAGCTGTTCTTGCTCATCGTGGTACATGCCTCAAACCTCTTCCGGTAATGTTGACCCAAGATTTTCTTGGCCTGCTTCATGCCATGATCGTTGTTCCAGGCATCTGCCCGGTTCCTCCTTTCTAGTTCATGGAACTATTCCCAGAGGAAGTGATATCCTACAGAGTAGAATGGTTCGGAGTCAATGAAAGGTTCCGATACTCCTTTCCTAGCGAGGGAGTGGGCCATTTTTTTTGCCTTCTATCCCTGTATGGCCAGGTATCCAGCAGAGTTTTGCTCTGTTACTCCTGCTCAGCTTCTGTAGACATTCCAACACGAGCTTAGATGTGTTGGTATAGGAGACCAGTGCCAGAAAAGTGGCACGACTGTCCGACATTGTTGCTATGTCGCACTTGGTGCAGTTTCTATCAAGAATGATCTAAGCGCATATGTCTTGAACGATGCTGGTGCGTTTGCCCATGGGTTCGTGGTACTTTGTCCGCAGTCCAAATACTCCTGCTTTGCCCCTTCGGCAGTTCTTGATCCATCTGTATACCATTTTACCCTATTGCTGCGCAGTCTGTGGACTATGGATTCATTGCTCCAGTCGTTTTTGGTGCAGAGCTTGATAGTACACTTCTTTTGGGAATTGAATTTACTAATCGCTTCAAGCCACATATACAGCTAAGATAACTTCTCGACATCGTCTCCTAATGAATTCGAACTTAGAATGTTAGTTAAAGGAATCCCTACGGTATCCCTCATCAACAGTTCCCTTGTGGAACCCATTGAAATTCAAAATTCAAAAAATGCTCTAGGTTCGAAACCGCTGCCAATTCCTTTCTGTTGCTACCCACGCCATCTCTCAGAACAAATTTTCACCACAGCTTTCGTGCGGAAAAAAAGCTCAATTTGTCTCTCTCCGGTTATTTTCTCTCATTCGTTCCTTCTCTGTTTTACCATTTCTATAGACTTTAGAGAACTCAACTAACTGAAGCTCAACGCGCACAACCACAGCACGACCAACGGGATTGTGTCAATTGCCTTTGGTGTGTGTTTCCACAGCGTGTTCTCACACACAGAACAGAAGGGCGGTGAGCCGTGGAAAAAAGAAAACAAAACTAAAGTTATGGCCTTCACAGGATACGACTTAGACGAACCAATGAATAATTCCGTTGACAAAACTGTCGCCAGTCACGAAAAGTCGCAATCAATAGTGAAGTACAGACGCACCCGATACGGCAGCGATGCCAACCTCAGTCCACGCAAGACATCTGAGGGTGTGTGAGTTAATTGAAGCACGTGGTCGTCTCTTCGCCGAGTGGAATAAGGTAAATATTTGAGCTGTGAGTGATGAATTTCGAGTGATGAACTGAATCAGCAAAGATGGTGAAAGCTTGGAAACAGTGTCCACCCAGTGGTGGAGAGGAAGGGATGTTTCCTGCAGAATTGTACACAGTTTGTCAAGGTCAAATCAGCATCTATCGAGCACAAGGTCATCGGCGGAATGTCGGCCATGTAACGTTCCACTGAAGCTGGTTGCAGTTGAATGGAAAGCTTTAATTTAAATGGACCTAAATTGCTATTTTGCTAAAAACCTTTAACTTTGTAAGGGATATCATCATAAGTTTAACTGCGGGAATAAAATTGAATCACAATTGCTGGGGAATTTCGCTGAGGCGGGAAGTTGGTATGAATCCATTGCACAGACGATTCAAGAAGTTTGCCAATTATGCTTCTTGCCGGCGTTGTTGTAATTTCGAACTTTCAATTAAACTTTGAATTAATTGAAAACAATGTCGAAAATGTAGAAAAATAAGTATTCGGCAGTCTAAATAACGCCCATCGATAGGCAAGCGTTACTGTGGGACCTGGTGGTGGATGATTCAAGAAAATACTTTTGTGTCTCAGAAGGTTTTATGAATGGGATTTCGATCAACTTTTAAGCTTCAAACATACACTGGAAGGTGATGCGAGTGCCATATGATTTCTTGGTACCGGAGTAGGTGAAGCCGCGGCGTAGTAAGGCGTACAAAGTACAAAGTAACACTTTCTTTTATTCTTATGCAATTGCCTGAATTGTTTACACTACGATTGAAGCAATTTGGGTTGACAGCGAAATGTGTTTACGTCAAAAAATCCAATCTGTCATCTGTCCATTTGTTATTAACGTACGGAAACTGGAATAATCTTACATAATATACAATCATCATCATCTACTGACCCAAATGCTCCACTAAAGGGGTCGCAGCAACTTCGCCATCGAATCTAACTGGTTAGGAGTTATGCCCAAGTTTAACGAGGCTAGTTTTTGAACTTGGTCCAACCACCTCGACTTGAGTCTGCCAAGCGATCGGCTTCCTGGCTAACTTGGCTTTGACACAAAGCTCGGCCTGACTGATTACAGATCTTCCAAGCTGTTTCAAAACTCACCCAGCTTGACCAATTCTCCAGGAAAGTCCCGGGGAGACTTCAAAGAGATATGCGCATGTATCTCTCTTTTGTCCCTTCTTGAAAAGAGAGACAATCACCCTACCTTGCCAATCACCAGGTGTCTCACCACTTGCCCAGGTAACTTTAAGGACACGAGAGAGCCATAAAACTCGCCCTTTACCCATGGCCTTAAGCATTTCTGGCCTGATTTGCCAACTTTTACCGACTCAATCGCCAAAATGACTTCCTCAAGCGTTGGACTATTCTCATTATTACCAAACAACTCTGGCCTACACTCTGCCCTAAGAGATCGCTTAGTCTCCAAGTCGGTGTTCGAAATGGGGGGCTGTTGGTTAGAGATCTCTGTGTCTGGACTGTTTTGTTATTTGAGGATGTATCGGCTATCAGACTCATTACTATTCATGGACGTGACACAATTTGATCTTGTTAACTAACAGCTTGCTTTCATAACGCTCTATGCCAGGAAGCCAAGGTCCACATCTCTGTAGCTAGTGGCCAGGGAATTACAGAATATTCTAGATCTTCACACTAGTGCAGATCCCAGAAAGGATTCAAGATGCTTAGATCTTCTATTGAACGGCGGCATATGACAGAGTCGATGGAGGCGAGCTATACAAGACCATGTCTAGTTTTGGCACTTCTGCCAAAGTTGTCAAGTTGTGCAGGATGACGATGGGGAATTCCGGTGCCCATCTAGGTCGGTAATGGAAAAAAGGAATTAAGACTTCAATCTCAATAAAGGATTAAGACAAGGCGACGCACTGTATGTGACTTCTTCAACATGGTTCTTGAGAAGAGCGTTGAAAGAGTCACACGCCAGGAGCAGAAGCACGATCTTCCAAAAGCCCATGCATGTTAGCATAAGCCGATGACGTTGACGGCTAAAACAAAGCTTCTCGAAGGACAAAACCGATTTTATATAAGGCCCTGATCACTCACGTTGGGCTGCACAGCAATACGAGCTTAGCTAGACCTCTGCGGATTCAACGCCTAAGATGGACTATGATAAGCGCATGAACAACTCAGCTCCGGCCCGAAGAATCTTGGACACCGAACCAGTGGTCACACAAGTGGAGGAGGACCTCAACCAGCTTAAAGTGCGAAACGGTGACTTCACCCGAGCAAAAACTTCACACAAGTGGGAAATAACTTAACTTTTAAAAAGTGACCATTTGAGACAAGGCATAAGAATGCAAAGTGCGCGATGGTGACGTGAAATAAAGCCCCACGAAATAAGAAAAGATGTGGGCTTATTTCCATTTCCAAATCGAAATAAGGCCCAATTTGAATAGTAGCGAAGTGCTTATGTTTATATGTGTTTAAGTTACCACCAGTGAAATTATTTCTCGGCCCCGTAGCTGTGCCCGGATACTCCACTGGTATTCCATTACAGTTTCATCTCTTCTGGAGGGTTTCTAAGTGGGTTAAGTGAAAAGGATGCGGTGCATGGTCGGACTTATTTCACTTTTAATTTACTAAGGCATTCAAATAAAGAGAATTAAAATAACTGTTGTTTTATATTGTTTGGTCCAAAATTCGGCGTTCTTTTACGGCATGTTGCCGATTTGGCTCTATTTCTCTCTGGAAACGAATTATTTCGGATTGTAGATGTAATTTAAATTTAATTTTGTCTTTTTTGATATTTTCTTTTTTTATTGACTGAAAATATTTCATACTGCTCGGAGAGAAATTAAATATAATTCATCTCTAGCTCAAGGCGCCTGCCTGACAGTTGTTGACAAACGTACCGCTAGCGGAGCGACGAAGTCACGTGAGCAGTTAAGGCCTGCGGGAAAAAGGATTAGACTATAAGTATACCGGACTTTCTCTTTGCCCTTTATTTCGATTCCAATTTGACCTTACTTCCATTTTCAAAGCGAAATAAGACGAAATGTTACATTTTGTTTTAAGGGCATTATTTATATGATACGTCACCGATTTGGAGTAGGCGCATACAAAGTGCGACATAGGGTGATATTTCGAATGGGAAATAATTTCACAAGAAACTTTGTGACCACGTGGGAAAGAACTTCCCTTTTTAAAAGTTAAGATGTTGCTAACTTGTGTGAAGTTATTACCCTAGTGAAGTTATTTCCCTGCACCGTGCGAAACTGGAGCCCAGTGTTGGTTGAGGCCCAGGTCCACCCCGAACTGTAGCACCAAATAAATAAGAAACTGAATCAGTCTGGAATTGTTGAAAATCAATACAATGTGAATTAGTAACGGGGCCAGCCTTTCAGAAAGTGACGGAGAAGAAATTTTACAACAAACAAGCAAAATAAAAAATTCAGTGCTTCATCAAGAAAATGTGATTAATTGTGAAGCACTGTCAATTGATTGATCTTCCGAATTCCCATTCATTGGCCCCTCCGACAAGCCCTCCCCTTCACCTTTAATAGCATCGATTAGTTTCGATTAGTTTCTCCGCCAAAGCAACAACTTTGAAATATAAGAATAATTATTACATCTCAAAAGTTTTCAAACTTCTATTCAAGACTGAGTTTAAATTTTATTGTTGTCGTATTCATGGTTCAAGTAGAAACTAATGGAATATGCAATGCTTCCCCGAACGTGACACGGGCAACAAGCCATTTGCCAACGTCAGAGTTGCGTAAAACTGAAAGAGATTATTTCATGACGGTACCAACATCTAAAACCACCAACAACACCATCAACCCGCTGGAGCACATTCGTCAGTCCTTTGATCTCCCTTGTGCGTAATATTCTTTATGGAAAATTGCGAAATTCGTCACAGCAATCACGTTACCCGTAAGCACTAAATTTCCAAGTTTTAGTTGTAAAGCATTCGCTTTCATCGAAAAGGACAACCTTAAATCTTTGTCTCCAGTGCGTGCTTCAAACCAGATGGATGATAAACCCAAACGCAACTCCCTTGAGCAACCCTGAATTTCGGCGACCACACTGCCTCAGAACAATACGTCGCCGGATGTACGGCATCGACATTTGGGGGTTCCTCGGCATTTTATGGCGATATTAGGAATATCGATCCCGGGATAACGACTTACCAGATGTAATTGGAAAACGCAACGTGGGGAGAGTAAGTCCCTGTCAACATAACATTCTCATTCAAAGGGTGATCCAATCAAGATTTAAGGCCAATGATTTTGACCTTAAGCCTTGTGAGAAATTAAATGATGCGACATTCCTTTTATCAGAGGGATGTAAATATCGGAACGGTGTAAAGGGGTGCCCCTAAAAAAATATATCGGAGGGCTGTGCACGGTGGAACTGCTGCTTTCTCCAATCAATGGGAGCATAGAAGCACAACAAAAGCATTCAGTTAATTCATATAAACGCTCATGTGCACCAAAAGTGTTGTGCTAGCTCCCTGATGCCACTCCCACTAAAAACGTTCATGAAACGGGGGCTTAACTCGAAAATCGTTTCACTTTGCTACTCGCAGGACGATCTCGACCAGACCGTCAAATTGATGACGAATATGAGACGAAAATTGATGGGACTTTTAACATTGCTACAGACAGAACACGATTTCTGGGTTGTGGCATGTAATGCAGTAAAATAAACCTCTACGTTGTGCGCATTAAATGTAAAGACACACGCAATGCGCACCATAAAGCCATCAACCCAACCGAAAGACAATAAAAGCTTTCTGCAAAATGCCGCTAACATGGGTACTGACAGCAACTGGATTGCCGGCGGAAGCAAAAAATAGTAATGCAAGAAAGAAAGAAAACAAAACAGTCGTTTGTGTGACAGCCACGGATTATAGTTCAGAAGGTTGTCCACTTCGTGTGAACTGAGGTAAAAATACACCACAATTGGAAACTCCAAGACAATCCTTAAACTTGACTTATGTCAACGTAAGCAATTGAGTTGATACAGTGTGACCATAATAACCGCTTCCTTAAGTTTCGTTGTGTTTGGTTCTCTTTTTTGACCACGTACAAGTCGTACGTCTCTGCTGCGCTGATAGATAAATGGGCATTTGCGCGATCTCATTTAGGTCCAGCTGAACAAGACGTCATTTTGGAATCCTACTCCGTTGCTACATTCTGCAGATCATGGAAACAATATGCTCCCAGTCTTCTGACAGAGACCAGTACGGATGCAGTAAAGATTGCCCGCTCTTTGCTCTTCAGCATCACACTCTTGTGTTGTCGTCCGTGATACTTCAGTAAGTGTACCAACTACCCCTTTTGTCACACTGAAGGACTCTGCTAGGTTTTACGCCGTCAAACTTCGCCCAAGGCATCCGAGTGGTCGCTCATGTTGTTCGAGAGCACAATCTTCTGTTTTCTGCCTCTATGGTTGTATCGTTGGTTTTCGACTGGGTCTAGTTATAGCCTGTTGGCTACGTAGATATATTTTGTCAAGCCAGTGGAACCGAAACGGCCTCATCTTTGAGCCTTAGACTTTCATTGTCATCGCTGTTCAGTTAAAGAGACAACACATATCTGGTAACATATTTTCCTAGCAAAGGCTTGAAGAGAGGTAGACTTCTGTTTGAAAGTGCTGTAGGATCCAGGAGGAGACGATAATGCCCGCTACACCAGAATTGAACGACTGGATGGCGCAGTTGGTTAAGTGCCTGCCTTTGTTTAGTGGAGTCCCCGGTTCAAATCCCTATAAAAGTACAGTTACTACGCTTTCCTCTGTGCCTTAAATCTGAGCCAGTCACCATTGGCCGTTGGGATCAAATTAACGGAACTATCACTGGAGTGGTCCATGAGTGGTATTAGTCTGCCTGTGGATATCGCCATGGACCAATATGGTCTCAGTGTGCTGGCGAATTCACTAGCAGCTCTCTTCCCTTTGCTCTCTGTACCAGGAATATTTGTCAACAATCTGTTGACTGTAGTCCGAGACTTGACGCGCATCTATCGACTGATCCAGAAATAAGTTCAGTGGGCAATATATTTCGCTTTGGAGCTGTAAACTGTCCAGCTAGATCTTACTGTTTTGTGTGCTTATAAGCATGAACTTTCTTGATTTAAAAAAGTCACCTGAAACTATCTATAAAGCGTTCGGAGAAATCAACAAAAAAAAACACACATTGTATACACATTTACATTGTCTACTATATTTTTAATAATAACCAACCAACCGGTTATAATCTAAGGAAATGAGGAAGAGCACCAGAGAGAGAGAGCAAAGCCCTGGGGTATATCAACGTTAATTTGGAGGTTAGATTTCTAGTCTAAAGAGAATGCACTTTTCGACAGGCACCTCAATGATCTTGCTCAACAGGATAGTTATGATCAGAGTGATGTATAAAGTCAGCTTGGTGTTTCGAGAGATGGCTCCGTTACTCAATTGCCTCTTGAGCTCGAAGAAACAGCTATTGGCAGGACTAATTCCGCGCTAGATCTCGGTACTGGTTTTATTAACCCTGTTTTCCGCAGAGCCGAGGTAGAAGAAGTCCTAGACTACCTTAAAGTTTCTACCGCCCATAATGACGCTCAGTACGAGACGTCAATGTTGAGGACGCACTTACATTGTTTTGCCTGATTTACTACCAGACTCATTTTAACCGCTTCCGCTTCAATACCAGCAAACGCCTCACTGACGGCTCCTTTTTTCGTCCAATCACGTCAATTGCGTTCGCACTTTTGGAAGATAGTGCAATCTGGTGCTGCATTTGAGTTACGTACGATCATCTCAAGTATGATATTGAAGAAATCACATGACAGCGTGTTGCATTGTTTAAAAGCTTTTTCGACATTGAAGGTCACTGTGAGTTCGCTACCGACCCTCACCCGTCATCCGGCACAACCTGACGAGTAAGGAAGGAATATCAAAACTAGACATGGCGCTATATAGCTCGTCTCTATGGACGCTGTCGCATACGGTCTTAGAATCAACGAGAGATCTTGTACGCGATGTCAAAGAGGCTGATCCCTCAAAAGTTGGCGCAGTCAAAGGAGTCTCCTTTCTTGTGGACCGGACAAACGACACTGAGGTTCATGGGCAAGCTTTCCTCCGCCCATATCCAACAGATGAGCTGGTGCATGCGCCCAACCAGATCATGTCCAGCTGCCTTAAACAGTTCCGGGGACAGTCCGTCTCCTCAAGAAGATTTGCTGCACTTTAGTGTAGACATCATAATTTTGGCCGTTTTGAGAGAAAAGTACTGCGTGCGATCTTTGGTCCTGTTTGCGTTGGTGCCGTCTAGAGGAGAAGGTCAATCGTGACCTGTACGGGCTATACAGCGGCAAGCGCCTAATTAAGCGTCTTCGCTTAGTTCCAAGCCCAACGAAAAAATCCGCAGTATTTTATTGTATTCAGGTATGAAGTGCAAATAAAAAAAAAATACCTGCCAACACGAACGGAAGAGAAGAATCCGAAGCTGAAGCAAAGAAACTCTTTCGTTGGGGTATTATTCAAAGCAGTAGAAGCCGTAATTTTATTCTACTTAGAGAATTCCTTTTTGGAGTCGCACTAAAACTGTGTGCTGGTCTAATTTCGTTGAGCACTTAATTGGAATTCCAACCCAACAAATTGTTCCTTTTGCCAAATTGTCTGCCCATTATAAGTGGTTAAACAATTCGGCAGCAATCTGATCCGAACGTTAACTGGTTTTCATTTACGCCATGACCTCACGCGAACTTGGAAATCGTACACTCTACTCAAATCAATTAAACCAAACCGAACGTCCCTGGAGTCCCTTCTGGGGAAAACGAGTGTTAATCAATTTTCGACACTTGCCATGACACCACTTCCCCTTGACGTATCATGTTCACCAAATGAAAGAGAGGAATTGGCAACATGGATTTTTCCATAAACTGCCACGCTTAATATCCTGTGAAAGCTTCGAGGGGCTTGAAATTTTATCAGATACGTCACAAAGTGGTGTCAAGTAAAAGATCATCGCCACACAGCCAGAGGAATCTTCCAATTTCGAGGAATTTCAGCCGATTCACTGACAAGTTAAACAGTCTTCAATTTACTTTTCATGGCAGCGACCACTTCCCACGCTTCGCGAGAACTTTAAGCGAAGCACACGCAAGCACCTCCTTCAGCAAACCATGAAGAAGGACAGACGAACGAACGATAATGTCAAGTCAATGATTTATGATCCGAAACACAAAAGCGAGTTCGCTTTTGACACGCATCCGTTTTCACTGACTACCCTTCGCACGAGCAATTAACCCGGCAGCCGGATATTAGCACATCACTTTCCATTAACCAACTTCACTCGATGTGAACTTCAGTCCTAACGAAGCAAGTGCATCATCCTTGTTCGTCCTGGCAGCCGGCTTTCGAGATTCGCCGGATTTACTGAGATTATCCCGGCAAGCAAATACGTGAGATGTGCCTTTAATCCAGGGAGTGCCGTTTAACGACAAACAATATTTTTGCATGGGCCCACAACACACACAACTCGTAACGCCACAGAGTGGGCAAACACAGAGGCCAATGTAATTATTCAACGCTCGCCGTATGGAAACTCAAGGCAAACGAATACCAATTCACAGAGGACATCCTGCAGCTGCTGGATGGAGCACAGAGCAGAGCCTCCTGCCGCAGAGGGTTGTGCGCTATCCCAGATTTAAATTTCATATTCATTGGAATTAAATCGCGGATAATTAAATGCTCTGCGCGAAGAATGGGTGCAGCACACGGCGATATGTGGACGGGTGGATTGACAGCTCATGAAAATTCAACTGAAAGCCTTGGCAATAATCAAAGAGGAACACATGAAGTGACTTAAGGGCACGAGTAGTTCGGTTGGCCCTCAAAGACGGTGGAATGAATAAAAGAATCGTTAAGTACAAACAATTTCGTGAGGGAACCACGCCTGCTGTGCGCGTAGTCGCATGAGATTACATTTGCGGATGTAATGAGAATTTGGAAAAACAATCAATGTACTCGCCGACTTAATGAGGGGCCTGCCGTTGATGACGGGTATTGTGCAAAGCACACGCATCTTCGCGGAATTAAATGGCGAGAAATTAATCCAACTTTCAGTAATTGAGTTCATTACGCCGAAAATAAGCAACAACTCGGTTGGTGAATGCCCTAAAAATAGGACCCCATGGGGGACTTCTAGGGAATTGGTCTATATTAGGCGAGATAAAGGTTAAAGCGCTGTTTAATATAACAGTGGGCAGAATGAGTGTGCATGTAAAACGATAATGGGTCGTCTGGTCAAGCGCGGGTTCTCGTAGAGGTCCATCCAATCCAATTTCGTTCTCAAGTGATTAGGTAACCCCAAGATGACCACTACGAGCGCCAAAACGTGAGCATTTTCCCTATCGTCCGAAGAAATCAGCTGAAGCTGTTAGGGATGGACTACATTACAAGCAGTTTAGATGTGACTGAGACAACGCAAAACACTTTTTAAAGAGCTGTGATGCGGTACTTCTAATATTTTCTAGACTTATTTAATTTTTTTTGGCGCTACAGTCCGGGGTGAACCTCTGATTTTAAACCAACAAGCCTAGCTACCTCCAGTGTTGTACGCCAAGTTGGTTGAGGTACGTCTCCACTCGTGAACACCATCAGTTTCGTGGGCGTCATCTGTTGCGTTGCCCCACACGTTCGAAGCCAACTCTTCGGATAGGAGCTGATTTGCGCTCTACTCGAACATAGCTCAGCCACATTAGACGTTAGATAAGTAGACGCATGACTAGACTCGTGATTGAATCTTTTCCTCCAAAGACCGACATTTTTTCTTCAAGAGGCCAAGGACACCCTTATCCATGCCTCCGTATAGAAGGACTGGGATGATCAATGTCCTATTTTAAGTCAGATTGGTCTTTCGAGAGATGGCTCTATTACTCAACTAAGTCTTAAGCCCGTAGAAACAGCACTTGGTACTAATGTAGTTCGCACTACTTAACGCGGAACCGAGGTAGACGAAGTGGTTGACCACCTCTACGTTATAGCTGCCCGTTTTGTCTCTCTGTCCAAGACGTCGATGTTGTATGTTCTGACTTAAGGACAGTATGCACTTCTAGGTAGACTCATTTTAGCCAATTTTGTTTAAGTGCCAGCAAATGCCTGAAGCTGACTCCTCGCTGTGTTCTGTCAATCACGTCCATGTTATCCGCGTATGCCAACAGTTGCACTAACTTCTGGATGCATCTAGTGTTGGAGTGTGAGTCTTGCACGATTTTCTAAAGCATGAGGTTAAAGACGCATGAGAACTCGTCACCTTGTTTAAATCCTCTTTGACGTTGAAGGTCTCAGTGAGTTGGTTACCGACCTTTATGGAGCAGCTAGAAATCTTCATAGTCGTCCTATAAAACCTGACAAGTTTTGCAGGGATAGACATGGCCGTCATATGCGGCCTTGAAATCAACAATTTGGTGGTGAGTGTCGATTAGTATTTTTTGGGACTTTTCCAGGATCCAAGGTAGTGTGAAGATCTGGTCTTATAAACGGCTTCAAGCGCTCACACAAAACGGGAGAAAGGGTCTTGAACGCGATGTTAACGGGGCCGTGACATTTTGTCAAACGACATTAGGATGGGCAGCTGGGCCTGATTAGGTTCAATTGATTACTGAGAAAGATGATGATGCATTATGTGCCAGATAATGATGTTGCTGATGCGAATGATTTTGAGGTCGAGTTGAAAGTCGAGGAGCCGCCTATCCTACCGCCTTAAAAAATATAATATATATATATAAATAATTCAGGTCGCACTAATTTGTTTTACATCATTGGCATAGCATTTGCTTCAACTTTGACTAGCCATTGTGGGAAATGCTCGCTCTAACAAAGGTTTCGTTCTGGGTGGCGTTAAAAAATCAAAATATATTCGACCATTTTTTCAGGCATTCATTTGGTTCTTACAATGAGAAGTACATATTGTGGCCGTATGTGCCAAAGCTAAATAAAGCCGTCATTGCGTTTTCGACAGAACATTATTCCTGTGCTCCTGACCAAAAAAATACATATGTTAACAAGGAGTGTGTTGACCTCTTAATTTCTCCACTTTACACCTCTGATCACACTTGCGATGACCGATGCACTGTCCCCGAACAGTTTGTGAAGTGGGTTTACACACCCGTAATGTAATGCTCTCCTAAAATCGAATCAAATATTGGCCTATAATGCCAATAAGTCCATGGGTTGCTACCATGGACCGAATGATCTCCGGATATTCCTAAAAGTGGAACCAATTGACGGCCATCAAGTACGTATCACAATATATTGGATATTTCTTGTTTGGTTTCGTTTATTTTTTAAAACCATTTGCAGACAGCAAACGTAGTGAGTTTTTGACACAATTGCAAATACAATTGCTTAGAGAGATGAATGTTTTTTTTTTTCGGAGGGTTTTTGACGCTGCACGGGACCACTCAGACTCAAAAACTGATCCATTTTACTGCCATGCAGCTACTCACTTTCACAGTTTCTTGGTCTTCCGAATAAAGACCAGTAGGTGCTTCTGTGATGAGGAACCTACATCATCAGCTCTCAACACTTCCGCAACGAAAAACTGCCACTGAAGTGCTCTGCAGCGTCGTCGTCTTCTCCACAGGAGTCGCAGAAGGCATCGTCGTTTGGGCCAAGCACACTTAGATATTTGATGAAGGTGTAGTGTGCCGTTTGTACGCCTGTAAGTCGTCTTCAGTCTTTTCTGACAAGGGATAAGAAGAATACCGCGGATTTTTTGTAGACGTTATTATTATCATTGTTATGGGTGAATTGCACTGCGACCATGTGATCCTCTTATAGACGTTACACGTAGTCTCCACTGGATATGAACCATGCTCGGTTCATGAACATGAAGAAATCTAGTGGAGGCACAAGTATCCATGTGCAGACCTACATCGTGTCGGAGAATCTCGATTTTACGACATGGCATGAGCTTTGTTCAAAGGTTGGACATGAGATTTTACGTTTTCCTATATAATGAGAGTAAAAGTAGAAGTGTTAGCGAATACAATGTTTTGCCATTATTTTTTAGTACGATCTACTTCGTTGATTGGTGGTTTGTTACTCGACTCTCTCGCAGCAAACGTTGAAGTGAAGAGACGTGGCATACCTTGCCCCCGAAAAACAAAGAGCACAGGATGGCTGTTCAGATTGTGGTTGTGAAGTTGGGCAGAGAAATGTCCAGTGGAGACGGTGTGTTCTGTCTGTCTGCACCCATTAGATTCATGCCATCTCCTATTGTGCTCTTGAGAAACTCAACCATCGATGGAAGCCATAATCACGGACGCATGTAGACCCAAGGTTCAGGTCCTGAAAATGTCTCCTCTGATCCTTGTCTAGCAAGTTCATCAGCGATCTTATTTCCAGCGATCCAGTGTTGAAACTACGGGAGTGAATTTTGACTGCCGATCAAATTCAGAGAGTACTTGCATTCCTGGAAGTGGTTAAAGGGTTGAGCAAGGCCATAAGTTCCGCTTGGCTGTCACTGGCAGACACAGATCATTTTCCCCTACCAAATGTTCTTCACAATATAGTTCGTGGCCATTGGGATCGCATAGGTTTGTAAATTTACCTACGAGTAATGAGGTGTGCCGTCTACTGCTGTCGCCCTCCATACGTCAGCTCCAGATCCTTCATTGGTTTTGGAGCCATCCGCTATTATTCGACTACTATCCTTTCCTGACTCAGATTCTGGCCATAGTCAGTCTTGAGTGCTGGTGTCCGTGCGACAGACACGTCCAAAAAAAAAAATGCGTTGCACAAGGCCATCGAAACTCTAGTGCGTGTTGTACCAAAGACCACTTCTTTTAAGGCGAAAGATGGACTTGATAGTGCATCCCATGATGTATCAAGGGGGGTGATTCAGAACTGTATCGAGAGCCAGGCGTACTAGGGAAGGCCCATATGCAACCGAGACAGACCGTTCATTGAAGCTAAGTGAAAGCAGCCCCTTATTCCACGAAACGAGTGGAATCTCATGCGTGGGAGAGAATGGTCATGTTTCACACCAACCTCGTATCAAACAAGCAATGGAGTAGTTCCACTTCCGTTGTTAATTTTTATTGCAGTGCCTTTTCATGGAATATGCTTCTTGTGTCAATTCATTCCGAGCTTCACAAACAGCTACCCATCCCAGGCTAAATGAGACTTATCCCTCTGTAAATGGAGCAGTCAAAGGGGTCTCCTCTCTTGTGGATCGTGAAACGATACTAAGATTCCACTAGTCGGGCATTCATTCCTCTTACAGATGAGCTAGTGCCAGGCGACTTGCAACTATATTCAATTGTGTACACGCACACTTTTGTTACGCCGCAGACTAACGAATTTTGTGACGGAAATACGATGCTGGGGATAGTCATTGTGTTTCTATAATTCGATTATATCTCTGTTGTCAGAAAAGGCCAACACACGTGAAATCGTCTGACGTAAACATCTTCAGGTTCAGTCATCAAAAATTAACTCGTTGTGTCTGTCTGACGGTCACACTTGGACACACAACAATTGAAGTAATATTTTAGATTTCGATGACTCAGGCTCAGGTACCGCGCATTCACCTTCCATGCATCCATACCCACAGACAAATGGGTAACCCTCCCTTCATCCACCACAAGAGACAATTTTACGCCATATTTCGAATTTTTCAGTAAAAGGATAGCCGTACCCTTTGAGTTGATTGACATTCTCACCTCAAGTGATACATTACCCAATTGGTAGACAAATTCCTGACTTGTCCGCTTCCTTAGAATGCAAAACATCACTGACATTGTTTTAGTCATAAGCACAAGCTGAACAACAGCTTGCTTCTGAAAAAAAAAACTGGGAGCCATTTGCGTTGACACAGAATTTAAAATTATTTTCAAATAAAAAAATTGATACCGTTCAATATTCTCATTCAAACCCAAATCATGTTCATGTGCAGAGTGGTGGCTTGACCAAAGTACGCTTTTGCTCATGTGAATGTGTTTGGCGGAAAATACTATTTTAAATTCAGCGGATTTTAATTAATTGCCATTTTCAAATGGCAAGTGCCTGCTATTGTTCTAATTGCAATTTCAGTGGCTAATGGACTCGAATTCAGTTGCCGTGAAAGGTTTGTGTGTGTTTTGGCACATGTCCTCTTTTGTGATTTTGCCAGCTGGCTGGTTTTTGATTAAATTCAATTCCATTGAAAGCCAGTTCAATATAAACAGGTGAAGTTTAGCGAATTTAACTGGCATATCGAAATTGATGGCAGATTCGATTTTGTGGGTAAACAGCGAGGTGTGAGGAAAATGAGCTGTGCTGGACAGCTAGGTTAGGTTAGTTAGAGTGGCTGACTGCCTTGAGGGTAGCCACACTTAGGCCAAAAACAGGACCGTTGTGTTACCACACGATTTAATAGATCCCAAACCGCGAACTATTTGAAGCTCTTAATAAATCGATATTGCTCAGAACTGTCAGCTCGTAGACTGAGTCTGCGAGATGAGAGGCCATTGAAATTACAAAGAAGGTGTGAAATAGTTTCTCCTTCCTTCTCATCCCTACTACTTCTGCACGAGTCGTTATAGGGGATACCCAGTCTTGAGGCGTGAATTCCAAGGGCACAATGCTCGGTTATAACGCCGATGAGAGTTCTGAGATTCGGTGTGCTCACTCTGATCAGGTCGCGTGAACGTTTTGGATCGATGGTAGCCCATAATTGCTTTGTGATAAGGCATCCAGTGCCGAAAGACCATCTAAGTTTGGTGTGAGTAAGCGTTACAAGCTTTAGTATATGTTCGTCAGTTCTTCGTCCGGGAAGATTGTTCGTCAGCTTCGCAATTCTCTGAGATATCACTGTGTCCC
This sequence comes from Eristalis tenax, assembly GCA_905231855.2. Lineage (NCBI taxonomy): Eukaryota > Metazoa > Arthropoda > Insecta > Diptera > Syrphidae > Eristalis > Eristalis tenax. Next base: position 41,438,617 of record HG993127.1, read on the forward strand.
GGTACCCACATAAGTTCGATGGAATACTTTTCCATCTCGTTAAGAGATAGGCGGCAATTGAGGGACGTCTTGGAGTTAAATGCGACTGCACTCAGAGATTTGACGCTGCTTGGCTGTCTGAACAGATAATAATACCTGTACCTGATATTACATTGTTGTTTAGCCATGACAGAGCTTAATTGATCGCTATAGTCTCTCCCTCAAAGACGCTACAGAGAGAGGGTAGTCGGTTCAAAATGCAGATCCTTGAAGCAGACTTCCACACCCACTCCTTCGCCCACCATCGATTCATCTGTGAAAATTCGCACAGGACCGTCCAGCGTCTGGTATTCAGAGTAAGATCTGGGGGGTAGGCTGGTTGAGAAGTTTTTCTTGAACAGCCAGGCGGGGAGTCATAGTGGGAATTTTGAATCACAATGTAAGTTCAACAAGTACATAAACAAACGGATAAAACGGACTCCGAGTGAAGTAAAAAACCAAAATGGGAGTATTGACAAGTTATCCAGCCAAGGTCGTTAAAAGTCAAGATTTTATTTTTTTCAAACTGTGTTTTTTTACTCATTAATCAAAATTATTAAAGATTAAATTGATCCACTCTTGCCCCAAACGCGTGCAGTGGTAGTAACAATATGGACTGCGAGTGAGTCCGACGCTGTCCTGGGATCGTATGACTGTTCCTTCATTGACATCATTAGATGAGCCCCATTTTCATATAATTCTCTCCATGCATTAGTTGTTACGTATACGCCACCTGTGTACTCTTTTTTTTAAATCTATACTCGATATACGACTCAATCCGACGCTGACCTGGGTCTATCTTCTATAGTAACCACTCATGTTGTGCATGCTGTTGTCCTTTAACGATTAGATAGGACCTACGGTTTAATGGCTGACACACAATAATGCATTTGCGCTGACGTTGTCTTTCAACGGTTCAATAGTCAATAGTCATGCTTCATTTTGCTGCTAATTACAATTCGAAAGAAAGACGTCAAACGTGGGATGAAAAGGTTTCCAGAAATGAGGAGTGGTACTTCTCAACCTCTTTTGAGTCACTGACAATGCTCAAAGGGTCACACATGTTTAGAAAAACCTTCAAAAACTTCGCGGTTCGGAGTCGGCATAAAACTGTAGGTCCCCTCTACTCGTGAGAGAACAATGACACGCACAACACGAGTGGTTGCTGAGAAGCTAGGTCCTGTCCCTCTACGAGCTGTAATGCCACCCATATTATTGTTGCAAGCCAAACGCAAACTGCAGATTGAGTCCAGCGAGAACAACATACATGTGTGCACTGAACTGTAGCGGCACCACTGCAGGACCGCCCATCAAAATGACGCATGTGTGCACAGGCCTTAAGTCAGGCGATATGTTGTCCTGTGACTTTTTCAATATCGTTCTGTAGAACTTCTTGAAAACGGCCACACAAGCTGGACGATCTTCTAGAGGTTGGTTTAGCTAGTAGCACACTTAAATCACATTGACGTGATTAGCCGAACGCAGATATCTGTCCATGATGCGTTTGACGTTCTTGCGTCTGGCATTGAATTGGAGGGGGTATTTAAGTGATTTAGACCAAAATAATACTGGTAAAAAAAGTTGTTCTGTTTTAATTTCCTTTGTAATTTATAGATATTCTGCGGCCAACTAGAGTGCTGAGCTTAAAAACAACGTACAGTCACCACATGCGGCTTTTTGATGATGAGTTGAATCGACCTTACTTTTGCGCCTGCATTTGCTTTCTTGCTGCTATATGCTGTGTTCCAGATCGTATGACTGTTTCTTCATTGACATAATTGGATGAGCCCCATTTTCACAGAATTCTCTCCATGCATTAGTTTTTACGTATACGCCACCTGTGCACCTTTTTTGAAATCTATGCTCGATATAGTAATGGCGTTTGAGTAGTTGTTACGTATACGCCACAGTTTTGACACCAAAGCCGAGGAAATTAGGGAAAAGCTACTGTTGTACGATCACAATATCCTCGACTTGGTCAGAGAATGGCTAGCTTATGCCTAAGGAATGTCGGCGACTTCTCAGCTCCGTTGTAAACGGTACGACCAACATTAAAAGTGAGCTCTAACTGAGACTTTCTCTAGAGAATCTCTAGGGCAAGAGACAATTGGTTTTCCTTTGAAAAACCAAGTTTGATTGTACAGGTCATTGAGGAATGATTGATTGATGGTGATCTATGGAGCAGAAGCAGGGATTATGTAGATAGTGGTTGACAGTGGATAGCTGCGTGGATAGCATCTGGAGACACAATTAAAAAATGAATAGTTCTATCGTAACATGAGTCTCCTTAGGGTTCTGGCCAAGATAGGAAGAGGGCGTCTGAGGACACTTGCAGTGGCTCAAATGGATGGTGACCTCAACGTACTCTGTAAGTCTAACTAAACGCAGCTGGTCATCGCGTTATTTGCACCTACTTGTTTGTCGATTCCCAATTCCAACCCGAGCTGTTTCGCCAGCGAGCAAATATTAAGAGAAGATCAGATCGATGTAGTGAAAATTCTCATTCATCTTGAACATCATCCCTCGTCGATATGAGGCGCGGCACAACCTTCAAGCACATCAAATTCATGATCTGTGCGAAGGACTTCGACTCAACGGTCGAAGTGAAAACAAACAAAAAAAGTCCCTTATTTTCATATAAGACGAACACGGAACAAACTTCACTTAATTTAATTTTCAAAACGAATACCATACTCGCAAGATGTTGTGACATTCCAATCAGCAAAATTTGATTTGACGGAGAACTGATGTGCTGCGCTGTGCCGTTGGCATGTAAATGTACAACCGCACAATGACGACGTAATACAGTCGATCAACTCGAACGCCCCTTATCTGTCACAGATCCAGAAATCAGCACGCTACAACAGAACCCAAAACAATTTACTCGTAACTCCCCACTGGAAGGAGGAGGAAACCCGAAAGGCATCCTTTGTCGCATTTGCCACATCAGTTTGTTATTCAATTTTCGTAAATAAATTCCGGCGCAAACGCCATCATCAACAACACACACGGCCCCCCTTCTGGGGAGTTGGTGTTTGAGTTTGATTTGAATAACATCCCCGAAGCGTCGTTCGGGGAAGTTCAACGTTTTATTCGTATCTCAAAAGCTGACATCATGCAAACGAGCTATAATCGATTGTCATTGAATCAGCGCCAATTGCCATTCCCCTAGTCCAAAATGCACTTATGTGTCTGATCCGGCATGCTCCAGCTTGAGTCTAAGGAACTCGGAATTCGAACGGACTGCTGCTGTCATCCAACGGATGACAGTGTCTCTGTCGACTGCATATTAATTTCATATGCAGGACATAATGCATAGCAGATCACACATTCATTGACGAGTGTTTCACGTCCTCGGTCACAGGGCATGAGAAACCGCAATTCATTCAACCACTCCACATGTTCCAGATGGACGACCGGTGAAGGTCCTTCTGTGGCACTTCCTCTGGGGGTGTACATGAATTCTTCATTCAAAACTTTTGACTCAATAGGTCTTGTAGAAATATTGGATCTCACGCTGCCCACTGGAGAGTGCTTGTGAAGGAGAAAAAAAAAATAAATCATGGAACGACGTGGAACACACAATACAATTGCCAACGTCAAGGAAAGTTTGATGTTTGCTTGCACTGAGGCGAAGGACGACGACAAAATAAAGGAAATGCTTACAATAATCCAGCGCGCTGTGGTTATTTACGAGTGCAATATAAGCACGAGCTGAACGTCCTGCAGAGCGGCACAAATGAATTATTGATTTTGATAATTTATGAGCGTTCCATACTTACCATATTCCCCATTCGTTACTTCCTTGGATGATATTGCTTTTGTATTGTGGAGACTGCGGGGTTAAGCTGTGATAGGCGATGGTGCGGAATTGGTTGAGCTCTTTGCCGCATCGGCACGAAATCGGAAATCAATTTATGGATAAACGGGGAGGCTAATCGTTTGTGGATTGTAACACTTTAAGTTGCCAGCTTACACAAAAGGCGGTAGAGGCCACAAACAATTTGTAATAAGCTTGGAATCCTTGAATGCTTGGACAAGAATACAGTCTTGACCCGCCGTTAACACCTATGCACTTGGACTTATGGTGCCTAGGTTCGATTCCCGTCATGACAAACAATTTTTGTGATGCCAACTCTTTTGCTCCAAAAGTACCTTAAACTGTGTAGAAACAGCTTCTTGAACACGGACTTTCGCAGTGACACTGTTGGTCACCCTCCACTGGTAAGAAAAAAATTACTTGCATAACACGATTGTTTGCTGAAGAAATTAGATCCTGGCCTTCTGCTGGCTGTAGCGCCATACTACCAGTAAATACTGGTTCAACCATAATTTACTTAAGTTGACTTAAATTTGCCTCAGAGCTGATGGAACATGGAACAGAAACATAGTCAAATTGTCTGGTGTCCACTTGCCTCAATTGTCTAGTCTTCTAGAGACTTGCACAAAATTCGAACACAAAATGTCATTTACGTACTCTTGGTCCAACTTAAAGGGCCAAATATAATGTGCATGAGCTAGTGTCATACGCGCATGGTTCAGTGAGCGAATACACCCACCTCCCTATATTGTCACCCACGAACGATTGCGAAAGTTTCGTTAAGAATATGCGAACATGCCAGCTGGCATATTGTGTGCACAAACCACACAAATGTTTCGTAAAACATGACCTAGTGCGCTCTGAACCGCACCGAGTACATGCGAATTTGATAGATGAAAGGGAAAATATGAAAAATGAGCAATTCAGCTGATACTGAATTATAATTCGTGTATACACACAGTGAGCGACAAAAGTCTACAAACGATCGCTATTTTTACAACCGAATTTAGAACCATTATGAACAAGTGTTATGATGCAGTTTCTTCTGTTCTAAATCTCATTTTATTAATGTACCTCCAAGAGATACATTATTTAAGAAAAACAAGGTTATTCACAAAAGACATGTGCTTTGATAAAAGTCTACATAGGGCATGTTAACTAACATAAACATCTTATTTGTGTAGGTAAAGCTATTGTAAATTCGGAACTCGATAGACTGCACAAGGGCCGTATGTACTTGTCTTGTCTTGTCACTCACTGTACATATTTCTGACGGGGGTTTTTAGCAAAGCAGAAATGAAGTATGATAGAGATGCCCAACTTCACAGCTGATTGACCCCTAGTCAATCGATGAATTTCAGAAGCTTTTTGATAGTTATTCATGAACTTTTGACAGTCAATGCCGGTCTCTGATTGGACAAGAAAACGATATCAAAAATTGTTGTCAAACATTTTAAGGGGCAAGAGAGATAGAAGTTGGTCATTTCTACTTCATTTCTGGAGCAAACATAACGAAACATGTAGTTCAGACTTGGTACTAGCACATGCGCCCTCATGCCTGTTATAGTTGGTACCAAAAATTAACGAAATTCAACGAAACCCAACGAAACTGAACGAATAATGTCACATTGTTTGAAACGTTTATTATGTTTGTGCCTTAAGGCGAAGAGTTATTCTAAATTTAATCCATGGTGGACTAAATGACGAGTGTAAGACTAAACGACGACTGCTAAAAAAGTGAAACTAAATTCCGTTCAAATCTGTTCCCGTCGCTTAATTGCTCAGCCGCGCACTTATTGCTAAGTCTCAGGTCTGGACGATGTCTTAAATAATCGTTTCGTTGGATTTGAGTGATTTCTTACTCTTTGGCTTACTGCAAGTAATTAGCTCCTTCAACAATCGCTCATGATGCTCGTGTCCACCATCATTGGTTTATGACGGTTTTTTAATTATGCGTGCAATCTCTTAGTTGCGAAATTCAGCAAGCTTATCTTGACTTCTAGGTATGCTATCTAAGTATCCAAGATCCCGCATTCAGTGTGAGATTCTAAACCTAGTTTGATAGCTAGCCCATGACACGGAATACTGTTCATTCATCCAGACTGTTAAGTCAGAACAGTTCCTTGTATAGACAAAAGGACATTTTAGAAATCAAAAATATGTGATCTCACAAGTAGTCTTAAAGTCTTTCAGAAGTTGCGAGCTTGGCCAGAATCGGTCATTCCGCGTTCCCCTGAGGTTTAAAGTTGCAACCATAATGTTACCTAGCGATTTGTTGCATGCACCTACACTAACGAAGGGAGTACACAGGACTTTTTGGACATTTCTGTAATAAGGAAAATGTTCCAAATAAAGTTGGGAGTACGCAGGACTTTTTGGACATTTCTGTAATAAGGAAACTGTTCCAACTAAAGTTGGAAGCAAGACATTGCCTGTAATCTCTCATTACGTCAATGCACATGTTCTTGGCTCTGGGATCTCAAAAAGGAAGCCATTGTGTAATTTTCAGCTCTCCATGTCCACGTACCATTAATTTTGTTATGAACACACCCCCACAACTTGATTTCAAAATCTGAACAAAAAAATCCAGCCCACAGCGCACCTCGCTTCCCACGAAGAACTCCTTTTGCTGTCATTTTCCGGCAAATTAATGCCAAGCTGTAATAAGCCTTCACAGTCCTGTCACAGCTGTCCGCAGTATTCAAAGCACATGTCCCATAGCACTCACTGAGATACGGTTACACTTGCACCGAGCTCACGTCTTCACTTCTCTCATAGGTCACGTCCCGTAATTATGACACGCCCGTACATCTACTTCAAGCAGCAACTTCTCGAAGCCACGACGTCACATACCCGCCAAGGTTGAGTCCCTCCTCATAAATACACCAATTAGTCTCACTCACCTGAAATGAGAAACAAACAAAGAACAGGCATAAATAAAGTAATTATGGACTCGGTCGATAAATATTTTTAAACCATTAAAATTTAAAATCGAGGGAAAAGAACAGTGGTTTCAAGACAGACAAATAGGTGCACAAGCCCACCGAGTTCCAGCGACCAGGCCATACCAACGACGGTTTAGGTGCGACAACCGGGAGATATGCGCCGAGATAATTTATCACCGCTTTCCCTTAACGAGCGACTCACTCCATATATACTCACAGAAGCCAATCGGAAACATTCGTACAGAGTTGGAACTCATATCCGCTTGAGGAGGGGGTGGCGCCCCTAATGGGTTCGGTATAAAATCCATCTGGGAAGTTGCAGCACACCGCGGCTTCTCGTTATTAAAGGCAACAAATGCTGGCACTGGTTATGACCACATGTTGGGCAGTATTTGCCGTGACCACCGGACATTGGTTAGTCCATTGCATGTGCACCCAGAGCAGCACTTCTCGGGTTAACGCTTGCTTTCGACGTTGTTCTTGTTTTGCGTGCTTCCGTCGGCGGAAGCCGGTAATAGCCATATCGGAACGTAATCAGCGAGTTGATGGGTTTCTGCACACCGAGGACTGTGCACAAATGGCTCCTATTGAGTTCACAAGTGGACGATACGAATCGCCCGTTGGAATGGACAATTAATTTCCTGGGTGCGATTTGAATGTTCTGGGGTTGGGAAAATTAAATCGAGGAATGTGCTGGGATCAGAATGGAATGAAGACTTTCATTATTTAAACAATGATTGAAAAGTCGGCTGAGGAACAAGGACTTTTCAGTTTCAAAGTGAAATGTTTTTTCTCATTGCCGATGGGTTCTGGGTAAGTGCAGACGAGGTATTAGCATTTTGACCTTGCGGCTTTTGTTATCCCAGTAACACACATTGACTGGAAGGGCAGCAACACGAGAGAGCTTCTCTTGGGACTACAAGCTAAAGTAGTTTTCGAGTCGACGTGGTCACCAGGGAAGATTGCACGCTAGTAGAATCTGATGGTTTGCATGCAGGAGTAACAATTCCCCATCTATAAAACTGTGTGCAGAGGTTGGCCATAAACCGACTTAGAGTGTGGCACTGGCATGCAATGAATTGTGCAGAGTTTTTCCGAGACTGCAGTTCAGTGTAGTGCACAATATCTTCAGTAACTCCTGCTTCTCAGTTACCTTAGACTTTCAGCCTCGAGATAAATGATTCGTTAATTTTTCAATCTGTCTTCTTTATCATTTTCATCATCTTTTTCAGCAAGACTAGTTCTAGGAGTCGCAAAGTGTGTTATTTTGCGAATCTAAATCCACGTCTCCAATCCGTCGTCACAAACATCTCACATCATCACACATCTTACATCCATCATCGCCATCACCCTTTTGTGAGTAAAACGCAAATAAAAGATGAGGAATTTCAATTGATTTACGTTATTTTATTTATTTCTTTATTTAATCTAAATTGTTTTTAATCTGAAATTAGTCGCTCTCATCATCGTCTTCTTCTGAGCTGCTACTTGATGGAAATTCTTCGCGAGCCTTTAACAGAGCAATACTTTTCTGTGGAGTGAATTTCTTTTTATACTTTGGCTCGATAAATATGGATCCAAGGACAGTAAGAAGGGGTCACATGGTCTGCCGCTCAATAAATCTCCACTAGCTGTCCGCTCATATCTTCTTCAACATTATCAAAAACTGAAGAATTCATTTTGTGTTGAAACAAAAAAATAAATTCAACACAATCGCAAAACACTTAATTTATTTTGTCCTTTTGAAATTTGCCGACACGACCCGATGTAGACAACATGCTGAGCAGAATGAACACAAACACCTAAAGAAAAGATATGTCTGATTCCGGGATAATCGAAGGATCGCTGTTGTCCACGTGATATGATGTAACTTCTCAGTCTAGAGCATGCAAAAGAAAAAGAGGAGATAGCCCTTTTTGCTGTGATGGACGAAGAAGAGTATTCAAATATTTTAGTTAATTTGAAAATAATCCTTTATTGTTGTCGAAAGGTCTTCAAAGTTCAGCGGTTGAGGAAGGAATAATTAATGAAACAATGAAAAATAAAGTTGCTAAGCATACTTTGAGAGCATACTAACATTCTGTTTAGATTCACGAACATTATAAATAGTGACTAATTCATATTGGCTGTAATATTTTAATGTTTATTTTAACTAAGAGCTCTGTTCCGAATACACAGTGATGCAATCCCATATGCATGAATATGCACATATAAACAAATAAAGAAACGAATCGTTATAAGAGAAAAGAGCACATGTCATAATGATCACAGTTTTGCCATCTGGTTGTTTGAAAATAATTTTGAAACTGTATTAGAACGAGGTTTATTCTGTGTAAAACGAAAATGGGTTGTGACACGCGTTTGACTGAGGCCGCGTTATATGAATATATTTTACCCGAGGCCTACTTGTAGTCTATTTTTTAATTTAGTATTACCAGCAATTATTTTCTATTTTTCCCTTTGTCATTTGTTACTACGATTAATTCTTTAAGAGTCACTCCACCCACTAATCTTATCTGTTTCTTGAATGACACTCCGCTCTATTTTGTGTCCATTAAAATACTGAGTGCCACCTTAATTATTTACAAGCCAAGCCTACCTGAACTTGAATCATAAGAAAAATATAAAAAATAAGATGCAATTGAAAAAAATAAGAAATAATAATTAACTAAAGTAAACATTGACTAAAACGACGGAGAGTAATGAAGCTTAAACCAGAACATTAGAGACATAAGATTCAAGTCTATCATGATCTAGTGTGAGGTCTGAACGCACTTTTCCTTAGTTGCAGTCTGGACACATAATTGCTAATGTTTCGATCCTGATTTTTAATATTTGAGCCAGGTCCATTGTAGACTGATTGTGAACTGAACATCTAGTAACCCTCAACAAGTATTAAATTAACAAGTGAATTTCGATAAGTTGCGGTCAAAAGTGTTGTTATTTTATAGACATATGATCAAATAGTTGAATATCTCATGAAATGAGCTTTGAATGAATGTATTATAGCAACACAAAGTCTACTGGTTTTGTTTTCAGAGAAAAGAGATCAGTTGCAGTTGACTTTTGAATAGCGGTAGGCAATTGCGAATGAAAACAATAAAATAATTCGATTGTGCTCGCAGTTCCAATCGGCATCGAATATGTATATTCACCAATTCTTCTTAAATGATGAGAGGTTGTTGGATTAGCTATGTGTATTCGCCGATTCGTCAATTCTGTGAGAGATTGTTAGATTCTTTCCTTGAAAAGTGAAACTGTTCGTTTACATACTTACACAGATGCGGTATATGCTTTCCTACTACTTCTCGTCTGAACCCTAGTCCATCAAATTTGTGAGGCTTCTTGCCAGCTATTCATGCATTTTTGACGGTTATTCACGAAATAACGTGAATGTTGTTCTCTGATTGGTCGATTTGGTTTGAGAAGACGGCATAAAAAATGGTTGCTAAACATTTTAAGGGGAAAGAGGTAGAAGTTGGCTGTCTCTAGCATACTTCATTCCTGAGTGAGAGTGCTATCCTCTCACGTAATGTGTACTGAAAATAAATTCTGGAATTCATTCTATTCGATTATTATTCGATTGTTTTATAATCGCCAATTAATGCGAGTGTGAGATTCATTCAAAAGGTCAAAAACTATTTTAGACAAGGCGACACGCTGTCGTGTGATTTCTTCAGTATCATAGGTCCATTCCACCCCTGGCTTACGCGGACGGCATTGATTGGACGAACACAGCGAGCCGTCAATGAGGCGTTTGCTGGCATTGAATATTTAACTCTCATCACTGAAGGACGCACAAAATCGACGTCTCAGACAGATCGTCATAATGGGCAGCGTTGTAGTCAAGGACTTCGCTTACCACGGCTCTGAAGTAAACATGGACAATAACACCAGTCCCGAGATCAACCGCAAAATGACTCTTGCCAATCGCCGTTTCATTGCGCTCAAGAGGCAATTGAATACAGAGCCATCTCTAGAAACACCAAGCTGACTTTATATAACACTCTGACCATCCCTGTCCTGCTCTATGGCGCAGGGACATGGACGATATTAAAATCGGATGAAGAAGCTCTTGATCGATTTGTTTAGAAAAGTTCTGCGTGCGATCTTTGGTCCTGTTTGCGTTGATGGCGTCTGGGGGAGAAGATTCAAACACGGTCTGTACAGCGGCAAGCACCTAGTTAAGCGTCTTCGGATTCAATACTAGGTCATGAAGAACGGATGGACACCACAGATCCGGCTCGAAGAGTCTTCGATTCCGAAGCATTGGGATAACGCGGACGTCCTCAAACGAGATGGCGCACACGGGTGGAGAAGGACCTTAACCAACTTGTTGTGCGCAACTAGGCAGCTGGCGAAAGATCATGCTGGCTTAAAAGGCTTGTTGGTTGAGACCCAAGTCATCCCCCGGACTGTAGCGCCAAAGAATGAAGAGGAAAAAGATTCATTCGCTCCCGAACTGCTTTCGAAGAGTGTAATAAGTATCTGCTATTAAGATCAGACTCAGCCACTCCGTGGTCGTGGAAAATGTCGACCAAAGTGTCCAATGGTGCGATCGAAAGCCTTGTTGTCGTCCCGGACAATTTTTTTAATTAAAAACCTTTGTCTTACTCTCATATCAACATTATTTTCTGCAGTATTTTGGGGGCCGCCCTTCAGAACAGACTCAGCGAGCACTTAAGATCTTCACTGCATGATTATAATTATGAGTACTGCATAAACCCCAATAAAGAAGCTCCTTTCTTTCATTTATCAGCACTCTTCCCTGTTTCAGAAGACGTCTTCGAAAAAGGTACCAACGGTAATTGAAAAATTTAACAGCCGAATCTTTAATTACGTGCCATTCACGCAATTTACCATTTTCCTGCAGCAAATGATTATCCGGTGATGTTAACTTTTTACAACATAAACGAACTTAAAATGGAAACCGTTTGATGGTCCACACTTTTTTCTGCAGTAAACCCAAAGTAGGTCAAAGTCGTTTCCGAACTCATGCATATTTGCCTTCATCCACATTCGTACATCCACGGTACTTGCATTAAGTAAGTCCACACCGTGGCGTAGCTATAAAATGGTTTTCATTTCCTATTCAATCGTCAGTTCAATACAAGGGTAGGACAACACAGGAAGACATAACATATGTGCCTTCGAACAATGAACAGAGAGCAACATCAAAACTCAAGTCACGTACATATCCCACCAACCGTCTGCCTAGGAAGATACCGATACTTGTGTTATGTGTTTCAATCCTTTATACGAAACGATGAAATATTCCTCACATTTGCTCGCCTGGCCTACAATGTGAGAATCCAAATGAGTCTCAATGTCTGCTTAACTGCTTTGGATGTGGCGAGCTCAGTGGATGATGAACTATTGACAAAATGAGGCATCAGCCTTACTGACTATGTATTATCTCGTCAGGAAAGTTAATCAATTACTCGATATCCCGTAGTGGGTTGGCCGGTAGCAAATAAAACACTATATGGAACGAATGACAATGAACTGAAATGTAGAAATGAATGGACTGCAAAGAAGAGGTGGTTGCTGGACCCCATTTTTTGTAATGTAATGTATTTTGTTTCCTTGAGGATGTACGTGCATGTTTGTGGATGACCAAAATTGTGGTAAAAATGCCAAGTTTCGAGCTTCACTTTGGGTTTTCTTCACTTCAGTTGCACTATTTACTTCAGTTCTATAACTTCAGTCCTATCACTTCACTTCAGTTCCACTATTTATTCGGAGTTGCGGTTTCGTTAGTTAAGCGAGAGTGTACTCCTGATTTAACATCAGTTCTGCACCACAGCTCCATTCTGTTCGCTCTTGAGCATGCAAGGGCATTTCGCCCTCAAGACAATTGAGTTTTATAATAGAATCCATTCAGGATCCCTTCTTTCTTCCATTTAACTTATTTTTTTTTTAAATGATTTGTATGTTTGCTTTCAAAATCTCCCCTTTACGATAACAGGTGGCGCTGCAAAGGCTCCATTCGAGGTGACTCTATATATGAGACATTGATCACCCAGGCCTACTGTACGGCTCGGAGGCATGGACAATCTCAGAAGAGGATGTCCTTGGTGCCTTCGAGAGAAAAGTTCTGCGTGTGATCTCTGGTCCTGTTTGCGTTCACGGCTTCTGGAGGAGAAGCTTCAACCACGAACAGCCCGTACAGCGACATGAGCCTAGTCAGACGTCTACGGATCCAACGTGTACAATGTAGGGCGCATCGACAATATAGCTCCGCCCCGAAGAGTCTCCGTCCCCAGGATCTATGGAGACGGTCTGACCAGACCATGTTACATATTTTATGGAGAAACGTATTTGTTTCACAAAATTATGGTGATTATGGCAACGGATACTCTTGAAAAGGGATTGGACTGGCCTGGAAATTTCGATGGAGTATGAAGCGCATTCTTAAAGAAACGCTTCCGGATCGTAGTCACTATCCAAAATCCTGGGATTTACAGATAACGTCGCAGCAGTGTCTTTTGTTCCGAAACTAAAAACGAAAACTAAGGCAGTAGCCTTACCTTCAACAGTTCAATGTTGCACCGAATTGGTTGGAACAGCAATGTTTTGCAAGAAACATAAAGTTTACGACTACATCATGCAAAATGTAAACAAAAATAAGATACAACCTGTCATAGGATCTTGCTCAAGCCAGACTCAGTTGATGAGATTTGGATTTGCAGATATCTTAAATTCACATTTCTTTTCTCAGAGGTTACTAGACCCCAAACTGGCGCACTCAGTCAACGACTGTGTCTATTGTACTGCCAAGTAGCAGCCCCCGGTCAGCGGCAATGGCAAATGGCGGATGGACCAGATTTGTAAGCTCGATGAAAGTATTTTGACTTTTCTTTCACTGGGTCTCGGACCGTGGACTACTTTAATGAAGGTCAGCAATGAATTAATAGCGCCATCCAGTCGTCTAAAATACGAATACACCTTCCTTATTTATAGGCAACAAACGGCTAATTAGGTTCTCATCGAACATCCTACCTTCCTATCACTGCCAAAGAATATTAAACCATTGCAAACACTATCGCCCAAACAAATGCGAGCAGGAGTACGCGGTCAGAGGCAGGAATAAGCTCGTCGTAACATGTCTCGTTGCTCCGTCAAAGCAAGGATAATCGGATATTCGAGGTCCGGCTAATCGGGATTCTACTGTATGTCATACATATACCGAATGTGAAAGCAAACAAAAGATCATTGCAGATAATTGGGACTCCGGACTCCAGAACTAGGGACTTGGTGCTGGAACTATGTTTTTTTTTCTTTTTTATATGCAATATATGTTCTTTTTTTTTTTGTATAAATAATGTAGGCGTTCTGGCAAATTATTCGCCAACTCAGAGGAAGGAAATTCAACATCATCGAAGGAGTGTGTTGCAGGAGAGCACTTTTCGGAGCTGCTAAATCCAATCCAACAGGGCACTGAGGATGGCAAACCTGTAGTCTTGAGTGGGGCAGAGAGTAGCCCAACGGTGGAGGAAGTCCTTTTGGCGATTGAATCGCTGAAAGTTAGCAAATCCGCCGGCGTGGATGAAATCGCTTAAGGCGGTGGGTAAAGAGGGAATCTTATGTCTCTCTCGTGTCCCTAAAGTGGCCTGGGAACGTGGTGAGAAACCTGACGATTGGCAAACTGGGGTGATTGTCCCACTTTTCTAGAAGGGGGACAAAAGAGATTGCTCCAACTAAAGGGGCATATCTCTTTTAAGTTTCCACGGAAAAGTCTACGCTAAGGTGTTGAAAGCGCTTTCTGGAGGATAAACAGTGCCGCTTTCATCCCGGTAGAAGTACAATCGACCAGCCTTTCACTCTAACAATGGTTCTTGAGAAGACTTGGGAGTATGCTAAACCCTTCTACAGTTGTTTTGTGGATTTGGAGGAGGCATATGACCGAGTTCCTCGAGGTTTACTCTGGAGTGTTCTGCTGGAGTATGGGATTGATGGTCCTCTTTTGAGGGCCATTCAGTCTCTATACACAAACTTAAAGTTGCTAAGTCAACACCATTCCCCGTGGGCGTTGGACTTCGCCAAGGGTGCGTCTTGTCACCTCTCCTTTTCATTGTACATATGAGCTGGAAGTTGCGGCGCAGCCGAGGTGAGGAATGTTTCACACTGGGAGTGTTGAAGGTAAGTCATCTTCTTTTTGCACACACATCCTCCCAGACAGAACTCCAGCACGCACTCGATAGGTTTGTGGCCGTATGTGCTGGTGCTGGAATGAAGGTTAAAGTGGACAAATCGGAGGTTATGGTCATCTCCAGAATAACTGTGCGATGCGCTCTACAGGTTAGTGGAGTCCCATTGAAGCAGGTGGAGAAGTTTAAGTATCTCGGTGTCTTTTGGATTGGTCAATTTGGGCCAATTTTGAAACAGATCTGTAATCAGGAAGGCCGAGCGGTGATCAAAGCCAAGTTAGCGATTTTCAACTCAGTAACCTAAGGTCATGAAATTTGGTAATGATCGAAAGAATAAGATCGCGAATACAAGCTGCTGAGATGAGATTTCTCCATGCTGTTGTGGGAATTACTCGTCGGGATACGATGAGAAACACGGCAGTGTGGAGGAAATCAACAATGAGGAGCTGCTTCTTCGAAGGGTGAGGGCTATGCTTCGGTGGTTTGGTCACGTGGCACGAATGTCCCCTTCATAAGGACTTCAAGGCGTTGAATGCGATGCCATCGGGTAGTCGACCGCTTTTCAGACCCAAGACGAGATGGTTGGACCAAGTCCAAAAACTCGCCTGATTGCGCTCGTGTATCGTCTACCCCCGCGATCCCATGCGGGGGGAACATGCGGGTCAGAAGAAGATGACGATGATGATGATGAATAAACATTTCATATTCATTCTGTTTGCAATGAATATATTGCAATTTGTCACAGAAACAAAATATACGTGATAGCAGAGCTGCATAACATTCTTCCTGTCGTAAGGCAGGCTTTTCTACTAGCAAACGATGGAATACAATAAATGTCAAAATTTCCATTCACTGCCTGGGAGCTGTTTACAAGATAACACTCGGTTACATAAATGCCATAAATGTGTAATTCCAACAAGTAATTTGTAATATTAATGGTAAGTAAAAACCATTCAGAAAATAACAACATACCAACCAAAATAACAAATTAAACTTGAATTATTTCACTGAGCTCCAATAATTTTGTTGCGACATGTATGTAGGTCCAGCCAGACCTATTCCGTTCATGAGCAGGTTTTAAGCCAAACATTGACAGAAGGGTTAAGGATATTAGTCAAAACGCAATGAAGTCATAGTCAAGAGCCTGAGAAGCTCTTAAAGAAAATGCTTGCAATTATTAATTATAATAAAATTGAACTCATTTTAAAAGTTATTAAGACAAACATCGCTATAGTACGGAGAAAATCACCCGCTGTTCTCAACCAATTGTAACCCTTTGAATGTCCGGCAGGATTTCGAGACTTCCATATCGTGCCTCTAGAACGCTGTCATTTATTTTATGCTAGCAGGTCAATGATTTCCGCTAAGACTTGTGCAAAATGTAATTTTATCAACCAGTTCAATACGGCGCGGCGGCTATGAATTTTATATTTTATTTGCACCCCAGAAACATCTTCAGCGAATGTGAGACTCAGCCTTATGAACTTCAACTGATGCAAGTTTATTTTTTATAAAACCTCATTGCAGACCTACGAGGATTTGTGCTTAGAAAATTAAATCCCCTTTGTGACACTTGACAGACTGAGCATTTAAGAAACGTTTATAGTTTATTTTTTAAAAGCTTACTTCTTTCATTTTGTCATCAAGAATTCCATAAAATAAATTCCCCCCATTAAACACTCGAAAAGAAAGGATCAAAGAGTATTTTTCTTTCTCTCCCCCTTCACTCCTCATCGGCAAGCCCACTCGATTCTTCTTATTTAATACTCAAAACCTTTCTTTCAGCTTGAAAATATTTATCACCAACAATAGGACCCTTTTATGGCGCAAATAAATGCACCCTTATTAATATCTCCAAGAGCCATTTAAATGCCCCACGCCGCAGTTAGCAGGAGCACTTGCTGCGGCAAATTAACTTATTTCCACAATTGAAGTCCCTCAATCACCATGCCCCACGACAACAACCCTGAAATACTAGCAGTCATTTATTTTTAATACTTCACATAAAGCGATCACATGGAAGGGCTTGTGTTGCAACGGCGGCAATTCGGCATCCGGTTTGCTAACCTCCACAACTAAATTGTTCAGACCAAATGTAACGGCCTTGACCAAAACTCACGAGAAGTACAGTGAAGCTGCGCCCTCAAAAGGCGTTTCCAGGCCGCGGAGTGAATTTCTCTCTGAATGGCTTCCTTCTGTGGGTAATTGCGGGCAGGTAGGTTGTCCTGAGTTGGGGGAGAAGATGTAATTTAGTTGAAATTTTAATTGTGCCTACATGGTCGATGAATTCCAGTCAAGCATGCGGGATGATGATGATGTTGTGTTGAGAGTCGTGTTGGGGGATGGAGCAGCGGTAGATTGGTAGTCGCTTGAGAACTTGGAATATTTTTACCGCTGAACTGGGGGATTTCCATGATTTTTATGCGAATTCTGTGAGTAACTTGTATTTTGCGGAATGGCTGAATTTCATTTGATGTTAGAGGCGGTTTTGGGCATGTTTTATTACAAAGCACGGTATGAAGCGGAGGAGAACCTGCCGAGATATGTCTTGTGTATCGTGGAATGTTATATTGGACGAACTGAGATGCTGAGGTATTTAATATTGAACCTTTTTTATTATGTAATAATATGGGCGGTGCTACAGGTCTGAGGATAACATAAGGGCTATCCTTTGTAGTAATCACACATGCTGTGGGTACGATTATTTTTCTCACGAATGAAGGGGACTTTGGCTACTCCGAATGACGATGTTTAAGAAACTTGCCGTGGTTTGAGGGAAGTGAAGCCATGGATTGTGGACCAGGCACTGAGCAGCTACTAGTCAACGCTCCTTCCGAACTACCACATGCAACATTTTTAATTTTTTTTTGAAAATCAGATGGGTGGAATTGCAGAGAGTATAAATGTCAGTGTTTGTTGAGACAAACACTAAGCTGCTGCAGCTGACCAGCTGATGACAAGCAAGCTCCTCCCAGTGATTGGAATAAACGTAAACCGGGACTGTCATCCAGATCAAAGTCGAAGTTGTAGTAGTACCGTCGATCGAATCGTTGGCGTGGGTCATTTCGCGGGTCGATTCTCACTAATTCTTTACTTGGCGGAGTGCACCGTGGCCTCAACCAAATATCCTGTCAAATAAGAGCGATCCTTGGTTAGCTCTATCCAGTTCGCACGCCAAGTTCGTTATGGTTCTGGGTGCACCTTAGACGTCTTTTGCGTTGACCGACAGTCGAAAACTCTAGGCTGGAGCTAAGGTACCCATGGTCCAGCCACCGCTGTTAGTATTCTCATATTTCAAAGCAGAAGATCATTTATAACAGTTTAGAAAGTAAAGAACGGATCACAGGACACACGTATCACAGGACACAATGTATGTTTATTTGAATTTTTTATTTGCTGTATGTTGGTACCGGGGTGAGAAAAGCAGTACCTAGAACCTGATGAGAACCAAGAGCCCACATTTAAGACTTCTGCATCAAAACTCCTCGCAAAATACCTAGTGATAAGAATGCTTAACCAATCGAACATCCTTATCTTCTTCTTCGGCTCTAATTTTGCATAACCCACAATTTACGATCCTCAGAGCTTATCCCGAACTTCAAACGAAAGTAATAAGAATATTGACGATCACTTACTTACTTATTTATCAGGCCCACGATCCTTGGAGGGTCTTAGCCTGAGCACTTGTTGCCTTGCAGCGTTGGCGGACCTGGGCAGACTACTTCCAGTCATCAAGCCCAAGCTGTCTTGCGTCCGCGATTACTTGGTCTTTATACCGGAGATTCGGTCTTCCTCTACTTCTCGAACCTGGAGACTCAGATTTGAAGACCCCCTTAGCCTTCCGAACTACATCCACATCCTGGTACAGCTCGTAGAGTTCGCGGTTGTGTCTTCTCTTCCATTCACCTTCCTCGCAGACGGGACGGGATGCAGAATTTTGCTTTCCAAGGTACCAAGAATCAGCTCTACAATTTTGCTTAGCGTCCAGCTTTTGGCTCCATAGAGCAGGACTGGCAAAAAGAGAGTTATGTAGAGCATGAATCTGATCCTTCTAGTCAGCAGTTTTGAGCCCAGTTGTTTCGACAGACCGAAGCAGCACCGGTTGCCAAGGGCGATCTATGTCGGATCTCCACTGTGATGTCGTTTGTGGAGTTCAGGAGACAAACTCATTCACTACCTCGAAATTGTAGCTATCAACCGTGTAGCTATTGCCTCTGCCACGGCACGTCGGGAACGCGCGACGATGACGATGTATATGCCTAGCCCAACAGTTGGACCGACTTCCGTGTTTACAGCTGCTCGCCGCATTATCTTCTCCAGTACATAAGTGAAGAAATCACACGACAGTGCATCTGCTTGCCGAAATCTGGTGCAGGTTTCAAACGGCTCGGAAATTCTTGAGCCGAACTGCACGGTACATCGGGTGGATGTAAGCATGGTGAGACACCACCGGATCAGTTTTCCAGGGATCCCGAATTGGGCCATCACATCGAATAGGACCTTGCGATGAATGCTGTCTCGCATGCGTCTTTAAAATCGATGAAAAGATGATGCGTATCAATTTGAAACTCGCTGGTCCACTCCAGGATTTGCCTTAGTGTGGAAATTTGGTCTACAGTCGATTTGCCGGGCGGGAAGCCACACTGGTAAATGACGATAATTGCAGTGCAAAACGGCTTTAGACGTTCACACGCTTGGCAGGATCTTATAGGCGACGTTGAGCAGGGATATACTTCTGTAGTTGTTGCAAGAGGTGGGATCGCATTTTTTGTGGATGGGGCTTATGGAGCTGAGTCGTCGTCGGACAGGCATGTCTTTCCAAATTCTACGAATGATCTGGTGCATGCTCCTTAACAGAACATCGCCACCGGCATCGAAGAGCTCTAATGGTAAGCCATCTGAGCCTGCGGCTTTGTTGTTCTTCAGGCTTTTAAAAGCCTTGCCGACTTCTTCAAAGACATGTGGGAGGAATACTTCATCGACTGGAATTGGAATTTCTTGATTCCCTATCACTCTCTCTACACGCCTTTTAAATTATAGCCACATCAGAGGGCGTGAAATATGTCTCTCATCGATTGAGGGAATTTAAACATACCGCAGCATTTTTGGCGAACTCAAATATGTGATCGTCCCAACGAAGTGTTGTGTTGATACATACACATACCAAGGGTAGAACATTTCCCGGTTTCATCGTCACATGCGCCATTCATGGATATTGGCTGATTTTCAAGGCATCGCTTGAGTAACAACATTTCACTCTATTGTTCTTTCCGAATTTATTGTTGCTGTCAATATCACAATTCATTGTGCTTAACGTACGTTGCAGTTCCAATTCTTTGGAACGAATACGAAAAGCTGAGGGTCCTGTCATCAGCGAAGGAATGAGTTAGATGAGAAGTAGTAGACAAGATATCATTTGTAAAGATCAGAAAGAGTGTCGTATTCGTTTATGTATCCTAGGTTATGATCAATCTTGTCGTATTCTATTGCAATATGTAAAGTAAGTAAATACAAAACAAAGGGGTACCGCCCAAACTCCTACTCCGTCAGACTAGTTGACATGTAGCTAGTTGCAGTCTTTACAGGACTCTGCCCCTTTGAGAATCACGCCAGGAGATAAGGCGACAAAGTCTGTAATGCATTTCCTGTTCCTCCCCAGCTCTGATGTCTAGGTATACGAATTCGTGTGCGCTTACTCCCTCAAAAACACAAGGGAAAACTTAGACTTAAACTGTAAAATGGATTGTGAGCTCAGAAACAAAAACAAACGAAACGAGACTAAGTGAGATGTGTCATTCTTCGCCTACCCTTCTCTTCAATCTGCTTGATCAATAGCTTTGTATCCTAAATTTTTTCCACGGCTGCATCTGCAACCCTAAACGAAAGTCATCCTGTCGATTTGTTTCCCCCTGTTCTCCCCCCAAAATGTCAACCATTCTCGTGTCATTTATCCAAGCCACTCAATTGATTTTAAAAAGCAAATGTCGTTCGGATTTTCGATTAAGCTGCGGACATGTTTACGTGTTTATAAAATTCAGAAGGAATTCTCCAGGATACTCGAAGCAATGTAATCGTGGCACTCCGCCCTCTGCATTACTTCTTCCACTCGCCCTCAGATCTAACCGTCCTCGTCGTCGTCGGCGTCGTCGACTGCAGAGCAGCTGTTCCGCCACAGTTCACTGCTGGTGTTATCGTTTTTGAAAAGCATCAACTTCTATTGAATTGAGAGGGTATCCCGTTTCGACTTTCACGCAAAGTGTTGCCACCAGTTTCCTTGAATCCTTGTGACCGTACCTCTTTTATTTTTACGATGGACACATGCAGGAGAGAAGAATGACAGTGCATGTGTGTGTGCCTGGGAGAGTATGTCGCATTGTACGGTGTTATCTGAGATGGCTTTAATGCTTTGAAAAACGGAAGCCATGTCAAACAGAAAGTCCTAAAGAAATGTTCTAACTGCTCTCCGTGTTCCGTGCAGTAAAAGCTACAAATTCATCTGCAAATGTTTCCCCAAGGAGTTACTCTCCAATGCAACCCCACCCGACAAGTAAAATGAATAACATTCTTAAGGCGTACGCATGTAACTAGGTCATGGCATGTGCCACTGGATGATGTGTATTCATGTCACTCATCTCTCATCAAGATCCCCATTAAGAATCCCCATTAAGAAACAAGAGTTCCGAAACAGAGAGTAGATTCACTTTGCCACGATTGAGGGAAGCACTCTAAAGGTGTACGGTACACTGAACGATTTCACATCGAAGATCAAGATGGGAAAAAAGAAAACAACTAGGGAGATCCTTGAATTTTCCTCCTGTCCGACGAGGGTGATTTATGCCCGTTCTACATCCAACTTCCGTTTTAAAGGGGATACATCCCGATTCTGCCCTGCGCTTGTCCTGCGAAGTTGAACAAGACTGAAAAAGTTTCCGACAAATCCTTCGATTTGCGACGCGGATCATTGGTGGCTATTCGGTCGAAAGACGCCCGGCATTAAGATAAATCTAAGACACCGGTTAAGGACATGATTCATTTGAATTAGTTCAGCAAAAGAGACAACAGCGACTAATGGACTTGAACCGGGTTTCACTTAATTTCCATCAGGCAAGCACACAAGCAGATACAAGTAAAAGCCATTTGTTTTAAGCGAAAATGATTTGGGGCTATTCATCAGGTCAAGTTTGCCAGATAAAGGCGTGGGAAGGAGGGGAATTTAATTCGATTGGATGTAATTGCCATTAGGGCGGAGGTGGAGTTTTTCCCACGCTTGCAGTTGACCTGCAAAATAAGGGTGAAGTCAAGCTATTCATGCTCTGTGGCAGAGTGTGTACCAAATCATCAGGTGGATACGACTCCTGGCCAAGTGCTTAATTGAACTTAGATTCCATATCAATCAGACCGAAGGACTGTCCAAATATTTGTATGTCGATGGGGTGTTTCACGGGGAATGCTTGATGGCTTGACTTTGGGCATGTTGACGTAAATGAACGGAATAGAGGTGCTACTTAATGCAAGGTAATGGTGACGACAAAGAAACCACGACTCACAGACAAAATGGAGGAAGTGGCGAGACACACCTTGATTTAAGAGAAAGTTTATTGGAAATCTTATCTCAGGGCAGGATGGCACCAAAGTCAAATATATAAGCTATTATGCTTGTGGAAGCCATAAGTAGTACGAGGTTCCGTAGTTATAGAACCTACACAGCAATCTGCCGATCTCCAGGAGGTCGAACCGAAAAACAAATCGACCATGGATGTAGTGTCTTGGCAACACTACTGTATAGCGTGGGAGCCTGAGAGCTGATCTTCTGCTCTTACCCACGACAAGCATTTTAGCTCTTATTTTGCAGCTTAAGAATACATCTCATGAATCTAGTGCATTATTACACACCTTAATAAGTGTTATACAGCTGTTATACAAAGGGAGTATACATGAAATTAAGAAATTTCAAATCAGGCCCTTCTTTCCTGATGGCGGTTTCTCTGTAAGCATCACACTTATATTTGTGGCCTTGGATGTACGTCTCCATCACAGACAACACAAAGCACTACTTTCTCTAAGTGTTAACTCTCAGTATCGCTTTACACAGCAGATTTTTGCTGCGCGACTGAGGATCACCTACCGATTTTGCATCTCATAGATTACATCAAATAAGCAGTATTAATTAAAGAAGAGTGTATGGATAAAATTTTTAAACTCCAAATGAGACAAGCCAAAATCAATTTCGTTGCAAAGTTCATTAAAAGTGTTTATGCACCTTGTAATATCTTCGGTACAACCATAGTTCGTTATATGCCTCTTATCGGATAGTTAATTTCTCACCAGAAGTGATCTTTGAAGAGCTTATAAAGGGTGATTTTTGAGCTATTATCTTTTTGGCAACACTGGTTTAAACAGCTGACGCACGTTTCGTGGTTTGTGTCACTGTCAAACATCTTCAGTTTGGTCTATAATTTAACCATGAATCGTCTTACAAACGAACAACGCTTGCAAATTATTGAATTTTATTATCAAAATGCGTGCTCTTAAGAAAGTTCAAATTTGTTCAAAATTCAAAAATTGTGCTCAGCGACGAAGCTCATTTTTGGCTCAATGGGTACGTAAATAAGCAAGAGCTACCAATGCAATTGTGATCCGACCCCCGACAAGCACGAACTTACCCGTGAGTCGACACTACAATGGCAAGGGGGACATTATAACAGCGACTCCATTAATTTTCTAATCCAGTAAGGATGAGATGTGTGTGAGTGAGGGAGTGAAGTTTGGGCAGAGTCTCGATGTCAAACTATCAAGGAAGAAACGACAAAAGTATTTTTCCAAATAAATAAAGTGGTGCGATTTATTATTCGTTCTCCATCACAGCCTAGCAAAAATCCTCACGAATGACACCCAGGAGGAGGTCTGACAAAGCTAACGTTGCACCTTTGCTCTGTCAAACACTTCAGGTCAAAGCTCAAGATCACAATCCTGCTCTACAAATCCCTTCAGCCAGTCCTGACACATGAAATGGATAGCTGGACGATTAGCAAAATATAAAAGCTGATTCTTGGTGTCCCCCGATGACAACATTGGCTTAGCCACAACGGCGTCAGACAGCTTAACCTTGATTACGAAAAGCGGCTTGACCAGTACTGTCAGCAATGGAAAGCTGCTGTTGCTCAGTATGTTAGTTCGGAGGTTCCATAGGATCTGTCAACAACACTCTTGGACCAGTGACACAGCTAAGAGAGTCTTCAAATCAGAGCGGCCTGGTTCTGGAAGGCACACCGATGGCTGAAAGTAGCAGTCAACAAACAAATTTTGCTGCTGCTAGTTAGAAATGTTATTCAGCATATCCATTCCGAAAGCAGTGTAACTTGATTCATTGGCTTCGTCATATGTGCCAGTTTAACATTACACGAGGATTAACATCATGTTAATGTTAGTTTACTAATGTTCCCTAGGAAACAAAAACTCAGCTGACGTGGATGGTTCGTCATGACAATGGGAGGTCCGCCAACATCAACTAATCGCTCACATGGCAAAGACAATAAGGAACAATTCGAACGCATTAACTTTGGTTAAGTACTTATTACTCATTTCCATGTCGTCAATCTGGGGCATTTCCAATAATACTCAAATCAAATACCGAATGCAGCCCACACAGGCATCACACATAACCACCGTAGAATTTTAATGATACACCATACACCAGCAGAAAATGTTCCAAGAGGGGAAAGAAATCAGAACTCGTATATCTCTTTCCAAATCAAATTCAATGAGCACTCCGGGCAGAGTTTATGTCAGCGTCAAGCGCACACATACCGGCTAATTAAGGATTATCCGCTCGACATGTTTTATCTTCCTGTCATGGAATTTATTAGTCCGTTGAGACCGGTATCGATGTGCCATGTCGTCCGATAATGCCTGAAATCATTTTCGTTTCTTTTTTTTACGACCCATTATCACTGCCAAGAATGTGATGCGCCGAGGCGTGGACGAGTCCAACTTTGATATTTACAAGCGGACAACGAGAAACTCAGGTTCGAGTGGGTGTACCGTGTTAAGGCCAGAAATTCAATTGGAACGGAAAAAGAGGAAACAAAAATATTCTTGGCAGTAGACTCACTTGCAACTTGTTGACGAAGTTCCCCACCGTTCGGTGGCCAAGAACTGTTGCATTTTTAGCAAAAGTTTGTGGGCGTTAGTTCGTTCTAATCATGTTGTTATGAGGTATATGTGGACTATTCAACAAACAAAATTTCTTCTTCGCAAAACAAATACATTCCAACCCAAGATGAAGTGAGACTTGTCACACCAGTTTCCGGTGTGAATGAAATCTGGCCACTAATGCTTAGATGGGCTGAGAATGCGGTTTGATTGACAAACTCGAACGATTGTCCCTCTTTTCAAAAACGGGGGCAGAAGAGGTTGCTCCTGCTACAGGGGCATATCTCTTTGACGTCTCCACGGGAAAGTCCAAGCCAAGGTATCGCATGTGAGTTCTAGAGCTTTGTTCAAGTCCAGGATGACGGATCAACATTGCGGCTTTCGTCCTGGCAGACGTACAATCGATCAGCTTTCCAGTATAAGCTTGAGACTCGAGAAGCCAAACCGATCTACAGCTGTTTTGTAGATTTGATAAGATGGGATAGTCTGGAGTGGAGTATGGAATGGATGGTCTTCTTCGGGCCATTCAGTGCCTATACACAAACTATAACAGCTGTTTTCGGGTTAACGGGGCCAAATAACCGCCTTTCACCGTGGGCAATGGGCTCAGCTAAGGCGGTGTCTTGTCACACCAGTCAGTCAGGAGGATGCAGCGCAGACGAGGCGAAGAATGCTTCACATTGCGAGAGGTGAGGGTAAAAATGTCAAAGGATCGGGCGGACTAGAGAACACTTGTGTGTGCTTTGCCCCTCTAGGCCTTTATTGGCTAAGAAAATAATGATGGCCAGACGATCATGAATTACTCACATGAATCGAATTATATCATTGGAGTGAGTAGACGTGGTGGAGCTACAGTCCGAGGCGAACCTGCACCTAGTTTCCACAGCAATCACTAGTGTCGATCGCGCTACTGCTCTATTCCGAGTGGATGGAACCTACAGTTTTATGTCGACTCTGAAAGGCCGAGACGCGTTTTCTAGACTGGAAACCTCCTTGAGCATTGTCAGTCGGGAATGGAACCCGACACTCTCAGCGTAGGAATCGACACACCAATACACTACGCCCCGGGACCCACGGACGGGATAGTAGTCGCATAAAAATTATGTGAAGAGAGCTCTGGATATCAGACGGAACAGAACTTTTGTTTCGGGGTGAGTAGTTGTTGCGGGTTTTTTCGTGGAATGAAAATATGATAGTGGAAATTGAATTTTAAATCAGAGATGTCTCGAAGTGCATATCCTGAACCGTACTTATTCTAGTGGCGTCACAGTCCTGGGCCTCAACCAATAAGCCTCTCCAGCTGGCACGTTCTTTAGCCAACAGCCTCTAATTCCAAAGGCTTAGTTGGTTGAGGTTCTTCTCCACGGTGTCGTTGGCGTTGTCTATTCCGAAGCCACTTCGGGCGGGAGCGGGGTTGTCCATGTGCTCTACGTATCCTAACCTCTTAAGCGTTGAATCCGTAGACGACTGGCTGGACTCATGTTGCTGTGCAGTCCATACAGTTCGAGGTTGATTTGTCTTCTATAAAAAACATAAAAGGAAACATGCACAGAGATTACAGAAATCCAGAGATTCTTCATCTTCTCTTAAGATTGTCCATGCTTCAGGGCCATAGAGCAGGACAGGGATGTTTACGGTCTTACATAATGTTAGCGTAGTCCTTCGAGATAGGGGCCGAGTTCAGAAATGGCACACTGAGAGAGCCCTGCATTCATAA
Organism: Eristalis tenax; assembly: GCA_905231855.2. Lineage (NCBI taxonomy): Eukaryota > Metazoa > Arthropoda > Insecta > Diptera > Syrphidae > Eristalis > Eristalis tenax. The sequence continues at coordinate 41,465,419 of HG993127.1, forward strand.
ATGTTAATAAACTGTAGTGACTATGCAAAAGAGCAGTCGACAACTGCGTTCGTTTTAATGCCAGCAGACGCTTCATTGACGGACCGCTGTGTGCGATACAGCACGTCTATGTCATTCGCGTATGGCAACAATTGTACGGACTTTTGAAGGATCGTGCATCTAGAGTGATCAAAAAGCATCGCCTTGTCTAAATCCTTTGTTGACATTGAAGGTATCGGGAACATCGTTTCCGACCTTGCTAAAAACGCGAGAATTCTCCATCGTCATTCTGCACAAACTGGCGAGTTTAGCAGGAATGTCAAAATTTTACATAGCGATGTACAGATCGTTCATATAAACGCTGTCATATGCGTCCTTGAAATCGACGAAATAGGGGTGCGTGTTGATCCGCATCCCTTGGGTTTTTTCCCAGGATCTACCGCAATTTGATCGATGGTGGAATTAAATGGTCTGAAACCGCACTGATAAAGCGATTCACGGCTGGTTTCAGGCGCCAAAGGTCAATTTAGTTGAAGGGGCTGCTAGTGAATTCACCAGCACACTTAGACCATATTGGTTCATTGTGACACCCACAGTCAGGCTAGTACCACCGATCGACTACTCCAGTGACAGTGCCGTTAACTTCATCCCAACGGCAAATGGTAAATGGACCCAGATTTGAAAACCAGATAAAAGCGTATTAACTTTGCTTTCACTGGGATTCGAACCGGGGACCCCACTAACCAAGGGCAGGCACTTAACCAACTGCGCCATCCAGTCGTCTCTAAATTAAAGAGCGTACTTCTAAATTTAGTACGAGTAATAGAAATTCAATGCTTTGCGAATAATTACATCATGATATTTTTCAGATTTTTTGGCACTTCGCTAGCTTGAACGGGTTTCGGTCGATAGATCTCGTAAGAGACGGCGGTTTCACAAATTCTTCCTTTTCGCTGTTTTTTTTTTTCGCAATTTCAGCAATTGTTATTCAAGTGAGCTAGTCAACACCAGTCGTCAACACCACTTTCATGAATTCACTTAGCATTACCATGGAAAAGTGCATCTCTCTTCTTTCTTTCTCTTCAACAGTTTTGGAAGCATTGTTATGTTCAGAGACATGCTTTTCAAACGTTACCCATGACAATGGATTGCTCTTCTCAGCCCAATACTGCCCATCATGTGCGTACTTGCTTTGAAAATGTCCTTCCCATATCTTCATTCGTTGTTCGTTTCGGCGCTATGCTTCAATTTGGCCCACTGTGCGGCGCACTTATTCTATCCAAACCTCATACCTTGACCTGCACTTTATGCTTTCGAGCTATACAAGCGTTACCAGAATAAAAAAGCTGCAATGAAATCGATGACAAAGAAATAGATTGAAACTGCACAATAAAATCAAAACAAACAGAGGTGATAAAATTATTGATGAATCATCCTTTTTTGTGGTTGTCTTTGATCAAGGCGAGTTATGAAATATTCCGTGCAATCTCCGTGGAATGGAATCCGTTTCAATTTGAATAAAAAAACACCACATACCCGCGATTGTGCGGTAGCTTTGCCCAATATCGCCCGTGAAGTTAATTGGTTTTCATTTGATAGGACTTTCCGCTGGATTGAGCCGGCCGCTGCTGACTGAAAATGCAACAGATTCGTTTGTTTTCACCACACACAGTCGTGAACAAAGTAAATTAATTTTGAAATATATTTCATTTTTTGTGGACTCGCATATTTTCACATTTTGTGGCACCGGGCAAACAGCGTCGGCGAACTGATTAAATTTGAGAGGGTAATACCTGGAGTAAACAGACGAAGGTAAATAGTGGAGAGGATAGCACATTGTTTGGACGTAATTCCTGTTTGCTGTTCAAACGCATGCGTTAAGGGTGATATTATGGAACTGGAATGGATGCAATATTACAGTTTTAATTCAGAATAAATTACCAGGCGCCCTGTAGATAGTGCCACTGGTGTCTAAAGGATGGCCTCTCTCGATAATTGTGGGAGCGAATGTCAATGGGTTTGATCAGCTTGAAGAAGTGCCTGCACCCCGTGTACAGACAATAGTTTTCTGTATTCACCACGGTCAATTTCAAAGCATTGTTCACTAAAGTTTGAATTATTGTCAATAGTGACGGTCTTGGGTGAACAACAATAAGTATACAAAGTGCGGTTCCTGACGTTGAAAACAAGTTTCACCACATGTCGAATCGCACATAAAATCGGCCCTAAAGAGGACACCGTGACACATATTCGTTGATCGGATGAGAAATGAAACCTATCCATCATGATTTTATTAATTCAACACTTTTGGATATGCAATGTGTTTGATTTTACCATCGGCTGCACAAATAAAAACGTTGCCTGGTTAGGCAACCGTAGAGCATGCAACATACAATTATCCATGACCAAAGCAATCCGTACTTAAGTATAGACCACACAATTCCATGGATTGACCCTAAAGAAGGGGGCTGCTAGTGGATGCACACACACAGCCCATGTTGGTCCATTGTGATACTTAATTTGATCCCAACCGCAAATGGTGTCCAGATTTGAAAACCAGACAAAAGCGTATTAACTTTGTTTTCACTGAGATTCGAACTGGGGACCCCACTAACCAAGGGCAGGCACTTAACCAACTGTGGCATCCAGTTGTTTGCCCTAGGGATCAGCCCTGTTCGTCAACGATCTCCAGATCTGTACGTGGAATCATGGACAAAATAGAGTTAAAGACATTTTGTATTTAGGGTTTTTCCACTTCTTACTAAGATAATTTCCCGATTTTTGCGGTACCTCAAGTCGGCGATGCCAACACACTGCGATGGATTGCTTGTTGCGAAGACGCCAAGGACATTTTCTATTAGCTCTTGAACATAAGACATAAGACCAGTACCCTAGCTATGCCATTAATATTGTCATAGACAACTTAACAACCAAAACCCAAAGCTATCGTGGGTAACGTCTTTGGTAGTACGGTCGGGATATATTTCAAACTGGCCTATAAGGCGGGTGGGGTAAAACTTCATATTCACTGTTTTCGAAATAGTTCTTAACCGGAATAGCAACGTGGGGCTGAGTGCATATTCGCATATTTCGGCATTTTTCGGCTACTGCTGTCTTCAAACGGATTAATTGTGTTCGGTAGCGTTGTCCATTGATAGTTTCACCCGGTTTTAGCAGCTCATAATACAGCACACCGTTCTAATCCCACCAAATACAGAGCACCATGGATATTCGGCTTTGCCGTTGATTTGGCCAAAATCACTTTTAAATCGTGCAAACCACTTTTGGCACGTTCGCTCAGCTAGCGCATGTTCACCATAAACTTCCACCGAAATACGATGACTTTCGGCAGCAGGTTTCTTCATATTAAAGTAATGAAGAAGAACTCCCCGCAAAAACACTTTTTCAGGCACAAAGTTCGAAATATTTGAGTGAAAAAAAAATGATTTTTGTTTACGCTTCAAATGAATGATATGTACTGGAATGACGTACAACGACAGTAGTTTTCATTGCTATCTTTAACGAATGTTCTTTACAAAGATTCCGAATAATTTCATTTATCAACTTTGTTCCTGTTCTAAATTGAGAAATGACCTTCCTTTATAAGTTATCATCGCCGATGACAATAAATATTAGCACTTTGGCACAATTGTATATTTAATAAAGTGTACTCTCTCCTAATGGACAAGTTTGAAGGAAAACCAGAATTATTTACACGATTTTCAACGTGTCCACTAATAGACCCTCTTGTAACCGGACGCTGAGAATTGTTTCGTAATTTTGTAGAAAAGCATGCTTATAAGAAAAGTAAGCATTTCTTCGCAAGAAAATGTTGACCTTATGCAACAACATAACTAAATAAAGGCATATGAACTATTGTGTTCCTTCTTTCAAGGTTGCCAATCGCAAGTTTCTTGGTACCGTCCGCTTATGAGAGAGTTCACTGTATACAACACACAATATGAATTCACGGACATTTAAAACAAAAACGCATTTCTCAGGGAGAAATAGCTCTCAGTTTTTTATAGCATTTGTTTTGTTTTTGTCTAGAGTGTTAGCAGTTTTTCGTCCTAGCCTTAGCAGGTTTGAAGAAACAATCTGGTAACGCTGGAAGGAAGAGTATAAAATTAATTTTAAACGAAGCGGTAGTGTTTTCGCTTTGCTTCTTATTGAATTGCTTTCCCTGACATCACATCTTTCGATCGACCAGTCGTAAACGAAATAACTATTCAACGAGATATTGCTAAAAGCATTTGAAAATTTGACACACAAGCCATGTGTACATCGGAAATAGCCACATCTGGCATACATGTAGGAAATCATATTCAATCATAATGAATTAAAAAATACGCACGGCCCTGAACGTCTTTATTTTATTTGATTGCTGTACACCTCTAAGAGAAGCTGGGAGAAGATGGAATCAGGAATTGTTGATGTTTTATGAACATTTCATGTGGCGTCTGCTGTAAAGAGAAAAAACTGCTTTCGATATGACGAAACGATTGTTAATTGATTTCATTGAAAATTGTATTATCACCAGCAAACATGCTTGTAGAGCCCCGGTGTCTACTAACTTCATGTCCAACAAATTTCCGAATCGTATACCCTTCCCGTCTTGATCCCATATCATCCACGGAAGCCCGCTCTAAATATTTTCCACGATAAAAACACAACACTGTTTCGAAAATGATTCCAATTTTCTTCGTCATTATCGCTACACGTTCCATCACATCTCAGCTGTGGATGTATTTTTCATCTCCTAGTGCCCGCATCGGCAATCTCACTCCCATGGGAAATGAAATTCTTTTCTTGACCTAAGTCAAGGACGTTGGCACAGCACCAAAACCAAAAGAAAACTTCCACACTCTTGCAGTACCCCGCTGCCAACGACTCACTCACCCAGTCTTCTCGTGGAATGTTGCCTTGGTGAGGGAAAACAATTTCTCACCCCGCTGGCAGTTTCGAGCTGAAAACTAAATAAAAACAAACTAAATGGTTGCTCATCCCGCCTCAGAGGGGATGCAGCCAACAATGGTCCCAAGTAAATGAGAACGATTATACTGCCGCGTTGTAAAAGTAGTCCGTCCCCAGAGGGGCGCTAAAATAATCGAATTTCTTTTTCTTATTTGCTTAAAAACTAAATCATACCGTTCGTCCAAGCGCATGCTACTGCGGCTGATGTCGCTCCATGCGGACATCGAGCGGGGCCGCTGGAAGAATCTGGATCCTCGTCTCGATGTGGTGACCGGATACTCTGCTTGAAAGTTAACATTTCGGCCCGCCCGACTGGAGGACGGGGCCGTAGATGATGTATCGTCCGACATACCAAGTGCTGTGTAGCTAACTTGAAACTGGTTACTCATCGCGCAACGTTGGGTGCAGATGCAAGCAGACCCTCCGCCCGTTGTTCTTCACGCTGACCAATGTCTCGCCACCACGTCCCGGGTGACGACGATTTTCTGCGATATGCTGGGCGAACACACTTAAGACATTTCCTATCGATAATCCCGAAATTATTTAAACGTTCACAAATTGCCGGCACAACAAACACGATTCACACGATATTCGCGCAGCAAATGCCCGCATCTTGTGCATGCGATGCGCTCAATTGAATGTCCTCCCGTTGATGCTCCAGAGAGACAATGGCTCGTTTAACTGCCGACGGATGCAGTGCAGTAATTGCCTAGATACATGGAAATAGAGAAGATATTAGATACAACAATTAAGAGAGCGAATTTATGTCACAGCGGTGAGCGGCACACGAGTACAGTGCTTTCTTGAAGGAACGAGTCTGGCGTCAAGATATTTTTACCTTCCATCATGTGTCCGACGAAGGCGACGTGTTCGGCGACGAAACAGTGGCGTACCCGTAGGAGGAGGCTGTTTATTTTTTAAGGCGAATTGTTTTTTTTTATGTTATTCTAAGTCATTCTATAAAAATACCATGCGCTACTGAAATTGTTCAGTCGGAGAGATCGTGAATTTTTTGTATCTTTTTTTCTCACAGATGATGGCGGATAAATGGCTTCTGAGAATCAATGTTCGTAATGGCTGTGGAATTTATTGAGGATGCCTGCGGAATGGGTTAAGGAATGCATATACGCAGAGAGTGAATCGCAGCCTTCTCTTAAAAAACTAGACAATGATGGACAGTGGGTTGGCGGGAATCAGCTGTGACGCTCAAAATAACTTCGGAATGATTCAATACAAGTGGCTATCAGTTTATGAGTAGCAATATAAAAAGACAAGGAGCAAGAGCCTAAGAGGAACTCGAGGAATTTTATTTGGGAACACAAATTCTCAACATTTACTTGTGATAGTGGATAAACTTTACTACAAGAGTTTGCAAATGGTCGCATGTATCAGTAGCTCAGAGGTAAGAAGGAAAGATGGACCGGATAAGAGGAAGAGAATATGATTGCAATATGATTGCACGCAAGAAGGTATCAGAATTCACTTGTTTCACAATCAGTATATTCAAGGACAAACTCGATCACATGGTGAAGAGCTCTGGCTGCACCATCAATGTCTTTCCCTGTATCACCGATACCTTCCATGTCTAAAAAGGGTGTAGACCAGGCGACGCGCTGTCATGTGACTTCTTCAACAGCATTCATGAGAAGATCGTGCAAAATTCACTGGCCAACACAAAAGGCACGATCATCCAAAAGTCTGTACAAATGCTGACATTAACACGGTTTGCGGCATTGAAACGATGGCGGCTGAAGCGGGTCCGGCGGAAAACGAGGGCAAAACAGAGTTGATGCTGTCATCAAGAAAGGATGCACAATTTATCGCATACACAGCTATAACTGCCAAGTAGTAAAGAACGTCGACTCCGCGGTAAACAGTACAAACAACATCTGTACTGAGATCAATCGCAGAGAAACTCTTTCCAACGGTTGCTTTTTTTTAGCTCAAAATTGGCCATGATCAGCCGTGGTACTGCTCTACAGCGCAGCTGTTTGGATTCTATCCAAAGCGGATAAAGAGCCTCTTGGCGTTTTTCGAAGCAAGAGTTTCTTTTTGCTTCTGCCCTTTTGGAGAAGAAGGTTCAACCACGATCGGTATGGGCTGTGCAGTACCATTAGCCTAGCCTTGCGTTTAAGTATCCAACGCCTAAGATGGTTACGCCATGTAGAGCGTATGGATAGCTTTAGTCTCAACCGAAGAATCTTCGCCTCTGGGACAACGCAACAGAGGACGCCCATAAACAAAGTGACACACAAGTCGGGAGTGACCTCGGCCGGTTTGGTGTGCGAAACTGGAGACAACTGGCGAGAAATTGGGCTGACAGGAGGGGCGTATTGGGTGCGGCAAAGGTCAAAGTCCGGCTAAGATGAAGAAGGGGTCAGAGGTCGTTGTCCACGATTAATGATTTCTAAGACTGAAATACATCCAAACCGTACAACATATGTATATAGGCGCCAAAGCATATGTCTAAAGTTTTAAGAGAAAAATGTGGAACAATTAGATCCCCAGATTATCATCATCGGGGTTGCAAACCGCTCGGAAGGGCGTTTGTATCAGGGGAGCTGTCAGAACCATCCCCTTTTGCAGCTCTGAACATGCTAATTAATCTCCCCCGATAGGCATAATAGGAAGACAGGTAGCCGTCAGCACAGTGACAAGATTGATAGAATCGATAATTTGAAGAATAATTCAATATCCATGGCAGATGTAGAACCGTACCCAGCAGATACTGGATGTCTAAACAGGCGCTTGACGGTCGGACGGAATTAGGATGGAAGATGGACGAAATATTCTCGGGATAAATGAATATACTAAGGATCTAAATATTCAATTGTCATTCGGCAGCTACCAAATCACTGTGCCGTCCTTGAGGCAGATACTGTGGCGATAAAAGTAAGCTCTGTCCTGGCTAAACAGCTAAGGTATCGCCATCTGTTGTGGCAGTCAGCTGTCTCTGAGTACAGGCACTCTCAAACTTTCAAGGCTTCCGTGAATTGCCGAATTTCTCTCAAGGAGATGACCCTCTTATGTGGGGACAAGCACGCTGTGGAATTCCAGATCACAATAAAGCGGGCGAAATCGCTACTTTCTGATGCCGTTCATGCCCATCCCTGCTCTAAAAACTCGACTGAAGTCCACCGGCAATGGGTGCCTTATTACAAAACAAATATGGCGTACTCTCGATTCCAAGAATGAGTAGGCGGACTCCTAGAACCATTATGGGCGTCAAAAACGGGTATTGTGCCGGACTCGTATGAAATCGGAAAAATGTTTGTTCGGCATGGCAGATTATGGCCAGTTATTGATCTAACTACCATACCGAGCAGCTTTTTGTCGCCCTGAAAGAGGTTGTCGGTTTTTGCACTGTTCAACTTGAGTCAGTGTCAGTCCGAGGTGGCAAGATAGTTCCACCTTTTATTTGCTTTCTCTAGGATCGTGTCGTCCTGAGTCAACCTAAGACTAGTTTGGACTTGATTTCCGTTGCCGAAAATTGCTTTAATGACCGGCTGTCCATTAGAATGGTCATATCAGCCGGTGGTATTTCTAACATTGATATTATTCTGGCCGGAACCTCTGCTTGAAGAACACTGCTATAGTTAGGCGTTCAGATGCAGCAGCGCATGGGTAACAACTCAGAGGAAATGACTACACCTGTACCTTTCTGCATCTAAGATCCATTTGCGTAGACATGAATTTTTGTTTTGGTTTTGTTTTGTTTGCTGTTGGTGGGCTAATTAATAGGTCATTTCGAATTCAAGGAACGGTGGAGTGCGGTCGCTTTCGACTTGCTCAATTCGAAGACTCTCCAGTACACTTGTATGACCAGTGAAGGTTGGCAGCCTGTCGTTTGTTCGAACCCTATGACGTTCTTGGCAGCAATTGTGTGCATATGATATTCAAGTGGAAGTAGGCATATTAAAACCACAAATCCCGCCGTTGGAGTTCATTGCTCCTGAGACACCCAGACATGCAAGTCTCTGGGTTCTTGGTGAGGTTGCTTGATTTCAGGGAAGTCTGTCACTACATTTACAAAGCTTCCAAAAGTCAAGATTGGTCTGACAATAGTTCTATACATTCAGAGGATTGCTTTGAGGTTATCGTTCATCCTCCTTATACGAATGTTTTGATGACTGCATGTGTAGAATCATTCTGGATCGTGCAAGACTCACTGGCCAAGACTAGAAGATCAGAAGATAGTGCAAGACTCACTGGCCAACACTAGAAGATCATAAGATCTTGCAACACTCACTCGCCAACACTAGAGGCACGGTCTTCCAAAAGTCCGATCAGTTGCTGGCATACACGGACGCATTGACGTGATTGGTGAGCCGCCAATTAGGCGTTTCCTGATTTTAGGATGGAAGCGGCTAAAATGAGTCTCGGTACCGAGATCAAACGCAGAGTAACTCTTACCTACCGCTGTTTCTATGGGCTCAAGAGATAATTGAGTAATAGACCCGTCTCCCGAAGATAACTTCATATAAGACCTTAATCGTCCCAGTCCTACTGTATGGCGCAAGGGCATGGACGGATGAGGAGGCCCTTGGTCTCTTCGAAATTTCTGCGTGCGATCTTTAGAAGATTCAAGAACCGTACGAGTTGAGCCTATAGTAGAGCCATGTAGAGCATATGGACAACTCAGCTCCGGCCCGAAGAGACTTCAACTCCAAACCGGGGGGAACAACGCAACAGAAGACGCCCGCCTTTAAGGTAGCCCACCCAGGTGGAGAAGGCCCTCCACCAACTTGGCGTGCGACACTGGAGACAGCTAGGAAGATATCGTACAAGTTGGAGAGGCCTGTTGGTTGAGGCCCAAGTCCACCCCGGTCTATAGCGCCACATAAAGAAGGGTGACTGCTAGTCAATCACGCTAAACAGATTTAATTGGGTAATACACATATACACATGTCTGTCCCAGATCAGCGAGTGTTTAGTCTATGTTAACACTCTGAGGATATACGTACGTACATAATCGTAATTTTCACATCGAGATCCATAAAACTACGTCTTTTTTTTGCTAGTCTAGTGGTTCTTTCTCTTGTAACTAATGAACTAACAGGAGACATACATTTTTGAATTTTGCCTATTAACCCCAATATAACGATAAGCATATTTAAAGTTTAAAAAAAGTTTTCAAGTATTTCAAAGAAAAAAAATTCCACATATGTGGACAACTAAGGTACATCCCCGGTCCAAATTTCATGTCTTAATGTCGAAGGGCTTAGAAGCTACAGCTAAAAATAGACTGAGGTGATTCTATAAGGTTTCTCTTTCTACCATGTTGATAATGTTATTGTTAAAAATTATGTTTCTCTCATCTAAACTAACTCGAAATATTTTATTTGTTTATTTTTGATGCAACCTGATCTCTGGAGCATAAATCAAGTTATGTCAAACATGAAAAATTAATTATAATGCCTATGAGCACGAAATGTTGGGTGAATTCGTTTAAAATTCAGTGTAATCTACTGATGTGTTTGAGCACACTGAGTACTTTTTTTTTATATTTACTTACTTTATTTTATTTATTTTATTTTATACTATTTACTTTCTTTCTATCAGAACTGGGTCCGATCCAATAAAAGCAAGTTTTGCAGATATTAACATTCTGGCTGTAAATATGACTCGCACAGTAATACTACCTTCCTGGTGGTTTTAGCTTGCAGCTAATTTCAAATAAATGGCATGCGCCATTACTGCAGAACTTAAACTCACCATAGAATGCCACAAATGTGTTTTCATAGTCGCACATTCCTTGTTTATCTTCTCCATAGAACATGTGAACAAGTGAACAAGTGTCTACATGTGGAAATAGTTCTTTATCATCGGCTTTTTCAAGGACTTTAGCGTTTTTTCGATTTTTATAAAACTTAGCATAGATGTAAGTAAACAGAACGAATACGATCAGTACCGAGATTTAACGCAGAATGACTCTTGCCAATTGTTACTACTTTGTGCTCAAGAGGTTATTGAATAGTAGAGTCCTCTCTCTTGAAGGACCAAGCTAACATAGCATGCCTTGATCATCACTGCCAGTGGCGGGGAAACATTGGAAATGTCACTAGCGGATGAGGTCATTGGTGACTTCGAGAGAAAAGATCTGCTTCCTTTGGCTCTTCAAAGATTGCACCAGCTGTAGATTTTTGTGAAAAGATCTGCTTTGAAAAGATCTGCTTCCTTTGGCTCTTCAAAGATTGCACCAGCTGTAGATTTTTGTTAGCTGAGGGTCAGGTCCACCCTGGACTGTAGTGCCTGATCAAATTTGAAGTGCCTTTTTTTATTGCATTTTGAACGACATCTGCATGGTACTAAATGTTCAAATGGACCATTTCTGTGTATCATTCCAAACATGTTTCAAATTGATTTTCAAAGTCGTAAGTCGAGTTTTTCAGGGAATCCACGCATAATTCAGGGAATCCACAATGTGATTATTAATTCGCGTTTTATCTCTAGTTAAACAGAATCATAATGGCAACTGAGACGATGATGGGGAAAATTGAGCATCGCGCTGTAATTAAATTTCTCACTAAGCAAGGAAAAAGTAAAAAAACTATTCATGAAGAGATGGTGGCTGTTTACCAGGGTTCCGCACCTTCATTATCAACTGTGCAAGAGTGGTCAAGTGAGTTCAAGAGAGGCAGAGAGAGCATTGAAGACGACCCCCGCTCCGGCGCCCCGGCTACTGCTTGTACGAAGTCGAAAAACTTGTTCTTGAGGAAGCCCGAATAAAGGCAAAAATGATGGCAGAGATCACCAAGCTTTCAATTGATACCATTCACACCATTCTTCATGACTTTATTAACCTTTCGAAGGTCAGTGCAAGGTGGGTGACACGAATGCTCACAGCGCCTCAGAAAAAAGTGAGAATCGCATGCTGTTGAGAGCTTTTGGAGATGTGTAGTAAGAACGCGGACGGTGTTATGGATCGAATTGTTACTGGTGACGAAGCATGGGTCCACCACTATGACCCTGAAAGCAAACAAGAGTCCATGCAGTGGTATAAAAACGGAACAGACCCCCCGAAGAAGTTCAAAGTCACTCCGTCTGCCGAGAAGCTCATGGCCACAGTTTTTTAAGACTCAAAGGGAATCTTGCTCATTGAGTACAGAAAAAGGTGAAACCATCAACGCGACTTTCTACGCTTCCACTTTGCATAATTTGCGGGAGGAAATTAAAAAGAAAAGACGGAGTAAACTCGCAGCGGGTGTGTTGCTTCTTCATGACAACACTCCTGTTCACACGGTGCGAGTTTCCAAGGCTGCTGCGCAAGATTGTGGTTGCGAAGAAATCCAACACCCATCCTTTAGTCCAGACCTTGCCCCAGTGATTATTTCCTGTTTCCGGATTTGAAAAAATGTCTTCGTGAAAAAAGATTTTCGGATGATGAAGAACTCAAGTCGGAAATTTATTTTTTTGAGGGCTTATCTCGAGATATAACAAATGCATTGATGTTAGAGGACATTATATTGAAAAATAAAAACCGAGAATATATTGAACACATCTCGTATGTAAAGTACCGTACCTCAAGACAGCCACCTGGTCCTTTAATTTTCGTACTTACTATTAACGACGTCGACTGCATTATCACGAACTCTCACCTCTCTATCTACGCCGACGACATGGAAATCTACTCGGTCATCTCCTCTCCCTCCGACATCTACTCTCTTCAAAACGACCTACACTGTCTGGTGTCAGAAAAATTATCTTGAACTTAACGTCAGTAAATGGCAGTCCATTACTTACTCCCACAAACGGCCACCTGACTCGCATCGAGACTATTTCCTCTGCAACAAACCAGTGCCCTCAATTTCATCTTTACGCGACGTAGGCGTTATCTCTGATCGTGAGCTCAACTTTCGTTCACATATTGACAATATTATAAGTAGAGCCAATTCCGCGCTTGACTTTTTCGAACCAACATGTCACAAAAACTCTGTACATTACCTTCACCAGGCCCATTCTCGAATATGATAGCCAAGTATGGTCACCTAGCTTCTCGGTCCACATTCGCCGTATTGAAGCTGTCCAGCGTAGGTTTCGCCGTTCGCAGTGTTGGCTGGACCGATATAAACAATTTGCCTCCATACTCCGAGCGCCTTAATCTAATTCGCCTTAAGTCCCTTGAAAGCCGCCGCTAAAAGCCGATCTGCTCTTTCTCCACCAAGTAATCACTGGTGATATAGACTCTCCTCGGCTTCTCGAAATGGTGTCTCTTCTCACCAATACCCCCAGTTTAAGGTCTTCAGCTCTATTCCGCACTGGACCACATCGCACTAATTACGGCTTCAAGATAGTAACCGAAAGATGCTCAAGAATCGAACAAAAAAATGTGAACATTTTAACTTTTGTTAAAGAAAAACAGGTGACAAGAAAATACCTAAATTTTTTAATGTACACGAAACCATCGAAAACTGTCGCTAATTATTGATAATCTTGCACAATCCATCGATTATTTTCGATGGCAGGGACTATTCCCCACTTCTACTCTAAACCATCCAAGATTCGTGAATTTAACCCTGTCAATTTTTTAAAAGATGTTTTGCTTTAGCGATGGACAAGAAAATATCGAAAATCGAAGTCAATTTCCACAACTAAGGTGAAGTGTCCTCTGGTGTCTACTTGGTGTGATGAGAGTGTCTAGTGAGTTTGCCGGCTTAGAAATTTCCTCCAATGTTAATGCGTCCCGGGGTGTACAGAATGAGACTGGATGATTAATATGCTTAGCTATCTCGTACAGAGACAGTAACAATTCATGGAGGGAATGAAATGTGACAGTGTCGAGTTAATGATATCCCTGTTGGTCCATAAAACAAGGTAGAGCAAATTTAATACCTATCATTTCTGCCTCAGTGATGAAACAGTGATTGGAAAATCATGCGTATATTTAAACGCCTCCTTACACAGCCTAGACTGCGTATGCCATCCAAAGTGCAGCAAAAAGTCAATTAGCTGTACCATATATCAAAAAAAAAAATATGTTGGGTGAAACTATTTCAGTGCAATATATTGCACACAACCTCGTTCAATTAGACATCGTATTCCCAGAATCAGGTAATGCTCATTCGACGCACAAAGCGTGCTTCGACAGAAATAACAGCCTTTTGATGAAATGCAAATATTAGCTGAAACCCAAAGCCTTCCCAAGAGTGGGTGAACTGTTTATATATTCCACGCAACATCCTCTAGTCAATGATTTCATATCAAAAATATATTTCCCAAAAACTCCACATCCAAATTACAAAAGTAAGGATTTTCCCTGAAACAATTTTAAAGGTCCTCAAAATGAGAACCAGAAGCACAGAACATCCACTCCAAAGCACATCCACTTCAGAGCATTGCACAAAGTGGGCGATTTCCCTTTTAATTCCTTTCTTGAAACTGCATATATTCTTCATGAAAATGTACGTAAATTTACACATTGTATGCAACACGTGTCCTCACAATGCATCCAGGAACTGGTAGCATTTGTCCCACAAAACTCATAACGGAATTCTCAAACTCATTTATTTTGCCCAGTGAACACATGGTTTCCTAGCACAACGACGTTAATGACATTTACGTCAATCGCGTCGCTCTGCCATGAATCACGTCCACCTCTGACCCAGCCGTGCGCACTGCTCTTCATCGCACTCGTCATCGCCTTCGCGGCACGCCTTTGGCAGAGCGCATCTCGTGACAAATGTGATAAATTCAACCCCAATAGGAATGCACTGACGTTTGATGTATGAGATAATGAATTGTGTTTCAATGATGCTCACTTTAGTTCGTTGGGTGGGAACTCACTTGCAGCAGCACTCGGCGTCAATTGAAAGGGAGACACATTTGCATGACGCTTGCGCTGTGAGTAATAACACGTTAAGTGGCCTAGGGTTGAGATTGGATTGCAAATTCAGTCACTGTGACCAAGGTAGTAAGAAGTATTTTTTCAACGAAAGAGGGGTGATGTGTGGTGGAAGCGTTTAGTTTTTAACTTGTCAAACCAAAATGACATGACTGTTTGAAAGTATGGAGGTTCTGTATTGAGAGTTGGAGGAAATACATTCATCGGTTGTGGATGCTAACCAGGCAAACCATGAACTGTGGCAAAGCAACTTGAATAAGGGCACGTCAATCTTCAAAATAACCGCTCAAAGAAGGAGAAATGCACAGGAAATTATTTCACTGAAGTTCATTAACTGTGCATAAGGTCAGCGTATTGTGGAAGACGCAAAAATATCACAAAGGTGGGGACAGCGACAGTTAAACGAACAGTTTCCTCGGATTCGCATTCAAAGAGCCGTCCCCAGCTGTAATGCAGAACCCGGTGTTACTGTCGAAGAAGTTGAAAAGGCGGTCAAAGACTGCAAGAAATTAAGAGCGGTTAGGCCGGACGAGATACCCTCTGAGTTCTGGAAAGAGTTGGGAGGTCTTAGGGTTCAAATGGATCCAATGACTGATCAGTGGAGGGAAAGTTATCTTCTTTCTTTGTGCAAAGGAAAAGGCGAAACTGTGCTGATTACCGTTCTATCAAGCTGATACCACACACCATGAAGATCATTGAGTTGGCTTTAGATGGCCGATTGACATGACTGACAACAGATGCAATCCAAAGTGAAAGGATCAACACCGTCATTCATTAACACACCGTCTCAAGTTTACACATCCCTGCGCAACATCACAACCACAATCTAAACAGCTATCCACGCTCTTTTTTTTCGTGGGCGAAATACGCCATGTCGCTTTACTTCAACGTTGCCTGTGAGAGAGTCAACACAAAGAAGCGGGAAAACAATGTCAAAAAATTACATTCACTTACACTTCTACTCTTACTCTCAATATTTACCACTACATTCAAACAAAATCTTGCACATATAGGAAAACGTCAGATTTCATGTCGAACTTTTGCTCATGCGTTGTCGCGACATCGAGATTCTCCGGCACGGTGTAAGTTTGGACATGGATTTTTGTGTCTCCACTAGATTTTTTCACATCATGTTCATTAACCGAGCATGGTTCATGCCCAGTGGAGACTACATGTAGAGGATTTGCATATGGTGTTGGTTGATTTTCAAATTGATCAAGCCAGCGGACAAAACTGCTGCTATACAAGCAGCTTATACGGCCGATCTTAACGTACTGCATCCCAATCTGGCAGACCATCTCCAAGACCAGCATGACGAAACTCTTAATTTTCGAAAGAAAAATACTGCGAATATGTAGTGGACTCACCTTCGACAGGACCGTCAAAAGGACCACAGCAACAATAGGCTTTACGACCAAGCACGCATCATCGCCCTGCAACAGCACATCGTGACACTGTTCAGAAAGCAGCTACTAAACATCAACAACCATCCTAACGAGGAAATCAGGAACCTGAGAAACACTCTCCCTACCTCAACGCGTTAAGTCTGCCCAACGAGCAGAACTTTCCAACGACGTCGAACAACGAGCTGGATTCTACCAGAGCAACAGCACTCACCATCGCGGCTAAGTCGGCTAACACATCACCACCCCATCCCAAAAGGACCACCATGGACAAACGGACTTGAACAACCCGATGTAAGGACCAGCCATTGTAGGACATAATAATAAACATTAAATTAAACAAAGCACATCAGTTGTTGAGCCTATTGTTGAGCCAACACCCTAACCTTTAGTTTGTATGTCTTGTTGTAAAACTCAATTGTAAAAATAAAATTCTTTCGTTCGAAATTCGTTCAGAAACCTACGTACAGATTATTTTGGACATGTACGAGGGGGCACAGATGAGAGTAAGGTGCTCTGGCGGGGTCACCGAGGAGTTTCCAATCAAAGTCGGTGTACAGCAGGGAATCGTCTTGAGCCCTTTGCTGTTTATTGTTGTCCATGAATATCAGCTTGAAGGACCCAACAATTCATCAGTTATTCTTTGGTGACGATGAAGCCATCATAGGTGATGATCAAACTTCCCTGTAGCGAGCACTTGATGTGTGGCTCGATGTTTTGAAGGGGAATGTGTACCGCATTAGGCAGAAAAATACCGTGTAGCTGTATCGTCCTTTCTCCGATCCAATGGGAAAGTGCTTCCCAAGTGCGAAAAGTTCGAATATCTAGGATCTATGATCAATAGCGAAGGAACCTCTGATGGCAACCATCGCGTAAGCATAGGGTGGATGAATTGGCAGGAAAACATCTGTGGCACCACAGTTGTCCGTCCGGCGCTCACATACTGTTCCCAATGTTGGACAGCGTACAAAAAGGATGAGGGCAAATTTACAGCAAACAAGATTAAGCAGCAGGAGTGACAAAGCTCGATAGAACATGCAATTCAAAGATCCGAGGAAGCCTTCACGTCAAAGAGCCTATCGCTAACGAAGTTATGTCACGATTTATGCAACGGATCATGTGTAGTTTTATTTCAGTTGATTGGCTTTTATTTGCCATTCGGGTTTTAAGATACCATTGAGTCCATGCTTGGGACTTCGATAGAATTGGAAAGCATTTCTGAGGCCCAATCATACAAAAATTAGATACTGTGATAAGATGAAGGGTTTTCTGTCATAAAACGACTATTCTAACTGAACATGCCTGCTTTTAACACGCGTCAAAATCCAATGTGTGGGCTGAACAACCAGGCACACCGAAAAACGAGACAACAAAAAACTCACAAATACGCCCCAGTGACTTGATCGAATACTTGTTGACTTTGACTTTTGAGCGATGCCTAGTGTACAGAGTGAACGTGGAATCAAAAGCGTAAAGGATGCAATGACAAAGCAGTCCATTCCATCAATTCATCAAACATCGCACCCTCACATCCTTCACAAACATCATGTACATCATCCCCATGGCTCGTCACTGACCTTGACACATTCAATCCTTTCATGTGCATCACACAGCAGCACCAGTAATCCGAAATTTCGAACTTCCCATCCACGCAAGAGTGAATGAAAGCGAAACCCGCATAAGCCGTTGGCTCTCATTACATCCTGATGATAACTCAACAATGCAAAGCGGCAGCCCAATTAGACAACTCCGAGCGACACATCTCTCGCACCCATTGAACGCTCGCAACTCGTTAGCAATCCGCCAATCAATTTTTGCGTACAGAGCTCCACACGAAAATTAGAATTCAAATCCACTGCGCCCCAGGCCCAAACATTCCAATTTGCCACTCTTCTCGAACGAGCTGACAAGCTTCCAAGGACGATTGGGCGAAGGGGCGAAATTGCTAAAGTTTTGTTACGGAAATACGCGTGAGCTAACATTAACATCCCCTGCAGAAGTGTTTATCACCTGCCAGTGGATGTTTGCTCTCTGTGCTCAGGAACCACCTGCCTCGCGCCGCGTCTTCGGAATGATAGGAAATAAATAACGGCGTATAAATATGTCGTCCTGGCTTTGCTGTGGCAAACTTCAGCCGGAAAATGACTTGAAAATGAAACCGTCGGCTGAGCATGGGAAGTCGGCTGACGGTACCACAGACTTACCGAAAATACGACCTGATGGTGAGTTCATCGCGCGAAAAATGCCAACTGGCGTGCTGTTACGGTTTCGTGTCAACCGTGAATGAAAAACTTAAGGGATTTGGATTGTTTTTGTTTTCCCAAGAGGTTTCTGTCCGATATTCATTCATTCGCCGCCAGGCCGGTCGGCTGGAGTTACACCCTCTCTGCGAAATTTCGCAATAACAAATTCCCTCTAATTTGACAATATTGTGTCATAATTTTTGGAAAACTCGTGCTGTGCGCTTGGCGACGACTGAAACTTTTGCCGGAGAAGGAATGGAAAAACAACTCAACGGAATATATGGTAATTCGGCGAATTCTTATGGTAATAGGGACGATTGAGTTAAGAGGTGAAAGGTATTTGCGGTCGCATAAAATGATGAAGTGGATTATGCCCGCGGTGGAGACGGAATTTGTATTGAGAGGTCAGGGCGATTGGCGATTTATTCGTATTCCTGCTGCGACCTTTAGTTTAGCGGGGCCAACACACCCAATTTATTAAGCTTAAAAATAAGCTGTGAACTTAAACAATTTAAAATTTAAGACTAATGCTTAACCTAGTATGCAGGAAGAGGTAGCGAGAGAGAGCGAGAGAGAGATAGAGAGAGAGAGAGAAAGAGAGAGAGAGAGGAATGAGGAATGAGCAGGATTAGGGTAGGAAAGTACGGAACTGAAGGTGGTGTGAAGTGAGACTTTGCTGAGATGGGAAATGAAAGAGTGGTCAATGGTGTTAGCCAAGCGTAACATTCTTGACCCCGGTGAGTTGAAGCCGTAATAAGTGCGATGTGGTCCAATACGGAATAGAGCTGGAGACCTTAAATTGGGGAGATTGGTGGGAAGAGACACCATTTCGAGAAGCCGAGGACAGGCTATATCACCAGTGATTACTTGGTGGAGAAAGAGCAGATCGGCGTTTTAGCGGCGGCTTTCAAGGGACTCAAGGCGAATGAGATTAAGGCGCTCCGAGTATGGAGGCAAATTGGTTCTATCGGTCCAGCAAACACTGCGAACGGCGAAACGTAGAAACCTACGCTGGACAGCTTCAATACGACGATTGTGCACCGCGAAGTGAGGTGACCATACTTGGCTGTCATATTCGAGAATGGGTCTGAAGAAGGTAATGTACAGAATTTTTGTGACATGTTGGTTCGAAAAAGTCAAGCGCGTAATTGGCTCTACTTATAGTATTGTCAATATGGAAACGAAAGTTGAGCTCACGATCAGAGATAACGCCTACGTCGCGTAAAGATGAAACTGAGGGCACTGGTTTGTTTGAGGAAATAGTTTCGATGCGTGTCAGGTGGCCGTTTGTGGGAGTAAGTAATGGATTGGCATTTACTGACGTTATGCTCAAGATCATTTTTCTGACACAAGATAGAGTATCTATTTAAGTCGTTTTGAAGAGAGTAGATGTCTGAGGGAGAGGACATGACCGAGTAGATTTCCATGTCGTCGGCGTAGATAGAGAGGTGAGAGTTCGTGATAATGCAGTCGACGTCGTTAATAATAAGTGCGAAAGGCAAAGGACCAAGGTGGATGCCTTGAGGTACGTCCAATGTGGCTTAGATGGGCTCGTAGACAGATGCTCTGAACTTAACCACGTATACTCTGCTTGACAACTAGGATTCGAGCCATGCAACGAAAAGACGTTACGAGCCTAGGGTAGTTGGCTTAAATATAATGACTTTGTGTGAGACTTTATCAAATGCTTGGGTAAGGTCGGTGGCAATTACATCGACTTCTTCAGGTGCGGATGATGCTTAAGACACAAATTCAATTTTTCAGGAAACCGAGTTAGGAAGGAGAAAATAATCCTTTGCAGTGAAGGAACATTGCTTTCGAATAGTTTAGGTATGGAAGATAACTTAGCGATAGGACGGTAGTTACTAAAGTCGTTTTTCGGCTATGTCTTGTATGACATGACAGGATCCTTCTGAGATGGACATATTGAAACGAGTTGCCAAGGGTTGAGCCAAGTGTCTCACGCATTTCTGTAGAGGCAGCTCGTCGGGGCCTGGGTTGTAGTCGTCCTTAAGTGTATTAATCTTCTTTTCAACAAGACATAAATGGAAGTCGATCATGTTTGGCCGGAATTATTCATGTATTCATATACGTCCCGTGGTCGGGCTGAATGGAACACTAAGTGTAGGACGGACTGAAAAAGTCAGCAAATAAATTTGCGATGGGGATTGCTGATCCCCAGCAGAGGCAGTGTCGAAAAAATTAAGATTAGCTGAATATCCATCACATTTTCGTTTGGCATTAAAAAATCGGCAGAAAGTCTTGGGATCAATTGTAAGATTAGATTGCATTCGGACGATGTATTTCAGATACAGAGATTCAGAAAGCATAGCAAATTGCGAATGAAAATGGTGGTAAATGGATTGGTCGTAACCAAAGCGTGATTTGAGGTTGGCTTTCCAGAGTTTATTTCTTTTGCTACGAAGTTATCGCAATTGCTTGTTAGACCATGGAGGGGATGTGGATCAGTTTGTATGGTATTTGTAAGGTACTGCTTCTACAAGGCAACCGAAAATGGTGGAATGGAAGGACGAAAGGCAGTTTCTATATTAATGTTAGCAAGGTTGAAATTACCGCGGTTGAGTAAACAAAATTAAGCTTGGCGAAGTCAGTATTATGAAAGTTGAGTGCGGTTGGAAGTTGGACTCTGATTTTTACTAAACAAATTACGAAGGAAGCAGAGACAGAGGGATGGTATTTGTCTAAAGTAGACAGCAGGTGAGCACTTTTGGTAACAATGCAATTATCAATGTCGGAAGAGAAGATGAGGAATTGTCTGCCAAGGTTGTTCGTAATTTGCATCCCAATCTAATTTTGAAATCCATGTTTCTTGCAGCAAGATTTTTGCCGTAGTCACTATGGGGCACAAAAGTCCAAGAGGATTAAAGAGACGTAAAGAAAGTGGCTGAATTTCGATTAATTTTCAATTAATTGACACTGGCTTCACCACTTCGATGCGCTTCCTTGGCCCTGGCGTCTAATGTCAGTCTTTATTTGTTGATACAGCTTGCTGACATTGTACACTCGAGCTTAAAATTGGACTGCTATGAGGAAATGGCCAGAGTCGACAATTGCTCTTCTGAGTGTTCGAATATGTGCTTTTTTCCGTTTTTGACATGCTGGACAAAAATTCTTAATATACGCTTGACTAACGCCGAGTTCTTAATTGCAACATTGTTGCCCCTGAACTGCACAAAATATTCTCTCAACACATTTATGAACACGAATATTGCCGCCAAGTTTGCAGCGGGTCAGCATTCTCAAAATTATTCATAAATGCAACAACGATAAGTGTGGTTGCTTGACGGTTGTATTCCTAAAATGTTTAATGTTCTTTGAAACATACAATAATCGGGCCGACTTTCAAAAATATTAAAGAAAGACAATAGCACAGCCTTATAGCCTTATAGTAGAGGGCCGAGGACTAGCCTCACAGCACCCACTCGTGTTGTGCGTTCTATTTTGGAAGGGAGTAGAGTGGTCAAGTTTGAGGAGATTTTTTCTAGGCAGTTGTACTCTTTGAGCATTTTCGAAAGAGTTGTGGCCGTAAAATGCATTTTGCTGGGCTGTGTAGGCTCAAGCCACGGCCGCCACATACAAATGACACCCAATGATGGTGGTTCAAGTCCATCCTCAGCATGACCTAGGCCAAATAAAAAAGTATGTATACGCCTAGGGGTACCATCGAAGATGCACCAAACCTGCACCGCGGCTTTTAACATTTTGCATCCAATTCCTCTCGTGGTGAGGAAGAGGTATGCAGCCGAAGTGAGTAAAGTTTCGAGGGTCAATTTTGAAACAGCCTGCAAGATCTATAATCAGGCAGGCCAAGCTTGGTGTCAAGGCCAACTCAGTGGTTATTAGCTCCAGAACGTTGTTAGAGAAACAATCTACAAGGAGGAGTCCCTTGTCAGCAGTAGCATTACGAGTGACAACATGTGTCTTGTCCTCAGATTGAACCCATTGTAGATGGGGAAGGTTAAAATCACCCATAACTATGACATCGTCATTGGAATCACTTTCGTTAGAGAGGTTAGGAACCGGACTTGGGTCAGAGGTATATCCT
The DNA here is from genome assembly GCA_905231855.2 of Eristalis tenax. Lineage (NCBI taxonomy): Eukaryota > Metazoa > Arthropoda > Insecta > Diptera > Syrphidae > Eristalis > Eristalis tenax. Next base: position 41,487,925 of record HG993127.1, read on the forward strand.
GGATGTCAAGTGTGTGTCCGAAAATACTGCGATTATTCACGGACTCCTAAGATTCTGAATAAAAACTAATGCTGCAGTCTTCCTGGCCGTTCATCATTTAGGTTAGGTTATGTTGAAGTAGCTGACTGCTGAACGGAGAGATAACAATCGCACTTAGGCGACGATTCGCCTATTGTGCTACCACGCAATGTACCCATTCCACAAACCAGTTAGAGCTTTCCACAAAGCGATGAAGAGGGCTGACCTTATGCTACTTAGTTCAGCCAGGCTATGAAAACAATGATCCCCCAGATGTTTGAAACGAGATAACTGCAGTTGCACAGCAAGTGTGTAATCGTTTCTTCCTCACCCTCGCAGCTTCGGCAGACGTCGTTGTAGGAGATGCCTAGTACAGAGGCGTGAGATCCTTTGGCGCAATGCCAAAATGAGAGTCCTAAGATTCGGCCTGCTTAATCTAATCGGGCTAAGCCACGACATAGGGACAAGCGTATGTCAGAGTTGTTTGGTAATGAGGCATCTTGTGCCAGTTCACCATCTATAATTTGTTTGAGCAAACGTTTCTAGATAGCTCTAGTAGACGGTTTATAGTAACGATAGGCATGGTAGGGTGGATCTTCACCCGGAAAGAGTGCAGTGAGGGATTGGGGGTTTTCCTTTACCTCACCGGGACGGACCAACAATTGCACAATCAATTAACATATATTTTTGTCGACGAGCTTGTACCCTTTCTAGCGAGTTCGTCCGCAGTGTCCCGGTACCCACATACGTTGGATGTTAAAATACTTGCCCATCTCGTTAAGGGATAGGCGGCAGTGATTAGGATTTCTTGGAGTTGAAACTGACAGAGTTCAGAGATTTGAGGGCTACATGCCTATCGGAATAGATGATGATATCTGTGCTTGATATTACATTGTTTTTTTTTTTTTCTATCCAGAGCTTTCTTAATCTCTACAGTTTCGGCTTGAAAGACGCTTCAGTGATTCGGTAATCAGAAACATAGCCGCACGTTTAAATCCGTGGAATAGACATCAGCACCCAACAGAGAATTACTCTTCTGCAGAAAATCCTCTAGGCTTCGCAGATTATCTATTGTCTTCATGTTATCCAGAATTAATTGTTATAAATAATGTTGTAAGGCCAACCGACGTCTCACATGGACTGTCTTCTACAGCTTCAAGCCTTTATCCAGTATTGGGGAGACAACTCCATGGTGTCGTTGGAAGGCATTCTTATATTGTATTGTACCTTGAAAATTGTAAATTTATTGAGGCAATAAACTCACTCACTCACTCACACCTGTACCCATCTTCGATCCTTCTGTGAAAAGCAGTGGACCCTCCAGCGTCTGGTGTTCAGACCCCTAGTGGATCTGCTGCAGGGGGGATGCTGGTTGAGATGTTCTTCTTGAGAGGAGTTAAGATATCTGTGGGTATACCTGTTGAAGATGGTTGAGTGTCCATACCGAAATTCTTTCCAAATTCGAAGCGATCTCAACTTGATCGCCATATAAGCTGCTGACTGAATACCAACCAGTTCTAATGCTGGCAGGTTAAAGAGTATGTTTGAAGCTTCGGAGGAGGTTGTCCTTAGTACGCATACACACGCATGCCACCCTCTGCGCTCTGTCGAGTCGCATACCACTCGTTGATTTTCTTTTCCAGTCCATCCACTAAATTGCGACAACAGTATGGGTCTGACTACGGATTTAAATAGCCAGTGAACCATTCGGGGCTGTAGTCAACATTAGCACCCTATGACCCTCTTACAGCAGTAGAGAGCACAGGATGCCTTCTTGACTCGCTCCTGGATATAAGGCTTCCAGTTTAGCTTCGAAGACAATATAAGAATTTCGCGCTGCCATTTAGCTTTAACACATCAGCTGCCATGGCTGTCATTTATGATAACCAGGATTGAACAGTCCCAGACCTCCAGAATTCATTGAAAATTTAAATAATGTCGATATTTTGGAGTTTTTTATGATCCAAACCATAATATGTTGGCACACCATGAAATATCCTCAAATTTGGCTTGGCAGCCAATGTGTTAAGGGCGTCCTGTAATTTGAGAAGGTTCGAGTGTCAATCAACCTCTCTGCTGTGGTTTTACAAGTCCACTCTGAGCCGGTGGGAGAATGCAACAGAGGACGTTCACATACAAGGTGGGGTACACAAGCCGAATGGGGCCTGGACTGGAGACAACTGGCCAGAGATCGGCCCGGTTGGACAGGAATGTTGCTTGGAGAAGGAGAAGTAGGTAAGTCTCCTGAGAGCCACCCGACTGAGGTCATTTTTCGGACTTCTGCATTAACTGCGTATTGTTGTTCACCTATTGAAGTAGTTTTGTTTACACTTGGTGTTGTCGTCTTTTTGCCATATGGCCCTACCAATTCGGAGCCACATGTACCAAATTGCCAAACTTGAGATCCGTCGAAGTCTCTTCATCTTCTAGTCGATGGGACAGAGCGATCCACTTTCTACTCACCTTTGGGGTTACTCACGGTTAGACTGGGCTAGCTCTGGAGAGAACTGCTTACAGATAGCCATCGACGACGACGACATATACGCATGTAGTCTTGCAGGAGGTATGCCTATTGGTGGGTGTATGGGAGTCCTAATGGTCTTTCAGTCAGGGCCCACTAGGACCAACGTCCTGATACTCTCTCTCTATGGGGAAAAAAACGACATAAATCTAAGGACACTTTTCTGCTTAGCCATTTTCGTGCTCTAGAAAAAATCTTTTTCCTTGCTTAGGCTTTCGACAAGATTACATTCCTTTTTATTCATCATCATCATCATGATCTTCTGACCCCCACTCTCAACTAAAGGGGTCGCGGGGGTAAACCACGCACGAGAGATCTGCAATCAACTCGATCCTCCGCCATCGATTCTAGCTCATGAGGAGTTATGCCTAAGCGTAACAAGGCGAGTTTTTGGACTTGGTACACCCATCTCGTCATGGGTCTGTCAAGCGGTCGCCTACCTGATGAGATCGCATTCAACGCCCGCCTCGGAAGTCGTGATGAAGGGGACATTCGTGCCACCTGACCAAACCAACGAAGCATACCCCTCTCCATTTGAAGAAGCAGCTCTTCAATGTTGAGTTCCCCTCACACTGGCGTGTCGCCCTACCCCAGCGAGTGATTCCCACAACAGCATGGAGAAATCTCATCTCACCAGCTTGTATTCGCGATCTCAGTCTTTCGGTCCTTACCCAACTTTCATGACCATAGGTAAGAGTTGGAAGAAATACTGAGTTGAAAACCGCTAACTTGGCTTTGACGTCAAGCTCTGCCTTCCTGATTACAGATCTATCAAGCTGCTTCAAAATTGTCCACACTTGGGAAGCTGAGCATTACTCCTTCCATCACTCGTGAAAAAGACCCCGAGATACATCTTATCAGTAACTTCTACAAATTATACCAAAATTTGCATTGACTCTGACATGCGTACAAACTCGCAACTGAAACTAGTCATTGACGATTATCTCCTCTTTCACATCGTCGCCCATAAGATTCGCCCCCTAGTTGTTGCTTATAGAACTGGGCACTCTGTATCCAGCAAAGAGTCACCGTATCTCACTGATGTTCTGTCAACATAATCCAAGAGGTGTCGATGTTACTCCGAAACTCCGACAATATGGCAGATGATGACTTTTCAACTCCCTATGGAAAAACAAGAAAAATGGACTTGGGAAGAACAAGTTCGACAGTGTAGATATCTTCAAGTATCCCTCAAGACTCACGTGAAAAAGTAAAAGATGAAGGCAATGAATTGCAGTTGGTGAGCAACCTCAAGAAGAAAGTCGTTTGGAAGATTTAAGGTTTCCAAAGCGGCTACGAGGTAAATCAGTCGCTGCTCAAGTTTATTATATTTGAAGAGAAGAATGTCAAGACATTTCCTTAAAAAATCAAAATTCCCTGACTACACATGGAGAAGCTTCGCAACATTTTCTGATCAAAATGTTGTCCAACATCTCTCCTGTCCCATCAAAGATCAGGCTGACAGCCTAAAAAGGTGATTCTAAATGCATTAACCGCTTACTTGTCTTCCAACTATCTGCTAAAATTACTTTAACAATATCTTGCTTCGGCCGAACGGATACAACCTCTGCAACCTTCGACGTATAGAAGACGCTTTCCATTTTATTGGAGTCTGGCCAATACTGAAGAAGGTCATTCAGAAATGGACTTATCGATATAATGTATCTTCATTGGAGGTTCGTGTTCAAGTTTCGGGACCTGTTAAAGTCTATATCCGACCTTTTCTGCAAACCCAAACCATGCTCACCAAAGCTTGAGTCCTTTGGCAAGCCCCCACCACCCAACGAGCACAGCATGTCATTACGTTCTGTCATCAATTCAGTCCGCTGCATTACCTTGACATTTTGGTGGGATAATGGTTGATTTTCAGGCACAAATGACTCCAGAGTGACATTTCGAACTTGATTGCTTTCGGAGGGGACGCTCTCTGGCCGTCCTCTCGCGCGCCATTACGTGCAAATTTACTCCGAAGCGTATCGCCAAAGTGCATGGCACATTACGTGGCTTAATGACTGCGTCTTCATGCTTGTAACCAAATCCCCCACGGTCGGTGGACTCTTAAGACATGGATGACGATGCACCGATTATGGTTCCGCAACGACAGCAACGTGCGCACTAAAACCCTGGAAATGAAACATCCGCTCAGAGGAAATCACCACACCTTCTGGTAGTCGCATAAAATATGTGTGCACCCAGTCGACAAGGCCCACTGAAGGAGGACTACGTTTGTGAAGGGTCCCTACGGGTACATGTGTGCCAGGCCGGGGAACGTATCTGCCTCTTCATTTGGAATGTGTAAAAGATCCCGAAACCCACAGAACCATGTCCTTTGTCTCAGTGTTAATTCCAACCGGGAGGGAAGGAGAAGTCGAATATCCCATGGCAGAATGGGGGCTTCCCGAAACCTAACTTTTTGCTTAACCTGCTGACTTGTGGGCGTGGAAGGAAACTGGAGCGGGAAAGGAAAAAGTTAATCACGCCTCCGGGCGCCTACAGCCCTGTTCCACTGGGGATTCGATGTAATACTTAGTTGAGGGTGGCATGATGCGTAATGGTGATGTTCATTTAGTGATTCTTTTCCTGTCGACGACGCTTCCGTGTTGTGTTTCGTACTCTTCCCTTGCTTTCTGTGTTTCGCTTTAGGTGTGTGATACGATTCGGTTCATTTTCCTCTGTGTGTATGCTTTGGGGAATCCTTTCATGAGGAGAAGATGAAGGAAGGCAGATAAATTCATGCAAAGTGATGGGTGGATCAACGATGCCAGGATGTATGAAGCCTGTGCAAAGTGTTTTTAAATTAATTCGATCTTGCCTCGTAGAAAGTGGATCCGAGGCGCATATACAATACAAATACAATTTACTCTGTGGAAGCGATTTTGATTCAATTTTTGTTGCGTTCTATGAAATTATTTCCGAGAGGTGTTCCTCGTGCACGTTGAAAGCTAGGGTGTGCTCAAAAATTTGCTGACGCTGTGTCAAGGTGCGATTTCGCATTAAGATTTATCTTCCACGATTTTGCTGGAAGCTAACGTCTGACGTCTCACGCCATTGCCAGGAAGTGTTATTTGCTTTCATATTTCTTGGCTTTTCCTTGTGGGAGATAAGTGAACACTGAATTTCGATAACCACTGCTGGTTGCTTGTTTGATCCTCATTTCTAAGAGGAATGACAGAAGAAGTATGACACGAGAAATAGAGGCGGCATGTATTGTGCTAGGAATATCCTCATAAATTAAATTGGTACCACCTGACAGACCCAGGAAGAAAATGCCATTGAGTCATCCACATACCGTGGTGTTGACAGCGAAGGCGCTTCTTTAATAAAAACCGTGATCTGCATGGCAACAGACGCCCTAGGTTAACACTAATCCTTTATGCAAGCTATTCGTGGGTGTTTCGTTCGCCATTTACAAAACCAATAACACATCACTCAAAGGGCCCATTAAGACGTGTAGTCCTTAGTCGACGAATCCCACTTCACTTCTCCATCGGAATCGGTTGAACGGCGCTGGAGACGAGAGTGGCCACTGTTAATTCCGAGAATTAACTGCTTTGGCATTGTTTCTGATTGAGTCCGGGAATGAACGTCTTGTTGCAGCAATGAGGACTTTATCGTCTTTTGGGGCATGTTGACTGTGGACATATCAATCATTCAAACGAATCGATGGCAGTCAACAACATAACACATACGTTGGCATACTTAGGGATGGGTATCGAATTTGAAAGGCACTTCATAGTGAGGAGGAGTAGGCAAGGGAGAGAGGCACACATGACGGAGGAGGTCTCCAGCAAATTCTATGGATCCTAACATTAGACCAAGTGCTCAATGGCACTCAATAGTAGAGCCATCGAAGAAGTGGGATTTTCTGATGAAACATCGCACTACTTGTATGTGGCACGTACTTAAACGTCGTAAGTGAATTAATGGAAAGGGCTCTACGGCCTATTAGCAACTAATGGTCGAAGCAGACACCTAACAAAAAGAAAATATTGGGTTAGGTAGGGTAGGGAAGGGGGGCTTCACCAACACTCTTAGACAGTGTTGGGCCGGTTGTGATACCCACTGTCAGACTACTACCACTCCCGTGACAGTGCCATTAATTTGATCCCCACGGCAAATGATGACTGGGCCAGATTTGAAAACCATATGAAAGCGTATTAACTTTGCTTTCGTTACTGGCGGGGCCCCCAGTAACCAAGGGCAGCACTGAAAAAACTGCGCTATCCAGTCGTTAAAAAACAATCTTGGGTCAACTGGAACACTTAAAGTCCCCATTCTTTGAAATTAGGCTCAACACAGGTTAAATTTGTTGGTATCAATTTTGACAATGAACTTCGTTGGAAGGTCAAAGTCGAAAAAGGAAATAAAATGACATGGAATGCATTACTCACGCCACTTGTCGACACACGATGTTTTAAAGAAAGCTTTATTACAAAAATGAAAAACTGAACATAGGAAATGTAAAAAATAAAACTGAACTAAAAACGACTTGCTCGTCGTGTTAAGTACCAATATCAATCGATATATAGACCAGCAATTTTTGGCATTTTCCGTGGGTTTCGGGGTAAACAAATCTACCTTGTTAAAGTATGAGTATATCAATCTGTTGGTTCAATATCTAGTCGACCTGTTTTTGCGTTTTTTTTTTTCGATTTTGAATTTAGCTTCCTCTCTTTTAAGGAAGATGATGTCCTCCAAAGTCCGGTATTTTGAAACAAAAAGTCCAAGGTGTAAGCGTTTAATTTATCACCGATGATTAAAAAATAAATAAAAATATCATGTCACCCTGCACCCACTCACAATCTCTATTAATGTAATTCTGCTATCAACTTGATATAATTCTGTCAATGGTGTACACTTATCTTCTGTGTAAGCTTTCAGTTATTCATTCAATCATTCACTTTATACAGCTAAAGTTTCACATTTCGAGATTCAAATAGTTAATTATTTAGAGATTTAGGGTTCTATGAACATTTACAACTAAATTGTAATGTCCGTTGCCTTTTGCTCCCCGTACGCACTGGTTTGTGCATGGAGTGATTTCCCCCCACCACCACCACATTTTCACTCGGCTACTGCTGGGTTGCTGGTACTTCCTTCGCGCTGAGCCCGACAATCTGCCGAGCGGGACAGACCGGCCACCAGACGCTTACATACTGCCGAGAGATTTCCAGGCAACTCGATCTTCCGCCAGCGACCCCAACTCATCAGGAGTTATGTTCAAGCGTAACCAGACGACTTTAGACTTGGTCTAATCATTTCGTCCTGCATCTGCCAAGCGGTCGCTAACCTGATGGAATCACATTCAACGCCATCAGGTTAACGACCGCTTGGCAAGAAGAAGCTCCTCAGTGTTGAGTTCCTCTCGCACTGGCGTGTTTCTCACCCTATCCCGGCAACTAATTCCCACAACGGCACAAAGAAATCTCATCTCACCAGCTTGTATTCGCGATCTTAGTCTTTCGGTCATTACCCAAGTTTCATGACCATAGGTGAGAGTTGGAATAAATACTGAGTAAAAAACCACTAACTTGGCTTTGACACCAAGCTCGGCCTCCCTGATTACAGATCTACCAAGCCGTTTCAAAATTGACCCAGCTTGACCAATCCTAAAGAAAAGCTTAGCATTACTCGTGAAAAAGACCTCAAGGTACTTAAACTTCTCCACATCTCGTGCGTAGTTCATCCCCGCGACCCCTTTAGGCGAGCATGCACACTTGGTGACAACTTCAAAAGAGTAACAATTCAAAGGTACAAACGTCAAGCAGAAAGAAAAGAAATAAAAAGTAAAAGTAGCGACATCTTCATGTCACAAAGGCATTAATATTGTTAGCAAGGATTTACATTTATACTTTTTAATAATATTATCATGAACTTCTCTTGTCGATTAGAACAGTCGAACCCGGATAATAGCACATCGCTTAATAGCACAAACCATTTAATAGCACACTATACAAGTTGCACTGATGCAAAACCCTTTAATAGCACATCGCATAATGGCACAATCCGCTTTATATCACGCCAAAAATATGACGAAACAAACAGTCCACGTACAATAGTGCCCGCTTATTAGCACCTCCTACACGGACCCATAATTCACTTGATTTCCAAGAGAATATTTTTGTTTTGAAATTGACTTAAAGAATAGGTAACTACATATGTTTGGAAACGTATAAAATTTTGTATTCAGTTTTGTTTGTTAAAATTGTACAAAACATTGTTTGAGTGACTGTACAAAATTGTGAGTCACTGTACCATCGGCATCGTGCCACTTGCAATTTATCGGGCCATATTTAGCACCATATGGAACATTCAACCGAACGATGCACGCACGTCAGATTCTATACCAGCCTTATATGTGCACACGCCCCTACTCTATCAAAGAGGCCTACCTTGACCTCATGGACGGTGCCTAAGGAGCATGTCTGTAGGACGTTATGGAAATCGTACTTTGGAGACGTCAAACTTGCAAGAACAGTAAAAAGAAAAACAGAGAACGTCTTCCGTCTCAAGAAACTATGGGACATCACGTACTATGTCAACAAGTAGCACAGTTCACAGAGCAACCGGGCGATCTCCGAACAGTCTAGGCGCCATACAAACGACCATGTGCTCTTTTTTTTAATTTCCTGCATCATTTAGGACCATGTCCTTTCAGGTTCTTTAACCCAGTGATGGGGAGAAAGGAATGGGTATAGAGGAGAGTTAAATAATGGAGGTGAAAGGATAGCGAGTGAGGTGACGATGCGCGTTAGTTTTAAATCCTTGCAGGTTGTATGTTTCTGGAAATATTGAGGAAGACAGTGTATTCCACAATCTAGTTGTGCGGCAGAGAAACGAACTTCTAAATTTCACTAAGCGTCCGAATAGGTAATAAGGAAGGTCCAGAAGAAGCTGCACGTGTATTTATAGCGAACAGACAGTTCATCCGAACACTTGTGGAAGGCAATTGGCTGCATATTGTCTGATCACCTATCAGGCTACATACTTGTCGTTGGACACTGTCATACTCAAACAGGTGCGCGGAGCTCCCGCCCAAACATGCGAGTTATGTTCTTCTATATTGACGCCAAATCGGTAGGAGTCCAAACCGTTTACTATTGAGCCTATTACTTGCGGTTTTCTAAGAGATGGCGTAACTTGTATTATTCCATTGGAACATGCGTTGGAAAGCTACTGTCAGTATACGTCATTTTAGTATATGTCATTCATTTGAAGCGTAAACAACAAACATTGTTTTCACTCAAATATGCCATTTTTGTGCCTGAAAAAGTGTTTTTGCGGCGAGTTCTTCCTCATCACTTTAATATGAAGAAAACTGCTGCCGAAAGTCATCGTATTTTGGTGGAAGTTTATGGTGAACATGCGCTAGCTGAGCGAACGTGCCGAAAGTGGTGCTTTTGGCTTCGCCAACCAGCCAAATCAAAGCCAAAGCCCATGGCGCGAAGGTAATGCTCTGTATTCGGTGGGATCGGATGGGTGTCCTGTATTATGAGCTGCTAAAACCGGGTGAAACCATCAATGGACAACGCTACCGAACACAATTAATCCGTTTAAAGGGAGCAGTAGCCGAAAAACGCCAGGAAAATGCGACCAGACACGAGGCAATAATTGTCCATCATGACAACGCTCCGCCCCACGTTGCTATTCCGGTTAAGAACTATTTGGAAAACAGTGGATGGGAAGTTTTACCCCACCCGCCTTACAGCCCAGACCTTGCCCTTTCTGACTACCATTTGTTCCAAAAATTGGCTTGATTCATTTTTGGCTGCCATGCCGGCGCAGTTCTATTGGATGGTACGCTTAAAGTGGCTGAGCCATGCGCACTTGACAACTTGTCCTCGACCCCAAGAGTCTTCGACTCGGTTCGAGCATATATAGACATTAAAGTTGCGAGTTTAAAGTTGCGCACACAAGTGCTACTATCGGAAACAGCTACCTAGAGACCGCGACGATGAAAAAGGAGATGGCTGCATTCATGTCATCACATATAGAATGGCACGTCGTTAAAATGTTAGTCCAATTGTTGATGACTCGGCCCACTGGCGCCTCGAATGCTGGCCTCGAACTCCTCGGCTTCTTATAGTAGACTAAGGACTGGACCTTAGCATTACAGCTCTAGGCGTGTAATTCGCAAGAAAAGGAGATGTTAATTTTTCTAACAAAAGGTTCATTCCACAATCTCGACTAACCGTAATTGAGGGCATTTTCCTTTCCCAACCACATCCCCCCCATTCTGACTGCATTGCCTCGGAGTAATTCTAATCATGTGGAAATTAGATGTTATATGAAAGAATCAAGAAAGCGTCCTCTGCTTGTTCTGTACCTGAGCACCAGGAAATTTGGTAACAATTGGGGAAACCGCAAGACATTCCTGTGGTTGTACACAGCAATTGTGGGACATATCTGGACTTATGACAACCGTGTCTGGCGATAGGACCTTCCTGAAAACGAATAACCTAAAGCTATTAATCAGAATCCAGAGACTTTCATACATAGGTGTTACTGGAGCAATTAGCACACATTTCATATGGCGGGAGGCAATATTAAACCTACTACCTCTTGGCCTCTACATGCTGCTGCAAAGAGGGCTCTGGAAATTCCACTGGACTTGCAAGTGTACTATTTAGACTACAAATTGAACAAGTCGAAAGCGACTTTCATCCTGATTTCGGCTTGATTCATTCTTGGCTGTCTTGCCGGCGCAGTTCTTTTGGGATGGGATCCACAAATTGCCAGAAAGATGGGAAAAGTCATAGCTTCAGATGGGCAATACTTTGGATAATACTATTGTATATGTTTTTCTTAAGTTAACGTTCAAATTTTGGAAAAAAAAACCGCATGAATTAAGTTACCCAATAAGTTTGAGGAACCGGAACGCGAGGCATCTTGCACCAGCTTACAGCTGCGCTTGTACTGCTTCATATTCAATCAGTTCCTTTGTAAACACAACACAGCTTACATTGTCTTCAAGAACGGTTATAAGATTTTAAAAAAAGGAAGAGTAATTATTGAACGTTATTTTGGACAACTGGAACGACAGTTCCCTATTTTTAGCGTTCTGGCGAGTCTACCTTTTACTTGTGGTCGAAAAATATCCTCGCAAGTATAAAGTAATCAATATGAATACGAAAAGAAGGCAATGCTTATACTTCAACATTTTACTTTCTTGACCTTATACTTGGGAGGATGTCCTTAATTTTTTTGAATACTGCCCATTGAAAAGAGTTGGTGCAAGAACGGATCCTTGGGGTACACCATACTGAATACGTTTTACCACCTTTGTGTGACAACAAACATTCTATCGCTTCAAAAACTTTTTATCATTTTAATGACCGCGATTGGAAAGCTGTATTTGAAGAGTCTGTGAAATAAGGCATCGTGCCGAACCGTATTAAAACCAGATTTTCGATTCAAGCTACTTGATGGTTCGTGTTATGTCCCCGAAACCGAATTGAAAGTTAAGCTCTTAGTTTTCTATCAAATCTAAATTGCATTGTATGCTCTCAATTATATATGATCTCATGTTATACCGATTCTGTTATACTACTGTTATACGAATGTTATAAAAAGTCTGATCGACGTTATTAACACCCTCTCTTTACTAAAAGAGGTTGAGGAGATACGTTCTCGAGTGAGTGTTCGAGTGTTCTTGTTTTTTCTTGTCTGTGACCTTACATAGGAAGGCTTTAACAGCCATGACGACCATATATTTAGTTTTGCAACCATTATTTCTACCTTCTTCTAGAACTCCCCTTTAAAGCCATCAACTCAATCATCAGTCAACAATGTGTTCACCTGTCCCTAACACTTTCTACCACTATCGACGAGTCATGAGTCAAGCTGAATGTTTGAATTGGACTTAAGTCAAACACTCTTCGGGATTGTTGAACATTTTCCCATTCCCCCAGAAGTCTTGGAATTTCGCCACACGATACATCCGAGTGAATCCCTAAGGACGCACACAATTCAAAGTGTCAATCGTAAAGACCTTTCCTAGTGTTTGCTTCTGTGCCAAAATCCTCACGGAATCAGCTCTGTCGCTGCCTTTGTAAATCTGTGTACACACATCTGCTTGACTACGCAAATATAGTTGGAATAAATGGGTGTACTACCCTCTTGCAGTGACTTATCGAATGAATCGTGCACATTTCCCTGTCCATGTGTTTTCCCATTTTCCCATGGTGCACTTTGCATCCGTTTTCTTATTGGCAACCGAGTTGAATGTGGTGGACGGCAGCTAGTGCACTCAATGGCTTTCATTGGCCCTAACCGTAAGGCAATGACGCCAGCAATATGAATGAATGCGCACAAATGCTTTGCCGACTCAAATTTGGAATTGTTGTCTTGTCAGAAGGGGAGTTTCTCGCAGCAGAGTAGTCCCAGTAGGTTGGGAAAAGAGGAGTCCCTTCGACTGCGGTGAATCAACCCGAGTGCAGTCAGTCAAGATGTGAATTACACTTGGGCTTTCAAGTCACTCACGATGGGTGGACCTAACTGATCCGGGTGTCATATGATACCAATTCATTTTGCACTGCTAAGGAGATTCCGATTTAGGATTGCAGCAAGTGGTTTCAATATTTCATCCTCACACTGTCCAAGTGAGCCTCACAAGGACAGGAAAACTGTCGGCGATTTTGCCTTCAAATACGAAAGGTAACAGAAGGCAAAGGCAGCTTGACATTTCATTGCATACAGGTTGCCTGATGGAGTCCTTGATGGACTACTAACAATTTTATGCAGAGTCAAAGGGAATATGCGACATCATGGGGGAGTGACAAAGTAGCACATGCCATGCAAATGCAAAATTACATTCTAAAAGATTCATTTGGTTTTTCAATGGAAACACAACGATGTACATGAAAGGATTCTGCACTGCAGCATGCACGCTTGAATACCCTGGACCAAGACCACAGTCACTCCCCCTCGGTCCCTTCAGTGCATCTGTCACCCGGATCGTACACACGGAGAGCGAGCGTCTTTGACGTTAAACGATGGCAGTATCATCTAAACGATTGAAAGCGACCAAGCCAAAGGATGGCGCAAGTCAATTTATATCTTTTCATGTACAAGTAAAAAGCAGTAAAAATCGTTCTAATAGTTTGGTCATAAAGTCGCTCGTAAAATGACATCGCTCTGATGAAAGACGACGATAGAGGGAACAATGCGGCACCCGCAGGGACCGATATCCATGATACTGGAGGACGATCAGAAAGCTTGCATCAGAATGGGGTGGACCAAGATCGTAAAAGAAGACTGATGCATTCTGTGCTAAAGACAAATTGGACTTTGAATGCACTTTGGATGAAAATGGAGAAGAAGAAATGGTGTCTTTTTGAAGTCAGCGGATTACCGTTGATGAGGGAGATTACTGCGGACGTTCAATTGGATGGACTTTTATATTCGAAAAGTCATCAGTGGCATGATGGCGATTTTGGTTTTTCCGGCTAAAGGAGTATCTTTTAACGCAAAATCTTGTTTTTGGAATCATTTGCCTTAAGCACTGTTTCTTTTTTTCCATCGGGAATTGTGGGATTTAAGTGAAGTTTTATTCTTGTATTCAGAACCTAGTTAATGAAAATCACTCGGTATACACACGAAAAAGCTTCGGAGACGGCACGAATACTGTGCATCGCTACTGCTGAGATGCTCAGAGTATTTCCCGCCGACTCCGCTGCTCATCATTGAACCGTCTGTGTATACACGCACATTTGGGATGAGTCTTTTACACTTACTATCCTAGTCTGCACTGGTAGGGAGCACGTGGACAGATTTTGAAAAATCTAATTTATAGTCTTTTGAGCATCAGTAGCCGTATGAATTCTCTCGTTATCGAATCCATGATGCGACTGCGGCCACATGGTCTTGAGCTCCACAGCCGAGACTCTCTGAGTTTGATCGCACTGTGCGTCGCTATATTTTGAATGTGAAGGTCGATGGGTAGAAGATGGAGGGATGAAGGGGTTGTAGAGAGCATGTTGTATCAAGCATGCCATTTTTTCTAACCTTGGTCATATGTCTCAACATTTTACAAATAATTTGTCGCAGATATAAAAATTAGTTGTATCAATAATTGGACGGATCTTCTTGTACAACCCTTGTCGTAAAAGCAACGACACTGCAACCTGAAGTGATCGAAGGGTTGGAGTTACACCTAAACACTACGTACTACTTCCCTTATGACCTTTGTAAAGGAGATCTTCAATTCTGCTGAAGTGAGTATCTCCTTAGAGAAAATACGTTTTCATATCCGGAGTAGTGCCGGATATTCACGTAAAATGTGCTCGGATGTCTCCCCTCCTACAGGCAATATCTTGTATTGACCTAGATTCATTTTGTTAAAATGATAATCCAGGCCACAGTGGTTTATATTAAGGCAGAGAATTTCCTTACAGGAATAGTTCCGATTAACGTTTGGATTCCCCAAGATCATCCTAGTTGGTCCATTTTTGTTTTATATAGTTTGTTTCGTTACTGTCCCGTTGACATAATGGCCTGTAGTTGGAGGCGGATATTCGTTGGCCGTGTATCAAAGAAGATGGGTACTTATGAACCAGCCTCCCAATGAACAGCATGGTATCGCTTGTAGCCCAGGCAAATTACTTGATCCTACTGATCACTTCAGCCAATTTACCTGATAGTAGTATCGCCAGTTCATCCGCATACGCAAATAAAGTAATCAAAGAATGTAATCGCAATGGTCTAGAGTAGTTCAACATAATTGGAGGGTTTCTCGACGGAAGTGTTACTCTGTATGTCCTAAAAAGAATAAACCAAAGCACTGCTATCCGTGACTAGGACTTCTGTAGAGGATGCAGGGACGATGAGGAGAGAAGGATGCATCATCATTAACCCCGGGATCTGTCCATCGCTCACTATGCGAATGTAAGAATCAATTACCGCCTCAAATATTTAAATTAAACGAAGTGTCTGTGAGGAAGCAAGCACATATGTACGTTAGCTCAGAAGTCCTGGAATCACGATGTTTGGTGAAACAAATTCCGGTTGACATTGCAAAAGCTGTCGGGATGGTCACCTTTAGCTACCTACCGAGTATGTGAAGACTTAAGCTAGGATGATACAGAATATTCTTTGTGCGTTGATAGATAAACTCTGTATCGTCGATTTTGTACAGTCTGAGAGAAGTCGACTGCTGGACAAGACATGGTATTGACTTCTATGAGCTTATGAATGGGCGAAGAACGAGAACTCTGGAATCTGTCGCTCTGAGAGATGAATAAAAAAGCGATACAATGTCTTGCAATGAAAGGTATTTAAACCAGCGTGCGATCGGCGTAATCACATTCACAACAACCACACAGCATCCACAACGTTTCACGATGGACAAGGTGAGGCAAATGCATGAAATGGACTTTAATAATAAAACACAAAACTACGAGATACGACTCCACCATGGCAGTGCGCAAATACGAAGGAGAAAGCTATATTTTGTGCACATAAAATGCAAGGATTTTGAGTGCCTCGCTTCTTTTTTGTTGGGCGTGTGTTTTAAAGTGTCAATCAAGTAATTGCCATCCAAGTCAAGGACGTCGCCCAAAGTTTATTGCCAACGGATGTTCTTTAAAATGTGATACATACTTTATACTTAAGAGCAGATCAATGATTGCCATAAAAAGATGAAATAGTCGAGTTCTTTCTTCATGAATGACAGACTAGGGATAGGTACATTTAACTAAAATGCAAAATGAATCCCCCTAGATGTCAGGCAACGAACTGGGGGCGCAAGAACAGAGTTACGACTCAAGTTTATGAGCAGGTCATAGGGCTTAATTTCATTTTATCGCATCCGCCGCTTCACAGGAATTGATAGAGAGCCTCTTGAGCTATTGTTCTTGACAAGTACTTGAAACTGTACAGATGTACATTAGGACCTTCAGAACAGTGGTTCTGATCTTGACAGCACAATTATGACGGCAAATTTGAACCGCGAAAAAGCCAACAACCCACAATGTGCTAATTTGCGAATCTAGCGGAGCTTAATTCGAAAATCACAGTCGTCCGAATGAAAGAAGTTTGGTACCAAACGACAGGTATAACCCGAGGTGATAACGTTCCGTATTTACCGTTGTGTGACATCGCAAATAGCTGGCTCAGCTGCGCCAGTTATCTTAGCCCAAAGAAACACTAGGCAACATAACGAAATACCCTTGCCACCCATAGACAATGCAACAGACTTCCCGAGTGTATTTCTAGGGACGTGAAGATTAAGAAATACACACCACGTATTTCAAGAATCAATAACCCAAGGAATTTGAGTATTTTGCTTTAATTTTTAGGAGTAAACCAAGAAAAAAGATCGACACTACATATCAATCTGCAATACATATCCATTTCTCCTTTTTCTAAGTTAGTTGCAATTCAGCAGCGTATCTGCACATTTATTTATTTATTTATTATAATATTAATGTACAATTAAAATTGTAATCAATATGAGCTATAGGGTCCAAATAGTGGCGATGACTTACGGCCCTCGAAATACTTATGTCTGTCTATATTGTAAGTTTTCCTGCGATACTTTTTAAATTATTAATATTGGATTGGTTTGGCTTCTTGAGGAGATGTAGTAAGTCCACGTTGTGGTTGAGGTTGTTTTGCAGTGCTGGTTGCGATGATAAAAAGCATTGACTTAAGAGATGTTTATAATTCTCCCACTCGCGTAATATTTGTTGTTGGCACTTTTGATTTATGTATCTCTTTAGATCGCATTGAGAGAAAGTGTTGTAGGAGAGGATGGGTGCCTTGAGAGCGGCATTTGCAGCAGCATCTGCATATTCATTGCCCGCAATTCCAACATGGCCTGGTGTTCATAGCAGCTTTAACTTCGTTTGTGATTTGATGAGGATATCACGAATTTTGGATGGGGTTTTGTGGATTTGCGACGGCTTTTATAACAGACAGGCTGTCGGAGCAAATAACCGACTTGCCTCTTGTTTGGGAATATTTTTTAGCGGCGTGGAGTATAGCTGCTGCTTCTGCGGTGTATATGGAGGCGATGTTCGGTAGGATGCCTTGCAAAATGATCGAGCCTTCTTAATTAACAACTGCATAGGCTGTGTTGTCGTCTGTTTTGGAGCCGTCTGTGTATATAAAGTTCCAACCCGTACGTTTAAAAGTTTCATGGATCTCATTGAATCGAGCTGTGCATACAGTATTGCTAGTTGTGTCTTTACATAGTACGTGCAGATCCAGAAGTATGGAGTCCTCATGGAGTGACCATCTGCACACTATCTCTGTTATATTAGCTCCTCAAGTTTTTAAATAAAATATATTTAAAAAAAAAGCTTTGAGTCAATTTATGTCGCCCCCGTTCAATCTGTTTGCTCTTTTGTGAGTTAACATCGCATCGATTTTTTTTTTATCTATGTGCCAATACAACTCCGCTGCTCTAAAGAGAATAGCATTTGAAATCCGTAGTTTAGCTATACCAAGCGCAATATGAATAGAGTTCAGCTGTATGTGGAAAATAACACATCGTCCTCCAGTACCATTGCGCGATACAAAGGCGATTGACCGTGACCTGTCTCTTGCGTTTCTGTTGCCGTTTGAATCGATTGAAAAATGACGTACTTTTTATTCTTCATGGATATTTATCACACAACACAAGTTTTAGAGCTCAGAATGAGAAACCCTTGTGGTGGCCGTGGCCTTTCGGGTTGGTGCGTCGACCCCCAACGCGTCTGTGTGGCGTTGTGAGTTGGTGCGTCGATGCAGTTCCCGGTATGAGAAAAATTATTTTTACTGACTCGGCATAAAACTCTAGGCCCCTTCTGAGAACAATAACACGCAAAGCACGAGTGGTTGCTGAGAAAGGGGCGCGCTGTAGCGCCGACCATATTATATTACAGTAGACGTTCGATATAGTGAACTAATAAAAACCGACCCTGTTCACTATATCGAGCGTAGTCCCCTTGAAGCAAATTGCATCAAAATGTGTATGATTTTACGTGCGAATAAAATTACAATTTTCCATTCCAATTACTAAAAAAAAACTAGCAAATACTTATAAAGAAGGAATATTTCATTTTCAACAAGGACAACTTATACGTAAAAATAAGTAAAACACGATAAAAATAATACATTCCATAAACTTAAAAACCGAAACGCTGTGATGTGCTAAATAGCTGTGCTAAAATAGTTTGAAGTTGAACTTATAACAATTAATATCGCCTTTTCGTGCAACTACTTAAGTACCAAAACATCCGTGTACTTAAGTAGGTGCCCACTCAAGTACTTCTCAAATAATTGAACAGCATCTCTCGAAGAAACTGAACAACATCTACATCCAGTTGCTGCTCTTTTTCACCTACATATTCGTTGTCTTCAATATCTGAGGAGACATGTTCTTCGTTCCAATTGTATAAGTCGGCTGCGGTGTGTGGTAGCCCAGTTATAGGGTTCAGAAGGTCCATATCTTCTTCCGTGTTCACTGTCTTAGCATTCGATGCTTCGTTGTTGCGAAGAATATTGAGAGGGATTTCATCTTCATCCTCAAATTCGTCTTTCGGGTAATTTTCAAACGAAAGGCCGGTTTCCAGCATTTGGTAACGGGTAATGATTCTAATTTGTCCCATGCTTCAGTCTTTTACTGATACCCCCAATAGCTTCACAAATGTTTTCTGAAAAACATCGTTATTGGCTTTAACTTTCAATATAATGGCGGATTAAATAAATGGTGACCAGAACCTACCCTTTTCTGAAGCAGCAATTGATAGCAGCAGATTTTTTTATAAAAATGTTTGGTCAGGCAGATAGTATTCTGATCCATAGGCTGAATTAGTGATGTTACATTGGAAGGCATGTTAAGGGTGAGTTTTTAGCTATTATCTTTTTGGCAACACTAGTTTAAACAGCTGACGCACGTTTCGAGTTTTGTTTCACTGTCAAACATCTTCAGTTTGGTCTATAATTTAACCATGAATCGTCTTACAAACGAACAACGCTTGCAAATTATTGAATTTTATTATCAAAATGCGTGCTCTGTTAAGAAAGTTCATCGCGACATCACATGTGTTCAGCGACGAAGCTTATTTTTGGCTCAATGGGTGCGTAAATAAGCAGAATTGTCGATTTTGGAGTGAATATCAGCCAGAAGCATTGCAAGACCTACCAATGCATCCAGAAAAAGTCACAGTTTGGTGCGGTTTATGGGCTGGTGGCATCATTGGACCGTACTTCTTCAAAGATGATGCGAATCGTAACGTAACTGTGAATGGTGAGCGCTACCGTGAGATGATATCCAACTTTTTTTTGCCCAAAATGCAAGAGCTTGACTTGCCAGACGGTGCCACATGCCACACAGCACGCGCAACAATGGACTTATTCAGAGGCGAGTTCGGTGAACATTTTATTTCACGTTCGGGACCGGTCAATTGGCCGCCTAGATCGTGCGATTTAACGCCTTTAGACTACGTTTTTAACGCCTTGGGGCTACGTTAAAGCTCATGTCTATACAGACAAGCCCACTTCAATTGACACATTGGAAGACAACATTGAAGCATTTCTTCGTGAGATACCGGCCGAAATGTTGGAAAGAGTATGCCAAAATTGGACTAAGCGGATGGACCATTTGAGGCGCAGTCAAGGTCAACATTGGCATGAAATAATCTTGAAAAACTTTAAATTATATGGACCTATCGATTCAAATAAAGATTTCATTAATTTTTCGGAAATTTATGTGTTTTCTCTTGAAAAAAATTTCTTTAGCTTTTAAAAAATCACCTTTACATGAGATGATGGAGTTTGAAGCTCACGATCTGGAGGATGGCTGGGGTATTGTTCAAAATTAAGAAGGCCTTAACCGGTTACCCGTTTTGGCGAAGTAAGCATTGTATTTATGGAACAAATAAATTATAAAACCAGTCCTTAATAATGTTTGTGGTCATTCAGACCGATTTGGAGCTCTTATAATGCACAGACAAAGACACATTTTTAAAGGAACGACGCTTCTGTGCATTTCCTATAACGAGTGTTTTGACTTTATGATGACATGTGGCATTAGCACACGCTAAAAATGTGATCCTTTGTTTTCCTGTTTTTCGCCCTGGAGCAGTTTTTCACAGAAGAAGCTTCCAATGAAGACCTGTTTCATCAGCTTTGTACAGTTGTTCAGTTGTTAGTTGCAGCTCCAACATTTTCTGGATCAGTTGTCACATACATCATTACAGAAATGTCCCAACATCTCAAAAAAAAATATTTGTCACACCCCCATTTTTGTCGTACTCAGAGATAAGTTCTCCCTCTGAGTAGACGAAGTATCCGCAAAAATCAAAGTGTGCGTTGATTCACTGACTACAACTGTCATATTGGTATGTAGTTGGGACATTTTAGTTTCTGTTGTCATTTAAGGGACACTTGTAGGACAATGTAATTGTATAATAATTTAATTTTTCAACCATTCATTCAAATTTGTGACAACACTTTCATCGTCATCTAAATAATGACGCATGGAAGTCATTCTTTTGTGACATTTTACACCTCAGATGATGTGGGACGTTGTACTACTTCACTTTTTGAAATGAGTACCTCATGCAAATACGTCTCCTACTCAACACTATCGCCGAGTTTCTTCTTAAGAGGGCAAATCAGTTCTGGTTGAGATGGCAATGTTTCACAACAGTGTTAACTACATCGAGATATTTTTTTGTTTACTTTTTAGAATAGCCTGTATAAAATGTTGCGTGTTCACTATTGTTGGCGATCACAATTGGATAGTCAACTGGGGGCGTCGCTATGACGACGGCGTCCGAGATTTCTTCGCAATAAACACCAAATTTGGGTGTAAATTCAATAGTAACCTCATTAAATTGATGACCTAGTGTCTCGGTCGGTTGGTAAATTAAGATTCAATTGAACAATTAGAATAATAAATAAATATATAAAAAAAAGATCCTCGCCTTGTCGTGCTGCCTCGGAAAATGTCAAAGAAGAGGAGGAGGACAAGTATCGGGAGCTTAACTCATTATTCCCAAGACGACAACTTTATTGGATTGTTCACTATATCGAGCGTTCACTGTATTTATTAGAGAAACTGGAACTAAAGCTTTAACCTAAATCACACGTGGCCGACGCAAGGGTCTAAGCCTGAGCTATAGCTGCTTTCCATCCCCGGTCGGTCTTGGGCATTCTGCTCTCAGTCAAATAGTGATTAGGCTCAAGTGCGTGGGGGTTGGAGGTACTAGTCCACAATGCCACGGCAGCCACATAGTACTGAGCAATCACTTTAAATTAAGAAGCGAACCATAACACAGGCTTTGTTCGGTTTATCAAGAATTTTTCAAGGGACCTTCTCCATTCGATTCATCGAGTTTCGAATTATCGAGCGTCGACTGAATTTTGATTTGTCCTCATTCACCTTATAGCCAGCAAGTTTCGTCGTTGCCGAAATCCTGTTCAGAAACTCACTGGTCTTCTCAAGGATTTACCGTAGTTGAAATATTTGATCTATAGTCCATTTGCCGGATCTATATACCGATTAGTGCGACGCTGTTCACACAGTACGCTGGACAGGATCTTGTAGGCGACGCTGAGCAGGGATATACATACTTCTGTAGTTGTTGGAAGAGAAACGATCGCCTTTTTGTGGATGAGCGTTTTCGCAAGGAAATGCAGGAATTGAAAGTGGACAATACACATCAATGTATGCAATACCCTTGTAAATACTTCGCAACAAAAGTCGAGCACGCCAAGGGGCACCCACCAATGAATAAGGGGTCTTCCGCTGCCTATCTTAATTAAATCGATAAAATGTCTCCCTGTGTTGACGTCGAAACAGAGTCCACCTGAGAATGTGCCCCAATTCGAACATCCAACCGACCCATATCACCTGAATGAAACTACCACTGAGCATGCATGCCCACACGTCTAACCTTTGTTGCTTTCACATAAAACACCCGGCTGAATGTGTGTGACGTTATTTCCATCCCCAAGGAGCCCTAAATAAAAATTCATTTTCATTCGAAATCCACGTGACCTATCTCGTACCTCATCTGCCCCTCCTCCGGCATCTAAAATACTTTACTTAACGTAAACGATTTTGGCAAGTTCACAGTTCTTAAGACTTTCATTAAGATTCGAATTCATTAAATTGTCTAAACTTATCGCCTTCGCAGGCGACGGTCTGAGAAATTTAGGCACTTTCACTTAACCCAACAACCCCGATCGGGGAGGGAGATATGTATTACAGTAATGACTGGCATATTGCTGAGTTCTCTGTTGCGAAAGAAGTTCACCGATAGATGGAGAATGAGAGGAAATGGTGGTTGAGGATTTAAGGAAATGAAATTGATGTGATGGGGTATTTTTTTTGACAAATCAAATTGAGATGATGAATATTTACGACAACTTAAAGCCACATTGGATTAGCTAATCAGGAAGGAGGCACTGTCATTTCAAAAAAATTTCCCATTTATGAACTTTTCCTTCCAAGGTTTTTTTGTTTTTTGGACTCGGGTCGAAAGATGTTAACTTGGATGAACTTTGGCGACTGTTGTTATTCTTCTTCTGAGACCTTTAAAGTCCTGGCTCGAACACAATGCTGTAGGAGCCTAGCGGCCGTTTTTTAATACTCAACTTGGCGATTAAAGTTTCACTTACAGATTTGCACGATTCGAAATGTAGAGCCTAAAGACGGCTACGTTTAACTGGAAGGACAACAACAAAACTTTCAAAGCACGTTATAATTTGCATTTGCTGAGGATGTTGTCTGCTCGTTGGTCGATAGGCAAGAGGGATCATAGACAGATCGTAGACAGTGGCAGCGTCTGCGTCCTGGCACTGCTGACATGGCGACCCGCATTTTGGGTTCTTCCGTAGACTTACAAGAAACAGTTATTTTTGAGAGCAAAATGTGCGATTGCAAGAGCAGTCAAGAACTTTACTCTCTTACGCAACTCAAAACTATTGAGTAGATAAATTCTGTAATGAACGTCGACTTAGATTCCAGAAAATGTTGACGATAATAATTCTGTTGAAAGCATTAAATGAGCGCCACTGCTTTCAGTAGAAGTAGAAAGGCTTCTAAGAGCCAACCGGAGAAGACTGACTGCTACCCGGAAAATTCAAAAAGCTCTTGGCAGTAGCGTGCTTTGAAATTAAATGTGCATTCACGTTATTTTTCGTATGTTTTAATAAGAACGATTTCTGTTTGCCTTCTTTTACTTTTTTATGTCAAAATCCTAACCCTGGTCAACGACGAGATGGGCTACGAGATATTTTTCTCGGCCAAGAGGTACATGTTTTTCGATTCTACAAATATGAAACCCTAAGAGGCAAAATTCTGTTGACTTTTGACGATCCGTTTGGCTTTACCTTTGCCTCAAAGTTGGGGCTTTTAAATTCACAAACATGGACGTACTTGTTAACCAACTTGAAACTCAAATTTATATATTTTTTAACACATTTGGCCTTCAAACTGCATCAACCGTTTTTCATACTGCTTAGCAATTTATTATGCGAGGCTTTTACGTAAAGTCGCCTTTTGGGGGGGCGGGGGGCAATGTTTGACGGGCTGTAACAAATATGCTCCAAGACGCTATAACGGTATTCTCTATCGATGGTGCAAAAATCTAAAGTGCCCTTTTTTGCACTTTGGGCGAACGAGCCGTTTAAGTGGATCAATGTCGATTTCCCGTATGTATTGTGCAAATATAATGCGAGAGGCCGAGGAAGTGTTTATTTTTATGAATTGCGATAAATATTATATGCCAGCAAATAAAGGGTGGTTGAATTTTAAGGGCCGATGTTGAATGTGAACCACAGCTAAACGTCAAACCACCATTAAAACGTCGTTTTTTTCTGCATTTCATTTGACATTTCTCAATTTCAGACTAACTCAATTTGAACCATGGAAAGATACACAATCGAGCAACGCGTTAAAGTTATTCAGGCTTATTATGAAAATGGACCTTCAAATGAAAAGGCATATCTTGCACTTCCTGATTTGTTCGGTCAATTTAATCGTCCAAATGTGCATGTTTGAGCAAACCGTGCCTATAGGAGATGTGAAAATACTAGTGCATGCTCGTACAGCTCGTACTGCAGAATATATTGCTGCTGTTCTCGATAGTGTGGCTGAAGAGCCGTCCACCTCAACTCGTCGTCCTGCCCAACAATTGCACCTCTCACGCTCGTCGTTGATGAACATTATGCATAAAGACTTGCATTTACATAAGGTCAAATTGACTCAAGAACTAAAGCCTCTTGACCATTTCAAGCGTCGTCAATGGTGAGAATGGTGGCAAGAAATGGTAACAGTGGATGATCAATTTTCGAAGAAAATCATCTTCAGTGGTGAGGCACATTTTCACCTCAGTGGATTCGTCAATAAGCAGAATTGCCGCATTTGGGCGAATGATAATCCAAGAGTGATTGTCGAAAAACCAATGCACCCACAAATAGTGACTGTTTAGAGCGGTTTATGGGCTGGCGGCTGACTGTGAGGTCAGGCAGTTACTGTGAATGGTGTTCGCTATCGTGAAATGATAACGAACTTTTTATAACCCGAATTGGAAGATATGTGGTTTCAACGGGACGGTGCCACTTGCCACACAGCTAACGAAACAATGGCTCGTGTTATCGCATGTGGTGGCGATGTCAATTGGCCGCCAAGATCATGTGATTTGACACCGTTGGATTTTTTTTCTTTGGAGTTATTTGAAAGAAAAGGTGTACGTCGATAAGCCAGAGCTAAAGGATGAGATAATTCGGCACATTAACAGCATAGAACCTCAATTATGCTTCAGCGGCATCGAAAATTTGGACCATCGGATGGAGGTGTGCCGCCGAAGTCGCGGCGGCCCTTTGGCCCATACATAATTGAACCATACCAATATTATCATAATAAAAGGAAATGACAATAATTTCCTAAACAATTTGTGTTTTATTCAAAATCAACATCGGCCCTTAAAACCCTTTATAATATGCCAGCAACAGTGCATACAATTTTGTTCCACGGAGCAGAAATAATATCATCTGCAGCTTTGTCCGTCGGAACATTGTCAGAGGAGGCCGAGTGACGAATTAACGTTAGTAGGACATTTTCTCATTCTGCAATCAATGAAGATGTTATTCAGCAAATGTTGGTATCATCTGATCCCTGAACTGCGTATTTAAGGCCTGAACCGAAAATAGAATATTCGCTTACACTTAGTAATGAAGCGCAAGCCTTATTATACTAATATAATTATTTTTTTTTTTTACTTCAGATTACTCCGTTATCCCATGAGCTACAGCAACCATTTTTGACACATAATAAGAGATCGTGGCAATTGTACTATGCTTAAAATTTCGGTCCACGGGATCAAAGGTTACCGATTTTTTTCCAACTCTCCCCTACAAAGGGACCACTGTGCACCGTGTCGCACGTAGCGACATTCTGTCCTATGGCTTCTTCAAGATCGTTCGAAATCCACGGGCATAAACTGGATGCAGAATCTTCTAGCATTCCCTTCAGCTGTGATGCAGTGGATGCGGATAGAACAATTCTGGTGGTGAGATGGACAATCTCTAAAGCGAATGAAGAAGTCCTTGGTATCTTCGAGTAAAAATGTTTGCGTGGATTATTTGGTCACCTTTGCATTAACAATGAACATTACAGGCTGTAGAGCAACACTGGCTCGACCACACGCCTTCGCTCAGGGTGGCTGGGCGCATTTCTAGGCCGATTCTGAACCACTAGGATTGCGCGACAAATGACGTCCGCGTGTAATGTAGCGCACACAATTGAAGAAAGCCATCAACCAATTTTGCGAGGCAGCTGGTCAGAAATCAAGATAGTTCGTCGAGATAGATAATATAACCATTTGTCAATTGTGTTCATTGGCACATCTCATGCCTTTGCTTCGATCACTAACTTGAACCTTATCTTATCCACAATATTATCCAACAACACTTTCACCACAGGTTGAATTTGTAGGAGGATATTTAAAAACAGAGAAACAGTGCCATCGCACTTGTGGAACACACTGTGTGATAATAATAATTTTCGTCTCATGATCGGCAGATCCTCGCGACAACATAATCTGTAGACTGCATTGGCGATGCTGTAAATACTGCCCACAATTCATGTCCTCTCTACTTAAACTTTAGGTACAAATTTTACCCCCCCACAAATGTTTACTGGCCGATGGTGTCACAGGGTGGTAACGATACTCAGCCCTCATTCAAGGGCGGCTCAAAAAAAAACTTGAGTCTTCTCCAAACTTCTACCACAACGTCACATATGAAGGAGTCAGTAAACAAACTCGTGCATTGTTTTGCTGTTCTTGTTTTTACATTGTCTCTTTAAGAACGACTGTAATCTGCTAGGCTAGCAGCTCACTCGATCACTCTGTTTAAAGAATGCTAAATACCGCAGTATTGCGTTTTAATCTCGCCCCAATCCAAAATTAAAGCAAAAATAAGTTTTTAACTTGAAAAGTATGCTTATCCTAGATGCTTCCATCATTTAGAAACCTCTGACATGCTGGGGAACATTCATATTCATCACACACATTTTGTGTTTAGACTCGCGACGCGGCAGCTCATCAAACGCTACGTGCTTCCGTAGTCCGTAATCAACAGACACCCCTCCAAGGCACCTCGCTTCCAGTCACACAGCCACCCTCTTCACGGAGCGCCCTTCAGTGCTGTCAGGAATAACCTCTAAAGCGTTCAGTCGACGTGAACATGCTCCAATCATCCTTCAGTGAATTTTATTAAATTTTCCCCGGGAAGGGTGGCGGCGTGATGGCGTCAGTTCTAATTAAAATCTAATTAATCCTCGAATTAGCACCATTATAGGCATCCTTTCAATGGGTGTTCACAGGCACGAGGCCCAACTGAAGCCGGGGTAGGCTTTCTTGCTACACATCATTTGCAAATGTTGCTCCCTAAATAGTAATTAAATACATTCAAGGACCTTCGGGCGCAGTAGATGTGGACGCAGCCAAGGACGAATGATTTTGAACTTTTTCGAAATTTGATGGCCTTCCAACACTCAGCCCATCGCATTATTACTTCTGTCCCTGAAAGCCCATCTGCGAACAGAGAGTCATTGACGCCGATAAACAAAAAAATATCGCATGTATCGAGGGCTCGAAATTCGATTATGGTCCTCAGAAATCACTCTCACGTCTCGGAAAGACCAAGGGGAATCCCGTTAGCGACTGCACGACGAATGCCGAGGAGAAGAATGGAGATCGTAAAATTCGTTGGATGCATGCGTTCAAGGATGAAACATAAAAATATTTTAGGAGTACCCTGATCCTCATGATTTTACGGGTTTTTACGATTTTTTTTTCTCGGCAGAAACAGTCTGCCAAGGAAAGAGGACAGTGATAGACAATCTTAAAGATGGCCGAGCCTTTAATTTTCACACGAAGGCGGCTATTGGATTCATTTTGACGTCAGCAGAGTATTCCTTGACGTCGGAAAGATTAGCGCGCAATCTTTATGGCGGCATTTTGGTCAAAGTGACATTCACTTTTCTTTTGATTTATATCGGAAGCAGCGCTGGCTTTCATAAATTATTTCCACTTCAAACGAAGAAATCTCAATGATGGCCTTTTTGTCGATTGCTCATTCAATTTGATGACGATTAATGAAAAGTTGTTTCAAGGCTTTAAAGGGGGAGATTTACGAGGATAAGCAGCCTCATACAGTGATTAGTGAAATTTGCATCGACAGCTATAGATATGGCCACAAAGAAGAACGGTGATAAGATCTTAAGAGGGAAGGAGATATCTGGAAGAGGTCTAAGGGATTGAACACAATCGAAAAGCCATCGTCCCGTGGGTGATTACTCGTAGGGTAGGGATAGGGAAAGGGGATGCTAGTGAATTTACCAGAAAACTTAGATCATGTTGGTCCATTGTGATGCCCGCACTCAGACTACTACCACTGATCGACCAATTAAGTGATAGTTCCGCTACTATTATCAAAAGGTGACTGGACCAGATTTGAAAACCAGATAAAAGCGTATTAACTTTGCTTTTACTGGGACTCGAACCCACTAACCAAGGGCAGGCACTTAACCAACTGCGTCATCCAGTCGGCGCGATTACTCGAACTCCATGAAGAGTTGAGGTGGCATGTTCACTACACGATACCTTTGAACAGGGACACTGAACATATTTTTTCTGTCCTAATAACAATTAGGATGCCTCTACCCGTATGTTAGCTTTTGGTTAACGTGGCTGACTGCCAGCATTAAGGGAACATTTTGATCCTATTCTGCAAACCAGTTGTTGCCTTTGACAACGCCATGCGATTGTTGAAACTAATGCTGCTTAGTTAAGGCAATTAGCTGAAGAAATAAGCCAGAAGAAGTAGTGTCAGACCGGGAAAGTTCGCAATAGTCAAAATCTTCACACTACGGCAGATTCAGGGAAAAGGACTAAGAATTGCAGACACCACCTATTCGTCGATTTCAAGGCGGCAAATGACAGCGTACATATACGAGGGGCGTTCAATATATTCTCGGTATCGGGCTGAAGCTGTGGTTGTATATATAAATTGACTTATTTATCAAGTAATACTATTATTCTAGTGCATTCATGTAAAATTTCATATAAATGCGATTATTAATTCGCGTTTTATCTCTAGTTAAACAGAATCATAATGGCAACTGAGACGATGATGATGAAAATTTAGCATCGCGGTGTAATTAAATTTCTCACTAAGCAAGGAAAAAGTCAAAAAACTATTCATGAAGAGATGGTGGCAGTTTACCAGGGTTCCGCACCTTCATTATCAACTGTGAAAAAGTGGTCAAGTGAGTTCAAGAGAGGCAGAGAGAGCATTGGTTTCCGCAGCAACAGGACAACTGGTGGTCTGATAGCTTATCTCACCGAAAAGTGGAACCAATCTTTGCACAATGCAGGCGAAAGCAAGATCGTTGCGCTTGATATTTAAAAGGCATTTGACAGAGTTTGGCATCAAGCTCTCTTGTCGAAAATGCGTGCCTTTGGCGTCGATGAATATCTTCTTCAATGGATTAGAAATTACCTTTCGAACCGTTCAATTCAAGTTGTTTTGGATGGGTTCAAGTCTGATATCCAATGCTGGTGTTCCCCAAGGCCCTGTTCTGTCTCCGACACTCTTTCTCGTTTTTATAAATGACCTCTTCTCTGCTACTTCTAATCCAATCCATTCCGTCGCTGATGACAGCACCCTCAGCTTTCCATATTCGTTCCATGACTCACGACCCCACCCTTCGGCCGTAGAATTGGAACGGCAGAGTATGATAAGCACATTGAATTCCGATCTCGACAGCATACTCAATTGGGGAAAAACAACCGAGTGGAATTCAGTGCTTCAAAAACTCAATGCTGCCTGCTGTCACTCAAGCGAACCCTTGTTAATCAGCCATTTTCCATAAATGGCACCTGTGTCGATGAAACCGGTTGTGTATCAACACAACACTTAGTTGGAACGATCACATATTTGAGGTCGCCAAAAATGCTGCAAAATGTTTAGGTTTCTCAATCGATGCAAGAAATACTTCACCCCTTCTGATTTGGCTTTAATTTATAAGGCGTACATACGCCCCAAACTTGGGTACAACGCTCATATCTGGTCTGGTGCCCCCAAAACCCCCCTGCACCTACTACATAGAATTCAAAAGCGAGCGATAAGACTTATGGGAGACAGTAATATCGCAGAGTCATAAGACTCGCTCGCCTATCCGTATTTTATCGCTATTTTAACAAAGGATGCTCAAGTGAGCTTGCCAACGGCATTCCTCCTCTCCATGAATTCACCGGCAATACCCGTCTCGCCAGGAATGCTCATCAGTTTACCCTTAAGCCTACTTTCGGACGCACAGTTAAATTTAGAGACTCGTTCATTACGCACGACACGAATATGGAATGCTCTTCCCAGCCCAATATTTCCCGCAGAATACAATCCGCAGATATTTAAAACCAATGTGCACAGGTACCTCCTCTCCCTTTCTCCCTCTCAACCTTCGGCCCGTGCTGTGTCTTGAACCCGGACACTTAAGGGTACTAACAATCCCTTGTGAGCGTGCAAATTAAAAAAAATTAAATGTAAAGCTTACTAAATACGAGATCTTTTCGTGGTTCAATATTTCTTCTTTCACTGCAATTACTCCATTAATGAGTAATCCGTTTTGAGTTACATCAACCATTTTTGAACCACGAAAATATCTCGTGCCACATTTCCTATGCTTATTAAGATCGGATCACAGCATCAAAAGTTACATACTTATTTCCGCCCTTCCCATACAAAGCGAACCACTTTGCGCCCTTGCTGAGTGACGCTACGTGTCGACTCCCACGCTACGTGTCCTCGGTTTAATTCCCACATGCCCAACTTTCCTAATTCACGGTTCCACCTCTTTCGACTCGCAGGCATTACGCAAAGACTATTCCTATCTAGAAAAGACTGTTCAAACCTTGCCGCCGTTGGCAGTCCTCATAAAACTGTAGGTCTAATCCTCTACTGACAGTACATTAGGGCACTCACAAAAAGAGTAATATGAACGACAGAGTAAATATATCCAGTTCCATCTGAATCAGTGCTAACGCTTAAAAGACAAAGGCACATACCTGAAGTCAGTGTTAAATTTCCTTCCATATATTGCATCTGATTGCGCGTTAGACGTCAGGAATTCAATAAAACATTTCAACTGATTCGCAACGCTAAAGAGCCCCATGACACAGCATGTCTTCCGTCGTTCAAGGCCACATATTGATTTTCTTTCCACCGCCAAGTACGTACTTCAACCACTCCTCCTGAAAGCCAAACACGTCGAATTATGGAATGGAATCATAAAACGTTTATACGACTCGAATTTTATTTTCCGACACTGAAAGGAAAAGCTTAACCCCCGAAAGGCCTGCAGCCATTCCATAAATCGATTCTAAAAATAAATCCACTGATGTTTGATGGAGGAACGCGGTGACATATTTAGGACGACTGTCAGCACAAATGTCTGTGCTCTGACCCACATTCAAGTGATGCGTCTTAAAGTTTGCCGCTGAAGAACGAGAACATTTCTACATAGTTCGTCCTTGGCAACCTCGGGAATCCTTTATTTTGTCTCGCTGAAGGAACTGTCACTGTTGTGTCGCTTAACAGCGCACCGTCAAGTTCTTGTTGATTACGAAACTTGTGGTGAAGATGTTCGTTCTTTAACGTCCTCAGTCTTGGCATGTCTCCCCCTCTGTCACTCCCTGGCGTCACCACCTTTAATTTGTTTTTGGGGGATTGTCGTCAATTGAAATCCCTTGATGTGCTGCAGGGATTACATTGGATTTCAAACCAAGAACGTTTGGAGGGTGGTGGGCGATGGGTAGGTGGTTGAATGCTTCATTCATTTTTGCCTTTGCTTCGTACACACCCGCTCTGGAACGACTGACGGAGAACTTTTCTTCGTTGGACACCCTTCCCTTGCAATTTTGTGGGTGATGTAAGCGGGATGAGATCTCAATTAACAAGCTAATTTAGAGTTGCTTTCTTTTTTTGGAATTCTGGAGATGTTTTCTCTTCAATTTGAATTACTTAACGAGTATACGAGAAGCGGACTTACGCCAAGTCAAACATTTATTCAGAGTGGTGGTTTTTGGAGAAGCCCTTGTTGACAAAAACGGATGAATTCATCTTCGGTCTGCGTGGAATGGCATGAATTCAGGACCATCCAGAAACTTTAACTGGGGACGATAAGAGTACTCACGCAACTCATCATGGTAGCTTAGAATGTCTCACATGAAAATGATGTATTTCAGCTTAGTGCTTTGGTTTTCCTTTGATTTGAGTAAAGCGTTTTAGAGCGGTAGGTTGAAGCAAATAATTATGTAGGTCAGTTAAGAGTGAGCTGTTTTTTTCTCTTTCTCCCTCTCTCTCTCTCTCTCTCTCTCTCTCTCTCTCTTTATCTCTCTCTCTCTCTCTATCTCTCCCTCTATTTCTCTCGCTCTCTCTCTCCCTCCCTTTCCCTTGAGACTTCAACCAGAGTTGCTTCTCGTTAAACTCTTCACTTGAATAAAATTTTAACATTTTCTCGTAGTAAGTACGACAATGACTGGACCGATGTGGCTACCTTGCGACATGCCGATGTGGCTTTGAAAACCCAACAGCATCATGACATTCCTACCGAAGGCCAATTTTCCTCCATCTTCGCAAGGAACAACTTCAAAATATCCAGTGTTACGATATGATTCTTAGAAAGTTTCCGGTAGGCAGACGAAGATTTCTTATCCTTGTTCTTGAGGCACTTGGAATCAAAAGTCTAGAGAAGGGCAACAGTGGTTTATGTCCCATCGCACTTTCTTCGTATATTCTTAAAACTCTCGACTGCTGGATTCACATATGAGAGAAAGAGTGCTCTATTTAATTCCCAACGCCCGGATGCGAAGGAATACGCATTTCGGGGAGGCTGGTGCGTTTCTCACGCTTTTCTCAGGCTCACGCTTTCTGTCTTCAAATCTGGCTGGAGCTATTCTTTTTTTATAAGCAACTCCACTTTTTTTGCTTCGTTTTGTATGAATAAACATTTCATATCCTTTTATCCGAAGTATTCAATTTGCAATGAGAAAATTTAGTTTGTCGTAGAAACAAAATATGCATTGTGGCTCTAGTTGTTAAATAATGTCTAACAGTAGGTGTCTACTGTATAGAAAGGAGGGCTTTTAGGGGCGTCCCACAAGGAGGAATCCTATCTCCTCTTCTTTGGATCACAGTAGTTGATGCGTTCCTAAAGAGATGAAGCAAGCTCATAGTACAAACGCATAGTATACGCGGATTGATTTTCACTAGCCGTCACGGGAAAATACGCAAACACCATAACAGGGAAGGTGGACAAGTCCCTTAAAATATTATTAAAGTGGTGAGACTTGATGTCAACCCATTCAAGTTTGAACTCTCACTGTTCACAATTAAATATAAAAGTGCAAACATCTCCGCACAGCATTCTCTGAGAACGCTAAACATTTACCACTCGTAATCGACCGCAAACTAAGCGGGGAACATAACATGCAGGAAGGCATTGATCGCACTCTGTACCAGACCAGAAAGTCGTCGGACCCAAATGGAACCCGACCGAGAATAACTTACTGACTGAACAGAGCTATTCAGGCCAATCAAAAACAAATAAAAAAAGTTAATTGAAAACAATTTATTTTTATAATACGAGTACTTCACAAAAAAGTGACTGTAGGAAACGTAGTATAATTGAACCAAGCTATCCAAAGGTTGTGATAAAACTGAAGAAAAAGGGTGTTTTTTTCATCTTCGATGCGTCTGGCATACCGGTGGTGTGTCCGGTTGGGTCGTCTGGTCTGCATTCGGGACGATTCGAAACCTATCACTGATGTCTTGCCGCTGCTCTGATGATTTTTTATGTTCGGTGTTTGCACATATAATTCGTCGTTGTCGACACGTACTACTCCACAGGACTATTGAATTGGGTCGCTGACATTTGGTCGCCCTTGCTCTTGATTACTCATGTGCCGATTTTCGCCGTCATGCATGCCTGTTAGAACTGTCGACATGCGCCGTGGATGATTGAAACTAGCACAAATACCGGCATATGGCGTTCTTGCAAAATTTTACATCAACTTCTTCTTTTTCTTTCTTGTTTGGCGCTACTGTCCGGGATGGGACTGGCCCTCAACCAACAAGCCTATTCAAATTTCACGATCTCTCCCACGTTGTTAGCTACTCTTCACGCCGGCGCTGGGTTGTACATACCCTCTACATGGCCCGGCCACCTTGGACGTTGGATCCGTAGACACCTGACTAAACTCATGTCACTGTACACCTCGTACACTTCGTGGTTGAATCTGTTGCTCCAAAAACCATCAACGTAAACAGGACCAAAGATCGCACGCATAAATTTTCCCTAGAAGAGACCAAGGACTACCACATTCGCTTTTGACATTGTCCGTGCCTCCGCGCTGGGAGATCAAGGTCAAATTGGCTAATACACTCGATCTCTAAAAGTCGAATAGCATTCTCCTCTAATGGCTATACAGTCCGGGGTGGACCTGGTCGTGGACCAGAACTTTTCTCTCGAAGAGACCAAGGACTTCCTCAACCGCTTTTGAGATTATCCAGGCTGTACAGCAGGATTGGGATGATAAAGCTCTTATATAAAGTCAGCTTGGTCCTTCTAGTGAAGGCTCTATTACTCAATTGCTTCTTGAGCCCACAGAAATAGCGATTGGCAAGAGTTACTCTGTGTTTAATATCGGTACTGATGTCGTTTGTACTATTTACAGCGGAGCCGAGGTAGACGAGACTTTGACTACCTCGAATTTATATAAGGGATCACACGCATCAGTATCATAGGGCACTACATCAACGCCTATAGCCGCCATAGAAATGATTTTCCATGTGTATTCTACGTCTACTCATGCAGTCATAAGACTAAGAGAATGCAACTGCTGGGGTAACACACACATTAAAGGACATGTGTACACAAAAATTAAAGCACAAAACCATAATCACTAGGAAAGACATAAAGTCCTTCATTCGGCTGTTCAGACAGATCCAAATCGGATGAAGGCACAAGTTCAGGTATATACCCTAGTTCGTCAGAGCTAGGCCCGCCATCTACCGAACCACTGCAGTGTATTCCAGGCAGAAGTAACAGCTGTCAAATAATGCAGGGGAGGATCTATCGTTATATGCATATGGCCTCCTAAACGCTCTGGAAAGATCATCAATCAATTCCAAGATTGTAACCTAAGGAGATAGTGGCCAGATGCAACTTTACGTTGTGCTGGGTCCCTGGACACAAGGGCATTCCCGGCAACAATAGAGACGATACATAAGCAAGAAAGGGGCTGATCTGCTACTGGCACAGAACGAGAGGAGACATCCATCATCTTTCCAACCTCTGCAATCACTGCAAATGACAATCGCCATAAACGACACCCAACTCTAGGTGGCCGGAAATAGATACCTGTACACTATGTGGACTGCACTAAATCTACACAAGACTAAAGCTCCCCTAGAATTAAACAGGAATCAAATCCGTAAGCTGGAGTGCGTAATAAGTGAACACTGCCAAGCCAGGTGACTTGGAGCGCCCTACAACAGCGTCTGTTAAAGCTACAGGGATAAGGAGAAGGAGCAAAGACTACTACATTATCTCGAAACGTACACCGCCCTTGCAGAAACTTTCTACCAAAGGTAGGTATTCTCAAATATCTCAAAACCACATAATGGCTAACCGGTCGTGTTTCATTAGTGAGCATTATTAAATGTCACAACAATGGTCAAAACAAACATAGTGCTACGACCAAGCCCGGAGACAGGTTACAATGGCGGAAAGTGACTGCACAATGGACCATAAAGGTCTAAGTTGATCATAACTCCTACCTACCTACCAAACATCAGAAGTGCATTCCCTTATATTAGAAACTGCTTACCATCTGCTTGTGGGCAACCCCGCTTCTCTTCCTGCAATCAAGTCAAACTCTTCACTACTCTCTAAAGACGCTAAATAGGGAACTTCGCTTAACAAAGACCAATGAAGCTGCAGGCTCCCTACACAATCCGCAGAACAAAAATATCTGTTTCACCTGTAAATGAACAAATGGTTTGTTGTCATAATTACATTTCGTAGTCCGAACTTCAACTCTAAGACCGCTGACAGAGGATATCCCGAACCTTATCAATTCTTACCTCAATCAGTGTCGTAGCCTATTTCACTCTCTGACTACAATTTGACAGCTCCCCACACGTTGCATTCCTCGTCGACACATACTCGTAAGCGGGGTTTCATCGCTGTTATAAATCTTCTCCAAGCTCCATTAAATCAGCAGTGTGCTGAAAAACTAAACCTCCCTCGGCCGTATCCTCATTTCCGAGTCCCAGCAATTATTTGAGAACTAGCATCCGAGGCAATGATGTTAACATTTAATCACATAATTGTCTAATATCCGAGCTGGTCTTCCTTCATGCCCGAGGGTACCATACCCGAGCACCATGCCAAATTCAAGGTCTCCGGAATTCATACCCGTCCAGTGACTTTATTATTCCTGTACCTTCCTGTGACCTCCTGTTTGCCAGTCGTGACAGGAATCCGTGAATAACACATAAAGTTATATGGCCTACAAAAAGGTACACGTACATCATAAGAGCCCCTTCCATCCCCCCGACCCGCCACCACCGGTGGCATTCAGTTATCCGGAGAAGTTAATAGGTTTATGGGGGACGCGGGGCGTATACGTAACCATTTTTTTATTCGATCGGCAATAGAGTAGTGGACCTTCCAGTCACATGGACATCTATCGAGCCCTGGGGTGGATGCGGAGTAGTTTCCGTGTATGCCATGCGGAATGATTTTTCCTCAATCAATGACGTGCTGTGCTTTGTTGTTTGAGAAGTTTGTGTGTTGACCGAAACGGAAGCCTCGACGATTATTGAACCGAGGAGATGAAGAGAACATGTGAGTAAATTGGCGTCATATTGGCCCAACAAGACCAGTATATGATTGGTCTTTCTCAGGAGTTTCTCAAAGTTTGTCGACAGATGGGTGGTTGTTCTATGTGCACAAACGAAGAGAAATACGTCGCCTGCTACACAACCGCATTGTGGGCAGTGTGATTAGTCAGTCAGACGGTGTCAACAGCATCATTGTTACGCAATGAACACTAAACCATGCTCAGATTGAGGATGTCCGATAGCCAGATGTTGTGCGGTCGTGGAGATGGGAGCTTCAGAACTGCCGAGCATATCATATTCATCGAATTGATTAGCTGAAACAGGTAGGTTGATGACAGGTATTGGATAACTGAAAACGAGTGAAATATTCATGACACGGTGTGCTTGTTCAGCTGTAGGGACTGTATGTCAGTAAAGACTTTCACACAGCGACGGTTTCAATTTTCACCTCATCCTTGGTACTTCCTTTGATGGTGTTGTGAAGCTTAATAGTGCATTCATGTATGGATAAAAGGGGATTTCACACTATGCCAAGCACGTCTCCTGTGTCGCACAGATTGTTAAGTTCGTGCGCTGATTCACACAGTCAGCGAGAAAGAGGAGTGCACAGCATATAGGTGCTCTACGTCTTAATTAATGTTTAATTCAAACGGGATCTCAAAGAAACAAGTCTTGACTGCAGTTTTCTAAAGCAATTAACAATTAGTAATTAAAACAAAGAAAATTAAGATATCTCAAAAACTGTGGGCAGGTCATAAATCAAAAGCGTATCGAAATTTAGATCTCCGATAAATGGTGAAATTCTTAGCTTTGCTTGTAAATGCTTTTGGTGCAGGTTCTTCTTCTGATAGTTCAAGTAACCAAAAACATCAATTCTTTGACAAATGGACCCAGCATAGCGTAAGGTGTCATCTGCTAAATTGGCCACGTTAGACGGTTCCTGAAAAACACCTGAACCAACATTTGGGCAGATTTACTTAAGTGATTTAAGTAATGTGAATTTCGCTTAATTTTTTGGTTTATGACTTGCTGTGTCTATAGTTTTTGAGATATCTTAGAAACTCATAGAAAACTGAATTTAAGGTTTTTTCTTGGAGTGCCGTTTGACATTATTTTTAGTTAAGTACGAAAGCACCTTTATGCTGTACACTCATGTTTGACGCTGACTCTATGTAGCTTGTAAGCCAATAGAAAAGAAATTCAAAGCGTATGACAGAGGGGGAGTTATTGAGATGTTTATATGTTTTGCCCTTCTGAAACAGCCGCGCAAAGCGGAAAAATACAATAAATAAAATTTTGAGTAAGGATTTCTTGTATTTATTTATTCATAAATACGAGGGGGGTTCATATTCGAGGGGCGTACATATTCTCGGTATCGGGATGAAGCTGTGGTTGTATATATAAATTGACTTATCTATCAAGTAATACTATTATTTTAGTGCATTCATGTAAAATTTCATATAAATGTGATTATTAATTCGCGTTTTATCCCTAGTTAAACAGAATCATAATGGCAACTGAGACGATGATGGTGAAAATTGAGCATCGCGCTGTAATTTAATTTCTCACTAAGCAAGGAAAAAGTCAAAAAACTATTCATGAAGAGATGGTGGCTGTTTACCAGGGTTCCGCACCTTCATTATCAACTGTGCAAAAGTGGTCAAGTGAGTTCAAGAGGGGCAGAGAGAGCATTGAAGACGACCCCCGCTTCGGCGCCCCGGCTACTGCTTGTACGGTAGAAAGCATCAAAGAAGTCGAAAAACTTGTTCTTGAGGATGCCCGAATAAAGGTGAAAATGATGGCAGAGATCACCAAGCTTTCAATTGATACCATTCACACCATTCTTCATGACCATCTTAACCTTTCGAAGGTCAGTGCAAAGTGGGTGCCACGAATGCTCACAGCGCCTCAGAAAAAAGTGAGAATCGCATGCTGTTGAGAGCTTTTGGAGATGTGTAGTAAGAACGCGGACGGTGTTATGGATCGAATTGTTACTGGTGATGAAACATTGGTCCACCACTATGACCCTGAAAGCAAGCAACAGTCCATGCAGTGGCAAAAAAAAAATAACAGACCCCCCGAAGAAGTTTAAAGTCACTCCGTCTGTCGGGAAGCTCATGGCCACATTTTTTTAGGACTCAAAGGGAATCTTGCTCATTGAGTACAAAAAAAGGTGAAACCATCAACTCCACTTCCTAAGTTAAAAAAAAAGACGGGGTAAACTCGCAGGTTGCTTCTTCATGACAACGCTCCTGTTCACACGGCGCGAGTTTCCAAGGCTGCTGCGCGAGATTGTGGTTTCAAAGAAATCCAACACTCACCCTATAGTCCAGACCTTGCCCCTAGTGATTATTTCCTGTTTCCGGATTTGAAAAAATGTCTTCGTGGAAAAAGATTTTCGGATGATGAAGAACTCAAGTCGGAAATTTATTTTTTTGAGGGATTAAAAAAGCTTATCTCAAGATGTAACAAATGCATTGACGTTAGGGGAGATTATACTGAAAAATAAAAACAATTTAAATTGAATTCGCATTTTCCTTCATATCGATACCGCGAATATATTGAACGCGCCTCGTATGTACCTGGCTTATATTTTTGCAAAATTTGGGTAAGTTACGTCTAGGGATATGTGAGATACAGAGCTCTAAAGTTACCCTTTCTTTTAGTTTTGAAATACCTAAAAATCACCTGTTGGTATGAAAAATGGAAAGAATGGAAATTTTATAACTGCTTGTTCAAAACCAATTCTTTTAATGCATGTTATTTAAGCTTCTAAACCAATAAAAAAAATAAAATAAAATGTGTACGTCTTATCTGTGTTAGGCAAAGTGTAGAAAATAGTTTCGGTAAATAAAAAATAATAATAAATTAAACAAGCTAATTTTTGTATTTCCGGAAAACTTGCCGTTGTATTGACGCTCTCGCAGCCAACATAGAAGTGAAGCGACATGACATATCTTGCCCACATGTGAAAATATCGTGGATGGCTGTTCCAATTGTGGTTGTGATGTTGGGCAGAAATTTGTCAAGTGGAAACGGTGTGT
The DNA here is from genome assembly GCA_905231855.2 of Eristalis tenax. Classification (NCBI taxonomy): domain Eukaryota; kingdom Metazoa; phylum Arthropoda; class Insecta; order Diptera; family Syrphidae; genus Eristalis; species Eristalis tenax. Next base: position 41,527,918 of record HG993127.1, read on the forward strand.
AAAGAAAAATGTCCTTGCTTGAATTACTTTCGTGGGTTTTCATAGCTAATTTTTGATTAGCGAAGCAGATACTTGATACTTTGAAAAATGATAACTAAGTGAAATGTAACATCACTCCAACGAGTGGTTAACAATTATAGAAAGCGAAGGTATTCAACTGACTATTCTTTAATTTAGAGTTAGAGTAGTACCTGCAATGACTGACTGGGACCCAATTTTGTACAATTTTTTTTGTTCGGTAAATCGGGTTTTAAGAGCATAGTTTTGACTTTAGTCATGTCAGAAAAGTGACGATTTCTTGGCTAATAATGGTTGGAAAAAAATGGAACAATGACCTTATTTTTCGAAGATATTTCGATTCAAAGAATTTAGTGAATCCATTGACGGAACTCTGAGATATTCAATTTCTTATACTAGGATCTTAATAAAAGAAGATTTTTCAGGTAGTGTGTCTTAAGGTTTATTCTACTGCAAAAAAAACCTCCATGAGGCTCCAAGGGGAGACCTAGTTTTTGAAAGCTGGAAGCGTGCTCTATTCATATTGTAAGATATATCATATCCACCTACCGGCCACTTCGGCTTTTTAATGCGAGCCTTTTAAACGTAGCTCTAGCTATCAAGTTGTGACGTATACTAGTTCTGCAAAATAATAAATATGTAATTTTTGAACCTGTGGACCGATCGTAATGAAATTTGATACATAGTACAAGTGCCAAGAAATCTTTTCGTCGTTCAAAGAAGAGATATTTATATTTTTCACTTAAGTTTACTCCCTTTTTGAGTTACATAGACCTTTTTTGAACCACGAAAAGGTCGTAGCACATGTATTATATTTCAAATTTCATTACGATCGGTCCAAGGTTTCAAGAGTTACGTTTTTATTCCCGCGCTCAATAAAAAAATCGAACCACCACCAAAGTCGACCTAGGTTTGATTAAATATTGATTTTCGATTAACGAAAAAAATTTGATTTTCGAGTATCGATGGTTGTTAAGAAAAACAGTAGATAAGCCTTGACAAATTTTGGGTACTTCCCACCAACCGTCTTGAAAAATTCCCACAGCTCTGATCTTTTTCGTCACGTTGACATGGTTGACTACATAGAAACGAATGTACATAATAGTTACTGCTGCATTTACCTGTTTTGTAATAACAGCAAGAAATTACGACAAAAATTACCAAGTGCACCGCTATTGTAATATAGTAAAAAGCGTATACACAAAAGAGAAAGACAGTAGTTCTGTGGGAGTAAGGCAAACTTAAGTGGGAATGACTTTGAATGAAAAATATTGAAAATAAACTATGTGAACCCGGTAGAATTCAGGAAAATGAGTTTATCGTAGGAACCTACAATATATAAAAACCCAATGACAGAATTTCAAAACCCACGGTCGAAGGATAATAAGGTCTGCGAAACCACAATCTTTTTGTTTTGTGACATCACTCAGAGTCCGATCCTGAACCTTGCATCACAATTTAATTTCGCTTATACAAACGTGATGTATGAAAAACACGAACACGACAGAATTTAAACCCTTTATTAATTAGATTATAAAGGAGAATGTCATAATGTGCATTGAATTGTTGAAAAACTGTAATTAGTGGGAAAATAATGACCGAAAGACTAAGATCGCGAATACTCGCCTGGATAGGGTCAGAAACACGGCAGTCCGCAAGGAACTCAACATTGACGAGCTACTTCTTCGAAAGTCTCTCGTGCGTGGTTTACCCGTGCGACCCCTTTAGTGGAGCATGCGGGTCAGAAGAAGATGATGATGGTGATGATGAAAAGTAATCCGCTTTTGTTTTAAAGTATGTGAAAAATGTTTGTTCGATTCCCCCTTTAAGTGATGCAGGGTCTCAATAGGACTGTACAGCACACCTTATGTTAATTACACCATTTGCAAAATAATTGTTTTCGTCTAAATATACCAATATTGATTTAATTTTCAAAAATGTGAGGTTTACACTAGTACTTACGAGTGCAAGTTGTTTCGACTAGAAACCATCATCGATCACAAAATACGTTAAACAGCCCGCTCCACATGTTACTACAGTCCCATAGAAGCATTTGGAGAATTTTATGTATCTCGGGTTTTTTTTCATTTTTGGGATGGTTGATGAAGAGCTTTCCTGTAGGATTGACCAAGCTGGGACAGTTTTGAAACGGCTTGGAAGATCTATAATTCGGTAGACCGAGCTTGGAGTCAAAGCCAAGTGGCTTACAACTCAGTATTTATTCCAACTCTCATCTTTGGTCAGTTTGTGCGATGATCTATTCCATCGATCAGAAGACTAGCTGAATATATATATAGTTCAGACGTACCGTCTCTTCTCTGTCCATCGCTATTTTAACCAACTATGCTCAAGTGAGCTTGCCAACTGCATTCCTCCTCCCCATGAATTCACACGCAATACCCGTCTCTCCAGGAATGCTCATCAGTTACCCTTAATCCTACTTTCGGAAGCCCAGTTTAATTAAGAGACTCTTTCTTTAGCCGCACCACACGAATATGAAACTCTCTCTTCCAAGCCAAATATATCCCACATACTACTCTCCGTAGTATGTGTTGACCCTGGACACTTAAGAGTATTAACAGCTCTTAATCGCGGGCGCAAATTATAAAAAAAGTCCTATATCCGTTGGTTTATCGAACTGATTGATCTCTAATTTAATAGATTTGTTAACCAACGATACTGCTTCAGCGTGGTCACTTTTTTTCTGTAACCGTTCACACAACTTTCTAAATTTCTTTACCAGAGGCACTAGAAAACTTCAGATGTTCTCTTGGAAAAGTATATTTATTCAAATTTTTGTAGTTCAAATCGCGTTCCGAAACGCGACTTATTTAACATTTATTTCCTTCCACTCGTGATAGAACAAGCAAAACACGAGTGATTGCTGAGAAGCTAGGCCCTGGTCCTCTACGGGCTGCAGCACCATCCTTCCTACATTATATTAAGCGTTTTTCATTTCAAAACCCATTACTCTCTTCAAGTCTTCGTGCTCGGCTGGTCGAAACGCAGGCTAGAATATACAATAATGCGGCTCTCGGTATTTTTGTATTCCTTTTTTGTAATACGCCACTTACCGACTACCCTACGTGCCTTTAGCTACTCTCGAACTCCTCTATTTGTCGAATATCAATGAGTTCAATAGCACAGTCGTTACAGGCTCAGTCACAATTGACAAGATAAATTGACTCCCAATGAGGCGATAGCTTATTCAGTACGAGTCAAAATGTAAATTTCCTGGCATTTGTCTGTAACAGAATACTCAACATTTACAGAAAAATCAATTTGGTCATCTCAACTACAAAAATTGATGGTCCCACTCACAAACAACCGCTCTGTTCTGAGCGTCAAATCTGCATTTATAGTCCCAAATTGAATTTGACGTCAATGACGTTATAAAATATTCAACGATTCATTAATCAAAAATATTAGATCAGATAATTGCGGAAATCCAACCAATCCGACCAACATTCGATCATCAGTCAATGATGTGCCACCAGTCTTGTTGCTGTATCTGCACAGAACATCGCGTCGGCGTTGCGTATGCAATTTCACTTAATCAAATGATAATTCAATCAGAAAATGACAAGGACTTGTGACATAACAACTCTCCGGATTCCACGCAGTCATTCAGTTGGCACAACACAACAGGCACATGATTAGCTTCGTGTAGCTACTCAATTTGTCAAGGCCTCGCCCAAATTGTAACGATATGTTTTGGGAGTGACAAGTGAGCAGTAGTTAGCCATTATGGTGGTACATGATGTCCTGGTGGACAGAATTTTTGTTTTTCTGTCGGGCTTGTTGATGGACGTCCCTTTGGAAAAAATACATGAGGGTGGACTATCGTATGAACAAACAAAGCGCGTGCTTTCAATTTAGAGAAATCCCTATCAGGTTTGCTTGATTGAGACGTTAATGTTATGGTGCGGGGATAAGGAAAACGGCCGACGTAATCCCCCTTATTCTCATAGTCGCGTCACATGTCACTGTGACAAATTTGTATTCAATTCGTCACTTAAATGTTACATAAAGTACAAACTTGCCACAATAACATGTGACACGACTTATTCCCTTTTTTTTTTTTTTTTTTTTATTTTTTTTAATGTAATTTTGTTTTATTATATTGAATGTAACTTACATGCTAGACAAAATAACTTAAAACTAGCTTAACTAACTTAAGAATTCACAATTGTTCTTAATACTAACCTACTGACCCTATTCGGGTACTCTAAGCTAATCTAATCTATATTATACATGTGCCTTTCGGCTTAATCTACGTGTTTTTTTTTAAAGTCTTTGACGACAAACTGTTATTAAATTTTTTTTTTTTATTTTTGTACCAAGAAAACTGTTTAAAAACTTGGCTAAACTTAACTTAACTACTTAACCTACCTTATCCTAACTTACCCTAACATAAAACTTAAGACTATCTTAACTATGTCCGTAACAGTACGGACGCGTGCACCAGGGCGTATATGTTATGTATATGCTTAACATATATAGTTTATACGCCGTGGAGCACCTTTTTTTTTTGGGTTTTTATTTTACATTCTTTTTTTTTTTTTTTTTTTTTTTTTGATTTTTTTGTTTTATATATATATATATTTTTTTTTTTTTTTTTTTTTTTTTCCTTAATAACTACCTTAAAACCTATGTAAGCTGGCCACCATGGTCAACTACCGGGTCATTTAGAAAAGCCAGCGGCGGCGGAGACTGGTTTTGGTGTAACCACCAGTAAAATTGCCGTTCTTTGGCAGACTCTCTCCTGTCTCGAGCAGAGATCGCTCTACTGAACCGGAGGAGATCCTCGTGACTTCGAGCGACATCCCGTTCATATTGAAGTCGCCTATCCACTGTTCGGCGTACGACATGGAAGATTACAGGACATCCGTGTGGATCCTGTATTAGGCCAATTGTGTCGAGGTAGAGGAACGCCTCGGGAGGAATAAAGCCGGTAAGGCGCACTCTCTCATGATACATTACGTTGGGGTAGTAAGCCCCAAAGATCAGATTGTTGGAAGAAGTCATAGCTCGTGCAATATGCCTTCTATTCAGCTTAATAATAAAATTATCAATCCTGTTCAAGTTTGCCTCGTTGTACAGGACCTCGTTGGGATAGTACTTCTTGTACTCAGACTCGGGTATACGATACAACCGGAGACATGTCCGAAGACACTGTCTCTCGAACAACCTCATCTTTTCCATCTGGGAAGGACTCACGTTGAACCACAATGGACAACCGTACGCCATAATTGGCCGGATGAGGGCCATGTAGCAGATTACCTTCACTCTGGAATCAAGTTGGCTGCTGTAAAACAACCCCCTTGCCATAGCAAAGGCCTTTTTAGCTTTCGTCAGAGCAATATCTATATGTTTGTCAAAATACAGATATTGATCCAACCAAATACCAAGATATCTGACTACACTTTTCACATCTAACAGTCGTCCCCGTGGGTCCAAAATGCCGAACTTACGCCAGTTTGTGCGCGTATCCCATGATGCCAAGTACAACGGGGTTCTGAAAAGGATAGTTTCACACTTCAGGAAGTTGATAACCAACTTCCATTCGTCGCAAAATCGCTGAATTTGTTCGAAGTCACGTTGCAACAAGATATTTATTACTTCGACCTTCGGACCTGATCTGTACGCCACTAAATCGTCGGCGTACGCAATTAAGTGCGGCATTGAACCTATAAGATCAGCAGTGAATATTGAAAACAAGATCGGCGAACCAACCGCTCCCTGTTGCAGACCGTTTTTGATGTCAAAGACCATGAAAGAAGTTACATCGCCACTTTTCACGACGAACTTTCTACCTGTTATCATGTCATAGATCATGTATAGCAATGGTTTACTTATGCCTAGCCTGACCAGCTTGAGGAAGAGGCCCTCCAACCAAACGGTGTCGAACGCTTTCTCCAAGTCAATCAGGCAAGCACCCGTGCATTGTTTTTTGTCTTTATTCCATTGGATGTCGGACACCAGTTTAGACGCGGCATGTATGGTTTCATGCCCCGCTCTGAATCCGAATTGGTTGTCCGGTATGATATTATTTTCCTCAACCCATTGTTTCAGAACTCGAATGACAATCTTTTCAAAAACCTTGCTTATGCAAGGAAGAAGACTGATCGATCGAAGGTTCGTCGGGATTGATCTATCTTTGTCCCGTTTAGGGATTGGTTGCACCACAGCTGTTTTCCAATGTTTTGGGTAATATACATTATTCAGCGCATTGTTAAACAATGTTGTGAAAATCTGCACAGCTTCGGGGGGAAGATGGCGAAGCACAATATTAGGTATACCATCGATTCCCACTGACTTTTTCTTCTTCAGCGAGTTAAAGATACCCTGGAGATCTTCTTGAGAAATCAAGATGTGATTTCCATCATTGGCGACGGCACTATGTGCCAAATTATCGTCATTGAACCATGTGAAACCTGGGTTCTCAGATCGCCATTGTCTTATCTCATTACGAAGATTGTTGTGGTTCAGCAGGGCTTCGTTCTCCAGTTCGCGATTCGGCCTACGAACCTCGTTAACCGTATACACTCGCTGGAACACAGCACCGATTGCTTTCACCTTCTCCTGAGGATCTTCAACCACGAAGAAGTCATTGTCTAGCACTGCCCCATCTGGATCTATGCCAACTGAAGTCAGTAACTGTTCGTTATTTGTCGTCCTAGGGAGTCTAACGGCCTGAATGTCGTTTTGATCTTTCCTCCGAAATATTTTGTTTACTTGAGGGAACATACCCGGGTTGTTAGAACGTACAGCCCGGATTTTATTGCCCCAGTGCAAGCTTATAGCCAAGCTATAATTGATACGTATTAATTGTTGGAGGTTCTTGATCTCCGACTTCAGTGCCCTGACTTCCGGGTTTTGTGGGTCTGTAAACCGCCTGTACAAGAGTTTGAGTCTCGACAGCAGCCTACTTTTGTGCGCGTGAAGTGCATCGATGGTAGCATTTCGATAAACATCGCTGTCATCGATTTGTACTATCTTCGGAATGATCTTGTCCATGGTATGTTTGATTATGTCATCCATTTGTCTGAGGTACCTGTCAATCTCCTCGTTTGTCAGGTTTCTGTTCGTCGGAGGATTGATCCCACTCCTCGTTTGTCAGGTTGTCAGGTTTCTGTTCGTCGGAGGATTGATCCCACTCGAACGTAGTTCTGTGACTAAAGTCCTGGAGAAGCGTGGCCAGCGGGCCTTATTATAATTATAAAGGTGCCTCTGGACATATTCCCCAAGTTCTTCCACCTCGTTCGGGAGCTGAATAGCCGCGAAGAGTCCGCAGTGATCACTTTCGTACTCAATCGTAGCTAAGCAGTTCCGTGTGCGTCTTTCCACGTCTCGTATCGTTAGTCTTTTATCGATTAGCAATAGATCCAGATAGGACCCGCTTCTGGGATACGATGGCCTATCGGTTGCAAGCAAATCTAGCTTGAACTCAATATTGTGCTCTGCCAGCCAGTTATACAGTGGGGTTCCCCTGTCATTATGCACTCTATTGCCCCATTCTCTATGTTTGGCGTTCAAATCCCCGGCAATGATGTAATAGTTTTCCTCCGAGCTTAGTCGAAAGCTACTGAATAGAGTGTCGAGTTCTGAAATAAAGTTTCACAGGCCTTTTTTTATTAGGAGAGCAACCCCGCCCCCTTGCAAGGATTGGGGCCGGTCTCTTCGAATTATGTGGTAATTCTTGTACCAGAGTTTGCGCGTTTGGTTCAGTTTAGTTTCGCTGACCATCAACACGTCTGGATTGTGGATTTGCAGAAGGTTACCGAGCGTTAGTTTTCGTTCAGTCCTAATCAGTGAATTCACATTCACTGCTAGGATCTTAAGGTTGCTGGCTGCGTGCGCAGCCATTAGGAAGTTGTGGCGTTAGGCACGGCAAACAACGTCGAGTAGATGAGGTCTACCCGCGCTGCTTGCTCCTGGAACTGCTTTTGGAGCTGAGTGATCTGCCCCTGGATAGAGAGCAAGACCGCCTTCAGATCCATTTCAGCTTCGGGTTGCCTGGTCACTGGGACCGCAGCCACCTTCGGCACTGTCTGTTGTACCGGTCGCCTACCTGATGCCATTTGGGCATAGGAGACTGCCGGAGTAACAGTGGTAGATGGAGCACGAGGCGCTTCTACCATTTTTGTTTTCTTTTTAGCCTCTATTATTTTTCTGAGTTCTTGCACTCTAGGGCATCCCCGATAGTTTGCCGGGTGTCCATTGGTCTTACAGATTACGCACATTAGCTTACTCCTGTCTTCGACCTTTTCCGTCCCTAAGGGACATTCCCCTTGGATGTGGGTTTTAGCGCATTTGACGCAGCGAGACTGCATGTTGCAGTTCGCCGCGGCATGCCCAAACCTCTGACAACGAGCACATTGGAGTATGCGCTTGGTCTTTTTTAATGTTTCCCATGTAACAGAAATAGAACCTAGGCGATTAATGCGCTTAAGGCTGTCTTTTTTGCTGTCTGGGCTGACCTGGACAAGGAAGAACGGAAGTTTCCTATTCTCCCTTCTCGTTACCGCAGTGTTGAAGGGCTTAACCCCAACGAACGTGACATCGTCGTTCTGCGCCTGGCGCAGCTCAACGAGGATATCTTCAGGATCAGTAGCTGGATCCACGCCCTTAAGGAGCATGGTCTGCACTTTTTCTTCTTTGGGAGTATACGAAAAAAACTCGGCTCCCGCCGCCGTTAATTCTTGTTTTACAGCGCGGTAGTCTGCCACTGATAAGCAGTGGACAGATAGCCTTAAGGGCCCTTTATATTTAATAAAAAAGGAGTTTTCAGTGGCCAACTTACATAGTATATCAACATCCTTAGTCTCCATTCCGAAAACGTTTATTGGCGGGCATCTCTCTGCTTTCGGTGTTCTTGTTTGCTGGTGTTGCTGTTGTTGTTTCTGATGCTGTTGGTTCTTCTGCTGCTGTTGTGTATGCGGCCGTTGTTGTAGTTGCTGCTGCTGCTGTTTTTGGTGTTTGGCAGCTAACTTACGCTGTCCCTTTGGCAGTTGTTGAAGTTGTTGCTGCAGTTTTGGCTGTTGTTGTTGTTGTTGCTGCTGCTGTTGCTGTGCAGCTTCTTTGGCCGCTCTCCTGGCTTGTAATTTTGTTTGGATTGCATGTATATGTGCATCCAGCTCCTCTCTCTTTCTTTGGATTTTGCGAAGTTGCTCTCTGTCCTCCTCCTCTTCGTCTTCCGACTCGGATGACACTAGGGAACTAAAGGGGTTGCCTTTACCTCCGTAGGAGAATCTCCCTTCGCCCTCTGCCGACTCGTATAGGACGTCGTCTACTGATTGTTGTTGTTTTGTTGTTGCTGCTACTTCTGTGTTGGCTGCTGCTATTGTTGTTGCTGCTATTGTAGTTGCAGTTGCTGCTGCTGCTCTTGTGTTCGGCTTTCCCGCAACGTACATGTCGCCTGAGGTCACCTCAGTGACAGTAGTTCGGCGTTTCACCGTGGTTGTCTGTGGTAACAGCTTCTTCTTCCTCTTCTTCCTCTCTTCGGCTTGGCTTGGTACACCAGCTTGGTGGCCTGATGCGCCCGCTACCGGTTCACTGTTTCTACCCGTTTTTGGGAGCGCGGGTTGCTCCTCTGCGTCCATCACGCCACTCACACAATGTGTCTTTGTTGTTTATTCTTAAAAAAAGAATGAAAATTTTTTGGATTTCCGTGGGTATTGAACCCGACTCGTCCGTATCACGAGCGATGACGCTTTTTTTTTTTTTTTTTTTTTTTTTTTTGTAATTTTGTTTTTATTTTATTAAATTCAACTTACATGCTAGACAAAAGAACTTAAAGCTAGCTTAACTAACTTAACAATTCATAAATTCATAAATTGTTCTTAATACTAACCTACTGACCCTATGCGGGTACTCTAAGCTAATCTAATCTACTTTATAATGTGCCTTTCGGCTTAATCAACATGTTTTTTTTTAGTCTTTAGTGACAAACTTCATTTATTTATTTATTTATTTGCCAAGAAAACTTATAAAAAACTTGGCTAAACTTAACTTAATTACTTAACCTACCTTATACTAACTTACCCTAACATAAAACTTAGGACTATCTTAACTATGTCCGTAACAGTACGGACGCGTGTACCAGGGCGTATGTGTTATGTATATGCTTAACATATATAATTTATACGCCGTGGTGCACCTTTTTTTGGGTTTTTGGGTATTATATTTTTTTTTTTTTTTTTTGTTTTTTTTTCTTTTTTTTTTTTTTTTTTTTTTTTTGTTTTTTTTATTTTTTTTTTTTTTTTTTTCTTTTTTGAATTTTTTTTTTTGTTTTATATTTTTTTTTTTTTCTTCTTTTTTCCTTAATAATTACCTTAAGACCTATGTAAGTTGGCCACCATGGTCAACTACCGGATCGTTTAAAAGGCCAGCGGTGGCGGAGACTGGTTTTGGTGTAACCACCAGTAAAATTGCCGATCTTTGGCAGACTGCTTCCTATCTCGAGCGGGGATCGCTCGGCTGAACCGAAGAAGATCCTCGTGGGTGCGAGCGACATCCGGTTCGTATTGGAGTCGCCTGTCCACTGTTCGGCGTACGACATGGAAGATTACAGGGCATCCGTCTGTATCCTGTATTAGGCCAATCATGTCTAAATAGAGGAATGCTTCGGGAGGAATAAAGCCGTTAAGGCGCACCCTTTCATGGTACATAATATTGGGGTAGTAAGCCCCGAAGATCAGACTGTTGGAAGAAGTCATAGCTCGTGCAATGTGCCTTCTGATCAGCTTAATAATAAAATTATCTATCCTGTTCAAGTTTGCCTCGTTGTACAGGACCTCGTTAGGATAGTACTTCTTGTACTCAGACTCGGGTGTACGATACAACCGGAGACAGGACCGAAGACACTGTCTCTCGAACAACCTCATCTTTTCCATCTGGGAAGGACTCACGTTGAACCACAACGGACAACCGTACGCCATAATTGGCCTGATGAGGGCCATGTAGCAGATTACCTTCACCCTGGTATCAAGTTGGCTGCTGTAAAACAACCTCCTTGCCGCAGCATGAGCGATGACGCTACCCACTGAGCTATCGACACTATACAACTTGCCGTGTTATTTTGTGCACTTGAAAAGTAATACTCCGAACTGAAGCCGATCACGTCTGCACTGTGTGGAGGTCTATGAACGACTGACGACTTATTCCCTTAGTCGTGTCACATGTTGGCAAGTGTTGTTGGCAAGTGGATAGAATATAATTCCTATGATGCTTCATGTTTTTGGTGCTTTTATCATGCTTATTTGACTGCTATCTTTAAACTTTCAACATCTTTCACAAACTATAGCAACTGCGACATAGCAATACTGTCGGACAGTCGTGCCACTATCCTGGCACTAGACTCCTTTATCTTCAAAACCAATCTTGTGTGGGAATGTCTACAGAAGCTTAAGGAGCTGAGCAGGAGTAAGAGAGTAAGACTTTGTTTTAACCGCATCCTTTCATGTATAGGTCCTGAACCATTCTGCTCTGTAGGAGATCATATCTTCAAGGAAGGGTTCATTGAACTAAAACGAAGAACTGGTCCTAACTCACATCCGAAGTAGGCCAAGGAACTCTTGGGGCAACATAACCGGAAGAGTTTTGGGGCATGTATCAGGATGAGTAATAAGACCCTCCATATAATAACAAGCTTCCTAACAGGCCACTATAGACTCAGTGAGCACCTAAGGAAAGTAGGAGTATCAGAAGAGGGTCTCTGCAGATCCTGCGGATTCCAATTTTTGAGGCACTAGCCCACAAAAGACAAAGATATCTGGGCAAGCACCTAATATCAGAAATCAGAGAAAAGACTTGAAGTCACTAGATCCAACTAATGCTCTCAGATTCCTAAGGAAACTGGCTCAGAGAGAATACACCTTCGCGCAACAGGAGCCTATAACCCCCGATATAACTCTGAAAAGAACTGCATGTGAGGGGAACTCTTAAGAAGGGAAAGGTATGAAAGCCGGGCACAATAGTTCTAAAGGTCGCTGCGCAATATACCCTCAGCAATAATAATAATAATTATCTTTCACAAATGGCTGACTTTTCAAGCTCACCGAGGTATGTGACAGCTAATCTCTGGTAGTACCTGTCCAATTGCGCATGCTGGTCCCAAATCACACTTAACTTTCTGTTCAAAGAGAGCGTGTCAAAAATGGACACTTGGGCACTCCAAAAAGAAAATGTTTTGTAGAGGAGGCAATTCTGAACAACTTTTGTTGTATGATTCTTTTCATATAAAACACCTGGGTATGTGCAAACATTTACCGACAAACATTTTTAAATATGTATTTGTATGGAAACGGGCAGGTACCTGAAGCAACGCTCATGGCATTAGCAGGCCAAGAAACACAATCATCAACACTAAGGGAAGGGGTTTGAGGCATGTATCAGGATGAGCAATAACAATAACAACATCCGTATCCTAGCAGGCTTTCTAACAGGACACTGCAGTGTCTGTAAGCAAAGTAGGATTTCTGAGGAGGATCTAACGAAATTCCCGAACATATACTCGGACAAGTGACATTCCATGAAACAGTTCATCTCCCTGGTGAGGCATAGATGAACTTGGCATTTCCGGCAAACAAATCAAGTTCGTGAGCTGCATCCTGGTTTTTTTTACATCGATGTCGAGTTGTATCGTGCTCCTGCACGTGGCCAATTGTGTCTAGCCGTACACCCTGCGGGGGCAGTGGAGCAACATCCACTCGACCCCGCTTGGCTGCGATCTCCGATTCAAAATTCGATGGAAGCTTTCGTCGCAGCGGTATGCTGGAAGTGGCTACTTCCATGATAAATTCGTACAATTTTATTGGCTTCGTAGTTTGTTCTGTATAATCGAAGTGGCGTCGATATCATATCGCACATGTGGTAGAAAAGGCTTGTGTACATTTGAGCGATTTGCATGCCATATCGACCCAGTCAATTAGATCGACACAGCCCATGTATTTGTTGTATTCGTGTATGACGTTGGGTCACTCAACTGATTCCGTCAATTTGGTGATACGTTGAACAGCTGGAGCTCTTGTCTCTGCCCTACCATCGGGCGATAAGTATGGTTTGACTCCAGCCATCGTGGAAAGCATATTTACAACGTTCCACGTGACGAAACCACATATTCAATGCTGTCACCACGATTGTCGAATTTTTGAGGAAGTTTGCACTTTGGAATGCGTTGGCGGTGAATCGTAAAATATAGTGTGCCCAACAATGCGTGGTATATCGCGTCCCAAGTGAACAACTATATTGGATGAGGCACCTAAATTGTGTTTTTGAAATTCAAAAAATACGAAGAATTTTATTTTAATTTTTTATTTCGAACACTTGCATCACTTCCTAGACACAATAATGAATACGGAAATAGTTGTGTCGGGGTCGGATTCGACCGGCAATATTCACGTGTAAAAATCGCAAATTCACAAAAAATGCATATCGTCGTCCTTCGCAAACTCAACTGCATTCCACGCTTTCAAATGCAGTTGGATTCATGTGGCGGATGTATAGTTGCATAGCGGAACGTAATAAAACTATTCGCACGAAGATCGGAATGTTTTTCGTGGACAAACTTTGTGTTCAAAGATTGCGTGTCCAACCACTGAAATCATACTCCTATAGAATTTTACTACTAATTATGGAATTCTTATTAAAGTTGATAAATCCATGGTTCCCATTTGCACGTCAAGGATATATTCATATAAACGATGATCACGCGGTTATCTTGAAGTGAAATTTTCGAACTTATTGGCTGGCATGTCGTGGCACGATCCAAGGCTGCCATTATCACCGGCTTGTTGAAACACCCACAAAATATGGTCTAAAGAAATCAAACCATTCTCGACCGTGGCGGATGCAGCAGCACTAATTTCCTCAATCTATGCCGAGGAGCAGTGGCACATGAGTGGCGCAAGCATAGAACAACGATAGCCGATGTTTGAAAACCAAGCATTTCGGACACTGGTGTTGTTTAAAAATTAGCATAAACTTACTAACTATGTACAAACAATTTTATAATAACTAACTTAACTAATGCGTTCAAGGAGGCAGGCAATAATAGACTTAAAGCTATCTAACAGATACTTTAAGGAGATTACATGCTGGAGGGTCCTGTTGGAAATGTCGTGCTCCTGCACGAATTCCGATTTGAACGCACAGCATAACCTTGCTGAAGAGGAGGAAACCCAGAAGACCAACTGGATACGTTTTAGGGATGAGCTAGATAATCGCATGGAACCGCCCCTAGGCTGAGAACTAGGCGGAAGGTGGAGAAAGCAGTTCAGGATCTAAACGATTTTCTCACCACATTTCAAACTGACCTGTCCAGCCAGAAAGTCCACCTGCAGATCATCGGTTCCATGGTGGAACGCAGAACTGCAGAGACCAGAAAGCATCTAAAAAGATCTCTCAAGACCAATTTGGAGGAGGACTGGGACCTGTACCGATAAAAACAAAAAGAATATAAGAAGTTATATCGTATATCGAAAAGTACTTCCCATAAAGACTTTTGTGGCAAGATCGAAACACTCAGTGAAACCGGTAGACTGGTTAAAGTCCTTAAAGGGGACAGACCGGCCGGGCTGGAAACACTCAGAAAACCCGATGGTGCCTATACCGAGTCAAAAACGGAGACCCTTAGCCTCATGCTTCGGACTCATTTTGCAGGTAACCAGGTCACAACCATCTCATACCCATCTCCCATCCCGGCAATTGGAGATGAGCCGATAAGTATCACGCGCCGATGCTGGTATCGTTCATCACTGGAAGTGACGGATGAGGCTATCAGATACGGAGTTGCGTCCTTTGATAGTTTCAAGTCTCCAGGTACCGATCGAACTCGTTGTTTGTTGTTTGATAATAACCTAAAGACTAAGTTGACAAAACATAATGTTATTCAATTCACCGAAATCGAACCAGTCAGCTGATCTGCTGAATTGCATTCTAAGTTACGTGACCGCGAATTGCATTGCAAAATTCGAGTCAGTTGGTAGCAACGGAGTACTGGATTGCTTGAGCAATTCAGGTCAGTTGGTTTTGTTAAATTCGTGGTCACATATAGGTCGGCACGCACAACACACACATATGTTTACCGTGCATGCGTTGAGGCGTGAATCGGCGATAATCATTTAAGGGTCATCATTTGAAGCTCATATATAGATTACTAAAAAGTCGTTATGTCACACGATCTTTTTGACCAGTTCTCGTTGTCTTTTATCCCAAAAATAGTCCGCGCCATATTTTGACTCAACTTGTATCCACTGGTTCCCAGTCAACACACGACGCTGTATTTGATAATTTGCGTTCAACTCACAAGGTTGTACATAGCATCCTAATCACTCTTGACACCCAGGCAATACCAGGCATTGATCCCCCGCTTGCGGACGTCAAGAAGAAATTTAACGAAATATTATGGAGCTCGCTAATGAAAGGTGGAACTCTCTAGCCTCTAATGAGACCTTTCGAATGCTATGGTCTAAGTTCAAGTTCAAGGGCCGACAACCGGTTCAATGCAGTTAAAGGCTGCTGCGCAGACAAAATGGGACATACCCAGGACCCATGTATATACAGGACCTGTGGGGACGAAGAGGAAATAGAGGATACTCCTCACTTCATTTGTCGATCTCCTAATCTCTGCCTACTAAGCCATAGAACACTCGGTGGATTCATCTTCCTCAAAGATCTCCAGGAACTTGCAGAAATTCCATTTACGATTGTTGGCGATTTTAGGATTCAACGCATTAACACTTGAAGGAGGACACGAGTAAGTAAGAGGAGGTTACATTTTTTCACAATGGACCTAAGCGAGGCGTGGCCCCACCACGCCAACCCTCTCACCTAACCTAAACTAGCCTGTACACAAAATTGCCAAATTCTCATGAATGGTTCGGGTTCTCTAAGCATCCCTTTCCCACCACGCCAACCCTCTCACCTAACCTAAACTAGCCTGTACACAAAATTGCCAAATTCTCATGAATGGGTCGGGTTCTCTAAGCATCCCTTTCAAGGGAGGTCTCTATCTCTACAGTCCACTTAAACAAATGACGTTCATTTGATGCCCTCAGTGACTTCTTTGAATGACAGCAGTCTGTGACATTTCACAAGATGTTCTACCAAAGTCCACAGAAAATGATGTACACCAGCTTTCAAATTAAATTCATAAATCTCCACTGAGTCCTTGGTCCGCTTTTCGGGTCAACCAAAACCCACATAATAATCGCATTTGCATCAAATCAAATCTTTTGATCAAAATCAAATCCCTTAAGAAGTGAATGTCTTCAGCAAAAAACTTAATGTAAACATTCCCGACCGACGAACAACTTTCGCATCAGTTTTCAGTCTCCCCCTCGCATTGACGTGCTCGGTCCCCACACAGACTGCTCCATAGCATGTCGCTGATATTTGCATTGAAGCTATTTTTGGGAGCGACTTTGCGAATATCCCCAACATATTTAACCTCTCCTGTGAATCTCGCATGGCAGAGTATTGTGCATTGCATGCTAATGGAATCACATTGTGAGAAACCGCAAACCAATGTACAGACCGACCCTTTGAGAGGATAACGTACTCGTTATTGTTTGATTCGAAAATCTGCAATAGGATTACACAGACCGGAACTGGTCGAAATAAGGAATATACATTTTTTTCGTCTTCTGCACGAAGATCTAATTTATTGCGAGTGACATCCTCTCCGGATGTACACAGAAACTCACCCGCAACACTGAACTTTCCATTGAAGACGATGCCTTGTGAGTAGCTATTAATTTTCATTTCGTTGACAACAAAAAAATAACACAAAGAACGCTCGCCCTTTTCGGGCAAACAAATCGTGGTTTTCCATGGATCCACTTGTTTCAGGGATCCTAGAAGGGATACTCTGTCGCCTTGAACTTTTCTTCCATTGAATCAACTCAGGGTGAATGTGTCAAGGTTGAAACCCGACACCACGGGGTGGGTGAAGTTGACTCTTTGTTGCTCAAAACAAATTTGTGCTGAACCGGAACGACGTTATTTATGGATATACAGAGAAATGTCTAAGAAAACATGTTTTTTTACGTCATTAGGGGTCACTAACCAAAGGACGTAATTATCGACTGGCAAAGATTTCTTCTTCTTCTAATGGCTTCACAGTCCGGGGTGGACCACCAAACACGTGCCATCTGGCACGTTTTTAGCCAGTTGCGTATAATTTCCCAAGCCAAGTTGGTTAATGCCATTCTCCACTTGTGTTGCTCCGGTTTTTGGGGCCACCGGTTGCGTGGGCGTCCTCGATTGCGTTGTCCTACTGGTTTGGAGTGGAAGACTCTTCAATGGAGTACAGTACATTGCCTAGCAATGAATCCGTGGACGCCATGACTACGGAAAAGTATATAACACGTATGACAGAGTCCACTTTAGTGAAAATTATTTGAAATTAAATGACGGTCCAAGTTCGTGGATAGCGGGGGAAATAATAATAATCGTCAATAAACTGAAAGCGTCACCAAATGGTAATAGGGAAGGTCATGTACCTACTATCATTGTATATGCAACTATAGTGTTATTGCTTGAAGGACATGTTAGTGCACCATCTGTGATCGTGAGGAAAAACCACATCAGTGAGTACGGACACATATGACGCTCATTGTTCTAAGCCACATGCAGACGCACTCAGAGTTATATGATAACACATTTGCACACTATTTTAACCAAAGTAATATCGTTGCCGGTCCCTCAACTTGTCCACATGTTGTTGAATACGAACACAGAGCGAGTTATTTCTTACTTTACTACAATGTGGCGTGCATGTCTCTGAGAATGAGAATTAAGAGGCATCGTCCTTTTTTTGTCATGTTCATCAAAATGTTGGGTTTGCATGCGAATTTTTTTAAAACTATTGGCATAAATAATTTCAGTTAAATTTTGAATTAAACAACAAGCTTCATTCTCCCAAATTCAGGACAGTACTTATTTTTAAGTGTTGCCATTGTTTTTAATTAATTTTTTTCATTTCAAGTATTTTTCTTCCACAATTGCCCCTAAATCCTAAACGTGGCGAGATGGACTCCCCTCCCTTAGTAAAAAAAATCATTTCTTTTACCTCTCTACAAAGTACCAGTATCAATTTTTGACGCCAAAGTTATCGTACTCCAGTCAAAAAAGCACAAAAACTAAAAACAAATAAGAAAAATAAAACGTCAGAAATTTGAAATTTCATTCTGGCAATTGTAAGCAATGCCGAAATCGACCAATCACTTCCGGCGTCGAAATCATCATGATCATGACTTAGGTTAGGTTATGTTAGAGTGGCTGACTACCTTAAAAGTAGCCGCACTTTGGCCAAAGGTATGACCTTTGTGTTACCACAATGATCTATCATGTGGATCATTAGCATCTTTGACTAGGAAGCTTCATTTTGTCAGCTTCGCAATTTTGTGCCCATCACCCACATGAAATGTGTGGTAAAATGCTTGCTCAACTAACTTAGTGATAGGCGCCAAATCAGGCAAGCGCACGTCTCGAAGTGTGACTGCATCCAGAGACTTGATACCCGCCTGACTGTCAGGAGATGACTATCAACGATCACATTATTCTTGAGCCAATATAATGCTCCCTTTATTGCTACAGTCTCCTCCCCCGAAAGTCGCTAGAGTAGCTTCGTAATCGGAGAAATGATTGAACATTTAGTCCTTGGTAGCAAGACTTCCAGAAGGATCTGGAACGATGCTGGATGTAGACTGCTTTGCGTAGAGGACCTTTGGAAAAAGATCGGTGTTTTTAGGTTTGGATATGAAACTGTTAAAGAGCGCCCCCGGCAGCTGACCACCTAGTGGTGGGGGGCGGGCAACAGTATTGGAGTGCAGGAGTTCATTTTCATACATCCCAAGCCTGGCTAACGGAGCGCAACAACACAACACCAAGTGATGATCAGTCGACAGTTCGGCCCCTCTCAGCACACGAACATCACAAACCTTCCCTTTGACACACGATGGTACCACAAAGAGAACTATCAACGACTTCTGTTCTGTGTATTTATGGATGCCTTTGTGTGGAAAGATGGTGTTACTTATGGACATGCCATTTGCACTGGTGGGGATCCTCCCAATCATACACCCCCATGTCGTTACATCCATACCCACGTGAGCATTGAAATCACCCATCAGGATATAGGAATCCATTTCCGCTACCCTTTCCAGAGCAGCATCAACTTCATCCAGGAAAGCCGCGTACTCTGACTCGAGATTTGACCGAGTTGACCTTTCAAGCTTGAGCCTTAAGATCAGGACTCTCACTCCTAATGGTATCCACTCCAATACCCTGCCTGCCAACCAGGGACTTCTGAGTATCCCCACTCCCGCCTGACAGACATGTGAGGACAGGGAGAGTTTCCACCCCTCCAAAAGGTCCACAGTTGCCGACGATATCCAAACGATACCTGGCAGCCTCCTCAACTAGCCTAAGATCCTTTCCTGAAAGCGATGAGACGTCCCATGTGCCTATCCTAATTCGATCCAGTTTCCCCTTAACTTTTGCTCCCTGTACGTACTGGTTTGTGCATGGCGTGACTTCCCCCCCCCCACCCCCATAGCGGCTCACGAGGCCACTGCTGGGTTGCTGGTAGTTCCTTCAGTCTAAGCCCGACCGGCTGCCGGGCGGGACAGACCGGCCACCAGACGCTCGCATACTCAGCAGTTTGTATTCGTGATATTAGTCTTTTACCCAAATTTCATAACCAGAGGAGAGTTGGAGTAGGTACTGAGTTGAAAACCGGGAACTTGGCTTTGACACTAAGCTCGGCCTGACTGATTATAGATAGTCCTAGCTGTTTAAAAACTATTCTACAGAAATGAGATATGCTCATGTAGCCCTTTGTACAATCACCCCAGTTCGCCAATCACCAGGTGTCCCACAACGTGCCCAGGTCACTTCAATGACACGAGAGAACCACAAAACTCCATCTTTACCCATTTCCTTAAGCATATCTGGCGGAATTTCCCAACTTTTACCGATTCAATCAGCAAAACGACTTCCTCGTCTGTTAGACTATTCTCCGCCCCTCTCAAGACTACAGGTCTGCCATCCTCGAGATTGAGCAGCTCCGAAAAGTGCTGGCTTCATCTGCATAAAATCTACACCTCATTGGAAAGCAACACACCATCTTTGGATTTGACTCCTTCGATGATGTTAAATTTTCTTAATCTGAGTCGGCGATTGGTTTGACAGAACTGCATCTGGAATGGTTGTAAATAATAAAAGAAGCCAAACCAGGGGGGATCGATATCGGGAATTTTATTAGATCATTTGGTCCATGGTGTCAACCCTTCCCTTACTGGCATTATAGTCCAAGACTTGATTCGGCTTTCTGGAAGTATTTTCTTGATCGGTATTCTTGACCTGTATACACTGTTTACAAATGGAAATGGAATTTTGCACGAAATTGGCCCAGCTCTTGCAGCAACACTCACATTGTGCGCTTGTGGCCTCCTGTCAGTTCGTGGTGCTGATTTCATTCACATAATTCCGTTCGAGCACACAACCAGCACCGGAAACAGCGTCAAGTTCGACTTGGACATTCACCTCGTCATCACCAACATCACCGTCATCATAATCAGTTTCCGCCTCCTTCACTTCCAACTCGACCTCAATATCAGACGCATCCGCAGCATCATTTTCCGGCACATAATCCGCATCATCATCATCATCTGCATCAGCAAATTGATCATTTCCCCCAGTAATATCCTCTGCCAACAATGTCGTTGTGTATTCTACGATTAGCCTTCCAGATCTCGTTGCGCGATTCAGTACTATATCAACATAATCATACAATGCCGCCCTTTTTCACTACACAAGCACCAAAGTAATTAAAAATTAAAAAAAAAAAATAAAAACAAAAAATTAAGCCCAGCTGTTACTTTTCGATGTTCACACAGAAAAATATTTTTTTTTTCCTACGAACTGTCCCCGGAACTTCTCGGATATGGTTTCGTTGTGCTCAGCGAACATCAGCGCAAGAAGTCAGGGAGTTTGAGTACTATTCATTTGGGTGTTATGCATGTTCAAACTCAAGTTGGGGTTGATTGGGCCCAGCTGCCCATCCTAGGGATAATCAGGGTAATTTCTTGTAAAATCCCTGACACTAGACCAGGGATTAACTATAACTTGCAGCCCAACTAAGGCAACACTTCTAGAATGCTCTGGCACAAGCTAGAAGCCATGTTGTAGCACAATGGTCCTTGTCCAATCTAGGCAGATCAGGCCATCCCTAACCACCTATGTACATGCCTGCCCAATATATCTGCTTTCTATTCTCTTCAAGATATTCGATGGAACTTTCAATCACAAACCGTTCAAACCTTACATTTGGCCAACAGTTTGGGTTCTTAACGCTATATTCCATACTCCTAAGACCAGGTTCACAGAATAACCGATGTAAATGAAATGCTCATTATCATCAAGCAGACTGAGCTGCTATGATTTTACGATGCCAGATTTGTGTAGCTCTGAGGGGCAGAGCATTGCAGTAAGTCCGTTGTGGTTGCGGTTAACGAAAAATAGCTCGAAAATGATGATGAAAATTCACACGTGTCATTAATCGAATACTTGGCATCATCATCATCTTCTGACTTGCATGATCCACTTAATGGGTCGCGGGGGTAAGCCACGCAAGCTTAACCAGGCGAATTTTTTCGCTCGGTCCAACCACCAATATGGAATTAAGATATCTTAAGGACACCCACCATGTCCCAGAGATGAACGAATCGATGCCGAGCGCTATGAGTTGCCAAACCCATTTGACACCTAGAAAGCCAATACCATCTCTTTCACAGTGACTTTAATGGCTTTTCATAAAAAAAATTCGAAAATTCGAATTTGAAGCCCAAACAACAAAAAACTTTGTTGCAGTAATTTTCTTTGAAGGTCATTTCATGCCGACGGGCATGAGAATGAGTAGCGATACTATCCCTTTGATTAAAAAGCTGAATTGCAAGTTCCGAAATTTATAGAAATGAGAGCGTTAAAGAAAATAAAAATACGTTCAGTTCCATCAAAGACCCTCAAAGAGATGGAGCGCTTAAGAATGCAAAATGTTCCACAAAGCAGCAGCATCTTTTGTGATGCCTTATTATTTTCTTTTTCCACCAAGCCCGCAGTAGTTTTAGTGCCATTTGAAGGATATTTTTTAAAGTTTAAACCTCACAAGCACTTTTGTGCTCTCTGTTGCTGTTTACAACGTTTAAGATAAAAAATGCTGATGAGATATTCTCAGCTACCTCACAAATACACTTATGTCCGATTTCACAGTGCATGCTTATCTGCTGGTTTGGCTAAGTGTAGGATCGAACATAAGCTTCACTCAAGAAGATTTTGTTTTCAGAGTCTATATTTAAGGGTGGTTTGTTTAAGAGTGTCATTGTGAACCATTTATAAAAAATTTAGTGATCGTGATTGAACACACTCGTGTCAGACTGCATCACCCACCCCAAGAGAGGAAAAGTGAACACACGAACTCAACAAGGAATTAGGGAGAGATTTGTGTGCCTTTTGTTCTCTTCGACAGCATTGCCAGACAAAATATTTGGTTGCTTATGCAGGTTTTCTCAAATGTGAGATTGTTTTCATACACGAGTGGCAATTGTGTACTCTCTGGATTGACACTTAAGGGGGCTTTTGGGTTGTTTTTGGCAGAGATTACTTAACACCATCCTGGGGCACTCAGACATAACGACTGTGTCAATTGTGATGCCACTCAGCAACCCCGGTCGGACTACTACCACTGATCGACCACTTCATTGATAGTGCCGTTAATTTGGGCAGATGGTGACTGGACGAGATTTGAAACCCGGTAAAAACATTTTGACTTTGCTTTCACTGGGAATTCGAACCGGTCACCCTTCAAATGAAGGGCAGCCACTACATCAACTGTGCCATCCAGTCGTTATTGGGCTTAATAACGAAGCCTTCGGACACTGATCTTCACTGCTCACCGCTCTTCACCATCTGGACTAACGAAACCTTCGGACACAGATCTTCACTGCTCACCGCTCTTCCCCATGGACTTTCGGGTAGCATCAGTTTCCAGCACTCGTATTGTAGGTGTGATGCCAACTATGGCGATTTTTAAAAAGCTTTTCTCGACAATTTTATTCAGTCAGTTACTTGAGACATTTGATGCCATGATAATGGATGTTTACGTGTCCCGGATCGAACCATGGACATTCACCGTAGGCGTCGAAGCACTGACACCCACACACTCACTCAAGAAAATCTCGAAATCTCTCAACCTTAACTTGTTATGATTAAATCACTGTAACCTAATGCATACAATCAGTTGAGCCCACGTCGGGCCTTTCCAATGGACACTTAAATAACCCCAACCTACCTCCGAAATCTGATAAACACATTTACCATTGCCCCTACCATTGACCTTTCAAAATTGCTCCCAGCTTTTGACAAATTCTCCTTTTGCCATTCACACAGTGCAATCGATTAGCCAACTGGCACCCATCGATTACGCCCACCTTTGCTCTTTGTCGGTGATTTGTGTATCAAAGTCGGAATCAAATATCTCCTCTCATCGACAGAGGGGCCGCCCACCCAGTTTCCATTCGTCATTCCCAAGCATCTCACCACAAACAAATCAAAATGTTAGCAGTTTTTCCAAGCCATTATCACGGTCATTGATTCGTGGCACTGCACAATCGGCCCTTCCACCCCCACCAAGGAGGGATGAATAAATTTTGAAGCAGCAGCAAAATGGGGATTCGGTCAAAAGCACAACTCTGGCAAAGAGATTAACCATCTTCACCTTTCAATGGAGAGTAGACCCGAGGTTGGGCAGCGCACATTACAAACGTCTACTTCTTGTCCTCCGCTTCCCTGAACTCAGCTAAGAATCGATGTAGGGAAAGATAAACCAACACGCTTCGATGAACCAGCTCAATGTCAGAACATAAGTCCACAGTAAGGAAACAGAGTGCGGTCTCATGGCAGTAGGGGAAACAAAGTTTAAATCGATTCAATGCACAGATTGAATATGTTGCAAAGGAAAAACTTGGTTTTGTTCTGGTTTCTTGCGAGGGAATTCCTGCTCCTATTCGATATTGATTTGGTCCATGAATTATTGACGAATAATTTCCGAATCGAGGGTTTTTCAATTTGTGCAGGATACGCGGTGCGACCGGCATTGTGGAGAGTGAAAAATCTGCCCCAGGTCTGGAATGGCATTCCAACCAACGTGGTTCATTGGATACTCAGCATGCAGAGACTCGGAAAAGCCTACTCTATGTCGACACTGTTGCCATACAGCCATAGAGTGGCGATCAATCTCGAGAGAGACAAAACGAATCAAGGACCATCACAAGAAAGCGATGGACATCGGACGTCTGTGGACGCAGGACATGTGGGGCCAATTAATTCGATTGCGTACCACATTCTCCCTCCGCTGGCACAATTTCCATTTTCTCTTGGCCTTGGTCCAATAAGGGTGAGACGTGTGAGATTTGTCATTCAGAGTCACGTGGGCACACTCAGTACTTCAGGCGTCATGCCCTGTTAACCACTTTCGGTTGAAAACCCTTGCACAGATTTCCAACTAGTTCCGTCCACCCTTCAACTTTCAAGAAACCTGCCCAGGGGCCATTTTCATTGTCAATACATCCCAAGAATACCCATCTTCTATGAAGGCGAAAAAGTTAGATTTTCTCATGCGGAAAGTTCGCATATCACGTATTCAAACTCACATCCATCATTCCCACCCACGTCGATAGAGATTTCGCACACAAATCGAAGGCATCATAAATTCCACTGCACCTGAGCTCACTTCATATTCGCACCGATTCCCTTCGGAGCTGAAGCGAAACCATCCATTTTCTGAATAGATAGATATAAATATTTCCACATCGTGGGCTCGACGGAATGAAATATGAAACACATCCCGCCTCTCTCACACGCTCGCATGGTCCATTTGTCTGGTGTTTGCACACTGAAAAGGACTAGGTACACACTTGAGTGCAGATATTGCATCCTTCGACTTGAACATTCTTACAGCCACCATTAGCTGCAATCAGGCGACCTCGTCAGAAGCGCTCTCCCCTCGTGTTGCTTCGCAAAACAAGCAAACAAAACCAGGGCCTCCATACAAATGAGACTTTTCCAATTTAAAGTTGAATAGGATTTTAGAACACTTTCCCACGCCATCAGGGACTGCCTCGCGTGGGGAGTGCTGGGAGAATGGATGCCTTGCATTTTAAGGGAGCAGGTGGAGCGTGTGCTTGGAATGCGAAGAAATTACAAGGACGCTTACTGTCACCTTCGCTTCGAATGCAAGTGAATGATAATGCGACAAGTGTACTTAATTTGAGACATCCTCGCTTAAATGTAGTTGCAGTGAAAGGAAGCGCATCAAAGTTGACAAAAGTATTTTCTGAGGCTGGAATAGTTAGAAAGCACTTCCAAACCAAGAAGAAACTAAAATCAAGTCGAACAGCTTCACGGGAGCAAGCACATACATACGGACGAATTTGCGTATGAACTTCACTACGAATGTGCACCCTGTCACAATCACGTCTTGACTTCCATGAGCCTAGGAACACAAATGGATAGTCGTCGTGGAGAAAGTTGACGACAAAGCTGGGAGGTGTACGAAGTCCTGAGCATCGCTGTTCTTTTCTTAGCACCATGCGTTGAGCGATATTGCACGAAGAATAAATTATTAATTATCCCTTTCCTTAACAGACTCAAACGACAAAACTATCTAGCCGCTTGACGAGGGTGTTGTCAACGATCGGGTGGATGAATGAGGGCAGAAATGTGCTAATATATGGGTTTCTAAAATGAGACAGGCCAAACTTTGACCATGAACCTTGACTTTTCAGCTTCGAAGTAAGGGGGTGGAAGTAAAAGGTGGTGGACATGGCATAGTCGGTGCTGTCAATATCCGAATTTGACCAATTTCACAAGGCACGGCTCCACCTTTATTGAGTCACTGACAATACTCGATGGGTATTCCTGTCTTGACAACAGCTCCTCGAAGTTTTTGTCATTTGGTCGGTTTAGGTGACCATTTGGAGTCACTTTGGGTTCCATCTCCATTCGTTGCCATTGCTAGGCAAAGGTCCACCACGGACTGTAGCGCCAGCTATCTTCGTGAAGACAAAACTAAACAAACATTGATTTTCTCAGGCTTTCTTTCATGAAGACCACATCACACTCCGAGAGTTCAAGGGTCCAAACCAGTCAAAGAGACGTGGAACGAAGAGCACAACTTCGTCAATCTAAGTCTGCATCAGTCCTTAGGAAAGCTACCCGCAGGCATGATTTTATGTATTTAGCAACACTCCAGATGCCTTATACACATTGACGTAGTTCTGGAGCTGAGCACGGTTAATTTTGTTTATGCATGTCGTATCGGGATCCATACCGGAAGCTCCTCCCACCTTTCACAAAGCCTCCATATTCACCTCTCAAACTCCCACCCTTCCTTATCCCCTCGGCCGGATCAAGGTGTTATGCGACCCGTGCCGAGGATCGACCATGCTGGGTGCTCAGTTTAAGAAATATTCGATTCACTAACGCGAGCATCCGGACACCTGGCATCCTCCGATTTGGCCTCCCATACCTATGCATTGCGGAGCTTTGCATAGGCTGACCTCCCTTCTCGATTACTCGTCGGATCAATATCCAAATGAAAGCCTTTTGGTTAAGTTAAACTTAATTTTGGCTTTTTTCTTATTATTTATTGTAAATATCCTACTGCTAAATATCGCAGAATAAATATAATTATTCGCTCTAGTCGCCTGCTGGAGAGTTTTTGACATACCCTTAGCGGTGCTAGGAAGTGAAAAACGATGAAATACTCTTAGCTACCGAAGCGAGCCACCCACCTCATACCTCGAATACATCAGAATTTCTTTAAGGCTAAACTTAAAATTTGGACTTGTTTCCAAGCGAAACAAGACCAAGTTTTTCGTTTGGTCTTATTTTGTGGGGTCTTCTTTCAAGTCACCGCCAAAGTGGGTTGTTGGAATTATTTCGTTTTTGAAAATGAAATAGTTCCAATTTTGTTTCAAATTTTGCTTTATTTTATTCAGCGTTTCAAAAGTGGGAATTTAATTCACATTAAGAAGGAATTGAATTAAATTCAGAGAACTGAAACAAAGTAGGCTATAGGGTCATCACTCAAGGCACAACAACAAAAAAAAAGATCACGTCTAAATCTGTGAATCACTGGAAGAAACGTCCTTGTTCCAAAAAAAAACGAATAACACTTCTGATGATGGAACCTCTGGTGGCATAGGTACTCCCTTATGCCACCAATATGGGAGCCGGACCTTGGTCCAGCTTCTCAGCAAGCACTCGTGTTGTGCGTGCTATTGTTCTCCAACGAGTGGAAGAGACCTACTGGTTAATACCGTCTCGGATCGGCGAAAATGAGAAGCTTTTTCTAAACATTAATACAACCTGAGCATTGTTAGTGACTCGAGTGCCGGATCTATGAATGATTGTAAATTCGGGTATTGAACCATCTGCGTAGGAGTCGGGGCACCAAAACAATAGGCCTCGGCGACGCACCTTTAAGTTGCAGCCAACCATAGCTTGCCAAATCTAAGACTTGCGTGCAGACCTCGTCTTGACCTAAAGGATCAGAAAGCTAGATCTCCCTAGCACTGCAGTGAGAATAATTACAGGGCCTTGTCTATTAGGTTTCCACTCACAAAGACGGTGAGTATTCTCAAATGATTCCTTCAGTAGTGAGGAGGAAAGTATACAACACCTTCTCTGTAGCTGCTCTGCACTCGTCTCGATCAGGATGAGTTCCTGATTCTTTGATAATCTATGTCACATTAGTCAAATCATTACTGAATATTGCTGACAAAATCGACTGGCTGTCATAGTAATCGCGCCGCCCTAATCCTTTGTTTGTTAAACCACGTGGCCCTACAACAGGCTTACTTTGGCCTAAGTGCCGCGTTCAAAGCCACTTACTACCTACCTAACCAGCACTTCCAACAGCTGTTAAAAGAAGGGCATGACTTCAGTCGATGAGGTAGACTTCCCTCAAAATCTTGAAGCACCAACAAATCAATGGTGAATGAACTGAGCTCTTCAAAACAGTTGGTGATGTTCTACTACGAAGCATGCACCAGGTTTTCTGCAGCATCTATGAAAACGAAGAAGAGTGAAATATTAGCCCATTCGGACCCAGACACAGAAAGGCTACCCTAATCCTTTCAAGTACTTGGTCTTCTTCTTTGTGTGACAGTAATTGAACTATCACTAAAGTAATAGAATTTCCCCATTTATTTAATCCTGCTGGCTGGATACATTGTTGCTTTGCACCGTAAGTGAAGTACATACGTGATAATAATTCAACAAGAGCAATTGAAGGTGTAGGGTGTCTGACATAATCAGCTAGACACGAGGACGCCGTCAACATTCTTAAGAGGAGTTGGATATGGAGTCGTGTAGAAGATCTCAATGAAGCTGCAAGGTCCAGGAAGATTTTAGCCAAGGATCCCTGTGTGCCAGGATACATCCTTAAGCCGGATGGCTCTTGGACAGAATCCAGTTAGAAATCCCTAGAACTGCCGCCCGAAACCCACTTCCCAGATCGTAAAAACCCTGAAGTCACACTCCCCCACGGGACGACGGTTCCCATGCACAACTGAAGATGTAATACAAGAAATTATTGCAAAGGACCGAGTATTATCGGCAAATTCGTTCAAACCTGCCAGCGACAATCACAAATCCATACTGTACCTCAACTCATAAGCATCTTCTCCAACTGTTTCCGAGTAGGGTACATCCCAACCCAGGTAACAGCAACCAATCAGTCTCTCGTCGTTTCTCCTAAAAACCTTGGAAGGACTCCTTTTCCTATTAGAGGACTTATCAATTCACACGCATACCTCAAAGGCAGATCAGTAGAAAGTGCACTGTATAGTGTTGGTGGTGAAATTGGGGATACATTGAATATCAAGGAATTTAGCAGCCTTCCTCGATATCGAGGGGGCCTTTAACAATGTGATCACAGAGCTAGCTCTACATGACACAGAAGTAGGTGAATCCATTATACTCTTGATTGGTGATATGTTGAACAGCAGAATTATGAATGCGCAAGTGGGACACAGTTGTATATGGAGATGACCACTAGAGGCACACCACAGAGGCTTCCTACAGTCACCAAAGTCCTTAAAATCTTCATGGAGAAAGGCATAAAGACTACAGCATATGCAGATGACCCTGTTATCTTGGAACTCTCCTCATGGGCGAGACAGAACGGTCTGAACATAAACTCGAGCTGGTTTTGTTCACCAGGAACATCCCGACATTTGCTCTCCCCAAGTTGTATGGACCTCCACACAATCTCTCAGTAAACAGTAGTAGTAAGGCAAGTAGTACTAGATAGCAAGTAGATAGGCGTCATTCTTGACTCCAAACTTTGGAGGAAAAGATGAAGAAAGGATTGAATGCACTTTATGCTTGCAAATAGACCTTCGGCAAAAGATGAGGCTTGCAACCGTATATCATTCATTGGATGTACACAGCAATCATCAGACCCATTATAACTTATGGGGCCCTAGTCTGGTGAACTGCCAGCAACACAAAAAGCTATATGAACATAACTCCCGCTGGTTGTACAAAGAGGACCATAAGGAGTACGCCGCAAGCAGGGTTGGACATGATATCCTTCCTCTGGATTTGTTTATAAAAGTCTGCTCCGCAAAAAGCTCTTTCAAACTAAGGGAGTTCTCTTTGGGGAAACAAGCCAACTATGGACAAGCGGCCATAATCAAAATAATAGGCGACCTGGGAAAGAGACATGGTTGCAGTAACCTCACGGCTGCAACCCACTCTATTTCTTAACATAATGACATCTCCCTCAAAATACCAATTCTGTTCTCCGACAGGGACAAGTGGTTGACGAACGTCGTTATCAATGATCACGAGATTGCCCGGTTCACCGACGGCTTAAAAATGGAACCAGGTACTGCGACTGGATTCTACTTGGACACCTTAGAAAAACCTTAGGAATCGGGCACAAACAGGAATCATTTAGACTCGCTGACATGTGCAGTGTGCAGCAGCCAAGCACAGTTAAACAACCAACATCCCACCATCTCAAATCGCAATTTTTGTTGACAGCTAAGTTCAAGGGCTGTTATGTTACCATAAGGTTTCCATAAGGTCAAATTCTACTGGTTCCCAGGCCACAACTCAATAGTAGGGGACGAGAGAGCGGACGGATTGCCCAGACAGGGGTCTGAAATGGACATCAGCGAAGCGGACACATCATTACAACCACCGATCAGCGCATTACAACGGACCACAAGCGATACAATACGAAAAGAAGCCAACTCGTCTTGGCTTGCAAGAAATGACTGCCACACGACAAAATGAACATGGCCAGAGCTTAATTAAAGAACCTTCTGGCGCTGGACCGTAACTCTATCCGTGTGCTCGTCGGAGTGATCACAGGACACTGCCCCATCGGTACAATGCTCCGGAAATGGTATGCGGAATCCGAGGAGACGCTCTGCCACTCCCCGGCTAACCAGAACCGGCGTCTAGCTTCGCTGGGCCAAAGATAACGTACTGGATTCGAGGCGAATTCGCATGGCGAGTGGCATTAAGATGCTGCATGTACGATGCAAGCAATCCAAATTAATGACAACACAATTTGCTTGAACGTCTTGAGAGTAGTGCGACTTGTTGGCACGTACCTTAATCTTATGAGCAGACATAAAACGTGATCTGACGAAAAGATGAACGAATCCGATGCAATTTACTGCACAAAACTTGGAAACAATTCTTGCAAAGGCGCTTGGATACGATACAATTCTGGAATGCTCCCAACTTGAGCGTGCCCAGGAAAGTGTACGTGAAATGAATTCATTTCAACTAAGTTCTAATAATGATATTTAAAATGTCAAAGAATGTTAATAAGGGAAGAGGAACAAGAGGGAAGCAATCGACGTCACTCACACAAAACAAGTTTGCTTTATATTTGAGTTCAAATCCGTTCATGGTGAGCAGCAGAAGATGATGCCACTGCTTGTTGCATTGCCGCTAAACAGGACAGACGACTTCATCTGCCACATCTTCGAATCGAAGCCCAAGCTTATTAGGTCATGTATAGTACAAGGACACCACTGTGTACACAACACTGCCAATGGCTGTCTAGGCAGAAGCTTTGGAGTCCTCAGTAAGAGACGATCGTAGATAGTCCACCAAAACTTTAGGCAACTAGTAAAAGAAGCCCTATTGGTCAGAGATCAAAACCATTTCGAAATTTAGCAGGTACGAGTGGTTGTGAAGCCGTCTGCCGGGAGAGGGTAAGGTAACTTTGGCGCCGAAAATTGATAATGGCATTTTGAAGTGGGAGCAAAAACAAGCAGTTCTGACTATGGGAGGGTCACTCCTTAATATCGCCGACAGGTGTTTTGCGATATGACCAACACAGTAATCGATTCACTGAAGGAAGCTGAAGTAAGCTGTTAATCCACAAACCTTCTTCTGCTCCTTCTAGTGGCACTACAGTGGACTGTGTGGGAGGGGGGACTGTGTGGATTGAGGTCCTTCTCCACTTGTGTGCGCCATCGGTTTCATGGGTGTCCTCAATTGCTTTGTCCCACGGTTTCTGACTTGAAGACCATTCGGGCTGGATCGGTGTTGTCCATGCGCTCTACTTGGTCTAGCCATGTTAGGCGTTAAATTCCTAGACGCCTGTGCAGTTCATGGTTGAACATGTCTTCTCCAAAAACCATCAACGCAAGCAGACCACATTTTGCACGTAAAACTTTTCGAATTGAAAAGCTTCTTCATCTGTTCTTGTTATTGTTCATGTCCGGGACTGGGACGATCAAGGTGTTATATAACATTAGCTTGATCCTTCAAGAGAGGGCTCTACTACTCAACTGCCTGTTGATCCCAGCTGGCTCGCAGCGATTGGTGGGAGTTATTCTGCGTTAAGTATCAGTACAGAGGTTGTTCCTACTGTCGGGAGCTGAGGTAAATGAAGGTCTTCAACGTTCTGGCCGAGTCGTCGATCTTGTGTGTCTTTTCTCGATGACTGCATGTATATACACTCTTTTGCAGTGCCAGCTAACGAAGGGACCTACAGTTTTATGTCGACTCCTAACTGCCCCTCAATAATGGGGCACTCCAAATGACTAAAAAAATGCGAAAAAATTCGAATGTGCCCCAATTTGAGACGACTTCTAAATTGGGCCAAATATCATTCTGTCCCATTGCACTTAGGTCTGAAATAAAATGTTCCTGGAGTCTTGACTGTTTTATAAACACTACTGAAAACAATGAGTGGTTAGTGGCAAGAACAGAACAAGACCAAGGACTTTTCTGTACGATGTGCACACGTAGATGTACACATTCAGCCTATCATCTCTAACACTTGTGATTTCTACCTCCTTCGTTTTTTGGTCCCAATTTGTTGTTGTTTTTCAGGGAACGAAACGTTTTTTTCTAACGAAATTGTTGCCCTATAATCGAATTCAGAGGCACCCTGTTTCCAGAGGTTCTTACTTACTTATCAGGCCGACGACCCTTGAAGGGTCTGAGCCTTAGCACTAGTTGCCTTCCATCGTTGACGGTACTGGGCACGTTTGCTTCCAGTCATCATCAATACCAGGCTGTCTTGCATCAGCGGTTACTTGGTCTTTATACCCGAGATTCGGTCTTCCAGTAGGCTCGGACCCTCTTCACTCGATATCGCCGAACCAGTGCAGTGGACGGATTTTTGCCTTCCGAACTACATCCATATCCGGTCACAGCTCGTAGAGTTCGCGGTTATCCTCCATTCACCTTCCTCGCAGGCGGGACCATCTATCCGGCGAAGAATTTTTCTTTCGAAAGTACAAAGATCAGTTCAGCAGTTTTGCTTAGCGTCCAGGTTTCGGCTCCCTAGAGCAGGACTGACCAAATAAGAGCTTTGTAGAGCACGATCTTGGTCCTTCAGGAGTCCTGAGCCCAGTTTCGACAACGCGAAGTAGCACCGGTTGCCAAGGACGATTCTACGTCGGGTCTCCACAGTCATGTCGCTTGTTCACGTTTACCGAGAGGTAGACAAACTCCTTTACTGCCTCGAAATTGTAGCTGCCGATCGTGATGTTTTGTCCAAGGTGGTGTCAGGGGTCGACATCATATATTCGGTTTTGTCCTCATTGATCTTGAGACCAGTTGGTTTCGCCTCTACCACGGCACGTTGGGAACGGGCGGCGATGTCGATGTCATCTGCGTACCCAAACAGTTGGACAGACATGGATAAGAAAATGCCTTCCTGTGTCTACAGCTGCCGCCGCACGAGTGTCAGACCGCAGCTGTCAGACGACAGCTGTGAACAGGTCGTGTACCCCAACAGCTGGACAGACTTGGAGAAGAAAGTGCCTTCCTGTGTTTACAGCTGCCGCCGCACGAGTGTCAGATTGCAGAAATCAGACGACAGCTGTTAAATTCGGTGCAGGTTTCAAACGGCTCGGAAATCCTTGATCCGAACTGCACGGTACATCGTGTGCGTGTTATGGGGTCTGACACAACCAGATCAGTTTTCCCGGAATCCCATCGAATGGCTGCTTGCTATGAATGCTGTCGTATTAGGCTTGGAAATCGATCAAAAGGTGGTGTGTATCGATTTGAATCTCGCTGGTATTCTTCAGTATTTGCCTTAGTGTGCAAATTTGGTCAATAGTCGATTTGCCGCCCGGAAGCCGCACTGGTACGTGTCGATTATTGGGGTGCAAAACGGCATTAGACGTTCACACAGTACGCTGGGCAGGGATGCACCTCTATAGTTGTTGCAAGAGGTGGGATCTCATTTATAAGGAGCTGATATTCCAGTCGTCAGGCAAGCATGTCTTCCCAAATTCTACGAATGATCATGCTCCCCAACGGAACATCGCCACCGGCCTTGAAGAGCAATGATGGTAAGCCATCTGAGCCTGCGGCTTTGAGCCAGGTGGGAGGACTACTTCTTGCTTTCTTGAATCCCACTCTCCCCTTGGGGCGGATATACGCCTCTCCAGTTGTTACAAGATGTAGGATTGCCTTTTTTGTGAATGGGGCATATGGAGCTGATATACCAGTCCTCGAGGTTCACTTATTTAAAGAAAACCGCATGACCTGCGATTCAATTTGAATGTGCTCCAATTACAGAGTGCTCCAATTAGGAGGTTCCACTGTGTACCCGTTGAGCATTGTCAGTAAATCGAAATGGGTTGGGCCGTGAAAATAATTTTGCTCGGACCAGGAATCGAACCTCGACGCACCAACCAAACTGAGAAATAATTTTGAAATCGATGACATGGTATGACTTAAGTTCTCCATCTCCGGGTTAAGAATTATAAGAATGGACTTAGTGACCAGACCTGAGTGTGACACCCTTTTGCAATTTATCACTTGAAGCTAACCTTACTTTGACATCCAGGCAAAGTCTGGAGTACTGTCTGCTGGTTACCCACTACTATGCAGCTACCTTTGTATGGAGAACACCTGGCATTTTCATGGCTTATTTTCAAACGAATGCCAAATACAACTTGTACATCTTCACTGTGACCGTCGGTTTGATGACACTCAGCCAGTGGACTTAAAAGGCTCAAGACCTATTAACCGACCGACCTTCTTATCGGGTCTCACTACAGCAGTCTAATAGATCTGTATTTTCAGAGATATAATTGTCTTACAGAGGATCTTGAGTTTATACTCGTGTGAAAGCGGTTTAACGTGGTCAGGGCTTTTGGAAGAACTAGCATTAGCCTTCTGAAATGGGGGCAATACTGACATGTCCCATTATTGTGAGTGTTTACGCCTTGCTTGTACACAAGTCGCGTCTCTAGAGACTTTTGCTCGCTTGGAACATTTCCTACTCGCCATCAATCCCGGTCTACATTACACCATGACAGTTCCTTTTCCTCGTTTTTCTTCGTGCGTACACCCAAACAAGTTTGAGCTCATAGTTCTACTTCATTTATTTACTAATACCCTGATCAGAAGTCCAACTTGGTGGAGACCATCATTGTTCTGAACCCATTTGGTCGCCATCCAAATCAACTTAAAGCTGTTATCAAAAACAGCACACATCGCCATCGATTTACTCAGAGCTATAAAAACTCTGAGCCAAAAGAAAAACAACAACTGATACTCACCAACTATGTCCACCAACGGATGGTATTCAATTTGCCGAAGAAAACTTTCAAGGACACACCGACTTAAGGAGCGAGCAGAGGGCAAGCCAGAGACTCAAGCAAAGTTTAGCACACATGCCGATGTACGACTGTGGAGGGAAAACACACTTTTCAGAGTGGTTATCGAATCCATTGAGTAATGTCTTTAAAATGTGTACGTTGGCATTCTCTACCAGATTTGAACAAATGCTCATATCATAGAGCACCGGCTCCCAGAGATTTATTGCTCAAGACCCCGGAGAACGCGTGAGAACACACAAGTTCTCCTTATAAGATGAAGCAGGTACATATATCAAACTTTGAATTCGAAGAAACTGCCAATACGGAACATAACTCATGCTCCATGTGCCAGATAAGACGAGTCTTGCACATTCCCCAGGCAAAGAGGCAAATTTGTGGCAGGGCAAATGCAAATCACTCACTCAGCGTTTACACGCTCGATTACACTTCCATAGTCCTGAGGTATGCGTGAAATGAAATCGAAATCAAATCGAATCATGCCTAAGCTGCTTGGTGTCTGCACGACAACACACCTCATTTCGCATCAAACAAATTGTTCCGTTGTCACCTCAATTGAATGGCAGAATGTGCTACCTTGTGCTTGGCAAACGAAGCTGAAAATTTAATCCATCCCCATGTGTCACCGACATCAGTCAGTGGCCGGACGGAACAGATGCGAGATAACTAGTTCAGGGGTCACACTGAAATAATCACAAGAGCTCATGCAGGGTCAATTAAATTCCTCAAGCACATCGGGGTATGGCATCCGAAGCCCCGGAGCGGTTCACAATCGTAAAACTCCATTAGACCGTGATGTACAGAGGATGTTGGGTAGGTGCAAAGTCGTGTAGCCAAAGTCATGTCATCACTGGGTGAGTGGAAGCCAGCTTTGGAAAAGAAACAATCGATAATGGGCCTGTGTTCCCGTTTCCAGTGTTGTATATCGCATAAACACCATACCTCTGAGAGCGAGAGATACAAGGTACTTAACGTTGGATCACCCATAATGGAGGTGAATTCTAATGGAAGCACGCCGGTAAAGGCTTCCGCAGAGAGATGTGTGGTGAGGATAACAATGGAGAGGTGAGCACATTGCCATGATTTAGCCGAGCTTGAAGAGAGGTCTGCAATGGGTGTTCCAGACTTGGATGTACATCGTAATCCATCGGATTCAAGGCTGTCGCCACAAGATGTGATCCCTTTCCTTGACTTCGACTTGGGTAAGATTCAAATTCCTGAAAGCAATTAGAATCGACTTGATGTCTTTAATTTCTTAGTGCTTGTTGTGAAAAGATTTTGCTTCCTTGGCCAAACTGCAGATCAAATTGGAACAAGATCTATGGTGATGTTGGCTCTATGAATTATTTCGCATCAGCCCAATCACAAGCCTCCTTTGAGGCTTAAACTCAACTACAGACGGTTCAGTCACACAATTTTCTTTTGTACTCAAATTTTCATAAAATGTGATGGACCCTGATAGGACCCTGACGCCGCGCCGACAGCCCAAAGCCAGTGAAACTATATGTGATCTTGTGTTGAGCTAAATGAAAATGTCCTAGGCGCTCACTCTTATACCGCACGCCTCCGGCCGAATCATCTATTAGAACAGAACGCAAAAGAAAAATGTTCAGCATCCTCATAAATTACGGATGTCTGATAACAGACAGAAGTCAGGCTTAGCCTTCAAATAGGCAAGATATCCGAGCAACACAGTCAATTCAAGTGAATCGTTGATTCCATTTATGCGCCAACCCAAATCCTTTATCATTTGCAAGCAAAAGGAACCCGCAGACGATGTGGTTTCATAGTAGTTTGCCAGTCAGCTTATCAAAGCAAATAATCAAAGCTAACCTTTTTTTGGTTTCCCCTGTTCACCCAAACGAAGGCAGCCAAAGCAAAAACAAAGCAACTCAAATCAGGATCTCATTCCAGTATCATGCTGCCGACAATCAAGTGCACATGCCAGTCCCTTTACCCCCAGAGGAGATCCCTTTACCGCAAAAGAAAAAAAGCATAGATAACATCACTCCTACCCTTCATCATCAGTACCATCATCAACATTGAACACACTTGTGGCAAGGACGTCACGAGTAAACACAGACACCAGGCAAGAGCCGAGAAACAAAACAACCATCACGCGAACGAAAATGAAAATTTATCCGTGCGTGTTCCGTCTCCGACTCTCAGAATAGAACAACCTGGCGAAACGAAAGCGGCAATAGAAGCCAAACCTATCCATGGCTTCACATCCTCCGCAGCCTGGCCTAGTTCTTTTGTTGAAGAATGTTGTTTTTTCGTCCTACTCAAAGACTCAATTACATAACAAACCAAATGGGCGATTCACATGCATATGAAGTCCCTTGTCTCTCCCTCTCGCTGATTATCGAGGTGCTCACTTTGCTACCACGACATTTGATATCCTTTCCGGAGGCTTGGACTCGCCGAGGGGACATCCTGGAATGCCGCAGAATCGATTTTCATTTAAACGAACAACTTCGCCAGTTTCTTCGAGGAAATTCACAGCATCGAAGTGTTAAAGACACCAGAACAAAGGGATCGTCGTTGTTGGTTTCGCATTACTCAACACTTCCTTCAAGAAACGCTCTGCGCTGCGCCATGTGACTTTTGTCGATTTTCAACTTACCAACCATGAAAATCCATTGATACTCCAAAACTTTTACTTTGTTTTCGTATCCTTCAGGAATTCCTACATCACTTTGAGACACACGAACCCGAAGGACTCTCGATTTTTGAACTTCAAACTCCACGACGGCACGCGTTCCAATTTCTTAAGGGAGAACAAAGAAAGCAAACATAATTGCCACAGAACTTCACAAAAGGGATGAATCAACGAAATGGACGTTGGCCCTTAATTATGCCAAGGACGATGCACTTGAGATGCAGCCCACCAGGCACTCGGTTTGATTAATCACTTGGACCTGCCACTGACACTGACTTTCACTCAGTTATCCACGGGGATTTAGGGATAAAAAAGACACTGCAACCAGCACATTGTGGCCCATCGGCCCACGAGTCCTTTGCTTTTTAGCCCACGGCACAGATTCACGTTTCACAAGGCAACAACCGAGCGAACCCAGGCATGCGAGGATATGCGAATAGCGCGTTTTCTAATCACCGACTGTGTGTCAGAGGAACCGTAGCAGTTTTTTCGGCCAACAAGGATATGAGACAAAAAGAATATGAAGTTTTGCAAATGAAGCTTTTGCCACCCAGAGCCCAATGTTCCTTTACACAAGAACGAACACCAAAAAAGGCAAAAACAAAAAGTTGTTTTCTTCACTTCTCCTCTCACACATTTCTGCTGATCCCTACTCAACACACAGGCACAACACAGGCACAGCCACTCAGTCAGCTCCGCTCTGTCACTCATATCCTTTTGAGCCTGAGTAAATGTTTACCCACGCAATTGACGCTGATGCTGCTGCTTTTCGAAGATAATTCACCTTGCGGTTGTGGATTCTTGTGTCGCCAGAAGATTATGAGGATTCCTCAACACCAACACATTCATTGCGGAATCTGCGATGCGTTGCCATGGCATGGGTTGGCTGGCCCATTCTCTCCAACTGCTCCCAATAGTGGGTGAGTCAGATTCGCGTGCAAAGCTCCCAAGCTGCTCGCCTCTCTCCTCTCCGAGGGAAAACGCCGATTTCATTGAAATTTCACTTTTATTCCCGTGAATGTCCATGTATCCCTTTTTGGATTACGTAATGAGAGCGCAAAACGAGTGAAAAAGTGAGAGCATGCCGCACAGAGAGAGTGAGAGAGAGTGTGTGTCTGTGGCACATGGTGTCCACGGATGCTTTGAACTAGTAACCCAGAAATGTTGGATGCGTGCGGAGACAGAATGAAATTTTGGCGGGAAACATGGCCACACTGAGCTTTTCCAAGCGATTTCACATTTGACATTTCAGCTATGCTTCTGCTCCCTTTCGCCCATTCGATGATGTGACAG
The DNA here is from genome assembly GCA_905231855.2 of Eristalis tenax. Lineage (NCBI taxonomy): Eukaryota > Metazoa > Arthropoda > Insecta > Diptera > Syrphidae > Eristalis > Eristalis tenax. The sequence continues at coordinate 41,567,080 of HG993127.1, forward strand.
TCCTTTGGGTGCTTTGTTTCGTGCCAGAGATACGAAAGAAATTGACATTCGTCGGTGGGCGGTGTTGGAAAAAGCTTCATTCTTAAGAACGTTTGGGAGAGGCGGAACAAAAGGAGTCCTTCCACCACGAGGTGCTGACATCTGTTGGAATATGGGCGTTTCCTTTTAGCCAAGACATTTTTGTGGATTCTGCTTTTCCGACGGCGGTTAACTGCTGCTTCGGGTTGTTTAGCGAAGCAAATTTGAAAAGGGCTCCGAGAGGCATTCACTCTGACGGAGGACGTATGGATTTACCTTCATCAGGCTTATCGGGATATGCCTGAAATGAGACAGAGGTATTCCAAGAAAATTGTCAGTAAAAGCAGCACCCACTGAACCATAGAAATTGAAGAGACGTTTAAGTTCCGATGGGTAGCGGCGACTTCAAGGACTTTTTATTTAAGTTAAGCTCCACGAATGTGGAACAGACTTCCACGTGCGGTCTTTCTTCACCAGTCCTCTGATGTTTCAAACCAAAGTGCACCAGTACTTCTCATGATTTTCCACTGATTCTTTCCGCTCGCTTTATGTTAATTCATTACAGCCTTTGACTTTAATAAGAAAGTAAGAAAATAAAGATGGTATCTGTTGCCACAAGGCAGGCACTACAGCAATTCTGGGAGAGTGGTGGGATAGGCCGAGCGAATGGAAGAAAATGAATGAAATCCAGCATCTACTATAAGAATGGCTGCATAGAGCGATGGATGCGAGACATACTTAGACAAAATGTCCTAATTTTAAGGCCAACAACATCGGCCTGATTTGCACTCACGTCTGATTATGGTTTCCTAGAAAGGACATGCGATGAATGCCCGAGCTGCGACACCATCGTTCTAACAGATTCGAATGCTAAGCTTAGCACCAAGACCGACTCTGCTAAAGTCATCGGTAAGCAGAAAGCGCGTGACACAAAATTAATAAAGGGATTGCTGGTAGACCTTGTTACTGACCTGGTCACGGAACTGAACCTTTCATTAGTCCATACCACACATGACATGATATGGCAGTGGTCTCAGCCGTCAAGCAGATTAATGACGATCTGAGGGACTCCAAACACATTCTTGATGCCCCTTTCCTTAGCTACAGACACAACAAAGATTTTCCGGTCTTGCTCCCCAGATGCCAAAATAAATATGTGACAACAAGCTAGAGACCAACAAGGCTAAGCACTAGAGACTATAAGTGCTATTCAGTAACTCCAGAAAAGCAAGAGATCGTTGGTAGTGTCGGGGACTAAATCCGCCATATGAATCAACACACCTTCTCACCACACCTCAGCGGCCACAAGCCCACGGAAAGTATGATCCGTATTTGGGCAACGACGTATAGCTACAGCTAGTACTGCATCCCATCTGGTCCCAGCGATGTACATCATTCAGTACATTGGCTGTATGAAGTTGTATGACATGAATGATAATGAAACATACTTCCAGTAGAAAAATGGTATGTAATGTTTCTATTCGATCTCTAATGAAAACTATGTCTGGAGCGGTTCTTTCCTAATCCGAAGTTTTTGTTTGAATATCAAACCACTGTCAAATAGTTCGACCGGAAACCTACCTGGACAAAAATTAGCAATCAGCAGACTGCATTGAGAATTTGAGTTAGTGTTAGCTATTTCCAGTTTAATTCCCGCAATCAGCAACATCTACCAAAAAGATCCTTAGACGTTGGATACCTAAACGTCTGACTAGGCGCATGTTGCTGTAGAGCCCGTACAGTTCGTGGTTGGCAAGAGAGAATCAACGGGTGTCAAGAGTTACACTGCGTTCGACCTCGGTACTGATGTTGTTCGTATTCTTTACTGCGGAGCCGAGGTAGACGTAGTCCTTGACCATTTCGAAGTTATAGTTGAGATGGCACATGGTAGGGTGGGTAAAGACCCTCGGAGTCTATTGTTCCTCCCCTGGTATTGTCAGATAATACAGTTTCATTTTTTCTTTCGGTTGCTCTTTTATCAGCTTTACGTTTTATTTCTCGGTTTACACTATAGTACAACGCATGCAATATTTTTTGTGTTGTGGTGAGTTCGTAGGCTCTGGTGCAAGAGCCCCTCCCAACCCGGTGAGCTTAAGCGGAGACAGGAAGGCATGCACCCGCACCAGAGGTACCAATGTTCCTTTTCTCCCTTCGTTCCCATCTCTCTTGTAGACACCTTCATGTCTCCACCTCTTCTCTAAATTACGCATATTCGCTTAACTATATCATTACACTATGGCTGTCTAAACTAGCCTAGTACAAAACGTTTCTAAATTCCGGACTTTGGAGGACATCACTCTGCCTTCTATGCTCTGCTCTTAAGGTGGAGACGAATTTACCAGACACCAGCTTGGCAACATCGCCACCGGCTTTGCATCCATCCTCCTTCAGTACTATTAGCAGCTCAGTAACTATTACTTTCGGAAGTAGGAGCGAGAGTACACTGGATGAGCCTGTTGGAGACTAGAGAGTAGCTGATGAGATAAAAGCCACTACTTTTCGAGTACACTCCTCTGCGGATGGGAGCATCTCCCAGATTAGATTGGATGAGCCTGTTGGTGACTAGCTGATAAGATAAAAGTCACTACATTTCGATTTGCCTGTGGTTCGAAGCTGTTCAATGCCCCTTCGATGTCAGGAAATGCCACAAGAAATTCCTTATATTCGAGGGATTTTTTCATTGTTCCTATATAGGAGTGTGTTAGAACTAAATATCGTTTGGTATAAAATCAACAAGCTTTTAATCCTAAAGTGAACGCACTAAATATTCAATATGTGAAATCAACACCATTCACCGTTGGCATTGGACTTCGCCAAGGGTGCGTCTTGTCACCTCTTCTTTTTATTGTATATTTGCACTGGATGTTACGGCGCAGCCGAGGCGAGGAATGTTTCACATTGGGGGAGTTGAGGGTAAGTCATCTTCTGTTTGCAGATGACTTGTTTATCCCCACATCTTCCCAGACGGAACTCCAGCGCGCAGTCGATAGGTTTGTGGCGGTACGTGCTGATGCTGAAATGAAGGTCAGCGTGGACAAATCGGATATTATGGTCATCTCCAGAACGCCTTTTCAACGCACTCTGAAGGTAAGTGAAGTCCCATTGAAACAGTTTCTTCTCCACCTGCTTCAATAGGACTTCGCACTTCTTAAGTATCTCGGGGTCCTTTTCACGATTGATTGGAGGAGTAATGCTGAGCTTTACTGTAGGATTGGTCACGCTGGGTCAATTTTGAAACAGCTTGGTAGATCTGTAATCAGGAATGCCGAGTTTGCTGTCAAAGCCAAGTTAGCGGTTTTAAACTCAGAATTTGTTCCAACTCTCACCTCTGGTAGGCGACCGCTTGGCAGACCCAGAGGAGGTGGTTGTGCCAAGCCCAAAAACTCGCCAGGTTACGATTGGACATACCTACTGAAAAGTTGTAGTCAATGGCAGAGGATCGAGTTGTCTGGTTTACCCGGCGACGAATCATAAGCGGATCATAAGTTATCAAAAAATTGCATGTTTATATTGAAGTATTATTAACAACTCTGGTTACAAGGCAGTTCAAGGCATACATCCCCTTCTCCCAACCCTAATGTCCTTCTGGCCACCACTTGCGGCAAAACGAATTTGTACACTTGATAGCTCTACTGCCTTTCCATAGCTTAACGAGTTAAGTTTCCCTCCCTTGCATGGTTTGGAGATTTCTACTTCTTCCAATGGTTCTCTAAAAATAGCCCACAATTCAATGTCAGACGTAAGACGACACTAATGCAGTTCAACATTTGAGTCCAACTACCTGTCATTTTTCTTTATGAATACAGGACACACAGCAATTTATGTGTTTCACAGAAAGAAAAAGAATCGCATGTGTAGGTAAGAAGAAATGTATTAGCCGAATAAGGGACACTAGGAAATCCATTAAAAAGCTCACATTACTGCGACCTTACATCGTCCACGTGTGACATTTGTTCTCTTTGATTGTTTGACAAAATCTGCTCGAACGAAAAATGAGAGGTAATTAAAGGGTCTCTATCATAAGCTTAAATGGTTGTAATTTTAGATTTGACCTTAGCTCCAGAAATGATTGAATATGTCATCCGTAGTTATCCACGTTCCACACTCACCTGGAAATACGAAAGAAATAATTTTGATTAAAAGAGAATATCCGACAAAGTATCATTTAAATTTAAAAGTATACGATAAAGGTACGAGTAAAAAAGAAACGCCGACAAACACATCCCGTGTGGCATTTCCCGGAAGAAAAGCCTTATCGCATCGATCCGAATTGAATTGTCCGTGAACTGCTTCCCGTTTATTGTAAACACACAAATTTATCTGACCCCAGGAATTTATCATTAATTCGTAATGAATTCGTTTCCATGGATCCATTTTTACGATACCCCATCTCCTGCCATCATTGCCTCTGAATGGCCAATTACAGCTTGAAATTTCAAAAATACAACTGAAACAAATTCTGGCCGTGAAACAGGTGAAAATGTGTAAAGATGAAATTGATTAACATTTCAGAATATAAATTGAAGCACAGTGCTGCCAGCGATTTCACAGAGTTTGATTAATTTCTAGGAAAAGTTGAAGAAGCACCCCATCGATTGGGGTTGTGTTGCCTTTAAGCAGTCTTTCCTTGAACGAACACTTGATTTATGACTTGACGGCGTTTCGACAATGAACCCCATCACTTGGAGGCGTCCTTGTGAGGAGGAGAGATTTATTGTTGATGACTGTAATTTCAAGAAGCCGCAAGCTTTCGAGTTTTCACTTTATTATCTTGTCTTTTGTAGAGTTCTTTGCACGTTTGAGATTTTTGCGACATCGAGGATATTTCCCACCCTGGTCAAGCTAAAAACTTGTCATGCATCCAGCGTGAATGAGACCAATATCTGTTGTGAATAGGGCTATAGTCCACCGTTGACTGTATATTTATTGCACATACGCCACCGAGGATGACCACCAAATTCCGGTGCGTATTCGACACGGCGGCTCCTTTGAGTACTTGCTGACCTGGTATGGACCTTAATTTGATTTCGTGTTTTCTGGCATATTCAAAGTGGAAACCACTTACGCTACAGAGGATCACATAAGGAAACATCTACAAATGCATCAACGCCGAGGTACACAAGTGAAACAACGTAGACAAGATTCTAGTGGACGACTGAATTGAACACATACCACCGCAAGCCACGGTGAAACCACGTGGATTAAGCTCTCTCCCGACACTAATTGAATCACTTGGAGTTTACAACAAATGGGTTTTGTTAAGTGATGCTCACTCAGACTAATTACTGAAGAACGGAGAGCGCTATCGGAGCAGAGTGCATACGTGAAAGATGATGTCGACTGTAAAATGCCATGTGGTGTCTATTGTCTATTGTGATGATGATGTCTATTGTCTTCTTGATCTAGCGGGAAAATTTCTCCCAATCTGTCACAGAGCTATGTAGGTAGGTGTAACTCCATCAGGATTTCTTTATGCGAAATACTTGCATTTTCCAAGCAAAGCCAAGGAATGCTACCACTGTCAATGAGGAACGCATCAAAGCAGACTGAGATTAACAAGATCACCTACAACTTGACAGGCCAGAGATCATGCATCGACTGTACCCACACGGTATGGCGATTCTTGCACGCTGTTTTTTTTTTTTGCAAGCGCTAGGGTGGTAGACGTTAAGAGACGTTTTGTTTAAAAGTCACTTAATGTCCTGGGTACCAATTCTTAGAAGGTGGAAATCGTGCTTGCCTTTCTTGTCAACGTCTCTAACATCTTCGGATATGAATGGTGCCTCCACATACCCAATCCCAGTGGACGTGCAAGGCGGTAATAGAATCAGTAATTATAGGTGAGCTAGTGTGACGAACCGTCTCGAGAAGGAAATGATTTTGCTGCTGATTGGGTTTTCAGTGTCACGATGGTACCGCTCCTCAAGAGACTGAATACCTTAATGCAACCATTAGTCTCGTTCTTCACTTAGATCAACAAAATTGTCATATTGATGCTCATATTACAACCAATCTGCTGGAGGTGTCATAACATATGTTCAATGTGCTCCAAATTGCTCTCATCATTTCTGTTTCTGAGAAAATGTTGTTATTTGTGGACCATCCAAATTTCGGCCTTGTACTAAAATAATGGGACTTTTTAAAGCTGTATTTAAAGCAATCATCATTCTTGTTCAGAGCCTTGGCAAATACTTCATTAGCCCAAGATTGACATTGTTCCATGAGATTTTTACAGAAATGAGTATACCATACAGGTTGTCTAGAATTTTCAGTATGTTCATTTCCCTATTTATATGTATTATTGTTCATTTATGAGTTACTCCTGTATCTTGAAAATAAAGGGTTATTTTTTAAAAGCTATAGGAAAGTTTTTAAAAAAAAAACACTTAAAATTCAGAAAAATGCATGAAATCTTTATTTGAATCGATAGTACGGTCCATATAATTTAATGTTTGAAGATTATTCCATGCAAATGTTGACCTTGACTGCGCCTCAAATGGTCCATCCGCTTAGTTTAATTTTGGCATACTCTTTCCAACATTTCGGCCGGTATCTACGAATAAATGCTTCAATGTTGCCGTCCAATGCGTCAATTGAAGCGGGCTTGTCTGTATAGACATGAGCTTTAACATAGCCCCACAAAAAATAGTCTAAGGGTGTTAACTCGCACGATCTAGGCGGCGAATTGACCGGTCCCGAACGTGAAATAAAATGTTCACCGAACTCGCCTCTCAATAAGTCCATTGTTGCGCGTGCTGTGTGGCATGTGGCACCGTCTTGTTGAAACCACATGTCATGCAAGTCAAGCTCTTGCATTTTGGGCAAAAAAAAGTTGGATATCATCTCAAGGTAGCGCTCACCATTCACAGTTACGTTACGATTCGCATCATCTTTGAAGAAGTACGGTCCAATGATGCCACCAGCCCATAAACCGCACCAAACGGTGACTTTTTCTGGATGCATTGGTAGCTCTTGCAATGCTTCTGGCTGATATTCACTCCAAAATCGACAATTCTGCTTATTTACGTACCCATTGAGCCAAAAATGAGCTTCGATTAAACTGACCATAAAATGGAAGAAGCGCGCGATGAACTTTCTTAACAGAGCACGCATTTTGATAATAAAATTCAATAATTTGCAAGCGTTGTTCGTTTGTAAGACGATTCATGGTTAAATTATAGACCAAACTGAAGATGTTTGACAGTGAAACAAAACACGGAACGTGCGTCAGCTGCTTAAACCAGAGTTGCAAAAAAGATAATAGCTAAAAAATCACCCTTTACATAGTTTCTGTGGTGTCAAGTGTGTCGATTGATCGCCAGATGAATCAATCCACCGACGATGTTGTCGCTCCCTTTCGTTTATCATTAACTAGGGAAATCGTCCTTGCCTTTTGTTAATAAACAGACAAGGACAACTGGGTGCTCATTGTGGGTGGGTCATTCATTCCCTTGCTTGAATTCTGACACCGATTAAGTGTTCCAGTGGTGGGTGTCATTACGTCAAGTGGCTGGTGGTGATCGTCTGCCTTTTTTTTTGATGGCTTCATGACGGCGTTGATCATGTTGCAGTCCTCAACGTACCAGATTTTCCCAGTTGTATAAGACTTCATTGGAATAGAATGTTCTGTACTGCGCTTTGCTGCTCTGTACAGGTAAGACAAGCCCTCTCAAACACCCGATTCCTTGCCACCAAGCTTGCACTCACGTTTAACCACACGAGACAGACGTAGGTGAGCATTGGACGGATGAGGGCTAAGGAGCAGATTGCCATCACCCTCGGATCGAGTTGGGTGTTGTAAAACAGTCTCTTGGACGCTTCGCGACCAGGCCAGAGGAGCATCTACATACAGGTTAAAATATAAACCTGACAACAGTTGCTTGTGCCGGGGGTTTGCTCTTGTCGTCCAACAATTGATAGCTTTCGTACCCCCGAGGGCTTATACAACGGCCCCTTGAACAGAATGAGAAGAAAACCTTTGCAGATTATTATCCAGTGCGGATTACAACGAAATTAAATATTTAATATCTTCATTTGGTTGTTGGTCATTCGTATCGAATTCCTTTTGAAACTTAAAGCTCCACAACGAAACAGGATATACGAGAAGGGCTTAGATGGTAACCTCATCTCATCTCACTGTCCTCATTATTTCCGGCAATCGGATCAAGTTTATGCAAGCGATTGTAAAACTCTAGCCACCTCATGTCACATCAATTATATAGGAAGAGAAAACATTGAAATTCAAATTAGGGAAAATTGCGGTCAGCTTGTGGTTGGCGTTGTTATTGTTTTCTTTTTTATTGTGTTCCACATCAACCGGGTCTCCTTTGCCATTTGAAAAAGGAACACAATCTCGCCGTTGTGACCAGCAAAAAGTCATTACGAAGTTATTAAATCTAATTACAACTTGAAATGGGGGTTGTCTATTCAATTTTTCATTGCTGCTCTAATCTTCCACAGCAGATGTATTCAATTGGATTTAAATTAGCCCGGGCCGGGGATAATACAGCGGTCTGAGAGGTAACTGAAGGGAGCATGAATTATCCGGGCATCGATTGAATAAAGTGAGTTAGTTGGGTCTGATGTCCTTTCAAGGATATTCTGTGGATTGAATGGAAATTTGTGCGATCAAAGAGGTGACGGGTGGCGCTGTTGGAGTTGACGCGGGAGTTGAACGTTTACTTAAACTTAAAATTATATTATTCTACCTGAGAGAACTCACTTAGCATAGTGATAACCCAAATCTGTTATCGCGTGGCTGAAATATGGAACTTACTTCTCACGCCAACGGCTCATACCTGGTAGACGTCTGAGCTAACACAACATTCCCTGGCGCATTGTGTCCAGGTGCCAAAGCGATGGCTGGAACATTATACTTAACATTCGGTATACTCTTCCCAGGAGGCTCGGATTTCACGGCTCTCTCGACCAAGGAATTCGCAGAGCCAGTTTCGGCTTCGAACCCTTCCCTTTCCGACTATATCCACATCTTGGTACAATTTACACATGCCCAGCCTTTGTGTCCTTCTCAATTTGCCTCCCTGACAGACATGGTCAAAGGTTCGGCGAAGAAGTTGTGCTTCGAGGAAACCACGAATCAGTTCAGCGATAGTGTTTATCGGGCAACTGTAAAGCAAAGAAGGGTGGATTTGGGCTTAAGATTGCAGAACAGCTAGGCATCTCTAAATGAGATCAACTAAATGAGATCGACTGAGAATATAATTCGTTCTTATTCAGATTCAACTGACTCACCTATTGTGGACCGGAATTGTGACCATTGCGATAACAGTGACCATGAACACATGTTAAGGTTCTCATGTGGCATGTACATTTGTTACGTATACGCCTGAGTTGATGGCTTACGACTGGTTTCTAATGCTAATTGTACGCGAAAGCACTTGTAGACCAACTACGGCATCCGTGTCTTGCAATGTTAGTTATTTTCCGACTGAATCATGTCTTACTAATAATTACTGCGACCTAGGCGTACCTCAGCTCGATGTTGAACGACAGAACTAAAATTAAACCGAGAATATTTGCTTCCACTCTCTATTTACTTAGACTCAATTGCAGTTGAGTAATAGAGCACGACTTTAATCACACCCTCCTCAACGGCTCAAGCACGATGACAATATCAAAAGCTTATAAGAGTGAATAGTTCATTTGAACTCACATCTCATCCCACCTTGACCCGTCTGAACCACTAAAGGCGTAGTAGAGCATGATCAATGGGCCACCCGATCCTGCCAAGGGTCAGCCAAGGATCAGCCCAGCGGTGGAAACGCACTAAAGGCATTCCGCGGAAGTCGTATTGATGGAGACATTCGTGCCACGTGATCAAACAATCGAATCATACTAGATTTCGATCGAAGAAGCAGCAGCTCAACATTGAGGTCCCCGCTTACTGCCGTGTTTCTCAGCTTATATCACAGCAGGGAAATTCAATCAATAAAATTTGAATTAATATCGTTTTGTCGTCAATAAAATTTTTCTTATTTCTACCGCCATCATTTTTGCCAACAACTAGTGTGTCGCCCAGTGTAACTGCGTGAGTGATTCACGTGTCAGATTGACTGTAGACTAAGCCTGCTGACATTTGCCTACTGAGCGTAAAGTTGGTACCCACTCTTAAGTGCGATACGTCTGTGGAATTGTGTCAAAGTATCGAGTTGGACATGCCGAAGAGGGAGTCGCAGAAGAACAACGGACAGGCTTAAGATAGGGAAAAAATGTCAGCTTTATGCAGCTGAGGAGACTATTGCAGAAAGTAGTAGGCCCGTTGGACATCGAAGTCCCACCAGTGTATACCGCTATCATTGCCTCCACCACTCCGGCCGGCACCACCCCTGCTTACCATTTACCATCCCACCGCGACGAAACCGAGAAGGACCAGATGCTGGAGCTCGCGCTAGGGCAACAGAAGAAGAAGGACTTGCTAATGTTACTCCGAGAGGTCGATCTCCTTGAAGCACAACTCCAGCAGGCACCAACCATCGACAGCCGATTTACGGGCGTTAATGCGTGGTATGTGGGCAAGTGGTTCGCGGAATTGTAAGAGGTTTTTGAAATCACGAAGTGCGATGAGCGGGCCAGATTTTTGTACACTCGCCGGGCGCTGGGCACTCTTCCGTCTCTCCGCTGAGTTCGGGCGCTCCTATAAACTATGACAGAGGTATTAAAGAAGTTGAGGACACGTCTTATTCAGCTCACAGAGCCGGTGAAACGGTACATCCTCGAGATGCAGGAAATGGCGTCACACGCGAACATTCCTAAGGTAGACGTGGTGGAATGCATCTTGGATGAAACTCGAGATCGCACCAGCAACGCGGTACGCCTAAGGACCGTGACTACACTCCCGCAGCTATGGCCCTTGCTGGAGAAGTACGAGAGGGGACGCACTCACACAAAACAACCGCTGTCCATAGAAACAACACCGCCGCCGATGACAGCAGCTTGTATTCGCAATCTTACCCTTTGACCAAAATGTCATGACCATAGGTCAGAGTTGGAAAAAATATTGATTTCACATCAAGCCTTGCGTTCCTAATTACAGATCTTTCAAGCTGTTCCTTACTGAAAGCTCAGCATTAGTCCTGCCATCACTCGCGAACAAGCTCCGTAGTAAATAAACTTCTGCATCTACTTGAATTTAAGTCCCCTAACATATAGATTGCTTTAAACAGGCGTTCTGAAAATGACCTGTCCACGTTAACCTTCACAACTGCACAACGGCCACAAACCTATCGAGTGGGTGCTGAAATTCCGCCTTGGAGGACGTTGGGATAATTATCATCATCTGCAAAAGAAGATGAGTGACGCTCAGCTCCTCCAATGTATTACATTCCTCGCGTCTGCTAAGCTACAACACCCAATCCATGAATACGATAAAGAGGAGATGTGAAAAGACGCACCCTTGGTGAAGTATAACGCCCACTGTAAGTATTGCCAACCCGAACACAGCTTCTACAGTTTGTCTATAGCGACTCCATGGCCCTCAAAGGCGAACATATTCCTACAGAGGATTCTAGAGTCTATCTCGAGGAAGTCGATCGTACTACAAAACAGCTGTCCATCGGTTTGACGTACTCCTTTACGAGTACCAGAGTTAAATGAAGAATGGTCTCGACTATACCTCTAGGACGCTCCTCCAACACCGTGGGCTTTCTGGGGGAGACTTAAAAAGTATGCCCCTTAGTCGAAGCAATCTCTTTTGTCCCCCTTCGTGAAAAGAGGAATAATCACGTCCGTTTGCCACTCGCAACGTGTATCAGCACGTCCCCAGTCCTGAGTGCAACATTTGTCAATATTGTAAAGGTGTCCGCCGTGGTGGTTACGTATCCAACGTCTATAGTGGTTTTGCCATTTTGAATGTATGAATAGCTTGGTTCAGCCCCGAAGACTTCGATCTAGTGGAACTGCGTGTTCACATGCAAAATAGTTTAAAGGCATCAAGGCGCATGATCTAGGCGCCCCATTCACCGCTCCAAAACTAGAAACTAACTGCTGACTGAACTCATGTCTCAATGAGTCATGAGGATCAAGAGGTCTACTAAACATTGTATATTTCCGAGTGAACTGGTAAATAGTGTATTACATGAGGTTGCGATGTGTCTGCGGTTGGTGCTCATATTTGGACACTATGGCTTGAATTGCACGTAAAAAGGAGATGCGCGAAAAACATTTTTCAGACAACTGTAGAAGCTAGGCCAGGGTCCACCTCGGTCTGTGGCGCCACCCATATTATTAGTATTGTGATTATATCACAAGTGAATACAATTCGAGTTTTTTGCTAGTGATTTCAATTAACTCAATATCAATCAATTTCAACTACCCTCAATTTTTCTCTAACAGCCCTTGTTTTTGAGATACAGTGCCATTTCTCTGTACGGACAGCTCTTCATGGTCCCGGCATGAAGATATCCGTGTATTTCAATTCAATCCATTCAGAACGGATACACCTGCTTATCGGACAATCATGATGGTCCCGCGTCTGTTCGCCATAGAAAAGATTCACTGTATAACGAGATATGCCACATTTGTGTACTCGTTACACTTGACTTCCATAAAACTGAACTGTTTTTTGTTTTACGCCGAGAACTTCCTGTTTAAATTATTCCAACATTTTCTGTAACAGCTGTGGTGAGTATACATTCAAAAATTGTAGAATAGGAATAAGTGTGTATTAGCGTACGCCAAATGTTGAATTAGGACGTGGTGCAGTTGTTGGCAACTAAGTCCCAACACCAGGGGTTGGGTTCGAAAACCACAGACGTGTATTTCAAGGTTTCAAGCTCTTGTTTTCTTTTATGTTCATTGTCGCCGACCTTGGCCGTGATGTACGACAAATGAACGAATCGGGAAAGTACTCAAATTAGAGGTTGGCATGGGGTCTGAGGCCACTAAGAATGAGTGTGTGTCAGTCGAGTGAGGCAACTCCAAGCATAAGACAAGGCAGTGTGACAGTTAAAAAGTGGTTTAAATCAAGTGGGATATAGTGTTGCATAGTGTTACTTAATAGGAGGCAGTAGAAAGGAAGGGTGAGAGTTTCTTTTTCAAGAAGGAAGGAATAATTGCGGAAGGGTATTCTCCCATGGTAGGGGTACGTTCTCTTTCCCTGTCAACATACCGTACCTAATAAGCACATTCTTTACAGAGTATTATCCTTCGAGGATTCGTGGTTTGTTTTTGGTGGTGAGTGCGTACAGCCAGTAGCGTACGTAAGGTGAACAGGAGCAGGAAGGCGACTTTCTGGAAAGAGCATCTCACATGGGAACCAATGCAACAATCAGGTTCTTTTGTATCGTGGTTACATATGAACTGCCCAAGCCGAGACGGTTGTCAGAGTCGACAAATAAAGGATGATTTTTTAGCTATTATCTTTTTGGCAACACCGGTTTAAACAGCTGACGCACGCTTCGTGTTTTGTTTCACTGTCAAACATCTTCAGTTTGGTCTATAATTTAACCATGAATCGTCTTACAAACGAACAACGCTTGCAAATTGTTGAATTTTATTATCAAAATGCGTGCTCTGTTAAGAAAGTTCATCGCGACATCACATGTGTTCAGCGACGAAGTTAATTTTTGGCTCAATGGGTGCGTAAATAAGCAGAATTGTCGATTTTGGAGTGAATATCAGCCAGAAGCATTGCAAGAGCTACCAATGCATCCAGAAAAAGTCACCGTTTGGTGCGGTTTATGGGCTGGTGGCATCATTGGACCGTACTTCTTCAAAGATGATGCGAATCGTAACGTAACTGTGAATGGTGAGCGCTACCGTGAGATGATATCCAACTTTTTTTTGCCCAAAATGCAAGAGCTTGACTTGCATGACATGTGGTTTCAACAAGACGGTGCCACATGCTACACAGCACGCGCAACAATGGACTTATTGAGAGGCGAGTTCGGTGAACATTTTATTTCACGTTCGGACCGGTCAATTGGCCGCCTAAATCGTGCGATTTAACGCCTTTAGACTATTTTTTGTGGGGCTATGTTAAAACTCATATCTATACAGACAAGTCCGCTTCAATTGACGCATTGAAAGACAACATTGAAGCATTTATTCGTGAGATACCGGCCGAAATGTTGGAAAGAGTATGCCAAAATTGGACTAAGCGGATGGACCATTTGAGGCGCAGTCAAGGTCAACATTTGCATGAAATAATGTTCAAACATTAAATTATATGGACTGTACTATCGATTCAAATAAAGATTTCATGCATTTTTCTGAATTTTATGTGTTTTTTTTTTTGACAAACTTTCATATAGCTCAGAAAAAATCAGTGTAGTCAGTGTAGTGGATACAGGTTTCCCAAAGTTGAGCTTTTTATCTAAAATTATACCCAAGTATTAGCAGTTTTCTGCCCAATTGATGTCCAATCAACGTAATCTTTAATTCACATTGTTTGGAAGATAGATGCTTCCCTACGTTTTGTGAGCCAAATAGCCTGGGTTTTTTTAGCATTAAGTTTAATCTTCCACAACATTTCTCGAATTTATAAAGGGCCGTCGTTAAATAGAGTCCCTGTTGCAAATATGGCAGTATCATCTGAAAACATAGCTAACTTATCATTGTTACCAAGGTAAGGCGTGTCCGATTCGTAGATATTGATGAGAGTTGGGGCAAGAACGGATCCTTGGGGAAAGCAATGCAGAATGCATGTTGCCACCGATGTGTGATTTTGAAATTTGACATCAAACATTCTGTCGCTTAAAAAACTTTGATTGATTTTGATGATTGCGACTGGAAGGTATATATTTTGAAGTGCCTTTTCAATGTCGAGCAAAATAAGTCCAGTAGACTCTTTCGATTTTACTTTTTCGCTCGCCAGAGTTTTGATTCGGACCACTTGATGGTTCGCGTTGCTTAGGAACTTCGCACGGTGAAGAAAGCATTCATATCGGTAACGAAGCCATTTTCTTCTTTCCGAATTTTGTAGTCTAAGCAATAATGGGACATTATCAGGGAGTGGATAATGTACATTGGAAGTAAACACCGTCCACGTCTACAGCAAACATTTTAGACAAAAGTGCCAATCGGACCTCGAAGAAATGTAGCCCTTTAGGAATCGCATGCTCGGCAGCTCTAGAAATAATTTTTGTACAAGTCTCGCACAATACATCTTTTTTTCACAGAGTTATATTCAAGTTGACTGTAATTAACACTGTTGTCAAGTAATGCTTTGAATTAATTCCAATTGGCAGATCCAAAAGTTATCGTACAATTTCTCAAAGCTACTAAATGGCTATAAAAAGGATCAGATGAAATGACAAACGATCGACAAGTCCCAAGAGGAAATCACAACAAGGTCATAGAGTAGATGGGTGCCGGGTCTAAGTGGGCTTGATTTTCTCTTAATCCAGCAGTCACCTACCTACCTACCTACGTCGTACGATCTCGGTTTCCATACGTACAGGAAATTTGTCAGCTTTTGTGTTCCTGACACCGTGGCTTGTGGCACAATTCCGCTGAAGGTAAACATCGTCCACATCTATAGCAACAATTTTAGACAAGAATGCCAATCAGACCGCGAAGAAATGTAGCCCGTCAACTGGACCAAGGGCACACCACAGTAAGAAGATTTTTCCACTATTAAGCTTGAAATTCTAAAGTCTCAGTTGGGATAGTCATAAGGGACTTTACAAATTGTGGTCCCATACGTTGAGATTGCAAACACCGTATCAGCCTCAACTTTTCTGATTCTGTCAAGTTCTCACTTCCGCGGAATCTCCTTCTTACTAGAATAAGCTCACGTATGTATAACGCGTTTCTAAAGCCCAACAGTGGGAATCAAGAATAAAGCCATTCGAAGAAAAATGTTCAAGCAATCCTAGAGCAGACACGATAATGTCCATGGGACACCAAGTCTCACCTCTTTTTTCATTAACAACATACCTTGACTATTTTATCGCATATAAAAGACGCCATAGACACCTCCTTCATTCGAGCGAGTGTCTAGTGAACCTTAGATCAAATTAAGCGAGAAATTGCTGGCAGGCTTAATGGCTGTTGACATTTCATTGTTTTCATTCACACTGGGTGAATTTCAACCCATCGGTTATGGCGATTACAAGTTGGGGTCTTCACATCACCACCCTGTCTCAGGCACTCGAATTCATTGCCGCTGTACGATGAGGCGCATGGTGGCAATAATGTGGAAGGGCAAAGTCTAGCGATAATTTCACAGTTTGTAGTGAATTCAAATTTTATCGGTCAAAACATAAACCCCCCCCCCCCCCACTTCAGACTAATCAGAAATGACCAGCAAAATTCAAAATTCAGACCAGCACCGTTCCAGTGAAACTTCAATTCTCTTCACATTAATGTTCTTGGACGTGGATAGAGTCATGCAATATTCATTAAGGGGAAAAAGAATTCAATCAACTGCCAAGAACGTCCATCCCTCCCCCGAACATTCTGCACACTGCGTTTGAACAACTTCTCCATTCTTAATCCGACCTACAGCCTTGCCTCATGGCAATCGTAACATATATCCATGAAAAGTTAATAGTGGCATTTACGAATGACGTCGAAAGACAGCTGTCAGCTCTCAGGCGAATCCAAAAATCCTTGCATTAAGCAACTCGCATGCAATTCACTATTCATACCACGAGAGCCCGACTGTGCTGTGTCGATTAACTGACAGCCGACTACCCCGCATTAATTCCGTCACACACAAACAAGTGCCCTTGTGCTCAGGCCTATTTATATCTGACATTGTCACTCGTACATCGCCGACAGAATGCAAGCCCTGATAAGGGTTAGAACATCAAAGGTGGAATGGATAGCACAGGCAGTGAATTCCCCGAATCCAGGTCGCTGCCTAAATCTGGCAGTACGCTCCTCCAGGTGGCCGGGGAAGAATTCACTGCAGACACAGGCATTAGCTCATGGGCTAAGGAATCTTGAAAATAATTCAAAATCCGATTTACCTCGTTCACCGCTCCTTTGAGGAGGCAATTGAAGCTCCGCACAGCCACCCTCAAGGCAGGCGTTACCTCGTTACTGGTGAAAGGGTTGCGGATGATGCTGATGTACGCTTTCAAACGCCACCCAGCCTCGTGCGTGATGGCACATAATTAGAATTTCATTCAGAATCGATTTCCCGCCCGTTTCCATCCGAAGATCAACAGCAAAACATTATTAATGAATCTCGTTAGGTCCTTTTGTTCTCAATGAACGCCCGTGTAGATGCCCTCAGACGGCCATTAATCAATAAAATAAAAAGGTTACGCCACACGGTCGCGCCGGCAACGCCACAGAGGAATATCTACTTATTTATCAACAGGCACGATGCACCGCTGGCTATTCATCCGCTTAGGCTTAGGGGATTATCTGGTGTACGTGAGGAGCTCTTCAGATAGGCGCAAGCCACCAAATGCTGTCATAAATCAATCGGCAAGTGGGTGGCTAATGGATTCAAAGCAAGTGATCCTTGTCTGAAGCCACACACGATGTGGCGATGCTGAACTCATTATCGGAGTTAAACTGGGCTGGCTACTATTTCAGCGAGCTTCCAGTAAACGATGATGATGATGGTTGAACAAAGAACCCGTTGTTGGATTAATTAAGCACCGTAATTCTCCTTGTGTTTCACAATCGCCTTGGAGTTGGAGATGTGCGCAGAGGATTGGAGAGTAGGTGCGGGGTCAGTGGGAGGAGCAACTGAAAGGAACGTGAACTCCCACGCCGCCACCACCGTCTGACAAAGTTAAAAATGCTGTTCCTTAACGCGTGGCAATGCAATAAAATAAACTCTTAATGATTTCGGTCCACCGACCCCTCTTAAAGCATTCTCTCTGACCCAAATCATTGTTGGACACAAAGAGAGTCGAAACTCCTTAGCGTTGAGCTCAATTTAACGACCGAAACTTTTTCCAGAAGAAAAGGTCGCCATTCAAACGAATTGCCCAAGTAAACCGCTGACATTTAAGCTGACCCTAAAGTTAATCTTAAACTCTTTGTTTCGGTTTCGTCATGATGAAACCCATCATATCACACGACAAGCATCCACTTCACCTCGGTTGAAATTTCTTGCACACTGCGTCAAGCCGCAAGCACTCACCTATTTAAATGCACTCTCATATTTTTCCCTGCACTTGCCGAGCGACACAACAGATGTGCTCGTCAAGGACAGCACACACCTGAAGTGGAGTCTTCAGTATCTCTTCGTCCCCCGGACTGGTGACACTTTCGCGTTCAACATGATTATGAACTAACAACCTGTAGCCATAGCACAGAACACAGGGCGTCCGCGAACGCAACCGCACAATGCACTCCCCAGCTGGCAAACGACCCGCACAACTCCGCGTCCTTTTGTCAGCACTTGGGAAGCACTCCCAACTCCACTAAGTATTTAATTCGATTCATGCGACGCATGTGATTCGAATGAGGGATGCAGAGGCACTTTCGAGCTTGCTTCTGCAGCTCTCCTCACCCGTCGGGGTGTATCATTCCTTAAGATCCCTCTCATCCATGAATTTATGGATTTTCTCCTGGCCACTCCTGGGCTGCTTTGCCCACAGAGGAAGGCACAGAGAAGATAAATGAACGAAGGCAAACATTGAGCTGTCTGGGTATACAGCAGACGGTCATCATTTCCTCTGATGGAGCGAAAATTGAATAAATTTAATCCCAGAAAAATACGGGAGCGAGTGGGCACGGCTTTTAAATGGTCTCTCAAAAATGGAATTGGGGCATCTTCTGCCTCAACCCACGTCCAAAACAATGGATTCTACAGCCGGGGGCTTCTCGCGGAGTGCGAGGGACAGCGCATGGCCGGAGGCATCGTTGGTCCCTGACTGAAGTAACAATTCCTCTCGGGAGCCTTGCATTGGAGTAGATCTGGGTATTTGTTTGTTATGTCGCCGAAAGGCGATTGCAGCTATTGTTGAACGAGCAGTTCTGTGCTTGTTGTTTGGTTTCTGGCAGTGGGTTAAGTGTCTGGAGGTAACGGGGGAATATCTCTGGAGGCTTTCCCTTGATGAACTTACGTAATACCTCCTGAGCGTCGTATTTAATACACTCACTTAAGGCGCTGGCAGTGTTATTGTGCGCAATTTGAAGTAACTTGCGAAGATGTAGTATTTTGCAGACAGTTGAAGGTCTTGGATTTGAAAAGAAAAAATACAGACTGTGTTCGCCTGAAGTGTATGCCTGAAGGAAGGCACCAGGAAGAAAAGGAAAATTACATTTTTGAAATGTGTAAAATTGACTTTTTAAAGACGACAGAAAAGATGAACGAAAAGCTGCTGAAAGAACTGAAAGAAGATGAGCGAGCGAACTACAAGGACTACACGAAGATGCATGAAGCTCTATTTGAAACATTGATGAACTTCATCGGCAGAATTCAG
Source organism: Eristalis tenax (assembly GCA_905231855.2). Classification (NCBI taxonomy): domain Eukaryota; kingdom Metazoa; phylum Arthropoda; class Insecta; order Diptera; family Syrphidae; genus Eristalis; species Eristalis tenax. Next base: position 41,586,453 of record HG993127.1, read on the forward strand.
GCTGGCAATAAATTTCTCCGCAAGCTATTGGAAATATTGTCATAGGCACTCTCTCAATTCTCACGAATCTTCGTGCTCTCTTGTTTCCGAAGAACTGAACGAGTAAATGCAGTAAACAATGATATACAACGAAGCAACGGTTGCAGCAATCGACCAACAATTTCAACATTTTTTGATATTTCCGGCAACACGAGAATCAATGGGCAACACAGCTACCCACGAAGCAACGGTTGGTTCAACATGGCTGTGTTGCTGCGACGGTTGCCTCGTGTGTATCTACCATTATAAAAATGCAAGAGAGTATGTCATGTGATGTAAAAAAATGTAGTGTAAAATGGAATGCAAAAAACAAACATGAGCATTTCTACCATAATAGGGTTGGCTACAGCCCTTAGAGGGCCAGGGCCTAGCTTCTCAGCAACCACCCGTGTTGTGAGTGCTATTGTTCTCTTACGAGTCGAAGGGAGAGTTTTATGCCGACTACGAACCGCCAATTTGAGAAGCAGTTTCTAAACAGTTTTTACTCTCTAAGCATTGTCCGTGACTTGAAAAAGGGAGGGCCGCAAAAAAGTATTTTGCTCGTTCCGGGAGTCGAACCTGGGATGTGTAGGCTCAAGGGTACCTATTCCGCAAACCAATTCGTCCTTTTAATAAAGCGAAGGCTGATTCTAATGTTGCTCAGATCAGCAAGGTTATCAAATAAGAGGGCCTCCAGAAGTCTGAATCTACGGGATAAGAGAGCATTGCCATTGTTTCTTCCTCGTCCTCGTTGCTGCAGAAATCATTATAAGGAAGGCCTAGTCTAGAGGCGTCACAATGCCTTGTTAGTACGCCAATAAGAGATTCGGCTTGCTTGATCTGATCAAGCTAAGCGATCGTTTGGAATCGATCGTAGGCCAGAGTTCTTTGATAATGTGATGATGTCCAACCGCGGTTTTTTTTAGCAAGCTTTTTAAATTTTAACAGGGGTTTTATATTAACGATAGGCGTAGATGGTGAATCTCTTTTAGGACAGAGCTTCCTTAATCGCTATAGTTTCAGCCGGAAGGACGCTACAGTGATTTGGTGGACGTAGAGAAAGCTGGATTCATGGAATAGACACACCTGCACCCATTCTCGATCCATCTGTGAATATTCGCAAAGGATCGTCCAGGTTCGTGTGGTGATCAGATTCCCACTAAGATCTGGATGGTATGCTGGAGTTTAAGTTTAATGAGCTATACCTGCGTAGTATCGTTGAATGTCCAGACCTCCAGACCGAAGTTCTTTCCAACTACTCAGCGATCGTAATCTGATCGCCATACTAGCTGCTATCTGTTTGCCCATGAGTTCCATCGGAGGCAGATTAAGTAGTAAATTTAGTGCTTCGGAGGAGGTGGTTCTTAAGGCTCCGCTAATAAATACGCACGTCATCCCCTGCACTCGAGCGAGTGGTGTGCGGTTGATATTGTTTTCGAGTGCGGTCCACCAAATTACAGCAGCATGGATCAGACTACTGATCTAAATAGCCAGTGAACCTTTCGGGGCTGTAATCCATATTTGCACCCAGTCACTCTTAAGGGCCGTAAAGGCATTCTTGACACGGTCGTGGATATTTGAGATCTAGCTTCGGGTCTAGTATAAGATCTAAGAATTTTGCTCTGTCATTTAGCATTAAGGGGCCCCGCATAGTGTGGGAGGGTCGGGGTTAGGGATTTCGTACTCCCTAGTAAACTAGATTCGCTTTTTGTGGATTAATGCCTAGGCCACGTTCGCTAGTCCATTTCACTAGCTTGGTGAGAGCAGATTGCATAATATCCGAGATCGTGGATGTATATTTTCCAGATACTGCAAAATCATCTGCATAGGCAATGACCTTGCTCCCAGTCCCTTCAAGTGGCAGCAAACCTCAAAAAAACTTTTAAATGAATGCATTCATTGCACTCCAAGTACTCATTGTATAGGAAATAGTTATACTGGTACTCGTTCTATTTGAGTGAAGCCCTCATGGAGCTCGTTGAGAGAGAAATCAAACATGGTACTAATTTCTATATCTGGTGATCGAATTTTGTACAGTGATGGTTTCTCATGCTAGACACACACGCTGCAACCGTTGCAGCAGCGCAGCCATGGTAGAGGCAACCGTTGCTGCGAGTGTATCATTGTTAACTGCATTTGCTTGTTCAGTGCGTGCGGAGTAAAATTAAATGAAAGAAAAAGAAAGCTGGAAATTGTTTGAACGAAAATAAAAATTTGAGAGAGTCTCAATGACAATGTTCCCAGTAGCTTGTGTAGATGCCGCTGTCGAAAGTTTCAAGTCGGCGAAGGAGTTTCCCGTTACAAGACAGCATAAACTTATTGCCAGTTTGACTTCTGCGGATACTGCATCTCTCGCTATGGTATCATGTTTCGTTATTTTCCTTTTAGAAAATCAAACCGTATTCCAAATAGGGCTTCATCCATCCTCATGTAGTCTTCGTGTTCCGCTGGCTGTAATGGGATATGTATTTTACTTCTTGTCTTTCGCTTGTGCATTTTCTATGTCACAGCTACAGACAGCATTGAAGTTGCTGCACCACGCCTATACCGCACGGATGCCTCATTTAGACAGAGCAAATGAAGGTATTCATGCAGACATCTATTAAATACACTGGATATCTGAACATTCAAATTGCCAAGCTCGTCTTTTTGAAACAATGAGCACATGAGTCATTTGATTTTCGGCTCGACCACCTGGGGACTCTTTTGCGATCGAAATTCGTGCGCCCACATTATTTCGAAAATTTGTGGGAGTTGGAAGTTAAGTCTGCCTTCCTTAACTTGACTTGACACTGCAGCCTCCGAGTACGATTTTGTCATGACGTATTATGGGCCGACAGTGTGGTCTTTTAGGGAAGTCGAAACAGTAATTTTTGCCGTTTACCTTTTAATGAGTATTTCAGCTACATGTTGACCACGACCAAGTTTTGAGTCACTGTTCACTTGTTTCTCTAAAAACATTTGTAATGGTGTCTTCTAAGACCAGACAGATAAATTGCTCAAGGAAGACGAACTCATTTCCCAATTGGTCCATCAATACTGTGTGGCATCAGGAGCCGCTTCAAACTTGTTGGCATCACCAAGTTCAAACATGTCGACCGAATTCAACTCGTACATTTTAATCATTGAACGGAACCATATTCCTTTCTTCTCCATCGCCATCTGTGTCACTTATCGCGTCTGCTGCCGTTTCCACTTCTACCCTTATTTCGTCGACTGTTGACAGCGGTGGTCTGAAACGGCTCCCCTTTCTTCTACTACGGCTAACAAACGATTGTGAAGTATCCTACAGGATCTTTTCAAGTGCTTCTAGCAGAAAAATTGAGCGCTACGACGAAGGTTCTCCTGGTGGTCCTTTGGCAACAGCACCAGGTGTTGTAGCTTCCATGGTACCGGATAAAAGCCTTCTTCTAGACACTTCTGCATTGTGCACAGCAGTGTACATGTCGCTTTCACGGACTTGTTCGGGATTCCATCGGGTCCGGGAGCATTGTCATCACATATCTTTTCACAGTGCATGCAACGTAACCCTTGGGACGTGCTCTTCTCTGTTTACTTCGCATGCGGTAGGTGGGCATTGTGGGAACAGATGTTGTACTATGGACCTTAGCCTTATTGGGGCCTAGATCCCCTCAGTTTAGTCATTACCATCCTGTATGCTACCCCAAGGACATGCCTAAATAGCACAATCAAGAGTAAGACACTGTTACTCTCCTTGATCACTTTTTTGAGGGCCTGTCTTGCCCGCTGTAATGGGTCCAGATTCTCTTAGAAGTCAGTTCTCCTTTTGGATCGATGCATCCTGTGAGGGGCTTTTAGGCACCTTGCTCTAAGAACTTTTGTTTCTTCATTCCACCAGTAGCACGGTGCTCCCAATTTCCCGGATGGTCTTCTCGGCACACTTTGGTAACTGTCCATATAAGTTGTTGGGACGAGGGCATCATCACATCCAACGTGTCCTTTTATTCAATTTTTTTTTTGTTTAATTGGCTAGGTATGAAGAGACCCGGGTTGGGGGCAAACAATTTCTAAACCCGATTTTTGACAGTCATTGAAAAATCGCAATCCTAGCGTTGGTTGACTGAGGTTGACTGAAATAAACTGTGATTGGCTAAAGCGTAATCGATATGTGATTTTTCACAATCACACTAAAGACCGAGTTAGGATTTTGCAAGTAAAATCACGATTTCTGTTCACACAAACGACTTCATGCTTTACATCATGCGCTGTGGCCAATTCGAATGAAATGGTGTTTTTTATAAAAAACAAAAAAAAACTCTGATTGTGATTGCACTCTGAACCCCCATATCCGTTATTCAGATACAGGTACGGTCTCCGAATACGAGAGGGAAGTGTCGAAAAAACACTGCGTACATCGAATTCGCGTATATTGAATCCATAGACTGCATGCAATTTTAAAATAAATGGTTTATTCAGTTTTTTTTAACAAAAGAACTTAAAAAATGTAAGGACAAAGGTAATGATACAATGGAATGGCAAACAAAAACTGTTTCTGATGAATCCAGTATAAGCACCGTGTATGGAGGGGATTTCGGTAAAACTTAATCGTGTATATGCGAAATAGCGTGTGGGGAGTCCACGTGTGTAATGGTTTCAGTATACCTAAATTCTATGCGCTAGTTTCGCCAGTTTTTTCTTATTTCAATATGTTCTATTTGCGATCTACCTCTGTCACATTTGTAGTCACAGGCTGGGTAGGTGGGTTGAGGACATGGCCATGGCGTGGAATAATTTATTAAGACCTTATTCTCTTAGTTGTGCCACATGTCACTGTGACAAATTTGAACACAATTAGTCACTTAAATGTCACATAAGATGATTACAGTGCTTACAGAAGCACAAGAAGACAAGAAGACTTCCTACAAAACATTTAAGAAGGTGGCGAAAAAAGAATAACACCAGTCAGCACCACCCAACGGAGTCAACAACTCTCAATGTATTCTTTTCGTTCACATTCGGTATAGAAATACATACAAAATTCACAAAATAAGTCGATGAAAGCGGGTTATTTTTGCATAAGCAACCGTATATTCGACCGAAAAGACTCAGGCTCAGTGAACGATAAGCAAGGAAAGAAAACCAATTGGTTCTAACCAGCCAGGTATTCTATAACCCGACATTTTTCGGGTTACTAGGCTTTGTTTTGTTATTGTTTTGCGTTTGTGATCGTCTTTCGAGTCTGAGAGGAATGGATGAGAATATGGATTCGTGTATGTGACTTGTGTACAGTAGAACGATATGAAACCGGGTTACTTATGCTTTGCTTGTGTTTGTTTATGCAGGTGTAGGAAACACACAAATATTTTGTTTATATGCACATTTTAAGATTCATGTGGCTTGTTTCATATTGTTGAAAAGCAGCTCGGTAGGTATCTGATTATATGGACGCCACGCCCCTGGTATGGGGGCTGCTAGTGAATACACTAGCACACTAAGGACATGTGGGTCCATTGTTTTACCACACAACTTCTACTTCCATAGACTTGATCACTCTAGTGATAGTAGGGTTAATTTGACTTCAACGGAAAATGATGACTATACCAGATTTGAAACCAAGAAAAAAACGTACTAACTTTGCTTTCACTGACAGTCAACAGGGCCCCACTAACCAAGAGCAGGCACTTAATCAACTGCACCATGCAGTCGAATTATTAATAGGCTGAAATCACAACAGTTTCGATATTCATGTTCAATTCTAAAGCGACGTTATCTACCACGCTATTTCCATGTCTCTCAAGACGACCAGTACTTATTCCTAGAAGGGGCAGCTGTTTCGTTTGTAACATAGCCTGCAGGGCCTGGATTGCCTTGGATTTTGTATCGTGCCAAGTTCACAAAAACGGAGGCATGCGTATGTATATGTATGTGGAAAAAATATATGTATGAAGAACTTGGCCATCGATTCGTTCCACCATTGCAGGAATATCCGAAGATCATTTGGTCCATGGTGTCAACCCCTGCCTTACTGGCATTATAGTCCATGATTTAATTCGGTCATGGGGAAGCACTTTCTTGGTCGGGAGCCGGTCTAATCATCGCCAGCCGGTATGAAACATTTTTCGGAGCGAACTGTTGCCACAATGACGAGTCCAACTTGAAGCAAATGCTCGGCCAAAGACAAAAGAGGTGGTAGATAGTGCGAGCTGTGGATCTGTCATAACACCACACGTCCGCTTGGATTCACTTCTCGCTCGGCGTTGGGTAATTTACCAGTAAATGTTTTTAGTTTCACCACCATACCTTAATGCCCGGGAACAGTTACTCGTCAACGATCACGTTAGCAGTTGGCATACGTGCTCTATCCTAAATTCAACATGATCCACATGTTGTCAATTGCCGTGGATTTCCGGGCTAGTATGTACTGTTGGCGTGTATTGAAAACGAATTTAAGGGGGCAAAATGTCAAAACGGTTTACTGGCTTGATAAATGTCGCGCCGACCACGAGCCCACAATTCATTGGATGGGTGTTCGAGTTGAAGAGACCAGAAAAGAATAACAAACTAATTCAGTCGTACTTCGTTCCAAGTGCACTCTATAGAGTTTGCTTTTCGATTCCGATTTGTTTCACGGAAAAAGATATCAACCACCTCTGGTGCCACGAATTGCTTGCAAACAGAAATGTGGTTTTGAACATATTTACCACTGGGCCCAGCTCTTGCAGCAACAGGCACATTATGCGCTTGTGGCCTGCCACCCTCCTCAATATTACCTGAAGGCCTTACTATTAAATCAATCAGCAGCTTCATTATCCGGCACATAATCTGCAACATCATCAGCAGCAAATTGATCTGCTTCTTCGTCGCTATGTGATCTGCAGTTAACCGTGCAGATCTGATTGCCCGATTCAGAACTATGTATCTCCAGAGCAACAAAAAATCCACGTTGTTCCGAAAATGTTCACTACACAAGAACCAAAAATCATAGAAAACCATAAAGAATGTCACAGAAACCACGCACAATAAAAATTGTAAACAAAAGTTATAATTGTTGGCAAAAGAAAGAAAACATCGGCGCAAAGGATTGATAGCTGCCCGATCTTGTGGAAGAGTACTTTTTCGGTGGTGCCGACTAGGGAATGAACGGTTCCGTTGAGTACCCTCTGTGAAGCTGTCTTGACTCTGGAATAAGGGTTTCACTGAAGGAGGCTTTCATTACATAAATAGGTTGACCAACTTTCTTAAGTTTCAAGCATAAACGAGGACAGCACGAAAGGTCTAAGTTCTGCAATTTTGGGGTTCAGCTCATTTTTTGCTTACTGAAGCAAGAGCCAGCCCTCTTGCCCTCCTGCTCTATGGAGCCGAAAGCTGGATGCTATCGCAAAACCGCAGAGCTTATTCTTGGTGCCTTCGAAAGAAAAATTCTGCGTCGGATATATGGTCCCGTCTACGAGGAAGATGAATGGAGGAGAAGACACAACTCAACACGAACTCTACCAGCTGTGCCAGGATGTGGATGTAGTTCGTAAGGCAATAATCCGTCGACTACACTGGCCCGACCACATCGAGCGAATGGACACCAACGCTCCAGCTAAGAGGGTCTTCGAATCCGAGCCTCCTGATTCGAGAAGGAGAGGAAGACCGAATCTCCGGTATAAAGACCAAGCAATTGTTGATGCAAGACAGGTTGGTCTAGATGACTGATACTCATCCCCACATCTTCGAGTCACTGAAAATAAATTCAATACTCAATCATCATTTTAAAAAATGTCTTGGACTGTTTCCCGCTTGTGGCGGGACAGCCCTTAAAGGACCACGGCCTAGCTTCTCAGCGACCACCCGTGTTGTGAGTGCTATTGTTCTCTCACGAATGGAAGGGACCTATAATTTTATGCCGACTCCGAACGGCCAAGTTTTGACAAGATTTTTGTAGACAATTATTACTCTTTGAACATTGTCAGTGAGTCGAAAGAGGTGAATCGAACATGTGCGTAGGACTCATGTGAAACACCACAGCCGCCACATTGCATAATTTACCGCCCGGAATATTGTAGGTCCGGCAATTTGCATAAAAAAAACATGCTTTTGCTCAGCTTAAGGTCGCCAGGGGTTAGCACTTTTTCTGAATGTCATTTCCACTTCCGTAATTAGAGGTAGTCCAATTTCAACCGCCCTCACTTAGCGCCGAATATGATCCGTCTACGAATCGAATTCACTGATTTTCATTGTAATTACTGCACAACTTCCAAACCAACCCCATAACATCATTATAACCATATCCACAAATTGCCATGTAAACAATCCAATTAGAGCAACAAAGCCGACCAGGAATTCACGACAGCGAAAGCCACACTTAATGCACTTCACTGGTGCAATTAATTTTTCGCTTAATTCATTAATCATGCAATGAAACGTTCAGTATCCCTCTCACACACTGTCATTACTCGCGCACGCCACAAGCGAACGGTTTGAGCTCTCGACTGATGGTTATCCTCGTTTAACTTAAATTGGTTTAAAATTGACCGTAATGAAATTCAATCGAATTGACCGTGTCAGGGAGGTGGTTGGCATTTGAACACATCGAAGACCAGCAAGAGGACGCATTCGTGATGAACTCGCCTGCAGACCCAATGAACCACTTATGGATGATCATCCGTTTGGAGCAAATCAAAATCAGATGCAAACTGCCCCCGTAGGCATACGTGTCAATTCAAAAACACCACGCTCACGTACATATTTGAAATGTATAAATTTTCTTAAGAATAGAGGAAAATGGGGCATGACAGTAGTGCAACGCAAAAGTGAGACATGAGATGAACTGCCGAGAAGCGTGAATCTTTTGCCAATGAAGGTGTTGTTTCAATCAGTCGTCTTGTGGATTGCACAGAGTATCGTACACAGAGTGTGGCGATATAGATAATCTCAATTTGCATGCCATAGACGATGGTCATTGGATACTCAAGAAAGGATACCCGTTCCCGATGGTAGTTGGATACATAAGAAAGGATACCTTTGCCGTTCATAAGCAATCAGTGTGACTTTAGACCGGGGAAGCGACCATTGACCAGATCTTCACACTATGGCAGGTCCTGGAAAATACCCAAGAAGTACAAATCGACACCCAACACCTATTCATCGGTTTGAAAGCCGCATATGAAAACGTTCAAATAGACGAGCTATGTAGAACAATGTCTGTCAATGTCTCTAGGATGAAAATAGCTAGAAATTGTTTGATGTAACATCAAGGTAGGTAACGAATTCACCAAGCCCTTCCACGCCACGAAAGGATTTAGACAATTCGACGCGCTGTCATGTGACTTCTTCAACATCATCTTAGAGAAGATCGTGCAAGACTCACACACGAACATACGAGGCACTGTCTTCCAACACTCCGTACAACTGTAAGCTTATGCGGACGACGTTGACTTGATTGAGGTTTACAGATGTTGGCATTGAAACGGATTCGGCCAAACTGGGTTTAGCGGTGAACGAGTGCAAAACAAGGTATATGCTGGAAAGTATATAAAGGACGCACAACATCGACGTCACCATAAGCAGCTGCAACTTCGAGATAGTGAAGGACTTCGTCTACCACGGCTCAGTACAAACAAGAACATAACCGCTGTTCCGATGGGCTCAAGAAGCAAAAGCTGGAGATCGCGAGAATTAGAGAGGCTTGTTGGTTGAGGCCCAGGTGCACCCCGAATAAAGCCAAATGAAGAAGGAGAGTAGGAAGTCTTCTGAAACGATGTTTCGAGGTCCACAGGATCACATGCAGCGCATCACACTTCCAATGAATTAGACCGCGATATGTTAGAGATCAAGGGTGTTTGCGCATGCAGATTTTTTGAAATTCGCGAATGCGGATGCAGGTATTAAGGGGCTCACATCCGCGGCTGCTGATACCGAAAAGGATGTACGAATAGGTACATCAATTTATTTTTACCTTTAATACTTAAACATAAGTATAGGAGCGTTATATTTAATGAACAACAACTCGGCTGCCTTTTCTGGGATATAGGCATAGGGTCCAGAGCCACTTAAGAAGTGTTCACTAGGAAGACTGGCTGGGGGAGGTAACAAATATCTTCGTGAAAATACGAGGAATTTCCGAGACATTTGTTAATTTTGCTGCGATATGACGCTAACTACTTTTTAAGGTCTGTTCTGGGACTGTCTGATCTTTGGGCAAGGCAGTCATCATCACTTGGAACCAGTGCAACCAATCATGCTAGGCTGATCCGAAGAATGCTCAATCGAATGCGCCAAATCAAATGAATCTCAAATTTCATTCTTTTGGTTTAGTTGAAGTTTTGACTTTGAACATTTTTGTAAACTCTCAGTATTTCTTCATCTTTTCATCTGTCAACGGTGGGAAAAATTTGTCCTGGAGCGTGAAAGTGGGTACACAAAATAAATGATTTCCATCCAAGACCGGTGACTGCCAACCTAATCAAATCAAGGTCCTGTGATGTATTTAAATGGTCATCGAGGTTTGTTTTTAAGCATTAGAGTTATTGGGAATGCAGACCATAGGAGATGATATGAATAGTTTCTATTCCGACTTGTTCGACATCCGCAATCGCACGTTATTGAACAGATGCATTTGCTGATGGGGAAGCAAATATTCCCCACGTCCCTGTTAGAGACATACTCAAGTCGGAATGATGAGTGTGCGCTTCCATCGCTCCATCAACCCCTTACCTGCAGGCAAAACGAATATCCAAAAATCAATATAAACTCGATATCGCACAACATCTCCAGTTCTCCGCTCATAGTTAGCGAGATAATGGACGCATAATAGCTTATTATTAGCAAGCGAAATCACAGCTATTAACTATGAGAAATTGATGTATTTGAGACAGCAAGGCTATGATGGTCCCCACTGAGTGCGAAGAGAAACAATACTCTCGAGTCGATGAATAGGAAATTAATGTACAAAATAATTGTACATAATTACTGGTAATTTCCTTATAGGCAACCACGTTAGAAGCTTGGGAGTGGGCAGCAACGATTTCTTTGGGAGAGGAGAGATGTAAGGAGGAGATAGTAGATGCGGGGACAAGACGAGTGTAGTATACTTCCCTACCTTGGCACCTGCTAAGCAAAGTGGCTATGATTCATGACTGCTTCAAAAATTCTTCAGGCTGCCCAACGTTGGGCATTTCAGGCCATCGGAATTTTCACGTATTTTTGCACACCTGGCATCTTCGATTTGAAGCCTTCAATGGATAGCTTGGCAAAATATGATCTGCCAAGTTTTTGGCAATTAACGTTCAAAGCACAAAATCAAGAACAGAACCCAAGAACAGAACCATTTCAAAGAAATTATGCTTGTCTATGATGAGAACAACTCACAACAACTCGAAGTCGAGTTGTAAAGTCCGCCAAACCGTAGTAAGTCGACAGCCTTAGTTTGCCGATGAGAACAACTCACAACGAACATTCTCTCGCCAACCACATGTGAACAATGACATAGTTAAACTTTTCAAAAGACCTTCTTTTATAGACCTATTTAGAAGGTGGTCGCAGTGTCGAAGAAATCTGAAATTAGTATAAATGTGCTTGTAATGGAGAAATAATTTGATACCCAAGATACTTCACATTATGCTCAACATTTATTGTTTCATTATCAAAAATAGTTCTTGAGAACATAACACTAGTGGACTAAGCATGATTATGCTTGAGTTTGTTCTGCGATGACCACAATGCTCTACTATGACGATCCTCACTGGATTTTGTTATACAATCTTCACTCAATCCGATTGGGCCTGGGGTGTAGATTAAAACGTCATCAGCGTACATATGGATTTTGCGCTTCCGCATCTCTTGCGGGAGATAGTTGATAAATAACGAGAATAAAAGTGGTCCCAAAGCAGAGCCCTGGGGTACCCCATATTTGTTAGAAATCGGGAGTCACATTCACAGTTTGAATGCGCCATGTAAGTAAGCTTGCAATAATTTTAGTGCGGACAAGGAAAACTTGTTAAAGTTATTTTTACCTCGTGCGACAGTATTGAATCGAAAGATCACACACAGCCGCCCTTTAGTCCTCTCAAAAATTGTCATCTTCTTGCCGAAATGGTTCAATCCATGGCATCATTCCCTGTACGGCACCACCAGAATCGACCAGGATTTCTCCCGACAGCGGGACAAGGGGATTTTGCACTTGCGGGCTATAAAATCGTGTGGTGATTTTGCGTTTTCAGGATCTTGCTGTTGGGTATTGTCATTGTATATGAAACAAAGAAGAAAATATTAGCGCGCCATCTGTGATCGTGAGGAAAAACTACATCAGTGAGTGCGGAAAAATATTACGCTCTTTGTTGTCAACTACATGCGGACGCACTCAGAGCAATAAGTATCCGTTGCGCTCTGTCAACAAATTGACAACACGCAAGTCGTAATGAGTGGGAGAGAGACATCAGATGCGGCCCACAAGTGGAATGCATAACAACGGATGGAATTGGTCAACTTTTGACTTTCTGTTCCGGTTGACAGTTGACGTTGTCTCCATGGGTGCTCGTTTTGTGCTTGTTTTTTCGATATTTTATGAATGAATGAATACGCTTAATTTTGTTTTTGAATAATTCCAAATAATTTGAAATTTCAAATATCTTAGATTTATACAAATTTTTATTTGCGTTGCATGAAGAAAATTGTGTGCGGAAAAGCAAGTAATTTGTGACGAACCGGAACAACGTTATGTATGGACATAAACAGACATGTCTAAGAAAACATGGTTTTAACGTTGTTATTGGTCACAAAGGACGTAATTATCGACTGGCAAAGATTTGTTCTTCTTCTAATGGCACCACAGTCCGGGGTGGACCTGGGCCTGGTGGGTTGCACAAGCCTCTCCATGTGGCACGTTTTTAGCCAGCTGCGTCATGTCGGTTAATGCCATTCTCCACTTGAGTGTGCCAATGGTTCCGTGGGCGTCCTCGATTGAGTTGTCCCACTGGTTTGGATTCGAAGACTCTTCGAATTGCAGCAGTGTTGTCCATGCTCTCTACATTACCTAGCCATCTTAGGCGATGAATCCGTGGCCGCCATGATTACGGAAAAGTATATAACGCGTATGACAGAAATAGAATCGACTTTAGTGAAAATTATTTGGAACTAAATGACGTTCGCTTTAAAATGTTTTCAGTGCGCCATCTGTGATCTTGAGGAAACACTACAACAGTAAGAACGGACACATATTACGCTCTTTGCTCTAAATGTATGACACTGTTTAGAAAGCAGCTACTAAATATCAACAACCATTCTAACGAGGAAATCAGGATCTTGAGTAACACACTTCCCGGACAACGCTTCCTCAACGCGTTAAATCTGCTAAACGAGCAGAACTTTCCAACGACGTCGAACAACGAGTTGCATGAATTCTACCAGAGCGGCGATTCTCCGTTGCTTAGATGGTTGCCGGTTGGGTATTTGTTGTGTGTTGTTGTTGTATTTGCTGGCGTAGGCGAAATGATTTCACTTATATTCAGATGATTAAAAAACAAAAGCAAATAAAAAATGGGATTTGAGTCCCATTGGACATGCACACTTTATTTCTTACACATTGCTGTGCATGTTTGCTGTTTTGACTTTCCCCTTCACTCCATACGAATATACGAATCAGAGATAATGGAGAACACAGATAGTGATGGGCATAATCGACTGATTTTATAAATCCAGACTTTAGTAATCGAGATATTTTAATAATAGTTAGTAGTCACTCGAGAGATTAGTAGTCATTCAAGTGATTGAGATGTTCTCCAGATGTTGTAATAATCGATTATCACTCGAGATATCATTCGAATGTACCCATCACTAAACACATATATCTTCTACCTTTCTTGCCCTTTGATTTCATCTGACAGCTTTTTTTATACGATTTTTGTCCTCTGTCTGTGAATACGTGTAAGCTCTTGAAAACAGCTGGCCAACAGCTGATACCCTTCTCCAACCTAGTAGAGGGGTGAATTAGAGTTCTTATTTAAAAAATTTGCTCGTTACTTAGACATTATTTCAAATTTTGGTGTTAAATTTCAACACAGTATGGAGGGTAAACGAACGAACGAAGCTTATGTTCATGAAGTCGATTCATTAAGCTCCCATTTGAGCAAGTTATAGTCTGAGACACAAATTAATGAATGCAATGCATAGTGCATGTGTGGATACAGATGAATGAGGATACAGATAACTAAAAATAACAATATTATTGAAACGTTTGCATGAATCAAAGATTCTTTGCTCATTTTACTTTTTGCAAAAATATTGATTGAAATTAACTTAAAATTTTGACAATCATTTCCATGCATTTGTTATAATTGCAATATTTTGTCATTGTTGTCATCAAAATGTAATTCGAATGTACGAGTATTCAGAATTCATTCATTAAAAGTTGAACTAACTTTCGAGAGAGTTTGTCAGATAGGTCAGTAGTTATATAGCCTACGAATAAAATTGAGGTCAAATAGTTCCAGTTCAGTGGGCATTCCATTACAGTTTTATCCACGAAATTCCATCCAACAATACATGTAAGGATATGCTCTTAAGAATACGAGTCAACTCTTGAACACCCTCCGCACAACAGTACATGGATCGTGGGCAAATTCGGCAATCTGTCGCCATTTTTTCCCCACTAAAATCCACGAAACTGCGACATTTCCACTAAAATCCACGAATCGGCCGCCGTTGCTTGGTGGATCCACGTTTTGTGTAAAAGCAAGGGTAAAGGTTCGATTCCCGGTACGAGCAAAATGTTTTTCACAGCCCCACCACTTTCGAGTCATTGACAATGCCCAAAGAGTGCGAATGTCTGAAAAAAGCTTCTGGCCGTTCGGAGTCGACATAGTCGACTGTAGGTCCCTTCCACTCGTGAGAGAACAATAGCACGCACAACACGTGTGGTTACTGAGAAGCTGGCCCTGGCCCTCTACGGTCTCTGGCACCACCCATATTATTATTCTCTAGTGTTCTCACACTATCATTTTTTTGTCAACAGACAGCTCTTCTGGTGGCCATATAAAAATTGAGAGCGAGTGACATTTGTTTTAGCGGGCACTTATAAATTGAGAGCGATTGACTGAAAATCCACTTCAAACTTCGGTGGGAACGGCCTCTTGAGGTGTCAGTTAAAGTTCATCCGAACCTCGCGGTGTCAGTTCGGTGGAATCGTAGCATAAAAGCATCAATATGGGTTCCGTAGTAAACATCAACGATACCTGAAACCAAACGCAGAATACGAAGAATACCTGAAACCAAACGCGAGTTAAAAAGTCATCCCCGAATGGTGCCGATTCCAATCCCGCCCTATGACGAAGATTCCTGAATAATATCGAAAGCGAACGGAGTCTTTGAGAGCAAAATGTTCTGATTGCTATCGTCGGTTCTGTTTGCCATGATGGTATCTGGGCGGAGAAGATTAAACTACACATTAATGTGGGTACACTGACATACGTCTAGACACGCATTTACGGATGCATGGCCTAAGGGGGCTATCCTATCACGGCTCTGGTCCGAACTCCACAAAGACATCCGCACTTAAAGTGACGCACACACTGGCAAGGACCTCAACCTTTGTCTGGGAACTTATTCAAAAAACAAAATGGTAACGTCGCCCAGTCGGCTCCAGTGGTGATACAATGGATCAGAAGGTCTAAGCGATATCATCTGCATTGTAAGTGTGGACAGTAAATCACTTCACCTCACCCACCATGCATGCAAAGCCGAAGCAAGATGTCGACCTGGCCGGATAGACTTGTTGTTGTAGGGCCATACGATGATTAAGAAATGTAACCAAAAAACTCGCTCTCCCCGTAGTCATCAATAGATGAAGGAAGGTATCTCTGATTACGCCTCAATGACGTTGACTAAAGCCCACGTCGATAACGAGTCAATCACAGGCGCACCCCTGCCAGCATATCCTCAGAAAGCAGAGCAATCATTCTCTTTGATGATGCTTGAGTGCTAAGATCACTGAAATATTTATTGCAGAAACTTCACAGTGGAGATGAGACAGATTCGTTGCGCATCATCTGCGTTAATTTGCGAAATTGTTATTAACATCGAAATTTGAAGCATTCAATTGAATTTGCCCTTAGCCTGCCCAACCAAGCGAAGACTAATTTTGCTTTTCAACAAAGTTCTAAGCCCCCGCGAGTTAATAACTACCTTCAGCCATGAAACCGGGTAATAGTTTGTGGGTCACGATTCAAAGAAAGAGTTCGACTCTGCCACGGTGCGCGCTGACTCGAGTAGGGTGCATTCACGGACCGTGTCTAAAAACAATTCAATGCTTTGTACGCCTCCCGAGACTTCTCCTATAGCACACACTGTCCCTACCACCGCTCAGAGTTCGTATTGAGAATTAGAAACCAGCCATCCGCGGACTGCGTCCGAATAAGCCTCGCCCCCCCAGGGAGGTCCAATCGATCCGAATGTGTATCACGTACCGTTGTGTGCTTTACAATTTGTGTTGATTTGCTTATTCTACTTTTATTTCCGGCCCACCCCACACACACGCCTCTTGTTTGTCTGGTGAACATACACACCCACCCACGGCGAGAAATCAACGGACAACGACTATGAGCGCTCCCATCAAATGATGTTTTCATTTCGAGTTCGCATCGCAGTCGATTACTGCCTCGGCAAATTAGAAGTCAAGAGCCGACCGGGTAACTGCTGGTGCACACATGAGACGCATGAAACGGACGCCTTCCCTCAGCTGAAAAAGCGGCAGCAGCCAGGACTTCTGAGCAACGGTCAGAAGGTGGAGTGGAGTGACAGAGATTACGTTGACCAGGCCATTGATTTCGATTGCGCCAGGATGTGTAATCGAATTGATGCTGCTGATGAAGATGAGGAGGCGATGCCACACACGCCATCTCGGTGATTTCCGTGCTATTCCGAGAAGGATAGCAGCTGTGAAATGAGTTCCCCGGAGGGGGGGAGTGTGAGCGGACGTCGTGTGTTTGTCGTCAGTAGTGTTTACTAAGTGGTGATATACGGACCGTATTGCACGTCGTTCATGTCTGGCAAATGGGGTGAGGCTTCACGTCGTCGTGTTATTCCGGAGTGCAAACATGCCAACACCTTCACCTTCATTAAATGACGAGAGAGTGTCCTCTGACGTCTGTATCTGAGTAAGTGTTCGATGTGTCCTTATATCTAATTGCGTTCGCATTCATTGAATGCTGCCGATAGGGGTGACGGGCTCATTCGAACTTGTGTATGACTGTTGTGGAGGGCGTTTGCGGTCTGTTGTTGTTGATCGTTTTGAACTCTATCACGCTGGTGATGGGAAGTTGGTGTTGTTGTCGTCAAAGGAGGCGTAGTTAGAGGGTGGTGAGGTCAATTATGTAGTTTATTCGTAATGAATAGTTTTGTACCCACATCCTTTGAGGGCTGTGAAGAGAGAGCGACAGAGGAAATTAATGCAAATTGCACGATACTTGATCGAATCGACTGTATGGTTGGAAATAGAGAAATTATTTCGAATTCGCCATTAGCGTGAACGAGTGCCTAGGAGCCTACTTGACAATCGTAGCTGATTAGCGGCTTGTTTGGCTTCAAGTCCTTCACTGCGTCTGGATATGTAAGCAGAATCATCTGACAATTGCTGTACACATGCTAGCCTTCCAGTAGAACCATTTATAAACACAGCCGATGAGAGCGAGTGAGAGCTATGTATACGAGCAGTTGTCGGAAAAGCTTTTCTTTATTTGTGTGCGGTCTTAGAAATAAGACAGGGGTAGGTGCTAAGCCGTGGCGGCAGTGGTGATGTGGGTATTTGCGTCGACCCCTACGCAACTGATACTCGCTGCCTGCGATCGCTTCCCGGCCGATAAGACCTAAAATATTTTTCACGGCTCCCCCTCCTTCGAGTCACTGACAATGCTCAAAGAGTATTAACTGTCTAGAAAAAGCTTTTCAAAACTTGGCCGTTCGGAGTCGGCATAAAATTGTAGGTCCCTTCCACTCGTGACAGAACAATAGCACGCACGCACGCAGCATTGTATTTGTAAAATAGTCCATCACTATCTTCTGTAGTTAGTCCGGTACTCAACACCTAGATGGCGCAGTTGGTTGAGTGCCTGACCTTGGTTAGTGTGTGCCTGACCCGGTTCGAATCCCAGTGAAAGCAAATTAATACGTTTTTATCTGGTTTTCAAAGCGGTCCAGTGACCATTTGCCGTTGGGATCAAATTGACTCCACAATCACTGGAGTGGTCGATCAGTGGTAGTAGCCTGACTGTGGGTCTAAGATGGCCTTAGTGTGCCGGTGAATTCACTGGCAGCCCCCTTCCCTACTGTCCTAGTGTGACCCTCCAATTTTCCAGGTTTTTTTTTTTTAATTTGCTCACACCATTATGTCCTGTCAACAGACAGCTGTTCTGGCGAACATTTAAAAATTAGGAGCGATTGACATTCCATTTGGCGGCCGAGTGACTTGAAAATTGAGAGCGAGACCACTTTAAGCTCGTCGAAGAGGGCCTATTCATGCTATTGACCAAGAAACGTTCCGACGCAA
Source organism: Eristalis tenax (assembly GCA_905231855.2). NCBI lineage: Eukaryota > Metazoa > Arthropoda > Insecta > Diptera > Syrphidae > Eristalis > Eristalis tenax. The sequence continues at coordinate 41,604,955 of HG993127.1, forward strand.
TTATCTGGGACAAAACATCGCGATGGCCAAGTATGAGGTATTAAAGGAGATTGTGTAACTCAGAGGTGAACTGCCCAAATGAGACCTTATTTTCCAGTGGATATTGGATTTGAAATTGAAATCCGACGTCGAACCGCCTCTTGGTAACCATTGTTACTCCTGACTCGAAGGGACAAAAATAATGATCTACAAAATTCTTACATTGCCGGAGGCTCCGTAACGAAGCCCAAAACTGGATGATAAGCAAAACTGCAGAGTTGATTCCTGTTGCCTTCGAGAGGAAAATTTGACCTGTGAGGAAAGTAAATGAAGGAGAAGATACATCCGCGCACTCCAGCAGCTGTACCAAGATGTGGATGTAGCCCGGAAGGCGACAATGTTTCGGCCACATCAAACGTATGGACAGCTATGCTCCCGCTCAGAAGGCATTCCAAACCGAATCCCCTGGTTCGAGAAGGAGAGCAAGACCGAATCTCCGGTTTGAAAACCAAGTCAGTTTTATGAGGTTTGTCTTGATGACTCGAAACAGCATGCCCGTAACCGTCAACGATGGAAGGCAGCTATGGGCTATATGGCTGCTAAATGGGTTACGGACCTGCCTAGTAAGAAAGCCAATAAGTATTATACATGCTCTACAAAGCTCTTGTACGCTTCATTAAGGCTATTCATTGGTTGCATGCTGCATCCATTCACAGGATCATGTTGTGTTTCCTAAAGCCTAGTCCAGCCCGACGAGAAGGACCTCACGTACAGTTCAAAGACTAAAGCCATTCAATTGTTTGTCAAACATTGCAAAGAGGGGAGAGGAAAAGGCAAAATTAGCCCAAAAACATGTTCAATTTGAATACATCTCTTTTATTTACATTAGAAGAGCATGGGGAAGCACTACATCAGGGAAGAGCCACACATCGACTAGAATCATCAATCATTTCCCGTCTACAATGTTCGTCCCTATCCCTCGCACTGTTTGCACCACATGTAGGCATTCGTTCCTCCACCGCCTCGCCCCCTGATCAAACCGAACGACTCTTCAATTTCGTCATCGACAACACTCTTGTGCAAACTCCGTGACTACGTGAACTTATTTCCAGATCCTTGCACCATGTGTTCTGCGGCGCTTATTTTTAGAACCATCCACATTCACAAGGAGCATTCAGCTAGACTGCGTTTGACACCTTGCCGCGTTAACCCGATGGGCTATGATGTCATTTTTCATTGTTACTCGATGCGAGTCGGTGAATTTAAACATCATTACTGTGAGTTGACGAGCCGCAATATGGTCGAACCCTTCGCTGGTGGCGGGTGGGCATCGAACGAGTATTTTTTTTTTTTATTGTTTTACGCACATTAACCAGGCTAGAGTGCCTGAAAGTGTTGTCCGTTGTCAGTTGATGATGTTTTATTTGCAGAAAGTGGCTTAATTGAATCATATCATGCATTCAGCCATCGATGGAAGGATAAAGGGGTGAATAGTGAATTAATCGGTCGAAGGGACGACCACAAGCGGCTTATTGATTTTCTGTTAGTCTGGAATGGATACCGATTTGTGGCTAATGAATGAAATTTACTGTTCGGGGTTTTTTTTTATAATTTTATGTCCCAACGATTGATTTGGTTTAATAACAGAATGTGGCGGTGTTGTGGGTTAGAGCGTCGATTCGTACACCGCACAGTAGTTCCATAAAGGACAAATACCCTGAAGTGAAATGCTTTCTAGAGAAATGTGCTTCCGATTTTTAAATTCTAAACTAAAAATCCACAATTTTGACGCTTTATTTCGCTTCGTTCGTTCGAACTTAGCACAAAGTAAGACCCTTGAAATCTATCAAAAAGCATGATTTTTCGGCAACTTTGATGTCAAATATTTTTCAGATTTCGATACTTTGATGAAGGAAGTAATATTTATTTTGAAAGTCATATATTTGGCCTTCGAATTGCATAAGCGGTTTCATGATGGTTATCAATGTCTCAAACTAGGCGTTTAATTAAGTAATCCTTTAAAAGGGTTGTTTGTTGGTCTTTAGATTCATCATCATCATCATCTTCTAAACCGCGTGATGGGGTAACGGTGGTAAACGGGAGATCTCCATTCAACCCGATCCACCGCCACCGACACTAACTCAGCAGGAGGTATGCCCAAACGTAACCAGGCGAGTTTTAGACTAGGTCCAACCACCTCTTCCTGGGTCTGCCAAGCTTGACTTGATGAAATCGAATTCAATGCCCGCCATGGAAGACGAAGCATAGCCCTCTCCGTTCGAAGAACCAGATCCTCAATTTTCAGTTCCTCTCGCTCTACCGCGTTTCTCATCCTATCCCGGCGACAGCACGGAGAAATCTCATCTTAGCAGCTTGCACTCACGATCAAATTCGTTCGGTCAGTACCCAAATTTCATGACCAAAGGTGAGAGTTGGAACAAATACTGAGTTGAAAACCTCTAACTTGGCTTTAACATCAAACTTGGCCTTCCTGACTACAGATCTACCAAGCTGTTTCAAAATTGACTCAGCTTGACCAATCCTACAGGAAAGCTTAGCATTAATCCTTCCATCACTCGTGAAAAAGAACCCGGGTACTTAAACTTCTCCACCTGCTTCGGGACTCCACTAACATGTAAACTGCACTGAACAGGCATGCTGGAGATGACAATAATCTCCGATTTGTCCCCCTTCATTCCAGCATCCTCACATACGGCCACAAACCTATCGAGTGCGAGTTGAATTCCGCCTGGAAAGATGTGACGAGAACCAAGTCATCTGCAAAATGGTTTACCCCAAACTCTCCCAATGTGAAACATTCCTCTCCTCGGCTGCGCTCCAACATCCAGTCCGTATATACAATGAAAATGAGAGAACGCACCCTTGGCGAAGTCCAACGCCCACGGTGAAAGATGTTGATTTAGCTCCGTTAACCCCCAAAACAGCTGCAACAAATTGTGTATAGAGACTGAATAGCCCTCAGAAGAGGACTCCAGAGTTTACCTCGACTCGGTCATATGCCTTATCTAGAAAACAACTGTAGACGGGTTTGGCATACTCCCAAGCCGTCTCAAGTACCATTCCTGAAGCGAAAAGCTGGTCGGTTGCCGGGATGAAAGCTGCACTGTTCATCCCCCATCCTGGCTAGGGTCGAGCCAAAGCTCTAGAACGCGCTGCCAACACCATAAATTCACATGGTTCTGCAAGACTTTTTAACAAAAGTCGTTGATAGATGTCTTTGTGGTACCATCGTGTGTGAAACGGATGGTTTGTGATGTTGGTGTGATCTCGGTTTCCGCCTTGGCAGGAGAGGTACTTTATCAGTGAGGTACAGCATACACAAAACCAAGTGATGATCTGTTGACAGTCCAGCCCCTCTCATCACACCAACATCACAAACCATCCGTTTCACACACGATGGTACCACAAAGACATCTATCAAAGACTTCTGTTGAAAAGTCTTACAAGAACATGTGTATTTATGGATTTGCACAGCAAAAGTCCACCAACGTTCGCGTTCTGGTGGGGATCACCGTTCCTCCCAATCACACTCCCCCATGTCGTTACATCCACACCCACGTAAGCATTGAAATCACCCATTAGGTTATAGGAATCCATTTCCGCTACCCTTATCAGGGAGGCATCAACTTCATCCAGGAAAGCCGCGTACTTTGACTCTAGATTTGGTGCATACACGTACACTAGAGCCATAGTTGACTTTTCAAGCTTGAGCTTTAAGATCCCGACTCTTCCTCCTAATGGTATCCACTCCAATACCCTGACTGCCAACCTCGGACTTGTGAGTATCCCCATTACCGCCTTTGAGGTGCAACTCCCGACTGGAAGAATTTCCACCCATCCACAAGGCTCACAGTTCTAGATCCACTTTGCTTCATTGAAGATATACCCACGATATCCAAACAATACCTGGCAGCCTCCTCAACTAGCTCGAGATCCTTTCCTGAAAGCGATGAGATCTTCCCTGTGCCTATCCTAAGTCAATGCCATTGTCCGTTACCTTTTGCTCCCCGCACGTACTGGTTTGTGCATGGTGTGACTTCCCCTCCACCCCCATAGCGGCTCTCGAGGCAACTGATGGGTTGCTCGTAGTTGCTTCGGGCTAAGCACGACCGGCTGACGATTTGGCAGACCCAGGACGAAGTGGTTGGAACAAGTCCACCCTCCACCCTCCTCGTTACGATTGGGCATAACTCCTGATGAGTAAGTGTCGGTGCACCATGCAGGACTTCCGAGCTTAAGAACTTCCGAGCCGTTCGAAACCTGCTTCCGATTTCGGCAAGAAGATCCGCTGTCGTGAGATTCATGAGGATAAGGCAAATATATGCCTTGACAACCGGAGCTACTTCTGCTTGTCAAAACAACTGGGTTCAATACTCCTGACTAGAAGGACCAAAACTATGCTATATAAAACTCTAATTTTGCCACTCCTGCTATGTGATGCCGAAAGTTGTACGCTTAGCAAATTTGCAGAGCTGAGAGGAATGCGAATGGTGGAGAAGACACAACCGCGAGGACGTGGAAGTGGTCCGTCGACTGCACTAGCTCAGCCACATTGAGCGAATGGACATCAATGCTCCTGGTAAAAGGGTGTTCGAATCTGAGCCCCCTGGTTCGAGAAGGGGAGGAAGACCGAATATCCGGTATAAAGACCAAGCAAAGGCGGATGCAAGACAGGTCTTGATGACCGGAAAGAGCTCGCTCAGGACCGTCAGCAGTATATAATGTTGGTCGGTCATTAGAGCACACGTCACTTTCCCGGTTACCTCTTCTGCTTGCAGATGAGGTTGCTGTCCAAGGTTACCCCAGAATATTTACCATTGTTGCCTGGAGCCAGTGTTGTGCCCGACAGATTTATTGGTTTTAGTCGTTCCAGTTTTCTTCTTTTTGTACAAGGTACAATGGTGTCCCTGATTATCGTACAATTTGCTTCGGACGCTGTTTATTCTGTTGCTTCTGATGTGCGCTCTACATTATGTTCTAACACTGATGGTGGAGTGCATCTCTTCTGACATCAAAGTGCTTCAGATTGCTTGCTAGCTCTGCCTGAGTTGTTCTGATCGAACCTTATTATTCTGTGGTCAGACATGGAAGGACACACTTGGACACTTTCCCGTCACTATCGAGGTTGCTAAGCGTGTGGCTACACATGGTTAAGTCTAATACCTCCTGTCTAACTCTTGTAACAAAAGTGGGACACGATGATCCTCGCTTGGCTTTCTGATAGCTGAACAGGGCAGAAGACGCCTTCTTGACCCTCTCCTTGTCTATGATGAGACCCAGAAATTTTACGCTGGCGGTTAGTTGTAAAGTGCTGCCGCACAGCGTGGGGGGGTCATGCTTCCAGCTCATTGAGGGCATTCTGCATTCGGTCTCTTTGGCTGGTTTGGCAACATCGTCCGCATAAGCAAAAGCTTTACATTCAGCCTTTTTCCAAGGAGTTTATGGCTGTTTGCCTGATATATTGATCTATTACTTTCTCCAGGGAAGGAAAAGACTGAAATGGGCATTTGGTTCTTCTTGACTAAATTCAGAGCTTCTTCTAGAAACCAAAGGCGCAGCAATGTTTCTCCAAATGTCAAAATACCAGCTCTTGTTGGATGAACTTACATTTGTGATGTAAAAAAAAGAAGCAACTCACTACTTGCCGAGAATCGCACCATCTTCCCACCGCACACCGCGTCCACTGACCACAGGGCAAAGGTTTTCCATTACGAACCGAAAAATATTCCAAAGGATTCGCGCCCACGCGCATATTTACTTGCCATAATCATGGCAACATTTTTGCGTCAGAATAATTGAATTAATAAATGACCGCGTCACTGTGTCGCGACAGTTCCTAGCCGGCGCTGTCATTTCACGTTAAATCAAATTGACAACGCTAGCACACACTTACACACGAGAGTGCCGAAAATCAATTGGACGCATGAAAGTTTATCAATTGTGGGGACTAAGCCCAAACTACTCATGCATTATTCAGGATGTGCCGCTTGTGCTTTTGGGTTTCCCTGGGTGTTTGCCGAGTTCACCAAAGATTACACTTTGAAATCCATTATCGATCAAAATTGCTTATAGTCTATTTGTCAACTGATAGAGTTCCATTAACCAAAAGGGGGGGGAATCAGGGCATCATCCTTCGTGAGAGACGATGCAAGATTCTCGAGAACTCGGTGTTTGTGGGGATGAGAAAATTGGATTGAAATGAATATCTTCAAATGCTGTGTATTCAGCTACCATTTGAAAAGGATAACGATTCGACAGGGAGACAGTTCTCGGAATGAAAGGGACTGGAAATGTAATTAATTCTGATTTTATTGTTCCTCATTGCGGAATAGTGGTGTGCCATGGGAATGAGATGTATTGTCGTGAAATTGATTTTCACTTTTCGGTTCGGGTTGCTGGCGACTGTGTGAAAGTTTTCGACAATAAAGTGCTTCCGCAGAAGGGGATCCCAAACAGACCGTTCGTAAGACCTTGCAAAGGTCTTGTTTCACTGTTTCACAGCTTTAAAGTGACACCGGTCTTTATGGTGAAGGAGTGACAGGTTGGAGCCCGCCACCGACTTCAAATACTCGTAAAAGTCGAATTGAGTCGTAAAGTTCGCGGTCAGGATTGGACATTACTGCTTCAGTCACAAGCGTCAGACGGGACTGCCATCTGAAGCGGCATGTGTCTAGTTAAAATTTTGCCATTTTAGACCACCGCTCGTTTTAATGTCACGAGAATTTGTGAGAGATTACTAAAAAAATGTGATTCTGTAGTAGCTACGTTATTACGCGTTTGGGTGACGTGATTTCTTTCTGTGGATCTCTGTGCAAAGTGGGGTTATGTATTTATTCACACAATCTGCAAACTCCTGATGCTTCGGTTGGATAAGGTAAGAGTGGCTGCCCGCAGGTAGTAGTCACAATTAGGCCAGTGTGGGCCCATTGTGATGTCACTCCGATTGGCGTACTCATAAACCTGGAACCAGTTGGTACCAAAGCGGCTTAGCCGACTTAATTGAATGACATTGAGTTCGCTGAGAGTGTCTAACAATTAGACCCCTAGGATTGAATACCTGCAATCAACCAAAGCACTGCACGAACAGAGGAAGTCATTTGTAGTTTCTTTCTTTTTTCTTCCTCCCGGTCACCCAAGCAGATTTTGAAAAAATCCCCGCCCCCTTTCTACAGGCTTGTATGGCAAATACGCAGTGTATAGTCAGTGATGAGGGTCCTGAATGCAGGTCTGCTTAGTCTGAGAATAAGTGCTGGCCATATGTCCCTTGTTTGAAGGCAAGTGGCTCCTTCTAGACATTTTTAGTTGGTTGCTTTAATCGTACGATTCTTAAGAAGGCGGCTGGCTGTAGCGAGCGGCATGTAGGGTACCTGGCGACTTCATCGGCCTTGCAATTGCCCGGATTGTCACCGTTAAGAAACAACCTACAATTAAGGGATGTGTCTGAGTTCAATAAAAGATTGTCAGTTCAAAAGTTTGCACCAAACTGAAACTGATCTCCAGCAACTCTGCTCCCCACCAACTTCGCCTTCGGCACAAAAGAAGGATCATGCAGAAGGCGAAATGGATCACGTGACATTACACAACTAGAACAAACAAAGGATCAGGTGACATTAGACTTGCAAGGCAAGGCAGTGGTGAAGTAGGTGAAGACATAATCATGTGAAACGCGGACAATAGGGGAGAGGTTCTTGTGATACGTGAAATGTGAACAAATAAGACAAACAAACATTAGCTGGCTGGAGGACACATAAACGGGAAGGGTTGCCATCATGTTGGTAACTCAGGCTGGCTGTCTGAAGAAACAGTGATATCCCTTTTGGACAAACATTGTTCTTGAGTCTGAACAGCGCCTCTTTTATCGCAATGGGTTCTGCCTCTTCAGATGTCAGGGGGATTCAAAGAAAGTTTAGTCTTTGGCGTGGACTCGCCTCCACCCCGTTTTCTTTCCGTCTATGTATGGTCCCAGGGGATTATCAGAAGGGAACGCTGATAGAGAAAAGTTTCTCGAAGATGGCTTGTGGCAGTAGGCGATGGTTTGGGAAGGAAGTTTGTTGTTGAGATGAATTCAATTAGAACAGTTGAGTGGCCGATGGTTACTTCGGACCACAGGGGAAGGCTTGGGGTACGAGGGGCTGGGGTACTAAGGCTTGGGGATACGATGCCTGCTACTTGTTTGCCGAATATGCCCAGCCGATGAAGGTGGAGGAGTATGTTAAGTACAGCCGAATTTTTTTTTTATAATTTGCGCGCACACAAGGGATTGTTAATACCCTTAAGTGTCCGGGTTCAAGACACAGCACGGATCGATGGTGTACAGGATGGAGGACATCTCAATGCTCCCTCAATACACCTGCAGTCATTACACCCGGTTGAGTGCAGTACACAGCTTTATTTAGTGCCGCCGATCAAACTGATTTTCACTGTCTAACTATCGAGGTGAATATTTAGTGAGCCATGCGTGGAGTCCGCGCAGAATAAGACAACAGAGGCCTGTCCTGTTGCTTTCTTGAGTGGCATCCATATGATGTATTATGACATTTACATTTTCCACTGGAGGTTATTTATCGGTCCTCACAGTATAAGGCGGTCAATCCTCTATTTTTTGTATACGGACGGTTTGAAAAGAGAAATAGGCGTCGAATGTGACACGTCTTTCCAAAAGACTCCCTGGACACTGGGACGTTTTTCAGGCTAAGATTCGTGAAGCACAGTACAAACATGAGATATGCTAAATTCAACTTGAATCAATAAAGCAGGGCAAACAATCAACGACGAACGACACAATATGCTGTGCAGATGTGGGTTGCACACCCGACCATATCGATACTCATGCACACATGCAGATGTAGCAAATCCAACCACCAACGAAGCAGTGACAGTTCCGAAAGGTATTCTGAAACCAGCGCTAAGAATAATAGTACTGGGAATATTTTTGTGAATTAGAGTTGATCGAACCGTGTTGCTAGCTAGTCATGACAGTGAATAAATAATATTTTTTCGCGCGATGTAAGAATGTTCACATTATTTGAAAGATTCCATTCATTCTGGTCATGCAGTTGGTGTACTTATTGGTCATTGGTGGTTGGGTGTAGTTGTGTTATGGCAGTGGCACCACCACAGGAGGGCGTATTCGAGTTTTGGGTGGCACATCAACTGTTCGCCTTTTTGGCATTTCCCTTTGAGACAGCTGATTGAGGCGATTGAAGCACAAGGTGTTGGTGTTCATCAAACATTTAGTTCTCTCTCTCCCCCTCTCTCTCTCTCTCTTTTCCTCTCTCTCTTTCTATCTCTCCTTTTTTCTATCTCTTTCTCTATCTTTCATTATCTCTCTCTTTCTATGTCTATCACTCTATCTCTCTCCGTCTAATCTCTCACTCCCTCTCTCTCTCTCTCTCTCTCTCTTTTACTCTCTCTCTCTTTCTATCTCTCCTTTTTTCTATCTCTTTCTCTATCTTTCACTATCTCTATCACTCTATCTCTCTCTATCTATCTCTCTCACTCCCTCTCTCTCTTTCTCTCTTTCTCTCCCTCTCTCTCTTTCTCTCTTTCTCTCCCTCGCTCTCTCTCTATCTATCTTTCTCTCTTTCTCTCTATCAATCTCTCTATTTCTCTCTCTATCGTTCTATCTCTCTTTGTATATATCTCTTTATCTCTCTCTACCTCTCTCTTTTTTTTTCTCTCTCTCTCTCTCCCTCTCTATGATCTTACAGGCACCAACGATGGCTTGAATCGAAAGTTTCGACTGGAAACATTGGCTGAATAGTCGTCGTTTTCCAGTTACTTGCAAAAAAAGTGCCCATCTGTGCCCACTGTGGTATTTTCAAACATATACACCACATCCTTAAGAGTTTCTATTAAACGCAAACTGTCGAGTCAAAGTGCCCCGCAAATTGGTTCAGGAAAACAGGAACTGTTCCCCATTTTAGATTCTGCCACCGAGTCGAAGACTATTCGACTAGTAAGAGCCAAGTTGTCTATGAGCTATACATGGCCCAGCCACCTTGTAAGCTCTGGTGAGGACGCATTCAAAGCTTAAAGCAAAGCAGATCCGGTGTGGACCTGGACCTCAATCAACCAACAAGCCTTTCCGGCTATCTCTACCTAGTCGACTTCAAATCACAGTTGCTGTGCATGGAAGAAATAGAAAATAATCCGCAGCTCCAGGCCAATTTGTAAAAAGGAACACATTCAAGGAACACTTCCTCAGCAACTCAAGAAACTTACCTGCGACACCTAATGGTGTCCAACCACCTGATGAACCAAATGGTTTTGCGCCTGTGGATCACAAGCCAAAAAAAGGAGAAACCCACCCACCGAAGCCATAACATCTCTCTCAAGCCGGTCTTAATTTTGCCAAACGTCCTTCTGAATTTCCAGAAACGATTTACTTTGCAGTACGACATTGCCCGAATTTGTAAGCGAAAAATTAAATTAAACTTCTTACAACACACATTTCCAACACATTCTCCTGCCAATGCATCCTCAAGTCACAACTGTAAACACTGACAAACTTTCTTTAGCATGCACCGCTTTTACGAGAGGAATTAATCCCGCAAACCTCGCCCCCTGTGCATCATGCCACAGGAGAGAAGTTTCCATTTATCACTAAATTTGCAAATTAAAGTCATTTCCATGTCCTCCCATTTGCATGTACCACTTCAAAGGGACTATCGTCAGACACGGTAGGAGGTATTCAGTCACCTCTCCCTTCCCCTCCCCCCACCACCCCTCTCTCCCGCCACTCGTCCTATGGAAAAGTTTTCGTTTAAATTTTAATTCCAGCAGCACTTACCCACGCCGCCCCACCCCACACATCAGAACACACACAGCTTCACAATCCACCCTGCCCCCCACACACACTCCTGGCAGCCTTAAATTCCCTTCAAACGGCTGACATCAAATTAAGTTTGAAATGGTATCCATCCGAATTCCGATCTGGCGGCAGTTGGTAGCGTTTTTGGCCGTTTTGGCGGCTTCATTGAAGACAAGCGGCAAAGACGCAGCAAGCCAACACAAATGCCGAGCGAGAGGTAACCTGTGCGACTCCTATAATAAGCCACTTGTTCGTTAAACATATTCGAATTTAGCATATGCCCACACACACGGGTGCGTGGGGCAGGTGTGATAGGTTCCATCGCAAACAGCTAATTTCCACTCAAGGAAACGAAGAACGAGGCAAGGGAATTATTAAATAAAAAGAATCTGCTGCTGTCTCTGGAATTGGTTTTCGATAAACATCGCTCACGGCACGACCCACTGTGTCGATGCTGGGGTGGGGTGGTGTCTGTCACAAGGCACAGCCAGAGGCGCATATTGCTCCTTACCGTGTCGGATATTACATTTCCAGTGGGTGCGGCATATTTTCCGCAAACAAATCCTGCACACACGTGCGTGACTTATATGATTTCCGGCCTGTGCGGGAAATTAATATTCCAATTTTGCTAATTTTCAAAAAACGAACCCCGTAACCGGTGTGCGATGCTCTATGTGCCACCCTGCTTCGGATCTGCGAACGAAGTCCTTTGCACGTTCACATGCAATTGGGGGCGGTGAAAATTTAAATTGGGCTGATTGACACTTTTTTTCAGTCTCTTGTCGGATTTTAAACCAATCTCCAAACTGTGATAAAAAATGGTTCAAAAAATGTTCGTCAATAATGACATTTTTAAGTGACTGTCCCGACATGATCCAGTCCGACTCGTTTAGACAGCCCCGACTGTGGCCAAGGCATCTACGGATTCTCGGGCCCGTAGAATCTTCGACTCCGAGCTTTCACGACAACACAACTGAGGACAATCGCATTCAATGTAAGGGTTCTTAATACCCAGCACTTGCTTACTCTATTCTAGGTCCCGGGCCAGGTAAGAGATTTCTTCAGTGCCACAACAAGTTGAAGAACTCACTAGCCACAGCCATCTGAAGCATCACTACACGAAAATGGCTCACGGCGAAATATGCAGGGGCTATGCTGACAAAGAGAAAAGAGGACACTCCTCACTACCTCGTGGGACATACAAAACTATGAGAAAACTTCTTTCATGACCTGCAAGAAAAGTATGGATCTAGGCAGATCCATCAAGGCACCTGATTCCAATCATGGCTGAATAACACTCGCACATAAATGATACAACGGAGTACTCGTATGATAGCAAGAGGTCATGTGCCTGGGAACCCAAGAGAGACCAGGCATCCTGAGACATGTGCCCGGGGACCCAAGAGAGACGAGGCATCCTGAGCTACTGGGGTTGTTAGCTACTGGAGAGCAGGCGTGGTTGGCTTGCCTTGCCAGCAGGCATTTTGGTTGCTATGAAGGGGTGATCTTCATAACAGGACGTCTCTTATATGTCTAACCAGCAGCCTTTCCAAAGTTTTAAGCAAAAACGGGGTATCAGCTCTAATCGTCACCACTGTCGATCCTGTATATTGATGTTGTGTAAATAGTGCGCTGTCTTCTCTACATCTAGCTAATTAGACTTCAGAACTCTTGATTTTCAGACCTCAGAATATCGAGCCAAGAAATGAAGAGAAAGGCTTCTAGAAACACTCGTGTTGTACGCGTGTATATGGATGAGATCTACAGTTGTTTGGGAAGCTGTTTTAAGGCAGGTAGACGCGAAACATGAAAGTTGGTAAAATTATGACACGCCCTCCGATTTGACTCACCACCCCAATACAACACTGCGGCCTCAGTGTCAGATATAGACGCGTTTATTATATTTACACCAGCCTTATAACGCCTCTCAACCAGGCACTGCGATGTTTTACAGACGCTGACACTCAACGAACGGCCGAAATGATGAAGATCAGCTTGTCTACAACCAGCTTTCATTTATGTTATCAAACTTGGCATAAGTCGTCGTCTTCCATAACCCACGTTAACTCAAAATGCTATACTCGAGATCATAATACTCCTCCCCACAGGGAGAGAAAGAGAGAGACGCAATTTCCAGCCCCGTACCAAACTTAAACTCAACCACTGACAAAACGAAGCTCCAACTATTGGAATTCGAATTGTCGAAAGACTGATGTTGATTTTGGAAAATTGCATTATCACCGAATTTTCTTTTTGGCAAGGACAGGGGGACATTCAAAGTCTGTTCACAAAAGTCGTTCGTCACCGTCCACCAGACTTTTCAAATTATTCAAAGTTTCCATGGATGCAGATGTCTCTGTGATCTTCTGATTGAAAGAATCCCATTAAGCTGTGCAACGAGACAAGCACTTGGTGAGCTACCAACATCCAGCCACAAAAAGATCAAATCGTGTCGTTCCCGTGCCGTCGGTGCCGTGGCCTTGGCAATTGCTTCGAGTCAAGTAATTCGCTTAAAGACCCGTCAACGCGGCAATCGTGTCACACTTTTTTCTTGTTGTTCTCCCTCCTTTTTGTTGCGACAGAAATTATCCGATAAATGACTCTCTCACCTTATCGCCTCAATCGGCTTGTGTGCCACTTCGCCATTCAGTGATAAACCCAATTAAGTCGTTGAGATCACTTAGCTTTGAAGGGGATTTCCTTTTTTTATTCGTAGAAACTTTGCTGACACAACCATTCACAAGAGTCACCAGCAACCGTCCACGGAACATTCTCCCGTCATACTGCAGGCGACACCACCCAGCAGCACCCTGCACTGGCTCGGTGAGAGTGGAATTACGTGTTGTTTTCCTTTTTAAATCGAGAATCAAGTGAGATGTGAGGGACTTCTGTTTGCAATCCACTGGATTAGTTGTGGGTTAGGACGTGCGACGGCATTGTTTTTGTTTCAAACCGACTCAATGGGTGGGGAGAGAATGAGTGAAGGAAGGAAGTTGGGTACTTTGCTAATTACATTAACTCTGCATGAATGTAGTGCATTTGTGGGAAAATATAAATGTCTGTGTTTTTGAAAGCGGACATGTTAAAAGAAAAAATTGAGTTACTTTCAAGGAGTCATGGTGGAGGGGGCATTCTAACTTCCTGGTGTTACTGAAGTGGCTTGAAGTTATGGTCGTATTGTGCCCGACTTCTGGCACCTGCCAACCAGCAAACTAGCCTGTTGTTTTTGAAACGTCCACATTGACCACCGGGGGTATTTCAAGGAAATTTAACATTGCAGAGGATCAAAGAAACTTTGCTTTGCTTTTAAATGCAGACATTGTTGCTACTTTTTCCCGGGGTGTCAACTTGTGAGGCATGACTGTGGAAACTGAAATCCTACGACATCCGTGTCCAAGGAGGGGCATTCAAACAGTTGTGTGCTTTCGAGACAGAATAAGAATAATGTGGGTGGTGCTAAGGCACAAAGTAAATGTAAATGCCCTGCTCTTACTTTGAAACAAATGGCTATGTTTTCTGTTTCATGATTTTTCTTTCGATTATATCAGCATTATTTTCCTCGTGCAATCCGAAGACGTGTCAAAAACATTTCAGTGCTAGAGTAACGACCACTATTATTGGCACCCATAAGGAAATTTCAACTTTGATCAACTATAGTAATTTTATTTCTAAAGTTATTTGAATTTGATATATTCCAGGGCTTAAGATGTTAAATTTTGCGTTGATCGAATATCATAATCGGTCTATAACTTAATTCGTGCGGTTTGCTAAGAAATGGCGTAACTTGTATTATTCTATTGGAACATGCTTTGGAGAGCTACTGTTATTGTAGGTCCTTTCAATAAATGTCATTCATTTGAAGCGTAAACAACAATATTTTTTTTTTCACTCAAATATGTCCAACATTTTGCCTGAAAACTACTTTTTGCAACAACTGTAGGGGTATATCCCTGCTCAACGTCGCTTACAATAGCCTGTCCAGCCTACTGTGTGAACGTCTACAGACGTTTTGCACCACACTAATCGGCACGTACAGGGCTACGGGAACGCCAAATAGACTATACACCAAATATTCACACTAAGGAAAATCCTGGAGAAGACCAGCTAGTTTCAAATCGATACGCACCATCTTTCATCGATTTCCAGAGCCATTCGATGCGATAGCCGAATTCCGGATCCCGGAAAAACTGATCCGGTTGTGTCGCGCCGTGCTAACATGCGGCTCAATGATTTCCGAGCTGTTAGAAACCTGCACCGGATTTCAGCAAGGAGATGCACTGTTGTGTGATTTCTTCAATCTGTTACTGGAGAAGATAATGCAGCGGGCATCTCTAAACACGGAAGGCGCTATCTTCTACAAGTCGGGCCAACCGTTGGGTTACGCAGATGACATCGACATCGTCGCTCGTTCCCAACGCGCCGTAGTAGAGGCTCTTACGGCGATTGAAGAACGGGCGAAAAGAACTGGTCTCAAGGTCAATGAGAATAAAACCAAATATAAACCGTCGGCCAAAAAACGTTCAGGCGCACACTACATTGGACAAAACATCACGATCGCCAGATACAATTTCGAGACAGTAAAGGAGTTTGTCTACCTCGGGGCAAACGTGAACAAACGACATCACAGTGGAGATCCCATGTAGAGTCGCCCTTGGCAACCGGGACTCCTTCGGCTTGTCGAAACAACTGGGCTCAAAACTCCTGACTCGAAGAACCAAAATCAAGCTCTACATAACTCTCATTTCGCCAGTCCTACTATATGGAGCCTATGGAGCTTAGCAAAGCTGCTGAGCTGAAAGAAAAATTCTGCGTCGGATATATGGTCCCGTCTGCGAGGAAGGGGAATGGAGGAGAAGACACAACCACGAACTCTACGAGCTGTGCCAGGATGGGGATGTAGTTCGGAAGGCAAAACTCCGTCAACTGCACTGGCTCGGCCACATCGAGCGAATCGACGGACACCAACGCTCCAGCTAAGAGGGTCTTCCCATCCGAGCCTCCTGGTTCAAGAAGGAGAAGAAGACCGAAACTCCGGTATAAAGACCAAGTAATCGCGGATGCAAGACAGCTTGGTCTTGATGACTGGAAGCAGCGTCCCCAGGACCGTCCACGATGGAAGGCAACAATTGCTCAGGCTCATACCCTCCAAGTGTCGTCGGCTTGATAAGTAAGTAAGTGAGTAAGTATAATTATTGTAACTAAAAGCAAATTTTCGTTAAACTGTATAAAATTACAACGCACAAAATAAAGGGTCTTTAATGAAAAATGATTTTATTGGTCGCATGTATGTGAGCTTAAGGCGCAGAAATGTGAGAAAAATGTGCAAGTTCAGAACAAATAAATAAATTTGCCATTCTCGCCATGGATTGCTTTGAAAATCACTGCTGAATGATCAGTTGTCAATCATTGGGAAACATTTTGGGGTGCCAATAATTGTCAGTTAATTTTTTTTATTTCTAAATCTAAGCCTCGTCTTTTGTGTTTCCACGAAAATATCGAAATTTTTCATAAGAATTGCCCATTAGTAAAAAACACCCCTTCAGGCATTAATTTTTTAACTATGGATTTTTTAGAAAAATGTGATCTTCACCATTTGTCCAACCTATCGAATATGTTGCATCAAACGACAATCACATTCATTCCGCTGGCAGTCGGTGAAAAAAAGACGAAGAAGCTGTCTAGATGGAATTCCATTTCCCCTTCGAACAAGTTAATGCACATGTGTTACCAAGATACTGAGTGCAATTAATTCTGCACACCCGTCGAGGATTTTCCAAAACAACCATCAGCGGAGTGAGATATCGGTGGATGAAAATAGAATTCAACAACACTGGCTCTCCTGCCCCTCGTGTAGCTGACGAGAAGAGTTCTCAGCAAATTTCAATTGCCCCAGAAAGCGGTTGGGCATCTATTTTTAGAATCCCATGCATGCAGGTATGCTCATCCAGTTCAGGTGGCACTGTCTGAAACAACAATGAAATTGGATGTGTTTTTGAGGAGCTGAGCGTGTCCGTGTAGCATTGTAATTTAAAACTGACACGGCAGCTAGAATGACTACGTTAATTAAAGGAGTTTGTTTGCTTCGGGTTTCGGGTTAGAGCTGATGCAAGAGTGGAGTCAAATGATTTAACAATTGGACAAAGGAATTTTAAGGAGCTCAGATTTCACCGGACAACCGAATCTTAATCAGTGTCGTATATTTTCACTGCACAACCGACTTCTGCTGGGGCAACTCACTTACTTTTCTTCCCAAGCATCGGTTTCAGGTCTACTCTCATTGAGAAAGGTCTTGAAATCGTATGCACTGCGGCATGGTATCACTAGTGATGAATGCCTCCCTACATTTTAAGTTGAATTTCGTTGCGTATACGCCTCCGACTTGATTTGATATCGCCACTCGTCATCAAACGGAAATTCCAGCACTAATGTATGCAGGCGACTTTATCTCTGACTCTGACTTAACTTCTGTCAATCGTAGAAAATCGAAGATGACGATGACGAAAACTAGTTGAGCCAGGTACTCTCGAACTAAAGTGGATATCCCACGTGAGTATAAATATCTATAATCACGCCCAATCTTAGCATGGACGAAAGAAAACACGTTCAAAAGAAACTAATCGAAGTCAAACTTTCCGTTTCTACTATAAAACATTTGTCAGAGTTCCAATAACTGACGCGTTACTGATGCACCAAAACGAGAATCGTCAACACGAAAGTCAAGTGTTGGTTGCGTTATAGTTAAAGTACCTCTACCGAATTCGCCGAAGAGTTGGTGATGGTATCTTTCAGGGTTGCAAAGAAGCCATTTAGTTCAAACAGAAATAGGAGAGCAAGGCGGAAGTTTGCAAATGATCATATCAACAGGAGCAATACAGGTGTGATAGAAAACTGTGCTAATCTCGAGTTTTTTGACGAGTTAGTCGGCCATTCAACCAAGCCTTAAATCCTCGATATTGCGCAAGCACCGTCAAGAGTGGTGGAGGAAATGGCATGGATTGTTTTTGGTGTTTCTCAGACAAGCTAGCCCCAACTGCCTAACTTGTTGTTAACTGCCACATCGGCCCTAATAGACCAAACGATGACTTCTGTTCACCTTTGGTGATGTTGTGTGTATTAATCGATTCCGAAACGTTGGACTGCATTTCAGGATTTTTGCATACCCGGCATCGTCGATTTGAAGCATTTGGTCAGTTGAACCATTGACTGCCATATCGTCCCTAATAGACCAAAATGTAAGACTGTCGATCTATTCCAATTGTTGTCCAATTTATCGAATAGAGACACAGACATCCTGAAGAACGTTATACTCCTCAATGATGAGGAAGAAATGTCACTGAAATGGACATTTTAGCAGCGATTCAAAATATACAAGTACAACTGAATTTATCGAGGAGAGGTTTACAGCTAAGCAAATTAAAATAATGGCCGCCGCAGTCTCCGGATCTCAATAAAATCCAAAAGAAAATGCATTTTATTCTGTATAATCAGCCTTATTGTAATTGTGGCATGGCTCATGTTTTACATGAAATATTTGCACTCGCCCGGAATTTTGGAAAAAAAACGAATTAAGGCTTGGCAGTTCGAAAAATATGCCCGTTCTGTTTTGAGAGTAGGAAAACATTTATTATAAACCAAAATATAAATAAATGTAAATAGTACAAAAAACCGTCCTAGCTACGAGTATCTTCCTGCAGGTGAACGCATTCGTGGAAATACACTCTTGAATTCATTTTGTAAGCGAACATTTCAGCAACAATAAACCAAATCATCATCATCATCTTCTGCCCGCATGCTCCGCTAAAGGGGTCGCGGGTGTAAACCACGCACGAGAGATCTCCAGGCAACGCGATCCTCCGCCATCGACTCTAACTCATCAGAAACTATGCCCAAGCGTAACCATCGAGTTTTTGGACTTGGACCAACCACCTCGTCCTAGGTCTGCCAAGCGGTCGCCTACCTGAAGGAATTGCCTTCAGCGCACGCCTCGGAATACGTGATGAAGGGGACATTCGTGCCACGTGACCAAACCAACGAAGCACTGCCCTCTCCGTTCTAAGAAGTGTTTTTCACCCTATCCCGGCGAGTAATTCCCACAACAGCACGGAGCATCATCTCAGCAGTTTGTATTCGCGATATTCCCAGATTTCATGACCATAGGTGAGAGTTGGAAGAAATACTGATTTGAAAACCGCTAACTTGGCTTTGACACTAAGCTCGGCCTTCCTGATTACAGATCTACCAAGCTGTTTCAAAATTGACCCAGCTGGACCAATCCTACAGTAAAGCCCACCATTAATCCTTCCATCATAACCTCCGATTTGTCCACGTTGACCTTCATTCTAGCATCAGCACATACGGCCACAAACCTATCGAGTGCGAGTTGTAGTTACGTCTGGAAAGATGTGAGGATAACCAAGTCATGTGCAAAAAGAAGATGACTTACCCTCAACTCTCCCAATGTGAAACATTCCTCGCCTCGGCTGCACTGCAACACCCAGTCCATATATCCAATGAAAAGGAGAGGTGACAAGACGCACCCTTGGCGAAGTTCAACGCCCACGGTGAAAGTGTTGATTTACCACCGTTAACCCAAACACAGCTGCTACATTTTGTGTATAGAGACTGAATGACAGAACATCCAGAGTTTACCTCGAGGAACTGGTCGTATGCCTTTTCTAAATCTACAAACCAGCAATAGACGGGCTTGGCATACTCATCAGCCTTCTCAAGTACCATTCTTTGAGTGAAAAGCTGGTCGGTTGTACTTCTACCGGGACGAAAACCGCACTGTTCATCCCTCATCCTGGTTAGGGTCGAGCCATAACTCTAGAACGCGCTTCCAACACCTTAGCGTACACATTCCCGGGAAAGACTTAAAAGAGATGTGTCCCTGTAGTCGCAGCAATCTCTTTTGTCCCCCTT
Organism: Eristalis tenax; assembly: GCA_905231855.2. Classification (NCBI taxonomy): domain Eukaryota; kingdom Metazoa; phylum Arthropoda; class Insecta; order Diptera; family Syrphidae; genus Eristalis; species Eristalis tenax. The sequence goes on from HG993127.1 coordinate 41,624,690, forward strand.
CTTGAAAAGTGGGACAATCACTCCAGTTTTCAAGAAGGGGTCAAAAGAGGTTGCTTTTATATATTTCTTCAAATATTCTAGATGCAAGTGTAACCCAAGATTTGAAGATGCCACAACGAAAAAAAATTGTTCAGCTTTCGTTCAGCAAAAATTACGAAATTGAATGAAGTTGACAATTGGCATTTTTTTTTTTTTTATAATTTGAAGAAAATTGTTTGTGTTCACTCATCTTGAACTTTTCTCTTGTTATGTGAACAAAAACGTACACCCTTAGGAGCCGGGCACTCAACTTGGTCTCAACTTGGTCAGAAATGATTGCACCGTGGGTGGAAAACTTACTCGCTGACCACCTTTAGGGAAGCCACATTTAGGCCAAAAGTTAGCTCGTTGTGTTACCACAAGGTCTAGTATCTCATCTCGAGCTTTTAACCGGGCGATGACTGATGCTGAATGAATACTACTCAGTTTTGTCAAGTCGTGGTAATATGGGGCGTCCGAGTGACTGAATCAGCGATATGTGAGGGCATTGCATTTGCAAAGAAGGTGTGAAATAGTTTCTTCTTCTTCATCCCTGCAACTTCTGCAGAAGTCGTTATTGGGGATACCAAGCCTTGAGTTGTAAATTCTAATGGCACCGAGTGAGCGTTTTCGATCGATAGTGGGCCATAATCCAGCCAGAGGATCATCTACGTTTGGTGTGAGTAAGCGTTACAAGCTTTAGTAGATGCTTCGTAGTAGCAATAGGCATGGATGGGAGTTTCCCCTCGGGAAAGAATGGTGAGGTGGTTCCCTCGTTAAGTGGTTGACGTCTTGAAGTTAAATGTTACTGCACTCGGAGATTTTATCGTTGCCTATTTGTACCTCCGATTGCCAGGACAGAGGATTAACAGTCGATCCTTAGAGTATACTTCCACACCCGTTCCTTCGCCCATATTCAATCCATCTGTAAAAATTCGCACAGGACTGTCCAGTGTCTGGTTTTCAGACGTCCAGTAAGATCTAGGGGTATGCTAGTTGAAAAGTTTTTCTCGTATAGTGCGGTCTGTGTTTCGTTTTAGGGATCCAAATTTATCAAGAACATAAGCAACGATTTCAATCTAATCGCCGTGCTTGCCGCTACCCGCCTGTCGAATAGATCTATTGGCGGAAGTTTGACAAGTGTATTTGAAGCTTGGTAAGGAGTAGTTTTCATTGCTCCGCTGCATCCTTTCGATTGGTTTGCGGTTATTGTCTTTGCCTGACGCAGTACTGATGCAAAAAGCCAGTGAACCCCTCCCGGCTGTAGACCCCATTCCAACGCTATAGTTTCGTTTACAGCAGTATAGAGCCGTACTGGCTTTTTTGATGCGTTCTGGATAGTGGGTTCCTAGCTTAACTTTGCGTCCAGAGTGAGGCCAAGGAATTTGGCAATGTTGTTTACTTTTAGGGTGACTCCCCCGGTTTTGCGGCGGTCAAAGACAGGAATTTTATATTTCCTAGTAAAAAGGAATAGATCAGTTTTCTGCGGATTTACACTTAGGCCGCAGCTATTTATCAATTTTTCAAATTTGAATAAATCCGACTGCATGAAATCCCTTAGCCCAATAAGGTGACATTGCATTTTCAGCAATCCGGAAGAATATTCATATGGTTCGCTACTCCGGAAGAGAAATCACGTCCTACACACTATAGCGAAACTTCTCTTTATGGACACCCCTCTCGAAAGGACACCCTTCATTCCAGACAAATCCTCATGGTCCCGGTCTGAAGATATTCGTAACATCCACCTCTTCAGAAGAGACACCCCTACATAACGGACAATTGCGTTATTTTCTCTGCTGTCCGCTATAGAGAAGTTTCACTGTATGCCAACTGCAAATTTTGTCAAATCAATGGCAATTTTTAATCAATCACTTAAATATCAAATCAAAGCCGTAACAATTGGCATTCTGACGGATCACATTGTGTAGACAAACAGTTCTTGGAGACAATTAATTGTCATTTCTTGTCGGAGTGCAGTGCGTGTCCGTCATTATCGGACACTGTACTACAGGTGCACATGGATGGCGGCTGAACACGAATCTACAAATGTCCACCCATAGCAACGAAAATAAGAGAAAACAGTACCTTGTAGAGCTGGGGACTTAAATAGATCGGAACTGAAAACTTCCTACACGCCTGATTTGAGCAAGTTCTCACATCCCCCACTAAGGGGGAAATGGTGCGGTCATTCGTGGTCTAAGTGAGCCAGAGCACCCATATACCTACTTACCCGAGAAAAAACAAGTGATTCTAGGTTATACTACTTCTTCCACTGACGTCGTGATCGACTTGAGCCCGCCATCAGTTCTGTGGGTCTGACTGCTGTGGAGTCGAAGACACGGGGGATGGTCCTGCTCCTGGGGAATGAGAGAGATGAGAGCATGGTGAGATGCCAGAAATGATCTCCTCGTGGCCCCTGGGCAACATTTATGGCAACCATCTAGAGGTGAACTAATGAATGCTGCTGCCTCTGTGATGTTTAAATCGGGTCCCGGGCCTCAAGATTCCGGGGTTTCGCGAGGGATTTCTTCTCCGCCGTGTACAAAACCAATAGTTCAGAGAAAACCGCATGTATGTGAAACCCAAAAGTTCTAGACCGACATAATCGTACTACAAGCTGAACCCTAAAAAAAACAGACATTGGCTCTATATCTGTCAACAATTCGAGTGAAATGTTGTCTCGTATACGCCCCCATGACCGAATACAAAACCCTTTGAATTTTCTGCTGCATATTTGGGTTAAATTTTCCCTCACAATAAACCAAGGATCAAGGTGTTACGGAGCAACCAGCAGAAAACTATTTCAAGAAGTCAGCGATACCATGGTCACCACAGCATCCTCGGAATCACATAAATGGTTCTTTAGAAACCGTTCAGACAACCACTCCAATCGTCTACTCGACATGAAAAGGAATTACACACCGACATCCATGAAAAGCTGATTGTTGCGATTCAATCATCATTCATTCGCCTGGCATGACACAAAACACACAATTCGGGGAAAACTCTCTCGCCGATTCAAAAGTCATGCCACTCACATGTGGGATGTATCGTATAAGCTGAATTCCAAAGAATCAGCCATCTCGCACACATCACAATCCAAAAATAGAACAACATCACAGGGTCGATAAGACGAGCATGCTCCATATGGTGCTTTGTAGGCTTCAAGTCTGAACAGAGGATCTCATTTTGTATCCTAATTTACCGATTCATCATTAACAGCGGGACAGGGAAATCGATTCTTTCCCTAATTGAACCTCGAGCACACATCACCTGGAAGTGGCTACGAGAATGCTGCGCTGTCTCCCCAGCAGTGAATGAACGGACAACGGAATACCAGCAACTGACCACGATTCTGTTTAAAAATATTCCACTTTAACGACCACAAGGACGACAATGATGTGGAGAGGAAACGGAGACGTTGTGATGAGACTGAGAGATGAAATGAAATGAAATGATTTCCGTTCCTTCATTCTCCTAATTCATATTTGCCTCCTCCCCTTCCGGTGGAGCATAAAAACTAAATTGAAAAGGAAAATACCGAAAGAGGAAGAGACAACAAAACGAAAAACCCAAATCACGGTCACAATTGAGGTATTTTTTCGTGTTGTTTTCCTTCGCGGTGAGTGGGTACTTGGGCAAGCGATAGAAAAGGACACTCCTGCGGGAGGGTTGCTTAGATGGTCGATGAAACCAATTTAGTCCCATTTTTCTGTCGACTTGGCTACGACGACAGTGAGAACATTCACGAATTGATATGGTTGCGAAGGTGACTGGCTTAGTTTTGAACCTTCCACTTTCGGGGAATGTACTTCACCGAGTCCGGATCCTTTGTTGTCCTGCAAAGAAGGAATTGTTGCTGTTGTTCTTTTGTCTGAGATAGACAATCAGGGTTAAACAAACATGTATTTAATTTCTTTCGGTTTCTTGTTTATGGTCTCTGGTTGATTTGCAGACAATGTTTGAAGTGTCGAATTTTTGTCGTATTAGGTTCCACAACAGAATTCCAACGACACGGGGATAAGAACAGAACTTGAGAAAAGTGATTCGACAAGAAAAATTGAAACGAGCACGTGTAATCTGTGAGACGGTAGTCATCCTTTGTCAAGAAAGTAAATTTCTGCGAAATGAGAAAGTACCCTCAAAAGCGTTAGGCTATACGTAATCTTGTTATATTCAACGAGCACTGTCAACGGAAAAGTGAACGTCATCCAGTCAATGGGGAATACATGGAAGATTAGGTTAGGTTAGAGTAGCTGTCGAAAACTAAATTGGGTCCGCTATGTGGGCTAGGGCAATTGCCAGCCATTCATACTATTGACTACTAGCGAACCGCCCCATTTTCGTACGGGTGCAATGCGGATTCTAATGTGATGTCAGTGTCAGCACTACATGATGTCAATGTATCAGTGCAAAAGTGAAGCACACCCGCCCAAAACGAAATTATACTGATCGTCACTAGAGAGCTCTGAGGATCTCAAAAATTGTTATTTTGGTAATTCGAGGGTTACGCCGCTTTGGCACTGATAGCCTCATTTAATGCTTACATCAGTTTTTGTCACGAGACAATTCAACCAACATTGTAGACTCTGTGCGACTCGTGAACACCGGGTTGGTGATTGTGTTTCTGGATCTGAGGTAAAATAGATCTAAAGAAATTTGTGATCTTCGGGCCGATGTGGTAGCAAGATCAGAGGAAAATGATGTACTCGCCGGAATGGGGTGACAAACACGGCAGTGCGCGAGGACCTCAACGCTGAGTAGCTGCTTCTTCGAACGGAAAGGGCTATGCTTCGGTGGTTTGGTCACGTGGCACGAATGTCCCCTTCATCACAACTTCCGAGGCGGGCGTTGAATGCGATTCCATCAGGTAGGCGACCGCTTGGCAGACCCAGGACGAGATTGTTGGACCAAGTACAAAAACTCGCCTGGTTACGCTTGGGCACTACTCCTGATGAGTTAGAGTCAATGGCAGGGGATCAAGTTGCCTGGAGATCTCGCGTGCGTGCTTTACACCCGCTACCACTTTAGCTGATCATGCGGGTCAAAAGATGATGATGAGCATACAACATCCGCTCTCTAACTTGCGTTCTCTTGAATAGTTTGGCTTTCGGATTGAAACCTAGAACATCTTCTTTATTTCTGCCCGGCTTTGGCGGCTAGATATAGTATTCTAGCTTAACCATTCTTTAAATCCTTAGACGATGTGCCATCGGGAAACCACAACATCTTATACATTTCGCAAAAACTCCTCTCTTCTGCTTAAACAAAGCTACAGTGAACTACAACCAGGTTTTCTCTGTTTAGTGGTAGCACTGTGGACCAACAGGTCTATGCGAGGGTGAGCCGCCACCCCTTAATCTTACCTAACCTACGAGTTCGAATCACCTATAAGCAGAAAGTGTAGTGGTTCGGGTGAATTAAGAATTTCTTCTAATTTTACTTTAAATGGCTTTCGGTTCGTCCCTGAATTTCAATGCCAAGCAAGGTTCACAAAATACTATCGTAGTCCCTTTTGAATTTTGGTGTGGAATCGAAGAATCGTATTTAATTGCAGAATTCACTTTATTTTCCCATGAATTAATTGCTCTCTTGGACCTGTGGCATGTTTGTCAGTTTTGTTCGGTGTGACTAGGTCTCTGCAACCTACGTTATCGCACCTCTTCCGGGTCATGGTTCACTGTCGAGAAAAGACTTCTCACAGTTAGCATTTCGGACTCGACATAAAGCAAAAGATTCTCAAGAAAGACACAAAAGCACAACACGAGTAGTTGTTGTGGAACCGGGGCCTAGGTCCACAAAGTGCTCTAGCGCCACCGCAATCGACTATTTAGATCTAAAGTCAATCCAAAAGGCAAGGTTGCAGTAGTCGAATACCAACATTTAGTACACACCATATAAAATTCCTCATCAATTTGGTTAAATCAACGATTTGGCACGACACCAAAATTACCTCATTAAACGACACATAGGCACATTTCATGCATAGCTACTCCGAAATGGAAAATTAATTTGCGACTCAAAGTCAGACTACGTCATTAATCTTCTGCCAATATCCCTCATGACTTAATATAATCTCCTGCATTTTCCCTCTTCGATTCCATCTGTCCATGCAGTCAATTAATTTTAAACGAAATAACAGTGAGACTTATCATTTTGTTTCCTCGAACAGCTAAAATGGGAACGATGGATCTAATGGATCTACCCGATAACGAAGTGGATTGAGACTAGCTGTCACTGTATTATAACGTATTTAAGTGAAAGCCAACAGATTTTGGAACAGCGCATCTTAATCGTATTGAAGGTTGAGGTTGTCTACAAAGTAAACGCCAAGTTTTCGTTCTGCAAAATAATTTTCAAAAATTTCAACCGGCATTCTGTTCTCAATATCCTACGTTAGAGACGGAATCAACATTCTACTTGACTGGAAATTTTTGCCCCACACTCTGCTAAGTGACTTTGCCTTGAAACGCCTCACTGTCAAAGATAAATAATTTTTTTGTACATACTTCCGATGGCAGTAAAAGGTGGACGATTTTGGTGTAGAGTTGAGAATGAGTTCAGGGGAATTGAATTGACGTACAAACTGAAATGTCCTCGCATTGTGTGCAAAAATTGGCCGCTCTGGGAGATAGTCATGCTCTTGGTCAATGCCACAAACGAATCAGTTTAATGCCCAACAGCTGAAATCTTGCCACTTGGTATCTAGGTGTACACCCAAGCGAAGGAAGGATTTTTGTGTTTTAGGGATGGGTGTAAAATTTTGTCAAATTCTCTTTGACAAATCATCATCATAGGAAAACTTCCACCTCAATGGAGTTGGGTCGTTGCGCACCTGTATTGCTCCTGGACCTACACTTCGCGGTAAAAGCTGGCCCAGGGTAGCGGAAGTTTATTTTCTTCGGTTTGTATAAAGTTGTGTGTCGGTTGAGAGTAATTATCGTAAATGTTGTCGTCCCACATTCACCAGAAGAGAACCCTGACTGACGCCATCAACGATCGACGCGACTGCGAAAGAGGGTTGAAATTCATAAGGATACGACTGGCGCCGTCTGGAAAACTGATTCGTATGTAGTGAAATTATTCTTAGAAGCCAGTAATGTTCAACTGGCGCCGTTCATCTTTGTGTTCCTGTGGGTTGCGGTCTGTTTTGCGATATAGAAGCGGGATCCTGATTGGTCGACAGTATAACTCAGATAGGGATCTGGCTTCTATATCGCTGTACATAAATTGGATACGAACGCGGAGAGGAGTTAAAATCCAGGTATTGGTTATCAAATGCCCCAACAACCACTGCACAAGGAACACCCTGAAGCACCACACAAGAGTCCGGATAAACATCAACAACGAATCTGTGCGACCATAGACCGTACCGAGGCGTTACTTTCACTAGACATTTCTCCTTTGGAAAGAACATCACCAACATGTCATGTGGAAACCTAACGCACTTTCCTCTAAGATAAAGAAGGTCCTTTACCTTTGATATACGCCTGTCCAGTATGGTTCCACTTAACACCCTTTCAAATGGAGAAACTCCGACTCTTCGAACTCAGATGCTTCAGGACCCTCACTAACCTCCATCGTCAACAGGATTCCTTCAAGTACGTAAGAACACCCTTTATAGCAGACCAAATCGACAGACGCATCTTCTAGCTCACCGTCAACTTCTGCAAGAACCTCCATAACATCCCAAATATCCTCATAGCAGAACTGTCTGCAATACAATCAGACCCCAGCCACATCTTCCTCACTACAAGCCACATCCGAAGCCTGTACGAGATGGGCAGAATTGCAGATGACCGGAATAATATCACATGCCACAACGCAAACGGATAGCGGCACATTTAAGTTTGACAACATCCAGTACCGGGAGAGAGAGCTAAGCTTCTAGCCGTCCAACCAAATGACGTTGTTTTTAATTGTTTATACATAGGTTGAGTTAGTATACGTTATCTTTAAGTGAGTATAAGTTATTTTTTAAGTTAAGTCTGGTATGAAATAAAACAAACAAGCCGGTTTTATGATCCTTTTCCTGAAACTCCAAGCCGGTGCCGGTGGGGAATAACCAAAATTAGAAATGACCTAACGACGATGGCATAGATTCCGAGGACTTAAATGTTCGTTGCATATCTGTCTCATCTGGAGTCCCATGCCAATGACAACCAACACTAGAAAAGATGGATTTGAAGTGGGGAAAGTGGACACATACTCAGTCGGGAGTCCAATATTCTCCATAAAAATAGAATCTGTTGGACTGGCCGATATTGAACCAGATTTTATAAAGGTGTTACTTTCAATTATGCTTCCTTACATCATCCACAGTTTTAATACGGTAATCATGACTTCGACATATCCTGAACTTTGGCAAAGATTATCCCGGTTCCCAAGAAAACAAACCCCTTGACTGAGTTTCGACCAATTGCGATTTTCCCGTTCTTGTCGAAACTACTAGAATCGATTGTCTGTTGAGTGATCAAAGAACACATTTAAGGACCTATGCAATCGGAATTCCGAAAAGGACGCAGCTGTGATAGAACCTTGCTTAAAGACAAAGATAAACCAACCATACTAGCTTTACTGGACTTTACTGAAAGCATTTGGCAGTGTTAACCTAAATGTGTGTTATCTTACAAATCGTGTTCAAGCTGCTTTACCAAAACTGTCGTGTTTTGGTGATGTTCACATCGGACTGTAGCCAGGGTTCATCAAATGTTCTCAATGTTCATTAATGATCCTCCTAAAGTATTCACCCTGATTGCGAAAGTCGTTAAACTGCTTGTGTCGAAACGCCTCTGTAATGTCGGCATTACGATTGTCGGTAAAGTAGTCGTTTTACGCCATAAAACGAAATTGACCAATCAGAGAACGGTTTTTAAGTTGTTTCGTGAGTAACCGTAAAAATTTCATGAATAACTGTCAAAAAGCCTCTGGAATTCGTCGATGGGCTAGGTGAAGTTGGGCATCTCTATAGGACTTCATTTCCGCTGCAGAGATAGGTCCACATCCTTAACGTCAAAAGGTGCTCAGTCTGAGTCTCGTTTCTATGATCATGACAGCGACATCGATGATTTTTGCCCTTTTCCGTGTTTTTACCAAGAAGCCAAACATTCACCCGTGAACTTGACTTCAATTGTCTTGTATGTATGTCATTAGATAGCAGGCTTGATCCCTGTTCCATCGCCACATTCTGAAAACGTCTTCTTAGGGCGCGCCCGGAGTGTACCTGGGACCGACCCGATCTCTCGCCAGCTGTGTCCAGTTTCGCACACCAAGCCGCCTGAGGTCCCCCTTGACTCGTCTCAATTGTCTTGTATGTATGTCATTAGATAGCAGGCTTGATCCCTGTTCCATCGCCACATTCTGAAAACGTCTTCTTAGGGCGCGCCCGGAGTGTACCTGGGACCGACCCGATCTCTCGCCAGCTGTGTCCAGTTTCGCACACCAAGCCGCCTGAGGTCCCCCTTGACTCGTCTCAATTGTCTTGTATGTATGTCATTAGATAGCAGGCTTGATCCCTGTTCCATCGCCACATTCTGAAAACGTCTTCTCAGGGCGCGCCCAGAGTGGACCTGGGACCGGCCTGATCTCTCGCCAGCTGCGTCCAGTTTCGCACACCAAGCCGCCTGAGGTCCCCTTCGACTCGTCTGCGCCACCTTGTACGTGGGCGTCCTCTGTTGCATTGCTTTAAACAGAAGACATCAATCTCTTATCTCTCCATTGTCTGAACTTCAGCTGGTAGTCGGAAACCCACAAATCCCAAATGCATTTCAAATAAAGTATAAGTCGATTTAATTTCAGAAAGTGCATTCACTTGGAAATTATTGCATTTTTTTTTTCTTATATAATTTGCGCACGCACGAGGTGTTGTTAGTACCCTTAAGTGTCCGGGTTCAAGACACAGCACGGGCCGAAGGTGTAGAGGGAGAAAGGGAGAGGAGGTACCTGTGCACATTGGTTTTAAATATCTGCGGATTGTATTCTGCGGGAAATATTGGGCTGGGAAGAGCATTCCATACTCGTGTCGCGCGGGTTCATTAGCCGTCGTAGAGTCTCTAAATTTAACTGTGCGTCCGAGAGTAGGCTTAAGGGTAAACTGATGAGCATTCCTGGCGAGACGGGTATTGCGGGTGAATTCAGGGAGAGGAGGAATGCAGTTGGCAAGCTCACTTGAGCATCCTTTGTTAAAATAGCGATAAAATACGGATAGAGACGAGACGGTACGTCGATGTTCGAGCGAGTCAAGTGACTCTGCAATATTGTTGTCTCCTATAAGTTTTATCGCTCGCTTTTGTATTCTATCTAATAGGTGCAGGGTGGTTTTGGGGGCACCAGACCAGATATGAGCGTTGTACTTAAGTTTGGGGCGTATATACGCCTTATAAATGAAAGCCAAATCAGAAGGGATGAAGTATTTCTTGCATCGATTGAGGAAACCTAAACATTTCGCAGCATTTATGGCGACCTCAAATATGTGATCGTTCCAACTAAGTGTTCTGTTGATACACATACCAAGGATGGAAAGCTTTCCGGTTTCATCCACACAGGTGCCATTCATGGATAATGGCTGATTAAAAAGGCTTCGATTGGGTGACAGCAGGCAGCATTGAGATTTTGAAGCACTGAATTCCACTTGGTTGTTTTTTCCCCAATTGAGTATGCTGTCGGGATCGGAATTCAATGTGCTTATCATACGCTGCCGTTCCGATTCTACGGCCGAACGGAGGGGCTTGAGTCATGGAACGAATATGGAAATCTGAGGGTGCTGTCATCAGTGAAGGAATGGATTGGATTAGAAGTAGCAGACAAGAGGTCATTTATAAAAATGAGAAAGAGTGTCGGAGACAGAACAGAGCCTTGGGGAACTTCAGCATTTATTGGATGGATATCAGACTTGAACCCATCCAAAACAACTTGAATTGAACGGTTCGAAAGGTAATTTATAATCAATTGAAGAAGAGATTCATCGACACCATAGGCACGCATTTTCGACAAGAGAGCTTGATGCCAAACTCTGTCAAATGCAACGATCTTGTTTTCAAGTGTGCAATGATTGCGTCCACTTTTCGGTGAGATAAGCTATCAGATCACCAGTGGACCTGTTGCTGAGAAAACCATACTGCCGGTCATTAAGAAGCTTCCGCGATTCGAGATATTTCATAAGCTGACGATTTATCAGCGTTTCCATGACCTTAGAAAGAAGGGACGTAAGTGCTATGGGTCGGTATGAGGTGGGTGACGAAGATTCGCCCTTTTTAGGGAGGAGTCGGATAGGACATCAAATTCGTTAAAAGTTCAATTGCTATCCATGTTTGGACTTCTATAAATAAAGCAGCAGTGGATTAAATGCTTACGGACATGGAGTTTTAACCAAAGAAAATTAAATTGGAACAGAGGCCGTATTGAGGTTGAAGTTTGTAAGCTATATCACTACGCACGTAGAGGGCGAGACCGCGGTGTAAAAAGAAAAGCGGCACCAAGCTATATTCAGGCCGGCTTAAATCCGATAAATCGGTATTCTCATCGGTTTCACTCAGCGCCAAGACAGTTGGTTTATAGAGGGATAGGTGGAGATACACAGCGAAGAGATTCACTCTAAGCCCACGCACGTTGCTCACGTCAACCCTAAAACTTCCCATAGAATACTAAACGGAGATATTAGAAAAAAAAACCAACTCCGACTGCGAGTGGTAAAGCAGAGATGAGAAGTGTAATTTTATAGATTAGCTTCCCAACAACAAAAATCGATGTAGATGTTATGCCCGTACATCGATTGGAGTTGGTCCACCAACAAATTACACCTCTAAAATCCGCTACGTCAGATGCTACGCACTCTCAGTCATGCCTCAACCCGCCTGATAAAATCAACCGGGAGTTGCGACCGAGAATGCGCAGCAGTGACTTATGAAGGAGGGGGACGAGAGGTAGCGGACCGGTCGCACTCGACACCGAAACACTTCACTGCACTGCACTATGCATTGTTTTTTCCCTTGTGGGGCACTCGCGACTTTGTTTTGGTGGCGGGGCCGCGGGGCTTACGTTTTGATCGCGTATTGCACCGACGGGGACAAGTGCACGCGTCGGAGGATGGCACATTACTCGTACATATCTTTGAGATAACGGTAATGAGTCATGGTTCGCTCAGCGCGTTTGTAATAAGACACCCCAACAGCCACTCAACACAATTGTATGGCCGCCAGAAGGTTTGGGCATGAAAATCTTAAAGTCCCTAGAAAATATTGCCATCAAAGGCAACTCATAGATTGAAAAGACCTCTATTGTGCTCGCAGATTTTGTGGTCTCTCTCCATTAGAAGGTGACATTGCCATCTGCTCAATCGTCACCAAAGAGAATTGACCTTGACATTGCGCCAATCCCGCCGCATCAACCACAAAGTTCATCATTAAAGTGCCGTCCGAGCCAGCGGCTGTAAAGCCACCATCACCACGACGAGATGGCAAATCACGTGAAGATGGGATACGAACGATTCAGACTGTCTCGTTTCCAGATCGTTTTATTATCTCACAAATGCAATAGGATATCGCAATTAGCTAATGACTGACTTCTATGGGATAAGCAATGTGTATCCCATCCCCGCCGCACGGGAGATGGCAACCAAGCTGACGCTGGGTGGCGATAAATAGATTTGGAGCTCAGTCGTGAATCGTGATGCTCATTACTCTCACTCCGTGAGTGTATAAGAAGGATGGATGTTCGTTGGCGCCAAGGGTCTGTCTGACGAAGGTGGCAGTAAATCAATGATGTCCAACGAGTTGATTTCTTTGTGATATAAAGTTATTTCCTGAAGAAGGCAAGAAGTATACATTTGAAGGCACGAATAAAGGGGGACTCTTGGCTTTTAGAACAGACTAGAATCGTATGATGAAGCTATTAAACCAAAGAGTAGTTTGTCGTTCTAATTTGAATATAGACCACCTTGGGCACAGGCACTTGGGCACCTCGTTGCTCTTGGTTGCTTGGCGCTCGGAGTTAAGTGCATCGCAGAGTAAGTTTGTACAAGCAGTAGGGTTTATTTGAATCATTTCCATTTCCACATCGACATTTGATGCTCGACCATCGTTTTTAATAAAAAGGCGAATTTTAGGGATATCTTATCTCTTTTAGGCGAAGTGAACGGCGGTAATTGAATGAAAAGTAAAAAATGTATTTCAATGTGATCGACGAAAAATTCATGTGATTATGTGCAGAGTTGGTGGAAGAAAAAGAACAAGAAGAAAGCAAGAAAGGAAAAAGGGAATACAGTACACCAAAACCTCGCATTGCGTCGTTAATTGGGAGCAGAAGAACACGACGCAAATCGTTCTCAAATTTAGATGCTGAATGTGACCATTTTGAAGTCAGTACGATATACGTTTCGAAAGTTACGTGCACTTTTTAAACGACAATCAAATTCTCAAACTAAGGGTGGTTGCATCAATCCGGAATAAAACTATTACAAGTTGGGTAGTCATGGTATCAACCACCCTCCAGTGTGTTGTAACTTCCATTTACACACATTTTTTTCATATTTCACGTTGGTGCAAACCCTTTGCAAACGAACATACACGAAAAATTGACTGGGTCACCAAACGAAAAGGAAACAATAAACATTTTCCCACTTTGTCACACCCAATCCATCCATGCATGTACACAAACACAGCTATGAATGTGGATACACATTTACCTAAATTAAATTTATTTTTCTACCGGGATGGTTTTTCAACAAAATCATTAAATTTTGCTTTGACTATCAAACTTCCGAACGGATTGGCCGATTAAGATATAATTTGAGAGTTGGGCCCTATTGCACCAACCACTTGATTAATTTCTGTTGCACCAAAAATAGATTTGGAAAGAATTTAATTGAGTACTGAAAAGTGAATAGTACTCAATTTTGCAAATTAGCGTTGCGTCAATTGAAAAATTATAACTTTCGTAAAATAACGCCTTCCTTCACTTTCTGTTGCACACAATTATTTTGCCTGTCAATTATCATTAAATATTTCGATAATTTAAGCGGAAATAAGTTAAGAAAAAATTCTCTTTACAAATTGATATTCAAAGTCGACGGTCGTGTTTTTTGGTGAAGAAATAAATTTAAAAAATTAAAAATTAAGTTTTATCGGCCCTTAAAACTTTGATTTTGAATAAAACACATATTATTTAGGAAATTAGGAAATTATTGTCATTTCTTTTTATTGTGATAATATTGGAATGGTTCAATTATGTATGGAACAAAATATCGGGCAAATGGCCGCCGAAACCTCGGCGGCACACCTCCATCCGATGGTCCAAATTGTCGATGACGCCGAAGCACAATTGAGGTTCTATGCCGTTAATGTGCCGAATTATCTCATCCTTTAGCTCTGGCTTATCGACGTACACCCTTTCTTTCAAATAACCCCAAAGAAAAAAATCCAACGGTGTCGAATCCCATGATCTTGGCGGCCAATTTACATCGCCACCACGTGAGATAACACGGCCATTGAATTTGTCGCGCAAAAGAGCCATTGTTTCGTTAGCTGTGTGGCAAGTGGCACCGTCCTGGTGAAACCACATATCGTCCAAATGCATATCTTCCAATTCGGGCCATGAAAAGTTCGTTATCATTTCACGATAGCGAACACCATTCACAGTAACTGCCTGACCGGCCTCATTTTGGAAAAAATACGGCCCGATGATGCCGCCAGCCCATAAACCGCCCAAACAGTCACTCTTTGCAGGTGCATTGGTTTTTCGACAATCACTCTTGGATTATCATTCGCCCAAATGCGGCAATTCTGCTTATTGACGAATCCACTAAGGGTATAAATGTGCCTCATCACTCAAGATGATTTTCTTCGAAAATTGATCATCCACTGTTGCCATTTCTTGCAACCATTCTGACCATTGACGACGCTTGAAATGGTCAAGAGGCTTTAATTCTTGAGTCAATTGCACCTTGTAAGCGTGTAAATGCAAGTCTTTATGCATAATGTTCATCAACGACGAGCGTGAGAGGTGCAATTGTTGGGCACGACATCGAGGTGGACGGCTCTTCAGCCACACTATCGCGAACAGCAGCAATATTTTCTGCTTTACGAGCTGTACGAGCAAGCACTGGTGTTTTCACATCTCCTACAGATCCGGTTTGCTCAAATTTTTGAACGATTTTTCAGATTGTACGCATATTTGGACGATTAAATTGACCGAAAATCGCGAAGTGCACGATATGCACTTTGATTTGAACGCCCATTTTCATAATAAGCCTGAATAACTTTAACGCGTTGCTCGATTGTGGATCTTTCCATGGTTCAAATTGAGTTAGTCTGAAATTGAGAAATGTCAATTGAAATGCAGAAAAAAACTTGACGTTTCGGTGTGGTTCGCATTCAACATCGGCCCTTAAAATTAACCTTTATAATTAATAATGGTAACTCAAAATGTTACGTTTTGAGAGGTTATTCGAAGAAAATTCCGAAGAATCAGATACTGAATCGCGAGTATTAATTTCAACTTAAGTTCAGTGAACATAATCGAAAACTTTCGTTTATCGTGTCCACAAGTTGAGTATGTCCTTTTGCAAATTGGAAGAGAGTTGCAGCATAGCAGGAGACGAACTCCCTTGCATCAGCTTGACAACCCTTCACTGGCTCGGAGATAGAACACGATATCATGGAATCCACAAGTCAAGTAGTATGTAGAGTTATTCACCGGCTGGCAACCGCAGTTTTAAATATAAAATGATGCACGATACAAGTCGATGGCCAGAAAACAGTCATAGCATTGCAACTGAGTTTTTCAACCAAGGCGGCTTTTCTCAAGTAGCAGGATGTGTCGATGGAACTACGGTAGAAATAGATGCGCCAACGTTTAACGAAGAACATTACGTCAATCGCCATGGTAAACCTGCAATCAATGTAATGATGGTTTGTGGTCCCTATCGAAGAGGGAGTGTTCATGATTCTAGAGTACTTCGAAACTCTAGAGTTTTTGCGTATTTTGAAACCGAATATATGTAGAAAAGCTTTGTTTTCATTTTTTTAATTTCTCATTTGTAATGGGTCGTCGACCGCCAGCTGCGCTCGATGTAGAATTATTATGTAACCTGAGATGTCATTCGCTCGTTTGTCGACCCAGGCGATCGCAGATTTGTTTACCCTTATCGTGCATCATCGTTTGAGTCACCGAGAGTACTCGTATGTTTACATTTGTCGCTAATGGAATTCGAGTTGGCCTAAAACTCGATGCGATTTGCTCAGTGTTGTCTTAGGATACAATGACTCCACTGGGGGCGGCATTAATCGTTGTTGGGGTAGGCGGCGGATGGCTGATATTTACTGCGGCGATCAAGTTGTGGACGTGGTATAAGCTATTGAGGTCGACGGGACTGTGGAATTGGCTGGACTATGGCCTACTAAGCTCGTTGGCCGAGTACACTCGCAGAAAGACAACAGCAATTGTTTTCACCTTGTCCTGGTGATCTTCTATGAAGAAGTGGTTATTATTAGCGCGGGCCTATCTGGGTCGCCGTGGGAAATCTAACCAGCCGAATGTTGGTAGTTTAGATCTTACCTCTAGAAAATTGTATTCACCTCCGATATCATAGCCGGCTTGTTAACTCTAACATTCGAAATATGCACGATTCCAGCCAAGCCATGCTTTGTACCTACCGACTGTTCAAGGGTTTGCTTAATTTGCGACTTATGTGACCTGACTTCTACTTTATGCGGCCTGCATTGTATTTCTTATTCCAAGTGATAGCTTATTAAAAAGCTTGACTTAGACAGAAGATTTTCACTATCGACAGATCACTGCTTGTAAACTTAAACACTGAAAACACGTCCATAGGAACTGGGTTATGGTCTCGGGCAGCGAGACATTGGATGACCAGATCCTCAAAAATCAAAAGTCTTTGACACCATTCTAACTGAGGCAGCTTTCATAAAATCCCATCTACTCGTCGAGTTTGGTAATGCCTCTAGATCATTCCGCCTCAATACTGGCACTGATGGCAACACCTTGTCTTGCACTGTACGAGTAATGCGGCATTAGTATGGTCCTTGGGCATCTACTCAGCCTTCACTCCCACCTGAACCTAACCCTACTTAGAGGCACGAACTTCCTCGGGTCAATCAAATTGAGTACAGGTTGGCATGGAAGGGAATTCAGCTAGCTCGCAGTTTTGTCAAAAAAGTGCTCTTCTAGCTCGAAAAATAATTTGGGACTTGTTCAAAGCTCTAAATTAAGAACCATTCAGTTTTGCAATAGGGCCCTGGACCAATCACATGATGTGTCACAGCATAGGCTACTCTATTTTCTTGGTTCTTGGTCCCTCCACGTTGTGTAATGTTGTCACTCCAGACAAATCAAAAAATCGTATTTTTTCTTCCGTTTCACTGCAGCATTTATTGATAATTCTAACACAGTCAACAAATTGTATAAAAAGTAGGGATGTGAATGAGGAATTGGGATAGGCATCAATGACACACGAAAATGTAAATTCCCTCTGAGTTTGTAAGCTCCCTTATTACTATTATTGTTGTTGTTAAGGGTAAATTGCATAGCGACCTTTAGATCCATTGTGTCCCCTATTCATACCGTTGCTTTGTTAAGAGCTCCCCACTCATGAGCTCTTTTCAGAGCTGTATTGAGGGTTATCTGCTGCTGTTACGCGGAGGTGGTTTATTAACCCGATCCCATTGGTTATTTTCGAGTAACAACCCTCCATTACATTCGAAGAAAAGCACTTGCGCCATCGCAAGATCGATTTTATGGCAAAAATTACTGGTAAAAATATGCTTGGGATATTTTTCAAACAGACAAAAGTGCGGAAGCTCTCTCGAAAGCTGATAGATCTGTATTGAAGGTTTCTGCTCCTGTTACGCGAAGGTGAAATAGACTTGTCCTAGAGTATTCTCCCTAAGCCAGTTTCCTTTTATGAATCTGAGAATGAGAGCTGGTTCAAGTGACTTCAATCCTTCCTCTGATTTTAGGTGCTTGCCTAAATACCCTTGCCTTTTGTGGGCAAGTGCGTCACAAAATCACAGTATATGTTCTGGAATTTGATTAGATTCTCTGCAGAATCTAAAGCTCCCTTGATCCGAACGGAATTCCATGCCAATGATGGAATTAAAAATCAGATCACCGATCATGCTGCTGCGCAACCTAGATCCAGCGAAATGTTGCACTGGATCTCGACTAATTGTTAAATCTCTAAAATCTCATCTCTTGCATCTCTCATCTCTCTCATCAACCATACTTCGGCTGGTGAAACCGTGTTCATCCTAAACGTTTACAGTTTCCCATTTGATTAGCGTTCGCCCCAACCATTACTAAGTCGCAAGGACAGTCCGTCATGGTAAATGGACTGGACTTGACAAACGAACCAACTGTACGTTACAATGTCGAGGCGTTGCAAAGGATCCAGGGCATTGTCGCTGATGATGTTTCAGAAACAAGAAATGTGGTCTACGGTCAAGTCTTATAGTAAAAAAAATTTTAAAAAGTTAAATTTTCTTGGCGATTAATTATTTTAAACACATTTCTGACGGATATTTTGAAAACCTATTTGGTCTATTACTTAAATGTGCGGTCTGCTAAGAGATGGCGTAACTTGTATTATTCCATTGGAGCATGCGTTGGAAAGCTACTTATATTGTACGTCACTTCAATATAAGTCATTCATTTGAAGCGTAAACAACAATAATTTTTTTTCACTCAAATATGTCGAACTTTGTGGCTGAAAAAGTGTTTTTGCGGGGAGTTCTTCTTCATTACTTTAATATGAAGAAAACTGCTGCCGAAAGTCATCGTATTTTGGTGGAAGTTTATGGTGAACGTGCGCTAGCTGAGCGAACGTGCTAAAAGTGGTGCTTTTGGCTTCGCCAACCACCCAAATCAACGCCAAAGCCCATGGAGCGAAGGTAATGCTCTGTATTCGGTGGGATCGGATAAGTGTCCTGTATTATGAGCTGCTAAAACCGGGTGAAACCATAAATGGACAACGCTACCGAACACAATTAATCCGTTTGAAGAGAGCAGTAGCCGAAAAACGCCCGGAATATGCGACCAGACACGACGCAATAATTTTCCATCATGACAACGCTCGTCCCCACGTTGCTATTCCGGTTAAGAACTATTTGGAAAACAGTGGATGGGAAGTTTTACCCCACCCGCCTTATAGTCCAGACCTTGACCCTTCTGACTACCATTTGTTCCGGTCGATGTAGAACGCCCTCACTGAAATAGGGTTCACATCAGAGCAGAATATCAAAAATTGACTTGATTCATTCTTGGCTGCCAAGCCGGCGCAGTTCTTTTAGGATGGGATCCACAAATTGCCAGAAAGATGGGAAAAAGTCGAAGCTTCAGATGGGCAATACTTTGAAAAATGCTATTGTACATGTTTTTCTTAAATAAAAGTTAAAATTTTGAAAAAAAACGAATTAAGTTATAGACCCAAAATGTCAACATTCTACCATCATCGATTTTAATAAGCAAAAAAAGCAACAATCTTAATGAGTCCTTTAATATTTTGGTTTTCATCGTAAAAATAAACACAGGGAGATTCAAAAGCAACAAATGCTGGACATATTGGCGCCTTACTTACTTATCAGGCCGGCGACCCATGGATGGTCATAGCCTGACCAATAGCTGCCTTCCATAGCTGACGATCCTGGGCACATCAATACCAAACTGTCTTCCATCTGCGATTAATTGGTCCATATACCGGAGATGGCATCGGTCGGGTCGGAGCTATTCGCTGGCTTATCGGGATTGAAGTGTGATTTGACATTTGCATTCGATCTATCTGACCAAGTCTTGATAAAATCACATGTCGACCACGTTCTGCTGCTGCATATTTGTTCTTTGTTCTCTTGAAAAAATACAAGCCAATGATTCCGCCGAACCACAAGCCGCACGAAACAGTGCATTTTCCGGGTGCATTCGCAGCTCTTGCGCTGTCTGGTTGTGCATTGAACCAAATACGACAGTTTTTTGGTTTATTCACATTCCCATGGGATTTTCGGAGCGAATTTTACTCCAGCCACATTCTTCACAGATCACAAAATTTTGATAACAATGTTCCATAATTTGTAAACCTTGTTCGGGTGTAAGTCTATCCACGATGAACTGGCTACGCTAAGTGAGCATGTTTCGCTTTAGCCCCTTTTACGTAATCTGTCAAAAGTAGAACACAGAAAAACCAAGCAGTAAAAAAACACTCATTAAATTTGCGTGTGGTTGCGCTAATCTTGTGCTCACTAGCGATGTGATGACGCCTTTTTGCTGTGCCCAAAGTAAACTAAATACGTTCGTTTCTGCCAGACCCACACCTCAGTCTGCTTGAGCTCACATGTGACATAAATCTCCCTTGATTTCATACCTTTCACGAATGATATCTTCTTGCTGGATGCGTCATAAGTCTGGAAAAACACATTTCCCTTAATCGAAATCCTTTTCGCAAACATTCACAAGCCGAGAGCAGTATTAAATCCATTTAAAGCGACATCCTTGCGCAGGGAATCGGGAAAATTAAATTCTCCCAAATATCTGACTGAAAGGATACTTTTGAATTTCACTTCCGCAACTTCCTGCAGATAAGTCTTGTCTTGAGACTCCCTTTCTTCGTGGCAGCTGCAGGATGTTTGCGTCCTCGATATCCTCGAGTTTCACTCATCCTTCCCCGAAACCTGCACACAATTCTTAAAGCATAGAGGAAACGTAAAGACTCATTCTGGTCTCATAGGCGCTACCGGTTTTCATCCAAAATTTATCTTCAATCCTCTCGTCGTGTGGGTGAGCAGTGTGAGCGAACACTGTAATCTGAGTGTCCTTGTGGGCGGGTCGTATGCACGAGACAGAGCGTATAACAACAAATTACAGTGTCGGGGTGTTCTTGGCGAAAGTAATTCGATGCTACAGCCGAAAAGCTTTAACTGACGGTGAATTTCGTTCTGTTTAAGTTGTCATGTTGCATTTTGAGCCGAATGCTTGCCGCAAGCGTTCTGTTGGCGGGTTGCTCTCTCATTAAACGGGACGCAATTCGGTGGTGGATATAAAGGCGAAATATTCATTCCGCAAATGCGTCTCCTTGCTGGTTCATAATTTATAACTTCTGACAGGTTTTCGGCGGCAGCACCATGAGTATGTGTCGTGTAGACTTTGCGGGGCATCCCACACCCAAGAGATGAGCATGGAATTTAGGACTCTTATTTCTGCTTGTGAAGGAGGTAGACAGGTAGAGCTTGGAGTTTGAAAATACTCAATTAGGGCTGAGGCGTGACATTTTGGAGCCCGTTAACTAGTGTAGGGTGTCGTGCTTCTCGACTTCGAGCGAAGAGTTAATTATTTTGGAATGATATGGAACTGTAGATGTTCTATGGAATAATGTACGAGTAGGACATCATTTCAGAATTTTGAAAAATATTGACTTAAACTTTTTTTGTTTTCATTTTTTATCAGCAATTTGACTTTTCAATTATTGACAGCAGAAACGGAGTTTTATAGAGATGCGAAACTTCAAAGCTGATTGACCACTAGTCCACTAGTCCATGATCGTGGGGAACATCAGAAAACAAAAACACTTTTTTTCGTTGTGTATGAACCTAGAATGTAAAGCAATTATCAAATAATTTGCAATTCAGATTTTCATTAGTGCTTACCAAGGTTTCTCCATGGTTACTTCTAGACTCTTGTATAGTCCTCTGTCTGCTCCCAGATCACTGACATTATACCAAGATTCGTTGACCTTGTCAAGAATATGGAGTAAAATGTGCAGAGCAAATCCGAGATGCTATTTGGATTTAAATTGGAAAAAAGTGAATCCATTGCTTCCGCAAGATGTTGTCCTTTGGAAAGACATAAAACTGTAGATTCGGATTTTCTTTGCTATAGTTTGCATTGCCATTCAGTACTGCACACTTCATTTCAGAAAAGATTTTTAGCTCTTCAGATACACAATAAATTTTTAATTTTTCGCGCCGAAATCACAACCATTTTTCACATCCGTGTATATACTCGTAGAAGTGAGAATCCGCTCGTCTCGGACTACGTCAAATTGACAGATAGGTCGCAAACATGGCGGATTTCCGTAAGCCATAATCTTGTACACCTCATTCCTTTAATGATACTACATCGGTGTATATTCAGGCACATGGTGTATACACGACACATATTTGGTGCGAGTTTGTGCGAATTTTGTGTGTGCACGTGATTTGTTCCTCCAGTCGTGCGATTGAATACATGCATAGAACTTCTTCAAGACTGTATTTTCTGGATTTTTTGATAAGGTGATTGAAGAATTCACAAGAAAAAATCGAAGAATTGACTGATGCTGGAAACAGAGGTGCAGAACTTCTCATTAGAATACACAAGATTATGTGCAGCTGAACACGGGTAAATTCTGCATGCAGAGCAGCGCTGCAGTCGGTCTCTATTTCTAATTTAGCTGCGCAGAGAACATACCACAACACAAAAAAAATATATATATTTGAATTTTGCCATCCGTCGTTAGGCATTTGTTCATCATTTCTTTTTTTTCAATTTTGTTTTATTTTTAATCCAATTACTTGCACTAAACTTTTTACTACTTTTCAGACCAATGACTGGTTTGATGTTATGAACACCAGAGCGTCATATCCAGATTCCAGAAAGCGAACTCATGGATACGGTCTACATTTAGATGTTCAAGATCCAATGTTAAATGACATGACTGAGCTCATGCTCAAAAAGAGGGTCATAGGAAAGAACAACATGTTTTTTTCGAGCACGGGTGTATTTCAGAATAAGAAATATTATATTTCAAAATTTAACAAGAACTGAAAACTTTAATCTTTCCTTCCGCAAATTGTATGTAAATAAATATCAAATCCAGTCAGCTGTCAAATCACGCAGCCTCGGCCTACGTCACATAAAAAATGGAAAAATAAAGGCGTAATCTTGTTGTCTGTCATTCCTGGTACCATTTCAATGACGTATGTATGCATTGAACGAATGAAAATATGGGTCGCACAAGCCTTGGACAAAGTAAGTGCCTACCTGCTACAAAAAAAAAGAATTTAAGATTATGATGAATGACAAGTATGCACCGAATGTGTTGGGTTCGTTTTAGGTGTCGCGGTTGCTTGTGCTGCTCTTTGTGATGTTTTGACCAGGGTGTGCAGTGCACACCTTGACGAGACGCCACTGGTATGTATACTACTTGACGTATGTCAGTGTTAATTTTGATGATTTACAAGAGGGTTGTGAACAAGTTGCGCAAATAAGAATAACTAGGACTTACCCGTTTGGTGGGTTCTTCAATCATTTAATTTTTATGCACATGCATGTGCTAGTGCATCCACGGCAAAGTTGTTGACTGCTCTCAACATGGCAAGGTGCCAGCGACAATTTCTATGAATGCACAAGCCAAGTTGATATAGAGCCTCCTCGTCGCGCATTCTGGAAAGCATTTATAGCGACCGCTTGGAGGTGAACCAATGGGGGAGGAGGCGCTACTCGTGACGCCTTCTGGAAAGCATTTATAGCAACCGCTTGGAGGTGAACCAATGTATGCAGCGGCCCCTTGTCCGGGGATTTAAGCCAGGACCCGGCATTCCAAGTTGCGAGTGGGGGTAACTCCAAGGTGCCAGCAACGATCTCTGAATATGCACAAGACAAGTTGACATAGAGCCTCCTCGTCGCGCCTTCTGGATAGCATTTATAGCAACCGCTTGGAGGTGAACCAATGTATGCAGCGGCCCCTTGTTCGGGGGTCTAAGCCAGGACCCGGTCCTATACGTTGCGAGGACCCGGTCCTATACGTTGCGAGTGGGGGTAACTTCAAGGTGCCAACAACGGTCTCTGTAAATGCACAAGACAAGTTGACATAGCGCCTCCTCGTGGCGCCTTCTGGAAAGCATTTATAGCAACCGCTTGGATGTGAACCAATGTATGCAGCGGCCCCTTGTCCAGGGGTTTAAGCCAGACCCGGCCCGGCCCTCCAGGTTCGGAAGTTGCGAGTAGGGGCAACTTCCCCACCCTGAAAGTTATGTTCAAAGATGAAGGCCAAATAGCAGCGGTATTTGAGGGATTTGGTAGGCCTTTTATCAAGTTATGTCAGAGAATGATGTGTCAAAACTCAGCATCCTTTCATTTTCTTATAAAATATAATTCGCAACATGTTATAAGAAAAAAAATGAAATTATTATGAATAAAAAAAATTACTTACACAAAAATCGCCGCAGTCCATCAACAATTAAAACTCACAATAAAAAGACTCACAAAAAAAAAGAGTGAGGATAGAGTTAGCACTACATTGATTTCAGTTACAACTTTGGGATTGATCTGAAATGGAGTCTCTAGTAGAAGGATTGGGCTAACACGCTTGGAGGAAGGGTATGCACAACAGATCTCGACTTTATAAGAAACCAGCTTATTTTCCCGAACTCCAGGCTGCTGTTGACCAAGTTAAAGTTGAAAGCACGGAAAAATCTTTTTCAACCAATATCTGCAAGAAAAACCACCAAACACTGGGGGGCAACGTCGGGGAAGACCAAAAAACCTATTTCCTAAATCTTGACAAATCTGATCATAATTTTTAGATTATTCCTTCCGTCTCTGATTTCTCCACTACCCCCAGTCTTCAGAAGAACTCACAACCGCGCCCATCTGCCTGCAACCAATGGCGGTATCAAAATCTTTTCAAACGACATGTCCCCCACACCGCAACACTCATCAATTTAGTGAAACAAGAGAAAAAAATTAAAGTGCGAAATTCTTACGACTCTTACGGGCACAGGACGTCCCCCCAAAGACGCCCTAGAATACGGTCTTGTCAGCTCACAACGTCGTATATCACTGGTCTTTGCTTAAATTTTTAATAAATCCCCGCGTTTATTTGATTATGCTGACAGATACGCTCCAATTCGGGCAACGCTTCATTTCGTTTTGCGTGAGCGCATCGCCGACAAATTTCTTTTCCGCTTGATTCTGCGTCACAGTAAATTAAAAATTTAATGGGCTATCATAAATTGTTCGCTTCGTCGTCGTGCCCCTCGGGCGGGGGAGAGATGCTGAAGACCATAATTCATGTTGCAGGGGTACACAGCATTCGTCTTGTGAATTTAGTTTTATTAAGCCTCCCAACAACCAGGAAGGACAGCTAAGATCCCTCGGTAATTAGAAAGATACGAGACTTGTGCGAACGCGGGTGCTGCGGATGGATGGGAGGCTGACCTGTCAGGCGTGCAATTAGATCACGCACTAGTCGCCCCCTGAGTGGCTGTGATTCCATATGCCCTGCAGGTGAACGTAATTGCGAAGGAATCTCACACGAACGAACCATTACTGCTCGATGTGTGTCCGCTTATGGAGCCATTAAGCGTTAATTGACTCTCCCCGGGGTCGGCAAGTGCGACTGACAGCCTCGATCCCAAACCTAATTACGTTTCATTAAATTCTTACACTTCAACGTCACTGGAATCGCTAAAATCCAATCACACACTTTGTCTTGACGTTCTTCGTGCTTCTGGCTTGCCCTCGTCGTCGTTGATTGCAACGCCATTCACCGCAAACCAAACCGCAGGCTCCAGATGTGGGCTTCGTGGGTATGCACCAATTTGCAATATTCCACCTTCACCCTGCTCTCCACAGTAGGCGGCGCGGCATCGCCAGCGACGGTTGTTTTTGTCGTGAACGACTGTCCTGCTGACGCAAATTATTCCTAATTGATGACATTCGCGACAGCAGATTTGAAAAACAAAATTTTGCCCTCGCTTCTCATGCAATTCACATGAGGACGCATGTGCCCCGAAGGAAAAGGAAACCTAACCTTGAATATGCAATTTTCGACTACCGTGCGCCACTAGCTGCTTTCTCGCCTCAAGAAGTATGACATCTGAATCCGGATTTGCATTCAGGCGCGTGTGTGTGACTGTGCTCGGAAGTTCGGAACACTTGCGAAGTGAATGCCAATGAGACCCACAATTAACAATGCGCCTGGTCTCTGGGCTGACAGCCGCTGAGACAGAACCCGAAAATCGTATTCCTTCTCTCGGTGGCGGTGTACGAACACCCTCTTCATGTAAATGACGATGCATATTATTTTTGTCGACGAATTTCCATGCACTGGTGGTGGACTGGCTGAGGACACATCCGAGGACAAGTGCTGATTTAATTGAAGGCAAGTCGACCTCGCCTGGGGTAAATATGGAACAAGTTGAGTTGTAATGGGATTCTTATGGCAACCGGGGGAATTCTGCATTTGTTTGGGGATTATTGTGGCAGACAAATATTTTGGTTCGCTTATTCAATTTGAGTAAATTTGAGTAAATTTGAGACTCAATTTTCAACTTGGAGTCCGACGTTGGTGACAATTTTCAAGCAGGTAAGTGGGCGCGAGTTTTTCAGCAATGTATCAATGCAACATTAATCTTAATGCACGTGCGTATAAACATAATGTTTGTGTTTCTCCTACACCTGCACACGCAGGTGTATGACACTAGTAGTCACCCCTTATGGCTTTTTTTATGTTCATTAAGTCCTTAAAAATTCAATAATCCACCTTTGAAAAGAGAATTTAGATTATCTGTTTAGTTGAAACGTGTAGATTATACAGTTTAGGCGTTATTTAGTTAAGTTCCCAAATAATCCTAACGAGAGTCCAATCTTAGCGAGTTGTATTCTCACATAACACCTGTTACGCATTTCAAGTTAAACTGCTTCTCTAATACAGACATTCATAACGTGTTAAGTGAGCTCGAAGTTACCAAGAAATCGGGTGTGGATTCCATTCTACCACTTTTATTGCCCGAATGTGCATTGTCAATTTGTACTGCATTAAAATAATTTTTAATGAATCTATTATAAGCGACCATTTTGTCGATGATTTAAAATATCTTTTATTCATCCAATTTACAAAAGTGGTCTTAAACACCAAGTAAACAAAGACAGGCCGATTTCCATGCTTTTTGCAACACCAAAGTTGTTTGAGAAGCTCGTTACTCAAAGGCTATACTTTTCTGTGAACGAGTCAATTTCTCATCAAAGCAACATGGTTTTGCAAGGGGCCTTACACCTGCAACTAATTTAAGTCATTTTTCATATTACTGCTTAAATTCTATAGCAGTTTTTTTTCATTTGATTGAGTTCATCAAAAACTTCGAAAGCTGGGAAACCTTCTTGAAATGTCTAAAGCCTTATTTGTCCAACAACAATTTGTACAAATTGATGGTTTTCATTCATCCTTCATTAATGTAGAGTCCGGTCTTCCTCAAGGTAGTCGTTTGGCACCACTCTTGTTTATTTTATTCGTGAATGATGTGCTTGACGTCGAAAAATCTTCAGATTGTTTAATGTCTTCAGAATGTTTAAATGTGTAATATCTTCTATTCAGGACTGCGTGAATTCGCAAAAGGATATTAACTCATTTTTAAACTGGTGTGAGTACAATCATCTTCTGCTAAATATATTAAAATGTAAAATGTTCCGTGCCCACAGAACATTGCAAGCTCGGAGATGATGAACTCCCAATAGTTAGTCAAGTGGGAGACCTTGGTGTTGTCTTTGATTCGAAACTGACTTTTTCAGCCCATATCGAAAGCGAATTCACTTTTAGGTTTCCTCAGACGTACTTCTGGGGATTTTGTGTGTGCGTTTACACATTAAAGGCAATTTTCATGTCATTGGTACTGCCAACATTAGAAAATGTCTGCGTTGTCTGGTCTCAATTATATGAAAACGCTAGCAAAGGAATTGAAAGAGGTTTACACTGTTTGCCTTGAGAAACATAACACGGTCCGATGAAAGGCCTGGTTATTCTTCAAGATGCTTGCTAATCAGTTTAAAAGCTTTAGAATACCGTAGACAAACCCAAAGCGTTCTTTTTCTGAAGAGCTGCTCTCACTTGTCTATTAGTATGTCCCAGAAAGATGCCTTAGAAATAGAAATGAGCTTTCCATTCCCAGTCATAGAACAAATTATGGGTGTAACAAGCCAATAACTCACGCCGTAATGCTATACAACTCTATTTGTTATGACGTCTACAATTCAGCAGGGATAATTTTAAGAACACAATTATGAATTTATTAAACTCTCCACCCTCACATCATTGTGATCAAAAGATTTAAATCTCCATTGATTTAAATGAAATACATAAATAAATAATAGAAATTATTAGGCTCTCCAGTCGTCTAGATTCGACGATTATGTATTTAAATACGTGTCATTTCTCACTTCGTTTGCTAAAAATTGAATGAGCACTGTGAGCGTAAATCAATAGGTACTCCAAAAAAGTCGCTTCATTTTATTTGTATTCATAAAAATTAGTCCCTATCCCACTTAAGTGATGAAAACGTGTAACAAATACACAACAAGATTTTTTCCCCTACTATGTGAACGTTCTTTCTCCTTTTCTACTAGTATGGGTTGGATCTATAACTTAATTCGCGGTTTGCTAAGAGATGGCGTAACTTGTACTATTCCATTGGAACATGCGTTGGAAAGCTACTTATATTGTACGTCAGTTCAGTGTATGTCCTTCATTTGAAGTGTAAGCAAAAATATTTTTTTTACTCAAATATGTTGAACTTTGTGCCTGAAAAAGTGTTTTTGCGGGGAGTTCTTCTTCATTACTTTAATATGAAGAAAACTGCTGCCGAACGTCATCGTATTTTGGTGGAAGATTATGGTGAACATGCGCTAACTGAGCGAACGTGACAAAAGTGGTGATTTTGGCTTGGGCAAGCAGCCAAATCAACGGTAAAGCCGAATATCCATGGCGCGAAGGTAATGCTCTGTATTCGGTGGGATCGGATGGGTGTGCTGTACTATGAGCTGCTAAAACCGGGTGAAACCATCAAAAGGGAGCAGTAGCCGAAAAACGCCCGGAATATGCGACCAGGCACGAGGCAATAATTGTCCATCATGACAACGCTCCGCCCCACGTTGCTATTCCGGTTAAGAACTATTTGGAAAACAGTGGATGGGAAGTTTTACCCCACCCGCTTTATAGCCCGACCTTGCCCCTTCTGACTACCATTTGTTCCGGTCGATGCAGAACGCCCTCACTGAAATACGGTTCACATCAGAGCAGAATATCAAAAATTGCCCTGCCTGCCAAGCCTGAGCAGTTCTTTTGAGATAGGATCCACAAATTGCCAGAAAGATGGGAAATAGTCATAGCTTTAGATGGGCAATAATACTATTGTACATGTTTTTCTTAAATAAACGTTCAAATTTTGAAAAAAAAAACGCACGAATAGTTAGAGACCCCTTGCAATATTTGCAATGAATAGTATAATTCGTAAAATACATATACGACAGGCGTTTCAACTGCTTCATTTCTGCCATATGTTACTGTGACAAATTTGTACTGTCTTGTGACAGAAACAGTGACAACCAAGAGAATAAGAGTGAATTTCAGAAAGTGTTTGCAAGGTCACATTTTTTCCGACCATAAAAATTATCCACCCCGCGCCACTGCTGGAGACAGCTAGCGAGATCGCGCTTACATTTATGGCGCACATCAGTAGGTTACTGATCTAATGTCAAATTGCAAGTGTTCTCCCTCCAGAGTGCAGATAACGCTGCCACACAACTGCAAAGCATATTTAAACTCGCGCCACATATTCCAGCAAAGTCTCCTAAATTAACACTTGACATGAAATTTTCGCTGTGTTTAAAAAAAACTTTCAAGTCATGACTGGATTATGCTTTCAAAGTGATGAGAGTGTGTCTGCCCCGTTTTCAGAGCCAAGTGGCAACTCATGAAGCTCCATCTAACATATTGATTCTCTGAAAGTTTTCCTCAAGCGCAACCGTGTCGTTGAGCACATGCAGTTGAGATGAAAGAGTTTTAATCTCATTGAAGGAGTTGATTACGTCTGGGATTTAGTCTAGGATGCACCGAAATCAATTTTAAAAAAGATGAAATATTGCGAGGTGGCTCTAAATCTGCTGGGCCTGCTATCCTCATTCCCAAAGCACGTCATGTCTTGTATTTGTTAACCTCGTCTAATGGAAATGTACATCGCATTGGAAATTCAATGCGATGAGCCAGTGTTGTCAAAATGGAACGCAGTCAACCACTTACTTAAACCAAATCATCTCAATGCCGCACACATCTGGAGTGCGGAACACATGCAGGTACCAAAGCATGAATTGAGTGAAGAGTACTCTAATCAGAGTGAAATGCGATGACGATTGATGGTATTATGTATCCAGTATCCTTTTCCACAGATAAAGTACTTTCAGCATCGATGTGCAACTTCATGGGAAAAAAATCATCACTGAATGTGCGGTAGTCTCCATGAGTGAGCGCTTTCGCAGTCACGGTGTTCTTTTTCTGTTTGCAAAATGTTGCTAGGTGTGTATTCGAAATAGCAATAAAGTTTGTGAATTACTCATAAGCAATTCCATGAAAGGAAACCTACAGTGCCTGACATGAGGGTTCTCAACCGTCCTGCCATCTTCTTAGGGTCGTGTGTGTTCTCTTTTCATTTCGAATGGCCTCCTTTGACGATAAATAAAACAACTATATTCAGCTGTTGATTCTTCATGTTTCTTGCATCGTAACAGTGCACACATCATCATCATCATCTTCTGACTGCATGCTTCACGCGGTCGCGGTGGTCCAACCATCTCGTCCTGGCTCTGCCAAGCAGTCGCCTTCCTGATGGAATCGCATTCAACAGTGCACACATCTACTTAACTAACCGCTCTCAATTTCGAACTTAAAACATTAATTTGTCACCAGCCCATCGTATACAGGCTGGGAGGGATCTAAACCTTGGCCAATAATCATCTCCCTCCACCTGTCACGATATTTAGCCTGCATTTCCAATTGACGAAGTGCCCCATCGGATTCGCTAGCGTCTTCTATTACGTCGCGCAGAGTAGAAGACTGTCTATAATCACTTAGCATTAAATTATACTCTCAAGGCTGTGGAAAGAAAGGTGTGTTGGACAACTGTACCGTGGCTATGTGCGACGTCATCGTGTTTAGACAGTTCACTTATTGTCGGATTTACCTGTTGTTCCCTGACACGATGCGATCCGTTTAAGTAGTGTTCTTGTCGTCTGTTACGTCTAACAATTTGTTGCTATTCATGTTCTTTAAGGCTGCAAATGTACAAGCGCAGTTTGGTAAATCAGTGAATTTTTGAATAAAAAATATTTTTTTCGGGAAGGAGCACGTTATTTCTCTTTTTCTGGCGATTTAGCCCAGTTTTTCCAATCTGTCATAATACGCCCTCAAATGTAACCTCTTCATTCAAACGAAAACCCTAAACTCGCAGCCTTTTCCTCAGGTTTCCTCCATCTGGAGAACTTGGTGAATGGGGCAGGGACTTTTGTCATGGTGCACCCGGTGTCTTGATGATTACAGTGGCTGACGATGGAAGGCAGTCACATTTAGGCCAAAGTAGGCCCGTTGTGATACCACGCTTCTGACTAGGCGTTAAACCGGGCTAATGCTGACGCTGTTTAGCTCATTAAGATTATTTAAGTAGTAGGCCCCAAGAAGTAACCACAATCACATTCTCGGTAATGAGACAGCCAACGAATTGGCCAAACAGGCAGCCGAGCTCCTGTGGAGGTATTCATTACCTGAGGCCTAGTTAAGGCACAAATTACAAACTTCTTCAATATGGCAAACCTAAGATGGTCTCAGTTAACCAAATCTCTAGGAAGGCTTGGTCAAAATATGACATGGCACGGCTAAGCGATCTTCTAAAGAGGCCGCGCTATACGGGGCACTGGGCGATAGCAAATCACGAAGTCAGATAGTGTCGTAGCTGCAACGACACCGCAGAGCAAGAAACCTTGACTCACTCCACACGTCCAGCTCTTGCAAGAGCAAATCAAAGTGCCCTAGGTAAACCCTTTATTGGGCGAGATCTCCAAAAAGAAGCATTTACAAATTATGAATGTTCCTGAGCGCCACACGATGGTTCTAATTCTCTGCTAACAACTTCTTTCCCAAGCAGAGGCATGGAACCCACACGGCACTTGGAACCCACACACGGGTCAGTGGCGTTCGTGAGGAAGTTATATTCATTTCTAAGTGCTGAGTGGCCGAAGGTGATCTCAGACCACAGTCGAAGTATTTTGGCTGGCTGCTACCTGATTGCTCAACATTTCCAGCGGTGAAGGGTGGAGTAGTGTAGTAAGCATTTGATAGCATTGTCCAAAGCTGTCCACCAAACTGTGACCCCGTACAGAAGTGTCGGTCCGACAATTGATTTGGAAATAAATCCTACAGCATTTGCATTCTATGGCTTTTTACAGCTTAAAAGGACAGAAGTAGCCTTGCTGCGTGTTGAATTTGGAGCTCTGCTTGTTGTCGTTAATTAGACCCAGACATTTCGCACTGGCGGTTAGTGAGTGGTGGAAGGGGCAGCGTGGGAGCACGCATCGTGGGTGGGTCAAACCGAGCGATGTCGTACCTCCAGATGGATAGTACAAGATACGTTCAAAGTGTAGTAGATCCCGAAGAAAATGAGTGGTAGATTTGAAAAAAACCGTGGTAGATCTCGTTCCAAGAAATTTCGAATGCTACGTGCACGCTTTCATAAATGAAATGAAAGAGCTCCTTACTTTCCCATGTGTTCATATTTTTGAAGAACAGTCGTTACTAATAACACTTCTCTGTGATTTTTTGCACATTTCCTTTGAATTTGTGATTTGAAAGAAAACAAGAAACAACAACAAAGGAAGAATTACAATGTGTGTTATGCTACGTTTTCACCGCACGAAACCGCGAGGTTCCATACCAGCTTCAGCCAAACATTTTCGGGGTTTGGAAACCTCTCGGTTTCTGATAAAACTCCTTAATTCCTCCTCGAGTTCATCCGTCCGTGAGAGGTTGTGAACCCCAGTAAGCCAACAGCGTGAAATTCAGTTTATTTTGGTATCTATTATGCCCATCTTGTCTCTTTAAATTTTCTAGGTTTCTCACATTACTATGTCCTGTCAACAAACAGCTGTTCTGGCAGCCATTTAAAAATTGAGAGAGAGTGACATTTCTTTTGGCGGGCACGTATTATTGGGGAGCGAGTGACTTGAGAATTGAGAGAAACCACTTTAAAGCTCGGGGGAAACGGAACTCGCTGCATTAGATTTTGCACTTTGGGTAGTAGATGTGATAGACGTATCAATTTCGGAAAATAGTGGTAGATCTACAACAATTGTGGTAAAGTTCCAACACAGTTCCGAACGTCTGCATGAATGGTTTTTGCCTGTTTACATAGTCAAACACAAATTTATAGAGCTATGTCCTCACTGCGTCCTTTTTTAGCGCAAAATTTGTATCAAGGGAAACAGTGGGTGTGAGAGCTTTATAAGGGAACAAGTTCTCTTCAAGGCATTTTAAAGCGAGCTGGGTGTATGTTTGGCATCGTGTTACTAAGCATTGTATATTTACATCATTTAGTCATTGCATATTGCGTTCAAAATGTGTTTCATAGAATTTATTCATTGAAACTCTGGGTTTAGCTGCCTTAAACTAGCTTACTGAGAAAAATCGCAACGGCATGAAATTGATATGCAAGTCATGGATAAAGGACAAGAACATTTTATATGACTGCAAAGCATATCTCTAACAAACATTACAACGTAATTGGTCTAGTTGATAGAGATCTTAAACCAAGCAGGTGGCACCTTGCTTTGCAGCTGGGGAAAAGTCCCTGTACTTAGTGAATCGCTTTTGAACTTTTTCAGTCCTTTCGGAAAATGTGATGAAAGCTGAGTTCCAAAATACGACCGCAAGCTAGTCTCGTGAAAGAAATTTAATGGCATTTATTTGAATTAACTTAAGATCAATATTTCCGCAACACTCCAGAAAGCTGTTAATATCCGACTGTAGCACAAGCGAAAAATTAGAGGATAGCCTCACTGAGCTTCACAAGCCAGATATCATTCCAGTTGAAGAGATTCATTAGTTTGGGTGTAGGTCCTTCTCCATCTAGGATTGTAGCGCAATATAAATTGCACATTCAAACTATGTTTTAAATAAAAGAGGTTTAAATCGTGAACGATTTTTGAGATTCAGGAAAGAATATGAGTTCTTGAACAGATTTTTATACGTCTTGTCTGTAGAATCTTCAGTAAGGAGCAATGGTGCAACATTTTGGAATTACGTTAATTCAAAAGCAAATTCCTTGTAATGTAACTTCTACAACCTTGGATGGAACCTGTGACCTATTTGCCAATTTTATGAGTCGGTCTATAAATGGGGTCCGGTCTAGACAATGGCGAACCATTACTCTAATATACACGAGATCAGGGTGTAATAAATGCCTTAACAAATCTTAAAGTAAATTACGGCACAGGCCCTATGGGATTCCGGCTGGAATTAAAAAAAAAGTCGGACTTCGCTTTACCGTCCACTTAAAATTATCTTCAATTAATCCCTAAAATGGGTGAATTTTTTTAAATGAATGGAAGTATTCTTTTCTGCCTCCTATATATAAAAGCGGTTTAAGGAAGAAAAGTAGAAAACTATCATCAAAGCTTTCATCGATACTAAAGTTAAAGAAAAATTGTATTTCATTGTAAAAGAAATTATTTCTAATAACCAGCATGGCTTTATGCAGGACAGGTCATGGACAACTAATTTATCTTTATTTTCAAATTACATTTATACAAATTTAGAAAATCATTTACAAGTTGATGTACTTTACACCGATTTCTCGAAAGCCTTCGATAAGGTACACCACACTTTGCTTTTAAACAAGCTAAATTTTTAGGGATTCCATTCGTCAATGTTTGAGTGGTTTTCCTACTACTTAAAGGACAGGAAGCAATGGGTAAAGATCGGTCGTTTTAGATCTCGAGTAATAAAAGTTTGATCTGGCGTTCCACAAGGTAGCCATGTGGGGCCATTACTCTTTCTTTTGTTAATAAACGATGTTCACGAAATTTGCAAATATTGTAAAGCTTTAACATTCGCAGACGGCTTTAAATTGTATTTATCTATAAATAGTTTAACATCGATTTTTACGGCATATCGAATTATATCCCCGATTGTTTATGATTATTTCATAAATGATCACAGACTTAGTCGTCTAGAAGAGATTGCAGATCTGGGTGTAATTTTTGATACGAAATACAATTTTTCGCTACATTACGATTATTCAATTGCGAAGTCTAACGCTATGTTAGGTTTTCTGAAGAGAAATAGTAAAGATTTTCGGGATATAACTAGTCTTAAGTGATGGACTTAAAGTGATAAACCTAAAGTTCGTAAGTAAGCCCGTATTTAGAATACTCGTCATTTGGGATTCCCCATACGATACACAAGAACTCAGATTAGAAAGAGTGCAAAAGAGTAGTGCTGTCCGCAAACTATATTCTTTCGAAGAACTACCTAAATGTGACGATAGATAGGCTGGCAAACCTTAAGTTTCAGTCGTAAGGCAGCGTCAGCCATGTTCATCCGCGATGGTATTATTTTAAAAAATTAATTAAAATTCTCATGAATAAATATGCTCCCCAAAGATCTCTTGGGGTGAGAAATTTACTATAAGACACTTAGAACCGACTATGAGTGTACCGAACCTATTACAAGGTGTATAAACACTTTTAATGAACTTTGCAACGAAATTGTTTCAACTTGTCTCGATTGGAGCTTAAAAAATGTATCCCCACAATTTTAATTAACACAGTTTATTTGATGTAATCTATGAGATGCAAAATCGGTAGATGATCCTTAGTCGCGCAGCTAAAATCTGCTGTTCTCTGTTGGGATCTGTTTGGGACTAAAATGATGACTTCACTAAAACAAAGAACTTTGCCAAGAGTGAAAGGGTTTGTTTTCCAAATCAAGTCGACATTTTCACCAGGATCACACACTCTACTGCTCTTGGTGACAGAGTCTCCGACCAACGCCGCGAAGAAAAACGTTTAACCTAAGAGTACCGCATCACATGAAATCTGTCTAACCGTAGCTACGAATCATAAAGAGTTATGCCTCATAATCACAGTAATTTCGAGAACAAAGGAACCAATCAAAACGTTGCCATCGGGCACTGCGTAATAAATCTCCCAGTAGTGCTGTAACCCGGCTAAATCAACACATCAATTTCGTCCGAAACAAAAGGAATACAACAGAACTCCAAAAGGTATGTAAAGTTGTATCGTGGAACAACCATTTTGACCGCATTAAGCATTTACGAGATAATCAGAGTATATGGGTCCAGACATTCAAACATCTTCTATTTGATTGATTCGAGGAAAAGTTCCATCGTCACGCGGAATTGTCAGAGCCTTTATGGCACGTCTAGGCCAAGAAGGAATACGAAGAAACTCATCTCACTAAAACTCAAACTCTTTGCCTTTTGGTGTACCAGTAGCATGTGCTGTTTATTGTTGGTGCCCTTGGAATGCGGAAAGATATCCTTTCGCACGGGTTGTTGTTTATCTTTTCTCTCTTCTGTTGTACCTTTTGTTGCTCTATTACAACAAAAGGTAGAACCATTAGGGACCAACGCTAGTTGTTGCTACGTAAAGGACCTGCGATGGGATGGTGGGATGTCATGGAGTAGGGTGTACGATGGTATCTTGCTTTTCAACTTGCGATTGTCTTCTGCCATTTTTCTTGGAATCGTCTTGGATTCTTTTAATTACGTTTGACGTGGAAACTGTGAATGGGGGTAAAGGTATAGATGAACAGCGGGCAGGATCATAAAATTCAGTTTCTCTCAGCATCTTACATCATTAGGACATCTGACATTATTTCCTAATTGAAAATGTACAATGTTGCTATTTTGTCAGAGAACAGAACCATCTGTTGTGGAATGATTCCACATCAGGCATACCAAAGATAACCACTGGCATGTCATGGCCCATGGCATAACGCCCCGAGACATCAATTAAATACCGCATTAATTCCACTTTCGGAACGCATGTAATATGGAAACAATTATTGTCCCTTTCTTACATTGACTGGAGGCAGAGAGTTTTGAATTTTCTCCACACTGCCATTAAATGCAACACAGCTTCCCACAACTGCTACAAATCAAAAGTTTTAAGAGCAGCAATTGAAAACAGGCAACATCTTGAATTTCAGAGACAATGGACAAAGGTACAATTCTGCATAAAAAAATGAGACTCAGGAACAAAATGGAGTTCCGGTGTGATCGTACTGGCGTGTACTACTGCCTTTGAACGTTCAGATCCCGCAAAAATTATCCATAAAATAAAATACGAAGATGTGAGAAATAAATGTCGTCAAATGCCTGTGGTGGACGGTGGACGGTGGACATTACAACTGAACAGCTGCATCACACTTTACATGCTTATTTGGAGATGAAAAAACTCTTCTCGCAATAGACAACAACAAGCGACAACGGTGTTGGATGTGGTCCCATCAAAGGAACTGAACATCATCAAGTTCAGCCGCAATCCGAACAAGTTCTGTTACCCAAAACGAAACACGGATCAATCACGACACACTAGAGATCCAGGAACAAATAAAAAGGATACCAAACTAGGTCAATGTGGAACAAAAATGTCAGTTTTGGAATGCAAGCGATGTCATTAACATTGGCTGTTGCCAATTTTGGAAAATAAAATCCTACGCACTATGCATTTGCTTGCAGACGGTAAAAACCAATGACAACTACCGACGACGAAATGATTACACCACGTCCAGCTGATCACCAAAATTGGGAGCGAAGAAAATACGCCCACAACGCACCTACTTGCCTTGGATGTGCAAACATGCATTCGTACCAGCAAATGGCTGCGCACACTGAGCGAATTCGTTGCGTAATGTGCATGTGGGAATTTTTGTTAATGGCTGGTGTCCACGACTGCAGAGAATTGGGCAACGGAGATGTCTTTCGGATAAAGATGGATAGACGAAAATCACAGGCGAAATCATTCCAAAATTCAACCACGAGCCGTGACATGAGCCTAGCAAAGCGTCTACGGATCCAACGCTTAAGGCTGTATAGAGCGCATGGACGAAGAGTCTTTGACTCCGACCGAGTGGGACGCCCAGGAACGGCCCACAAGTGGAAAAGTGCCTGTAGGCCTCACAATATATTCTCGGTACCGGGGTGAAGCTGTGGTAATTTTGCACTATTATTTTAGTGCATTCATGTAAAATTTCATATAAATGTGATTATTAATTCGCGCTTTATCTCTAGTTAAACAGAATCGTAATGGCAACTGAGACGATGATGGTGAAAATTGAGCATCGCGCTGTAATTAAATTTCGCACTAAGCAAGGAAAAAGTCAAAAAAGAAGAGAGGGTGGCTGTTTACCAGGGTTCCGCACCTTCGTTATCAACTGTGCAAAAGTGGTCAAGTGAGTTCAAGAGGGGCAGAGAGAGCATTGAAGACGACCCTCGCTCCGGCGCCCCGGCCACTGCTTCTACGGGAGAAAGCATCAAAGAAGTCGAAAAACTTGTTCTTGAGGATGCCGAATAAAGGTGCAAAATGATGGCAGAGAACACCAAGCTTTCAATTGGTACCATTCATCTTAACCTTTCAAAGGCCAGTGCAAGGTCGGTGCCACCAATGCTCACAGCGCCTCAGAAAATAGTGAGAATCGCATGCTGTTGAGAGCTTTTGGACATGTGTAGTGAGAACGCGGACGGTGTTATGTTACTGGTGACGAAACATGGGTCCACCACTATGACCCTGAAGGCAAACAAGAGTCCATGCTGTGTCAAAAAAAAAGGAACAGACCCCCCGAAGAAGTTCAAAATCCCTCCGTCTGCCGGGAAGTTCGTGGTCACAGTTTTTTGGGACTCAAAGGGAATCTTGCTCATTGAGTACAAACAAAAGGTGAAACCATCAACGTCACATCCTACGCTTCCACTTTGCATAATTTGCAGGAGGAAATTGAAAAGGAAAGACGGGGTAAACTCGCAGCGAGTGTGTTGCTTCTTCATGACAAACCTCCTGTTCACATGGCGCGAGATTCCAAGGCTGCGGCGCGAGATTGTGGTTTCGAAGAAATCCAACACCCACCTATAGTCCAGACCTTGCCCCTAGTGATTATTTCCTGTTGCCGGATTTGAAAAAAAGTCTTCGTGGAAAAAGATTTTCGGATGATGAAGAACTCAAGTCGGCAATAAATGGGTATTTTGCAGAGAAAGAGGAAATTTATTTTTTTGAGGGTTTAAAAAAGCTTATCTCAAGATGTAACAAATGCACTGATGTTTGGGGAGATTATATTGAAAAATAAAAATTCGGATTTCCTTTCACATCGATACCGAATATATTGAACGCCCCTCGTACTTCGACCGCTCTTGCCGACGGTCAGATCACTACTACCCTGAGACAAGATTGGAGATGCACACAAGACAACAAAGATAAGGGGTAGGATGCATGCCATGAGCATTATGACAGCTCCTATGCTCCTATGATTGGAGATGCACACAAGACAACAAAGATAAGAGGTATGATGCATGTCATGAGCATTATGACAGCTCTACCGTAGTATCGCCCGTACACTACAGGAAAGCCAAATACGCGCATTTCGTGGGGTTTCCATTGGGGTAATCGAAATATTTCGAAAATTTCGTTTAAGGAGATCTATGTACATGAAGTGGTTCATTAATCCTTCGATTACGCCCAACTTTCCGACCTCTAATGGCACCATTAAGGACCCACACCACAACACTTTCACCGCCGTACTTTACTGTTTCGATAAAATTTTTTGTATTGTGGGCTCATTTTGTAGCCACCCTACCCTCAATTGTCATCAGACTCAAAAACAAGAAAGAAAAAACATTTCACCAGAAATCTGGTGACTTATACACGCAAACTTGAGAATGCGACCTGTTTGTGTGGATTTAACCTGCTGACCACCCGTTTTTTCCTGGATGTCCATGACCTGAACACCTTTGAAACTATTGTTCTCGCTATTATTTGTGGATCCATTGAGTATTATTGAATTGTGAATGTTGAGCGCTCATCTTGTTAGCCATTAAAAGTGGTCTTTTGGACCATTTTGACCAATATTCGCTTGATGACACAATTATCTCGTGGATGGATTCGACCTGTACATCATACGCAAAGCGAACTATTATTGATGGGCATCAATAATTACAATGCCCCACTAAGCAAGCAATTTATGCGATGCATTAATAGTGCTTAGGTTAGGTTAGGTTAGGTTATAGTGGCTGGCTGTAGAGGGCAGTCACACTTCGCCCGAAATACACGCGGATTGATTCCCCCTCACAATTAAAACCAGCTTGTGACAAAGCAATTCAGCTGGTTAAATACTGACGCTTTTTAGCTCATTGAAGTTGATGAAGGAGAAGGCCCCAAGGTGTAAGTATCTACGACATTCCAGCGCGCTACACGAGCAGAGTAGGTGATCTGTGGTTCCAAGCTCCTCTTCATCCATGCAGCTTCTACATGAGTCATTATAGGGGACCCCTAACCTACGGGCATGGGTGCCAATTGTTTAGTGCCCTGTTCTGACGCCGGTGAGCGTCCTGATTGAGTGGTCGTTTGATATTAAGCGATTGCCATCCTTTGTTTCAAGACAAGCGGTACCTTCTAGCCATGATGCCTGATGTGCCGCACTTAGCGAGTTCGCTGCTTATTGAAAGAGTATTTTCGCCTGTGTTCAAACTTTGGTGGAGTTAATTTTGCAAACTCGTTTGGTTTTTGTTCAAAATGACACAACAAGCAGTCCACGTACAATCGTGCCCTTAACCATTGCAGTTGAGGAACTGTGATGTGCCGACTGCATTAGGAACAACAGTGCGTTGTTATCAATGTAATCAACTATTTGTTTAGCCATTATTTTCTCCAAAACTTTAGACAGGCAAGGGAGTATACTAATTGGACGAAAATCTCCTGCTGATGAGGGATGAGGCTTTTTGAGCACACGCTTGCTTCCAGCAATTTGGAAGAGTACTGGAATAGATACAAACATTTATGATATGACATTGGCGCTTTTGTTTTGTTGGTCACCTGGATTGCTGTCTCCTTTAGTAGGAGTTTGCAAGTGGTGAGAGGAGCCCCTTTTACAGTGAGGAAGGGCAGAGTGTTGTCTCGACTGGCCCATTATTGAACATTAAATTACCACACCAGATTTTGAAAGATTGTGCCATGTTAAAGACCATTCCTTTCCTAAGTCCTGCTTTTACAAATGTCTCGGAAGGTCATTACCGACCTTTATAGAGCAGCGAGCGTTCCCCATCTCCATCTTGTACACCCTGACGAGTTTGGCAGGGATGCCAAAACTAGACATGGCTCTATATAGCTCGTCTCTATAAACGCTGTCTTCGGCTGCTTTAATGTGGCAGTCGTGACATTGTGGGTTGGTGTGTCGACCCCTACTCATTTGAGTATTCACACCCCAGGTTCGATTTCCGATTGAAAAAACGTTTCACGGTCCAACCTCTTTCGAGTCACTGACAATGCTCAAAGAGTATTCGGAGTCGACACAAAACTGTAGGTCCCTGCCACTCGTGAAAGAACAATAGCACGCACAACACGAGTCGTTGCTGAGAAGCAAGGCCCTGGTCCCCTACGGGCGCCACCCATGTTATGTTAATATATTATTATATTATGCTAAACAGTTCACTCAACATGGCAGATTAGATCTTGTATCAGGGTATCCTTTCTTGTGGATCCGACAAACGATGCTGAGATTCATTTGCCTTCGTCGCCGTTATACAGTCTGAAGAAGACGTCTTCCCATCAACCACACTAGGTTTCCTTCTTCATCTGTACAGGGGTCTGTATGGGCTTTGGTGGCTTAACATGTTATTTTTACCTTTTGGTGGAGTGCAATCTATCAATATCTTTGATCGTTCTATTCTCATGAGAAGCCGATGTTCTTCCCGTCTCATAGATCTCATGAGCCCCTCTAGTACTCCTTGTAGCGTCGCTTTGTATGGCTTTTATTTAGCTGCACGTGCTAGTCGGCATTCTTCGTCGAACCAGAGACTTCGGGTGAAACACGTGATGTCATGTTGGCAACGTTGCCTCCGGTCTGCGGCACTTGATGCTGGCGGTATAGGAAAGGAGGCAGTTTCGGGATTCGCGTCTAGCGAAGATTCTGGCTGCCTCTTGCGATTCCAGCTTCTCGGCATCATACCTTCTCACAGTGCGTTCTGTTTCTTTTCTTGCAGTCCTTAGCTGCAGCAACTTAGTGATCCGAGTCACAAGTTCGGATATCCAGAATACTGGCATGCCTTGTACCTGTCGCAATGCGGTCAATTTAATTGAACGTTTGATAATCAAGGGGCCATGGAGGGGAAGCCATGATATGAGATGCGGAAATCGTGTACTTGCTAGAGAGAGAGAGAGAGAGAGAGAGAGAGAGAGAGAGAGAGAGAGAGACGATTCGCCCGACAGCAATGTTAATGACACAAAGTCCATTACTTAGCACGATTTAACGTCACACTGCTCATAAGTCTTTTCGAAGCGCTCGTAGTCTTCTGTGGGCGCATACGGGCATATAAGGTTTATGTTGGCGAATTCACTATTGATGCGGATTGTCATGAGGCGTTCACTCTCGTGTCGAAAGCTAAATACTTGTTGCATTAGTCTGCCGGGTATAACAAATCCGCATCATTATAATCGCTGCTCCCTGTAGCAACCACCGTGGAAAATCGGCACCACCGCCATGATCGCCACCTGAGTGATCTGGAAGCATCCTCGTTAGTCTTCGATTTGAGTCCTTTGAGGCGACACTGCAGCCCATTAGCTCATTTCTCTTGGAGCCATCAGTATAGAAGTTAAGGGCGGTCCTGAAGGGAAATCATTCTTAACAGCCTCTCTGCCTTTTGAACAAAATCGACGTTTCACATTGGAGTAATCTGCTGTGTCTGGAGGTTAGCCAATCACTTCTTTTTCGGCTTGTGTGTGGCCTTCCTCTCTCCAACTAGCACACTCTCTGGCTAGCTACCTCCCGTTGCACGCACCAAATTGGTTGAAGTCCTTCTCCAATTGTCTGCGTCACCCTATAAACACCTGTCCCTCTAATTTGGAATCGACTCCACACCAAATATTGAAAAAGGATGTGTGCATACATCAATGAACTAAGAACAAGAATTGGTACACAAGTGCCCATCCAATGGATATCCGAATTCTAACCTAATATCGTGTTTCTGTATTCGTGAGCTTCCCTAGAATCGAGTACCCACGCACGCATAAATCGATTTGTTTCCAACCCCCCTCATCCGAACCGGTTTACACCTCCGGGCACATTCTAATAAAAGTGAACTGTGAGTCAACACAATCGAGCAACCCCATCTGAGGTTCGACAACACGCTTCACGTCACATTAAACGTCAAGATGTGTGAAAAAACCCCCTGTGTTCGCACTCTCAAGACCAGGGACAAAGAAATTACCTAATGGGTTATCAAAAACGTTGTGGATGTCTTTCAGAGCTGACTTCCGCAAAATAAAGGATTCACTGAGGTGCCCCTGAACCCTTTGGCAATCACACGCTCTCAACGCACTCCTTGGTGATGTTCTAAATAAATTATCGAACGTAAATAGACTACCATTACGCTGCTGTAAATCCATTTGCCATGCCAACCTAATGGATACCGAGACACTAACTCATACATCCACACACCCACGCGCCCTGTGCGTGACATGGGCATGATTAGATCTCTCGCACACAATTTGTTATATCTTTTTAATTACAAACTTTCATTGACTCAATTGGCTTTGATGATTTCCTACTTGTTGTTGCCTCCTTTCCCGTCCTGGATGGGGGACTACAGCATATTGACGAACCTGTGTAAGGATATTTCCAAAATTCCTCCCTCTCCGCCTCTGCGATTCCTTTGAATGGCAAGCAGCACAATACAGACCACCTAGGCGCACAATCGACGTTGTTTTTCCTTTGAGGGAGCGCACAAGGATCCACAAAAAAGGAAAAATCCCGTGAAAATGGTTGCCTGCTTTCGTAGTGGCAGCACCTGAAGATTATGGAACTTCAGAGTGTTGTACATTTGGCTGGGCCTTTATTTGAAAATTCCGCAATAAATTGATTTTGCGGTCCCTGAGTGCCGTCACAAATCCAAGCAATAGGCGCATAACATCAGATTTCTCATAGAGAATTATCGACCATGGGTGACTTGTAGAAATGAATTGCGATCGATTTATCTATTTCTTGCCTGCCTCATTCCAAGTCGATTGGTTATGGTCGTCTCCTGAAAGGATTGGACACTCTCGAGGGGGTGCTTGAGGGTGGCACTGAGTCGGTCCGGTCCTCTTCGGTCAGTGCCAGGCATTGTCAGAGTAAATTACCTTCGTTGGGTAATTTTTCTCACATGTGTGCATGGGATATGGTTATTTACGATCGACCTATACACACCTATACACTTGTTGAACCTTCTGCTCCAAATAAAGCGGTGACGTGACCGTTATGAGGCTTAGGCCACAGAAGTAGTTATCATCATTTTCTTTTTTTTTTTCTTAAAAATGGAAAGATGTGAGTATATTGATTTATTTGGATAAAAAATGAATATCTTTTGGATGCATGAAAAATTCAACTAACCAGAAGGGTGATGAATACAAAGCGAAACCTCTGGGGATTAACGGTGTCATTGTGTAGTGCTCAGAGATAAGTCGACCCGTCTTGTTAGAGCTATAACTTCCTTCCTCTCATACGAAACTCCGAGTATTAATAACAGCACACGATACAGTATCCCAGAGTCGAAATCTAAGTTCTTTGAGTTGTGATACTGGTGCGCGAAGATCAACTAAGTCAAATGCATATCGTGTGCTTGTTGTCTACACGCTCCAAAACCATGTAAAGGGTGATTTTTTACAAGCTATAGGAAAGTTTTTCAAAAAAAAAAACACATAAAATTCAGAAAAATGCAAGAAATCTTTATTTGAATCGATAGTATGGTCCATATAATTTAATGTTTGAAGATTATTTCCTCAAATGGTCCGTCCGCTTAGTCCAATTTTGGCATACTCTTTCCAACA
Organism: Eristalis tenax; assembly: GCA_905231855.2. Lineage (NCBI taxonomy): Eukaryota > Metazoa > Arthropoda > Insecta > Diptera > Syrphidae > Eristalis > Eristalis tenax. The sequence continues at coordinate 41,669,597 of HG993127.1, forward strand.
TTTCGGCCGGTATCTCACGAATAAATGCTTCAATGTTGTCTTCCAATGCGTCTATTGAAGCGGGCTTGTCTGTCTATAGACACATAGCCCCACAAAAAATAGTCTAAAGGCGTTAAATCGCACGATCTAGGCGGCCAATCGACCGTCCCCGAACGTGAAATAAAATGTTCACCGAACTCTCCTCTCAATAAGTCCATTGTTGCGCGTGCTGTGTGGCATGTGGCACCGTCTGGCAGGTCAAGCACTTGCATTTTGGGCAAAAAAAAATTGGATATCATCTCAAGGTAGCGCTCACCATTCACAGTTACGTTACGATTCGCATCATCTTTGAAGAAGTACGGTCCAATGATGCCACCAGCCCATAAACCGCACCAAACTGTGACTTTTTCTGGATGCATTGGTAGCTCTTGCAATGCTTCTGGCTGATATTCACTCCAAAATCGACAATTCTGCTTATTTACGCACCCGTTGAGCCAAAAATGAGCTTCATCGCTGAACACATGTGATGTCGCGATGAACTTTCTTAACAGAGCACGCATTTTGATAATAAAATTCAATAATTTGCAAGCGTTGTTCGTTTGTAAGACGATTCATGGTTAAATTATAGACCAAACTGAAGATGTTTGACGGTGAAACAAAACACGAAACGTGGTCAGCTGTTTAAACCAGTGTTGCCAAAAAGATAATACCAATAATCACCCTTTATATAGAGTGTATTGACAGGCGTTCTGGAAATTACCATAACCTCTGATTTGTCCACTTTAACCTCCATCCCAGCCATCATGTGCATATACGGCCACAAATCTATGGAGTCAGCGCTGGAGTTCCGTCTAGGAAGATGTGAGGATTACTAAGTCATCTGCAAAATGGTTTACCCACAACTTTCCCAGTGTGAAGTATTTCTCGCCTCTGCTGCACTGCAACATGCAATCCATGTGTGCAATGAAAAGGAGGGGTGACAAGACACACCCTTGGCGAAGTCTAATGCCGACGGTGAAAGCTGTTGATTTAGCACCGTTGACCTGAGCACAACTGCTACAGTTTGAGAGGACCATCCTGCAGAACACTGAAGACTTTAACTCGACGAACCCGGTCTGCCTTTTCCAAATCTCCAAAGCAACTGTAGATGAGCATGCCATAGCCTTCTCAAGTATCATTCTTAGAGTGAAAAGTTTTGTCGGCTGTACTTCTGCCGGGACGAAAGGAAAGTTCATTCCCCACCCTGGGCTCGACCATAGCCATAGTATAGAGGATACAAAATCCACAATAGCAGCCATAAAAAATATTTGAGAAACCTTAAGATTCTCAGACATGCCTCAAATGGAAACTGCCTTTTTTGAATGGCGTAAGAAATATCGGGAAAAAATGTGCCAATAACATATATATATATACAGAAATCAATCAAATCATTTGAACAGTCAGTGAAATGAATTTCAAGTCTACACCACTGAAAATTGTCTTACAACAGAACACATTTATAATGCCGATGAGACTGTTCTTTATCGGAAACATCTTCCAGGGAAACCTCTAGTGTTGTCCAAAGAGGCAACTGCACCAGGCAAAAAAAAACTAGCAAGGAACATGTGACTATTTTGAGATCATCAGATGCTACTAGAACACGCAAATAAAAACCTCGCCCAAAAATGTGCCCATTTTCTGGATATAATGTGCCTGTGTTGTACAAGTCAAGCTAAATGTTTTGTAACGATTTAGTAAAGGTTTATGCTAACCTCAAAACTGTGTATTTTCATTTTGTGTAATGTCTTTTTCAACAGAAAAAGAATCTCTCTGAAATGTAAACTGGCAACTGGTTAATGAGTTCACTTTATCGAGGTTCTACTGTAGGTAGTAGTCATTTGAATGACTGATTGAGAATCGAGATGTTCTCGAGATGTGGCATTAGTCGATTGTCACTCGAATTATCATTCGAATGCGCCTGTAAAATAATGCTTTGCTTCAATATACAATTACGATGAGGATAGACTATTAGAGGATTAATTAATTTAAAGAAATAGCTTCTAGAGCTGTACCGCTGCTGCCGATCTCGATGACGTCTCCGAACGAAAAGAAAGCTTTAAGTAAAGCCGGAAAAGCCGATGGTGGTTATGACAGCTGCCCGAATGAAGTGAGTTCAGCGTCGAACGGAGTGCAGGCTATTGTAGCGCTTTATTTTTTTATTACTCCGCTACACGCCCAATGAGATGAAATTCTCATGAGATCTTCTTTTGGAATCAATGGCAATGTCAATAACTAGTAAAAGCAGGGGTTTCGGTTGACCATCGAATCATGAAATTTGAGACGAAGCAGTGGTTCATGGGGGCATGGGCTTATGTGCAAGGTTGCTGACTGCATCCAACCTGGCGGATCCTACCCGCGACCCCTGCTTGTGCATAAGTCAAGTCGACATACAGCCTCCTCGTGGATAGCCATCACAACAACCGTTGTGTGATGAACTAATTTTTAAAAGCGACTTAAAAATATATTTCAACGGAAAATTATTTTTAAAATTGAGATTACAACTAGACTTACGAACTAACGGTTAGGGTGTTGGCTCAACAATAGGGGCCCAACTGATGTACTTTGTTTAGTTTAATGTTTATTATTATTGCCGGTTTATTGTTTATTTTGTATGTCCTACAACGGCTGGTGCTTACATCGGGTTGCTCAAGTCCGTGTGTCCATGGAGGTCCTTTTGGGATGGGGTGGTAAAAGTACTGAGGTGAACTAATGTATGCAGCGAACCCTGGATAGCCATCACAACAACACTTGTGTGGTGAACTAATGTTTGCTTTGAACCCTCTGCCCGAGGGTTTAAAATAATGGACCTTTCCTCACAGTGTCTAGATTGTGCGTGATTTTAACTTTTTCGGACGGAAATACTGTTGACGACCCCAGTAAAAAAGGAAAAAGGACAATGACTTTCGGTTTTGCACGTGGAATGTGTGTTCCCCTAAAAGAACACTTGCAGCCGATGAACTGGCGTAGGCCCTAGACCGCTACAAAGAAAGTGCGGTGGAATGGGCTGGGCAAAAGGAGGATGAAACGACATCACACGGCGATTGCTACAGTAAAAGAGGTCTTATTTCGGTTCTTCGAGGCAGACTTAGGCTTTAAGTATGTAAAGCATAAAGGATAAACTCCGGAACAGCAGCATGATTTGCGCCCACACCCCGACATGAGAGAAAGATGACAATAGCAAGGATGACTTCTATGATCTCTTAGAAAGAACATACGATCAATGTCCCAGCTATGACACAGAGATCAGCAGAGCAAGGAAGAAGTCTTTGCTGGAGTTATCGGAAAACACAGCCTGCACAAAACCACATGCGGAAACGGACTCTGGCCGGTGGATTTCGACTCGGGGCGTAACCTCTCTGTGATGAGCAGGCGGTTCCCACACCTCAACAACCACAAGGAGACCTGGCGGTCACCTGATCAATCAACCGTCAACCAGATTGATCACATTGTGGTCGACGTCAGACACTCCTCCAGTATTCTCGATGTCTGATTGACGTTCCGAGTAGCCAATATGGACTCTGGTCATTTCCTTGCTGTAGCCAAGGTTAGAACACTACGGTGTGAAGTTGGAAAGCTACAATCGCAATTAACCGCTAGGAACTTTGGGGACCGTGTCTCCCAGAAAGTTCGACCCTGCCTACACCCACAATAAATCCGGAACGGAAACGTTGTTAAGAAGCCACCAAAGAAGCAGCCACTGATGTGCTGGGTTTTACGACACCACCAAGAAAAAACACATGGTTTGAAGACGAGTGCAGGCAGGCACATACAGCCAAACAGGAGGCCTACAAGGCAACGCTGCGTCGAACAACGAGAGCTGTTCGTGAGCTCTCCGAACAGAAGAGAAAGGAAGAGAACCGGATTCTCAGAAGGAAAAAAGAAGAGCACGAGAAGCGCATGGTCGATGAGACCACCTCTCTGTCACGGCAGGAAGGAGGTCCGAAAATTTTACCAAAAGGTATCGATATCCACACCGAAGTCGAACAAAGCTGCTGGAGCGGACAGACTGTCCGCAGAACTGTTTAAATCAGCTGGATATGGTTGGGCGCATGCATCGGCTCATCTGTAAGATATGGTCGGAGAAATGCATACTCGATGAGTGGAATCTCAGCGTCGTTTGTCCGGTCCATAAGAAAGAAAACCCCTTTGACTGCGCCAACTTTCGAGGGATCAGTCTCCTCAACATCGCGAGCAGAGAGGCTCTGCCGTTTTGTGTGAACGCCTGAAACCATTCGTCAATAACCTGATAGGTCCGAAGAAATGCTGTTTCAGGCCGGGAAAGACCACCATCGACCGTTTTTTCACACTACGGCAGATTCTGGAAAAGACCCAACAGATGCAGATCGGCAAACACCACCCACAGCTTACTGCTCTATGGCGCATAGACATGGACACTATTAAAAGCGGATAAAGAAGCCCTTGTCCGCTTTGAGAGAAAAGTTCTGCGTGCGATCTTTGGCCCTGTTTGCGTTCATGGCGTTTGGAGAAGAAGATTTAACCATGAGCCGTACGAGCTGTACAGCGGCAAGCACCTAGTTATTTAGCGTCTTAAGATGGCATGTATGGACACCACAGCTCCGCCCCGCAAAGTCTTCGATTCCGAGCCAATGGGACAACAGACCAGAGGACGTCCTCAAACGGGATGGTGCACACAAGTGGAGAAGGACCTCAACCAACTGGGTGTGCGCAACTGGAGGCAGCTGGCAAAAAATCGTGCTGGCTGGAGAGACCTGTAGGCTGTGCCTAGCTCCACCTCGGACTATGCCAGTACAGAACCTAAAGTAGTCAGAAGCGGCATCGTTGCTTGGAACTTGTGCACAGTTCCAACAAGATACCTTTAATTTTGGTAAAAAAATGAGCAAATGTGAAAAATACGAAACCGAGGATAGTGGTTTTTATGATCACGGTCATTCAAATGTCCTCATGTCCATTATGCCTCGGTCATTACCTCGTTAACAATCTGCTCTTCCTGGAAAACAACATCAATTGTTTTCACCTTCTCCTGGGAACTCTCTCTCAAAGTCACTATCTGAATTGAAGTCAGAAAATTTGCGCTGCTTATCGTTGTGCCAAGTCTTTCTTTTTGAAAGTGTCCACCATTTCTATCAATCAGCATGCTCCAAGCATCATAAGCGCTCTGGCATTTATTAGCAACATCGTCTGATTATCTTACACTCGACTGTGTCACACATTTGTGAAAATGTAACCTGCGGTCTGTACTCCCCCGCGGCACTGCCACACAAACCCCCACCGAGATGCTTGCTTCATTCAAAAACAGTGAATTTTCTGTGCGCAATTGTAGTGCTGAGCATCAAGGACAAACTCACCCACCCCTTCCAGCCTCTTTCGCAAAAAAACGTCTCCAATGAATGCTCCCATTAAAGCGGAAACAGTGCCATTTCGGTGGCGAAAACAATGTCAACACGTTATTCGGAATCAGCAAAAACAAGACCGTGGCTCTCTGCGAATTCGTGGACGAATTCCAGCACGCACAACACAAACGAACATCGAGGAGGCGTCAGACTCAAAGGAGCCCTTAATGCTAGAAATGTGTGTTTCATTTGCAAGCCATATTTACGAGTATGTATTTATTTTTAGCTGACAACATGTTTTGAATTCATTGTTGTCTCGTAGCCGATTGGCGAAATAACCCGTATTTAACCCGTGACTCGTTCGAGGCACCTCCGCAGAGGACAATATACTAGAGGGTACTATTTCACTTTGCCACGTGGCGCCGAGAATGTGGGAAATCCATCTTGATGTTCCGAGTTGATCATCCCCAAGCCTGCCACTGATGACAAGGGTCGTTGACAAACGACAGTCACGCTCTGCTCCGAATTTCATCTGCCTTTCGATTACATTCAAAATAAGTGCGTATTCTTAATTACTAAGAATGCCTCGGCCGTATTTGCCTTCCACTCCCAGCCGATCGCAAGTCTTTGATGTATTGATTACCCGCCACGTTTCCATTCATTTGCTGCGAATTGGAGGAAAATTCTCTCATATGAACCACAGTGAAGTATTCCAATCCATCGATCGATTTCATTCATTTAACCGAAGCACTTATTCATCCTAATTCACCCCGCCCACGATAGGGGAGCGTGTTGTGGGAGATAGATAATCATAGCATGCTGGATATAATTGCAACGTCTGCCGTCTTCCCTCTCGTTGCTCCTCAAGACAAACCACTTTTTGATGCGAAATCCTTCAACTTAAAGCTAACAATGGTCTATAATTAACACCTTGATCCGCATGTAAATTGGTAAACTTTCTCATTTAGGCAATCGGCGTTGGTTTCAAGTTAAATAATGAGACACCGCACTAAGACGTTGCCAGCAACTGGATCAGGCTAAAGAAAGCCCTCAAAATAGGTCGGAGAAGTTTTCCCTGACCCGGGGGTAGGATGCTTTAGAATAAATTTAAATGGAATCCGATTAATTCTCTCGATATGTACTCATGAATCTGTAGTGGGGAGCACGAGCCTTTGTGTATTGTTGGAAGTGCGGTCGGGCTGGGATTAGTGCGGTTCTTGTCCCTGTGCGGCTTCGGGCCTTGGGCCTCTCATAAAGGGTTAACCGTATTCGATAGACAAATGGCATTTTAAATATGCTGGCAATGTGAAGAGTAAATAATCTCTTCGGAATCCACTCGAGTCTTGCATAAGGTTGTTGTGATTGAAAAATGAATCTGGACTCTGTGATTCAAGGTCCCTAAAAGTGGAGTCAAAGTTCTGTCTTTTTTAATTGACCTGAAAATAGATGGCAGGGCAGCACGAGTTTGTTTTTGAGTGAATCGCTGCCAAAGAAATTCAAATGCGGGCATAACATAAAGAAAGAAATGCGATGATTACATATCTTGTTGCACATGAAGTGCAAAGGTGCTGAGTCCATTGGTGGCACTTCTCTTTGACTACGTCAATGTGGGTCGTGTAATAAAATGAAACCACAGATAAGGTTATCTTGTACCGTCATCTTGATTTCTATAAGAGATTTATGGCTATCCATCTAATTCAAACAAAACACAATTTCCACTGATCCATAAACGGTCTTCCAATAAAACTTCCGAACTTTGACAGTTGATAGCGGCCATAATATTCATTTAATTTTTTTTTTTTTTCATTTTTATTTTCTTTGTTTAAATACATATTTTTTGGATCTGCAACATTAAGCGTCCTTCATCCGTACTCGTTCCAATATCTCGGGACTTGATTGAACTGCTGTTGTCTTCTTCTCGTATTCACTGCTTGTTGCGTTGGAGTTCTGAATGTATCGTCGTTGTGGAAGTGCGCAAGAATTTCTAGATTGTAGATCTGCTGAATATTCAGAGTATAATTGAAGCTTTGGACTCCAGGGTGTCTAGGTCTTGCACTATTCTTTGCAGTCGCGAATGTGCTTTTGAAGATGTTATTAGTCCTAAATATTGCTATTTGGCAAAATGTCGCTTAGGTAAAGCGTCGTACAGCCAATCTTTTTTTTTTCAAATTTCCCATTGCCATCATATTGTGACGTGAATAGCATAACGTGTATAAGATCAGATAATCAAGACACCAACCACAGCAAAAACGCCATCTATACGCAAGGAGAAGAACGATCTGCTCCGAAGAGTATTCCCGAAATTGCTGTACATGCTGCTAGAATACCGCCTATACAAGAATAGATTAGAAGGAATCAAGTATATAAGCGTCAGCGGCAGTAGGATCTAGAACCAATACTGGGAGTGTAAATATCGGCACGGTGATCGAGGCGAGTAAATTCAGTTAAATAATTATTACATTCAGTTCAGTTGAAGAATTAGTAAAGTTTAGTTTGGGATTTTGCGTTGTTCAAAGTGTTAATCTGTTCACCCTGAAATGAAGCTCACAGTTTTGTAGCAAAGTAATAGTGATTTTTAAAGTGTAATAAAGTATAAGAAGTTTGCCAAATAAATTCGTGTATATCGTAAATAGTGAATTTTTGTGTTTCATTCGTCACAATTCAGTGATCGAACCCGTATTTGTGGACAATTTAATTATTCTTACGTAGACTCATTTCTGCTAAACGTAACAATATTATTTACTACGGCACGCCGCGGCTTTGTGGGTTGGTACGTAAACCACAACGCACTTGTGCCTACGTTGCCTAGGTTCGATTCCCGATACTTCCTCTTTCGAGTCACTGACAACGATGTTGTATATTATTAAATTATATTAAAGGGTGATTTTTGCTATTATCTTTTTGGCAACACTGGTTTAAACAGCTGACGCACGTTTCGTGTTTTGTTTCACTGTCAAACATCTTCAGTTTGGTCTATAATTTAACCATGAATCGTCTTACAAACGAACAACGCTTGCAAATTATTGAATTTTATTATCAAAATGCGTGCTCTGTTAAGAAAGTTCATCGCGACATCACATGTGTTCAGCGACGAAGCTCATTTTTGGCTCAACGGGTGCGTAAATAAGCAGAATTGTCGATTTTGGAGTGAATATCAGCCAGAAGCATTGCAAGAGCTACCAATGCATCCACAAAAAGTCACAGTTTGGTGCGGTATATGGGCTGGTAGCATCATTGGACCGTACTTCTTCAAAGATGATGCGAATCGTAACGTAACTGTGAATGGTGAGCGCTACCGTGAGATGATGTTCAACTTTTTTTTGCCCAAAATGCAAGAGCTTGACTTACATGACATGTGGCTTCAACAAGACGGTGCCACATGCCACACAGCACGCGCAACAATGGACTTATTGAGAGGCGAATTCAGTGAACATTTTATTTCACGTTCGGGACCGGTCAATTGGCCGCCTGGATCGTGCGATTTAACGCCTTTATACTATTTTTGTGGGGCTATGTTAAAGCTCATATCCATACAGACAAGCCCGCTTCAATTGACGCAATGGAAGACAACATTGAAGCATTTATTCGTGAGATATCGGCCGAAATGTTGGAAAGAGTATGCCAAAATTGGACTAAGCGGACGGACAATTTGAGGCGCGGTCAAGGTCAACATTTGCATGAAATAATCTTCAAACATTAAATTATATGGACTGTACTATCGATTCAAATAAAGATTTCATGTATTTTTCTGAATTTTACGCGTTTTTTTTTTTTGAAAAACTTTCCTATAGCTTTTAAAAAATCACCCTTTACAATAAACAGTGGAATAGGTTCAATAACATAGAATTTGGAGTAGGTGCTAGGCTCTGTGCATTCGATGCTTCTTTTTTCTTGCATGCGCGGAACCTCACATCGACTCCAAACCCTGTAGTAGCCCCCCATACCCATTAAACTTTTTTATTGTACCAATATGACATAATGCCGTTTGGCAAAATGTCACTAGTAGTGCATTGGTCCGAGTTTCGACCCTTGTGAGTCATATACAATTCATACGCAATTTTATGACTGTACCAAGAAAAAAAAGACGAACCCAACAACATCTCAGACACCTCTCTAAGCCCGCTCTATCAGAGAGTCTTGCAGTTAAGTTGAGTAAACAAGAGTCCAAGCCGAGCCACGCTGTTGCTAGACAAGCTCTGAATTGGGAGCAATGTTGTGCCAGAGTTTCTTTCGAAATGTGTGTACAGTCTAACTTTAGCTAGTAAGAAGGACTTAGAATTGATTCATTCGGTTTTTGGTGATGAAACAATAAAGTTGGAAAAAAATAAATTAACACCACTAATTTGACTTTTGTAGTCTCTCTTGTAACTCTTGGTGCTACGCTCCATTGTTGCCTTCAATTCGAACGTAATGCCTTCTGAAATGTAAAAAGCTCTGCATTGATTGAATAAAATATTTCTTTCGTTTTGTCGGATCCGGTGTGGGTTCAGCCATCAAAAAAGGCAAACTTTAGTCCTAGTTGAGTATTGACTCAACTTTTGGCACTTTTTCGCCTTCTTAGCTATCACCACTTAGATAACAAGTATCTAAAAGCCAAAAGTTCATAAATAGTTTAATAATAAAACTTTTTGCAACTCCGTCCCGACGTGCGATCCACGAACTTATGATTCAATTGACTTGGAATAAATGCGCAGAATGCCACCCGAACTCCTCTTTGACATTTAAAGGTTTCTTCGCGAATGTCATTCAACACACCATAAAATCTGTAAGTAGGTGAGCCCTCAGAATTGTTGGAAAATACTCAGTTGCCTTCAGCAAGAAGCCGAGACATCATGTTAATTTGTTCCAAAATAATTTGTTGCCACCATTGTTAACCAATTATATGACACTCTTGGGAATTCTTGAAGTTTTCACCCGCTTCTGCGAACCGATCTATATGTGCACATAATTTATTTGATAGAAGAAGAAGCTAGAATCCCTCATTTTATTCCAGGCAAGTGCTTCCATGCACGTCCTGTGCCCACCATCGCCAGCAGTGAATTTCCATCGCCAGCAGGAATGAAGGCTAATAATTGATTACCTGCTTTGCATGGAGGTTCGAAATTTGTTTCCAAATGCCTAGGGGTCAGCAATCGATCTTTATTGACACCTGACTTATGACACAACCACCAGCAGGGGCACACGAAAACAAAAAAATTCCATCGGTAGATACTCTTGGGGTACGTTCCCAGATTGACAGAATGATGGCACATCCACCATTAGCTTCAATTTTATATCGATTTGAATGGAAAAGACCTGTATTAGCCGTGCCTTTGCACTCGATGCATGCACAAATTGGAGCTCTGTCAATCGCAATTGGTCGAGCGGACACACACACATCCACGATGTGACTTCATTACTTTTTAATTCCAAACCCACGGACCTAGGGCGGAAATTCAGAGCAACTTTCTCGTCCACCAGAACTTCATGGAGGCACGCTGGGAAGGAACGTTTGCACGCAGATATTTTGAGAGACGAAAATAGCTGTTAGCTGGTATTCATGACATTTGCCCTGGCTTTTATTTTTGTACATGAAAATCACTGAGACCGACGACGACATGAATCAATATCCCCCTAACGAGGACAATGACGTTATCATCCTTGGACTTCGATACACGAGTGTGAATAGGAACACATACACAAAGCAGAGTGTTCTCCCCACGGGTAATTGTTTCGGATTGCAGAGCTCATACACACTTGCAGTGTCGTGATCTTTATTGATTGATTTCGGCCAGGCTTTGTTGAAGCAATTTCAGCGCAACAGAAGAGTGCCGTAATGAGGATAATTAATAAGCAGATTTTATGGGGTTTTAATCGCGAAGAGAAGGCCGAAAGCGAGTTGTTTACTCAAGGTATTACTTTCGTATATAACAAAGCTTTGTCGAGCGAGGGAGCCAAGGAGCGAAGGGATGGTAAATATTTTATAAATTATTGACTGAAATTGCGACAGTTGCTGGATTATTCTTTGAAAAATTACCCGTGCATCGATTTGCTGGAAAAACCAAAAGCATTCAGATGGGAAATCGATGGCGCTTGAGTCCAACGCACCAGGTGTGACAGCATATCGATTGTTTAACGAAGGGAACGAGTCGTTGGAGGAACAAGTGCAACGATTATATTAAATCGTCTTTAAATTCTGTCTAGGTGAACAGATAGCGGCGCACAGTGGCGTATGTCCCTATTTTCAAATTGATCATGCGGCATAATGGGTCATGGGTTGGGTTTGTTTCTTCTGTGTTGAATTGTTAACACCTCAGGGGTGATTCGTGACATGTGTCAAAGTCAAAAATGCTGAGTTAGTATTGCCAGTTCAAAGAGAAAGCGACTTGGCACAGCGTCTAACTTCTGGGGGGGGGGGGGGGGGCGTCTAACAGCGTCTATCCTCAGTTACGAACGGAATTTCTGGTAGAATTTGTGTTTTAATAAACGTATTCGGTCTGATGGCATTACAAGAGTTGTCCCACCCGATGGCATCAATTGGTCGGTATTTTTTCAAAGGTCGTCGTGAGAACAACTATACGTTCAATGGCGTCGGCAATCGTCGTTCATTTCGAACTGTTTTTCGCCCAAAATGCACGAGCTGAAGCTAGTACATATGTGTTAACAGAAAGACGTCGCTCGGTGCCACAAAGCACGTAAATCGATGGAAGAGTTGAAGATTGAGTTCAGTGAGAAATTCATCACTCGATTTGGCCCGGTGGCTGGCGACGATTTGAGGCGGGATATGTCAATCCACTCGTCTGCCAGTCCACTCTGCCAATCCACTCTGCGGCAAGCCAGTGTCTTGGCAAGCGCGCAGCTTTGGAAGACAGCTTTACACGTGTTATCAGCCAGATAGCCGCTAATATGATCGAAAAAGAAACTCAAAATTGCACGGAAACGTAGCCGTGGTCATTGAGTTATCAACTCAAGTAAAAATGCATAGAGAACACCCAAAATGCTTTAAAAAAATCAGCCTTTACAAGTGACTGAATGCGAGGAACAGTGGTAAGCCCACCGTGATACCACGTGGAATAAATAACTGAAATTCCAAAAATAATTTAATGCTTCGTATGGCGGCCGTGGCATTATGGGTTGGTGCATCGACCCCTACTCACTTGAATCTACGCAGCCCATGTTTGATTCCCGGAGCGACCAAAATACTTTTCACAGCCCACCTCTTTCGAGTCATTCAATGAGGTGCAACTGCCCATTCGGAGTCGGCATAAAACTGTAGGTCCCTTCCACTTGATGAAAATTGTATAAGGCATCTTTAGATAAGCCAAAATACCGTGGAGTCCATAGTTTCCGATCTACTTCATCACTATCACGCCAGTTACGCACATGTTCTGTAGAGCGGGTATTTTAATGAATTATTCGACTTCAGTTACATTCCTACCTGTTTGGGTGCTCAGAAAGGCAAGCTGAATGAGAAACTTCCTATTGCATAATCAATATTTTGGAAGTCAGTTTTCAAAATTTTGACACGCTCACTTACTTGACTTACTTATTACGCATCAGGTCTATCCCCTAGGAGCGTCTGAGAACGAGGGATACCTCCATTGTTGCCTGTCCCAGACTAAAGCTAGCGTGGTCTCTGTCTAGTGCCTCTAGTTGCATGCATCTAATTGGTTGAGGTCCTTCTTCACTCTATTGATTTGTCCCTCGGAGTCGAAGACGTCATGACGCAGCCACCTTATTTGCTTTATCAGTCGACGCCAGTCTAGGGCGCTTGGCTCATGTCGTTGTTCAGCCCTGTAGAATCTTCTTTGATATCTAGACCAATTTCTTTTCTCCCTCAAAATTATTGCTGCCGATCGTGAGTTCATGTCCTACGTGGTATATGATGGAGATTCTTGCTCGACGGCATGTCCATTCCTATTATTCAAAGTTACCTGCTTCAAGATTGTCCACCTCAAACAACAGCAAGCGATCAAACTCATTGAAATTGTGTAACAATCGTACTTAGACTTATGGATACGACATAAAGATCTGATACCACTCTTGAACAGAAAACCCTTGAAAACAGAATCAAAATTAACTGATTTTGTTTTTTGGCCAATCACGCACGAATGTCAACTGTCAACTATCACGAATTCTTTCCTCTTCGCCTGTAAAATAATTCTCACCGCGTTTATACGATCCTAAACGTCATAAAGCCGAATGCTTATATAGGCCATCCCTATAAAGACCCCGCAGTTATGGGAATGAGTGTTCATTTCGACCATTCCCGTTATATCCAAAAGCTTAGTCCACACGGATTGTCATATTATTTCGTGTCTACTGGCCAACTCTTGGAGGCGTATGTCAATATTAATGATTATTACCGTCACGAGGACCTTACGAGACAAATAACACAAGAGGTAATAGCAACACAAGCACATGCAGGAAAAGGTCACACAAACGTACAGAGTCGTATAATTTTGTTTATCTCAGGAATTGGCGCACGTGTTTATGTTTCTCTATGAGAGCCGTCCGAATCACTGAATTAACTATCAGTGACGAGACATTAGATTACCTTGAGCTGTTCACAACGCGAGTTACCAAAAAAAGAAGGACAAAACATTAACTTACCTTTCTCCATCGTCGTTAAAGGAAAAGTCACCAAGAAGAAGATCTCGAAAACGATAACGAGGTGCAATCATCTTTGTTGACGTCGTCGATAGTCCATTTAATGAATCCTTATCGGTGATGTTGATAATCAGCTCGTTGGAGCCTGTTCTATCGATTACTTCTGAATTGGAGGTACCAAGTACGATGGACTCGCCACTAGCCCCATTGGGCCGTGGCGAAAGAATACGCGGCCACAGATTGAAAATTTTGAAAAAAATTATTTTTGCAATCTTTCAATCAACTTTGATGTAATTTGTTGCTCCTTCGGACAATTAATTGACTTTTTTTTTCTTCTCACTTATTTAATCGCGCATTTTCTCTTAGAGAAGAAAGGAATGAACTTTTGGAAAACTGCACTTTTTCAAGGACTGGCCGTAGTTGAGGGAGCATTCACCGCGCACTGAAAAGAAATGAAAAAATGTTAGAATTAATTTTTTTTCGGGAGGAAACCATAGCAGAGTCCTGTGTGAAAGGACTGTACAAACTGAATTTCGTTGGGAATAATAAGTGGTCATCTGTGGCTACAATGTATCGCCTCTCAGGGCAAGCGAAAAGTTGTGTCGAAATTCTGCCAAGGGGTTCATCAAATAAACATTTGGAGGTGACTTCAGATGAATTCCAAGTAGTTGCTCGTTTAGACAGTTAACATAAAAATCGTCAAGTTTTCAGAAAAAAAAGTAGGCTGAATGAATTTGCATTGGTTATACCCGGGAGTTTCGTGTAACATAATTTTCAACTCGTTTTACATAATCCGAGTCAGGGATTTTTGAAAACTAGTAATTCTTCCCTTCTAGAGGCACGAAAACATTCTTACTACTGCATCTTGTTGTGGACTTTCAGCTCAGTGTCCAAAGAATGCTAATAAAAGGGGTTTAATCTGGGAAATCCTTCGCAGAATTCAATGTGTTTGCATAGTGTTCTTGTCACGGGCTATCCAGCTCCTTAATCGAGGCCACAGCCATCTCTTGTTCATTTAATTATGTATGTAAGCACTTCCGGGTGACATTCACTGCCGTCAAACTTCTAAATCTTCGACATCGCTAAGCTAGTCACTTGATTTACCATCAACACATTGTGAGAAATATATGTTCACTGAAGAGAATTTGAAGAACATAAGAACATGTTAAATTGTAGGATTGTGTAACGTGTAGCTCTTTCAATGAGCACGCTTTTAGTTGCACGACTCAAATCCCCGCGGGGGGCCGTGGTTATCCCCATACTCGTACACCAAACAAACACTATCGTGCCTATAACTAAGATAGAAGAGAGAGAGATTGAGAGGGGGAGAGAGAGAGAGAGAGAGGTGGAATATCGAATACTCTAACAGACACCTAACGCACAACTAAAGATAGGAAATTGAAGAAAAGGAAATGTGTTCAAAACATGCGTCTTCGTCTACCACTTAACCAACCTACCTCCTTTCACCTAACCTAAGTCTAAGATAACTAAAATCTTCCAAGCCTCCCAGCCTTTAACCAATTCAATGCATTTCCAGCGTTGTTTGGCAAACAAGGTCTCTTGAGGATATCCGATGTTGATGGCACTTATCCCCCAGCCGTAGTTGGGGAAGTTTGCGGCATAAAAGCCCTTATCGGAGAAGTTTGTCACAGTCTAACATTCCACTCTATCTCAGTGCAAATTGCCACGAATTTTACGTAAAGATCTTGGCAAGGATAATTCAAGAACTGAAACAAACATCTTGATCACCTGCAAGTTATTATCAGCTCCTTATAGAAGGTCCGTCACAAGTCTACCATCGCAAGCTTCTGTTGAATTGCAAGTATTTCCAACACTTCATTAGTTCTTTTCTCAGTTATTTCCTGTTAGCCAGCCGCTAGAGACTTTGCTGAATTGGGAATACTGATGAGTGACTGCACTCGTCGTCACTTCCGGGTATAGAATCTTCGGAGGACAGACAATCACTTGTTTTATGTTTACTTTGCCAGTGTCCGACCCAAAAACTATGCTTCTTCCACCTTTTTTCACTTTTGCGAGAAAATTAATTTCAATTCCCAATTGTTTACATTAGGGATGTTCGATGTTTACAAAACATCGATGTTAAGAGACCAAATATTGAAATTTTAACATGAATGTTAAATTTAGAAAAATACCGCATAATCAATGTTATGAGGAAAACCTCAGCTTTCGAGATTAGCATTTTCGATGGTCCGGATTTTGAATAGTGGAAACAGTGGAAACAACCCTGATCTAGATAGTTCCTGGAATTGATTCATGGAATGAACACTGTCTTGAGTCTGACGCCACAAATTGCTTTGAGTTTCCTCGTATTTGGCGTATTCTTTCATTCTTAGTTTTTGACGTGTGTATTGTCATAGACAAAATAAAGATAAAGACATTCAACTTCATACAACGAAAATGGCCCGATTTCTGCGATATCTCGACTCAGCGCTGCCTCCAACCTGCGATGGCTTTTTCATGCATATTCATATATTCATCACATATTCCTCTGCCACTGATGAACACACATCCATTTGTGTTATTGTTTTCTTATTTCGCATGTCTCTACTAGTGATGGGCGCATTCGAATGATAATTCGATTTTTAATCAATCGAATGATTACCAATCACGCGCGAGACATCTCCAGGCAACTCGATCCTCCGCCATCGACTCTAACTTATCAGGAGTTATGTCATCTCGTCCTGGGTCTGCATTACTATTTGAACATAATTTAAACATACTATTTATCCAGGCTGTTTTAATTTTCGAAGCTTTACGACGGCAGGAAATGCACAACCGTTCTTCACAGCCTATGGCTGTACATTTGGACATATCATCCAATGTCCATTTTATCCTCGCTCCTCCTAAACTTGGTATCCTCTTTTGTGTGGCGGAAAATATGCTCTTCGTTATACTGAACTCTTGTTGGAGTTTTTAGATCTCGTGGGTCAATTTAAGGCCTTTGGAGTGCAGTACTTCAATCTCATTTTTAAGAGAGTCAATTTGTTGGTGCATTTTCAAAATAGTTTCTTGCAACTCTAACTCTTTAGGCCTAAAAATGTGGAATTTGTTACTGTAATAAAATGTACATGTTAAAAGTTTACGTGGTTGGTTCGGAGAAGCTTTCCTGTGTCTCAAGCTCGTTCACGTTGTTAGTCAATCTGCCTTCCTGGCTAATAGACTGTTTGACCACGGATGCTGCCACAAACTGATAGCTTCTTTTTTGTGCCCTTTCACCCCTTTTTTTATTTTTCTCATGATTCGGGCAGATTTTCTGTTGGCACCGCATCTTCCCTCAAAGTCCTTGCATTTTTAGGACAATAATTGAGCCATTCGTGTTTCAAATTGCTCGCATATTGGTCCTTATTAAAATGCTTAGAGCAAATGAAAGCTGTTTTAACGTTCATTTTGTCTTTTCGTCCACATTTGTGCATCCAAATATTTGCCGCTCTTGGGTCTTTTGGGAAACGAAAAAGTCTCACTTCACTGTCTGCACTTTATGTCTTCTTATTATTTGCATTGCAACCGAATATTGCGCGAATTGCCATTTTAATAATATTATAAAATTCCACACAAGATTGTTCACAACACTGCTGAAAGGCGCGAAACTGAAACTGCATACACAACTGACACATTTGTGAGATACACGTGACGTCACCAATAAAAAAAAATAAAAGAATAAGGTTCAGGAATATGATACCTGATCCTTTTTTCTTCATACCTTCCGTTTTTGTCCATTCTAACAGACAAGAGGAAGAGGCCTCTGCCATTTTCGCAATGCATTTATTTTGCTATTGTATTCATATGAAATCGAAGCCGAAACCCAAACGTCGCGTCGTCCGCTTGTCTGTAAATACATAAAGGGTGATTTTTGCTATTATCTTTTTCGCAACACTGGTTTAAGCAGCTGACGCACGTTTCGTGTTTTGTTTCACTGTCAAACATCTTCAGTTTGGTCTATAATTTAACCATGAATCGTCTTACAAACAAACAACGCTTGTAAATTATTGAATTTTATTATCAAAATGCGTGCTCTGTTAAGAAAGTTCATCGCGACATCACATGTGTTCAGCGACGAAGCTCATTTTTGGCTCAATGGGTACGTAAATAAGCAGAATTGTCGATTTTGGAGTGAATATCAGCCAGAAGCATTGCAAGAGCTACCAATGCATCCAGAAAAAGTCACCGTTTGGTGCGGTTTATGGGCTGGTGGCATCATTGGACCGTACTTCTTCAAAGATAATGCAAGGTGAGCGCTACCGTGAGATGATGTTCAACTTTTTTTTGCCCAAAATGCAAGAGCTTGACTTGCCAGACGGTGCCACATGCCACACAGCACACGCAACAATGGACTTATTGAGAGGCGAGTTCGGTGAACATTTTATTTCACGTTCGGGACCTGACAATTGGCCGCCTAGATCGTGCAATTTAACGCCTTTAGACTATTTTCGGTGGGGCTATGTTAAAGCTCGTGTCTATACAGACAAGCCCGCTTCAATTGACGCATTGGAAGACAACATGGAAGCATTTATTCGTGACATACCGGCCGAAATGTTGGAAGGTATGCCAAAATTGGACTAAGCGGATGGATCATTTGAGGCGCAGTCAAGGTCAACATTTACATGAAATATATGGACCGTACTATATACTATGTTTTTTTTTTTTGAAAAACTTTCCTATGGCTTTTAAAAAATCACCCTTTACAAAGTAAACAAATGGTTTGGTGTGAATGTGTGGAATGCACACAACTTGTGTTGGAGTGATAAGTTGTGCCATCGCGCAGTTGAGCAACAACCGGACAGTTGCATGCAAAATCCATCGCAGGGTGAAGGCATCGCTGAGTCCAGGTATCGCAGAAATCCGGTAATTTTCGTGGAATTAAAGTGAAATATCTTTATCCTTATTAATTTATAGTTTTTAATCCTTTTACTCGGAATTTGATGATGTGAACGATCGTCGAGTTTTTTTAGTTCGATTATTATCGATAATCGATTCTTTGCCATCGCACATCGCTAATCTACACATTTGTACAAAGCTGTTTCTGGTGCGTTCCTGATCCAGAATTTCCATTAATGTTTCAAGGGATTGATCCAATAGCCATCCGCCTCGAGATTCTTTATTCTTGAATAACTTTCTTAATGATTGTGTCAATTCCTACGGATTTTCCAAAGATGTCTCAGTTCTGTAGAACTCTTGCAGAGCAGGACTAAACCCTCGCCTCCCACTTGATACGTACACTGCCTCACAGAACGATCGCGAAGAAAAACATCACAAGGCAGAGTATGAGTTCCTGGCTCTACTTTTTGCATTTCTAAAAGAAAATTATGTTAAGTACCCAATTATCTGCACAGTCACTTGAAAGCGCTACAAACTGAACGCCCACTTGTTTCTTATTTATATCTGACATTCCTAGAGAAATATCATTTCCACCTCCATTGATTCAGTGTTTTCCCGGCGGATACCTGCAGACACATTCGCACTTATCTCAATTTGAATATCACGTCTGAATGACATTAAGCTTATTCAAATTCTACGTGGATTCTTCTGAAATTTGTCGCAAAATCAAAAGTCACGAGACTCTTAATCGTTCGCCCCCACAGACCGAAGCATCGTTAATATCCACAGACGATTTGTTTGTTTGACTACATTTCGGCTACATTCTTCCAGAATTGTACACAAACCGTCACAATTTCTTTCGGGTCGTGCAGTGTACAAGGAAAGTGTCGTCTTTGTATGAAATAATCAAAACTAAGGCATTTTTTTTTCTGTTGTTGATTTTTGTTCGTTTCCCCCTTTATCCTTCCTTCTTGGGGGTGCACCACCGAAGTACGTACATACAATTGTACGTACCTCGTTGTTTGAATTTAAAAGCAAATTCATGAAATTCTATGAAATAAAGAATAAATCCCCTGGGGAATGTATGAATCGATAAAATCTGTTTCAAATCGAATCGATTGGTTACATCTTTTTTCCTGTTTGTCACAATGGATGTATAGATGCGGTCGTTGTAGATGCGTTCAGTGTATAGTAAGCCTTTACAATAAGCATCCCGCATTAAGGGATCCATCTGCAACGAATGTGAATGTGATGTGTCATATTTGTACTATTTAACATATTTATACAAATTAAGGAAGCATAGAGATCTGTCAATTTGGAGAAGGATACGCGTTTTCTTTTCATTCTTTGTGGTTGCACATTCCGAGGATACTGACACGATTCTCATATACTCGTGGATTTTAATCCTCTTTATAAGGGACAACGGACAGCAGAGATGACTGAAGACATTCCGCAAGAGACCATGGTTGGTTGTCTCTAAAATTGCAAAATGCAGTGCCATCACAAAAAAATTGATAGTGTTCAAATTCTGCTCCAGCCACAATAATCGCAAGAAGAAATTCGGGCATAGATTTAATTGTCATAGGAGGTCACAGGTTAACTCTAACACCTAATAGCTACCTAATTGGATACGGTGACTTATGTTTTTTTTTTTTTTTTGTTTGTCGGAGGTTTTTAACACTGCACTGGAGCACTCAGAGTCCAAAACCGGTCTATTGTACTGCCAGGCAGCGACCTGCTTTTGCTGTAGTTTCCTTTCCCGATGGAAGACCAACAGGCGCTTCCGTGATGAGGAGCCCACATCATCAGCTCTCACCACTTCAGCACAAAAGACCTGTCACCTGATCCGAGCAAAGGCGGGACAGTGACTGAAGAAGTGCTCCTCAGTGTCGTAGTCCTCTCCACAGACGCCGCAGAGTGTTTCGTCCAAGCAAATTTAGATGTTTGTAGTCTCCCGTTTGTACGCCTGTAAGTCGCCAAGGGATAACAATAATGCCACGGACATTTGGGAGCATCCGCTTGGTCGGTCTCGGAGTCATGCCACCTCCGATCGTGTTGAGGCCCAACCATCGATGCAAGCTCTAACAACAGGTAGACCCAACACAGGTTCAGGTCATAAGAATGTTTCCTCCGATCGTTGTTTAGCAAGTTCATCGGCGATCTCATGGTGACCCGGGATACAGACAAGTCTTAGTGAATTACGACTGACGATCAAATTCAGAGAGGACTTGCATTCCTGAACTGTCCTGGAAGTGGTTAAAGGATTGAGCAAGACCTTAAGTACAGCTTGGCTGTCACTACAGACACAGATACTTCTCCCCTTCCACCTGTTCTTCACAATATCGTTCGTGGCCATTAGGATCGCACAGATTTCCGCTTGGAAAACGGACGCAAATTTACCTAATGAGGTGTGCAGTCTAATCTTGTCGCCCTCCACGAAGGCACCATCGGCAGATCTGACATTGATTTTGAAGCCATCCGCAAAGATTCGACTACATTCTTTTCCTGGGTCAGATTCTGGCCAAACCAGTCCTTAGTGTAGGGAAACTCTACAGCAGTGCATCAAGAACAGAACCAGGTGTACTAGGGAAGGCCCCTATGCATCCGAGACAGTCCGTTCTTTGAAGCTTAGTGGAAGCAACAGTTACGTATTTACGTGAAAGCTCATTCCATCAAACGACCGATGAGTAGGAGAGAAGGGGCGGTATGGATCCAGATGGAAATTCTTGGTGATAAATCCCAAGACTTACCGAGAATCCCCTTACACTGCCAGAAAACTGACAGCGCCCTGGCGATTTTCGACTCGATGTGTTTTTTCCAGAGAAGTTTTCTATCTAAGTTAACACCCAGATGTTTGGAGAAGGAATGGTGACGCCTTTTAGTTTCAGTTGAGTCAGACCAGTCAATTTCCTCTTCCTCGTGAAGAGAACTGGAAGCCCATTCCTGTCATGATCGACGATCAGGTCTAGAGCTGTCTGCCCTTTTGATCGCCTTTTGCATGAACCGACAGGCAGTACGTCTACGTCATCCGCATAGGCCTGGGCGTATATGTTAGAGTCCTTGAGAGCATTAAGCGGAGAGTCATCAACCAACATACACCATAGCAGAGGAGACAGGACACCGCCTTGCGGGCAGACCCTATTTAGCCCGCCCTTACATATTGGCCACAGTCCGCAACCGCTATTATAGTTCTATTAATTACCGTTGCTGTGATCCACAGCACTAATGATTCATCACCACCGACTTTCCATGCTTTTCAACAGGAAGGAAGACAGACTGATTGGTTTGAAGCTCTTGGCGAGTGAGCACTCTCCCTTACCGATTTTTGGTATGAAGGCTACCCTAACTGTGCCCCCCCGGTGTTGGGATGTAGGCCAGACCCAAACTGGCGGTAAAAATTCTTTTCAAAACCGGCAGTAACCGGTCAATGGCTTTTTGCAGCAGAGCTGGGTATATGCCATTGGTACCTGGAGACTTGAAACTGTCAAACGATGCAACTGCGTACTTGATAGCCTCATCCGTCACTACCATTCAGCACTGGCGCGTGATATTTATCGGCTCATCTCCAGTTCCAGGGATGGGAGCTGGGTGTGAGGTGATTGTGGCCTGGTTACCTAGAAAATGAGTCTCAATCATGACCTGTAAAAATGGTCTCATTTTATGACTCGGTGTAGAGTAGGGTGGGGTAGGGAAAGGGGCTGCTAGTGAATTCACCAGCACACTTAGACCATGTTGGTCCATTGTCAGAATACTACCCACAGTCAGAATACTACCACGGACCGACCACTCCAGCGATAGTGCCGTTAATTTGATCCCAACGGCAAATGGTGACTGGACCAGGTTTGAAATCCAGATAAAAGCGTATTAAGTTTGCTTTCACTGGGGTTCGAACCGGGGACTAACCAGGGGCAGTCACTTGACTCGTTGTAGGTACCATCGGGTTTTCTGAGTGTTTCCAGCCTGGTCGGTTGTCATTTTTGAGGATTTTAACCAGTCTGCTGGTTTCACTGAGTGTTTCGATTTTGTCACGGAAGTCTTTTCGAATAATCCACTCCTGTGCTGGTCTACAGCCAATTTGTCTTCCTGATAAACTTAGCTATGTCCAGAATATTTAAGTGTGACATTTCCTCTAAATCGCTGGAAAAGTAGTTGCTAGTATATCATTTCTTGTTGGACCAGTGCCGAGGAAGTGAAGATTCTGCAGAAATCATTGTGGGCGGCTTCCATTCTTCTGGCATGCATACCAAGAGGGTAGTGGCTGGTTACATTCCTTATTTAACTCCTCTTTAGTTTAGAGAGTGTATTTGTTTTGTTTGGATTTATTGAATGCGAAATAAGCCTCGAAGACCTACTTGTGTCTAGTTCCGTCCACCTCCGATTGGCGGTGTTGGTGGCATCTGTAGGTCACAAGGTGTTTATTTCCCGACTTGAGGGATATGGGGAGTACTGATTATTTACCAATGGCAGTCCCTTCACAACCTCTAATCCCAGGGATCCAACCTAACCGGATGCATCTAACCGCTATACGTTTTACTCTTAGATTTAATTGATGGTGTATCCAGACCCTTAATCCCGTCTATCGGGCTCATTGACAGTAACCTCTTGGAATACACTGCAATAGTTGGGCAGTCGAAGAGACGGATATATACGGCGATGTGGGGAGTACCCTTAGTCCGGTGCCCTCCTCTGTTTTTGAGCTATCTGTGTAGATTTTCAGGTTGGCAGATTTCCTTGCTAGACCTTTTGTGCGGTCTTCTCTGTCTGGGATGAATGTCGAAGTCCAAGGCGGTCGCAATATAATTATATATGTATGCGTCGGTATCTTCGCATTTTTGTATGTCCTGCGTAGGGTAGGGTAGGGAAAGGGGCTGTTAGAGAATCCATTGTGATACCACTTACCGGCTACTCTAGTGACAGTGCCGTTAATATGATACCAACGTCAAACGATGGCTGGACCAGATTTGAAAACTAGATGAAAGCGTATTAATTTTGCTTTCACTGGGATTCGAACCAGGGACCACACATTCCAGTCGTTTTCTGTATGTCCAGCGGTTGCATTCCCGCAGCCTTAACGCTGAATTGGTAGCTACCCGCTTCCCAAAGATGTCCATTGGAGAAAGCTATAACATTACTGCCATGGGTCTGACAACAGCCGTTTACATCTAGTTAGCCATTCTCGGCGTAAGTCCCCATTTGGGACCGAGGATCCTCTTACATGTGCGGCAGCTGTATGCCTTTGCCTTCTTAATGTGTTCCTTAATATTCGGTTTCCAGCTTAACTTGCTGCCTAAAATTCCGGATTTGGCCTGACTAGTAAAACTGAGTTCCTTTTTCTCCAGCTTTGGAGGCCCTATTGGTGGTCTTCTAGTAAATAGTACGAGCTCTGTTTTGGACGGGTTAACTTCCAGTCCAGCCTTGCCCGTCTACTCTTCTAATTTATTTACTAAAGCTATGTCGTCTTCGTAGACTATTGGCTTACAGCCTGAACCACTTAATTCCAAACAAATTTTGCCCATCACCCCCTTGTGGGGTTCTCCAGAATACCCTTCTAATTTCATTGTGTCCTAGCTTTGGGAATACTTTTTTTTGCATTGAGTCTTTCATTATTAAAAGCGAACATTGTATACTACTTGTTGCTGATCTCCACCATCATTTCCGTAATTTTCAAGAGAAAACAAGAGAGGGTTATGTCTTGTTATACTTCCCCAACTTTGGTATGAATAGCACCTTAGCTAGCCTCCACAGTTTAGGAGCATAGCTAAATCTTAAGCAACTGTTAAAATGGCCCTCAACTACGGCGGTAGCATCTCTAGTCCTTCCTGTGATTCAGCCGGCCTGTCGTCGTCTAGGCCTGGGGATTGGTAGGCCTCGAGCTTTTAATCGCCCAGTCCAACTTGAACATCGTTAGGAGTCCATCCGACACGGCTCTGCTGTAGCGCAGTTCGATTTGTGAATTACTGCTATCAATTTCATTGGGATCTTTATTCCCGGGGAAGTGTGTGTGTCGATTAGGAGTTTTAGGGTTTCCTCAGAGGATTCCGTCCATTCTCAGTCCATGAGGTGTCTCAACCGACAGCACTCCTTAATGTTTTCTATGTTTATTCTAAGCTCTCCAGGCTTCTCTTTGCGCTGACTTGACCTCTTTTCATCCCAGACTTGACTTGTTCTCTCAATTACATACGTCAAGCCAGTCTGTGATCCGAGGCTGTATATGATTAGTTTATGGTTTGGCATTTTACAATACGGATCGTTTACCAATCAGTTGATCTATTGTCTCAGGCTGAGCAATATCTGCCTCCCATCGCTGCCAGGGCATGCTGCTGCCAGTCATCAAGACAAAATTGACTTGCATCCCCGACAAAAGGGTTTCTCTCTCCTTCTCAAACCTGGGGCTCTGACTCAAATAAACTCTTAACTGGAGCATTGACATCAACCCGTTCAACGAGGTCTAGATCCACATCATTTTTTTTTTCTTTATTCTTTCCTCATTCTCCTTACAACGATGATACAAACGTTTTGAGTTACCTCTTCGTACAGCCAGTAGAGTTCGCAGTTATGTCTCCTCCTCCGTTCTCCTTTCTAGCAGACGGGGCGGTATATCCGGTGGAGAATA
Organism: Eristalis tenax; assembly: GCA_905231855.2. NCBI lineage: Eukaryota > Metazoa > Arthropoda > Insecta > Diptera > Syrphidae > Eristalis > Eristalis tenax. Next base: position 41,694,965 of record HG993127.1, read on the forward strand.
TTTCTTTCAGACGCATCAATGATCAGCTGTTTTGCTTATCCGTCCAGCTTTCCGTTCATACACCAGGACTGGCAAAATTAGCGTCTTGTGTTTGGAGTTTTGAGCCCAATTGTGTCGACAAACTGAAGTTGCACCTGCTGCCAATGGCGTTCGTGGTGTTCACGTTTTCACCTCAACATTGTAGCTGTCGTAATGTTTTGTGTGTTTTTTAATGCAGTTTTGATTTTTATTGAAATTCATTTAACTTACTAGCTAGACAAAATATACTCAAAGCCAGCTTAATTAACTTAACAATTGCCAATTGTTCTTAATACTGTAATCGCCGAACCGGACAAGTGAGCGAAGAGGAAGAGAAACCAAAGGCAAACAACTCTCTGCTTGTGTGTCGTTTATTAACAGAAGAAAGAATGTATGTCCGCTGAGACATTTATACTCTCGTTAGACAGTACATTGAATATTATTAAAATCTTTGGAGACATTTCGGGTGAATCATACGATCAGATGGCCAAATGTAGTGTGATGCAAAAAGAGAACAAAAACAGTCTCGCAACAAAGTATGCAACCAAAATATTTAAATTAATTTTTTCGACTACAATACTATTCTACTGACCCTTTGCGGGGCATGACCCTATTCATGCCGCGTCGAAACTGGCGTCGGATATCCAATGGAACAAGAGCCAGGAACAATGTACGGGTGCCTGCTTGATTGATCTGGAGAAAGCTTTTGACACCATATGGTTAGAAGGTCTTTTTTACAATCTCATTCGGCTGGGCATTAGCAAACCACTGCTGTACTTACTGTGTAACATGCTTCCCGGTAGACGGTTCGTAGTCAAGAATGGCAACGTGACCACAGGCCGTTAATTCGCCGATCCTGTTCAACATTTACTTGAGCGATCTGATAAGTTCTCTTCCTCACGTAATTGTGTACGCAGACGGCTTGATCGTGTACAGATCAGGCAAAAAGATCGAGGACATCACTGCTCTCGTGCAGGGTGACTTCGAGTCATTCATGAGAGATTGCAATGACTGGAAGCTGAAAATCAACTTTCAGAAGTCCGAAAACGTACTGTTCAGGACGCCGTTGTATAAGGCCTCGGCGGATACGAAAAAGAATTGGTGAAAGTTCTCAATTGTTGGACGACATGGGCAACCACTGGCGCAAAGGACTGTAGTCAGATACCTGGGGATCTGGCTAGATCAGTATCTGTATTGTAACAAACATGTAGATGCTGCTCTGCCCAGGGCCCGAGGCGCTTTCGCCCTTACAAAGGACTGTTTTACAACAGCCAACTCGATGCAAGGCTGAAGGTTATCTGCTACATTGCCCTCATCCGGCCAATGCTCACCTATGGCTGTCCCGTGTGGTTCAACGTGAGTGCAAGCTTGATGGAAAAGATTCAGTTGTTCGAGAGGGCTTGTCTTAGGGCTTGCCTTCGCCTTTATAGAACTCCAGAGTCCCAGTACAGAAAATTCTACTCCAATGAGATCTTATACAGCAGGGCGAACCTGATACGAGTGGACAATTTCCTAGTGAAGTTGATTCGAGGTCATACTGCCAGAGCGATGAACTCGGTCAATAACTATATACAAGATATAAATGCGGTGCCGCTCATCTACCAAATCGCCAGATCAACTGTGGATTCGCGACTTAACCACGACCGTTCCGTCGCACAACGAGCTGAGGAGGGTCTCCTTCGGTTCAGCACGTCGGTTTCAAGACGGGATGTCCGGGATGTTGCTTGGCCGGACATCGTAAGTTCTGGTGGTTGGGGAGTGAGGGAACTCCCTCGTCGAACCCTTTAGACCCGGGGTAGAAAGGTAAAGTAGTCGGTCTCTGTCTTGCAGTGGATTAGATGTATGTTGTCTATATGCATGTCTATCCGCAGCATCCTATGGCCGATTAAGTTTTTTTGTTGACTTTTCTTAATTTAGTATTTTCATTAAAAATCCATGTATTGCACATGTACTATGAAAAATTTGACTACTTAACCTAACTTATACTAACTAACCCTAACATAAAATTTAAAACTATCATAACTACGTCCATAACAGTACGGCGTGCACCAGGGCGTATACGTAATGTTTTATTTCAACCGGTCTGTGATGAAACGATTCTCGTCAGGATATATTTTGCTTTATCCTCTTTCGCCTGCCCTTCAGTCGCCTTGAAAGCTTCCACTGCGGCACTTTGGGAACACGCTATGTCGATATCATCTGCCTCGTCCAACAGTTGTAATACACGACATAAGGCTGCGCATCTCCGAAATCAGGTGCAGGTTTCAAATGTCGTCCGTCCCTGAACTGGACTGACATGGCGGTGCATCGAGGTGCGACGCAATCGGATTTTCTCAGGATCTTGAATTCGGTCAACGCGGTATGGATCCGAAACTCTCTAGTCTTCTCCAGGATTCGCCTCAGTGTGAATATTTCGTCTATACTCGATTTGCCGGGTCGGAAGGTGATGTGACACCATCTTAAAGGTTTCGTTTTGCTAACATTAATACTGAATTGTCATGGATTATAACGTTGAATTGTCTTATCTTTTTCGCTTTTCTTCCATTTTGATCAGTTCTAATAGATCGTTGCTCTCTTTGAGAAGCCATCCCTATATGTGTCTAATGTTGGACTGCATGACGACGTATCACGGATGTGTGTCTACAGTTTATGCGGGAGGTAGTATCGCATTTTGGATGGTGGATGGGGCATGTGCAGGATGACGATGTAAAATTCTCATTGCTTCATCAGTTCAGCTGATGTAACACCCAGATGCCATTAACATGGTTGCTAAAATGAGATGTACGGTCAAAACCGATATAAAACACTGGTTACTACGACTAAAATCGACGCAGCTGCTGGCGCGACTACCTTTTTTCTAAAACGTTCAACTTTTTGTTTGCAGATGCGATGCATCTACTTTTATTCACGCCAACTGCTTGTTGTATTATTGTTTTGTGTTTATTTGTTTTAAGTTTGTTCAACTTAGTGCAAATTTTTGTGTTTCTATGTGACAAGAATTTGGTTTCGCAGGTTGCATTAGAAAATGAGTCGGATACAAAAAAAAACTTTACGTTCAAAGAGAAAAAAAGCAGAAAGCAAGAAGAGAGCAAGAAAGACATTGCCAATGAATATTCCGTTCCTCTGTAAAGGATGAGGGAAACAGCTATCGAATATACGATTTCAGGAAACAAAACGTAAAAAAAGTAATGAGTTCATTGCACACTGAGGTTGTAAAGCTTCTGCTAATAGGGCTTAAGGCACGGACAAGTTCCGGAATACCCTGATTGATTTACATGCCTGATATCGGTTACAGTGTCATATGACATAATTCGTCAGTCCCATGGAGACCATTTTAATCGGTTTTGACTGCATATCCTGTCCTCAGGAGAGGACTTAAAAGATCGCAATCTAGGCACAATAAGGAGTCAGAGACCTCATCTACTTTGGCTCCGCAACGACCCGGACCCTCAACATCAGTCCAATGCAGAATAACCCTTGCTAACCGCTGTTTCTTTGGACTCAATCGTGTAGTAGACCTGCTTTCAAAGGATCAAGCTGACTTTAGACACGACCTTTTTCGTTCAAGTCCTACTGTAGAACCATCGCGAATCTCAAGAGCGGATGCACAAGGTCGATTTTTGCTCCTATTAGCGTTGGTAGCAAGTGGAAATGAAGATTTATCCGCTAATTGCACGGCGACATGAGTCTAGCAAAATGTCTAAGAATGGTACGCTTAAGGTGGCTGAGCCATGATACTTGTCCTCGACCCCAAGAGTCTTCAACTCGGTTAGAGCTTGTACAGACATCGCAGCAAAGGATGCCCGCGTTTAAAGTTGCGCCCTCAAGTGCTATTATCGGAAGCAGCCACCTAGAGATCGCGACGATGTCCACCCCGGACTGTATGACCGCACAACGAAGAAAAGGGGAATATTGTACAGCAACTGGATTGTATTTTAGTTTTTGAGACAAAAAATATGTCCCAATCATACCTTCTTTCAGTTTAATACTGTGCTGTAAGGTCCCTTAACAGACGGCTCATGCGGCGGCCCTAGAAGCCGGCGACAAGGTAGATACCAGGAGGTGCGATGAGATAGGCCGGACACAAAGAGGATGAAAAATTGTTACTCTCTCTATGGCGATTTTTGCAGAAAGCGAGACAGTTCTCTGCCTCGGCTTTGTTGTTCGAATCTAAAGCAGAAGAAGACTCAAGCTTTAAATAGACAAGCGAGGGCCTCATAGCAATCTACATTAAGGCTACATATATTCTGCAACATCAGTCGAATCGGGACGCACATCTCAAGGGAGGATAAAATTGACGATAGCAAAATTTCATTTCTAGGACGTCCCTGAAATAGCATATGCTCAATGCCCCAGCTATGACACCCAAATGGTTTTAGCAGTTTCCAACGCAAATTTGGACAGGAAAGATACCCTTGCTAGAATCATCAGAAAACCCAACCAGCATGACAACACGACTGAGGCTGTTGGATTTTGTAACAGTTCCCTATCCTCAACATTCACAAAGGAACCCGACGGTCCTCTGATCGTCATCTGATGATTGACCGGAGGATTGGAGGGATTGCTACACCAAACTATCCTCAAAACAACCGAGAACTGTCGAAAATAAGCCAAGAACATAATTTTTGTTCGTATTGGCTAGGCAACTGTCAGGAGACTGTGCATCCCGGTGGAAATAAAAACACATACTTACCACATAATCTTTATTTTATTAAAAAGTATAGAAAGGATAACTTCTAAATGGTTGAACGACGACTCCCCCCTTTGATACAACCATGTGACAAATCGCACGTTTATAGTTGGCATTGCTTATGACAACAATAGCCAGTCTAGACCAAATAAAAATTGAATTAAAATAATGACTCTTCGGGAAATGAGTCAGGTCCTTTCCTTTTTTTTTTAAATAAGATCTTTGACTGTTTTTGGGTACCAGTCAGCAGCTCTTAACACACGCAACGTCTGACAAACAGAACACAGAATTTTTATCATAAAATTTTATAATTCGAGCACGATGTTAAATTAGTATTCGAATAATAACGATTGTTTGCCAGACACACCACTCAGTGTCTGACTTTCATCTTTCATTGAACCCTGCAGAGGAAGCAACATTTTATTCCTTTAAAAAATATAAGAAATGAGTTCCAAGATAATTAGCGTTCAGTTAAAATTAAGTGTAAATAAATAACAATTATGGTGTATATTTGTCTGCATCTTGTAGAAGCAGTCGATGTAAGAAATAATCTTCTCAGATGCCACCTGCAGAGCTAATAAAGAAGGGACTATCTAGCTTTCACCGACAGATGCCAATGTTTACACTGGGTGACCAGACAGAAATTTAAATAAAACAATATAGTGTTGGAGAATTGGCTTTATTTTGAAGCTACATTCATATCATCACATATAGAATGGCAAGTCGTTAAAATGTTAGTCCAATTGTTCATGACTCGGCCCAATAGCGCCTCAAATGCTATCCTCGGCTTCTTGTAGTAGACTAAGGACTGGAGCTAGTATACAACGCAAAAAAGGAGATGGTCCTTTTTCTAACAAAAGGTTCATTCCACAATCTCCACTAACCGTAATTGAGGGCATTTTCCTTTCCCAACCACTCTCCCCCCCACTCTGACTACATTACCTCGGAGTAATTCTAATCATGTGAAACTTAAATGTTATATGAAAGAATCAAGAAAGCGTCATCTGCTTGTTCTGTACCTGAGCACCAGACAATTTGGTAACAATTGGGGAAACCGCAAGGCATTCCTGTGGGTATACACAGCAATTTTCGGACATATCTTGACTTATGACAGCCGAGTCTGGTGATAGGACCTTCCTGAAAACGAAGAACCTAAAGTTATTAATCAGAATCCATTAATCTTTCATACATGGGCGTTACTGGAGCAATTAGCACATTTCATACGGCAGGAGGCAATATTAAACCTACTGCCTCTTGGCCTCTACATGCTGCTTCAAAGAGGGCTCTGGAAATTCCACTGGACTTGCAAGTGTACTATTTAGACTACAAATTGAACAAGTCGAACGGACTATAATCCTGATTTCGAACACACAAACGAACATGAATGGATACACTGATGGATCGAAAATGCAAAAAGCTTCGGGCACGAGCAAAGAGTTATTGCAAGAAAAACATCACCGCGCGTTCCCATCATGCGGGGCTGATTTGTAGCAGATACTGTAGTGTGTACAGCTGCATCCCACACTATACTCTCGAGTAACTCTCCAGATGATTCTCCAGTACTACACTCTCGATAGAGAAAAGGTGTTCATCAATTTGGAACTCGCTAGTCGCTTACATGAGATGTCATGAACCCGTGCATCCAGTGAAAAATTGTCCGTTGCTCTTAGCTTATTGAGGTGGCAGCGACGATCATTGCAAAAACAAGTGCACAAAGGAGTGAAGGCAACGATTTTCAGTCCTGCATGTCGAATGTAAGGTCTCTTAACAGACGGGTCCTGCGGCGGCCCTAGAAGCCGGCGACAAGGTAGGTACCAGGAGGTGCGATGAGATGGGTCGGACACAAAGAGGGTGACAAATTGTTACTCTCTCTATGGCGATTTTTGCAGAAAGCGAGACGGTTCTCTGCATCGGTTTTGTTGTTCGAATCTAAAGCAGAAGAAGTGTAAAGCTTTAAATATACAAGCGAGGGCCTCATAGCAATTCTGAAACATCAGTCGAATCGGGACGCACATCCCAACGGAGGATAAAATTGACAGTAACAAAATTTCATTTCGAGGACGTCCCTGGAATAGCATATGTTCAATGCCCCAGCTATGCCACATAAATGGTTCTAGCAGTTTCCAACGCAAATTTGGACAAGAAATATACCCTTGCTAGAATCATCAGAAAACCCAACCAGCATGACAACACGTCCAAAAACAGACTGGGGCTGTTGGATTTTGTAATGGTTCATTCACCTCTACATTCACAAAGGAACCTGACGGTTCTCTGATCGTTCAACAGCGTCAACCGGATTGGTCACATTGCGACTGACAGGACGACTGGAGGAATTGCTAAACCAAACTATCCTCACAACAACCAAGAACTGTCGAAGCAGATATAAACAATAAAACACTACCAGCTAAGAAATAATATCAATTAAAGCATGACTCGGTCCGTGGTCGTGCAATCTTACTTCTCTCGTGCTGATGCGAATTGACTGCAGAGATCATGGACTGTTTTCTTATACATTTCTACAGTATTTGGCTTATCTCAAGAAACCCCATTTGTTGCCACGGAAAGTCTGGACAGAAGAATGGGCATCTGCCTGTAAAGCCCTTCACCTAACATTCGCACATTTTATGAATCAATATAAAATGTATTATGGTTCATAATGATAAATTGAATGTCGTAGATAAGCCAGAAAAAGCAAAGAAATATTCCACTTAGTGTGCAAATGTTAGTGATTCAAAATGCATATCATTCATACGCTCGATGGCAAAGATAAACAACATGAAACATGTCAACGATTGAAATTTTTTAAAACTAACAATAACACAAAGCTCCTTTCAGCAGTAAACGAACACATCTGGCGTGTTCTGCCTCTGACAGGACTACCAGCCACACCCCCGAAGCTGGGTCATAAAGTGGACAAAGTGGATGCGATGATACGTCCCACTAAGCAAATAGCATTGTGTATACAGATTTGCATCAGGGCATTTCAATGCGCCGCATAACGCTTCCATAATCATTTGTGCACACGTATGCGACCAGATGTATGAACAGACAATAATCAACATGAAAAGAGTGGCCATCGATTCTCAAAGAAACCCTGCCCACAATTATGGTGGTCGTGGGACATCAATGCAATCAAAACGAATTTGTGGTGCCACCACACACAATCAACTCAAAGCACATCCATGATTTGGTAGGAAAACAATGCATTTGCTGGGACGAGTTTGAAGAGAAAAGTGCAACGGCGACTAAACAATGGCACCACCTCCTTTCGCAAGCTTGACATTGAATCCGAAAACCTCCCTCGGATTGTGAAGGTCACAGCCCTTCGGGCGTAAAACTTTATTTGACTTACAATAACGTTTGAACTGTGAGAAGAAATAATTTTAGTGTCTATCAAAACTTCTTGGCGAAGACGCTACGCACTTGGAATGTTAAATGTACCTAACAACCGATGGGCGTATTCAAGGCATGCACACCATAACCGGGCTGTTGGACAGCTTATCGTAAATCCTTTGAATTTCAATATAATTTATCCCTGTTTCTGTTCGAATAAGAAAAAATTTCAGCGATAAGGGGAAACCTTGTCTGCGTTGCGTGGATGTGCAGTTTAACAAGTTGGGAGAGTCTTAATGTGATTTCAAAATAATTGCGGAGTAGTTTTCGACTCTTTTTGTAAAAGGCAAAAATAAAGACTTCGGCTTTGTAAAAAGACAACTTTATTGTAAAATGAACTTCGTTTGTCTGATTTTGATTTTGCTTTGGTTTGGTTTGTTTAAAATTTGTACATTTGTCCTGGAGATACGTTTGGTTTGCTGGCTGACAATAGAGTGAGTGACGATTAAAGGTTTTTTTTTGATGAAAGGACATAGAAGCCCACCTCTCATTTGTCGACCAATAACTTCTATATTCACACATCTCCCTCACAAAATGAAAATGATCTCAACGACATTTTTTGATTCTCTATGCAGGTTCTATCCAAATTCAAGTTACCTCTCAATGCGGTACATAGGCTTACCTTGTAGCGTCGAAAGAAAATAATGTCCATGCCAGGCGGTAAACAAGGCAAGGGATGAGACTGAATGACCGGGGAACCCAATATGTCCTCAGCCCATGATAGCTGGGTAATTGTTCCTCTATCCTCTATCGGAAAAGCTGCTGGCGCAGACAGACTATCTGCGAAACGCTTTCAGGCAGCTTGGAAATGAGCTGGTAAAATATGGTTGGAGGAACGCATGCCCGACGAGTGGAACCTCAATATCGTTTGCCCGATCCACAAAAAAGAGACCTCTTCAACTGCGCCAACTACCGAAGGAAGGCTCATAAGATGTTGCTTGCCGTTTTGTGTGAATACTTGAAACCAATCGTCGGGCGATTTAAGGCCAGGGAAGTCCACCACTTATCAAATCTTCAAATGGGCTTAGCGGTGAACGAGGGCAAAACGAGGGCTGTCACCGAGAAAAGACGCACAACACCGACGACTCGGTGAGAACGTCGCCATAGGACTTCGAGTTAGTGAAAGTAGACGAGCTACTCGTATATCGACTCCCAAGCTAAACAAAAACGCAGAATAACTTCTGCCAATCGCTGTTCCAATGGCCAAAATAGGAATTGAGTAGTAAATCCCTCTTTCGAAGTACTAAGATAATATTGGAGAACTCGTTGATCCTCCCAGTCCAGCTCTATGGCACGGAAACATGGACAAGAGCAGTTGAAGAAGCTCTTTGATCCTTTTACGTTGATTATTTTTTTAGAAAAAGATTCAACCACGAACAGCGAATCTAGCAACGAGGCTAGGCCGTGTAGAGCGCATGGACAACCCTACTCTAGCCCGAAGAGCCTTGACTGCGAACCAGTTGGACAACGCAATAGAGGACGCCCTGGAAACCGATGGCGCACACAAGTGGAAAAGGACCTCAAACAACTTGGCTAGTGAAATTGGAGGCAGCTGGCTAAAGATCGATCCTGTTGGAAAGGCTCGTTGGCTGCGATCCAGGTCCACCCGGGCTGTAGCGCCACGAGATGAAGAAGAAGAATAACATGATGAATCAGGAATAAATGCGAAAGCAATCAGTCATAAATACAAAATTTAGTTTTTTATATTTAGCAAGTTGGGACTTTCGCTTTTCGGCTTAATCGGCATTCGTTGCACCTACTGGACGTCGTCCTTCGAAGGTCCTTTCGAGTCGACTTGGATTAATTAATGAACTTTATTTCTTGAAAGTAAACAAATTTACGGCATTTAGTTTTCAAGCTTCAAACGGACTTGAGTTGTGGAATGATTCCACTTTCGACGTACATAAGTGTACTTAATTTATAATTGTTATTTCGTCACAAAGGAACAATAACGTATTGTTAAGTATTCTCGTACTGATGACATTTTAAGGACCATAACAACGTCTAAATTAAACGAACAAATTTCGAAGCAATTAATTTTTAACAGCCCTCCATTTTAAAGTGGCATTACCTTAACGAAATTGAGTCAAATATTTAATGATGCCCCTTAACACTCCAATCTCACTTGTGGCAAAAATCGATTCTCTTGTAAATAATTAATCCACTAACCGGATTCAAGCGCCAAAACTGCTCTTCCTACAACCGCAAAGTGTCACTCCTCACACAATCCAGAAAACACAACCGCTGATGTTATCCTCAACTGACGTATCCGTACTACGAGTAGCACTCAGATGAAGATTCGGGCAAATTAACTGTGGTATTATTTCCCAATAATCGGAAGTAACACTTTCGAATCAAGGGTAACAAAATGACGGCTCTTTCCACAACACTGTCACTTAACAGATATTTCACCCGGATTTTCGAGAAATTAATAATCACGCTTGCATAACATAACACCATCCACCGAGACCAACGAACGACACACTCCACGTGAAAACGAACAATTTATTTGAAAATGGCACACCGTTACACGGCAAAGAACATGCATTCAGATGCAAACACCTGAAGTGTCACTCAATTTAATTGCAATCGCTAAAGGCGAACAATTCATCTGATATCAACGATGAAGTATTTAACACACTTTTATTTAAAAGGAAATGGAAATGAATTTTATGTAATTCTTATCGATTTCATGACATGGTTGGGAGGACGTTAGGATGCTATGATACGATATTCCAGAGAACATCACCAACATTGTTAACCGACAATGAAACGATAAGAAAACAGCCGCGAGTGGTAACCATGAAACCGCGCCGACCATAGGACTACAACTGAAATAAATACTCCCACGAACAGCATGCTCTACTAACATCGTTGTATCCTGGTAGGTTGTCAGCTGTGGTTAGCTTGGTAGGTGTGTATTTCTACCCCAACACCGTACACTTTCAAAAGTTGTGGTAGATGATGTTCGCAATGAATTAACCGGCACCAACAGGAGTTCGAAACAGTGACACACAAAACTTTCAGGACTTCATATCAGCTGTTCGTTGCTAAAAGGGGAATGAATTAATAACAACTTGTATGACTGTATGAGTTGAAAAAGTCTCGATGAAATGAGCTTTCAATGATAAACGATGGAATGAATCTGCGAAGTGTGGCTTTGGCAGGCCAAGTGTGTAAATATTTAAATTGATACATCTTAAACACAAGTTCCCACTGGTGTAAATATATAAAAAAAAATTGTAAATTCTATTTTCTTTGATTATAAATGATCCAACCATTGGAGGTACATTTAACGAAATAAACAAACTCACACCCTGTAAAAGCTAATGTCAGTTAGCAGTGTAAACGCAGCTGAAATATTTTATTTGACGTTTGTGCATTTGTTTTGATTTCACTTTCAACAGGCTACTTTTGATAACCAAAATCAGCACAAGTTTGCGACGTTTTGGAAATATGTCCACAAGAATAAGGGTATCGAAAAAATGACTGAACAACAACGAATAGAAATCATACTAAAGAACCCCAATCCAATATTTGAAAAATGGATGGAACGATGGCTAGAGGAATCCGAACGAAAAGGTTGTAAGTCACAATTCAAAATTCGTGAGGCATTAAATTCTCTTCGTAGATTTCCTTTGCCCCTGAGCACCGGGAAAGACTGTGCCATTCTTCGTGGTTTCGGCCCAACACTTTGCAGTATGATTGATAAAGAACTCAATCAGTTACGTGATTCTGAACCGGAAAAGATATTGAACACAACAGCAAGTGCATATTCAGAAGATGTCCACACCATGGTAGAATCTGTGCAAAAATCCAAAAAAGAGGCGAAGAAAAGGGAGCCAACTGCAAAGGAAAAAGCCAAACAACTTGCAATTGAAGAGGCAAACGAACAGATCATATTTAGTCCGGGAACCTTTCGTATATTGCTACTCGTTGATACACAGGAAACAAATGGAAAGACTAAGAAGACTTTTGACCGGACCAGAGATTATATCGAGAAACTGAAAATCCCACATGAGGTTCGCCGTCTAACTGTTGGGGATTTTGCTTGGATTTGCCGTGATGAACGTGGTAAGGAACTAGTTCTTCCGTATTTAGTCGAAAGGAAGCGGATGGATGACTTCGCAAACAGTATTCGTGATGGGCGATTTCATGAGCAAAAATTCCGTCTTAAAAGCAGTAAGATACAGAACATTATATATTTAATAGAACACTATGGAAACAATGAACACGTTGGCTTGCCGGTGCCAACTTTGATGCAATCGGCTACAAACACTGAAGTTCATGACGGATTCCAAATCAAACTCACCAACAATCATTGGGAATCTATTCTTTATTTAAAGGTATTCACGACCTGTTTGATTCGTCATTATAAGGATAAATTACTGATAAGCACTGCAAAAGAAGACATTAAACCATGTAGTCCACAGGACTCAACTGTGGGGCTTTTAAAATTCAAGGATTTCTACGGCGATTCAATGCGAAATAGTGGATTAACAGTGAGAGATTTATTTATTAAGCAACTTTTACAGTTGCGGACGCTTTCAATGGAGCGTGCAATGGCAATTGTGGAGGAGTATCCCACACCGCGATTACTTCTTCAGGCTTACGATGCATGTGATAGTGAAGAAGAAGCTAGGCAGTTATTAGCTCGCCTTCCGTGTGGACAAATTGGCAAACCACTAGGTGCTGGAATAAGTAAAATTATTTTTGAGTTTTATACAAGTGATTTTCGATAACATTATGTACATTTCTGATTAACTTGTAACATAAGAAATAAATTTCATATGTTTGGCATCACTTGATTATATTGTTTCGAGAAACAGCTGACTCTTTTTTTGACATTCAATTTCCAGGTTATATCAGTCGGGAACAATTTTGTAACACTTGCCGTGAATAATACTTAAGTCATGTTGAGAGCAATTCCTAATTTACCCAAACAATTCACAAGAATTGGAAGTAAGCATTTGGTAATCAAGTGTACTTTCTCAGTAATAAGTTTGTCCGCTTAGGTGTTGCCAGAAGCTTTTCTTCCACACCGATTTTGTTGGATCAACATTGGCGAGAAGAGCATGGCTTACCGACCAATCCAAATTCCTTTGGCCCTCTAACAAACCTACCTGATTATTCCTATATGGATGGACGTCCAACACCCTTGGGAGTATGTTCTCATTAAGAGTAACGTTTCAAACATTCATGTGTTTCCATTCTAGACAAACCAAAAGAAGCGATTATTACATCAACAGGAGATTACAAAGAAAATGGTTGATGCACTCAAAGAACTGGATTATGCAAAGAAACGTTTTGCTCAACTTCAGACCGACAAAGTTGCAGAGAAGAAGAAAGTTATGGAAAACAAACTTAAGCCTAAAGGCCACTTGCTGCTAAAGAAAGATAAATAAAATGTTTGTTTTAATTATTGCGTTCGCTCGGAAAGTATTTAAACAGTCCTACCACTTAGTCTCGCTGCCCTGCGAACATCAAGCAGCATCTTCCAGTTTCAGGAGAGAAATGCATTTTTCACTTACCATTCATTTTCGATTGCAAGTCATTCAAACTTGCACAGCTCAAAACATTTTCCAAACCAAATTAACAACCATTAAACCATATAATCAGTGTGATTGCTATTTACATCGTATTTAGTCATGATACATTTGAAATTGTTCTCGTTAATGATGAGTCTCCCGAACATTTTTGCAACATTGAAACATACCAGTCAGGTAAAATTGTATGTACGGTTTTGCCTATATAAACCCTGTAGCGTATTGCTCTTGATCGGGGATCAAAATAGAATTCATAAACTGTATACGGGCAGTTTACATCTTTCATTATGTTCCTTACTGTCTGCAAGAACCGTACAAGAAAATCAGCGCACTGCGATGGTGTCCAATAATTCTGCAGAGATATGAAATGAATATATTGCTTCCGAGTCATATGGTGTAACATACCACAGCCATTTTTGGCAAAGCTCTAACTTCCATGTGCTTTATTTCATCCACCATTCCTCTATCGTTTCTATAACCGACCATAAGGTCCTGAATGCCGACCAAGAAACTTTGACACCACCAATTTTTGCACTTGAACCGGAGAAAATTGTGTTGCTGGCGCTCGTTATTTGGCCGAAGAGAGCACTTTAGCTCAACAAATTTCAATGTGTTGAGTGTATCCCTGTTTTCGATGTTCTTGTGAACAGTATTGCTCAACACACCATCTACCTCAGCTCCAAAAAGCAGTTCCATACCCTGCAATTTTGTTTTGTACATACAGCAAAATTCTTCACATTCATCCACTGGAATGCTTGTGTTTGGCTCCTCCTTTGGATTGCTGGTGAGGCAGTATTGCTCGAACTTAAAACCATATGCCAAAAATTTCTTCTGATTCTCATTTTGATTGGATCTTTCATTGCGCTTCTGATCAGTTTCCTTTTGGCTCAAATAAATGTTACCCTTGTATTTTGTTGCATGAATGCACCAGTCCTCTCGCATTTCGTACGGTGTACACATGACAAGCCGGAGAAGTCCACGAAAGCAAATAAATTCAAAATCACCAATTGCCCTTCCGGTGGGTATTTCTGTCCCTCCTAAAAACTCATCTCTATGATGATAGATGAATTTAAGTATATTGTCTAATCGTTCATCTTGCGAGGTTTCTTGCTTGCTCTTCGCTAAACCGTAGCCTTGGTTGAGGTCTAGTGGGAATCTTTGCGGCATTCGAAAGTAGCGAAAGTTCGCTGCGGAAGACTCGTAGTCGCGGTCGGTATTTAAACTGAAACAACCCAATATCTGCGGCTTTTCCATTTTGGGAAATGGGAGATTTCCATCTGGACTTAAGGAACCTCTTAGGCCGGTGTTTATCAAGGCCATCGTTTCTTTGTATTTATTATTTTTATATTTAACACCTTGCTTTGTTCTGATCGTTCAGAGATGTTCCCAGAAATTAATAATTAATAACTACTACTAAATTTAGTCATTCGTTTCTGGATGTTCCGTTCAAACAAGTACACAACCCAGCCGACCAGCTAAAGAACTGTTCGATTGATAAGCTTATGTTTATTCTCCGCTAATCGCCTGAAGGCCGTGTTCTGATTTCCTCCATGTATGATCTCCAATTTTTGAAACCTGTTGTACTGTGTAACAGTAGTGGAAATGTAAAAAATCATCCTGTGCATACAATTTCAACAAACGGGGCTTATACTAAAATATTAATATTACACCAGTAGGCCGAAAGTATCTGCAGCCTGTGCTCCCTAGTATATAAGTATTTTATTATGTACTAATAAATACAAATAGTAATAAAATATATATAAAAAACCGACAATCACGCACTAAGCGAAACATCAACTCACATCCCTGCCTCCGGTAACATTTCAAATGTTTACACAAACAGAACTCTTAGGTAAGACTGAGGAATCATGGGAATCCGGAACAGAAACCTCACTTCTTATGTCAAAAGCTAATATTTAGTTTTTGAAAATATTAACATATTTTTTTATAAATAACACTTTAGTCTAAATGAGACTAAGATCTTTCCTGAAGTCCGTCTTAGTCGGAATACCTGTTGGTGTTACATTTCTAGACTGTGTCGGTTATGTTGCCAGAGTCGAAGGTACGTTGAACCAGTCCGCTGATGTTGGAAAAGAATATATATATGTACATATATTCACAGGTATCTCGATGCAACCGGCTTTAAATCCTGACGATAGCATCACAGATTACGTCTTTTTATCACGATGGGCTGTAAGAAATTATGAAGTCGAAAGGGGTGACATCGTTTCACTTATATCACCAAAAGATCCTGATCAGAAAATAATCAAACGAATTGTGGGTCTGCAGGGCGATATAATTTCAACTTTGGGATACAAAAATGAAGTTGTCAGAATACCAGACGGACATTGTTGGATTGAAGGCGACCACACTGGCAAATCACTAGACAGTAACTCTTTTGGACCTGTGTCACTGGGACTTATGACAGCACGTGCGACTTATATTGTATGGCCACCCTCGAGGTGGCAGCATCTCCCTTCAGAACTCCCAAAACCCAGACGACGTTCGGCTCCGAAATCACAACCGCACGCACATAGCCAATGACTGAAAGATTAGAAACAAACTAAATGTGTAAATACAAACCGAATTCAAACAAAAACAATACACTTTCGAAAACAGGAAACAATTATTTATATCATAGAAGTGGTTTAATGTTGAAACTATCCATAATACTAAGTGTTTTCTTAAGTGCTACACCCTCCCGAACAACAACGTATTTTCCCGGTATCGAGAGATCGATGACTGTGGACGCTGAACGACATTCTTCGGTGAGACCTATCTGGCCACAATCGAATATTCCTCCCAAATGCGGCCAAAGGCATTCGAACTCATGGATGTTCAGGCTGCTTACCTCTGCCGATCGATTTGCACTGGTCAAGGCCAAAGGCTGGTCGAATTTATCACATAAACTGCGTATGAAAGCGAAATCCGGGATCCGTATTCCGATTTTCGATGTGGATGGGTTGAGAAAACGGTTACTGAGGTTCTTTGAACGTTCAATTACAATTGTTATAGGACCTGGCAGCATTTGTCCAAGTAATGTATCATTAAGATGCTCTGCACGTCCCCAGTGCCTTAGTGATTTGATGTTCTTGACACAAATTGCCACAGGTTTGTTAAAATCTCTTCCTTTGATTAAATACAACTTCTGAATAGCTTCCTCATTATTTGCACTGCATGCGAGTCCATAAACTGTGTCAGTTGGAAGGGCTATAACCTCTCCTTGATCTAAAAGTCTTTTTGCTTCATCGACCACTGCATCTGATCTAGTGTTGTAGATTTTCTCCATCTTAAATCCGGGTTTGTTGTGTAGAAATTTCATTGATTGTGAGATTTTAGCTATTTGACTCCTTATTGAACGCATTGGTATAGACAGACACCTTAATCCCTCCAGGTGTGACAGCATAGGGGGTTACAGCATCTGTAGAATGTGGTCATAGGCTCATCTGCAGAACGTGTCTGCATTTGCATAAAATAGGCGCGCTTATGGAAGCAGGTAGGGCATTCGGCTTCTGTAGAATCTACGTTTTCCCAAGCCGCAGCACCACCCATAACATGATCCACTTCCTAAAAATCAAACAAAATAAACACCCCATTAACGATGTGTCCAGTGGTCTTCATCTGATGCTTACCTTTAATTGTGGATAGGTTCTTGTTGAGATTTTTCTATTTATATTGCAGATGTATGGACATGTGTTGCACGAAAACCGAAGCCCATTTGTATCCTCTTCGACCATCAAAATGTTACCACATGTAGGGCAAAACAGAAGCATTATAAACTTTGAACTGACTCATTAAGAAAATGTGTATAATATTGCGAAGGAAAAACTCGAGTCGTAATGAAAACGTGACAATATTCTTCGAATGCAACGAACCTCACAAATTACATCAAGTTTCGTAGAATTGCACATGAATGACATTTCGATAGAAGGGCTGCCACTTTTTGACGTTTCACATCATCTTTTTCTGCTGGAGGGATGTGACATTTTGGGGTCTGTCTTCATTTGGGGACTATTTGTAAAAAAATTGAAAAGAAGATATATCTGATTCGTCTATACATATTTGGAAATGAAAAGGACATTTGTGATGCGTAGCGAAATTATAAATAGAGACTGACTGCAGCGCTGCTCTGCATGCAGAATTTGCGTGTGTTCAGCTATGTACATATAATCTTGAGTATTCTAATTTCGCTGCATGAGAAATTCTGCACATTTGTTTCCAGCAAAACGGCGTATTATACCAGTTATGATTATTGTATATATGGCTGATTTTAACAAATTGGATTTAAGACGTATATTGCAGACAACTAAATTCAAAAGGACATTCATTTAATTGCATTTAGTTCAGTAAATATATGCTGCTGTCAGAGCTTTCTGGTAGAAGATATGAATACAACATTGCCAAATGTAGTGTAAACAACTTTTTCAGCTAGACATATAAACGCATTAGTAAACATTTAATTGAAATGCCCATGTAACATTGACGTTTCGTCTGTTCGGAAATTCAAAAAATATTTGTTTTGTTAAAAGTTTAAATACACCTTGGATTTCCGCAGTATTATATATTAAGATGGCTCAACTAATAAATATGAAAATAGAAGAAGCAATGCAAAGTTTAATAAAGACAGCAGAACTGGCTGCACAGTACGGGGACGATGGTAGGTAAACATTTATTTCCATACAAATGGTGAATAACCTTTTGTTCCGGCAGAGCTGAGAGATTTCGAACCTTTTGCAAAAATGGCTGAGAGCCTACTCAACGTAAAGAACGATATCAAAAGAGCAGAAAAGGCCAGTGAAGCCGCTAAAGATAAACAGACAATCAGTGAATACGATGGGGTGATTAGCCGTGCCATCAAATATGCATTAATTTTAACTGATTCGACATTTAACTTTAGGCATACGAAAACGAGTGGAAGAAACCAGTTAAATTCAAACCAAAAAATACCGATGAATATAAACGATTCATGGAAGAGACACGAACGCTTCTCTCGTTGAACATGGACTCAGTAGGATCGACCAGCGTTGTGGAAGAAGACGATTTTATGATGGAGATTGCAGTTTCGGACTTGGATCCACTTACTAAGCGCCGTATGACATATCCAGTTAAAAACACTGTATGTGGTCACTACTATGAAAAGTCGACTATTTTAGAGTCAATTCAAGTTAATCCGAGACTGAGGTGTCCGGTCGCTGGTTGTGGAAACAATCAATTCATCAAGAAAGCACACTTGGTTGATGATCCCGTATTTAGAATGAGACTACAAAGAAGAAATGAAGAAAACTAAAATTTTATTTTCTTAAACTATGTGTATTTGATCACTTTAAAATAAACGCTTAAAACTAAATGTGCCTAAATCTGATGCTTAGACGGTCCACCTCTATCAGTCACTAGGCGAGATATTCTGTGCGGCGCTTATGAGAGTATCGTGGATGTCCTTTGCCGATTGCACATGGCCTCGGACAGTGGCCAGGTATTGTGGATAGGACATTGGTCCGTTAGTGGTGTCTGTTGGCATGCAAGGATCAACACGCACCGCTGTCACTGCACCGGGAAGATAATGCTGAGCCGATGTGAGCTGCTGTACACATTGAATTGCTGTCTTCAGGTGCAATTCAATTTGATCACAATACGAGTAAAAATCCTCCAAGTGCTTGTCAAAACGGGTGGGATGATGATTTTTATCACTTTTCAGATTATCACTTTTCAAATTGTCGGCTAGATTATTCTCCTGCAAGGTTGCTGCACTGTTCATGAATGTGAGCGAAAGCGATTCTCTAAGGGGAGCATAGAGACTTTTCACTTTGGATATATTGTCGATTTTCTCAGCTTGCTGGGGTTGCTGCTGCTGCTGCTGCTGCGGTGTTGGTTGCTGCATTTGTTGCGGTGCCATTACACCTTGCATTTGCTGAGGCTGCTGGGGTGAAGCCTGTTGCATCATAACGGGCGAAACTCCAGCGGGCAACATGGGGCCACCCATTCCTGGCTGAGGCATTCCGTGCATATTCATTTTTGAAAACAATCACTTTTTCACTTGACAATCACTAATGGAAGAAATTAAGAGTCAAACTGAATAGCAAGCTGTCAGCGTGAAGTGAAGGTACTCGATGGAAATTCATACGAAGTGCTGCCAAACTACGTTCATCAGTTACTCGTTGTTCAAATTAAGATACGCTACAACCAGTTTGAGAAACAGACTCAGGTAATTTTGTATACCGATAATAATATTAATATATGAATTAAACAAGAATTATAATGAAATAATAATAATAAATATTTGAAATGAAAAACATTTGTCAAAATTAGAAACAAAAGCAATATAAAAGACAACATTTTACATTACCAACGTAACGTAATGAAACAAGCGATAGCAGTTAACTCGTTACTTTTGCAATTAGCAGCAGAGAGACGCAGACGAGCCCTGCGCGATGAGCCGGCATCTTTAACATGCCATTTGACGTCGGTGGCTTCGCACTTCACATTCGTCTTTTGAAATATTTCTCTTGGTGAATCCGAGTTGTGGTCTTTGTGTGGGATTTAAGTTTCTCATCTATCAGTTAAATTAATAAAAATCTGCTCTTAAAATATATGAAATATATTTGTTTTTAAGATATATATGCATATAAATCAATTAAATGGTGAGTGAAATTTGGTTTTGACCATAAAAGTAAGACTTTCGGTTTTGGGAAAAAAATCTGAAACTAGTCTGATAGCGGACGCCATTTTGTGTTTGTTCGGCGTTAATTACATATATATTTTTTAATTCCCGGGGAAAATAGGTGGTTCTTCATATAAAGTTGGAGTTAATGAATTCACTTTTTTCATATCGTTTGTTATTAAAGATATTCTAACATAATTGGATGATTATTTTCGTCAATTTAAAGTGCGATTGATATGAGCTTGATGGAAAAGAAAAAAATGGTGCCTTGATTGAGTGTGTATGTGCTATCAAACAATACTGTCCATACACAAGCGTATATTCGTATATCAATGAAAAGTTTGTATGTATACCATCAGTTCTTCCCTAAATTTATTCTTTCAATGCAGTTTAATTATAAATGAATCAGTTACATATGTGCATATTATCATTCATATTGCATTGAAAATGAAATGCACGCTAAATAAATAGACAGAAGTGAAAAACCCATATCCTAGTTTCGCTTGTGAACTCATCCGCGCTTTCTGCAACCACTCATCATCAATTTGGGCGCTTTTCTTTTATCACGGCAATTTGTTTGTGTTTCTTAAAATCTTCGCGATGCAATTGAATTGAATCATTAAACTCAAGTCAGTTAGTCTATCGAATATTGTATTTGAGCATTGCGTTCCAAATATCCGGTGCAAATAACCATTTTGATATGTGTGTGATCTCCATTTTCTTTTGAATGACAGTGTTTTCGAAAACGTTTGTGTTAGTGCAGCTAGAACTGGAAAGATGTTCAAAATATATATATAATTTTATTTTACAAGTTCACCTGAGTTTAGTGAACCAGAGTGTGGGTACATACATATTTTGACTGATCTATTCGAGTCCGTGCCGGATTATACGACGTAGTCCAGTTGTGTGTTGGGAGAGTTGTGAGTTCTTAGTGAAAAGTAGAGTTCTTGTTAAAAGTTCAAAGAAGGACACGCCCAGCTGCTTTGTATTAATCAATTTAGAAATTGACTAATCAAAATTGAAATGCCCTCGTAGTGTGTTCGAGGAGAAATACTGATCAAATATTGAGTCTTGAAATAGTGTTAAACAGGAAGAGAATACTGGAGAACTTCCCAGCCCAGGGAGAAGTGTGATTTCCTGTGTTGGTTTCGTTTTGTTTCCTTTTATTGGCATGTAGCAAAATTACTTATCGTATCCCTTGGCCCATAAGATGTATTTTCCGTTGGTTCGTACTCAAAATGTCAATCACAAGGCTGTAATCCTATCCCAACAGTTAAAACATCGACTAAGTTATATCAACAAGCCGAACTAAACATTTTAAGCAACGACGACAACTGGGTATACAGAAAACGGGGTATTTTCTTTTTCTTCTCGTATTTACAACTGAATTCTACTGTTACCTATAGATTTTCCTTCACTTATGCTAAATGTCTCACGTCTCTTTATTTTCAGGAATATTCTTCGGTGTTAAAACGAAGTGCAACGCTTAACAATATCCATTAGAAACTTCATTTATCTTCGCACAGTTTCCAATTCAGCTCATGAGTAATCGGGAGGCTGAACTCGATAGAATCACTGTTAAAATTCATAATATGAAACGTAGCGCATCGCGCGATTCACCAAGAAATAAACGTAGAGGCAGCATGGGTCGTTACGATAACGGAGGCAGTTCGGATGAGCGCATGTCACCCGATCGGTTACGTCGTCGCATGGCACGATCCCCAAGTCCACGGGCGCGTTATATGTCCCCACACCGGGAGGACTATGTTCGTGTAGCAGCCGACAGGCCGACTTATAAAGTTTTGTGTGTCAGTGCGTTACATCCGAAGGCGTCCGATGAATTTATTAAGGAAACCCTTTACAGGGAATACAAGAAGTTTGGCGACTTTAGCATAAGGATATCGCATGACCTGGATGAGAGAGTTGCATACGTTTGCTTTAGAACACCAGAGGATGCACGCGAAGCAAAGCATCACAAGCCCAGAATTATTTTGTATGACAAAATCGCTTTGGTTGAACCAGTGTATGAGTCGTCGTCTCGCAATGAATACCGAGCACGAGCACGATCTATTACTCCACCACCCGAGTATGATCGTCATTATTATCCCCGATCGCCTGTGGCACCACCCGGACCACCCGAGAGACGTCGTCCTCCATTGGACCCATATGATCGTTATGGTCCTCCTCCTCCAGGGCCGATGCACCACCCCAGAGAATTTCGCCCAGTGGTGCATCACGAGTATTTGCCCCCGCGCGGGCCGCCAATGCATCATGTCCCACCGCACATGCATCCACCACCACATCATTATATGCCCAGGCACATGGTGCCCAGGCCACACATCCCGTACGAGAAGCCCGAGAGCAAGAAAGACAAGTTCCCCAACTATTTACATCACGTGCAGCCCGAGGATGATCCACTCGCGACTAGAACATTGTTTGCTGGAAACTTGGAAATTAACATTTCGGATGAAGAGCTCCGACGTATCTTTGGGAAGTATGGCATCGTTGAAGATATCGATATCAAACGTCCGCCGCCAGGCACAGGAAACGCTTTCGCGTTTGTTCGATATCAGAATCTGGATATGGCGCACAGGGCAAAGTTGGAATTGTCTGGCCAATATATTGGAAAGTTTCAGTGCAAGATTGGCTATGGAAAAGCCACGCCGGCAACCCGGATGTGGATTGGTGGGCTTGGTGCATGGACGTCAGTGACTCAACTGGAAAGAGAATTCGATAGATTTGGTGCAATCAAAAAGATCGAATACCAAAAGGGAGACACTTGCGCGTACATTCAGTACGAATCTGTTGAGGCAGCCACATCGGCTGTAAAGGAAATGCGGGGCTTCCCACTTGGTGGACCAGGGAAACGTTTGCGTACTGACTTCTCAGAAATTGCAGGACAAATCACAACCGCTTTTAAGCCAAAATCAACGACCCCCGCACCATATGAAGAAGGCGCAGAATTTCGCAGAGGAGAATACGAATACCATGAACCTCATTACGACGAGATGGCGGCATATCATCACCCAGCAGCTCACTACCATCACCCATATCCACCACGTGGAGCTCATAGAGGCCGAGGAGTCTATCGCGGTCGCGGAACATATCGCGGTGGTTATCATAATGATGTGCATAGACCAACACCTGCCGGTGCGCCAGAGGAAGAGTGGCGGCGACCACCACCTGGTGAATTTGATAGAGCCCGTTCAGGGTCCAGGGAACCGGGCGTTGACAGATCGAGATCTCGTTCGCCAAGACGTCGCAGCCCCGACTCAGATTCAGATTCATCGACACGCCGCAATGGCGTGCTAAGTGCAGCACGCACTCTCACTGATATATCAAGAAAATGTAGTACGCTATGGGAAGGATCGTTAATACTTAAAAGCTCACTCTTCCCTGCCAAATTTCATCTAACCGATGGCGACTCGGACATCGTTGATTCTCTGATGCGTGATGAAGACGGTAAACACAATCTCCGTATTACACAACGATTGCGTTTGGACCCACCCAAATTGGAGGACGTACAGAAGCGAATTACATCATCTTCGGCCCATGCTATATTCCTAGGATTGGCATCATCAACAACAGTGCCCGCTGATGATACAGCCGGTGGGGTTCAAACAAGACCACTACGTAATTTAGTATCGTATTTGAAACAAAAGGAAGCAGCCGGTGTGATTTCACTGCTCAATAAAGAAACCGAGGCCACTGGGGTCTTGTATGCATTCCCACCATGTGATTTCTCTACCGAATTGCTAAAGAGAACGTGTCACAGTGTCACAGAGGAGGGCTTGAAAGAGGACCACCTGGTTATTGTCGTAGTGCGCGGAGGAACTGCTTAAAAAGAATAAAGGTACTTTAAATTTATAAATATGTTTGATTTTTTTTATGGAATTTTTCATTTCCGAAACCGAACTGTGATTTTCAAGATTTAGCCGAGTTCTTCTGAATTTTGTTTTGATTTATGGCAAGTTGATTAACTTCGACTCTCGATTATTTGAGACTCGTGACGATAGAGAGACCCGGTTCCTTGAAAATACTGGACAGTATTAAATCGTCCATTCGGTACTTTGTAGCATCTTACCCGCCGATATTCAATAACTTAAAATCGGGCGTCCTTCCCGTACTCTAAATGTACAGACGAGATATGAGTGAGTTCGGAGAGTTAACTTTTGAGGATGATCCTCATGTTGACGATGACATCAGAGTCCACCTATGCTGAACTTTTGGACTTGGCCACCCTGGCTGAAAACGAAGAACACCGACAATTCTAGTCACATTGAGCGGGCAAGAAGATCTCTTACTACCCCAGGCTTCAGAACCGACACATAAGTGGCGATTTATTCTCAGCTCTCACGGTTATCAAAATTCGTTGGACAATGATAGAGGGAAGATTTTTACTCAACAAAACATTACGGACTTATTTTCAGACTGTATTTCATTCAGTGGTCAGTTGGTTAGGTTAGGTAAGCGGATAAGTGGGCCTCATCCAAGTATCACTTAGGTTCTGATGACTCAGTCGTTGAGAATGTTAAACCTTATTGTTCAGCATGTACCTTATTTTCTTTACGACAGACACAACCGTCTCCGACAGCCCTCAACGAACTGTCAATTGTCATTCAAGTAAAAATATGTTCGAATCATTCAAATTCCCTTAGACCATGTTTCCACCGAACAAAGCCATCGTCAAATTTCGGCAAACCTACCAACTTTCGCCATACATTTCCAGAGTAGATAAAGAAGTTTCTGCGAAACCTAGTTGCAGCTAGTTAGTTCATCCGTACGTGGGAGACTGCCAAACCGAATAAGAACACAGCCTGAACATTCAGTTCATTTTGGTCGATTTGGTGTTAGTCTTCTCATTTTATCTCTTTCTATATCCTCGTGTTCTCACACTATAACTCCCTGCCAACAGACAGCTTTCCTGGCGGCCATTTAATGATGGCATTTGTTTTGTAGGGCGATTATAAATTGAACAAATTTCGAGAAACCACTTCAAAATCGGTGGGAACGGCATGTTGAGGTTTCAGTAAAACGTAGCATTATTCTCTTCTTAAACCAGTGTATGTACGTGCTTAAGATTGAGCTTAGAACTTTGCTATTTTATGTCAGGGCATGTTGATATTTACAGTAAAAGGCCTTCTTTACTTCGGAAAACTCGTTTGACATTTTCTTGGTTGGGGAAAAACCTTAACACTTTTTTTTTGGGGAGCCCCGGCAGTTTTTCGACTGTAGGAACGCGTTTAAGTGTATAAAACTGACTGACCTTCCCCCAAACATTCCGAAGTAACGAGCTTTTACAGACCACGTGTAGATAATTGCTTCATCATTCGGGAGTTCTCCATATGATACTCCAGAACTTACATAGATTCGATCGAAAGAGACCAAATGAATTTCGTGAAATGAGATTATGACGAACCTTGCGAAGAGACTGACTTGCCGTTGATTTTTGATTCTCCGTGCAATGTCGGTTGATGATCCGTATTCCCGAAGCAATCCATCGATTGTGTAAAGCGATACTGAGAGTACATAGTGTGTTCTGTAATGTAAACAATGCTTTGACCATCCTTGTAATGGATTCGTTCACAAGAAATTGCACAATGACTTCCATGAAACATTATTTTCTTTTGCATATACCTACCAACCACAAACTTGAAGTGATTATTGATTCGTATTTTTCTTTCTCTTTTCAGATCAATTTCATCCCCGAAGAGTTTGATAAACAAAAAAAAAAAAAAAAAACTATATATTTAAATGAACAAAAACTCTTAATTTATTGTGAGAGTAGTAGTTGATAGAATAACGTTGACCCTCAACGGTATTTTTCATTTATTTTATAAATTTATAATAGTTTAGCAATATAACGCTAAAATCAGAAGAAGTAAAAAAAACAAAAAATTAATGTACTATATGATAATCGATGACATCAAGAAGTGAATGTTTGTGGAAAAGAAAAAGCAAAACTAAAAGTTCTTAATATTAATTCTAACTATAGTGCAGTTTAGTGGTTAACCTTCAATCAAATTCAATGATTCCTGTTCAAAACAAAACAATTTCTCCCCAATAATCTTTGAAGAAGTTTTTTCTATTCAATTGCATAAATACAAATATGTAATCATTCTTTTACATTCTTTCTGTTGTGTTAATGCATTGTTTTTCTGCTCTGAAAATTGAGAATTGAGAAATCTCCAAACCTGACAAAAAATGATGTGCAAATCATTGAGATGATGGTATGTTAGGTGATGATGATTGTTTATTTTTTATGGTGAAAAAAGAAAAAGATCCAAACGACAAAAAAATGTTCTTGTGATTTCAATGTTGTGCATAGTTTTGACAACGGTTTTTTTAAATGTTTAAATATCCTATCATGCAAAAAATAGTTATCGGCGAGTTATTTTTTTTTTGTTTTTTTTTTTTTTTTTTTTTCTTAAGGTGATGTGCTTCTCTTCAGTATTTGAGTATTTGTTTTCAAACCATTTAAGCCCTCAAGGTCTCACAGTTAATCGTATGAATGAGTGACGCAAAGTAGTACGTTTAGATAATAAAAAATGCATTTGGAGAAGAGATGTGAAAGTTTTCAAAAAGTGGGATCTGGAGTTTGTGTATGCTTCTCCGCACGATCCAGTTGTGAGAAATTTTGTGAAAATGCGTTCTTGCTGTTCATTTGTTTTGAATTTAAATTCACATTCGAAGTTCATATCATTCACGGTGGTGCAAATCAAGTGCAGAACCAGGAATGGAATCCATCCATTTACATATATGTCATGAAAGAATATACAAAGTTCACTCAAAGCGGGGCAATATCAGAACGCCATGTAGCATTTGTTACAAAATTATTTTAGTTCAAAAGGTTTTGCAAATGTTACATTGTTTTCTTAATAGTTGCCGACCATACAAAGAGCACACGACGAAAGTTTTAATTTCCTCATAATAGACTTATATGAGAAACAAAATAAGCAATAATACAAGAACATAAGATTTTCTGTTTTTTTTTTATTTTTTTTTTTTTTGGAAAATATGGTTAACAAAATATTCAATATTTGTAGTTTTTTTTACATACATCAGTCCATATTCTTTGCAAAAACAAACGAAAACAAAAACTATAGTTATTATGTGTAAGTTGATTGTGCAAAACAAAGAGAGAATATAAACATTTTGTGCTTCTTATTTTAGGTTAAAATTTAAACGGATACAATTTTATGAATAAAGTTTAAACTTAAAAAAAAATAATAATTTTTGTTCGTTAATTCTCTCGAAAGTTGTGTTCCTTTGCAATGATGATTTGAGTTTATATTCAATTTTTTTTTTTAACAATTACATGGTGATTTGTGTGTGCGTGGGGGAGTGGGAAGACGATTGATTTGCAAAGGCGGCATCAAGAAACAAAAGTGAATGGTTTTTCGGCGTAGTGACGAGCGAAGTGTTGTGCTATTCGATTCGCTGAATCGTTTGATAACGAAAGAATTTCTCTGTGCGGTTGACAAGTGAAAGAAAGTTTTCTAATCGATACAAAGGTTTGTGGTGAATCCTAAACAAGAAAGTCAAGTTGCTTGTATTCAACTGTGAATAACCGTCATAAAGAGTTTGTTTCTGTTTAAAAGTTTGATATGTAAATGTTTTGTGTTCAAATGGGAGGTGTTCATTTCTTCACATTTATGACCTCATTGTGCCAGATCTTTCATAACATTTTCCATTTGTCACTCATCTTTTGTTTTGCTCACTGAAGTCCTCTCACAACATATCATGTGGTTACGTTTTAAAGCTGGATTGAAGTTTACTTTCTAAAGTCCTTCCCAAGAATTAATTCATTCAAATAGGAAAGAAATGTTACAACCATTTCAGATGTTTTTTTTTTTTTTTTCATTAACTCACTTCGCACTTCTTTGAAGCTCGTCTATTTTTTTCAGAATTCATCCAATTGCAGACCGATTTTTGGCATTATTAAGTTCGTTGAATTGCTTGAAGTCGTTGTAGTTCGAGTAGTCGACAGCTTGGTTTAGAATTTATGCTGTTATCCGCAGATATAGCGATCACACTTTAATATTGCCTTAAAGACGACGAGAATAATTCACGAGTTTGAATGATTGTTCTACCAGATGTGTGCTATGCATGTTCATTTTCTTATTTGCATGGCGTAGGTAAAAAAAAAACAATAAGACTTATCGATTCGCTAACTGAGCAGTCTGAGGGTGGCTCTGGCAGCAATGGTGTCTTGAGATGCAAGTTCCACAAGTTTATAAGTTCCCCATTTTATATTCCATGTCATAGACAAGAAACTATACTAGGCTGTACATTTGATTCCCTGTAATCCACCTATCATCGCTTACCTTTTACTTGTTTGAGCTCATGAGATACAGACATCTTCATTTAATTTTATTCGCATTTGGGAATAATGATCTTTTATCGCGGGGAAAACTTTTTATCTTCAATTACGAATCTTAATCCGTAAAAAGGCAACGTTTTTGTATATTTCTTATTCTCCCATCAATAGTCGTGAGAGTAGCTGTATCTGAATTGATTTATGATTTAAATTTTCATCGTGATGACATCACATTTTGTTTTTATTTCAAATTGAGGTTAATGATCTTCTGTTGAGTAGGTAGCTTTTAACGGCCATTCGAGGAAATTCATCAAGCCTTCAGTGAGGTTGGTTTATTTTCTAATTCGTAGAAGCAGCTAAGTAGATATATATTATACATATACCTATCCCTTGGGTGGGTCTACAGCGTCTGGTGTTTACTGCCCTTTTACACAAAGATGTTCAATGAATCCGTGATCCATTCCATTAAGGAACGAACATGTACATTGCCCAGTAAAAATAATAATAATTATTATTATTATAAATTTATTATTTAGTACGTAAATTACATAAACATCATTTTAAATAAGTAGCGCTAGCTGCCAGGGCTTTAGGCTAGTTTTTAAATATATATTGCTAGATTAATGGATTGGAAGATCCTATATACATTATTGATGTTTTCTCCTGAGATATGAGTTAGGAGTTCTGGGAGATTTTGATTACATATTTTAATGCATGTCGAGTTAATATGCGAGCATTACAGGAAATGGCTGATGGTGAGCGTCTGGTTTTTAGTACAGGTTACAGCTGGATCGTCTCTGTTCATAGGGTGTTTATGTGTGATATAGGTATGGCCCAATCTCAGTCGGATATATATGATTACTTTTTTGAGTGGAGTGCATTTGGGATAAATGGCTTTTTCCGTGTTTATATTAAATCTGGTGTAATGATGGCTATAGTTGAGCCAGTTGTTTTTCCTTCTGTACTTCCAGGTCGAGAGCAGGTAACTTTGTATATCATTTTTGTTGTAGGCGTAGAAGGTTATTAGAGGCTCAGTTATTGCAGCTTTAGCTGGGGCGTCTGCTTCTTCGTTCCCTTCAATGCCAACGTGGCCTGGAATCCGGACAATTTTGATGGTGCTGGTTCTTGAGATAAGCTTTTCCCGGATAGATTGGATAATAGCACAGGAGTTGTTGGTATTTCTTAGTGCATTGATGGAGGAAAGGCTGTCAGTGAATATTACACTTTTTGTGTTATGAGACGTTTCGAGCTTCAGCTGTGAAGATGGATGTAAAAGCTGGTAAGAGACCCTTCGATATTATTGCGTGATTCTTGTCTACAACGGCAAATGATGTTCCGTTTTCTGTTTTTGAGGCATCTGTAAAAAAGAATTGCCAACCGAGTGACTTGTGTCAATTGTAAATTCGTTGTTTTTGCACGAAATTTAAAGTCGAATTTACCAAAGTAAGGTCAAATTGGCGCCGTTTTGTTGGATTGTTTTTTTTTTTCATTTTTATAATACTGATTTCCCTGTCGTCAAAGCTCTCGTCCCTACTGGCCAACAGCAGAGAGTCTTGTTTCAAAACTCTCTTGAGGCGAACTTTTCACCAGCAAAATCGGTCGCCAAGGACAGGAACAAATAATTACTTTTGCTAGGCGCGGACTATAAGATGGATGCATAGGAACCAACCGAGGAATTCGGTCATTGTCCAGATGGAATAAAATTCCTCTCCAATAGGCCAAAGCTGTCCGTTTCTGAGCAATTATTTCCTTCAGACAGGTCCGAATTAAGAGTTTTCCCGTAGGAGATCAGATCATAGTAAATAATTTCCTGCCAAATCCTACCAAACACACAGGAAGACCTTCTTGATTCTCAATCCAGGTTATTGGACCACGACCGTTTTTGCTTGACATTTCGTCACCAGATACCATTTGCTCCAAAACTGGGTCCATGTCCTTGGGATTAAGCAGTGATTCGTAGATGGAAATTCGTGCCAATGAGGTTCTTTGGTCTTGCCTCGTGTTATTTGGGATTTGGGACAAGGGATTTTAGTACCCTTAAATGTCTGGGGTCCAGAGTATAGAGGAAGAAAAGGAGAGGAGCTACCAATGTTTTTAAATATCTGCGGATTGTAGTCTGTGGGAAATACTAGACTGGGGAGAGCATTCCATATTCATGCAGTGCGGCTGTAGAACGAGTTTCTAAATTTAACAGTGCGTGCGAAAGTAGGCTTAAGGGTAAACTGATGAGCATTCCTGGCAAGACGGGTATTGCGGGTGAATCCGTGGGGGAATGCAGTTGGCTAGCCCACTTGAGCACCGTTTGATAAAATAGGAAAAAGAAGGTAGGTCGATGTTCGAGCGAGTCTAATGACTGCAATATTGTTGTCTCCTATAATGTGATACACTTGCATCAAGCTAGTGGTTCCTTATGATTTTTTGTGCATGGTTTAGTTCCTGTGTGATTGTGTCTGCCTGAGACTGAAAACACTACGACTGTTGTCCAAACTCACCATCGGTCACTCTACCATTCCTAATGTATTCATCTTCCTTCCCAATGACACCGATCAATCTACGGAATGAAGTTCTCCTCCAGCATTCCTTCCAGACGTATTACTTCTCTGACATTCATATGCTGGACGATCACCTGCGAATATACACAGACTGACGAAGGGGTGGGTGTAGGTGTATATTCCACAGCCTATGTACAATATTGCCGTCTCCTTGAATCTCACTGGCCACAGTCACATTCCTAGCTGAAGAATAATGTAATATCCAAAGAGGATACCACGTTCTGTTGGCACAGCCAAGCCGCAATAAAGTCACTGAGTCAGATGGCTGAGAATGAGACGAGAGACTGACATACCGGGCAATTCTAAAGCCGATGAACTCGCTATGTGTGGTAGGTAGGGCCTACTAGCCAGCTAAAACGCTTTGTCATAAGCACCAACTGGTTCCATGTTTAAAAGTAGTCAATCTCCGTGGTATCACAATGGGCCTACATTGGCATACAAGTGACTGATTTCTGCAGTCAACCACTTCTACGCAACTTATATCTGGTGTGGTACCCCCAAGATATCCAAAGAGTCCATCATACGCATCGCGGACAATATCGCGATGTTCCGACTCTCGAACACCGATGCAGTGTCGACCCGCCAGTACGTCCGCACTTGTCGGTGGTCAGATCACAACTCCCCTGAGACAACATTGAACATGCACACAAGATTCATGTCATGAGTATTATGACATATGGAAGAGCACCTCCCACGCTTCCACACTCTACCGTAATGTTTCCAATACACAGCGCCATCTCTTTTGTCGCCTGTTTTATCGCTATTATACAAAAGCTATAAATTCAGCCGCAATCAAATACATACGTCTCGTCATCAAATACTCAACAATTTTCCCTGAACCTCGCTTTCAGGCGCCCAGGTGTTTGAAGGTTCGTTTTTCCAGCCGATGATTTCCCACTGAGTTCAATCACAGACATTGAACGTGTACCTCATCTGCGTTTCTGCCCTTCGGCCAATGGCTTTTCTTGGCTCCGCTCACGTAAGGGTATGTATTATTAAAATAGAAACTCATTGCTTGACAAGATGGGTTTTAGTTTATAAAAACCAGGCCATAGGTCCATTCCAGGATGCTACCCCTTTCCACAGGAGTAGAACGAGTATAACTTCCTCTCAGCAATAGCAAGCTTCCACCGCCACAAAGATGACCAATACTTGACAGTTGGAAGGCACCAAGTGCAAAGGAATCAGTAGGATTTGGCCAAAGTTCAACCCCAAATAGACCCAATATAAGCATCACTGTACTAGCAATGATTTCAGTAGATGAGGAAGAAGTTCGTAGCATCTCTCATCTTTTATGACACCATCCAGCCCTCTCGACGCCTAGGTACAGGACCTACTCGCGTCAAAACCTTGGATTTAAATAGTTTCCATTACACGCATATCTGAATATGCGTTAAAAGTCTTGACGGTACTCGTACAGCAAACTCCATTTGCAAGAGGACAACACTCACAGTGTTCCCTAATCAGCATCAATTTCTGCTTCATCGCTTAGTCTTCATTACCACCATGTACTCGTATGCAGATACGTATACGTGAAAAAAAACGTGTATTTCTCACTGTTCCTTGGGCAAAGTCATTAAAAGAACCATAACTGATTGATTCAATTTGCGTGAAGCAGAGGCAACGAACTCTGCAACATATGTATAACTGATTCGGACACGATGCGAACAAAGAAAGAAAGCATAATGGTTTAATCCGATTACCATTATGGCGCTTTTATTCATTTTTAGCATTTTATTTATCGAGTGGCGAAGCAATAGCAAAAAAAAATGTTTCCAGATTCTGTTATGAAATTGGTTCAGTAAACAAAGAGGGAAAGTTCAATTTTCTCAACCGATCGTCTCTTCCTTTGTGTAGATCCGGTGCGGGTGTATTTTGATTGAATACTTCATTTATTTACCGCCTTTATGGAATGCGGCTTCAGTTGAATTGTATGAAAAACCATTAAATTGGCTGCAAATTTGTGTATTTTTTGCTATAAATTCTGTTAACCAGGCATTGATCCTCCACAACAATGCAATGAATACAATTTCGCCAGTGAGAAGGATAGTGGTTGATTGACTCTCAATAACTTATTTTTGCAAATTTGTTTGTATGTTTGTTTTATCATTCTATTGTTAGGTTAGGCTGTTGGGTAGAAAGGCATGTGGCCTCTATCTTAGGCTGCACCCATTGTGATGTCACTTGTGAGAAAGATATCCTGTTTCATGCCTACAGAAGCATTCTCCTATTGTCCCGACTGGGGTCGATAACAGAAGAAGTGACCTGTGTCCTCTTTTTCCTCTTCATCACCGCAAACTCTGTATGTATGCATACAGTCGTTGGTTAGTCCCATTTTCGTGTCGTGGTACTTCAGGTGGTTGTGGCCAGTGAGTGCTAAAGGTTATACCTTAAAAGTTCCTTTTCATTTCTACATAGTCCACCAACTCTGCGAAATAGTTCTTGCTCAGGAACTGCTTTCTTTTCTTTGCTAGGGCTGGGCAGATGTTGAATAGACTATATTTATTCCTCATCTCTGCAGCTCTTGCTTAAGTCATTGTGCGGTATATCTAGTCGTGCTACAGTGCCCGCTAAGGACTACTCAAGCTGATCAGTGATGTAGATCTGGTTTTGCTCAGCGTCGTCCACACGGCCCTTGCTGTTGCTTCAATTTCGAGACCAAACCATCGAGTTCTGGCTCCATCTCGGGCTTCGTCTTCCAGTTTTTTCCTTATGGAGCTAAGCGGCGCAAATACATAAGGGATTGCCCCATATCCTCCCAACTCAGATGCATTTTCCACAAGACTGTCTGCTTTTTCGTTCCCTTGAATGCCGATGTGCCTGGATACTCAGCATAGGGTCACCGTGTTTGCCGTGGGCATCTCAATGACGCATTGTCCGCATAATCTGACCAATTTCGATATCAAGATGTCCACTGTTAGACATGACTCTGCTCCAGTCTCTTGGCTGTCGGGGAAATGAAGATCGATTTGTTGGTTATGTTGTGTGTTTTCTGTAAAAGTGCTGTCTCTTGTATAGCAGCCCGATTAGAAAACGCTGCAGTCTTCTCATATTCCCCCTGCGCAGTCGGTTCCCCTTCTGCTACTACCAGCTTTTCTACCTAAGTGGAAGTTCTTCGCCAGCGCTAGTACCATCCAATTTTGTTGGGTTCCTGCACTACTCAACTTCGGCTAAATCAATCCACTGACCATTTACAGCGCAGGTGGTTAGATAGCACCACCTTCTGTTTGCTACGTCTATGATTGTGTCATATATTTCTTGACGCCAGCATAGATCAGGCTGAGGCCTGTCTTGGCAAGTTTATCCGCTGCTTCATTGCCGTTTATGACAAAATGTACTAGATCTGCCGCCTCTGTTCTTTTCGAATGCGAAACTAACCTGAAACAGGTCAACTGAAACGATCCTTATGCCATTCGCATCACAAAGCAAAGATCGTTTAGAAAAATAAAAAATCAACATTCATTCCATCACACGACACGCGATAGTATAGAATTTGACCTTGTTAACGCACTAATCGTATAGAAGTCAAATTTGATGCGATGTTCAAAGTAACTTGCTGTCAGTTACATTATTTATGACCAATTCCAGCAAAGCTTTCCCCAGTCACCATAAATATGGTATGTATATTCATATTGTAGACCACCGCATTGTTGTCTTCGAAACCGGGGCACGTCATGAATTCTTGATTGTTTTCTCGGCCAAGCCAATGTCAATGGCTCTGTATATTTTGCTAATAGCTATTGGCCTTTGTTGTCCACCCTTTTCCCGCTGAGAATGCCACTATACATATGTACAGGTGTGTGTAATTTAAAGACATTCCAAGCGGTATTTACTTCATCCACATTATATCGTTTCTGGAGCTGCATTAGCAGCTCAGATCAATTCTTTGCGTATTCCGTATTCGGGGCCAATAACATAAATTTCCAAAACTAGCGGTGTTCTATTTCTGGTATTTGCGCTGCGTCCCACTGCTGCCATACAGCCACATACACATCGTATTTATAAATGCAAAACACAACATTGCTGCCACTCCACAATCCCCAACAGGTAATTCAAGAAATATTAAATTTTATTTTGTCACATTATTCTCTAGATTATTTTTTACTCACCACCCAATCGCCACCGTGTACACGAAGAAGTCAAAATGTTAAGTCACATCCGAATATAGAAGTCGTAGCGTGTTCTGCGAGAAGAACTTTCTTTTATGCGTAGAGAATGTGCAATGAATGTGTTACCACACTTAAATGAACTAGTTGGTTCCTTCTATAGTATACTTTATTAGATACATCTTGTTAATAAGTTAAAACCGTTACATAATGCTATACACAACATGTATCTTCTAAGCCCGTTCAAGTAGACATTGACTTTGATCTCATTTTAGTTTTCTTTGCTGTTCATTTCTTGAAAAGTTGATATGCGGTCATGTACTCGTACGCATGCGCCGCCCCACTGTGGATAATGGGTGTAGTATCTCGAACGGAACGATGGTGCTCACCCGAGTATGGAATTGCGCGCAAAAAGAAATGGTTAATAATTGGAAAAAAAGAATTAGAGAAAACCAGCATCTATTGAAGATGCATTGAAAACATGTGTTCACCCCTATACTTTTACCGAAGGCAGGAAGAGGCTTTTCGTGACTCCAACGATCTATTTTTCATTTCTTTTCCGCTGCACAAGGTATCTTCCTCACCTTGACGCCTATAATAACAGTATACACACATGAGACGTGCAGTATATTCCTCTTTTTTTCATTTAAGTGTTCATTCGAATTGTAAAAGAAAACGAAAAGAAAGAACGGAAGACAAGAAGAGAATAGACTGAAGGAGGAGAGCTCAAGTGGAGAACATTCTTGAACTCTTTCTTTTCAATGTTGACTCGGAGGAGGGGTACGAGCCGGTGAGAAGACATGCCATAGGAATATCGAATCAATGCTTGGCACAGAGTGGAGTGCTGTTGTTGAACACAACCATGGTGGTGGTGATGATCATGATGATGAAGTTGTCTTTTGCCAATAAGAAGTGGCCGTGGTGGTAGCAACCGCAGCGAAGCTCCAATCTTGGGATCATTGTCTTTTGGACTTTAGTTCATTTTAAAGTGTCGAAGCGGAGCGTTCTTACTGCGGCGCGTGATATTCGTTTAAGAGATACTTGTTGTTTTCTTCTTTTTTTTCTGTTGATTGATATTGTTCTTCCAAGTGAATTATTTTTCCTGCTGTGTGTGTCCTAAGTGATCAAGTTCAGACGGAGAACGGCGGAAAAAAGGACAAGAGCTTATTACTAAAATGGAATATCCATTAGTTTTGGTAAGAACTACAAGATTGGAGCATTGTTACAAATGCATACATAATTATTTTTTGGCCTTCTGTTGTCCGCTTGTGCATCAACTCTTTCGCTGTGAATTCTGATTGTCTTTTCTTATATTTCAAGTATTTTAGATGTTTAGGTGTTTAATGGAAAATTCCGTTATTAACATACATTCGCGCACACTGACCATGTCTAACTACCAGCTCTCTATCCATCTGCTTACCAGACAATTAAGAATAGGCCGTATCTTGGTCACTAATTGCTAGTAGAGTTTATGAAAGAATTCAGACTTTTAACAACACTCGTATGCGAATGGAATGAGGTGAAGGAAAGCAAAACATTCGGGTGCGATTCGTAATGAAAAGAAATTGGAATACACAACGGATCACGATTGTTGTTGGATCATCATCACCATGTAGCAGTAGTCGCCTATCATCAGCTGCCGTGGTGTGAAGGTCCGAATAGCGTAGGTATTTGTCAGATGAATAAACAAACATACACATCGTTAAGTTTGACCTCAAAAGAATAGTGACCCATATTCGTGTGGATGGTCGCCACCGCTTGAATTCCACGCCACACCATGAGCGTGTATGAACTCACCCACGGATTTGATATTAAAGGGAATTAGAAAAGAACGCGTTTCCACCAAAGAATGTAAATGAGATGCAAATTGGGATAAAGTGCCTGGCGAAAATTTGTTTAAATATTTAATATTCAGTCAACTTTTAAATTCAATTCATACCGTTATATTTAGGTCATTACGATACATGAAATTTTATTGTAATTTGCAATAATTTGCATGGATATTGCTTTGATATTGAAAGAGAAAATTTTTAGTCATTGTTGCATGCCAGTAATTCGGAGCAAGGGTGTGCGTATGTCACATAATTTTATTTTAAAGATCTCTGGAGAATCACACTTTTTTTTTTTGATTACTCTTGCAACATTTTTAATGAGTATCATCAGCTTATAGGTATGTCTCCAATGTATTACGAGAGAGCAAAGTAACAGAAGGTAATTCCGAGGTAGACATTCACAGTGGAACTCGAAGTACTGCGCAAATACCACCATAATCATAGACTCAATTAAAGACACGATGGAATCGAACTGATAGAGTATGGGATTTAACAACAAACAGTCAATAAATTCCTGGATCTTCTTATTAAATGCTATTGTTTATCAGGTGCGGCTGATCATCATCAGCGTTGTTTCAGTGGTCCACGAAATAGGGTGTACATCGATCCTAATTGTTAAAATAGCATTTACTTCCACAAGAATCAAGAGGTCAAAAATGTAGGACTTTCATTCTGTGGTTAAAGTGAAAAACTACTTTGCTTATTTTGTTGGCGCAACAGCCTCTCCAGTTGGCCGGATCCTTAGCCAGCTGCTTAGTTTCACGAGTCGTCTATGCGACTTCCATTGGTTTGGAGTAGAAGACTGCGTTATGCTATATAGTTTACGATACGGAGAGTCAATACTCGATTTAACGAACAAATCTGGACATTGTATCATTCGTTATACTGAACCGCCACTGTACTTCATTTTGCACTCATCCATCGCTGAACCCATTTTGGGGGGCTTCGGTACAATTCCAGTACACGGTTCATTGTCGAATAGCTGTTTTCGACCAATCACGTCAATGTCGTCTGTGTATGCTAACAATTGTACTGACTTTTATAAGGTCGTTCATCTTGTACTGTCTTTTCAAGAATCGTGTTGACAAAATTCATTCCGACAAGAAACGGCGACAACTTGAAACGCTCTTTTTCAAGACAAGCATTGTAAGTGTTGTGAAAGAGGTGGAGCCGTGAATTATAAAAGGTGTCCGTGTCGGGCATCAAACTTCAATCCCAAGGTACCCGCTAGGCCACCGCGCCAGTTTCCAATAGCCTGCGAATTCGCAGTTTGTTGAGTATTCACGATTTGAAATAAATTGGAAGCTGTTTGCATTCAATACTGCAAAAATTCTAACTCTTTCGGAATGGTGACGCAGTCGGAGGTGCACCAGAACCTCGTGCAGTACCACAAGTTCTGTATGACTCTGACTACTGACTATAATTGACTTTTTACTTGACCATATGCTCAGTTTTACCCAAAATTCCATCACCAAATTCCGTTGAACATACTTAGAGTGATTGATTCCGCTCCCGCAGCAGGCACTACGGGCAACATTTCAAGAATGATTTGGCTTTGCCTACATATAATGCGCCTCGAGAGTTGTGAAGCTGTAAATTATGAAAGTTGTTCGTGCCGAGAATTTACCCCAAAAGACAGAATAGGAGCAGACGCATGTACATGTACCTGATCTTGAACATTCTACAAAACTCTTATCTCTTCGCTCTTCAGTGACTGTCTGACTGGACACTACCTGATCGGCGAATATGCATGAATACTTAAAGAACGCTTTAGTGACTTTTGTAGAAGCTGTCGTGATTATAAATAACTAAACTGAAGACATCCAATATCGCCCGTACACCTGCCGAACACATCGGAGGTGCGATCGAAGGACACGACTACAGATCTTCGCTACATCGACAGCTGCCTAGATGGTAGTCAGACTCATTTCCAAGTCATTGTGGAAGCGTGGAAGCACAATTCTGGTCTAGTCACAGTTTTTAAAAATTTCTTACTTGCTGCCTGCTGATTAGTTGGTGTTCGAACTTTGCACGCTTCTGGCAATTTTTGTTCAGTTTTGACATAAGCATAATTACACAATCGTGCAATATGTTTTATTTGTTGATATATTCAATATATGTTGACTATTTTTTTACACACACTAAGGTTGCTCTTAGTGGCCCAGGTTCACCTCGGACTGTAGTGCCATCAGAAGAAGAAGGGTACCAATCGAAAAACCCATCTTTTACCTTGGTTACCTTAAATTTAAGATTCCTAAAATAAACTCTTATACGCGTGTTTTAGGTATTTAAACTGCTGGTGTAAGTCTTGGGGGATGAACAATTAAAGAGAACAAATTAAACTGGTGCGGTGTTAAGTAAGAAAAAGTTAAGAAAACTAGGCGAGATGATTTCTGTGTACCTTTACCTCTTTACATCGACCATTTATAGTACATCTTCGAGTAACACCATCGTCGCTAGTAGAAATCTAATAAACATTAGTTGATTTGTGGCCTCTAGAGAGGTGGCGTGATGAATGCCGTTACCATAAAAGAAAAGGTTTCGAATTCAGCGCAGAAGTTGGAGCATCATCGTTACTAGATACACCCACTCAGAATACTTCTCCATTTTACATTTGTAAAATTGCCTTGCAAACCACGTGTGCTCCATGAGATGCGAACATGCAGAGTAAAGAGTGCTTACTTAAAAATTCCCTCTGTGTACTCCCTAATAATCAAGTAGTGAAAGCCTGAATCACTTTCATTGAATGTGTTTAGAATCAACTGTGGAGAAAATGCCAAAAAAGCTGTTCATGCATTCTGAACACATGTCTGACATCTCTGAATTCTCCAAATAAACATGATCCGTATGAGTTATGAGTTACTTGACCAAATACCCAATCTATTCTTCATGAACATTCCTTTGAAATGTTCACCATTCAATTAGCTACTCTCCGTTAACGCCGTTACTTTCATAC
This sequence comes from Eristalis tenax, assembly GCA_905231855.2. Lineage (NCBI taxonomy): Eukaryota > Metazoa > Arthropoda > Insecta > Diptera > Syrphidae > Eristalis > Eristalis tenax. The sequence continues at coordinate 41,735,036 of HG993127.1, forward strand.
AGTATGCATTAGCTGTTGTCAGATTCTTATCCAACTCCGAGGCAATTGAACGGATCGCCATCATCGCCATTCTTTGAATTTTTGCACACATGCGCATGCCTGAAAATATAGAAAGTGAAGAAATTAAGGAGAAAAAAAGGCGAAATTCATCCCATCCACGGTCACCAGCTACTTGTATAGATATTATTAGAACTAACTAGGGCGCGGTGGAACTTAAATTGTATTGCGTATATATCTAGCAAACGTCCCACATCCACACATGGGTAGTTAGTTACACACGCAGTTCATAGTTCAGTCTCTTGAATTAACACCTTCCAAGCATATTCGCACTTTCACTCGCAAAATGCACATCCAGATGGAGATTCTGGTTATCACAGTGAAATTCACGGGCAATAACATTGCTATTGAATTGTTTTTACCCGAAAGGAGTACAAGTATAGATATGTACACACACATGTGCCCACATCCGCTTGCATGAAATCGAATTACTTCGTTTAATGCTAATGAATGTCGGCTGTGTCGTTTTGTGATTGTTAAGGAAAGCACAATGATTTGGAAAATGTGAAATTGAATTTAGTCTTTCCAATTTCTGTTCGAAGTCGTGAATATCTGCCGTTGGTCTCAAACAAGACAACACACGAAACGTTACGTTTGACCAGCAATTGTCTAATTAATGGGCTCTAACCGATGTCTTTTATTCAGTACAAGAAATATGCTAAAGAATACGAGAAAGATGTAAGAGCGGTTTTACATGAAACGATCTTGTTGGCTCAACACGGTACAAAAAAAAAACACGGTAAAAACTTCACCAGGCAACTCGTCCTTTCGCTCTTGCATACACCTCAGACAATCTGAAAGAATCTATAACTTTACGAGGAATACATATACTCGTATATAGTGGTATTCAATGTTCACTTATGAAAACACTTTGTCGTACTTTTTGACCTGCCCCATATAAGCAAGCTGTTTTCACGTCGAGTGGGCACTGGGTACTGTCAAATTACAATCTCAAGACCAGTACTCACATGTAGTGGGTACTTGGTATTGCCCCAGAATTTCCTAAACAACAACGACAAACAACTGGGGGAAAAATGCGGTATTTTGTGTCAGAGAAATTTTTGAACGAAAGTCTATTGTTTTTCTCAATTGGGTCATCACAACTACTCATTTATCCGTCAATGGCATGACAATGTTTATATCAAAAATACATCAACAAAACCACTCGAAAGAGAATGAATAATAAACGACAAAGCAACAAAACCTTGAATAAACAATACATTCCTTCCAACGCCGTCATCTTCATCATCTTTCTTTTGCAATACCAAAGAACCATTGGTTAACACACTTAAAGAATGTTTTTTTTTAAGAAATCATCTCATCTTCTCGAGGCAAATTTTTTAGCATGTTCAATGGTGAATGAACGCGGCACTTGAAGACCACTCAAAGTATAATTGAAAGAAACAGAAGCAATTCATGATGTGATAAAGAAAAAGATTGAAAAAGGAAGTAGAAATGAAAAGAACAAATAAGTAGGTTCATAATGAAAGAACAGAAGTGAATTATTCGTTTGTAGTTGTTAGGTAATCTTAATTCGCACCACAACCAATTATAGGTTTAACTGAGAAAGACTAACGTTTATAGAAGTGGTCTCTAACGATGAGACGGATTTGAATTCCATTTAAAAAACAGTGCGTGCTATCTATATGTACTTATCTGAACCGGAGCCATAGCTACTTTCTTTAGCTGACGGTTCCGGACACAGTTTTCCCAATCATCGAGATCAAGCTGTCTTGCGTTCGCGTTCACATGTTCTTGATTCGGAGTATTCGGCCGTCTCCTTACCGAACCAAGGCTGGTATTCGAAGACACTTTTAGCTTTAGCACTGGTGTCCATGCGATCGATGTGGCCAAGCCAGTGCAGTCAACCGATTTTCGCACTCCTACATCCTACATCGGCACTCCATTCACCTTCCTCGCAGATATGACGATATATCTGACGTAGAATCAAGAACCAGCAATCAAAAGTCGGCTTTGCTGTTTTGCTTATCGTCCAGCTTTCGGCTCCACATAGCAAGACTGGCAAAATAAGTATTTTGTGGAGCATGTTTTTGGTCCTTCAAGATTTGAGTCCAGTTTGTTCAAAAAGCCGAAATAGCAACTGTCGCCAACGGCGATTCTGCGTCGGATCTCCACTCTGATGGTAGACAAACTGTATACAATCTGTACTACCTTCTGTCCCACGTGATGTGCGACGGAACGTTTGACTCGACAGCATCTACTTCGTTTTGTCGAAATAAAAGTTTCAAGAACAGCACGTCGGGAACACGCAGCGATGTGCTCTGGGTAATCCAACAGTCGGACTGAGTTGTAGAGGATAGTGTCCTCTGTGTTTACAACTGTCCGCCGCAATATCTTCTCCAGTACCAGATTAAAACAAATCAGGCGACACCACATCTCCTTGCCTTGCTTTGTGCGACACAATTGGATCAGCTATCGTATCGAAAAGTATGAACGCAAGTCTTCTGCAGGAACGCTTCTTGGATGGGACATCATATGTGTTGAACCAATGATAATCGCGACTTGCATCTTAGCAACCTAGTTGCTTTCGATCTCGATACTTGTGCAATATGCAAACCTTAACTTAGAGCAACTAAGATCACTACATTCCAACTCTTCTCATTATTTTCTCTCGCTCATTGGCCCTCTCTTCTCTATCAAACAAGTACTAATTTACTTACTTTATTATTGTTTATAATTTGCAGAAAATATTTAGCTTACTCTTCTTAGTAGCAAGAGCCCAAGTCCAAACTGACTATGAAGAACCCCCAGAAGGGTAAGTGACAATCAGGATTCGTCAACTCAACAGACTAACAGTTCTTTTCAGTTACTATGCCTTTGTAGAATCACCAAATTCCATCCCGCCGAAAGTGCGGCCTCCACCTTACACATATGTCGATGTCGACTGCATTGATTCACCCGGAAAGAAATCGTCCGTATCTGTCAATAATCTATGCGGAGACTTGAACAAAGGACAAATTCCAAAAAATCCGCTCCAACAAAATGTTCTTGGCGAACCGTATCCTTTGTAAGATACTATTGAAGGTGTATATGAATTTGTTTGTTTACAGCATATTTTAATTACAGTGAACTTATTCGCAATCAAACGCTGAGATTCCTTTCGAAGACGTTGCCCGTTCTGAAAGCCGATGACACTTTACCAAAGGTAACGCAAATTATTCGCGATGATCCCGTTGAACAAGTGGAGAACAATATCGATAGACAATACAGTCCTGGTATCAGGGCGGGTCGTAGTTCTCCTGGACCAGCTTTTAGCTACTACAACGTTGCAGACACGGAACCCGAACCCAAATCCCAGCCACCAGTGATTGAAGAGCGTCAAGCGAGAAAATTCTGCGACGGTGGCGGAGTGTAAGTTAATATATAGTACGTCAAATATAGCATATCTAAACTACTACAATTTTGTATTTAGCTTCTGCACCTTATACCGCGCGATCCAAGGTGAACCCTCACCGGCCCAACCTAATACTGCTGAACGTCGAGAAGAAATCGGTCCCATCCGATATGAAGGCCCACCAACCCCCTGCCCGGCTAAAGTTGAATATGCTACACCCGTTTTTGCCAAAAATTACCAAGGATCATGGCGATACGTTGTGCAAATTCCCTACGAAGGATACTTCACGCAAACCGTTGAGGTGACGCGTTGCATTCAATCTCGCTGCCACTATCTCGACGGTGGTTGTCTATCGTCGCCACGTTGGGTCAGTTTGTTAGTTGCAGAAATTTTCTATCCAAGTGCCGACGAATCTGTGATAACTTCAACTACAACGCCTGCACCTTCGGTTCAAGACTTCCAAGCATATCAGCAGTATCTGCAGAAGCGGGCTGGTGTTGCATCAGCGTCTGATGGAACCACCACCGCAAATGATCCAAATCAACACTGCGATGGACAAGATGAAATTGGTTGCTTCCAAGTTCGTTTGTATTACGATTGGTTCCTGATTCCGGGCTCATGCAAATGCTGGCGACCAGATTACTTTGCAAAGTACGTAAGGAGAAAGTCTGTCACAGATCTGTAAATCAAATCACCAGCAAGGCAACACAACAAAAAAGAATAAATGAATAGAATTTAAGTATAAACGTTTAATGATCACCGTTGAAACCTTTTTGACACTGGTGAATAAATTGTACGCACTGACTGATATTATAAATGAATGTGCTCAATTTTTGGGGGATGGTTGAGGTTTTAACTAAAACATTGGCAGCATGGTCCATTGTGTGTTGCTATCGCGGACGGAAAAAGACATTCTAACATCTACTTGTAGTTCTATTTATTTCAAACAAAATGTATATAAAATAGGATAGATCTAACTTATTTTCAGTGAAGCAGAGTACGTATCTCATTTTATACCAATGTAAATAAATAAATTAAAAGAAATAATAATCTTCAGCGCATTCTGTTTTTATTTCTGTTGTGATGATACTTAGTACAATGACGTTGAAGACAGATTTAATTTTTCTAACGTTTTGCCATTCACATTGTGGATTTTGAGAAAATATTCGATTTGTTCAACTAATTTTGGCGGATGCAGGGGTAACTGCTGCTGACGCTCTTCAACCTTGCTTGCATATGTACGTTCTCATGAATAAAATAGTACATATATTTTTGTCTATAACTGTCAGAATGAGGATGTGAACACCCACCCTTTTTAAAATAAAAGCAAAAATAAACCGTACCAAAGTGTTAAATTAGACTTTCAGTTAAAATATTGCACACATATGTACATACGGATATTCGCAACGTGTTCACCAATGAAACGGACGGACACACAAAATGTTTATACACATGCATACATTCATAACTGCGATCTATGAAACTTAAATCTCTTTAAATTTATTCGTCATTTACAATCATTTATATTAAATCATTTACAAAAATAAAAAAAATATATGCATATGCAAATTGAACAACAAAAAATGCCACAGATTCTAATAAGCTGAGCACGCTATTTGATTGATACTTGAAATAGCGACGAGCTCTACTAGATGATACAGAAATATTTCACAGTTAAAATCAATGAGTTAGTGATAGGTATCACGATTCGCGGGCGGCTCTTTCCTTTTTCCAAACATCTCTCATTTGATACACGCATTCGCGATGATCTAACTTCCAAAGTTGCTGTGTGATTATGCCTAGGGTGGCTGTGCCGTCTTCAGCATTTTGTGTCCATCCCAAGAGTAGTTGATAAATGACCTGCAACAAAACGAGATGTTGTTGATAAAAATTATTGGAATTGTCATTTGAAAAATAAATAAATAAAGACCTTAGTTGAGTATAATCGATTTCAGTATTACCTTGATTTGAAAATGATTTTCTAAAGCCCCACCTCAAACACCTTACACAAATAAACCCATGCCATGAGTTGCATGGTTATGACTTTTGGTGCAAATAGGATCAATCGATCGTTTAAAATGCGAATTTTACATATATGGCTTCCTGAAATGTTGGAATTATGTATATGGTTTAGAACTCGATATCAATTTATCTACTTTTCAAAAAGGTCAACAATTTCAGTTTGTTTATGTTCTGCGGCACTCCATGAATGAAGAATTATATATCAATCTGTAGATCAGAGATGTAAGAACCCCGGTGAAACCAGTTTGTATATCTCGATGAGTAGGGAATATGAATTTCCGAAAGTTTCCAAGATCATCATCTTCTGACCCGCGTGATTCACAAAGGGGCGCGGGTGTAAAGCACAAACGAAAGGTCACCGGGCAGTTCGATCCTCCACTGCCAAGCGGTCACCTACCTGTTGGAATAGCATTCAATGGACATGATGTGGACATTCGTGCCAAGTGACCAAACCATCCATTCGAAGAAGCAGCTGCTCAATGCTGAGTTCCTTGCGCACTGCCGTGTTGTTCACCCTATACCACAACAGCACGAAGAAATCTCATCTCAGCAGCTTGTATTCGCGATATTATTCTTATGGTATTTAATCAAATTCCATTCCCATGAGATGAGAGTGTGAATAAATACTAAGTTCAAACCCGTTAACTTGCCTTTGACACCAAGTACGACCTTCTTTATTACAGATCTTCCAAGCTGTTTCAAAATCTACCCAGTTTGACCGATCCTACCGGAAAACTCAGCATTACTTCTCCCATCACTTGTGAAAATTACCCGAGATACTTAAACTGCCTGCTTCAAAAGGACCCCATTAACATGTAGAGAGCATTGAATATGCGTTCAATAATAACTGATCTGTCCACGTTAACCTTCTGCCAGCATCAGCGCATACAGCCACAAACCTTTTGAGTTTCCAAGGCATCGTGGCGAAAGTATTTCATCACTTTTCATCCCCCAAAACAGCCAACTCAACACGGTGTGAATGCGTAAGTATGTGTATAAATTTAACTAAAATCAAAAAATGGGTACGTTCCGAATATTTCAGAATGGGAGCACTACTTCCACTTGTTGAGCCGAGTCTACGCCGAAAACCCAATCACTAAGGAATATTACTATTCCCAAAAAGAGTAACAAGATAGAAATTGAGAAGTATCTGCATTTAAGAAGTACATTAAAGCAAGCCAAAGCGATATTCACACTTCTGGGACATCATCCCAAGCCATTTGAGTGTATTGAATGATTCACGTAAAACTTCATGGTCACGGCCTAAAATGTATATTTCCTGAATGTTGCTTGGCGGAACTCAAAAGTAACAAAACCTCAATTCAATAATTAAGTAAGCGTATGTGCGAATCTATTGATATTTTCACCTCAGAAAGGAAGGGAATAAGTTGGCGAATCAAAACAAAATCTTAATACCCGTCTGAGTTGAACGTCATGAAATTGAGCAGAAGTAATATTCAAAGCAGATTAGAATATTAACTAACCACAAAGATTCAGACCAACACAAGCATATAATTGGGAATCGTTTATATCACATTTATTTGCCAGTCAGGTCGTGAATTAAAAATTTCCAGTATTCTGGAATTGTATTTGGGAGTCGAGCTTAATGAGATCAATTTAGATAACCTATGCATACCCACACATACATATGTAGGCAACAGATTGAAGCATTCCTTTTTGAGAAAAAAAAATATTGATAAGCCTCCTCACCTCTTTTATACCACCATGGATTTGATTATCAATTATGGACTGCTCAATTTGTCCATTTGTAAGTCCAAGTTCTCGCAATACTTTTTTCCAACCTTCGCCTAAGTGTGTAGATATTGTGTCCAACATTCTGTGATTCAGTTCCTCGGAAGATCTCATCATTGCTTCTATAGTCATTGTTCGGCGAGGTCGATTTCTCGTCGTTCCACCACTTGCAGTGGGAACACTTTCAGTATTCGATTGCTCCAGTTTTTCACTGTTGATATTATATACAGATCCAAAATGCAGCCCGTTTATATGCGAGAACTGCATTACTACCTGTCCTTGAGTGTTGTGTACAGCCATTTGATTATTTGTTATGGAATTGACATTTCCGGTTGAAGATTCTACAACTTCGTTATTCGAACTTGATCGCACCACAGAGAGATCTCTACTTTCGTCCATTTGGGATTGCAACTGCAATGCTGCATTTAAGTCACTAGAATTAACTGATAAATTATTACTGATATTCTCTGAATTTGATGTTCCTCTGCCTGGAGGATCGTCAATAGGTAACGCATCGGTTTCCACTACATCTCCTGCACCGCCAGAGCGCGACCGTGAGAATATATTCGATAGAATTGGAATCTTTTTCATATTGAAATAAAATTAAGAATACACAATCCGAACAACTTAGGAATAAGAAATCGTCACTAAAATTTTTTCGTTGTTTTCCTTTGACTTTGTTAAATTTGACATTTCGACATTCTCGATGGGCGATCTTTGGAGATGTTTGATTTGTTGACTGGGAATTGTACACGTCAGTACGACGTAAGGTAACGTAAGGCGAAAATAACCGGGTATGCAAGAGTAGACTAATCGCAGAAGTGACAATAATTAGAATTAATTTGCATATCTATGGGAAGGAAATTATTGATGCAATTATAGAGTCCAACAATTTTGGGCATATTTCTTTATAGTCTAGGAACTGAATTAGTTTCGAAAGCAATTCCTTAAAATATGTAAAATACAAGATTCGAGCTGCTACGTGTATACTTAGTATTTAATTAAGGGATGCCAATCCCAATTAGAGCATGTGGTTGGACGATTAAAAACACAGCGTAACCGCCAACCGCTGTCTTTATGGCCTCAAGAAGCAATTCAGCAATAGAGACCTCTCTCGAAGGACCAAGTTGACTTTATACGAAGTTGACTTGATCAGCCTAGTCTTGTTGCACGGCTCGGGGCCATGGACAATCTCAAAAGCGGATGAGGAAGCCCTTGTATCTTTGAGGGAAAAGTTCTGCGAGCGATCCCCACGGGTTTGGGGCGTCTACTAATCCAACACCTGAGGGTCATGTAGGTCGTATGGACAACTCCCCGACCCGAAGAGTATTCGACTGTGAACAATGCAACAGAGGACGCCCGCCGAGGTTGAGAAGGATCTCAACCAATTTGGCAATTCAACGCTTTAGGCAACAAGCCAGAAGTCGTGCGTGTACAAGATACTTGTTGGTTGAGGCTAGGTCCACCTCGGACTGTGGCGGTAATTAAAGAAGAAAGTAAAAAGGTTAGATTAGGTGTATGAGTAGACGCGGGCACGTCTGACTTAGTACCTGACTTGTTGGATCCATTCTGATGTCCATGTGAGAAAAATAACCTCTAGTTCATTCTTCGTCGTTTTCATGTTGTTGTTCCAATGTTGTCCAGCCATCTTGAAATTCGAATGAACCTGAAAATAGATCCTAATGGATTTTTGTCAATTCCTGGAGGTTCTGGCAGGTATGCTCTCCCATGGTTCTGAGTTTCAATTGTCAGAGACTGAGGATGTCGCAAAGGTAGTGAGGAGTATCTGGTCAGGAGGGGTATGAAGTCATTTGTAAGTCCCATTTTCTCTTCTTCAGGTGATTATGGCCAGTTAGCGCTCCAACTACCACCTACAGCAATTTCTTGTAGAATGGTAGGAGTTTGACGTACAGTGTCCCCACTTACTTTACAACTGAAGTATTTCATTTCACTTTTTCTAATTTCTAACATTTTCACTACACCGCTACGAAAAATTCCAAAATACTACGATTTGAGAATATGCTATAATTCTGTAGAACAATGTTTTAACTATTCAATATTTCGGACTAAAGTAGTAATAATGAAGTCAAAGTGTTTTGGTAAAGACTTTATTCAACGAGTGGGTCAAAACTCGCTGTCTGACACTGAATTGATTTTTGTTAGAACTTGTTTCAGAAACTAGAACATTTGCTTACTTAGAACATTTGCTTACAAATAAAAAATGTTTGGCTTTTCAAGTCAAGGCAAATCAGAACTTTTAAAGTATGTCTATACAAAATGATGTTGGCCTTCAAGGTGTGTCATGCATTGTTGACGCATTACAATATTACAGTTGATGTTTTCAGAGTGGAGGCTCATTATTGAACTTGGGCTTGGCATACTTTCTTTTGCCAATTCTATGATTTCCATCCACTTTCCTTTTGACATCTCCTAGATATGGATTATTTTATAGGATTACCTGGGAATGGTCAGTTCCGTACCGTTTCCGGGCAATTTCATCTGCTGCCTCACTTCCGGCCCTGTCTCTGACTCGAAAGAGTCAGAGTTCTGCGAACGTGTTTTCTTCCTTTAAGTTGTTGGATTTTATGTCAAGATTGGCCTGACAATCGCTGTGTATATCCAAAGGAGTGTTTCGCCCAATGTTTTGCGGATATCCCGATGCTCAGTAATATGGCGCAGACCGCTTTCTTGGCACTTTCATGTACCTTGAGTTTCCTGTTTAGGACCACATCAAGGTATTTCACGATATACCCTTCACGGTTTTACACTCAATTGTTGGTAAGTTAAAAAGCAGAATGACGCTTTTGTTGGTGGAATAGGACTGTTTTTTCTGGGTAAATCCCACGGCTAGAACTTCATTTATGACTAGCACCCACAGGAGGGAAGAACTGACTCCACGTTGTGTGGTGCCCCTTGAGGATTTATTAGGTTCAATATGACGAATGTATTCTGCTTTGTGCGGCGCTACAGAGTTGGGTGACTCAAAATATGTTCGTCGCGGCGGCGCTCAGGCTGGGTGCATCGACTCATACGCCGTAGATATCGGGGATACCAGGACAAATCCCCAAATAGACCATCATTCATTATTCACGGCTCCCAATCTTCCAGGTCACTGAAAATGTCAATCTGTTTTGTTGTCGTTTTCCAATCACTTGCAGCCCAAAGGTGATCAAACGACTATACTTTCCTTCAAACATACTAAAAGCTTCATCGTCCACTTTACATGTCCAAAAGTGAGATGTGGAAACGAACCTGCCTGAAGAGACTGCAAAGTATGATGGCGTACCTAGTTTCCTTGCCAGACAGAATAGCAGACTCACTCAGTAATCATACCCTAAGAAAAGTGCAACACAAAATAAAACAAGACTGTATTTGTTAGAACATTTTTCAACATGTTTCATCTTTATTTCTATTATATTTGATAGCGTAGTGAGAGATGGATTTTGTTTACCTATGTTTCAGAAATGTTTAAAGAGTTGTCATGCGAAATAGAAATAAAAACAAATACATTTTTGTTCTTCTAACAAACATGTGTGTGTACGTGCCAAACGTAACTCGCTGAATATTATGAGACACATTTGTCTGACCGTTATAAAAATATAATGTTTTTGTTTGTCCTCACTTGGTTTTATTTTTTGTCGTGTTTGTTTTGAAATAACGCTTTGAACTAGAAGGAAGCATATCAGCGAGTTACTTCAGCTCAAAGATGTCAATTTGAAGAATATCAAAATTAGTTGCCTCCGAATGTAGACGATGAGGTGTTTATCAACAATTTTAAATTCTTACAATATACATCCACATTTAATATACATTTATTTCATGTTATTATTTTTTTGGTAACATATATAAAATTTACACTTCAAGATGTCGATGAGAATCTCCAACAAAGCTGTTTAGTTTTTTAATTTTACAATTTTACGAATATGATGTGAATGACAAGTCAATTTCTATCTGGAAGTAATACATCAATCAATCTTCATTCCGGTGATGCTGAAGTTGCGTGTAAAGAAGCACTAACTATTCACTAAATTCCTGTTTAATCCACACAACAAAATATCATTTGAGTTGCTATGAAATGTAACTTCAAGAATTCAGGCGAACACAGAAAATGAATTCTATGGGTGGAGACCTTTTTAAGATACTCTCTGAGCATTGTCAGCAACTTCGTCATATTGAGGAATTAAACCTACTTGTCTCGACGTCCTATACAGCCAATGTATTATTATGGGATATTAGTTGAAATTAACTCTGGTGGGACCGAAATGGGCACCACTAACAGAGACTAAACGTATTGGCCGCAAGAAAATTGCCATCACGTATGATGTGATGTGAATAAATGGTGTCATTACCATTATTCTTCGTCAAGAAATTTAAAAGTTAGCAATACTCTTTAGAGATTTAAGAAGAGACAGAAAATGAACGCACATTTTTACATGGATGCTGCAGAAACACATACAGCAAACATTTGAAGAATCGTCAAGAACGTCACTGTCATTTGCTCATTTCACAAAGCACGCCCTTCCCAAAGTGCAGAATTTGTACATGGTACAACAAATTATAGTTGGTGTGTGATGATTCACTTCCTAAGTCGCTTGTCCTTACACTCACAGCAGTAATGCTGATAAACCTTTTCAGAAAAAAACCTAAAGGTCTCATATAACCTAAGTTGACATTATGTTTGGCATTCGTGTATTAATTTTCATGGACATCAACCGTGTTCTCATCCGCAATCCTGAGTGCTTGAGTTTTATACATATTTGGTTTTTTTTAATCTTTTATCTTGTTTTTTATGTAAATACATTTTACATGACATTGTTCTAAACATATTTTTTGTAGATTTTCTTGGTTTAAAATACACATATTATGGTCAGTTCTTACGTTTCCAGATCTCGTTTTTGGTTTTCGTAGTCTAGGTCTTGCGTTTTTGTTTTGAAACATAGCAATTTTTGTTTTGCAGCACCATTCCTTCGTGTGATTATTTGTAACGCGTTTCGTTAGTTCATTGCAATTCTTCACATAAGAACTGACCATTGGCTAAAATACATTTATATACCTTATGTAAACTGTATTTAGATATTATTACATTAATTACCATTTGCCTAATATGAAACACACACAAAATTACACCGATTTACAGAGCCTAGTTTGGCGATCATTGCTATAATTTTTAAGTTGAATTATTTTATCGTGATTTTTCTTTAGTTATGTTTCTGATGGTAGCAATAAACGAAGAGAATCAATCTATTCACTCCCTATGAGTTCTGTTCCACTTAATTTTCTGTTTGATTAGGTAGATGGTAATCAATTAAAGTTACTTTCTTTTAAATGGACAATAAATAAAGAATTGTTTTTGAATACATATTGTCCAGATATAAATATTTTAGATTGATATTTAGACGAGTTCCACTTAATAAAAATTAAATATTACTTTTAAAATTTGATTTTTATTGATTTGTTATCAATATGACCTCATGTTGTTTGAATATGTTTATATGAAATGTTTTCGACATGACTGCAAGCATGTTAATCTTAGTTTAATTATACATTTCGTTATATTTATTTGTTCTTTTCCTGAAAAATGTGTCAAATATCCTTTGGGGCTGATAACATGGAGACCTGAGATCGAATGATCCGGTGGAAATGTAATGGATGATGTGTGAATAACTGGTCCGGCGAGGAGTACCCCCAGATTGTATATCATTCTCTCCATCGTCGCATTCACAGACAGCCTTTATTTTCCACACATACACACGTGAATGGCACAGGAGTTAGGAAATTTTGAAGCAGTAGCCAGTCAATGAATGTATGTACTTTACATACTCGAATGCATGTCCAGCAGTGTTTTTAGACAAAAATGTGAGAGTATAGGCATATATGAGGTACATCTGCAGAAAACAGATGTCCCTTCATGGACAAAAATTAGACTGAGGCAACGGAGAGATACCGAAGAGTACCATTGGTACCACTATAAAAATGCTTTGCGTGTGTTGAAAATGTTCGTGAATTATTGAAATGTTGGAGAACAATGGCACCAAAGGCAAATGCTCTCAATACTCTCTATCCAACATCGTTTTTGGTGGAATTAGGTGTTAAGTTACCGGCGCTACAGTCCGCGATAGATCTGAGTCTAGCTACTGTTGTGCGTATTGGACTTTCACACGTCGTCTCCACTGGACATGAACCATGCCCTGTTCATGAACATGATGTGAAAAAATCTAGTGGAGACACAAAAATCAATGTCCAAGCCTACATCGTGTCGGAGAGTCTTGATTTTACATATTTCATGAGCTTTGTTCAAAACTTGGAAATGAAATATAAATATTGATATATCTAATAATAAATATTGAGATCTGAAGTAAAAGTCTGCGAAATACATTTTTTTGCCAATATTTGTTAGTGAGATCTACTTCGTTCATTGGTGGGCAAATTGCCCGCTTCTTGATGTTGACGCTCTTGCAGCCAACGTTGAAATGACGAGACATGGCATATATTCGCGGATGGCTGTTCAGATTGTGTTTGTGATGTTGGGCAGAAATGTGTCCCGTGGAGACGGTGTGTCATGCTTGTGAGATTCACTCAAGTGAATGGTATTTGCAGTTTTATGCCGACCATGAACGACGAAGTTTGAGCTTATCCTAGCCGGCTATACTCTTAAGCATTGTCAGTGACTCGAGATACGTGGATGTGTGAATGTTGACTCAGGCAACCAGTGTAATAGTCGACACACATATCCACTACGCCAGGGCGACCACCTTAGGTATGTCGATTGGAAATTTGTTATAATTAAAACGATTCCAACTGGTAAGCCGGTTTGAGCAGCAGTGTGCATGCTGATTCAGTCGTTTGAGCCCGTAATTTAATTATGAGTTATTAAAGTTAGACACCCCCGTCCACTATGTCCGAGGCTACAAATAAATACGCATTTGACATTAACACATGACAATTAATTATTTTTAGTGTGACGAATGATGCGCTAAGTTCCTCCAAGAAGATTCAAAGTGACCGCAAGTCTGAAGTATAAGTTTAACCTTGAATAAGGAATTATTGGACACGCTCGGGGGGCAGCTCGGGCTAAAGACAATTTTTGGCTGTTTTGTGAACGTTCAATGTACATATTGGGCATGTTCGATCTTGATCATTGTTCAATCCTTAAACACATACCATCGATACAATTACCCAGCATATATTATATCAAACCTTTAGCAACTACTGCAGACATACGTTTTTGTGTTCAAAAAAATAAGTCCCGTCATTTCCAGAAACATTAACCTAACTGTTGAACAGATTAAATGTTTAAACAAACTCGCACTGGCACTTCCTAACAAGGCTAAGCATAGTATCAATGCCACTGCGGGCTATGTGACACATCATATGCTTTTAAATCCCCATGTTTCTAAAACTCCCCACAGAATACTGACATTGAATAATTACACTTCGAACAAATTAACATAAGAACATATCAAAGTACACTGCAATGAAAATAAATACTATATGCAAATGTCTTTTCGAGTTCATCAATTAAATTTAGTTTTCCTTTTCAACTTGTTCTGTTTCCTTTTTTCTTAACAACTACACAGCTAGTAATCTTTCTCTTATTTATTTTATCATAAATTTGATTAGTTTTATAAAAACAAACAATTTATGTGTATTCTATGTATCTGTGATCTGTTGTGCAACTCTGAACTCTTTGAACACTTAAAACGTCTTTCACTATTGAGATTTACAAATGCCAGATGAATGAATGCAGATCAATCAGCATCTTTCCTTGTTGTTGTTACAAACACACTTCAGCTAAACAGTTCCACAACAAACCACGCACTGTACGAAGAACTGTGTACATTGTTTCTCGAATAACTTTTGTTTTCTAAAGTAGATTTTCTCTTATAACAATATTGTTTTCTTCTTCTTTAATTCTTCATTTGCTTTGTTTTTTTCTAGACTTTCTTTTTTACAATTTCCTTTCACACTGTTAAAGGGCTCCAGTTTACATAATTAAATTTACAACAAAAAAATTGTAAGTATTGCAGTTTTATTAAATGATAGGAAGGAAAACAATTTCGTATGTTTCATAGTTTCTCTAAGTTATAAACTTTATATGATGCATGGAAACAGTCCCGGACAATTATTGATTACTGCAATTATTTTGATATTTAATATGCGTTTTTTAGCTTCAACCTTTTGCCTTGTATAAATGGACGGGACAAGCGAAGAAAACAGAAATTCAACTTAAGCTAATGAATAAATTATTAATAAATAAATAACATAACTACGAAACGGACAGTAGGAGGTGAGTAGTTTTTGAATTTGAACTACAAACAGCGCAACAAACATTCGCTGAAGCTTAATCTTCAGTTTTTGGAGTGATGTTATCCAATCCTAGCTTACTCAAAATTTGTAGCGTTGCTGAGGCGGCTTGATCTTGAGATTCATCAACATTCAATCCCATACCGTGGCAAATTTGTGGTGGGGACGTGGATAGTGTTACGATTGTTAGGAATTCGTTATGATTTCCCTTTGGATAATCTGAGTAGTTCACCTGAAAAAGGAATCAACAGACAAGTACATATTTAGAATTGCTTGTTTTACGCAGTCGATGTATCCTTTGATTGTCAGTTTGTTTCTAGCCCTTAAGCATACATCCCAATCACACTTACCTGGAATCCTAAAATTTGAGCTAGATACATGAGTTGATCCTTTGGGCGAACTGCACTGCAACTGCTAGTTGCTGCTGTCGTTGTTTTGGCTTTTGTTGCTGTTGTTGTTGTTGAACTTGTCTCACTGACAGTTGTTGAAGACGATGTAGGTGGTGGGTCTATTCGTGTACTTTCACTTTTAGCCTCAGGTATTTCCGCTTCATCCGAATCTATCGAGTTCATGCATAAAATGTTTACTCAAACCCCGCTTATATCGATTCAATAAGTTCTTACCTTTGCTAAGTCGTCGTAATAACAGCACGCCAGGTACGATTTGCCTTCCCGATGTACCACCATTGCCGTTTTGAGCGACTGCGCCTGCCTCTGAAGGTCGATCGGTTTCACAACTTTCATTGAACTTCACCTTGCGCGCAGACTTGACATCGGAATTTTGATTTGCAATCTGACTGTTATTCTCTTGGTTGGCAGTATCATCAACATCAACTCCCATAGCTATTAAGAGGTCTATCCATAGAAAGAGGCATATGATTAGGTTTTAACTTGTAAATAACGTGTTGTACAGCTAGACCCAACTCCGCCACTGAGTATAGGTCATTGTGAAGACGTGAAGACCACTTACTTTGTGCAGCGCTTCGTTTGGCCAACTTCTTGCTTGGACCAACGCCACGGGCAACATTACCCGGGACATTAACCTCCATCACGAACTCCTTCTTTTTGGTTTCCCCATTCCGTGCGATCAACTCATAAGCTGGCGCTTTTTCATTGCGACTTTGTTGGATTTGAATCAATTTTGAAATGGGATTTGTATCCTCCACACACTCGGAATCGGTTTTATCACGAATGGAACTGCTGCCCCTCTTCTTGGTGGTGGATGGCGATGTCTTGCGCTTGAAAGTTTTCACTTTGATGCGTTTTACTGGTGGAGATTTCGAGGGCGACGGTGGTGGAAGTTTTTTCAGTTCCTCAAGCATCTTCTCAGCGGCACGCTTCTTTGAAATTTTCTTACCATTTCCATCTCCTTCAGTCTGAAAGTAACACATGATTTAGACCCATGATTTTGGAATGATCCCTGGCATTGTAACTCACAATAATGTTTCCGACTTCGCAGGTAGTGATGAAATTCTTCATGTGTGCCGGACCTTCTTCGCGAAGGACTTTGAATACAACGTTTAGATTGCGTTTGATGGCGATCTCATGGACTAGAGATATTGGTGATTTCCAGTCACCATCTTCAGAGGTTCGTGCGAGAATTTCTTTGAACTTTGTGGCCGCCTGTGTCTTGAGCACTTGCAATGCCCGAGAGGCGGCATCATGCTTTGCTGCCTGCAGCGTCTTGCCGCAACCCACGAATTTTTGCTTGCCAACGATCAATGTAATTTTACAAAGCTCTGGTGGCACTCCATTCGCCAGATGTCCCGGCGGAGGAACAAATCCATTCACCGAAGGTATTCGAATCTAAATAAAAGGAAGTGTTTATCATATCATATACTGTGGGTCTGAATTGCTTACGGGATATTTTGGTGGAAATCCTTTTCCTGCAATGAACCGCTGCTGCTGTGGCGGGACACCGCCGCGTGATATTCGCTCATTTGGTGCTGGACCGACGTGAACATCTTGGGGGGCTGGACTGGAATCCTGTTGGGAGCGCGGATCGAAAACATAGTAAGTCTGTTGACCGAGCTTCATTGCAAGTGCATTCAGTTCAACAGTAGGAGTGATGGTTGCGCGCAGGCCTTCTTCAGGGCGGCGTATAATTTTCGGCAAGGGATGCTTGTATTTGGTTTTTTTGATGGCTTCCGCCGCGGCTGTGTGTTGGGCTTTTTTGATTTTATATCCTTCGGCTGTGTATTCTTCTGTTCCAAGCTTCAGTGTGACTGTGAAACGCTTACAGTGCGCTGGTCCACTCTCGCTTGTAAGCCGATACTGATGTTCAATCTGAAAAAATGAAAAAGGTAACATCCGATCGCGTTCGTAATTTCTACGCGCACTCACTTTATTGTAGCGTGCCAATTCGTTCACCAGACACATTGGAGTCTTCTCCTTTGAATTTGTAAAGCAATTTTCGCCCTTCATCACTACGGACAAGAAGTCGTTCAAAAGGCCGTTATCTTCGTCATCGGCCTTCTCATCCTCTGGCTTCTCTTGGTTGCACTGTGGTTTAACTGAAACGCAATCACTTGTTACTACATGTAATTTACAGATCACTCCAAGTCATACCATCCTTGGCTGTGGGGGATAGCTCTTCGGATTTTTCGGCTGCGCCAACCACAGTGGATTCAACTTCAGAAACTGTCGGCAGAGTGGTCGGAGTGGACACATTTGTTTTGTGCAGATGATTAGCTCTGTTGGGGTTTTGTAAAATTTGCCTGGGATGTGTTGGGTTCTGCTGATTCTGACGATTATTCTGGCGCGATCGATTGCTTGGATTATGCTTTTGGTGTGTAGGTAGTTGTGTGTGTTGCTGTTGATGCGCCCGATGAATGTTAGGCATTTGTTGAACTGGTATCGCATTGGATTTTGGTTGCTGCTGTTGTTGCGGAATCTGTTGAAGCTGTTGTTGAGTTGGCATGTTTGCGTTCAGCATTTGCATTTGAGCCACATTGCAACCACCGTTCATGGCCAATACTTGAGGCGGTATTGGCAGTCGCTGCTGTTGCAGCTTTTGGTTCGACTGGTGCGCATTATTTCGCAGTACGGCAGGCTGAAGAGATTTTGGCATCATTGGGTGCTTCAATTGCGCTCCTCCAAGTGGCTGCCTCTGTCCTTTGTGATGTTGCATTTGATTCTGCATTTGTTGTGTTAGTTGTTGAGCATGCTGAGGATGGGTCAATCTGCAAGAATCAAGAATAATACATAAGACCGAATCGTATATCACCCCGCTGGTGATTCTTGAAAGACAAGTTGGGAGACAATTTTATTACATTCCATAAATTTTATTCTTAAATTCAATTATTCAAATCCAAATGAAAGATGACAGCAGGAGTCCGCAGACAAAGCGATATGAGGACGAACTGGCCATCGAGAGACAAACAAGCGAAAGAGAGACCGCGAGATCACTGACAGAGCGATATTACACCGGCTTGCGGTTTCCCCCTTTCCTCGTCGCACTCCTGGCCTGATCAGTTCTTTTTTCAAAATAATCAAGGGGGAATTGTCATCTGAATGGAATGAGCAAAAAATTATAATAAATACTTTTAGGATTTCTTTGTTAAGGGATTTGCTATTGAAACGTTTCCTTAATGAATGAGGTAAATAAAGCATACGCGTATGCGACTGCCAGATTCTTCAAATGTCTTCAATTCACATATGCGCACATTTATCATCACCTCCTTTTCACCGTGCTGTGCTACAATAGGATTGCATACAAAAAAGGAAACGTCAGTAGCGCGTTTTATGGATAAATGCCATTAGACACAACGACAGCCACGATGCTGATTCTCTCACTTTCAGTCCCATTGATAAATATTCCGGACTTTATTCGCGCAATCAAAAATCCTAGACAGACCTTCGGCGAGATATTGTGACCATTGTGTTTGTGAAGGGGTCAGTGGCAATCATAAGATTGCATGCGTGATATTTTGGTTAGTAACAGTAGGGCGCATTGATGTGAAAATAAACTTAACTGGTTTGCATCCAACACCATTGCTATTGTCTGCAAAACCGATGACTATGATAGGATTCACTGACGGCACCACTTTACCATGTTATCGAGGTTTCATTTGAATGGATAACTTCTTGTTTCTTCTTGCTCTTGACGGAGACACATGAGCACAGACAATTGAAGATATTCCACTGTAGAATTATTTCGATGCGTATTGGTAGGTCGGTCCTTGCAGTGCATTTAATCACGGTATTGGCACTTTATTGACGCACATGTGTGACTCATTCCAAGCAGAGGGGACGTTTTCTACAAACTTACGCTGTCATATGCGGCCTTGGAATCGACGAAAAGGTGGTGGGTGTAGATTCGCATTTCTAGGACTTTTCCAAGATCTGCCGTAGCAGTGAGATAGTAAAGGAGGTTGTCTGCCTTGGGCAAAAGTGAACTACCCTAATGGCATCTTAGGGAAGATCCGAATTGACAACAGTGGCTACAAACGATTGGCTGGAAAGACTGTTCTACCAAACACTTACAGACAGACAGGAAAATAATGAATATTTGGTGATTTCTGAACGGAGGAGAATACACAACTGCGAAGTATATACGCTGCACAAAGATGGGGAAGGCAAATATTCGTCGACTACACTTTCTCGGCCACATCGAGAGCATGGGCACTAATGCTCCAGTTAAGGGGTCTTCAAATCCGAGCCTTTTGGTTCGAGAAAGAGAGGAAGACCGAATCTCTGGTATAAAGACCAAGTAAAGCGTATTGAAGACAGAGGTCTTGGGGCTGAAAGCAGCGTCCCCAGCTTGGACCGTCCATGGGTCGCCAACGGCTTGATAAATAAATAATAAAAATGCACTGGCTCGGCTACATTAATGGCATGGGCATCGATACTGCAGGTAAGATTGTTTTGAATCAGAAATCTCGAAATCTCAGTTGGAATAAGGAGCAAGTAATTGAATACGCAGTTCGCAGACCTGACAAGTAAGTAAACACAATTTGATCACTTGGAAGAATACAAATATATCGTGTGAGTGAGGTTTCTTGGAAAAAACTGTGATTTCGTGTTGTCTTGATCGGAGTGGAAAGGTGGGGGTCTCCGTCGATAGAGAATTTTGGCAGTCTACTTGTTTCCTATGACCGGCCAGAGTCTGATCTAATGCTGCATTCTTGACATTCTCAGACACATTGTTGCGGACGTTGGTCCTTCTAAGACAACTCCTACGATTCGCTGTATTTTTATTCAGAGTACGAGAACAAAGTGCTTGGAGTTTGGAAAGAAAATAACATTCACTGCCAGACTGATGTTAGATTAAACTCAATCGTCACAAGCATGCCACA
Source organism: Eristalis tenax (assembly GCA_905231855.2). NCBI lineage: Eukaryota > Metazoa > Arthropoda > Insecta > Diptera > Syrphidae > Eristalis > Eristalis tenax. Next base: position 41,755,822 of record HG993127.1, read on the forward strand.
GTGTAATATTGTGTGTGTTTTGGACTACTTTCAGAAAGTTAACTTGTTAACCTAAATTTGCGAGTCTAATTCTATGCTTACATCACCACAAAAGGGGATGCAATTCAGGAAGGTACGGGTTTTATAGCATGTATATCAAATCATAAAGATTTGCTGATCATTTGTTAATAGTGCTTGATAGGAAATGCGGAATTGTGAGTTTGAGTTTGATAAAGACAAAGGAATATTGTAAAATGATTTTGGAACACATCACCTGTATATTTTCCACTTGTAATTCTTTAACCCTGAATTTACGGAATTTATCTTCTTTGAATTTTCATCATGATTGTGCGAATCCCAATTGAACGCGTTTTTCGGATTATTATTCTCAATTAATAACAGTTAAAACAGCAACGCAAAAAGCAATGGTGCCGCATCACTGTGCAAATGTTTGATGTTTCTGAGTTCAGCCTTTGATTGGGAATTTGAAAGAATGGAGGAAAGTGGCAGACAGCAGGACACTGAAATTGTAATGGTTGCGTTCTGATTAACGAACCTTTAAAAACATTACTCACTCATCACTGTTGCTAATATTCAGTTTAGAGTTTTGAATTTTTTACAGACAACACATATGCAGTCGATTATGCCACCAATATCAATCCAATACAACACACACTACAATACAATACTTATCGACCGCTCGAAGTCTAACCATTTTAAGAGTTCGCCTTCAATTGAAGTGGTCAGTAACCCTTTAGGTAAATACGATCTCAATGCAATTGAAGTGTTAAAAAATTACTAAAATGAAACCACTCCGAATTATGTTATTAAACGAGTGCAATGTTATACTTTCGTTTAGAGTAGACCGCTCGACTCGTGAAGAGCATGGGTTAAGAGGAGAAATAGATTTCGATTCAGATTGCAAATCGAGTCCTTGTCGAGAAACAGCTGAATTAGTAAGTGAATAAACAACAACACAGAGCATCGAGATGAAATTCTCTTGCTCTGTCACTCTTCTCTACCATTCATCGCTGCGTTTCTTTGGGTTGGCTTCCATAGGGCTTGCAACGAATGAAGGGATCAGACTTGTTTTAATTTTCTTGAATGACCAGAAACAAGGACAATATGATAATCTTGTTGAAAATGGAAAATATTGCAATAATATGATTGGGAAAAGGTCATGAACCTTTTCAATGTCTCCAACCCAGCAGTCATTGGGGTGAAAACGAGTGAGTAGACTTTGCCAATGTGTGCATCCAATGCACACAATCCCTTCATCGATGCTGCAAGTAATTTCAAGATCACACACTTACAATGACACAAGAATAGGGTAGACTATTAACAAAAGGGGCTATAACAGGAAGAACAATGCGCGGAGTACAACAGCTCGTGACGATACAATAGAATAGCAATGAAAGGTGATTTTGTTTCTTTGAATATTCTCTTGCATTTCTTACCGGCTTTGGTCTCGCATTTGTTGGAGGTTATATTGTTGAGGTAGTGGGCCACGCGGTTGCGGTCCGTTTGGTATATGCAGCGGTGGCTGTTGTTGTGGCGGCGGAGGACCCATATTCATGGCCATATGCGGTGGAGGATGCCCAGGATGCATAGGAGCCTGATGCATTGGATGCCGGATATGTGGTGGTCGGGGTTGAAGAGAATGGTGCTGCATTTGTTTTGGCAAGTTCATGTTTTACTATTCTGAAAGCAAAGAAAAAAAGAAGAAATTATACTTTTTGTCTTTTTTTCTGTCAAATTCTCTTCCTCTTATACAATCAACGTCGACAGTAGTAAGGAGTTTTTTGATACAAATAAATCTTAATCATGTTACTGCCATTTATTCATATCAAAGGCACATGAACAAATTATAAGCCTTTCTACCCCTGAACTTAATCACATCGCAAAATAAGATTCCATATCTAAATTCGTGCTAATGCAATTCAGCCGCATACGCGATAAGACAGTGTCTGCTGTATAATACCCACATGGGCGTTCGATTTCATTTTCATTGTTTGGGTTATTTGGTTCTTCTTACTGCAAACTTGCAATAAAAGGAGTTGCATTTTAGATGATCACGTTCTACTTATCTTTACCCTGGAACAAGTTGTGGTGAGCACCAAGGAAAAGTATACCTTGAGTGTCAATATAAATGTGTTGTAAACATCATCATATTTTTTATTCGTTTCATACAAAAGGGATTTTTTCGAATTTTAATTTGTGACCTCATACTTCGTATGACCCAAAAGTGTCATAACAAACTTTTAACAGTCGTCCGATTTCAATGTCCCATTCTCTGGTGGAGAGATTGATGGCTCTTCATTGATGGGATGCATATGTCGTTAGGTTAAAGTGGGTGACTGCCGGCAAGCAGCAGGACCGTGTGCGTGCTATCACTGGGATCTAGTCGGTCAAATTCCAGAAACTAGTGGGAGTGCTAATGTGGGTACACTACTGTTTTTCAGTTCGACTTGGTTGTTTGAACAGTAAGTCCAACCTGAGTAGCAAGGCCTTCGGAAGGAGAGACACAAGGTGCAGGGGATACAATTATATGCAAACATCACCAACCAGAGTGAAAAGAAAAACACAAACAAGCAATATATTACTCATCTTACGTATCGCAAAATTCAAATAAGCTCTTTGCAGTTTACAAAAAAAATCCCAAAAAGCTTCTACTTTCCATTACACTCTGTTACATTTTTATAGTCAAGTTCTTTGCCGTAGAGACTATGAACAAAGTGAAAATGAACAAGACAATAATAAAGGAGATTACATACTTAGTGCGATAAAATCAAGCATTAATCAACTTCCTAATGAAATTAATTTAATCGAAATCCTAAAAAAATAGCTTTGTTATTGAACACCTTAAAATGTTCGGGTTACACCTCGTCGTTATACATATGTTATAGTTCTAAACTGCCTGTTTTATTGCTTTGACAGGAGATAAGTTGTGTACCTACATACGTAGAAATGTGTATGATAACAAAACAACTGCAAATCCGGTGATCGATGATATTATTTCTTTCATATACATAAGTACAAACGCCTCCTAATGCGGAATAGACTGGTTCAGATGTGTTGCCTTAGTACTACCTAAGTATTTATGTTCTGCAGAATATTTTTAAGACACTTTATTTGGTCATGCGAAATTAGTGAACACATTATTTTACCATTTATCGCATCTGCCTAAAAAAATTTTTCATATAAAGCTAAATGACACAAAAGAATGAAAAATATACATATCTACCCTCATTCAAGATTTCTGACTACTATTGCGAAATGTCATTCGCTCATCGTCACAAACATTCATATGTACTCACAAAATAACAAACAAAAAGTATACATCCTACCCCAGTCCACTGGAATTGACTATTTCCATATATGTGGGTACAATTGAAAATCTATTGTTAAGAAGCTAGCAACCTATTAACACTTTTTTTTACGTAATTCTAGCTTACATCGCCTGTCAGTTATCAAAAGCAAGGCTCTTTTATATCACGAACTGCAAGATTTGCATATTTTTTCCTTTCTGGGCGTACTTCCAAGAACCTTTAGGTATACACATTTATGAATGCATTTTCTGTCTACGGACAATAAATCACAACAAAAGACCAGAACGACAAAGCATATGCACATGTATCTATCATTACAGCAGGACACCCCTGATAAATGAGGGCAGCTGCACGGACTACGAGGGAAAACCTAGCTTCCAACATTCTTTCACCCTGTTTCGGGGATATCAAAATTGGGTAGTGCCTGAAATCTTGAATAGCAATACATAATTGCCTTAGTTACATGCACTTTCCAAAAAAATAATACACCAATAATTTCTCTTCTGTTTTAGCAATTTATGAAGACATTTTCTCTTTATGCAAATAATGTTGAATAGCAAAAATTATCTATCTAATGTGTGTGTGTCGAACATGTGTTAGGGTACACAAATTATATGATACATATTGAAATTCAATAAAAAAAGAAAAAAATTACCAATTACAGTGACGTCAAATAACGCTGGCATAAATAAATACAAATATTTTTGTTTTGCTTGTAGGACTACAAGTTTCTTCTGTCTCCTAATTATTTTCCTTTTAAAATAATCCAAGAGGAAGTCAAAGTGGAAAGGTGTGTAGATTAATGTAAACGACGAGACGGTAATCGAAATATTCACAACATACTACGCCAAATTTTCCATTTTTTCCTTTTTACTTTTTACAATTTTTTTTTCTATTATACAAACGAGCGGAGTTAAAACTCAATTTCACTGAATCCACTCAATTGGCTTTACTTAAAAACAATTTATGAACTATGTTAGCACTTATTGATTACTTTTATGTGAATTATGAACTTAAATTTAATTGATAAACAAGGAATATATCCTTAAATTGCGAACTCTAACATGCGGCCATATTAATTGGAACTCGACAAATGATTTCTACTTTCAGTACGTATCTCCTACGGTAGGTACATATTTGTGGAACGTATGTGATTTCTCTTTTGAACAAAGTTGACATGACAGTCCAAACGTGTGAAATTTGAGACAGCTGTTGGACTCTTACTCTTACGGTATGAGGTGTCAAGATGGCGCTGTGACTGTGGACTGTATTTAGATTAAACAAATAATTCTTTTGGGGCGTGTTGACAAGATGAGTGCTAATTTATAGTAGAGTACATGATGTAATCTACTCGATTAATTGCGCGTAGTTATTCGAATAACCTACAAGCCCGATTTGGATCATCTATTGTCTGTATTTTTTATGTTTGGATTTTGCTGTGTTTTTTTTATAATATGTCCACATTCATCAGAAAGGCAATACTTATGGAGTTTCCTCCCTCATGCAACGGATTGATTCGGCATTCTGTTTTCTTCACTTTAGTCTCTCCATCCCAGCCAAGCCATGCATGCATTTTGCAAGCACAACTGAACTGATGATAAACATCTACATCTACACTTTGACACTTAAGCGCTACTACATTTGACTACTTCAATGAGCAGCAGACGTAACAAATGTAGTTATTCCAAAAAGGACTAGCGACGTACTCAATAGCAGTGATCAGAGTCACAGGCGCTCTGTCAGGCAGGGCTCTATGTGAAACAACCGCATCCCGTTCAGGAACTCCTCTGCATACGGATGAATTGAAAATGAATGCAGACAGTTTGAATTTGGCCTTCGCGTTTCGAAAATACTCTTAGATCATTGTGGCGTTTTTCAGGTGGAGAGCATGGTGAAGCTTGTCATGGTTTCAGGGCCTCAGTCTCAGGCAACTTGTATAAAGGAATGAAAATACTGTCTCTTATAGGTTTTGCTATGAAGATGTTTTGTCATACATACCATACATAAATTAACACACTCAAACTCGATTACTCCAAGCAGCTACTATCTGCTTTCACCAGAGTGAAATTACCGGACATTGCATCTTTGGAGAACATCAAATCCAACATGCATGGAAGCAGAAGAGTGCTGCACCTCTTCTGCTCTTACCCAGCTCTGCTGTCCCGGTGGTATAAATTCTGTGACCTCATTTGTTCAATGACCCAAACCTACATCGCATCATGCTTAGCTCCGATTGTTTCCCCGCCAGTGGGTAATGGATGACACCAAAGTTATCAGCGTGGTCGCACAATGTAGTAGGCATTTTCATCTGAAAGTTTAGCATCCGACTTAAGTGGGTGTCACTCTGTCTGATGCGTACAAGCTCCCTAGAAAGGGCACGGTTTCTGTCCTCTTTCCAAATGGAGATCTGACATCCGTGCCAATTACAAGCGCACATCAGGCACTGCGCCATTTTAAATCATGCATCAGCCGCAGAGATGAGCCGAGGACGAAAGAAACTATTGTATATCTACTTCGCAATTGCAGCTGTCTCCATCTGGTCCCGAAGAAATCACCTATTTTACCAACTTGGCTGAACAAAGTAGCATCTGATCCCGGTTCAACTGGCCTAAGTTTGACTGCAGTCAACCTACGTAAATTCCTGCCATTTATCCCAATGCACAGGCACTCGAAACTTGTAGAGAAACATTTGCATCAACCAAAGTCAAACCCATGAAGATGCGACTACGAATCATCGCAATTGACGGAATGGCTTTCAAACTCGTTCCCCAAAGCATGGCACATCCCGTCCGGTTGTATGCAACTCCTAGTTGGTAAATAATCCTTTGAACTGATTGCAAAAACACAAGCTTTAAAATATTTTGTTCTTAAATTTATTGCCTAAACACAATTGAGTCAGTATAAGTATTAAAATACACATTCAACTTAACTAACACTTAAAATTCTCAATTTGAAATGAAAGAAACTTATTAATTAATAGCCCACCCATTGGTGTACATACTTCTATGTATGCACGTATATACAATAATGTCAAATTAAATTTGCTTTTAGGACCCCCTTCTACGAATATTTACTAAAGCTTTACAAATTAAAGTATAAGTATTATAATACTATGTACAGTATTCTTTTGTATAAACATAATAGATAAATAGAAAATTGTTTGCACGTGTACGCTAAATGTTAAATAGTTATAAATATATGTATATTCAAGTACTTTCATTAGTGTAATGTGTTGTGTAAATTTAAGGCCATTCTGTCTTTGTTTATATTTTCGTTATAGATTCCTCACCAAAGATTGCTTTTAGTTTTTAAGTATACACTCGAAAGCGTCTATCTTCCGATGCGATTACATACGAATAGTAAAAGTAAACGGAAAAGGTTTTGAAAGGCACTTGCTAAAAAGAAATTTTGATTTTTTTTTTTGGTATCATAAAAAGCATGAGATTATTACTATATATATGCAAGACACGAATAAATACACTTGGAGAGCACGGTATATCATCTCCTGAAAAACTTTGCTTAGCAACTAATAAAAGCTGGATGGTTTAACAATAAGTAGAACCGCGGCGATAAAACTACAAATTATTAAAAAAATTGCCCGGCATTCACCACCCAGAATACAATATTGAAATTGAATACAAATTTCTATTGCATATTATAATCGGTAACTATCACTAGCAGTAGAGGTCTATCGTTTTCATCATTTGTTTCATTGGCATTTGCGGCAATATCAACGGGCTGTGGAGATTCCTCTTCAGAGGGCACAACTAACTCGAAAGTCGATGTTGTTGCGGCTTCAGAAGAGTCCATCGAGGACCCGCTTCCACCGCCTCCGTCACCCTCGATGACATCGGTAAAGTCCTCCTGTTATTTGCACTGCATTAAGATCGAACTATTGCAATGGGGGATACCGCAACCAGCTTTGATGTGATCGATCACTTGTTGTTTCAATTGCATTACATGCTCTTTTAGATTTTTAAGAACCATCGACAGGTCGGTATTTTCTCCCTTGAGATGTTTCACTTTGTCTTCAAGTTTCGAGATACGTTCAAGTTTGCGTTTGCGACATTTTGAGGCGGCAACACGATTCCGTTGGCGTTTACGTTCAAGTTTGATTTTCTCTTGATTCTCCAAATCAATTGGCGTTAATTGCGGTGGAGATGCGGGGGGATTTTGTGGTTCGTCTTTTATAGCAACTGCGAAGGAGTCGTCTGAAATGGAAAAAAAGAGAGATTTAAATTAGTATGGGCATTTTTCTCGGATGATTTTTTGATTGACGTACCTAAGTTGGTGTAGGTAAACGAGCCTCCACTCATTCCATTTGTATGCGCGTTGGCATTATCTGTGTTTTGAAGATGTTGTAATGCTTCAACGAATCCTTTAGCGAAGCCTTCTTGTTCTGAAGTCACCTGAAAGATACAAAACCAAAATTGCTCGTTTAAGTACTTGATCGTTGTTCATTCTTTGAATATGTGCATAAACAGGACAATTTGAAGGCCCCATCGGATTTGGATAAACTGGGACCCTATTCAGATGCATAGAATTCCAGTAAAACGTCGTTTATAAGGAAGCAATTTTAGGTTCGCTCCGATTTGACTAAAACATGTTGATCATTCATGTGTACAATATCATCCAGGTCTTCGAACAGACTTAAACTAATTTCAAAAATGCTGGAATCGTTTTCATCTGTTGTAAAACTGAAAAAAACCTTCTGATTTTTAGGTAAAGGTGGTGGCCAATTATTTTGTAATTCTCCCATTAAATTGTGAAAATGTATTTTTTCGTATTCACGCAACATGCATACCCGAAAAACAATAAAAATAAGCTCGATAATAAAATGAAAAACCCACCTTGGATGGAAATGAAAGAGGGTTGATATCATGCAGTAATCCCATTGGCATCAAAATTTTTTCCAGCTCTGGTGTTGCCAAAGACTCCAATAACATCGGTGTTGGGACAGCTTCATTCATTCGTTGTTTCTTTGCTGGATTAGCCTTGGCTGTATTTAAATCCAATGATATTGGACGTTTTGAAGCGTTTCCTGGGGCAGCGAACTGCTGCATTTTCTGTTGTTTATCTTCGAAAAATGCGGATTCCAAATTACTATTTCCACCCAAATTGTTGTTCCCCGCCTGGGAATTATTATTATTATTATTATTGTTCATTGTATTCGCGGATGCGGCAGCAGACTTTGCGGGCGTTTTCATTGTTTTTACTTGTGTATTCCGTCACGAAACTTTTATTAAAACGAGAAAAAAAATTTCACTTCGTAGTGTACTTTACTCGTGAGTGTATGTGTTTCTCTTGTTACAGGCTGTCACTTTTCAACCCAATTGGAGATAATTTCCACTAAGAATTGCGAAATAATTTATTTTGCGTTTCAAATAAAGCCCCCGAGTATATCTTCTTAACTATTAATAACCACTAAACTATAATACACCGCACCACATGGGATATATATATAAATAACATTTAGCACGAATTACACTTCTCTTCCGTGCAAGAACCTTGAACTGTGACAATTATCACACTTCACACTGTCGCACTGGTCTGCTTTAAATCTGCCTTCGTCTTTAATTAGGTGAACAAATTCTACGAACAAAACAGTTCTCTTGTATAAAAATATAAATTTATGTATTTTTTTTTAGTTTTGACCACACACTGCACAGTATAGCAACACGAGCACGGAAGCGACGCAACCTTAGTCGACGAGTGTTTACGAATGAATGAAAATACTAAAAGAGCTCAGCCATAGACAGTGGAGAGAAAACACGATGACTCACTTGCTGCTAAAAATAGGAATCACGTCATCGCAGGCAAGTGGAATTGGTGGAATATCACGAGATAGCATGCACGGGCGAACGTGATTGGTTGAAATTGCAGTGTGCTCTTTCGCTCTTTCGTACTTTTTTGCTGTTTACTTTGTCGTTTACCTTCGTATTTGTGACGGGCGAACGAGCAAAACAGAATGGGGTTGGGTTGTTCAGTTGTTGAAGTTTGAGGAACGCATTATTGATGTCAATGGAATCGCGCGGGTGGAGTGGGGGGATGAAAAGTGTAAAATTTACAAGAACTGCGTTGTTATGACATGACACGGGTTTTCCCAGTCGCCTGAAGAGAAGTATAGAAAATAAAATGCTATTTAGACGGTGGTTGCTTTACTGTGGACTCGTTGATGCACGCCCAGCCACAGCCCCAATGGAGAACAAAGGCAACCACTTGTGCGATTTGCTCGATGTTGTTTCTTTTTACTCTGTTGACACGACAAGCACTCCCTGCTTCTGACTGCTCTAGCATTAAAGTTCCACGATCGCCGACGGCAGCACTGCCAGCTGGCTGCAATATACACGATTTTTGCAGACTATTTGTCTCCCATTTTTTGTTTGAAAACATTCATTGACTCATCCGTTGTGAATTGAAACCATCAAATCACGATTTGGGGCCCACTTGAGCATCACGTGATTAGATAATCCACGTCTATTGTTATGTGGAACTGCAATTACGTAGCTTGAGGTAGCAGTATTTTAGCACATTCGGTATTTTCTATGAATATCGAGTTGAATATATGAGGAAGTAGGTCTTGTTGGGCTAGCATCAAAATTTAAGAGATGTGATGGTTGGTTTTAAACTAGCATTTGAGGAAATCACTTTTGCAGTCCATTAAACGGCGTTGAGGACCCAAACAGTACTGGCAAAATGTTCCACTTAATCCTGATATCTTAAAGCAGCTATTTTTGTCTTTGGCCGGAGGAAAGCTCCAAATGTCTTCATTCTGCTGTATGTGCTCGCGTGATATGATATGATATATCTTGGGACGTGCAGATACCAGATCTGTCCACAAATCCACACTCGCCGATTCGTCGACAGTAAAGGACCATACTATAGCGTGCAAAAATACTAATCTAGTTTTTTTCATTCATCGATGTTGCGATGTGGAAATATATGACTGATGTTATCTCCTATGTATCAGTTCAATCGCTCGTTTGAATCCAAATAGAAGAATCTAATTCTATCTTCCTACTAGAAATAGGGCGGTCTTGGGGACATCAGACCAAATATGAGCATTGTACTCAAGCTTAGAGCAGATATAAGCCTTACACATTAACGCCAAATCAGAGGCGGTGCAATATTTCTTGAATCGATTGAAGAAACCTTGACATTTCGTTTTTTTGGCGACTTCGAATATGTGATTGTTTCAACTAAGTGTTCAGTTGATACAAATACCAAGGATAGAAAGTTTCCGGTTCCAGAATTTTGAAACGTATATGAAATGCTGAGAGTACTGACATCAGCGAAGGAGCGAACTGAATTTGAAGTAGCAGATAAAAATGAGAAAGAGCCTTGGGTTAGGATAACGCAAAAGAACACAAGTAACTCGATGCTTGATTCCTGACCGCTTGCGGGCGAATAAGTCAACACTTCTGACTCTAATTCAGAACCTAGTTAACGAAAATCACTCGGTATACACAAGAGTGAGTTTCGGAGTTGGCACGAAATACTCTGAGCATCTCTACGGCTGAGAAGCTCAGAGTATTTCCCGCCGACTCCGCAACTTATCATTGAACCGTCTGTGTATACACTCACATTTGGGATGAGTCTTTTACACTTACTACCCTGTCTGCACTGGTAGGGAGCACGTGGACAGGTTTTGAAAAATCTAATTTAGGTGAAATACAGTCTTTCGAGCATGAGTAGCATGAGTATGAATTCTCTCGTTATCGAATCCATGATGCGACTGCGGCCATATAGTCTTGAGCTCCACAGCCGAGATTCTCAGAGTTTGATCGCACTGTGCGTCGCTATATTTTGAATGTAAAGGTCAATGGGTAGAAGATGGAGTATGATCGTCAGAGCGTCTGAAGGAGTTGTTCGTAGAGAGCATGTTGTACCAAGCATGCCATTTTTTCTGTCTTTGGTCGTATGTCTCAACATTTTACAAATATTTTATAGCAGATATAGAAATTAGTTATATCAATAATTAGACGGACCTTCTTGTACAACCCTTGTCGTAAAGCAACGACACTGCAACCTGAAGTGATCGAAGGGTTGGATTTAAACCTAAAGACGTACTACTTCCCTTATGACCTTTGGAAAGGAATTCTTCAATTCTATTGAAGTGAGTATATATATCCTTATAGAAAATACGTTTTAAAAATAAAAAATGTGCTCGGATGTCTCCCCTCCTACAGGCAAAGCTAATATATCTTGTATTGCCATAGGTTCATTTTGTTAAAATGGTAATCCAGGCCGTAGTGGTTCATGTTAAGGCAGAGGATTTCCTTATAGGAATAGTGCCGATTAAAGTTTGGATTCCCTAAGATCATCCTAGTTGGTCCATTTTTCTACGCGAAGTTTGTTTTGTTGCTATCCCGTTGACATCATGGGCTGTAATTGATGCGGATATTCATTGACTTGAAGATGGGTATTTTGTTTTTCAGAGGAACAGCATGGTATCGCTTCTAGCCCAGACAAATTACACGATCCTATTGATCACTGTAGGCAATTTACCTGATGGTAGTATCGCCAGTTCATCCGCATATGGAACGAATGTAATTGCTATGGTCTGTAGTAGTTCGAAATAATTGGACGGAAGTGTTACTATGTACTCGTATGTCCTAAACAGAATAAACCAAAGCACTGCCATCCGTGAATACTAAGGTAACTAGGACTTCTGTAGATTATGTAGGGGCGATGAGGAGAGAAGGATTCATCATCATCAACCCCAGAATCTGTCCATCGCTCACAATCGAATGTAAAAATCAATTACCTACTCAAATATTTAAATGAATCGAAATGGCTGTCATTTGTTTATACACATGTACTTTCCCTCAGAAGTCTTGGAATCAAGATGTTTGGTGAACCGAATTCTGGTTGATATTGCAAAGGCAAAGGGCTGTCGGGATAGTCTCCTTTAGCTACCTACCCATACGAAGACTTAATCTAGGAAGTTACAGAAGATTCTTCGTGCGTTGATGGATAAACTCTGTGTCGTCTATTTTGTCCAGTCTGAGAGGTGACTTGTATGAGCTTAAGAATGGGCTTGTACAGTCCGAAGAACAAGAACCCTGGCTCGCGAGAGAAGATTGCGAGAATATCATAGCTGCAGCTGAGGGAGTCTTTGAATGATCTCGCTTTGCTCCTCCTTTGACTTGGATGAAGCCAGAAATAACTCAGAGTCACACTCTCTATGAGCATAATTCAAAGGCCAGTTTAATTGGACGCAAATCTATGAATATTAAAGCGATACAATTTCGTGCAATGAACGCTTTTGGGGTGCATTGGGCGAGGTCGCATGTTCTCACATATTTTATATTTATTTGATTGTTTTCCAACATTTCTTCTTTTTGCTTGGCGCTACAGTCCGGGGTGAACCTGGCTCCCAACTAATAAGCAACTAGATGCCTTTGCGATTTGCATGATAAATTACTTGAGGCCCAGTCGATCCGTAGATGCCTGACTAGGCTCATTTCACTGTGGTAGAGTCTTCCCCATGACCAAGGATCGTACTAAGACACATGGACTTCTTCATCCGCTTTTGAGATTGACCATGCTTCTGTACAGCCATACATCAGGATTAAGGTGATCTTATGCAAAGTTAGCTTCGTCCTTCGAGAGACGGCTCCAATATTCAACTGCTTCTTGAGCGCAAAGTAACAGGGCTTGGCAAGAATTGCTCAAAGAGTGCAACTGTCTAGAAGAAGCTTCTTCAATAAACCGTTCGAAATCGGCATAAAACTGAAGGTCCCTTCCACTCGTGAGAGAACAATAGTACGCACAACACAAATGGTTGCTGAGAAGCTAGACCCTAGCCCTCTACGAGCTATAACTAAAGAGATGGCTGCGGCCTAGCATTCGCTTGTGCTAGTATGTGGAGACATTCCAGGCAGCTATATTATTGCGATTCTTCTTAGATTTAAAGCTCAATAGAAAATTTCAGGAACCGATAATTAGATCGATCATAAAAATACCCTTCATTCGTGGCGTGTCTGCGTTTCGTTGTGTTAAACGAAATAAAATTCTTGAGTGTTTTATGAGTTTCAGTATACCCAATATTTTACTCATTCATTTCGCAGTATAGTTCACACGCTTCACGCACACATTATGGTTCATCAGACAGTAGACTAACACGCATTGTAGTTTTGGCCCACTTCATGGGGCCTCCCAACGTACACTTGCAATTTCTAAAGGATGACATCAGTACGCCGCGACAGTGCCGTGACGTAATGGGACAGTGTGTCGATTCGTAGCTATGCCGGGCGATTGTGCGTGCATTAAATCTTGCTACAAATAACTTTCACATTTCACGATATAACCTCCCTCGAAGCGTTCATTCAGCACTTCAGTTAATACAAAACTTTGAATATCGTCAATCAGACATTATCAGCTGCCTGTGATGTAATAAGGAACCGTGTATGGGCTGATTTATACAATTGCAGCTTACTTTGACTATCGGAGATCCGTGGATGGCTTGTCACAGAGCTGTAAATACTTTTCATCCCTTGCTGGACGTGCTGCTTCCAGTTACTTAGTCCTGTCCTGTAACCACGATCGATTCAATCCGTTCATCGGGAGAGAGGGTTGCCGAAACTGATGGAGGGCTGAACAAGGTGCAAGTTTTCCACGGCCGAACATTAAAACGGATCAAGTAATGTTGCTTTCTTACCCATCAGATTTCGCTCACGAAGTACATGCTTGAGCTGCCACGCAACCTGGTTGCAGTCACCATTACCAAGCTGTCTTGCAACGGTTGCCAAGAGCGATTCTACCTCGGTAGCTCACTTGTGGTGTTTACGTTCGCCCACTGTAGGCAAGCTCATATACTACCTCAAAATTGTAGAAGCTGATTTTGATGTTTTGTCTTTAACGGGCCGAAGAATTCTAGGCACCAGTAGAAGACCTTGACTCTTCAAAAACTGAGATAGTCTGCAGTCAACAAAGCCGCACACATCTTATGCAAAAAAAATAGAAAAACCCACAATTGCCGATCTCAGTTCCATACGTCAAATCTACAATAGTTTGCACACTCAGTCATTCAGTCGCAGTGCGTCACAAGACATTATCAACACTCTTGGCATTTCAACGCATATCGAAAAATAGCTCCTGATAATATTCAACATTGAAAGAAATGCCAAAAATAAATCAACCCCTTTGACATTAGCGGTCATACAAACCGAAATGTCACTGAGAGCAAAAATAAAATGCACACGATAAGAAGCAAAGTGTGGCACATCCGACCCTCTCGAGAGTTCATATCGTAAAGTGATTAGCTAACCTTCGCACTTCCTGCTCGGTAGAGAGAAACAAAAATGAAAGCACTTACAGCACCGATGCTACCGATGCTGCAAAATGTGGCCAGAGAGCGACCGATGTGTGGATGAGTCATCCTCATCACTCGAGGAGATACCATGCCGAGCAACAGGTTTTTCAAGTAAGAAAAACGTAAACAAGACTTCTCTCTACCTGGAATTTCTCACATAATGGAGAACCCGATACGTCCCTGTGGATGGAGCTACATTCCATTTAGGGTTCATCCAAATTCGGAGTGGAGGTTAGACTATTAATTGAATGCAGAGGAATGCACTTCGGATTTCGAAGGTGTGCAGGTCAGGTTCAGTTTGATAACGATGAAACTCTTTGTCATGGACACAATGAGAGATTAAAAACAAAGGAAATACGAAAACAAAAACAACAACCAATGGGTTGGCTGTCACACAGGGCTCGTGAGACAAAATTATTTCAGTTGCAAAACAAATTCCAAGCCATTAACAAATTAAAGGGACAAATGTGAACAAAAACAACACTTATAATATATAAATCGCTGCGTGATTGTTATTTTATGACTTAATTGCATGGGCCACGATGTTGTTTACCTTCCACACATCTATGCACATATTTGGCTCTGTATCTACTTGTCCGAACTTGTTTTTGAGTTCGGAAGTTGTTTACTTCTGAAGGCAAAGAAAATAATCGTGATTTACTGCCTGGAAGTAGGAAAAGGTGATTTTTTGTTTGTTTGCTGAAGTTGAACTGGTATTGTGAACATAGCCCTTCAAACTGTTGATTTGAGTAATTCTTCTATAAAGTGTTGCATATTCTTAGGATGTCTAATGAGCAGGGATGTCCAATGTTTTTAATGGGTTATGTTGAAACACATTATTGTAGTTGACATAAATTTGACACAGTGGTCCACCTGGACTATAGAAATCTATCAATGTACGTATTGTTAGATATGAGGACATGGTGTCAGGATTCCACTCCGTAATTTTTATAAGGAATCTAGCAAATGACTCCTGAACCTCTTCTAGACATCTTACAGTGTTCCTATATAACATATAATTTAGGGGGCAATCGCACTAAGGACTTGTTCCTTTTTCTGTCGAACATTGTTCACAATAGCGGGTTTCTCAATAAGAGCAATAAATCCTGAGGTAAATTTATTCATAATAGGCGTGATTGTGTTTCTAGACTTCACATGCCAAACCTTGTCTTGCGAAACAGTAAGGAGTACCGCTGAGCAGGCGTGCTTTTGTTCAAATGATTTTTCTATAACATCGGTTTATTTCTTGCACAACCAACTCAGACGAGATTATCGCAAGAACTGAAATCCCTCTAACAGTCTTTATTGATTTTGAGGGTTTACTCGGTTTCAGTACCATTATTATTTCCGCGACTTTCCACTGACTAGAAACATGTTGTAATCTTATAATAAGGCGTTAACAAAATAGAGAAACCAGCAGCATTTTTGGGTTTGAGCATATTCAATTCTTCCAGTTCTGCCAACGTAGCATTTCTTATCCGTCAAGTCATTTTGCGTTCAGCTGCGCACCCCATTCATTTTTTTTTGTGAGTTAACATCCCTCAAGTAATCAAAGATTATTTATCTAGGTGCCAATACAACTCCGCTGCTCATTCCTGGAGTATCATTTCTATCAATTCGATCATTTGAATGTCTATTACACATTTCTTACAAGTGAGAAATCAAGAAATGGCAAGCAAGATCACAGGAAGAGAAAAGTTTAGTTGCGAACTCTTGTTTAAAAACCACATTCAAAAACGATTTCGGGATGAAATGGGACTGCTAGTTGACAAGCCACAGCAAATAGCAGTCAATACGAATGATGGCAACACAGTAACACGCAAATCCAACAGGCATCAGCATTGACCTGATCTACCATTTCCGAATTTTACTCGAAGCAATATCGAGTGAATATGCCAACGAGACAAAAAACATATATATCTGGCGCACTGAGCATGGCAGCACATACCATACAAGCATACAGAAAATTCTGATACATTCAAAAGAGATAATTCAAGCCTGCGTACTGCCACTTGGTCAATTGTCCGAGGAAGCCCAAAAATACAAATGTAGATGTATTAAACAGGTTTTTTACAGATCCATAACTTTCGAGTCGTAGCACAGCGCTCCATAAAAAAAGGAACCCACTACCTCAAGAATCTGTTTCCCTCGTAAAGGCTCCCGAAGTACGAGTAGCACCACCTTGGTTCCGATGAAGACGATGATGAGAGCGACTAACTTCAAGTAAAAAAACCCAAATTAAATCAACAAAAAAATCTTTGATTTATATTTGTAAGTACATTCAAATGATGAATGTGATGACGGACGTATAATATGTTAGTTTCATCAAAATATCTTGGGACGTATTTGAGGTAACGGGTTGGAGTAAAAGTTATGTATGTACTCGTAAGCATGAGGTTTATGGAGGGTGGATGGCGTGGGCTATACATCTCTTATAGGAGACCACATATCGCTATAGGTTTTAAAAGTTTGATAGAATTACTTTTTATCCGTCACCGAATAGGAATAACCTTAGTTGAGGTATACTATATTATAGTGAATGTTTCACTTGTCGGTAGGGTAACCCTTATTCTGTTAGTCGTGTCACCCAAAAATATGTCACTTTGACAAATTTGTATTCCCTTAGTCCCTTTATGTGACATTTGTCAAACGCATGACTATCGTGTGTATTCCTTTAATCACATTTCATCAGAAAGTGAGATAGGATGAGAGAGATTCGGTCACTTGCATTTTTGTGGGTGACGCCAAACGACGTAGGATAAATATGTAAGTTTTAAACAAAATTTTGTATTGATAGGATTAAAAGTTGATTAATATGTTCACGAATAGTGTTAAAGTCACAACAAACCATCAATTTGAGTGCCTGGTCGCTTTAATAGAGGTCAATTCCAATCACATCCAGAATCGGGGTCAATCGGGGAAATATAGCAAAGACGCGATCCAATGCGAACGAGTTCTCCACTAAAAAAATCCTGAAATTACAAGAATTACCTAATATAACCACCGAATGGAAATTGATCCCACTTGAAGACACAAATCTGCAGCATGTGTTGCCGACTAGTCGAATTCTTTTTGGTTGAGAATTTGATTGGTCTTTTGCCACCTCACTTGAATTCAAGCGTACAGATTTTTATATGAGGTGACAGAAAAATGGGTGGCGAGAATTTGTCACCTAGTCTAAGAGAATAAGGGGGATTAACACCATAGAAAATTTATGGGAACACTTGAACCAGGAACTTAAGAAATTCGATATTAGAAATGCAAGAGACATAAATATAAAATAATTCAAGAATGGCAAGCGATTTCAGCTGACACAACAAAGAAAGACCTGTCCAATCTATGCCAAACAGACTTACACTGGGTATAAAAAATAAGGGATATGCCACATAATATTCAAATTTTTTGTGCGTATGTATGTACGAATATGAATTTGCTGCCTGTCAATTGTTTTTGCGATTAAATGTTCTGTTTTTGTTGAAAGGTTCGACAGTCGATGTTCATTAGATCTTTGATTTCTCTAACAGTTTTTGCGGTTCTTGAACAAATTGGAAAAAATTACTTTTTATCGACTGTACGAATATGAGATTGATAGTCGCATGTGTTAATAATATTTTGACTGATTTAGATAATTTTTCACCGAAAAGAGAAAATAAATTGAGACAATAATAATAAATTTGTGCTGCTGAGCGTTAGTGAAACATTTGAGTATATTTTCTTTGTAAAATATTTTAAGGCTCCAGTGTTGCTGTGGGTTTAAAAATTGCTATTCGTTTTGCAACACACGGTAAATTATGCTTTATTACCTCTAGGGTATACCAAAAGGCTTCCTACCTTTAAGTCGAATGTGATACAAAATAACGTCCAGCTCAGTTCACTTTAGTGAGCGCCATGACTGTCGCGTGCATACACATTCAAGTTGTATTTCGGTATTAACGCGTCGAAGGTTGGCTTCCAAGTTCGAGAGCTGCACAAACAAGTTAGATTCTCTCAGCGTTAAATGTAACGTTCTTACCATCATCATTTCTAAAGACACCTGTCCATAAATCCACCCAACTTCGACAATGGTTTGATCTTCTCGAATTGAACCATGTTTTCCAAAATAAATTTGAACAATTTGTAAACGTTTTTCGTAGTCAGTATTTCGTGATGAATAGCCAAAACCAACTAATCTCAAAACAAACAATCATCTGTCAAATCATTTGAAATGAATGGTATGGTTTTTTTTGGCAAGATTGTTTTCTCCAATGTTAAATTTATTGGACGAATTTTTATTGGCAATGGAAGTGTAAATGAAGTACTTACCCGCACTAAATTGCTCAAAATCAACGCAAATGGATCAATTAAATCTGTAAAGGCAGTAAGGAAATAGAAACAAAAGCTATGTCATCTACATACATGTGTATGCGTATTTGCACCGTTTATTTTTTATTCATACAAACTTACTTTCGTAATTACAGACAACTCTTGACTGAAGTCTATTTTGAAATAAATAAATGTACAACACAATTTTTTCTCTTATAACAAATCTCTCATATAACAAATAAATATTTATAAAATATTGCAATTTATGAGTAGTAGAAATGATATGATTGCTGCTCTTTGGGGGTTTTTCCTGACACCACAATACATATCATTAAGTCAAAGTTAACCGTAGTTATTGTGTACCATTTCACCACGCATCCATTAAATTTAAGGAAATGGCATATGTACACTTTTCACTTACTATTTATGGAGTAGCGTGTGTAATTATTTACGGAAGAATTGGAGTATTAGCGAATCGGTGAATGCTGGAAGTGAAGCTTCTGGTAGCGTACATTTTATTTTGCTTTCTTATTAGTTAAACACTTTTAGTACAACACTTTTACAATTACATTTTTTTGTTGAAATTACGAAGAAATAAATCTGTTCAATATAGGTTCATAAAATACTTTTGTCGATGTTTTTTTTAGTTCGTTTATGCTTTAATACAGTGGTTTGTTTTAGTTTTAATCTTTAAGTTTTGAGGTAGACATCGAAACCGGTTTCCCAAATTAATTTTTGTATAGTGTCTCAGTATCCCTCAAAGTACATACATATGCAATATAAAATTCATAAATGCATCTGATTTCCTTCAAAATACTAGTCTATGCAATAGAGATAGTATTCAAATTATTTTATAATAAAAATAAATGTTTTAGTAGGCACATACAAAATTTTGAGGCATAAACAGGCAAAGAGATTTCAGGAAATACCATAAATTTCTGAAAGTGGGATTTCGAACCGATAGGTGGCCACAAATGCGAAATATTTGTTTGATCGATAGATAACTTAAAATCAACTATCAAGGTACCCTTTATCGCGAGAGCAATATTAGAACTTGCAAACGGAAATATCTTGTCAATGCCATCCATACTACAATTTTCTACTCGCTCGCAGATCACATAAAGACATCTCAACCAACTTCACTCGAGTTATGTAAGTTAAGAAACGTTAAATTAGATCAACAGCAGACATCGACTCTGGTGTCGGTCCACCGTTCCCAGCACCCGAAACTGCTGACACAACGTCTGGGCCGGTGCATTACCTGCGCATTCCATCACGCGCGGTAGGTGTAATACGACGCAGTAATACCGCAGCGCAGCTCAACGATGCAGTGGTGCAGGCGAAATAGTATTTAAGCTAGCGTAAAAAATTTGTAAGTTTAGTCCTAAGTTAAACGTGTAGACTTTATGTCCAATTTTTGAGCGAAAATAAAAATAATTTTTTAAAAGAAGTAAACGTAAAGTTTATTAATTGGCGTCCGAGCAGGGACCGGTGGTGAAACGCACAAGTTGTGAACCGGTACGTTTTATTGCCAGTGACCTCAAGTAGCTCCCGCGCATTGTATCGTAACATCAGTCAAGTAGTTCTCGCGCTCCGTATCGTATCACCAAGTGACCTCAAGTAGCTCTCGAGTGAATCGTACGTCCCACCGGTCGCCAGAACAGGGTACTAGTGCAACCCGCGGCCAAATACAGGATAGTGTATTCGGACAGTGTTTAGTGCAGATTATCGAATTGAAGAAAAACGAGTGACAGTGACACTAGGAAAGGCTTTAAGACAGCCTCTAGTAAATTACGCATTAGTAGTGCGCATAGTGGGATCCAAAGTAACCGCCAGCCGGACAAAAAGGACCAACTCCCCGACGCCAGCGTAAGGATGCTGTTACTAATGTTACTAACGTTCAGTTCCTGGATTACACCAATTCACAACTGGTCACACTGCACGCGGGAGAAGCATACTTGCAGACTGGAACCTTTAAGATCGTTCACATAGTTGACTTGGAGACAAATCAAGACGCACTCGAGAGAATGGAAGAAGCAATAAGTAAATACCGAAATCTGAATCACCCCAGTTTTTCCCTCCGCTCCATAGAACTTTCCTTAATCAAAACACACATCCGCCGCCTATTACCCCGCCAATTCAGTAAAAGTAAACGATCACTGGACTTCCTCGGAAGCGCGTGGAAGTGGATATCTGGCAGTCCGGATCAGCATGATTTTGATGTATTAAAGGATTAGAAAATTAATAACGTTTTGGATAATAATAACCGCCAGCTAATCATTCACAAATTGGTAATAGATAAAATTAATGAAGTAACTAATATGACAAATGAAATAGAAAAACATGTAAAGTCAGACCAAAATATTAAAGAAGAATTGTTAATAAATTTTAAATATAAAATAGACCTGTTGAAGGAAGAAATAATAAACATATAGTACGCTTTACATTGGGCAAAGGCGAATATTGTTAACACTATATACTATCTAACATGGAAATAGATGTAATAAACAATGTTATCAAGAGAGAAAAATGCCGTTTAGTGGTATCGAACAAGCAATTGAATTTTCAAACATTTAGATAGCCCTTAATCAGTCTACTATAATGTATATTATAAGCTTACCTATCACTAAAAAGGAGTCCTGCGAGACCCTACTTATAAAAGCAGTAAAGAAAGGTAATATTTTAAATAAAATACAATACAATAATATTCTTAAGTATAATGACTTAATTTTCGGAATTTGTAGCAGAAATAGCATAGTAGATATTAGTATATCGACCTGCATCCCCAGCCTTCTACGGAGCCGAAAACATACATGTCCCACGATCAACAACCAACACGTGCCAGACGTCGAAGAGATTGCACCAGGTATATTATTCCTTAACCAATACAATGGTCTAGTGGCAGTCGACTCTGATCAAATAGTGCTTAATGGAACATTTATTATCAAATACCACAACGCTACCATCGGAGTGAAAATGATGCATTTCAAATCTTCTGAGACAACGATCTACAAACCCCTTCCGGCCATTCTACAACCACAGTCGGACAAGTCTGGAGTAGAAGAGTTTCTGTCCCTCGAATTGATCAAAGATCTTCACCTGAATAACACGCAGTACATAGAACGGCTGAAGGACAACTTCAAGAGGACCACCATCATTAGCCTTAGAGCGTTAGCCCTTGCCTTTAATAGTTATCATCCTTCTCGGTTGTGTTTAATTTCTGGTAGAATTTCGATACAAACATACATACATACAAGTCTGCTGTAATAATAAAATGTTCAGTCAAACGCAACACGCCTACAGAAGAAAAACCCGAACTACAAATAAAAGTTGACACAGCACCTGTGCAATCGGATGAGAGAGCATCGACTTCCCGAATAAGTTCCATACCGTACTTCTAGTTACTTACCTTCCTCAACAAACGCGGGCGTTTGCTTTTAAGGGTGGAGGAGTTAAGAAACGTTAAATTAGATCAACAGCAGACATCGACTCAGGTGTCGGTCCACCGTTCCCAGCACCCGAAACTGCTGACACAACGTCTGAAATAGTATTTAAGCTGGCATAAGAAATTTGTAAGTTTAGTCTTAAGTTAAACGTGTAGGGACTATGTCCAATTTTTATATTTTTTTCCCGAACCATACGCGACAATTGTTAACTTCCACCTTAACCAATCTGATATTATTTACAAAATATCTGTGTGATTCAGTAGAGTGCGGATATCAAGTTGATGTTATTTTCACTGTTTCTAGAAAACCGTTTGGCACAGTATGTCACACCATTTTATTAAACTAAGACAAATTGGTATCCATTCAGTACTTCATAGCTGAAAGTGTTAAAGCTTAGTGTTAAAAATCGTCAAGTTCAAAATTACTTAAGTGTGTTAAGTTTGACACAGATCTCAATTGACTAAGCTGAGATATTAGCAAATGCCTTTCGTTTTCTTTTTACCATGTATTGTTACCCGTAATACTTGACTATTGGATAGGTGGGTCTTGTCTTTCTAGACAAACAGAAATAAAAGACCTTGGTGTAATTTTTGACACTAATCTTTCTTTCTCGCTTCATATTAAGTACATAGTTGCAAAGGCATTTGTTGAGATTAATTAATTCCCTCGGTTTAAATTGTAACAGCCCTGGCGGCAGCGTGTAGCTCATGAAACGTCAAATAGAACAAACCTGAACAATCTGCCAGATACGCCATATTTAAACTTGTGCCTTTCGAATTCGCGCTCTTTCCGAAATTCTTAGCCCACGGTGACGCCACGAGTCTGCCAAAATAGTAAGTACAATCTGTATAAAATACCATAAGTATATATGTATGTAAATATATCGAATTTATCTAGAGAATAAACGTTCATTCTTCGGACTCGAAGGGTTCGGAAAGTCCAGCCAGGACATACTCTGCGCCGCCGCGCACAAGTGGCAAGATAAGAACGTGGTACGAGTGGCATCGTAGGGTTAGCTTGGGATAACTTTAAGTTCTAGTTTTTAGTTTTTGAATAGAGCTCCCACCGAGCACAACGGCCGGTGTAATAAACAAAAAGTGTTTGGTTTACAATTTCTATAATACCATAAGGTTTTAATTTACACACTCTCTGCCTGTCAAATTTGTTCTCGTTGTTTTCCTTCTTCTGATTCTGGTTGTGTTTGTTTCAGCATGTTTGAAAAGTTCGTCTTTCATGGAAATGTACAGAAGTTATCGCTTAAAATTAAACGCGTGTTCGTCTTCATGATTATCCATGAGAACGTGGGTTTCAAAGCAACTGCTGCAGGTTGGAGATGGCAAAATTTCAAGTGTTTTAACATGAAGCCGATGAGAGTTTGGAACGGATATTTAGAATACATTATAAGTAGCAAGTTAGATATCAGCAATCTAGGTAGTGCTTACACGTTTTTAACGTGAAGCCGGTGAGTGTTTGAAAAGGATATTTAGAATACATTATAAGTAGCAAGTTAAATATCTGTAATCTTTGTACATCTACATTGGACTTAAATAAGAAATATGCAGAAAATAAGTTGTTGTTCTTTCCTACAACCTATTTCTCGAATGAGGTAAAGGGAAAGCCCGAGGGGCCCAGGGGCAAATAGAGTTGCCCCTGTTTAAAAATGGTCTGCACGAGAGCTTACACCCTTGAGATCGC
The DNA here is from genome assembly GCA_905231855.2 of Eristalis tenax. Lineage (NCBI taxonomy): Eukaryota > Metazoa > Arthropoda > Insecta > Diptera > Syrphidae > Eristalis > Eristalis tenax. The sequence continues at coordinate 41,779,890 of HG993127.1, forward strand.
GGTATTTCGGGAACGAATTAACGAAAAGTAAGTTAGATATCTGTAATTTAGATTATTTGTCAGAATTAAATATCAGATGTGCGAAATATTACCAGGTTTGCGGAATTTTCCGGACTCGACGTCCTCCACTCCTAAAAGTATACCATAACCGAAAGGATAAGCTTAGAGAGACCCACGGCAAAATAATACGCACAAGATCATATTTTTGTGACTTGCGATATACTCACAAAAGCGGTGTGAGTGTGTACCGCAGAGATTAAGATGCGATCATTTTTTTTTGACTAAAAATCTACTCACAAAATATGCGGTGGAAGTGTGTACCGCCACCGCAACCCAAGCGATAGTCGTGTTTACCATACGTTCTACAATGAATTCTATTGGGTATGCTTCTTTTATAAACTCGAGTACTTGAGTTTGTGCATCCTGCACTACCTCATCGAAATATACTCTTTTTCTGCAACTGGAAAGCAGTGGGAATATGTTTGGTATAATATCGGACCATCCAGCTTTGGTTGCTAATGGTGTTTACACCTTGTCACAAAGACACAAGGGCACAAGTTTCATTTCGAGTATAAGTTAACACGCTCTCACATAACAAATGTGTGCGAACAGCCAGACGCCGGATGGTGTGAAAGCAGCCGGACAACAACAGGTGTGCAAATAGCCAGACGCTAGGTCAGCGTTTCAAGCTGAACAAACCTTGGGACACAGCGATGCAAACCGACACCATCGAGTAAACGTCGCCGATAATCCACCGTGGGAAGGAATTGTGTCGAGGCGACTACTCATCGAGATTGAGCAATTAGGATAAGTTGAGGTAAGTTCGTTTTCAGCGATCGAAGCAAGATTGGTTTAAAATTTAAATAAAGTCCCTCACAGAGGGGAAATAAAATAAAAACGGTATGTCTTTTCCGAAATATTGAAGGAAGACGAAACCATAATGGAAGGATTGGTATTCTGCCGAACATGCCGCAAAGTACCTAAATACTAAGTACATCAAACATCAAATCGGAATCGGCATTAGTGTTGCTAAGCCCTTAAGCAGCCAGAGGTTTTAAAAACTGCTACAGCAGAAGGCAAAAAGAACGCCACTGAAATATGTACAGCCGTACAGACATATGTCCTGAAGAATGTAGGCCATTTTTGACTGGTTTAAATTGTTTGATGCCGTTTTGGGAATGAAATCAATGGATTTTAAGAGGTCAACCAGTGATTTTGATAAAGTTGAAGACTTTGTTTATTGTATTTGGTGTTCAAAGTATCGAAGCTATAAAATTTATAGCAGATAGAAGAACAAATATTATAAAAGCTTTGGAACACAATACACACTTGAACTGCAGTTGTCATTTATTAGTAAATGCCATACATAAGCAAGCTCAGAGAAATACTAGAGTCGTGCTAAAATATAGTGAAATACAAATTTTATATTTATGTAGAAATACTAAGTATTCATTGTTCGCTTTATCTTTTCAAATTGCCAGCTGCGCTCGATTCAAAATTAATTACAGTAACCTGAGATGCCGTTCGCTCGCTCGTGACTAATCCGAGTGTGTTGTAAACACACAATTCCATCCGTCGCCGATGGAATTGGAGTTGACCTATATTTAGCAGCATAAAACCCGATGTAAATTGCCCAGTGTTGACTTAAGACGCAATAAACCCGTTGAGCGCAACATTAATAGTTATTGAGGTAGGCGTCGGCTGGGTGATATTGAATGCAGCGATCAAGTTCTGGGCATGGTACAAGCTACTGAAGTCGACGGGACTTTGGAACTGGCCGAACGAGAAGAGTCGACGAGTAAGTGAACGACGAACATAGGAGCAAGTCTTCGTTTGGCAGCAGCACGGTTCAGTGTATAATCTAAAATTATAGTCTTAAATGTAAATTCACTACAGAAATAAAATAAAGAATTTCCTACATTTATAGACAACCTTAATTAGAAATTCATCATCAACCCCTAAAGAAGATATTCAGTTCTTTTTTCAGATTTATTAAGAGAATCTGAAACGACAACCCCAGAAACTCCCTACCAAGAAGTAGACAAATATAGCTGAGAAGTTGTAAAAATAATAGATTTTGATTTGATTAAGTGGTGGCACTGCAAGTTCAATCAATTCCTGCCAGCAGTGCAGCGCCAGAACGAGCATTTCCTTTAGCCAGAGAAAAGAAACAGACTGGGACAGTCGATAGCGTATTGTGACGTGAGTAGTATAACGTGTATAAGATGAGATAATCAGGACACCAGCCACAAAAAAACAAAACCGCCATCTATACGCAATTAGAAGAACGATCAACCCGGAAGTGTTTTTCCGAAGTTTTTGTACATACTGGAAGAATGGATGACGCCACCTATACACTGATAGATTACAAAGAATCATGTAAATAAGCGTCAGCGGGGAAGTTCCATAGACTCGTGGCGACAGTAGGATCTAGAACCAAGGAGTATAAACATCGGCACTGTGGTCGATGCGAGTCAGTACAATTGATGAATTAGTAAAGTTCAGTTTGGGATTTTATAGTGTTCAAAGTGTTAATCAGTTCAGCCTGAAAGGCAGCAAAGAGTATTGTAGTAAAGTAATAGTGATTTTAAAGTGTAATAAAGTATAAGAAGTAAATCAGTGCTTGCAAAATAAATTAGTGTATATCGTGAATAGTGAACTCTAGTGTTTCATTCGTCACAAACCAGTGATCGAACCCATTTGTGTGGACAATTTAATTAATCTTACGTAGACTCATTTCGGCTAAACGTAACAATATTATTTTTGCATTCAATATGACAAGAATTTCATCAAAAATAATTATTGTTGTGAATTTAAAACCTATTTTATATTGTAGCGTTATTTAAGAAAAAATCAAAATAATAAAAGAAAATTTCAAAAATAGTTTGAGTCATGAAGAAATGAGCATAGTTGCAGTGTTTTTGTTATTCATAAGCGGTGCCACATACCAACGCTTGGATATAAACATGCGGTAGTGCAGGATGCATCGACTCAAAAACGTATGTATAGATCCATATGCAAAACTATCGCAGCAATTGTGACGACTGTTTATACCGGCACCGCTTTTTCTCCATCCCATCACACATTTTGGCCGGTCTGGTGAAAAGTATTTTCGCGGCCAAGACTGATACCGACAGTTAATGTCATTACAAGGGCTTTAAGCGGTACATGAATGGAGGGAGAGAACATTTTATTCATTCATCGCTATGATCTGAAAAAAAAATTATTATCAAGCATATCATTTTGCTTCGATTGGCGATGAACCTTTTTGAAGGATCAATGAGTTAGAGTGGTAGAAAAACCCAATGCATGTGTTGAACGAATAAATGCGGTGATGGATGGAAACAGTGAGGCACCGAAAGAGGCTGCCAGGGCACTGGAGGCATGGTTGTCATTCTGGTAGTTTTTAACCAAACCTAGTAGTTTGTTTGACTTTGGGACTTTTGGGAGTTTTAGTAATTTTGGGAAATCAAAAACGAATTAAAGACTTAATTATGAATACTTACATCACCTCATGTAAATGAAACGTAAACGCGTAACTGGCTTCGGAATCGCCAACCACAAGCGTTAGAATTTGTTTAAAAATTATATTAATTTTTAAGTTGTCTCCTGCTATTACATTAGTCTCACAAAACAGATAAAAACGGCAAACAAAGCGAACTGTATCATTGCCTTTGTTTATTAATTTTTAAAGCTTTTCAACCATTGATAGCTTTGGTAATATGGCAACATTGGCATTTAAAATTACAAATCCTGGTGAGAGCTGCCGGAACAAGAAGAGCTAGTTGAATAATATTCCTCTTAGTGCCTAGTAAAAAGTTGTCTGTGTTTTAATTAAATCTTGCTACAGTAACATTGTTTGTTTGGCACGATCGGTGGACTTTTGGAAGCGATAAAGTAAACATCGAGTTAATAAAAATTACATTTTGCTTTATTTTTTTATTTAACGGTTTTCCTTTTCTCGCGTTCGAAGGAAGATCGCGGATTTTGTTTGGATCAATAAGGTCCAAACCAAATTTTTGGTACTGATCCGCGAATTGTGTGACGCGGTATTCGGGGTTTGTTGTTTTTTTTTGTTTGGTGTGGTGGCGGAGCGGGGTTCAGTGAGTTAAAAACGCTCACATGATTGCTGCAATGCTAAATACCCTAAGTCAGCACAAACCCTCGCAATGCACCGCCACACGAACTCCTTGCGCAACCTTGAACCGGGCCACCACCGGACGTCGACATCCGCTGCTGACTTGTGTCTTGCCGCCGCTGCTGACTCGTGCTTCATCGAACGCCGAACCATCGGCAGAAATGCAATTCAGCGATATACACACAGCAAGGTAGCTTTCGAGGTAGATTAAGAATTATTCGGAAATGAGTTGTAATTTGGAAGTCTTGAAATAAAGTTCGATTTTTTTTTATAAATTCTTGTCAAGCATTTATTAACTAGTGTAAATAGGATCGGGTTGCCCGACGTGCAAACTCAGACACCCTCCGCGAAATTGTGAAATTGTTTCTTTGTGTAAAATATTTTCGTCGATATGTGGGAGATGCTAACATAACATTACTCAAATAACTTCGAAAACAGGCGACAAGATCACAGGGTACCGAACAATGAGAACAAATAACGCGACAGGACGAACGGTTTACGATCAGGCAACCAGGAGGCTGATAACAGACAGCGAGATTGGTACAAGTTAACGCGCGAAATTATGTTTCTTCTGGGCAATGATTTATTATAGTTCCCACACTAATTTCTGCCGACGTTGCGTCTGGTGACAGAACAACAGCCAGCCAAACCCGGATTCCATAACGTAGCAGCATAGGATGAAAACCAACACCACCTGCGGGAACATCCGCCGCAACTGGAACATGAGCAGCAATGCACATAGTGGGCATAGGTTACGTTAGAGATAGAATCATTATTGTAAGTTAGTTCTAGTTTTAAATTCAAAATAAAGAGGTCGAACCTCCGGAAAAACTCTTGTAGTTTTAATTTACACGAAATACACACACACCATTCAACGAAGACGACAGTTACAACGCTCAGGCAAAACATATAATACACTGCAGAGACAAAGAATTACATAGATCACGTACACACAAATTCGCCACGCAAGGTACACGCGAATACGAACTTACATACCAAAGAGGACGAGATAAACAAACTACTCAGCAGTCAGTCATGCCTGAAGCACAATAGTGCGTTGCGTCGTCTTTCAATGAATTTAAATATGCAGAATTAAAAATTAACCTATAAATTAATTTTCAGAACAATAATGCAAGATGCGCTGGAGGAGCCTAAGAGACCGCTGTGTGAAAGAGAGGAAGAAACTGGATCAGCCATCTGGAAGTGGATCGACTGCACTGCTGAGGTAGGATTTGTATGAATCCATGCAGTTTTTAAATCCATCACTGGAACCAAGAGTGTAAGTAAAACTATAAGAAAATATTTAAGTATGTATGTAATTGTTTTTATTTCCTTGCAGACAAATTGGAAACTTCGCCAACTCCGAGAACTGACTTTCCCCGATGCGGTGTGGGCATGGAGACAACAACGCCAACTCCCAAGCGCCCGAAAGTCCACTCCAAGCTGGCCAATGAATCCGCCTCCTTATTGAAGAAAGTGTCCAATCCTACATATACAGTTAGAGATATTTACTTGGTCAAGTGTGCTTTCACTTTGTTGCTATGCCTACACTTGCTACACATTGTAAGAGAACGAAATGAGAAAATCGAAAGACATATCTGTGAGAGCTATATAATAAAATAGGAGGAGTTACCACCGCGCATTTGGCCCTGAACCCCATATAGGGTAGCAGTCTGTATGAGAATTGCTGACTAAGTTTATTCAGGTGCAAACCTGTTCACTAGCTATTCGCACGACAACCGAACATCAAATTGCATCGCACCGGATACACGCGTCGGCATAAAACTGATTAGCCTGCATTCCGGATGGTTGGAGCAGCGGCTTCATAGGGGAATCAATAGTTTTAGATTTCAGTCTGATTTTAGACATTGTAATGAACGGGGAATAAATTCGCATCGAATTAGCACTGAAAAATCGTTGTTTTATTTAATTAACTTAAGTCGAACAGTTGGGGGGAGGCGTTGCCTCCCCGTTCGCGATTTTTCTGAAATCCCTTAACTGAGGCTTTGCCTATTATTATTATTATTATGACAGCCGTCGCGTGTGAGCCACATAATTGTATCGGTTGGAAAATAAATCAAAATTAATTTGGCCATTTTATTTTCTTTAATATATATACATATATGTAGAAAAGCTTTGTATTAATTTTTTAATCACTCGTATGTAATGGATCGTCGACCGCCAGCTGCGCTCGGTGTAAAATTATTATGTAACCTGCGATGTCATTCGCTCGTTTGTCAACCCAGGCGATCGCAGTTTTGTTTACCCTTATCGTTTGAGTCACCGAGAGTATGTTTACATTCGTCGCTGATGGAATTCGAGTTGGCCTACATTCAGCAGCATAAAACTCGATTGCGATTTGCTCAGTGTTGTCTAATGATACAATGCGGCATTAATCGTTTTGAGGTAGGCGGCGGATGGCTGATATCGACTGCGGCGATCAAGTTGTGGACGTGGTACAAACTATTGAGGTCGACGGGATTTTGGAATTGGCTGGACCGCGGAAGAGAGTCGACGAGCGAACGAACGATGATTGCGAACGGGGAGTCTTCTTTTGGCAGCAGTGCAGTTCGGCGGTATCGACGATCCAGTTTTATTTATTTTTTTTTAGGCCCAGTATTTATAGGTGTTTCTGAAAGCATAACAAGGAGAAAACTCACTCTTTTAAGATCAAAGTCAAAAAGTAGTTACTACGCCTTCAGCAACACATAAATGTGGGCTTGAGGCACGGGTCGGACGTGAGTCACGACGAACGAGCTAATATTGACACCAGCATGCAGCATGTCAGCTCGTATCCTAGTGAATTAGGTGAGTATGCAGAATCAGCAATTTTCATCTCGAGCAACGTCGTGGGCACTGAACGTTGCAGCATCGGATGATTCAATTAGGTGATCGCCACTAGCAAACTAGCCAGTAAGCAAGCGATGTATCGGACAGTATTTCTGGCTGCCGAGCATGGTCCTAAGAGACCAGCTTAGGACCATGTTCTGCAGCCGCTTCTACATGGAAGGTATGGGGGTGGTAACAGTTACTCCATACTTCGCAAGTAAGGGACTGGATATAAAAGCGGTAACAACATCGTAAGGAAGCTATTGCAGTTCAGACTACTCTACCAACGACAACCCTGGGGAAGATCTATTTTCGGAGTATCTATTCGAGTTTTATTGCACTACCAATCAAATCCCTATTATCATTCCTTGTTTAATAAAGATTATTTGTTTTCAAGATCAGGCCACGAAACAATTGTTTAAAATCGGATGACTCGAAAGTAAGACGAAATCATACGAACTGTTGTCGCATAAGAGAGGAAACAGCCGCTGCATTGAAGATCCGCAGCCGCTGTCCTTTCTACTAAGCCGCGACCGAGAATAAGCATCCAGAGGGAGCTGTAGGAAAATAGAACCCTGTCTCTGATATACACGCAATAGAGCGGAAGAAACAGTAGGGCAAACGCACGGACAAACGCATAGGCGACGATAGAGACACAAACAATAAAATCTACTCATAAGCGGACGAAGTTAAGAATCACGGACATAAATGACAAAAGACACATAACGCATCAAGAAGTAACATCAAACGCGCGTATTAAGATCTCGAACTTGAAAGTAAATTAATCATTGTATTGTGAGTTTATCGTATTAAGCCCTGAATACTGAAAGGGAAGAATTATTGTGAAAAACCCCTAGACAACTATAAATTACGTTCAATAAAGATTTAGCCGAATAAAGAAAGTGGTGTAGTAGTCATTAGTATATAAGTGGCAACACTTGTGTCAAGTAGCAAGTGGCAGCACTTACACACACCTTATGTCAATGTCAATGGAAACAGATGTATGTATGGAATAGAAGAATAAAGCATTCGATGGTCAGCAAGCGAACAAGTCGGATGTCTGTTTTACTAAAGTGGTAACCAGTGTTTTATTTATCCCAATCCTACATTAATGTGACCAATTGAATACAAATTTGTCACAGTGACATGTGACACGATACCGAGAATGAGGACGATTATTATAGTCCTTATTAATATATTCTTAATTAGTCAATGATAAAATTAGCTTACATCTAAAAAAAACTTTATTCACAGGGAGGACCACTCGTTATTTGGCACCTTCGTATGCCTCTGTCATCGATTACGGGAACGTGGAATAATTGCAACGTCATACGAATTGGTCGTTTTTCCTGTGTCTTATACAGGCAGTAAATATCAAATAATCACGTTCCGGGTAACTACACGATGCGATACACCTCATCGCCAACACACAAAATGACCCAGAAGACGTGTCTCCTTCCGGGTCACTGCAAACAACTGGTTGCAGTAAGTTTTGTGCCTTTATTTAGTATATCTACTTCACTACTAGATTTTTTTTAGAAATCACTTCACCTCTTCTTTTGGGTAAAAAAAGGAAATAGAACATTTAGTTCATTTCTTATTGCGGAATGAGAAAACAAAACACAAGCTCCTCCTAGAAAGGGGAAATAATAATTTGCATTTGTTCTCTATCCGAGCCCGTCTGCCTGCCCATCGTTAACTACCGGACTTCGGACTGAATAAAAGAAGGCAGAGAGGTAGACAAGCGTAACCATTGTAGTTAGTTATAATTTTTCCACACCAAAATTTTGTCCGAAAACTTCATTTCCAAATTTTGAAAAAAGATTCACACTAACAACCGATGCTAGTAATGCTGCATGGGGTGCAGTACTCTCACAAGATCAACACCCAATTGCGTTCGCTTCACGAACTCTAAACTGTCATGAAACACATTGCAGCACAATTGAAAAAGGACTGTTGTCTATAGTAAGGGCCACAAAATATTTTAGACCATATTTATACGGCCGAAAATTCAGAGTGCAGACATGTCACAGCCCTTAGTTTGGTTAAATTCGCTAAAAGAGCCCATTCCAAATTACAACGGTGGAAAATTAGGCTAAGTGAATTCGATTTCGATATCGAGTATATCAAAGGCAAGGAAAACTACGTAGCTGACTTTTTAGTCGCTTAGAAGTCAACCAAATAGATAGCCAAGAAATCCGATCTGACATGGCTACGGTCCATAGTGGTATTGAATATCTTGACGACCACATGTAATTTACTGAAACCCCAATAAATATATACAAATATCAACTTGTTATCGAAAAAAGTGACTCTTGCTCATACAAAAACAAGATCTTGTATAAAAAAAGAAGATCGATAATAACTTTAAAAGAGTACAATGAAGAATATGTCGTTAAGATCTTGAGGGAACTTTTTCCAGTGAAAGGTAGTTGGGATTTTATGCAAAAATGATGACTTTTTTCTTAAATTTCAAAACACAGCAGTTAAGTATTTCTTAAATTCAGGAAGATATTTACTCACATCGAAAAACTGATGGAATTAATCGAGGAATTCCACCTGAGAAAGAATCATAGAGGTATTGAGGAAACATTTATAGGTTTGAAAAACATCTACTACTATCCAAACCTAAGGCTTAAAGTTCATAAATTTGTCAACAACTGCATATTATGCATTACGTGCAAATACGACCGTCAACCGATTCTACCAAAATTCGCCGAGACTCCTCATAAGCCGAACGAAATAACCCATGTAGACATTTGGTTTTTGAACTAGAGTAGTATGTTTCTTATATGCATCGACGAAACTAACAAGACATGTATCCATTCACCCTTTAACTGACAGAAATTCGCTAACAATAGGCGACATTTTAAAATTTAGATTTTCACTTCTAGGCAAACCGCCGAATGTTGTAGCTGACAACGAATTTAATACCGCATACATACCAAATGGTTTCTCATTTTACATCCGTTAATACACATACAGGTAATTCCACGATAGAGAGATTTCATTCGACCCTGAATACTTTGTACTAAATACCGAGTACAAAGATATTGACGACAAAACGTTGGTGTTGAAAGCAACGGAATTATATAACAACACTATAGTGACATATCCGACGAAACTAATAAAGAACGCAGTAAAATAGTTGACTTTTAATTTTCTGCCACATTAATATTCGGCATTTAACTGCATTCACTTGGACCGTACTAAAGAATGTCGACATAAGCAATTAAATCTGCGCTTTGCTTATGGGCACGTACTTTATCCATTATCGGACCACGCAGCCACATGCGTAAACAATAAAGAATTCTTTACTTTGTGCAACTACACACTTTAAACTATTCATTTTATAATATGATTCTTTGTCTGCGAGGTATAAATTAAGATTAGTTTTATAAGAGAAAACAGTTCAGTTTGAAGTGTAAAGTCGGGAGGTTGTCCCTTTTTATTTAAATAAATATTTTTTTTTGTTCGAGAACTTAGTTTTTAATTTCATTCTATTCACTCTGTTACAAAGTATAAACCTATTGACCTTCTTCAGGAAGAGAGTAAAAGAGTTAAAAGAAAAGCAAATAAATAAATTGAACATAACGCAAAAAGATCTTTCAGGCTATGCAAAGAGAGAGACTCGAGAACTCGTCATAAACTTAGGGTTCCATAATATTAAACACCGTGTACAAGAAAAAGGTAGAATATACTTCAGGGACAAAGAGGGTCATAAAACGATGATAAACGAATAGTCAAACGAAAGTATAGGTATCAAAACTCGATAAAAAGTATAAAATTTGAAGAAAAGTTGGATTAAATATTACAGTAGAATGAGTTGTCACCCGCTCGTGTGTTGACCCAGACGATCGGAGTTTGTTTACTCTCGTTGAATTGCGAGGAGAACATTGTTGATTCGTCATGAAGGGATTTTGTGTTGACCTACATTGGAAAAGCATAAAAACCAAAGTGACATGAGCAATGTTGTCCTCATACTACAATGACTCCACTAAAGGCAATAGTCATTCTTGTTGGCATAGGCACCGGATGGGCTTTGTTTAGGTTAGCCCTGAAACTGTGGACGTGGTATAATGTCCTGAGTTCGATTGGCGTGTGGAACTGGCTGGGTTAACGGGATCAAGAGGATGACAATAAAAAGCGAGCTGATGGTGGAATAAGAGGCAGTTTATTTCTGGCCTGGAGAACGGCGGTTAGTCGCGATCGTTAATCATTTTTTTCACTTGTATTAGTTTTAAAATAAAATAAAAAATATTGTAAACCCACTACATGGGGGCTCAACCGGAAAATAAAGTATAATGAAATATAGAATTATTCAGAAACATTAATGAGATCAATACATCTAGTGAACACATATGTACAACAAAAAAAAAACTTGTATATCTTAAATAATCAGAACATATTGCCTTGTAAAACCTAATTTAATGATATCTTAACTTCATTAAATTCCAAAAACTTATATTTTGAATGTTTTATGTGTGACTGTCTATTTAGCCTTCAACTAATACTAAATACAAACAAAAAAAAACTATGAAAATGCATCGCAAAACAAACTGCCATATACGAAAAGTGCGTATACGACACAGTACTCTAAGTTGATTAACTTCATTTACCCTGACCTGCAAAACATTTTAAAACAAATCGAAATTCTCAAATGATTTCCTCCTCCTCACTTTTAACTCAGAAGCCAACACTGATTAACATGACTTCTTGAAGGGTATTGTTCAGATTTCGACGGCAGGAGTTACATATGTACATGTTCACACACATGTCATATGCATACTACTAAACCAATTAGTCGATGACTGTACCAAACTAAGTCGCTTAAAAAGAGAAGTACATGCAAACCGTTTAACAGAAGCCACGTTACAGCCACAAGGTATGAAACCAAGCATCTAGGCGTTTGCATGCACGTTTGAGTTGGAGTATGAAAGGCGGGGATGATGATAGCAAGTTGTTGATGTTAAGTAGGTTAAGTTGTAACGAATGGTAAGGAGTTCAGTTCTGATGATTGAAGGAACCAGTTGGAATAAAAATATTATTTTAAAAATAATATATATATTTTTTTAAATTAAACAGTAAATTATATAAGTCGTGGGCCAGCCCCCTCTAGCAAAGAAGAATGACACAATTCGACCCTGCGGCGATTACAGACGCTTCAACGCTGTAACGTTGCCCGACCGGTACCCTCTGCCACGTCGCACTGATTTCCAACTGATACTATATCTCGACCTGGCTCGTGCGTATCATCAAATCCCCATGGCAACCGAAAACCGCAATTATAACCCCGTTCGGGTTATATGAGTACACGAGAATGACCTCGGTCTCCGCAACGCCGCTCAAACCCAGCAGCGCTTCGTCGACTCTATATTCGGTGATTTAGACTTTGTTTTCATCTATGTATATTGACGTCATGCTAATAGCTTCAAATACACAAGAGAAACACTTGAAGCACCTTCAGGAAGTCTTTAAGGGGCATGACGAAAATGGCATCACCCAAGGAAAAATGTGAATTCGGGAAGAAAACAACCATATTCCTGGGATATCAGGTGGATTCTGAGGGCATTCGACCACCAAAGGACTCCGTCAAATCGATGGCAGAATTTTTAAAATCAACAACCGTCACGGAACTCCGCCGGTTTCTCGGTGCCCTTAACTTTTTCAGCTGCGTCCGACCAGGCACCACTCTGCAAAATGCTTCAGGGCTCGAAGAAAAAGGACCACACACCCCTGGACTGGACACCGACATCCGAAGCGGCTTTTCTTCGATGTCGTTAAGCACTCACGGATACTGCCACGTTGGCAAACCCGCTTCCAGACTTCGAGTTACGCCTCGTGACCGACGCAGTACTCCTAAAAGTCGTCGACGGGAAATCTAAGCCTCTTGGCATCTTCTCCAATGCTTTATCAGCGAGGCAACAGAAGCCAAGCACATTCGATCGTTCGATAAGTTAGTTTTAAGAAAATTTGTAACATAAAAGAGTGAAACTGTTGGGATTATATAAGCAAAGTGGCAAGACAGATTTAAAAGAGATACATAAATGAAGGAACATATGTACATTTCTTTCTTTTTCATTAAGTTATTATAACTCTTTTGTTTGCTCCTTCTTCTTCCTTCAGTCCTAAGCGCGAAGAGACGTGTATTTTGTAACAGGAACAAATCAATAAAGAATTCCACATGAAAGTATTAAGCTTATTTTATTTTGGTCCAACAGAAACTACAATTTATCTTGTCGACAAAAGTAAAACAGTACTTAAGAAAAGTGTTTGAGTTTAATCGTTTGCAAGTTTTTATTATTGATACAAGTACGCCGATGTTAAGATCAGGAACTGAACTCCTCTCCTCTCCCTTCAGAGGAGCAACAACCTCATTAATAATAAATGACAGTGCAACCCATTCCTTCAATCGAGTTCTTCAACCAATAACTCTTCACGAGCAAATCAAGGCACTGCAACCATGAATAACGCACGACAAAGTCCCCGGACGCAACCAGATTTTGATGAAATGATTCCTTTTTGTTTTTCGAATTCTTGAAGATCAGGGACGACACATGATCCAGAACATACTGAACCCCAGCTCATATAGATTCACTGGCACAGATACACAGCCATAAACCATTTCCATAACAGTTGCTGCTATTTATTACCACAGGGTTTATAACCTAAGCATGATAAGGAACCATTTCGCCAGCATACATGCACACCCGATGATGTCGAAGAACCTGGCAGATATAGTTTAGACACCCGAGAAAACGCACTGTAATTTCAATTACCCAAATCTGGGTTAATAAATGGTTAAAAACTTAAAATGGGTGTTATACTTTTTATTGGTCACAAAAATTAGTGACAGATCGGATATGTAAAAACATGATTGTTAGCTCTCGGACCAGCCATCAGGCGTCTTTTAAAACTTTATGATGCTCTTCGGACGTATTTTCAGGAAGTGGCAAAAGGAGAGAAGAAACCAAAGGAATTTTTCGAAGAAAAGTCTTCGAAATTTTGGTTGATGTTCGTACAAGGTAGGAGAAAAAACGACTGGATCACAATTAACTCACAATAACATTCTCTGATTTAATGAACTCTATTTCTTTTCTTTTATCAGGCTGAATTATTCGCCAAATTTGTGCTGGAAATTGAAGGTGACAGTGTCACGGCAATTGATGTCATACGCTGTTTAAATAAAATCGAGGTGACAACTAAATCGCGTCAGTTTTGTATAGCCCCTTGCAGCAGCAGAGTTGCAACGAGTTGTTGACTTAAGATACAATTCGGCTATTGTAATGCATTTTGTGGTAATTTTGCTGCTGTTGTAGAACTCTTCAACGATTTAATACTAATTCAAAGACTTCCACAGCCTCTGCACTCTCCTATTCCGATATAGGGAAAGCGTCATTTGAGCCACTGAAGCTTTTTGCGGGGGCAACATTGAGAGAAACACCAATTTGGAATGTTGTTGCAGCAGTCTTGACTAAGTTAGTTGAATTCCAACTGTTGGATGCCAATGAAAAGCGGGAGATGTTCACACACAATAAAGATTTGCGAAGAACTATTGCACTGACGACAAGCTCTCGCAGTGGAGAGTGTGCAAGTTATCCGTACCCATACACACGCCACATAACGGCCAGTATAATCAAAAACCAATTTTGCTTAATAAGCGGATCGAGTTCAATATCACATAGCATTTGCTATGATCTTCACTATGGATGAATTAGTGTAAACATTGGCTTCCGCTCCGCGGGTGTCAACAGCTGCCCATTCACGCGCCACATAAGCGGCACATTTTTGAAGCAGATTGATTCCAATGTCACATAGCATTTTCTATGAGCTTCACTATGTAAGAGTTAATGTAAACATCAACTCCACAGTTGTCCATAGCAATAGCTATATCAACAAGACGTTGGTCACGTAGGCCACGTCAAAGATGCTTACACGGCACAAACTCCCTATTATAGATAGGCTACATCTCAACGGGAGTTCCAGTTACAATTGAAGCGCGAAAGAATCCACTATTGCGGCATGCAATAAGTGATTGTGAACTCGCACAAAATAAAGTATAAATAAGTGAAGTCTGTTGCAGTTAATAATACTAAATAAATTTGTGAAACCATACCAAAACCATAGCTAATAAGTTTGATGAATAAGAAAGTATTAATAAATAATATAAGAAAAAAATCAAACCAATGTATATATATATATATTTTGACGTTCGAAGGGAAGATTTCGTTAACTTGCATCGCTGGGTTATATATATCTTACTCGCCAGGAACGTCGGTGGAACGAATTTTTGCAGCAGTCAAAACTTGGACGTCAAAAAAAACTCGATTAGATGTGAAAACATTGAAGGCGATTCTGACCATCAATTGCAATTTAAAATATACCTGCCTTGACTTCTAAGAGCCAAAATCTCCCACGGAAATTTACGATAAAAATCAATCGTTTTATTTTATTTTGTCCTTTTTTTGATTTTCAGTGAATAAAAAATGTACTGCGAAATTTTTTCAAAATCGTATACAGTATACTGTTGTTTTTTTTTCATTTTTGGGCAAAATGTACTGTTTTTTGTAGACAAAAATACAAGACTTAATTATGGCAATTGGACCAGTGTGGTATTGGGATCGTAAAAGTTAAGTTCATTTAATAAAGAAATGTAATACTGTAACGATAAGAGAGAAGTGTTAAAAATACATATCTGGCGAGGCTTCCAACGTGTATGTCAGTCATTCTATCTGTTATATTGTCATTGAATTATTCTCTTGTATTTGTCATTCGCTGTGTCAACATATAGTTTCAAATAAAGTTTTAAACTTAACAAGAAGCAACGAGAACGAGAATGACATCAAGCACTAAGAGAGGTTTATGATGTCGATCAGTCGTGTGTA
The DNA here is from genome assembly GCA_905231855.2 of Eristalis tenax. NCBI lineage: Eukaryota > Metazoa > Arthropoda > Insecta > Diptera > Syrphidae > Eristalis > Eristalis tenax. The sequence continues at coordinate 41,795,742 of HG993127.1, forward strand.
GACTTAAGAAAGATACAGATGTGATTTTGGTTGCCTCTCTGATAGATTGAATTGTGTACAAAATAAGACATTCTGCATCAATAAATGAATTGTATTGTGTTTAGAAAATGTTTTTACATTTATGGCAACATCACATATTGCCCCACATGCGACAACAGCGCCAACGACAGACTCTGGCTTCTCGAGTCAGCCACAGGATATGCAAAGGCGCCCGAGAAATTAAATTGTATGTCCTCGTCGTTGGGGGAACATAAAAAGTATTTCGTTGCGCAGTTGTATAGTTCCAGAACATACGGGAAGGAAAGAAGAAGTTTCGAGATAAAATAATAAAATAATATTCAGATAAAATCGGTTTTGTGTTACATTCAATAACCTCCACATTGGTGACCCCTAGAACATTAAACTAAACAAAAAATACTTAAAAACAAAAGGGCAATGTCTGGACACGATGCGCCTGTGGAAAAACAGCAAGAGAACGTTATGGACCAGGAACTGCTCAAGGCTGAGAAAACTTCAGGATGAGATAGCTCAACTGCAACTATCACGAGCAACTCTTCCTAATCCAGCAAGTACTGAGAATGTCAACGAAGTGGCAGCAATTTCACCAGCGTTCAAACTTCCGAGTTTCTGGAAAGGTACGCCCCAGCTTTGGTTTTACCAAATAGAATCTGTGTTCCGCAGGAGAAACATACGTTCCGATCGCTCAAAATACGACGCAGTCGTTGAAGCTCTCAACGAATCAGCAATTGCAGAAGTCTCCGACATCATCATGGCGCCAACTAACGAAGACAGATACGCAAATCTGAAAGACCACCTCATAAAAAGGTTCACGGATTCCTCCGAACGCCAGCTTCATAAACTCCTGTCCGAAATCGAACTCGGAGACAGGAAACCGTCACAACTTCTACGGCATATGAAGGATTTGGCAAACAAATGCTTATGTTCAGGAGCTGGGCTGGGTATACAAATGCTTATGTTCATGGGTTTGCCTGCAGTCTGTACATAAGAGGCCTGCAGAAGAACATAATGTGGTTCCAAGTTCGCTGTGCAGTACCTAGCCAAAAGAAACTTAAAATGGTAATTAATTAAGTGTTTTTTGTTTTTGATTTGTGGTAAGAAACGAAAGTGCATGTAAAAAAAAATTAAAAGACGACGGCGGATTCTTATGGGTGTGTACGTAGACCTACATTCTATGGAACGAATTGGGATGGAGGTATGCATATAAGTTAAGTCGCAAAATGTTTCCCTCCTCCACACATGTTTCTGGCGAACCGGAGACACGGTGTTACGGTAAGCCGCATTCCATAACGTTCGGCATCCGGAAATCTGAGTGCACCTGTGGGAACATGTCATCGCTCCAGCAGCACGAAGTAGTATTTAAGGTAGTTGTAAGAATTTTGTCAGTCAGTCTTAAGTTTATCGTGTAAGGGGTTTTGCTGCCCGAAAAAGAGGAAAATAAAATAATTTTTTTTAGACAATCTAAACGCATAATAGTTTAATTGGCGCCCGAGCAGGGACCAGTAGCGTCGCGTGTGCTTAAGTAAAGTTTCTTATCGTGGAGTGCTTAGCTAAGTACTAAGTAGCCAGTCGCCTCAAGAAGCCGCCGAGCACCCGGTAGAATCGAACATTGCCAGACGCCTCAAGTAGCTGCTGTGCGTGTTCCAATACAAAACCTTCCGCTTCGCACCTACTGATCCCGGTATCAGTTTGTGGTGAAAATTTAAGGGCCCCGAAGTAGCCCACAATGTGCTGAAATAGTGAACACAGTGAGCAAACCGGAAGTTTGTACAAACTTGCCGCACCACCCGATTCAGTACCCAGAGAAACCCGAGCAACGATGGAAATTGCAGTACATATGTTAATGCAAGGAATTTTTCTAATCTAACATAAAAAAAGAATAAAAAAACGAAATATATACATGAAACAAATTTGTATACGTATTAAAAAGGAAAATTGTTAAATTGCTTAAAGGAGAAAATTATAAAAATAATTGAATTGAAATAAATATAAGAGTGATAATCGAAATCTGTAAAAGTAAATGAATTACATGTATATTTCTTAATAACAATTGATAGGGATTAATATTTCGCTTTCCGAGAGGAAAAAAAAGTAAAACGGTCTTTAAAGAGAAAAAAAGGAGCATAACAACTTGTAAATCACCCCCATTCCTTTTTTGTATCTTCCCGTACCAGGAGCTAACAATGCCCCCAGGACAAATATTCAATCCACACCCGAACTAGATGCGTTAATTACATCAATAGTCAGTAGGGTACTCGATACCCAGGGCAGAAGTAATATAGAAAATGTACTATACCCCAATGCAGAGCAAGTTATAAGTGAAGATCAACCAATATACGCAGGTTTTAATGATCGCCTCGATGACATGGATAAGATACCGGACGTGGTCCGCAGTCTGAGAGCTTTCTCAGGTGACCCGGCCGAATTCTCTTCATGGAAAAAGAGTGTCAGTCGCATTCTCCAAATTTACGAACCAATAAGGGGAACCCCCAAATATTTCGGTATATTAAGCGTGATTCGAAACAAAATTATCGGACACGCAGGCACCGCTCTAGATTCGTATAACACGCCGCTTAACTGGGAGAGTATTTCCAGATGATTGGCTTTACATTACGCGGATAAGCGAGACATTGGTACAACTTGAAAAAGCCAGAACAGAAAACGTAGAGAGAATAGCGGAAAAACAGGAAAAAGACTTATTATATCATACCAAATCAGACAACCTATTAAGTCATATAAACCAGGCGAAATTGTGTACGTCAAAATAAATAAACGTCTAGGTTCTAAGCTAACGCCAAGGTACACAAAATAACTTATTAAGGAAGATAGGGACACCACTATATTCACAAGATCAGCCAAAGTCGTACATAAGTCACATATTAAAAACTAAATCATTTCTTTTAGACTAACAACTATGGTAGGGAAAGTATTATCAGCCTACCAGATATTCGACTATTCCAACGCAAAACTACTGACACTGGACAACGGGACGGCAATGTTGCAGAACGGACAATTTAAAATAATCCACATTGTAAACTTACAATCGACCTGAACGAGACGGTGACTACCAGGACTACCAATGTATCCGTTTATGATCCACGACATCGAACAGACTCAACAACACATAAACCGACTAAAGCCGATTAATAGGGTAAAACGATCTCTAGATTTGGTGGGTACCGCTTGGAAATGGGTTGCGGGAACTCCCGACCACGATGATTTAAAACTTTTAACTTCTAAACTCAGTGAGTTAATTGAAAGTAACAACCGGCAAGTCTCCATAAATAATATAATCGAAAATAAATTTAATGAACTATCGAAACGCGGGAGCGAAATTTTAAATGAACAGAGAACAGCAAATATTTTTAAAAGAGAATATGCCCTCGTAATGAAGAGTAAAATAGATCTAATAAAAAGTGAAATTTCAAATATAGATTATGCAATTCAATGGGCCAAGGCCAATATTATAGATTCGTATATGATAACAAATATTGAAGAAAGAATAATCGAAAATGTTATGACCAAGAATAAATTTCCATATAATAGCATTGATCCATTGTTAGAGTTTAGCGAGGTAAGAATAGCCATAAGTGATTCTAAAATTTTGTATGTAATCAGCATTCCAACAACAGGGAATGAAATATGTAAGAGACTAATCGTAAGACCTCTAAAAAAGGGCAATGTTATAAGTAAAATAATGCATAACACAATACTGAAATGTAACAATCGAGCTTTGGTCTAAAAAATGATTGTCCCACTTAAGAAAATGTAACTATATACGACAAGTAGACATAAGCAACACTTCGTGCTTACCAAAGCTGCTCAGCAACTCACCAGCATCATGCCCTCTCATGAGTAGTCAGAACATACAATCCGTAGAAGAGGTCACTAGTGGAACGCTGTTTTTGAACCAATTCAACGGCACGATACGAATCAACGACAACGATGAACACGACAGGATCCTTCATTATCCATATACAGTCGAAGTCAACAATATCACATTCCGTTCAACAGAAGTTACTGTGGCACAACCGATCCCAGCGCTGCTACAGCCACAGTCATCAATGAATAGAATCGAAGAAAACCTATCTCTGGAACTAGTGAAAGAACTTCACTTTACCAACAGGAGGTACATTGGATTCATCGACGACGCGAACTCAAAGAAGCAGTTCATTAGTTTTGGGTTGTCATCAGTTGGTATTGTGCTTACCCTTCTTTACATTAAGCATACGAAAAGCAGAGCAAAAATAGTTATCCAACCGCAGATAATAAATTCATCCGAAGACCATCCATTGGAAAGCAAGTTGGAAGAAGCTGAGGATCCGGCCGAGGTAGTAACCCAGAAAGTATCCAGGATAAGCAGAATTCCCTACTTCTAAGAAGCTTCGAACGAGGACGCTCGAAGATTTAGCGCGGGGGAGTTAAGTCGCAAAATGTTTCCCTCCTCCACATATGTTTCACGTGGTCACCTCACGGCATCAACAACGTTCCCACGAACCCACGAACAGCGAAACGCTGACCTAGCGTCTGGCGAACCGGAGACATGGTGTTACGGTAAGCCGCCGCATTCCATCACGTACGGCTTCCGGAAATCTGAGTGCACCTGTGGGAACATGCCATCGCTCCAGCAGCACGAAGTAGTATTGAAGCCTTCTCCATTATAGCCAAGCCATTAACATCTTAATTGAGAAAAGAAAAAATCAACAATCTATTTCGCTGGGACGAGTCACAGGCCAAAGCATTCAGCATGTTGAAACAAATTTTGTGCAACGAGCCAGTACTACAGGTATACGACATCAAACAGAATCATGAGGTGCACACGGATGCGAGTTCTGCGGGACTTGCTGGAATACTGTTCCAGAGCTCGGACAACTTCGTATAGGATCACGAAGGCCAGTATTCTATTTTAGTCGAGCATGCACTGAACCTGAATCGAAGTACTCAAGTTATGAGCTTGAATTGCTTGCTGTGGTTGCCAGTTTGGAGAGATTTAGAATGTATCTGCTTGGGAGAAAGTTCACCGCTGTGACGGACTGTTCAGCCATAAGCTTTCTCGGTTTCAAATATAATTCGAATCTATAACTATTCAAGAATGTTCCTTTAAAATTTCAAAAACTCTTGAAGATATAGCCGATTTATGGAGGAAGAGTAAAGCGACGGCGAGAGCGCGCGTGCGGCATGGGCCACCGCTCAGGTACCTAGCTCTCATTAGTGCCCCTGTCCCTTCATGCGATTCGATGTAATTCCGATTCCATTGAAGATATGAAAAATTAAATTTGGGCTTCATTTTATCATAAAATTTCAACTGATATAAATCCGCAGCACATAAATATCCCTCCTGGACCTGACTCTTGGTGCAAGTGGCGCAAGCCAGAAGCCGCTGGGACATTGCAAGATTATAAACGTCCATCGGAATTACACTATGACGTGCAGGAAGCCATCAAGACCATCTTCATCAATTTGTCAGCAGATGTCTGGGGAATAATAGGCAGAACAGCAACGAGTCGTCCAACAATTGTGTCTGGAATGTTGCTCCCAAACACATCTATAATGCTAGATTGTTGAAATTGCCCAAACAGCGGCATCTATATTTAACGAAGGTTCTTCACAATTTTAAAAAGAATGGAGACAATGGGAATTGGCAGCCAAACTCCAAGAGACGCGTGATGAGCAACGCATCACGCCGGCTGAGGAGGACCTCACTGAGGCTTCTAGAGAGGCTCGGAGATATCAACGAGCCGAAGAAAATCACGCTATTCAGAAACGGAAGGAAATTTATATGGATATGGCCTAGCTGTTTGGCTGTGCCTAGCTGTGTGGTTTTATACTTTAAACGCGTTTTTCTTGAAACAGTGTTTTTACGACTGGAGCATGAGGTTACTCAAAAACTATTAATCCAATTGGTTCCAATCCGGCGCGTTATTCTATGAACTAGCATAAATCAAATCGATGAAGATCTTCTTTACTTTTTAACTCAAACTGCGGCTTAAAAAAATGCGATTTAAAAAAAAATCAAAGGTCCGCCATTCTGTTAATTCTTGGGCGAAAATAATAATCCTAGTTCATACCGAAGTCAAGCATGTACTCTTTCTAATCCCGTTGGAATTTTTGGTTTCAGATGTTCCAGTGAGCGGAAATCACATGAGCCGCCGAAAAGAAGGGCTTTTGTTTGAACACAAAAAACAACAAAAAAAAGTATGTACGATTTTGTTGTTCTTTTTTAAGTCTTCAAATAAATGGATGCAAAGTTACAAGCTTAAAAAATAATTTATGTTCATTTACCAGCCCATTGAAGATCGTCAAAATTAAAAAACGGGAATGGAGGGGAGGTCCCCTTAAATCAGTTAAATTTGTTAACTTGTAACTCCGGTACATTAACCCTATTCCTAAGATCTATTTGTTGGACAGCAATATTGTATAGAGTTCTCCCTTTTAATTGCAGTCTCCATTTTATTGATTCTCCATTTCTCACAGAACATGGCAGTCGCCAAAATTTGTACATACCAGCATTGATCTCTTGGACTAAGCAACCACCGACGTGTAAGCACTGTTACTGATAAGTTGAACCAGCATTGTTAAGATTATTAAAATGCTACAGGACAACCATTAATAATCCAGAGTAACTTTGAAATACCGAAAACGCTGATGTTAGACGAAGCAAGGCATCACATTTTGAAGATCTATGAACACATCAGATTCCTCTTCCCAGAGTATCGCTCGGGTTACGTCGAAGTTTCCGACGACAACCGCAATTCCCATAAATTGGAATAAATAATCAAATTACCTTTTAAAGAATCGTGTTGTAATATTTTTCCCAGCGGAAATTAAGAGAATCATTTTGCAACATTTTTTCCACCAGAAATTCAGTGTCTAGACTTCTAGAGAATCGTATTGCCCCATTTTTTCCAACGGAAATTCAACGTACAGAAATATGATGATCTTATACCTAGCTTCTGGCGAACCTGAGAGTCCTAGAGCGCAGCCACATTCTATCACGGCATGCGGGAATCTGATCCGGGTGCATCTGCGGAAGTAACGTTTTGTCCAAATATCCTCGTCGACGACTATCACCAAGCGAACGACATCTCCACGCTTCCTAGCAAATCCATTCGCTGACACAGCATCTGGTCTGCACGACACCACCACTTTCCATGATCGTGACATTGTAACCCGACGACGACCGTGGGAGCCCAACGCCGCTGGCAGATTTCGAAAGCAAGTGGGATTAGTATTTAAGGCGGCATACGATTTAATTGTAGAATGTTGTGATTCACTAGGAGAAGCTTTGTCCAACAGAACGCGAAATAAAAAGAAAGAGAACAGTCTTGCTCATACATATTTACAGCATTGCCATCGTCAAACTTCTAAATCATAAAACTACACACACAACTGCACTCGATGGCTACAGTAATCGTAAATCATCATAATGATCCATTATTATAATCGACGATCGATGATCGAGGTCAACTTCATGGTGATGGGCATTTCAATATCTATGTTCACACAATTGGATTTAACTATCCAGGCATAGAGTTAGTCTCATTGCACCTCGTTCCAGATACCATCCGACAACCCGTCATCAGTGATACAATCACGCAAAATACCAATATAACATGTCGTAGAGTTAATTTTCGGGGATAGAGGGAGATAAGTGAATATAGAAGCCCGCCTCTGCTTGGTCGACAAATGAGAGGTGGCCTTTTATATCCTTTCGTCCAAAGAAAACCTCTAATCGTCACCCACTCTATTGTCAGCCAGAAAACGAAAAGGATCGCTAGGACAATGAAACAAATTTTAAACGAAATCGAAACCAGACAATCAAACTTAATTTCAACAATAAAGTCTTTAAATTGTTTTTTACAAAAGCCAAAGTTTTCTTTTTTTGCCAGTTACATAACAAATGATACGTAACCGATAGAAGAGAAACACAGACCAGTGAAAAGCCTGTGCCAGCTTCTACAGCTGAGCGGTGGTCACAAGCGTTATGCAATCGATTATATTTACGCAATAATAAAGGAATAGGTACTAATTCCTCACCTAGATTCCTAGACTGCGAACAAAAAATTAAAAAGAAATATTCATTCATAATATATCGGGGTTCCTGTTTGCCGTTCTTTCACAACAACGAAATAACACTGTATGTGCCTCTAAACCCATTTAGGTGTTAAAATTCAATATTCTTATCGGCTGTACTTAGTTCAATTAGTGACTATACTAAAACTAGAGATCTGGGTGTATCATCTTACATTGTTGACTCCATATTGTTTCCTCTCCATTTTACCTGTGATTCCTGTTCTTCACATTCCTGTATTCGGGTTACTTGGAGTTTTAGCATCAAATCGCATCCACATTGGCAGCTAAACCAAGCATAATCAATCATTTACACATTTCATAAAAGAATATTGAACTTACTGTGTTTGAGAATGTTCTCGATCGGTAGTGTTTTCGATGGCTGCATCCAGAAGAAATAGGATTCAACCCCGGCCTGGGTTTACTGTACAGCATAGCCTTGGACAACTTTATCCCAGCTTGAAGAACGTTCGACTTCTGAGAGAACCCAGAAGAAGAAGCCCGCATCTAACTGGGATTCGGTTGACCCCACCTGGACCATCTCGGACTTAACCATCCTTGGTGATTTTTATGTTTGGTGCATATGTTGAAACAAGTTCTATAAATAAATACAAAAAAGTAGAGGATAAAAATTAAGACATTTTTTTTAATTTATAAACCATTAAGTTTGTAATAAAACAATTTACTCTGTAATCCTAGGTACATAAAGAATATTATTTAAAAACACTTTCATGCAAACGGATACTTACATGAGCTCGCTTCAAATCTCTCGTATAAAATCTACTCAATTCCCCATTGGCGTCTCTTAATCCTGATCCCAAGAGAGTTTGGGCAGATGCATATTTGATTTCACACGAATTCATATTTTTATTGAACAGTAATAAATTGTATTTTGGAAAAATATTTCCGATTTCACTAATTTATGCGAACTTGAAGAAAGCAATGTGTTCAGACTCAAATTGCAGGGTGCACATTTAGTTTCCATGCGTCTCTACACAGCTTTTGTCTAGTCATACTTTTTCTCTAGGATACCTACTGCAATTCGTGTATGCATAGGCCCAATGCAAAAGTGCAATTTGCAGGATACACATTTCGTTTCGTAAGGGCTTTTTGCGTACGTATATGTAAGCTTTTTCTTCATTGCTTGGTTTCCCGAAATGGTTTTAAGCAAGATCTAAAAAAGACATTCGGCGGTCCACTGATCACTCTCTTTTTCTAGTTTTACGTATTTTCACTTCACCTTTCATTATCTCCTGTTATGTTTACTGTCTTAGCTGGAGTATGTACACATATGAATTTTATTTTCTTTTTGCGGAAGTACAAAAACTATGTTCTCCAAACTTTGTCAACTCGCGGCATGATGATAGGAACAATGGTGTACGGAAAATGAAAAAAAAAATCTTACATTAACTATGAGAGTACATAGTACTGTTGACAAATGAATAAAACAATCTTCTCTGTGCCGGCATTCCCTTCTCACTGGTAGAAACCGCAATGCAGGAGCCATGCAATATGCATAAGCGCAGCTGTCAGAAACAGCGAAAAACAGCCACTGCCAGTGCTGCCAAGTCTAAGTGATTCCTTTACTTTTGTTGCTATGTAACGAGATTAAAAATATCAACCACCACAAAATATATGAATCTAGAGTTTTGAGCAGAAATGAAGTATGATAGAGATGCCCAAATTCTACATCTCTACCTTTCTTTTTGAGAAACATTTTGATGTCGTTTTCTAAAACCAAATTGACCACTCAGAGTATGGCGTTTACGTTATTTCGTGAATAACTGTCAAAAATTCATGACTAATTGGCAAAAAGCCTCTGAAATTCGTCGATGGACTAGGGGTCAATCAGGTGTGAAGTTGGGCATCTCTATAGTACTTTATTTCTGTAGAGTAGTCTCAGAGTGCCAGCTATCGCGGGATCTTGAAAAGTAATTCTAATAAAGTGCAGAATTATTTCGCTGTTGTTTTAATACATGTTTTACAGACTATATCAACATATTTATTGTTCTTTTATTACGTTTATGAATAACTGTAGAAACTTAAAATGGAAAAGATGACAAAACTATCATATGAAAATATTAGTCAGCGTATAGACTATGTGATGACAGAACTGTCACTTTTTTCGGAATAACTACATTTCTTACGTCTGCTACTCCAAATGTAGTTAAGATGTCAATTTAGCGGCAGTTCAACTGTGGTTCTAAGGAAGGAATGTGAAAACACTAATAAAGTATTTAAATATGAAATTCCAGGACCCTATTTCACGGATCATACATGACATACATTTCATATAACACATTCATATATAATACCCATTATAAAATTTTCTGTTTCTCAGATTACACTGGAAGTATTGTATGATGTATATTATTTTGACGTTTCAATTTGAACACAGATAACCTAATTAGGTGATTTGTGATTTTGCATGACAAATTTCATTGAAAACTAACACCCCTATTGCGAGTGTCAAAAACTAAACGATACTTATCACCAAATTTGACAGGTTGGTACTGCGATTGTCAATTGCCAATGAACTATTGATCGTGATCAATTTTTCACTTGTGAATGGAGCCAAAGTGGTATTGTGAGTGTCAATTGAGATACAATTTTTTGATAAGTGTTCATTTTTTAGTCAATCGTATTTTTGATGCCGCTACAAAGGATAATGTAAATATTTGTAATAATGTTATGTATTGTTCTAGGGCCCAAAATAGTAAGTAATAAATAACAATTAGAGCTATTGGTCCAACTGATAATGGAAAACTAGAACATCACAAAAGGAGTTTGGCCAAAACACATTTTGCAGCAAATGTGGGAAAGTTTTTTATTGGAACTGAACAGTTTAGGTCCGCCAGAGTTTTCCGCTGGTTTTGACTAACAAAAATTGTTCAAAATTGAAAGGATTATGTATTAATGTAAATACGTTCCTCTTAACTTCCGGGGATTGCTCTGTGATAATTATTGTGCACATCGTAGGCGGCTCTCATCTGTTCGGTATTGGCTGCCGTTTGCTGTTATTATGGTGTGTTTTCGTTAGGCTGCAAGCCGACTATCCTGAACACCCTTCGTCAACAACCCGACTGGCCCATATGAGTGTGGCCACAAGAGTCCAGTCAATCCTGGAAAAAACCGTAGAAGTCAAAATCGATTAAGTTATCAATTTTAAACCCGCATATGACAGAGCTGTATGGAGCCACATTTCCCTGCTAAACTCGTCAGATTGTGCAGGATGACAACGGAGATTGCTCGCTTCTCTATCAAGATCGGGAACGACTAGGGTTGCTCAGTATACATCGATACATCGACAAAATGGACTCGATGTATCGAATCATTTCGATGTATGGAATACTTTCGTACGTTGTTCAGAGATGTATCGATTCATTTAATTCGACGTATCGAATGAAAGCACCACTGTACACAGTTTCAACATGGTATTTGATAAAATCAGTGCGGGCAGCAGCATATGGTACACATTAGAGTCCTTACTCCTGAAAGGAACACTTTCGTATCTGAATCGTATTTGATAGCCCTTTATAGATCAACACAACAAGGAGGTACAGAAAGACCAGGACATATAATTAAGAAATTGTCCGGCATTCTGTAAATCGTTTTCGCGGTCTGTTGTGTGGACGGCAATTGCATTGCGACCCACAAAAACTGTGAATACATCTTCTGCCCTGCACAAAAATTGCTGGTTATTTTTTCGCTTAGTGAATAATGTTCAAGTAATAAAACATGTTTGATCAACACACATATTTGAATATCACTACTGAATATTTCCTGTTGACATAATGACATGTAACAAAAAGCCCAAACTGACTTTTACTCGTTATTTTCATATCACTTTTTTCAATGAATTATTGTGTTATTGATTTATTTCGGACTTAAATTGTTCACTTTATGTAAATTTCTTCCAACTTTTAATTCTTGTCGCTTTGCTGTCAAATCCCAGCGAAAGAAATTGTCGTTTTTACAACAGGATGTCGATTCGAAAAGAATTAGTTCAACGACTGAAAACGGCAGCTGAAGAAGACAGAAACCGATTGCATTCTGTCGTGTCGTTTGTTGTCGTTTACAACATAGGGAATCAGGGTGAATATTCATTGTCATTTTTGTAATGTGTTTCCAAGAAGAGGGAAGAAAGTTCTCCAATACGAATAAGAATGAATGCATGTAGTGGTAGGTTAGAGTCAGGTTAGATTAGGTACGTGGGTATAAATGGCTAGGCCACGTCACATTTAGGTTACGTTGAACCCACTGCGATGCCTGTGGAGAAAAATAACATCCAAGTCCTACTTCGTACTTGTCCTGCTGTTGCTCCTTTGTGGATAAACCATCCTGAAAATAGTAGTTAGTGGGATTTCTGTTAGTTTCTGGTGATCCTGGAAGAAATGTTCTCCCAGTGTTCTATATCTCAATCAGCGGAGACGGTCAGAGATTCGGCAGCAGGGTGCAAGGAAGAGTATCCTCCTTTTCTTCCTTTTCTTCTTCGTCACCACTGCGTATGATATCATGGTGAGGTCCCATTCTGATTTCAAATGCTCCGACTACCATCCTCAGCAACTTTTTGTCGCACTGTAGCAGTTTGTCGGTTTTGGACGAGGGGTATCACATGTGGTTAGAGTTCCACATTTCGTTTGCTAGTTCTATGATTTTACCATCTACTTTCTTCTTGATATCTGCAAGAGTGAATGGGCCAGCCTCGACTCCTTTACTGGGAAGTTAATCTGCCTGCCTTATTGCCGGCTATGTTATTGTGACCAGCGACCCAGCATAGAGTCCCTGCTCTGTAGCAAGAAACCTCGCTGCAGCATGCGACCAGCTTGGAGGTGATGTCTATTGCTGAGATTGTTTGAATAGCCGATCAATGGTATATCATGACATGTTGGGAAACCAGAAGGGTATAGCGACATCTTCTCATATTAGTTAAACGTCAGTCGATGCATCGAATAAAAACACCGAGGAGTTGAAAACGCACAAAACAAGTCAGACGCAATCTGCAATTAAAATGAAAAGAAGTATATCTTGACTCGAACTACCGCCACATGCTTTTGTTCATAATTGTATTGGATCGAACGACTGGTGCGAAACGCAGACACATTGGCAGAACACAGTGGGCTGTTAGTGGTGAGTTCGCTTGTACGGAAGTCGAAGTGTGTTTAGCAGTTAATGAGGGTAAAGCTAAGTATTTTCTGTCAACAAGAAGTGATGCACAACCTCAACGAATTGGACGTAAGGGACCTGGTCTACCTTGGCTCTGCAATAACCTCTTACAGTAACACCTTTTCACCCACGATGACTACTCTTGCCAATCGCTGTTTCTATGAGAGGGAGAGAGAGAGTAATTGAGTAGAAAGGCCCTATCCCCAACAACAGAAAAATCTATGTCAGACCTTAATCACTGCAGTCCTACATTAGGGGGCTGAAGCATTGACATTGGACTTCGTCAAAAGCGGATGAGTACATACTCAGTCCGTTCGAGAGAAAAATTCTTTGGAAAATATATGGTCCGGCATTTGGAAAAGAAGATTCCACGACGAACTGTACGAACTGTAGACACGTAGCTGCGACATCGACCTAGCAAAAGAACTTCACATCAATCGCTTAAGATGGCTAGAACATCTAGAGCAAATGGACACCCATGCCGTTCCGCAGAGCCTTCGAATCTAACTCGGAAGGAAAATGCAGTAGAGAAACTTCGCCTCAGGTGGCGCGCACAAGTAAAATGACACTGGTATTTTCATAAACAATCGCTTTTCTTTTCTCATGTGCTTTTGAACATACACACTATGCAGAATGTATGCAGGCCTGCTTTAGTACGATGGTCATAAACCATTAATCATTCATAGACGTCAGAAATAGCTTTGGTTTCTGGAATTAGATTTTTGAGCTTCTTATTGGATCTATAACTTAATTCGTGCGGTTTGCTAAGAGATGGCGTAACTTGTATTATTCCATTGGAACATGAGTTGGAAAGCTGATGGTACGTCATTTCAGTGTCATTCATTTGAAGCGTAAACAACAATAATTTTTTTTTCACTCAAATATGTCCAACATTGTGCATGAAAAAGTGTTTTTGCGGGGACTTCTTCATTACTTTAATATGAAGAAAACTGCTGCCGAAAGTCAGCAGTGGAAGCTTAAGGTGAACATGCGTTAGCTGAGCGAACGTGCCAAAAGTGGTGATTTTGGCTAGGCCAACCAGCCAAATCAACGGCAAAGCGCGAAGGTAATGCTCTGTATTTGGGGGGATCAGAAGGGTATGAGCTGCTAAAACCGGTTGAAACCATCAATGGACAACGCTACCGAACACAATCAATCCGTTTGAAGAGAGCAGTAGCCGAAAAACGCCCGGAATATGCGACTAGGAACGAGGCAATAATTTTATATCATGACAACGCTCGGCTATTCCGGTTAAGAACTATTTGGAAAACAGTGGATGGGAAGTTTTATAGCCCAGATCTTGCCTCTTCTGACTACGATTTGTTCCGGCCGATACAGACCGCCCTCACTGAGAGGTTCACATCAGAGCAGAATACCAAAAATTGGTTCGATTCATTCTTGGCTGCCAAGCCGGCACAGTTCTTTTGGGATGGGATCCACAAATTGACAGAAACATGGGAAAAGGTCATAACTTCAAGAGGGCAATACTTTGAATAATATTGTTGTACATGTTTTTATTGAATACACGTTAAAATTTTGAAAAAAAAAACAAAACAAAAAATGGCACGAATTAAGTTATAGGCACAATACTAAAGGGTGATTTTTTAAAAGCTATAGGAAAGTTTTTCAAAAACAAATGCTTCAATGTTGTCTTCCAATGCGTCAATAGAAGCCAATGCGTGAATTGTCTGTATAGACATGAGCTTTAACATAGCCCCACAATCATAGTTTAAAGGCGTTAAATCGCACGATCTAGGCGGCCAATTGACCGGTCCCGAACGTGAAACAAAATGTTCACCGAACTCGCCTCTCAATAAGTCCATTGTTGCGCGTGCTGGGTGGCATGTGGCACCGTCTTGTTGAAACCACATGTCATGCAAGTCAAGCTCTTGCATTTTGGGCAAAAAAAAAGGTTGGATATCATCTTTGAAGAAGTACGGTCCAATGATGCCACCAGCCGCACCAAACTGTGACTTTTTCTGGATGCATTGGTAGCTCTTGCAATGGTTCTGGCTGATATTCACTCCAAAATCGACAATTCTGCTTATTTACGTACCCATCCATTGAGCCAAAAATGAGCCGGTCGATTAAACTGACCATAAAATGGAAGAAGCGCGCGATGAACTTTCTTAACAGAGCACGCATTTTGATAATAAAATTCAATAATTTGCAAGCGTTGTTCGTTTGTAAGACGATTCATGGTTAAATTATAGACCAAACTGAAGATCAGTGAAACAAGACACGAAACGTGCGTCAGCTGTTAACGTGACCCTTATAAACAATAAAAATATCATAATTGCAAAAAAAAGTACTAGCATTTTTTGCACGTAAAAATGTTTTTTTCCATCGCAACCTTTTTACAATCAAAAAATAATGACTGCACAATCTGCCCAACATCGATAACATATCGACGATACCCGACCACAACTGACTTAGAATGCGCAACAGGAAGCAGCTATCTAAGGACAGTGCTAGCTGGAGAGGCTTGTTTGTTGAGGCCCAGGGTAGCACCACCTAAGTAAGTAAGTAAGTCTTTGCAATGGTAGTCGAAGTACCCACCTGGTAAATTCTTCAAGGCCACACTAAATAAAATGGACCTATGGCAGTAAGAAAATAGAAACAAAGGCAATATAGTGAATACGTATTTGCATCGTTTATTTATTTTTTTTTTCACAAAAACTTATTGTTATAATAACAAACAACTCTTGATTAAATCATATGTGTAAGTCTCTTCTTATTTTTATTTTTATAAAGTAACGTACATACGTGATTATTTACGGGGAATTGGAGTATAAGCAAATCTGTGAGTGCTGGGACAAGCGGTCGCTTCTGAACAGCTGCGTTAAATGTAAAATGTTTTGAGCGGTGTTTTAACAAATGAGTGATCATTAAAAGTATATATTTCCGTACATAAATTATATGATATGACAACAGTATGACAATAAAATACAATTTTTTTTTTCTTAAAAATAAACCATATAATTATTTTGCCCCCTTATTTAGTTTTTTAAGCCTCTTCTGAATAGTATCACTCACTGTACTTATTTATTTCATGCTTGATTATATTTGTTTTAAAAATACATCGTTGAATTTTGAGGTAGACCTTGAAACCGTTTTCCCAATTTGAATTTTGTATAGTCTATCCCTTCAAAATGCATACGTATACAAGAGACAGTATTCAAATTATATATTACAATAAAAATAGAAGATTTAGTAGGCACACACAAGTTTTGAGGCATAAACAGGTTAAAGGCATTTCAGGAAACACCGTAATATAATAAAAGAGAGATTTTTAACCGATAGGCGGTCGAAAATGCGAAATCTTTGTTTGAAGACTTGTTTACATAAAATGCACCGTCAAGTTATCCACAATCGCGAGAAAATATCAACACTAAAACCAACTAATTAATTTTGCAAACAGAAATATCTTGTTTGCAGTGAAATGAGTTTCCAATGAAGGTCGCAACAACTCCAATTTAAAATCGATTGTAATGAGGATAAATATTTGAGAAAATCTTATGCATTATCCCTACAAGGAATAATAAGGATTAATATTTGAGAAAATCTTATGCATTATCAGAGAGAGAGAGAGAGAGAGAGAGAGAGAGAGAGAGAGAGAGAGAGAGAGAGAGAGAGAGAGAGAGAAAGAGAAGAACTACTCCGTCAGAAAGACCAAACAGTAAATTCGGATCTAAATAATGGGTGGAGCCACAAGATCCGTCGACAGCTATAGGCCGCAGACCATGACTTAGCTAAGCCATGACTGGGATCTTGTTGATCCGCCCACTGATGCCCCACCTCCCGTCCATCCCACTCCCAGTGCCGTCGTCGGCAAAATGTTTCATTATTTTTACCACGCGTGCTTCACATGTTTGCATGAATTCTTAGTATTAGTAATTTCTCAGGATATAAGGAACAGCTTGGTTTTCTAAAATTTAAATGTTTTCAGACAGCGATAGTGAATAGAAGAATTATTCAAATAATGGCCCCGATGAAGAAAGTGACAGTTGCGAAAGTGACAGCGATTCTGTGCTCTCGGACGACGAGAACGGGGAAGAATCGCTACAAATGATAGAAAACGAAGATCAAGAGATGCCTGATCGACAGGAGCTTATTCTAAGCGATTCTGAGGACCACCATCATCAGATTCCGAGGAGGTGAGATAATTTAATTAAAAAAAAAAAAGATATATAGAGGAGACAATATAGACGGAGAAAAGAAAGAAGAGAAAACTGAATCAAACTACAGTAGATGTGAACCCCATATTGAAGAGGAAAAAGAAAACAGATATTGACGAGGAAATGAATAAAGCGACTGCATTGGAGGAGAATACGACTCATATACCTCTGCTATCACTAACAATGATAATACGGACGAAGGAATTCCTTCTTCATATAACTCCTACATTAGAGAGTATGGTATCTCCTTCCTTGAAGGAGATGAAGTACGAAGCGAAACGATATCTACATATGTTTATGGACTCCCTCCAACAGGATCAATAAACTCTAGTTCTTCAAAAGAATTAAGCAAGTGTAGCATCAGATGTGCGCGAGTATATAAACCCGCGTCACAAACTGCTCGGTGACAGTGTATCATCATGGCCCGCGCGATCAGTTGGGAAAAAATAAAGGTCATTGTACGAAACCAACTGTGTTTCATTTAATGTTGCAGTTTTTTTTTTTTTTTCACTAGTATTGGTTGAAGTTTAAATTCTCCTTAACAGGGAGTGGTCATCAAGTGGAAACATCAAACTGGATCGCAAACAGTTATGTGGACAGTTTTCAGGGGTTATCCTCATCATCGCACATCACGGGAACCACATCGACGTTATCCACGATTGCAACTACTCCAACAATTCCTGTCGATGCGCCTCCAGCAATTGTTTCGAGGAATGCAAAGTGCGTGAACAGCCAGAACAGAGAACAGCCGCTAGCTCAGCGTTTTAAGCCGAGCATGCCAGATGCAACGAAAGAATCCGACACCACCGTGGGAGCATCGCCGACCATTCACCGTGGGACGGAATAACATCACGGCCATCGTTCAACGACATCGGACGATTAGATTAAGTAGAGTAAGTTTAGTTTTAAGTTGACTTCGGGCTGAGAAACGTCAGCAGTTTAATTTTAATAAATAAAATCCCTCATACAGGGAAACAAGAAAGAATACGTCTTCAATTTGTATCACTAGAAGATTCGCTAGAAGAGTTATTCCAAGTTAGAAATTCACGATAGAACACTGGATCAGTTTGTCAGTCAATTTGCAGAAGGATTCCCGGAAGTACTTGCACTTTAACATCGCCACGAGAACGATTTTTCAAGATTTGCAAGAAGCCGACGAAGGATTGGTGAAAGAAGCGAATTATCGTTCAGCATTTATAACGACGGCTTCATTTTATCACATATTCCAGTCAAGAGTAAGGTGGCTGTTAATTCAAAAACAAATAATCTATTGAGGATAGAATTTACAACCTCAGTGTGTCCTCTTTGTGTTTTTCTGAAGGTTTCAAATGAAGCTTCTGTGTAAAGTGAGAGGGAATTTCCTATTAACATGCTTTTCGGTTTAGTTTGAAAAGACCGCTAAAATATCGTAAATAATGTGATTTTGGTTCGAAAATCATGGATCAGTTCGCCAAACTTTGCGCTATTTGCTTCTCAGGCGATGAGCACTTGTTGATTGGCTATATGAATAAACAAAATTTGCCGGATTGGATATTAAGTTCATTATTATGAGCATTCAAATTAAATGAGTAATATTATACAACGCCATTCTTAAAATTACGTAATGTGCAATAGTGCGCCACCTGATCTGTTTTTTAGAAAGTGTCAACCATCTGCCACCAATCAAGCGTTGGCAGCACCTATTGTGGTGATAATGATATAATTACGTTTGAAACAAAAGTTTTCACTCGACAGAAGATAGTTATCGTCGGCAGTGATTTTTTTAGATTAAAAATGGAGAAACGGGACAATGCCGATAAATAAAAAACGCAGGGATTATAACCAAATTTATTAGTTGTCACAGTGATCTAGACAGGGTAAGTTTTTAAAACTGGCTGTGTGATTCAAACTTTTGCTTTATGTAAATTAATGTGGACTCACTTTTAGGTCGAGCCCACTGCTCTTCTCCTTCTGAGGGACTGATAGCTAAGCAGATATATCCACTCCCTTCAACTGGATGACAGAAGTGTAGCCTTTTTGACAGGTCTCTTTTTTCAACCAGCCCTCCGCGAGGTAACATCAAAAATAAATTTAAGATTGTTAAAACCTTGAAATAATTATTATCTTTCATTTGCCAACAACCATCACGAAATATACACTGCCCAAAGCGTCACTTAATGAATTCGGACGTGTTCTTGTGTTTTTTTGCCTATTTTCATTTTTCCTTGGGACTTTTCAAGCAACGACATATCAAGTTGTGTTCCGGAGAATTTTTAAGATGAACAGGAGGAGTTCCATTAAGAAGCATAAGGTGAAAGCCTTCAACGCCACTGGCGTCAACACGTAACTCGGTCTTCCTTCGTCGAACGTGAGAGGATGAATGTTGACATGAATGTGGATGGAGAGTGTGAGGAGCGTCGTGTGTGTGAGATGCGCGAGCAATCGGGAACAAGCTTTCGTACACACACACCGCGTTGAACATGCAAAGAGAGTTGAATGCGACCCAAAAAAGATACAGCCGGTTCAATGGAAATTGACACCTCTCCATTTTGTCGTCGTCATTCCTAGTTTACCTTTTCATGCGTGCAGCGGCCCTAGAACTAGAAGTTATCGCGATCCTAAATTTCCAATCTGAATAAAATCTACTATATATATATGTGGAAAAGATAAGTATTAATTTTTTAATAGCTCATTTGTAATGGATCGTCGACCGCCAGCTGCGCTCGATTTAAAATTATTTACAGTAACCTCAGATGTCATTCGCTCGTTTGTCGACCCGACCTTCACCATGCATCATCGTTTGAGTCACCGGGAATGTGTTTACATTCATCGCCGATGGAGTTCGAGTTGGCCTACATTCAGTAGCATAAAACCCGACGCGATTTGCTCAGTGTTGTCTTAGGATACAATGACTCCACTGAGGGCGGCACTATTCGCTGTTGGGGTAGGCAGCGGATGGTTGGTGTTGACCGCGGCGATCAAATTATGGACGTGGTACAAGATTGAGGTCAACGGGACTTTGGAATTGGCTGGACTGAGGAGGAGAGTCGACGAGCGAGCGAGTGATGAATGCAGGAGGGAGTCATCTTTTGGCAGCAGAGCAGTTCGGCGGCATCGAAGTTCCAGTTGGGTTTTCAGTTTAAATAGTTTTGTCTTTTGAAAAATAGTTTGTAACGTAATTTACTTGAAAATAAAATAAGATAATAAATAAATCCCTAATAAATATCATTCATAATTTTTATGAGATAAGATAAGCACAACCGCACACAACCGAAGCAGAAGAGCCAGAATATATATTTACCCTCCCTTATATACACGGTGCCAGCGACGATGTACATCAAATCTAAATGACACAGTTCTGAGGCCATTGCTCATACCGCTGTACACTCGAACTGTGGGGTCATGTTTCTTGATACGTTACACTTTCAGTTGTCAGAAAAAACGAACCAGGTAATTTATGTAAATACACGAACAAGTTCAATAAAGAACACAGGTAATTTCATCCCGGAAGCGTGATAGTTTTAACATATTACAATACATTGTAAGTAGCAAGTTAGAAATCAATAATCTAGGCAGTCTTTCAACTTTTGTAACATGAAGCCGGAGACAAGTTGGAAGGTATAACTTGAATACATTATAAGTAGCAAGTTAGAAATCTGCAATCCAGGCGGTCTTTCTACGTTTTTAGCATGAAGCTGGCGAGAATTCGGTAGGCATAACTTGAATACATGGCTGCAAGCTTATCCTAAAGCTGATGACCAGCAAAAGGTGTTTAACGTCACTCACGAGTCTCTTCGTCCACTGCGAGTCCGTGAGTTACATGTGTTAATCAACACAACTGCCTAGCAACAGCGGGAACATGTACAGCGCTTGGAGACAAACATGTTTACCCGAAACAAAAAACATCAGCAATGGGAGCAATAGTTCCAATAAAGGACCACAGCATTGGTAAGCATTGGTCCGCTATCCACATGTTACCTCGTAACTCAGCATGGTAACAGAGCACAGTCCAACCAATGCTGTGAGTGAATGCTATCAGCCGCATGCATGTTGTTCCCCAGCTATGGTACAGTCGCAACCATAATAATAAAAAAAAAATTAAAATAGAAAATCCTAAGTCCAAAAGTATATGAATTAGTTAACACGATGTATTTTCCGCGGAAAGAGGAACTGTCACCTTGAACTTCCCGACTGTTCGTTTGTGCAATACGACATTCTGCATGCGCCAATCACCATGATCAAGGCCGGTGGAGGCTGATGCAGCTGCCCTTGCACGCGTAGGCTCCCCAGCGGATGTGGGCATAGGTGTAGAATTTTATTTAAGTTAGTTGAAAATGCATTCTTGTTTAGCTGGTAGGAGAATAAAGTTGTTCATATCGGAACTATGTCTATGTCACGCCTATTATTTTCTCGCATTTCGGTAATAAGTCGAACATTTTGGGAGAGGCTCTGCCCCTCCGTTCGCGCATTTTTTCGAATCCTCAGATGAGGATTTGTTAACTGAATTATACACAGAAAATAATTTGATTCATATTTTAATACAACTCTATAATTCGCAAATCCGAAGACAACAGTGCATGGTTCATACGATTTTTAAAGTGTACACAGAAAACACTTACACAAAGCACAAACTCCCACATATATGTTAGAGTGTGACACTTTTGTGTCAGTAAGTTACACTGGGTTTCTGGTATACACAGTGAAGAGAAAGGATCCTCCCTAAAATTGAAGGAAGGGATAAGAAATTGAAGCGAAAATACAAATCTGTGTGGGCTCAACAGGCAGTTGATCTGTGTGAGACGTCGCGAGTAGATGCGCCACAGAATTGCTTCGCGATTACTTTTGTTCAGTGTTTTGAACTATCTTATATATCCAAAGAATCTACTTTCTTAACAACAATACAATATAGTAGTAGTACATATAACGTTTAACGGGATTTCGTCAACCGTAACGGATATTTTGTACCAGGAAATGAGTATGTCCTGCTGATTCATTGAAAAAAAAAAATGAAAGAAAAAAAAATAATTATATTAACAAAAATTAAATGCATGTAGATTTGTTAAAAATTATGATTTCTTAGTTCATTTGCTATCACATGCAATGGAATTATTGTAAAATGGTTCCAAAATCTTGATTCATGTATGTTCTTCGGAAAATGTGTAAAATCATGATTTCTTAGTTGTTTGCATCATAATATGAAAATAATGTAAAATTCTCGAAAATCGTTAATTCGTTTTTTTTTTTGCTACGAACTTGCAGTCAATAACCAGCGAGCGTCGGTGAGCTGCCGAAACGACAGAACGACAGCCAAGATATGTTGTAATGCAAGAGGAGATAGACGAGCTACAGGAACACGTGCGGAGGAAATCACCAACTCGTCCTAAACCCTCAACCGGCCAGACCTTGGCTCGTGCGCATAAAGAGACTATGTGAGAACTGCCTGAAGCAAACAGCCGCTGCATTGACAATCCGCAGCCGCTGTCTTTTCTACTGCGACGCGACCGAGAATAAGCATCCAGTGGGAGCTGCAGGAAAAAAGAACCCTGTCCCTGATTGGCTGCTCAAAAATGTGAAGTCAGGGATGAGCTTCTATTTTTAATTGAACTTTTTCCAAGGATCAACTTCAATGCCAAGTCATCGGTCAACGGAATAAGTACACAGTTTTTGAACCAACCAACAAGTTTTTAAAAAACGTTAAATTTGGTCGTCTTAAAAATATTTCGTCGTTTTGACAACACGACACAAGGGCATGAAGTTGCTTATCGGGGTGCTTCCAAGCGCCATGCCATAGGTGCCCGTCCCGAACGATGCACAATAGTACATATTGTGCCCCAAGTTAGAGGAAAGGAAAGGTATATATATTGTCAACACAGCCAGCGCAAAACAAGAGGACTCCTGAGTATCGGAGGAGAGAAAAGGTAAGGGTCGCCAAGCAAGCAAATGAACAATGTTAATGAAACCTATAAATAAAGTCTGCACTTTAGCATGCGCATATGTCTTTAATTTAGGCCAAGAGAGCTTTGGAAATATTTTAGGGCCAGTTCGTTCTCCACTGGATCCAGGGCACCAGGGCATTCAGGCATTTAATATTCCAGCAACTCGAAAGATGATTAGTATAGAAGGTAATGGGTTACAGGTCCGCAAGCAAGTAAGGGTAAATGTAGTACCATGGTTTGTCGCAGAAACTCGCATAGAAAGGGATTTCTGGATTCTACCAAGGAATACTAAATGGCCATTAATATCTCGCAACCCTATGTGAGGAACGAACGATTCCCAAGTCCGCTACACGAGTCTGTTTCAATCGAATATCCTATTAATTTATGAGTATTGATGTTCTACTCTACCACTGTCGTGTTACTGCGCACACGACTTTGACTACAGATGAGTTCAGGAACAGACAAAATCATTGTTTTGTTATCTTACCTTCTATCCTGTCTTGAACATCTGGTCCACTTGGAGCCGGATAGAATCAGTGAAAAGTGCATAGTGTTGAGTACAATTAAAAATTAATACAATGTATTCCATAGATGATGGAACTCCCAGAAGGAATCGACAGCAACATAAAGCAATCCCGAACGCATGTGCGGAAGGGGGGAACAGTGCCCAACAAAGGAGAGTGAACAGAGCTGGGTACTCTGAAATAAGTAAATTCCGTTTTTCTTCTAGTGACAGTAATAAATTCTTCACACAGCTGTAGCGCTGGTTATTTGTAAGCCAGAAAGAAGTTAAGCATCTAGTTTGGAGTTGTCCGCCGTGGACTTAATAGCTCGGAGTTTTTTTTATTTAAAATTACTAAAAAATCAAGTGCTAATATGCCTAAAAAGGCTAGCAAGAGGAAACAAAATTGAAGTTTGGACCAGATTATTTTTCACCTGACGGAAAAGTGCTTTTATGCAAATTGTGTGGTATAAAAGTTAACCATGAAAAAAATATTTTATTGAACAGCATATCAAGAGCTCAAAGCAACAGCAAGCAATGGCTTCAAAGAAAGAAAAATCAAACAATTACATCTTTCGTTACAGGAACTGAAAAAAAAAAATCAATTTTGACGAAAAATTGCCCAGCTCTTTAGCGATTCAAATGCGGTTGCTGTGGTCACATGAACTTAAGCGTGAGAAAGTTTTGTTGTTCGTAACAGACGCTGCACCGTATATAAAAAGAGTGGTAAATCACTGCAAATGTTGTATTCGAAAATGGTTCACGTAACTTGCGTCGCTCACAGTGTGGATAGTCTGTGAAAGCATACGCAGTCACTACTCAAAAGCTGACGCCTTCGTATCGAACGTGAAACAAGCATTTTTAAAAAGTTCATCCCGGATTGCTGTTATTAAGGAGATGCAACCTGCATTGCCGCTACCACCTCAACCCCTAAATTTGTGTAAAATTTGAATGTAAATCGTTACATTTACATTACATCAGGTGTTATTGGGGTACTTGGCTAGAGAGCAGCATATTATGCGGATTATTTTTCTCGGATCAAAAAAATTGCAAGTGTTCTTGAAGACAATGCAAGCTGTGTTCTGTTTGCAAAGGAATTGATTGAAGATTAAGCAGTACAAGCGCAGCTGGCGTATATCAGTCAATTTTGGGTTTATAGTCGACCCAAAAAAACAATTTTCGAAGTATTACATAAAACAGGTATTTTGAGAGTCTCTACTTTCATTTCTAGCCAACAACACTTTATTCTCATCAAGGAGCATCAAATGGCGAAGTGTTGCCGGTCTTGAACAACATTCAAGAAAACTCGAAAAAAGCAAAGGGCCGATTGGAAAGGAAACCGTGAATAAGTTTACTGCCGTTTTAAATCATTCCACTGTGTGCGCTAGTTACATCCTATGGCAACCCTAGTATGTTACAACTCAACGATCACGAGAGTAGCTGATGTTCCAAAAAGCAAAACATGTTAACACACAGCACAGCATGCTTCATTCACGTGACTTCAAACAGCACGTGCGTTGTCAGCCACAGCCATCCCAGTTGCAGCCAATAATATTGTGCAAGAATGTGATGGCAACT
Organism: Eristalis tenax; assembly: GCA_905231855.2. Lineage (NCBI taxonomy): Eukaryota > Metazoa > Arthropoda > Insecta > Diptera > Syrphidae > Eristalis > Eristalis tenax. The sequence goes on from HG993127.1 coordinate 41,821,169, forward strand.
CACGCAGCTGGTGCCATGCCAATAGTTTATGGCATATTCTTAACAACTCTCTCTCCTCCATGTGCTGAATGAAGAGGATTCTCAATGGGAGAGCAGTACATTGTTGATGCCTATTTCGCATCATGTATGTGCAACATGTGACCTGTTGCTATACAAGTGTTGAGTACAATTGCTGAGTATATATGTTGGTAGCGGAGTGAATGCCGGAAGTGAATGGGTTAAGTGTTCAATCTTGAAAGTGAGTCTAAATTCAGACTTGATACATTTGTGTATTGCAAAAATACAAAATTAAATTATTATAAAATAAAACAAACAGAAAAAAATTCAAAAAATTTAACTGACTTTTATTTAAACAAAGACGTGCCTAGAAGAAAATCTAAGTGCAGTGTATCTGCTCATAATTCGCCCGAAGCGAGCAGTCGTGTTTTAGCTAGTGCAGTGAGTTAGTTTAGCTGATAAGCCATCGTATTGTCATATATATCATATTGTATATATTTATAATAAATAAATGGAGGAGGGGAAAGCGCCGAATGATAGTGGCGGTCGGAGGGAGGATGCCTTTGTTGGCCTCACCTCCGACTCCGGAGATTACCTCGCTGACAGTCATAGCGCACGGACGTATGTACGGACGCAATTAAGTGAAACTCAGTGAAGTAATAAGTGGAAATTAGCCTTTCGTCGGAGGACTCTGGCTGTGCTCCAGCAGTGGGAGGTTCAGAGACCGTTGAGTGTAGGGACGGTCCAAGTGGGACCGTCAAATCGTTAGGAGTCCCTGTTGGGATGAGTGTTGAGGAGCGACCTTCGTTTGGCCTGGTTGCCAGCACTGCCACTGTTTCTGGTGGTTAGGAAACCTGACCATTGCCTCCCTTATAATACATAAATGGGGGAGGGGAAAGCCCCGAGTGATAGCGGCGGTCGGAGGGAGGATGCCTTTGTTGGCCTCACCTCCGACTCCGGAGATTACCTCGCTGACAGTCATAGCGCACGGACGTATGTACGGACGCAATTAAGTGAAACTCAGTGAAGTAATAAGTGGAAATTAGCCTTTCGTCGGAGGACTCCGGCTGAGCTCCAGCAGTGGGAGGTTCGGAGACCGTTGAGTGTAGGGACGGTCCAAGTGGGACCGTCAAATCGTTAGGAGTCCCTGTAGAGTAATACAATGAAAGAGAGATTTTTAACTGATAGGCGGTCGCAAATACGAAATCTTTGTTTGAAGACTTGTTTACATAAAATGCACCGTCAAGTTATCCATAATCGCGAGAAAATATCAACACTAAAACCAACTAATTAATTTAGCAACAGAAACATCTTGTTTGCAGTGAAATGAGTTTCCAATGAAGTTCGCAACAACTCCAATTTAAAATCGATTGTAATAAGGATAAATATTTGAGAAAATCTTATGCATTATCAGAGAGAGAGAGAGAGAGAGAGAGAGGGAGAAAGAGAGAGAGAAAGAGAAGAACTACTCCGTCAGAAAGACCAAACAGTAAATTCGGATCTAAATAATGGGTGGAGCCACAAGATCCGTCGACAGCTATAGTCCCCAGACCATGACTTAGCTAAGCCATGACTGGGATCTTGTTGCTAAACCCACTGATGCCCCCCCCCCCCGTCCATCGCACTCCCAGTGCCGGCGTCGGCAAAATGTTTCATTATTTTTACCACGCGTGCTTCACATGTTTGCATGAATTCATAGTATTAGTAATTTTTCAGGATATAAGGAACAGCTTGGTTTTCTAAAATTTAAATGTTTTCAGACAGTGATAGTGAATAGAAGAATTATTCAAATAATGGCCCCGATGAAGAAAGTGACAGCGATTCTGTGCTCTCGGACGGCGAGAACGGGGAAGAATCGCTACAAATGATAGAAAGCGAAGATCAAGAGATGCCTGATCAACAGGAGCTTATTCAAAGCGATTCTGAGGATCACCATCATCAGATTCCGAGGAGGTGAGATAATTTAATTAAAAAAAAAAGATATATAGAGGAGACAATATAGACGGAGAAAAGAAAGAAGAGAAAACTGAATCAAACTACAGTAGATGTGAACCCCATATTGAAGAGGAAAAAGAAAACAGATATTGACGAGGAAATGAATAAAGCGACTGCATTGGAGGAGAATACGACTCATATACCTCTGCTATCACTAACAATGATAATACGGACGAAGGAATTCCTTCTTCATATAACTCCTACATTAGAGAGTATGATATCTCCTTCCTTGAAGGAGATGAAGTACGAAGCGAAACGATATCTACATATGTTTATGGACTCCCTCCAACAGGATCAATAAACTCTAGTTCTTCAAAAGAATTAAGCAAGTGTAGCATCAGATGTGCGCGGGTATATAAACCCGCGTCACAAACTGCTCGGTGACAGTGTATCATCATGGCCCGCGCGATCAGTTGGGAAAAAATAAAGGTCATTGTACAAAACCAACAGTGTTTCATTTAATGTTGCAGTTTTTTTTTTTTCACTAGTGTTGGTTGAAGTTTAAATTTTCTTAAACAGGGAGTGGTCATCAAGTGGAAACATCAAACTGGATCACAAACAGTTATGTGGACAGTTTTCAGGGGCTATCCTCATCATCGCACATCACGGGAACCACATCGACGTTATCCACGATTGCAACTACTCCAACAATTCCTGTCGATGCGCCTCCAGCAATTGTTTCGAGGAATATAAGTTAACACGCTCTCAAAGTTGCAAAGTGCGTGAACAGCCAGAACAGAGAACAGCCGCTAGCTCAGCGTTTTAAGCCGAGCATGCCAGATGCAACGAAAGAATCCGACACCACCGTGGGAGCATCGCCGACCATTCACCGTGGGACGGAATAACATCACGGCCATCGTTCAACGACATCGAACGATTAGATTAAGAAACGTCAGCAGTTTAATTTTAATAAATAAAATCCCTCATACAGGGAAACAAGAAAGAATACGTCTTCAATTTATATCACTAGAAGATTCGCTAGAAGAGTTATTCCAAGTTAGAAATTCACGATAGAACACTGGATCAGTTTGTCAGTCAATTTGCAGAAGGATTCCCGGAAGTACCTGCACTTTAACATCGCCACGAGAACGTGCTTTCCAAGTAGTGAAATTGGATGTGTACGATTTTTTCAAGATTTGCAAGAAGCCGACGTTCAACATTTATAACGACGGCTTCATTTTATCACATATTCCAGTCAAGAGTAAGGTGGCTGTTAATTCAAAAACAAATAATCTATTGAGGATAGAATTTACAACCTCAGTGTGTCCTCTTTGTGTTTTTCTGAAGGTTTCAAATGTAGCTTCTGAGTAAAGTGAGAGGGAATTTCCTATTAACATGCTTTTCGGTTTAGTTTGAAAAGACCGCTAAAATATCGTAAATAATGTGATTTTGGTTCGAAAATCATGGATCAGTTCGCCAAACTTTGCGCTATTTGCTTCTCAGGCGATGAGCACTTGTTGACTGGCTATATGAATAAACAAAATTTGCCGGATTGGATATTAAGTTCATTATTATGAGCATTCAAATTAAATGAGTAATATTATACAACGCCATTCTTAAAATTACGTAATGTGCAATAGTGTGCTACCTAATCTGTTATTTAGAAAGTGTCAACCATCTGATTGGGGCCAGCAAGTAACTTGAGACAAACAAGCGTTGGCAGCACCTATTGTGGTGATAATGATACAATGACGTTTGAAACAAAAGTTTTCACTCGACAGAAGATAGTTATCGTCGGCAGTGATTTTTTTAGATTAAAAATGGAGAAACGGGACAATGCCGATAAATAAAAAACGCAGGGATTATAACCAAATTTATTAGTTGTCACAGTGATCTAGACAGGGTAAGTTTTTAAAACTGGCTGTGTGATTCAAACTTTTGCTTTATGTAAATTAATGTGGACTCACTTTTAGGTCGAGCCCACTGCTCTTCTCCTTCTGAGGGACTGATAGCTAAGCAGATATATCCACTCCCTTCAACTGGATGACAGAAGTGTAGCCTTTTTGACAGGTCTCTTTTTTCAACCAGCCCTCCGCGAGGTAACATCAAAAATAAATTTAAGATTGTTAAAACCTTGAAATAATTATTATCTTTCATTTGCCAACAACCATCACGAAATATACACTGCCCAAAGCGTCACTTAATGAATTCGGACGTGTTCTTGTGTTTTTTTGCCTATTTTCATTTTTCCTTGGGACTTTTCAAGCAACGACATATCAAGTTGTGTTCCGGAGAATTTTTAAGATGAACAGGAGGAGTTCCATTAAGAAGCATAAGGTGAAAGCCTTCAACGCCACTGGCGTCAACACGTAACACGGTCTTCCTTCGTCGAACGTGAGAGGATGAATGTTGACATGAATGTGGATGGAGAGTGTGAGGAGCGTCGTGTGTGCGAGATGCGCGAGCAATCGGTAACAAGCTTTCGTACACACACACCGCGTTGAACATGCAAAGAGAGTTGAATGCGACCCAAAAAAGATACAGCCGGTTCAATGGAAATTGACACCTCTCCATTTTGTCGTCGTCATTCCTAGTTTACCTTTTCATGCGTGCAGCGGCCCTAGAACTAGAAGTTATCCTGATCCTAAATTTCCAATCTGAATAAAATCTACTATATATCATTTTTTAATTACTCATTTGTAATGGATCGCCGAACGCCAGCTGCGCTCGATTTAAAATTATTTACAGTAACCTGAGATGTCATTCGCTCGTTTGTCGACCCAGACGATTGCGGTTTGTTTACCTTCACCATGCATCATCGTTTGAGTCACCGGGAATGTGTTTACATTCATCGCCGATGGAGTTCGAGTTGGCCTACATTCAGTAGCATAAAACCCGACGCGATTTGCTCAGTGTTGTCTTAGGATACAATGACTCCACTGAGGGCGGCACTAATCGTTGTTGGGGTAGGCGGCGGATGGTTGGTGTTGACCGCGGCGATCAAATTATGGACGTGGTACAAGATTGAGGTCAACGGGACTTTGGAATTGGCTGGACTCAGGAGGAGAGTCGACGAGCGAGTGATGAATGCAGGAGGGAGTCTTCTTTTGGCAGCAGAGCAGTTCGGCGGCATCGAAGTTCCAGTTGGGTTTTCAGTTTAAATAGTTTTGTCTTTTGAAAAATAGATTGTAACGTAATTTACTTGAAAATAAAATAAGATAATAAATAAAACCCTAATACATATCATTCATCATTTTTATGAGATAAGAATTGTTTCTCTTGGTTAACGCTGGCTGCGCACAACCGCACACAACCGAAGCGGAAGCAAAAATATATATACCCTATATACACGGTGCCAGCGACGATGTACATCAAATCTAAATGACACAGTTCTGAGGCCATTGCTCATACCGCTGTACACTCCAACTGTGGGGTCATGTTTCTTGATACGTTACACTTTCAGTTGTCAGAAAAAACAAACCAGGTAATTTGTGTAAATACCCGAACAAGTTCAATAAAGAACACAGATAATTTCATACCCGGAAGCGTGACAGTTTCATTGAACATATTACAATACATTGTAAGTAGCAAGTTAGAAATCAATAATCTAGGCAGTCTTTCAACTTTTGTAACATGAAGCCGGCGACAGGTTGGAAGGTATAACTTGAATACATTATAAGTAGCAAGTTAGAAATCTGCAATCCAGGCGGTCTTTCTACGTTTTTAGCATGAAGCTGGCGAGAATTCGGTAGGCATAACTTGAATACATTATAAAGGCTGCAGGAAACTATCGATGCTGCAAGCTAATCCAAAAGCTGATGACCAGCAAAAGGTGTTTGACGTCACCCACGAGTCTATTCGTCCACTGCGAGTCCGTGAGTTACATGTGTTAATCAACACAACTGCCTAGCAACAGCGGGAACATGTACAGCGCTTGGAGACAAACATGTTTACCCGAAACCAACATCAGCAATGGGAGCAATCGTCCCAATAAAGTACCACAGCATTGGTAAGCATTGGTCCGCTATCCACATGTTACCTCGTAACTCAGCATGGTAACAGAGCACAGTCCAACCAATGCTGTGAGTGAATGCTATCAGCCGTATGCATTTTGTTCCCCAGCAACCTGCAACCACTACTGCAACCACTAGTCCACCTGATGGTTTGGCTTGGCTCGATGTACTGTATGTTCGTTTCTTTCTTTTCTTCTCTGTTCGCTTTTGTTTACGTACTGTTATATTTCTCTGTACAGCTTGAAGAAACTTGTGACTTCACTTGTATATTGGCACTTTACTTTGTAATGAAAAAAGGTCTTAACACAAACATATATTTTATGCAAAAATTACAAGAGTCATACATTATATTATATGACTCTGTAATTGAACAAGAGATAAGAAGTCCAAAAGCAAAGTTGATATGCAAAAATTATACGAATTACATTTTTATTAACTCTTCAATAAAACAGGGAAAAATAAACCTAAAGACAAAAAGTACCCGAACACAAATTGACATGAGTAATATTTGTATTTTCTCCATAATAATAAAAAAAAAATTAAAATAGAAAATCCAAGTCCAAAAGTATATGAATTAGTTAACACGATGTATTTTCCAGCCCGAGGAAAGAGGAGCTGTCACCTTGAACTTCCCGACTGTTCGTTTGTGCAATACGACATTCTGCATGCGCCAATCACCATGAGGCTGATTCAGCTGCCCTTGCACGCGTAGGCTGCCCAGCGGATGTGGGCATAGGTGTAGAATTTTATTTAAGTTACTTGAAAAGGCATTCTTGTTTAGCTGGTAGGAGAATAAAGTTGTTCATATCGGAACTATGTCTATGTCATGCCTATTATTTTCTCGCATTTCGGTAATAAGTCGAACATTTGGGGAGAGGCTCTGCCCCTCCGTTCGCGCATTTTTTCGAATCCTCAGATGAGGATTTGTTAACTGAATTATACACAGAAAATAATTTGATTCATATTTTAATACAACTCTATAATTCGCAAATCCGAAGACAACAGTGCATGGTTCATACGATTTTTAAAGTGTACACAGAAAACACTTACACAAAGCACAAACTCCCACATATATGTTAGAGTGTGACACTTTTGTGTCAGTAAGTTACACTGGGTTTCTGGTATACACAGTGAAGAGAAAGGATCCTCCCTAAAATTGAAGGAAGGGATAAGAAATTGAAGCGAAAATACAAATCTGTGTGGGCTCAACAGGCAGTTGATCTGTGTGAGACGTCGCGAGTAGATGCGCCACAGAATTGCTTCGCGATTACTTTTGTTCAGTGTTTTGAACTATCTTATATATCCAAAGAATCTACTTTCTTAACAACAATACAATATAGTAGTAGTACATATAACGTTTAACGGGATTTCGTCAACCGTAACGGATATTTTGTACCAGGAAATGAGTATGTCCTGCTGATTCATTGAAAAAAAAAAATGAAAGAAAAAAAAATAATTATATTAACAAAAATTAAATGCATGTAGATTTGTTAAAAATTATGATTTCTTAGTTCATTTGCTATCACATGCAATGGAATTATTGTAAAATGGTTCCAAAATCTTGATTCATGTATGTTCTTCGGAAAATGTGTAAAATCATGATTTCTTAGTTGTTTGCATCATAATATGAAAATAATGTAAAATTCTCGAAAATCGTTAATTCGTTTTTTTTTTTGCTACGAACTTGCAGTCAATAACCAGCGAGCGTCGGTGAGCTGCCGAAACGACAGAACGACAGCCAAGATATGTTGTAATGCAAGAGGAGATAGACGAGCTACAGGAACACGTGCGGAGGAAATCACCAACTCGTCCTAAACCCTCAACCGGCCAGACCTTGGCTCGTGCGCATAAAGAGACTATGTGAGAACTGCCTGAAGCAAACAGCCGCTGCATTGACAATCCGCAGCCGCTGTCTTTTCTACTGCGACGCGACCGAGAATAAGCATCCAGTGGGAGCTGCAGGAAAAAAGAACCCTGTCCCTGATTGGCTGCTCAAAAATGTGAAGTCAGGGATGAGCTTCTATTTTTAATTGAACTTTTTCCAAGGATCAACTTCAATGCCAAGTCATCGGTCAACGGAATAAGTACACAGTTTTTGAACCAACCAACAAGTTTTTAAAAAACGTTAAATTTGGTCGTCTTAAAAATATTTCGTCGTTTTGACAACACGACACAAGGGCATGAAGTTGCTTATGGGGGTGCTTCCAAGCGCCATGCCATAGGTGCCCGTGCCGAACGATGCACAATAGTACACATTGTGCCCCAAGTTAGAGGAAAGGAAAGGTATATATATTGTCAACACAGCCAGCGCAAAACAAGAGGACTCCTGAGTATCGGAGGAGAGAAAAGCTAAACGTCGCCAAGCAAGCAAATGAACAATGTTAATGAAACCTATAAATAAAGTCTGCACTTTAGCATACGCATATGTCTTCAATTTAGGCCAATTTTACAAAGACGCACATTGTTGTCTACTATCATGATGAGGATCGAGAGCTTTGGAAGTCTTTTAGGGCCAGTTCGTGCTCCACTGGATCCAGGGCACCAGGGGATTCAGGCATTTAATATTCCAGCAACTCGAAAGATGATTAGTATAGAAGGTAAGGGTTACAGGTCCGCAAACAAACAAGGGTAAATGTAGTACCATGGTTTGTCGCAGAAACTCGCATAGAAAGGGATTTCTGGATTCTACCAAGGAATACTAAATGGCCAATAATATCTCGCAACACAATGTGAGGCCATTGAACGAACGATTCCCAAGTCCGCTACACGAGTCTGTTTCAATCGAATATCCTATTAATTTATGAGTATTGATGTTCTACTCTACCAGTGTCGTGTTACTGCGCACACGACTTTGACTGCAGGTGAGTTCAGGAACAGACAAAATCATTGTTTTGTTATCTTACCTTCTATCCTGTCTTGAACATCTGGTCCACTTGGAGCCGGATAGAATCAGTGAAAAGTGCATAGTGTTAAGTACAATTGAAATCGCAAATTATAAGAAAGCAAATTACCAGTGAACAAAAATGTATTCCATAGATGATGGAACTCCCAGAAGGAATCGACAGCAACATAAAGCAATCCCGAACGCATGTGCGGAGGGGGGGAACAGTGCCCAACAAAGGAGAGTGAACAGAGCTGGGTACTCCGAAATAAGTAAATTCCGTTTTTCTTCTAGTGACAGTAATAAATTCTTCACACAGCTGTAGCGCTGGTTATTTGTAAGCCAGAAAGAAGTTAAGCATCTAGTTTGGAGTTGTCCGCCGTGGACTTAATAGCTCGGAGTTTTTTTTATTTAAAATTACTAAAAAATCAAGTGCTAATATGCCTAAAAAGGCTAGCAAGAGGAAACAAAATTGAAGTTTGGACCAGATTATTTTTCACCTGACGGAAAAGTGCTTTTATGCAAATTGTGTGGTATAAAAGTTAACCATGAAAAAAATATTTTATTGAACAGCATATCAAGAGCTCAAAGCAACAGCAAGCAATGGCTTCAAAGAAAGAAAAATCAAACAATTACATCTTTCGTTACAGGAACTGAAAAAAAAAAATCAATTTTGACGAAAAATTGCCCAGCTCTTTAGCGATTCAAATGCGGTTGCTGTGGTCACATGAACTTAAGCGTGAGAAAGTTTTGTTGTTCGTAACAGACGCTGCACCGTATATAAAAAGAGTGGTAAATCACTGCAAATGTTGTATTCGAAAATGGTTCACGTAACTTGCGTCGCTCACAGTGTGGATAGTCTGTGAAAGCATACGCAGTCACTACTCAAAAGCTGACGCCTTCGTATCGAACGTGAAACAAGCATTTTTAAAAAGTTCATCCCGGATTGCTGTTATTAAGGAGATGCAACCTGCATTGCCGCTACCACCTCAACCCCTAAATTTGTGTAAAATTTTAATGTAAATCGTTACATTTACATTACATCAGGTGTTATTGGGGTTCTTGGCTAGACAGCAGTATATTATGCGGATTATTTTTCTCGGATCAAAAAAATTGTAAGCGTTCTTGAAGACAATGCAAGCTGTGTTCTGTTTGCAAAGGAATTGATTGAAGATTAAGCAGTACAAGCGCAGCTGGCGTATATCAGTTAATTTTGGGTTTATAGTCGACCCAAAATGACCAATTTTCGAAGTATTACGTAAAACAGGTATTTTGAGAGTCTCTACTTTCATTTTTAGCCAACTTTATTCTCATCAAGGAGCATCAAATGGCGAAGTGTTGCCGGTCTTGAACAACATTCAAGAAAACTCGAAAAAGCAAAGGGCCGATTGGAAAGGAAACCGTGAATAAGTTTACTGCCGTTTTAAATCATTCCACTGTGTGCGCTAGTTACATCCTATGGCAACCCTAGTATGTTACAACTCAACGATCACGAGAGTAGCTGATGTTCCAAAAAGCAAAACATGTTAACACACAGCACAGCATGCTTCATTCACGTGACTTCAAACAGCACGTGCGTTGTCAGCCACAGCCATCCCAGTTGCAGCCAATAATATTGTGCAAGAATGTGATGGCAACTCACGCAGCTGGTGCCATGCCAATAGTTTATGGCATATTCTTAACAACTCTCTCTCCTCCATGTGCTGAATGAAGAGGATTCTCAATGGGAGAGCAGTACATTGTTGATGCCTATTTCGCATCATGTATGTGCAACATGTGACCTGTTGCTATACAAGTGTTGAGTACAATTGCTGAGTATATATGTTGGTAGCGGAGTGAATGCCGGAAGTGAATGGGTTAAGTGTTCAATCTTGAAAGTGAGTCTAAATTCAGACTTGATACATTTGTGTATTGCAAAAATACAAAATTAAATTATTATAAAATAAAACAAACAGAAAAAAATTCAAAAAATTTAACTGACTTTTATTTAAACAAAGACGTGCCTAGAAGAAAATCTAAGTGCAGTGTATCTGCTCATAATTCGCCCGAAGCGAGCAGTCGTGTTTTAGCTAGTGCAGTGAGTTAGTTTAGCTGATAAGCCATCGTATTGTCATATATATCATATTGTATATATTTATAATAAATAAATGGAGGAGGGGAAAGCGCCGAATGATAGTGGCGGTCGGAGGGAGGATGCCTTTGTTGGCCTCACCTCCGACTCCGGAGATTACCTCGCTGACAGTCATAGCGCACGGACGTATGTACGGACGCAATTAAGTGAAACTCAGTGAAGTAATAAGTGGAAATTAGCCTTTCGTCGGAGGACTCTGGCTGTGCTCCAGCAGTGGGAGGTTCAGAGACCGTTGAGTGTAGGGACGGTCCAAGTGGGACCGTCAAATCGTTAGGAGTCCCTGTTGGGATGAGTGTTGAGGAGCGACCTTCGTTTGGCCTGGTTGCCAGCACTGCCACTGTTTCTGGTGGTTAGGAAACCTGACCATTGCCTCCCTTATAATACATAAATGGGGGAGGGGAAAGCCCCGAGTGATAGCGGCGGTCGGAGGGAGGATGCCTTTGTTGGCCTCACCTCCGACTCCGGAGATTACCTCGCTGACAGTCATAGCGCACGGACGTATGTACGGACGCAATTAAGTGAAACTCAGTGAAGTAATAAGTGGAAATTAGCCTTTCGTCGGAGGACTCCGGCTGTGCTCCAGCAGTGGGAGGTTCGGAGACCGTTGAGTGTAGGGACGGTCCAAGTGGGACCGTCAAATCGTTAGGAGTCCCTGTTGGGATGAGTGTTGAGGAGCGACCTTCGTTTGGCCAGGTTGCCAGCACTGCCACTGTTTCTGGTGGTTAGGAAACCTGACCATTGCCTCCCTTATAATACATAAATGGGGGAGGGGAAAGCCCCGAGTGATAGCGGCGGTCGGAGGGAGGATGCCTCTGTTGGCCTCACCTCCGACTCCGGAGATCCCCTCGCTGACAGTCATAGCGCACGGACGTATGTACGGACGCAATTAAGTGAAACTCAGTGAAGTAATAAGTGGAAATTAGCCTTTCGTCGGAGGACTCCGGCTGAGCTCCAGCAGTGGGAGGTTCGGAGACCGTTGAGTGTAGGGACGGTCCAAGTGGGACCGTCAAATCGTTAGGAGTCCCTGTTGGGATGAGTGTTGAGGAGCGACTTTCGTTTGGCCAGGTTGCCAGCACTGCCACTGTCTCTGGTGGTATGGGAGGCAATGGGCAGGTTAGGAAACCTGACAGTGGAAGGTTCGGTTCCCCTTATAATACATAAATGGAGGAGGGGAAAGCCCCGAGTGATAGCGGCGGTCGGAGGGAGGATGCCTTTGTTGGCCTCACCTCCGACTCCGGAGATTACCTCGCTGACAGTCATAGCGCACGGACGTATGTACGGACGCAATTAAGTGAAACTCAGTGAAGTAATAAGTGGAAATTAGCCTTTCGTCGGAGGACTCCGGCTGTGCTCCAGCAGTGGGAGGTTCGGAGACCGTTGAGTGTAGGGACGGTCCAAGTGGGACCGTCAAATCGTTAGGAGTCCCTGTTGGGATGAGCGTTGAGGAGCGACCTTCGTTTGGCCAGGTTGCCAGCACTGCCACTGTTTCTGGTGGTTAGGAAACCTGACCATTGCCTCCCTTATAATACATAAATGGGGGAGGGGAAAGCCCCGAGTGATAGCGGCGGTCGGAGGGAGGATGCCTTTGTTGGCCTCACCTCCGACTCCGGAGATTACCTCGCTGACAGTCATAGCGCACGGACGTATGTACGGACGCAATTAAGTGAAACTCAGTGAAGTAATAAGTGGAAATTAGCCTTTCGTCGGAGGACTCTGGCTGTGCTCCAGCAGTGGGAGGTTCGGAGACCGTTGAGTGTAGGGACGGTCCAAGTGGGACCGTCAAATCGTTAGGAGTCCCTGTTGGGATGAGTGTTGAGGAGCGACCTTCGTTTGGCCAGGTTGCCAGCACTGCCACTGTTTCTGGTGGTTAGGAAACCTGACCATTGCCTCCCTTATAATACATAAATGGGGGAGGGGAAAGCCCCGAGTGATAGCGGCGGTCGGAGGGAGGATGCCTCTGTTGGCCTCACCTCCGACTCCGGAGATCCCCTCGCTGACAGTCATAGCGCACGGACGTATGTACGGACGCAATTAAGTGAAACTCAGTGAAGTAATAAGTGGAAATTAGCCTTTCGTCGGAGGACTCCGGCTGTGCTCCAGCAGTGGGAGGTTCGGAGACCGTTGAGTGTAGGGACGGTCCAAGTGGGACCGTCAAATCGTTAGGAGTCCCTGTTGGGATGAGTGTTGAGGTCTGTTGGCCGAAGCAACAAGGGGTAAGTCTCTTGTCGTGCAAAGGGTGGATCTCCCATGAAGAGTTCCTGGGTGATCTTATGCAAGTTTACCAAGAAGGATTTGGAAAGGGGGCCCGTCTTTCCACGCCTTGGAAGGCTGTCCTAGGGCCGCGGGTATTCTTCTTGGAGAAGGGAGGTGCTATATTAAGAACTCTTCTTTCTGGTGAAGGAGAAGTCGTTGGTGCAGTGGTTTAACCGGTGTCTCGGCCTGGATCACTTCGAATCCAGGTGTAAACAGAAGGACTCTGTGTGCTGGCGTTGTGGACAGTCGGGCCACTCTAAGCGTGATTTCGGTAATGCCATTCATTGCCGCGTTCAAACTTGACGAGAATAGTGTACGCGCATCGAAATTGAGTGGCAGAGCTTCGAAGTGGTTCCTGTCAAAGGGCAACATTGCCACAGAATCAATCGAGAACATTTTAATCGAGATGAGACTAGTGTTCGAAGGTTGCACCAGTAAGGTCGCGATCCGCCGTGAGTTTGAAGAACGAAAGTGGCGTGTTAATACAATGTTCAGTCCAATTTTCAAGATAAACTCACGCTCGCCAATAAAATTCAATTTGCGCATGAGGAACTGGTGGAATACTTAATCGAGGGGATACCCGATCCACAGTTGCGCTCGCAAGCCAAAATGCACCGCTTTAACAACAAAAGTCAGCTGATGGAAGCATTTTGCGATGTACCCCTACCAAAACAAATTACCACGTCCTATGCTGAGAAACAAGATCGGAGGGCCCAGATACGATGTTTTAATTGCAATTGCCTGGGCCATGGCGCTGCGGATTCCAGAAAGCCGAAGAGGGAACCTGGTGCCTGCCACGTATGCGGTCAACTTGGACATTATGCTGCCGACTGCCAGAAAAACAAGAGAAAGGGATACGTCCACCACTTGCAGGAAAATGAAGAAGAAAACGAATTTGTAAGATCTTTGTACTTAAAGTTTTGTCAGAATAATCACAGTAGTATTTTATTAGAATGCCTAAACAAGGTAAGAATAAGTGAGCTCGAGCAATCGAAGATCGAAAGTCTTGGAATCATTGTGTCCATAATAAGACATATGTGCATACACCACGTAATCACTTCAAGAAAACAAACAAATTGCTAGCCGACGTGGCGTCTGTGTGATGCACATGCCGAATAGTACGAACAGTGAGATAGATTTAAATAAATTAGTGTACCTTTGAAAATTACGTTGTTTTTATTTTTATAAACGCTTGCTTGCATATCATTGTTTAAGTGTGTTAAAGAAGACAAGATCCACATGCAAATGCTGATTGGTAACCATACTCTCACATGTTGCTGTCTCCCTCTTTGAGAAATAAAAGTTCAATAAAAACTATGGCCTAGATGAAATACCGCTGGAAGGGAAAGGTGACACACTTTTGTCGTGACGCATTTAACAGAAGAGGAGCCTGGCTGACGCCATCCACGATCAACCCAACTTGGAAACGGAGTGGTATCGAGTGAGGAAGGAAATTCGTTGAATTGAAATCATTTTTAAATAGAAGCCAACACCTGACTGGTGCTCAACTGGCGCCATTCATGTTCCTGTTGCGGTCGATTTTGCGATATAAGTTAACGCAACATAATATGCAACGAGAACACGCGCAGGCAAATCCAACACACGCCGCATTTGAGTCACTGAGTCAGCAAGTCTGCTGAACCAAACACCGTCACACCGGTCATCAAATGCCAACGTCAGTAACGTTCCCACGATCGACGCGCTCTCCACGTCGAGGTGCCAAATTGCAGTGACAGCATTTATTAGGTATTTAAGGTAGAGATAAGCTATTCATGTTTTTCAGTTCTTTTTAGGAGGCAGAACCGCTGCCGGTTTAAGTGATAAATGTTTTTTTTTAAACAAAATAAACTAAACGGAATTTATTTTATACGAATAGGGAGAGGAGTCGGCCAGGCTTTTGCCGACAACGATTTTTGTTTTAATAAAGAATTGACTTATGGCTTAGACATTGTTTGTGTTGCCTTTGAGTCAGTTAAATACACCTATGAGATTTCGGAATTACGATTAACCATGCGTTCATGTTGTAGACGGATGAGGATGGCCTAATCGCGTCAACCGACTTTAAAATATGATATTGCTTATTCAAAATATCGAGGGTGCTGAACTGTAACCTGTGTTCATCGATACTGAACCCGCGATGATGCGACAAACAAACACTTGAGTTCCATATAACCAACCTAAGGAGAAACGAAACGAGACGTCTTAAATTACAAAGCGACGGCGTACAATGGCCCATCAGCATAAATGCACACATTAACTACCCATACTCCTTATGCACAGCTTCTCTTCATCGATAGTAAAGAATTTACAATGGCAGTTCCAATAAACTACTCAAATTGAGCGGTCGTTCTTTCTGGGTGTCTATGTACCTAAATGTGGAGAAGTACAATATTTTGGTGGCAGCGCTTAACAGAAGCACATATGATGAACAAATATTTCACCTTACATAGATGCCAGTATTTATGTTACAACAATGGCGACCCCCAAGAGACAATTCAAAGGTTTTGTGGAGTTTACCTGGAGGATATCCCCCTTTAAGATAGCACAGACTGCAGTGCAGAGATTACAAACGGAATTCAATACTGCAGGACTTATAGATCAGACGCAAAAGGGCGCAAAAGCATCTCATCTAGGCCCATGCGTCTATTATAGTTGCACTAACCAGACTTTAAAGATGTAAGAATGTCAGTAGACCGACCTCGCAAAAACAGAAAGCTTCACTTGTGTAACTAATTGTAATGATAAAACTAAAAATTGTCAGGAAAATGTGAGTGTAGCTTTTCACGAGATTTCGATATTTGTCCGATATGACATGATATGGCATTGGAAATTCGCCTAGTAGAATTTAGATGTATTTGAAGACCTGCTTCATATCATGTATGATGCTACCTTGCTATCGCAACTTGTAGACCATGTACAAGTGCGTTCTGTCTCATCTTTCATCTCTATCAAAGAGAAGCATGAGTAAAAAGCAGCCGCCGTAAAGCGGAAGCAATATTTACTCGATATTTACTTCTAAGAAAGTGTTGGTAAAATATATAAACATACATGAGTTTCCTAAACGGATTTTTGTAGTGCCCGCACATTAGGGACTACATAATAAGATCAGACCCTCATTTAAGTCATTTTCATTTCCTCGCTCGCACGCTCAGCATCATGCAAGTGGCGCTCGCCATCATACGCTCATATTTCAAAGTCAATGTCAGCACACGCTCGCTACAGTTACATTCATAATCGCCGGGAAACCCTAAGTAACATTAGTAATGAGTATACTCATGCAGACGTGTGTGACGCAGTCACAGGGGAACTCCGTCGCATACAATAAAATACCGACAAAGCGATACCCGAACAGTATCATGACATGACAAACTGACATACATTAAATTATGAAACTTAAAATGCAGCACAACTGATGAATGCCGCCGACATACTAGGCATAGTAATTAATGGAACACTTCGGTAACATGTGGATGACACACTAACCCAGTGCACCCAAAATAAAAAAGAGGGGATGACCTGAAACCAAAAAGATAGAATATAAGGAGAATGACTTTCAAGAATGAAGAGAGAGTTCAGACAGATTTCAACAAGAATTCATAAATAAAGAGCCGAAGCTATAGGCCGCAAGAATAAAACTAGCAAATACTTTTATTCAGAACTCTCGGGTGTTTACCCTTCTCCCGAAAAGGAAAGCACGGCAAACGGTCGTGACATTTTCCATAAATCCAAACTAGAATCATGAGCCGAAAACATAGTCGGCAGGTACTTGACAATACCTATTTGTTTACGTAACATCGTCTTCTAAGCCCTAGTTAACACCGCGCATTTGGCTCTGAACCCCATGCAGGGTAGCAGTCTGTCTGAGAATTGCTGACTAAGTTTATTAAGGTGCAAACCTGTTCACACATTCATTGAAGATCAAATTGCTTCGCGCTATTCGCACGATCACCGAACATCAAATTGCATCGCACCGGATACACGCGTCGGCATGAAACTAATGAGCCTGCAAGTTCAAGTACCATATCACTTTCTTTCCATCCCTTAGAGTTTAAGTACTTGTTGCAATGACACTGGAGATGAGATAATGCGCGAAGGCAAGTGCATCGGCATTATTACTTTAGGCTAGTGATAAGAGAAATTGTATATCTTGAAAAAGAACTAAGGCAGTTCGAAAGCGGACGTGTTCCGTTACTCGAACCCAACCCAGAAAAGAACTCAAATCGTGTTTTCTTTAATTGGCGATCCTGCCAGGAGGAGTTATAGTCATATTAACTCCACAGGACCAAAGTGAAACTTCCATTTCTGTGAATAACCAGAAATAATAAAGTATGGTTAGAATTGGAAGTCGGCGCGTTAGTTAAATAACAAGACGGAACGAAAAAACAAATTTCGCTTAACTACAGTGTCATCATTCAAGTATCCTAAAAAAGGAGAAAAATTACAAACAAATACAAAAAACAATACAAATACAAAAAAACAATACAAATACCAAAAACATAAGTGAAAACGACGTAAAAAAAAAGAGTATCCTAACGTAAGAAGAAATTTAAAATCAATTTAAACCAAACAAAAGTTCGTCAAAGAAATTGAAAAATAAGTAACAAAATCTAACATTGTGATGTGTTAAAATCACAAATAAATAAATAAGTGAAAAAAATATAGTACTTATCCCTTAATTGAAGTGAATGCAACTGGAGAATAAATAAGTGAAAACCGCATATAGACGAGTGAAGGAAGAAGTAGGCGCAGCAAGCAGTAGCAGCAGCAAGGAACAAAAAAACGTAGTGAGTCTTTGTTTATGAGAATACAAATAATAATAGCAATAAGATAGATAAATAAATTTATAAGTTTAAAAGATTTAGAAATGTATGTAAATTAAAGTAAATACCGTAACACATAGTAATCAAATTAAAATGGCACAGGAAAACTTATCGAAAGAGGTAGTAGCCAGGCTTGTTGACTCACATTTTGCAAAAATTGCTTCAGATATAGAATTCATACAAAATAGGTTATTGATTCTGAAAGGAAGAAATTCTGGGCGTGACCTTAAAGTCCAGGAGCTACAGTTGAATAATTTAAGAGCAAATTTCGATATTCAGCTTTCCAGGACTAAGCAGCAAATTCAAAATTTATTAGAATTAATAAAAACTTTGATGTAGACATTTCGACACAGTCGTCGATTGAAAATAATGTGTCTAGAAACGAATTTAATTTCAGACAGCAAGTCCCTACCAGATACAATTTCGAAAAACCAATTGACAATAGTGGACAACTACAACAAAAGCATTTTCGAATTAATAATATAAAGAAAGGAGTGATCTGTCTTTCATTTATCGAACCAGTCACTTAACTGGAAATAAGCTTAAAGTTTTAATTGATACAGGAGCCACGAGTTGCTACTGTAAACCCAACAGTTTAGGCAAAAGATACGAATTGCCAATCATTAAAAGAGTTAGAAGTTTAAATGGTTTCATTTTCATTCAGAAATGGAAATATTTGGCAACAAAGCACTATTTTATGAAATAGAAGGCTTCGAGTCAGACTTGCTTATTGGTATAAATGTGCTCAAAACAGCAAACGTTACACTAGATTTAAAAAATGAAACATTAACCTACGCTAATCATATAGAGAGGGTTCAATTATGTGAGCCAAAGATAAAATCGATTGATACAAGCAAATCAAATATAATTGAAAAAAAAAAATTAATTGACAAATACGGAAATTAATCGCATTTATGTAAAAGCTTCTGATGACATGTCAAAGACACAATAGATAGACGAAATCCAAACCATATGTATCGGTTAGACAAACATATTATTAATAAAATTGAATTGGAAAAAAATGAAAAACAAATTGTATTAACAGACACTATCAGCCAAGAAGCCAATGGGCATCAAACCAGCAATTAATTTAGACTTATCATACAAAATCAAAATAAAAAAATACATGTAATAACGAATGTAACACAAGAAAATACAATGTCAAAAAATATAAATTTGAAACGCGCACATAGGAAATTGCCTAAGACCAATAAGATTAAAATGATGTGTCAACTAGGCAATATAATTAATGAATCAATTAAGAAAGTTGAACGAAACAATATATAAACTAATGTTAAGGCAATAAATATTCTTTTTTATGTATTCGGTCCGTTACTCGAATCCAACCCAGAAAAGAACTCGGATCGTGTTTTCTTTAATTTGCATTCTAGATTTAGCTGCAGTCTGATTTTGAGCATTGGATCGGAAAGAAATAAATCGAATTAATAAAGAAAAGACTATTTTGTTTTGACGAACGTAAGTCGAACAGTTGGGGGGAGACGTTGCCTCCCCGTTCGCGATTTTTTTCTGGAATCCCGGGACGCATTCCTAAACTTCCTTTTGTATTGCTATTTGCTTACATGTAGTTATCGTATCAATAACTGTATAATACATGCTGGGCAGGGGGCTGTACAAAAGTTGTGCACTTGTGCCATGACAACCGTCTGATCAAAACGGATGGACTCGGAATTATTCATTTATTAATAAATTATAGTTTGTTTGAATAGGTATAAAATAAAATGTGTTCGAAGTGTTTTATTTTTTCTGTCGTCGCTATGTTACGGAACGTAACTCACGCAATCCTTCTTTGCTCTGATCTCCGCTACCGACGAAACAGCAAGTCAAATGGACGGCTAGCTGTTTCATCATTGCATATGCACACCGACTCAATATTAACAAGAAAGTAGCAGCAGCTCCCAGTTGCATTCAATCTAAATGCATTCATCTAAGTCCAATAGGTTGATGTAGAAAAGAATCCAGTAACTTACTTGCTTACCAAGAAAGAACCCATCTCAATAACGATTTACGGTTGCGGCTCGGAATTTCATATTTCCACACACAACAAGAAAGGTAACGCCAATGACAATCACGACATGGCTTTTTTTAATAAACAAACTTGTGTTGCATAATACGCGCGCGGGTATATAAACCCGCGTCACAGACTGCTCGGGGACAGAGTATCATCATCGCCCGCGCGATCGGTTGGGAAAAAATAAAGGTCATTGTACGAAATCGACGGTGTTTCATTTCGTGTTGCAGTTTTCTTCTTTTTCACTTGTGTGAAATTGAGAAACTCCCATCAATACTAGCATCCAACTATGAGAGCAGAAGAACAGAACACTTTAAGGTCTTGTCCAACATACATTTGCTTAACAGAATACTGTATTTCGTAGTCAACATTTTCAGTGTCTTCCTTTCTCCGACGTGTCTACTAATCCGAGGAATATAGATCAGTGAAAAGCCAGCTTCTACAGCTAAGCAGTGGTAACAAATGTGTACTATTAATTCATGCAGTTGATTTCATTTCAGTGATTAATAAATAAAGAAAAAAGAAACAGTCCCTCACCTAGATAACCCGATTTAATAATACCTCCGTTCATTATATTATGGGGTTTCTGTTTGCCGTTCCTTTACGACGAAAAAACTTTGTATATGCCTCTAAACATATTTACGTATCAATATTCAATATTCCTACCGATGTACTTAGTTGAATTAGCAACTATATGAAAAATCTTAAGAGCTAGGGTTTTGGATATATTAGTTTAGTGCGTCAAGATAGACGCTAGATGACACAATATTTCTGCCTCTCCATTTTACCTGTGATCAGTTTTTCTCATTCCTGTAATCGGATTACTCGTAGTTTTTGGCATCTAAACGGGTACCCATCCATTTACATTGAGCAGCTAAATGAAGGATAATTTATTGTTGTTCACATTTCATATCAAAATATTAAACTTACTGCTTACTTCTCGATCGGTCCTGTTTGTGTTGCCCTCCTCCAGATAAAGAGGATTCAACCCCGACCTATGAGGGATGTACAGCCAGACGACATCAAATTGGGCCTTGGGGAACTGGGACGGATACTCGGATCTTACGGGATGAGATTGTTGCTTGACGACCACCTGGACCAACCCTTAGTGATGTCATTTGATGATTTTATTGTTTGAAAACATGATCTATCAGTACAAAAAAGTAGAAGATAAAAATATAGACGATTTTCTTCAATGAACACAAATTCATATGTATTCACGACAATGTATCAGTTTTTTTTAGACCATGAATAGTATTAAATTTGTTATAAAACAATTTTAGATTAAAATTAGTACAAGAATATTACTAAAGCACACGAATAGATACTTACTTCAAATGTCTATGAACATAGCTCCGATAAAAGTTTCCCATTAAATATTCTCCATTTTTGTACTTTTCTGCATCGCATGAACCACCAAGATGACAAAAGTGCATGATAAAATGTTTTATATAAAATTCACTCTCCATTGGTGTCTCTTTATCCTGCTCTCCAGAGAGTTTGGGCAGATTTGAATTCACGTGAATTCGTTTCCTTTTTTTTTTTTGAACATAGACAATATTGCATATTTCGGAATTCATGATGGCGATTTGGAGAAATATGTTCGATTTGCATGATTCAGCCTGTGTTCAAAGTTAAGTGTATATGTAGTTAAGCTTATCTCGAGAATACTGCAATTTCTGCATGCATAAGTGCAAACTACAAGGGGCACATTAAGTTTCTTCTCTAGCAGTTGTTTCTAGTTATTCTTTTCTCAGGATACTTATCACAGTTCCTGTATGCATAAAATGAATACAAAGTGTGATTTGCAGGATATACATACAATGTATATGTATATATTCTGTTCTCAGCTTTTTACGTACATATATACCTTTTCTTATCAATTTTGTACATCTGGAATTTTCATCATAGTCTGGTTTTCCGGAATAATTATTTAAATCAAGTCATTCTGCGGTGCACAGTTCACTCTATATAGCTATGTATGCATGTATATATTTTAAGGCTGAAAACGCGTGATTTTTTGCTTTAATTATGCACTTCACTTTATCTCCGAGAGTACGAAACTATTTTTTTTTTTTTATTCAAACTATGCCATCTTTTGGAGATAACGAATATTATTATCAATTGTTAATGAATGAATAAAACAAGCTTCCTTCGCCGGTATTCACTTATTTCTGGCAGAAATTAAGACGCAAAAGCCAAGCGCACGATGCAATGCTATGTGCATGAGCGCAAATTAACTGACAAGAGCACAGATGTCAGAAACAGCGAAAACAGAGACTGGCAGTGATGCCAAGTCTAAGGCTAAAGCACACCGGATAAAGCAAAAAGTGTTTTTTTTTTGTTTCGTGAAACAAGAGAACATTAGGTATTTTTTATTAATGAAGCATGATAGAGATGCCCAACTTTTACCTCCCCTGCCACTAAAAAATTTTCGACAACCATTATTTATATCGTTTTCTAAAGCCAAATTGACCAATCAATGAACGGCATTTACGTAATTTAGTGATAAACTGTCAAAGAAAAACGGCTCAGAAATTCATCGATGGACTAGTCGTCAATCAGCTGTGAAGTTGGGCATCTCTATACTACTTCATTTCTGATGCCCACGTTACCGGATCAGCTCACGGATAGCATGTATTACACCACCACCAGCATTTAAAAAGAGTGTGGCATCAAGCTCTCTTGTCGAAAATGCGGGCCTATGGTATCGATGAATCTCTTCTTCTATGGATTAGAAATTACCTTTCGAACCCTTCAATTTAAGTTATTTTGGAAGAGTTCAAGTCTGATATCCACCAAATAAATGCTGGTGTTCCCCAGGGCTCTGTTCTGTCCCTGACACTCTTTCTCATTTTTATAAATGATCTCTTGCCTGCTACTTCCAATCCAATCCATTCACTCGCTGATGACAGCACCCTCAGCTTTTCATTTTCGTTCCAAGACTCACGACCCGCAGAATTGGAACGGCAACGTATGTTAAGCACATTGAATTCCGATACTGACAGCGTAAATAACTGGGAAGAGAACAACCGAGTGTATGCTGTCACTCAAGCGAACCCTTGTTGGTCAGCCATTAGCCATGAATGGTACATGTGTCGATGAAACCGGAAGACCTTCCACCCTTGGTATGTGTATCAACACTACACTTAGTTGGAACGATCACATATTTGAGGTCGCCAGAAATGCTGCGAAATGTTATTACCTCACCCCCTCTTATTTGGCTTTAATTTATAGGGCGTATATCCACCCGTAGTTTGAGTACAACTCTGGTCTGGTCCCCCAAGACCACCCTGTACCTACTAAATATCCAAAAGCGAGCGATAAAACTTACAGGTGACAACGATATTGCAGAGTCTGTAGACTCGCTCGAACATCGACGTAACGTCTCTTCTTTGTCCGTATTTTATCGCTATTTTAACAAACAATACTCAAGTGAGCTGCATTCCTCCCCCCATGAATTCACCGGCAATACCCGTCTCGCCAGGAATGCTTATCCGTTTACACAGAAGCCTACTTTCGGACGCAGAGTTAAAATTTAGAGCCGCACCACACGAATATGGAATGCTCTTCCCAGCCTAATATTTCCCACACACTACAATCCGCAGATATTTAAGACCAATGTGCAAAGGTACCTCCTCTCCCTTTCTCACCCTATACTTTCGGCCGGTACTGTGTCTTGACCCCGGGTAAAAACAAGCCCTTGTGCGCGCGCAAGCTATAAAAAAAAACTCTCACTTATGGTCATGAAATAAGGATAATGACCGAAAGATAAGATCGGGAATACAAGCTGCTGAGATGAGATTTCTTCGTGCTGCTTTGAGAATTACTCGCCGGGAGAAACACGACAGTGCGCGAAGAATTCAACATTTAGCAGCTGATTCTTCGAACGGAAAGGGCTATGCTTCGGCGGTTTGGTCACGTGGCACGAATTTCCCCATCATCACGACTTTCGAGGGTGCTTTGAATACCATTCCATCAGCTAGGAGACCGCTTCGCAGACCCAGGGCGAGGTAGTTGGACCAAGTCCAAGAACTCACCTGGTTACGCTTGAGCCTAACTCCTCATGGGTTGGATTCGATGACGGAGGATCGAGTTGCCTGGAGTTGCCCCCTTAGTCGCGACCGACAAAATGCAGCGCAACCCAGAATGCTGCTTTGATATGCGTTCACGTTTGGCTGACATTCGTGACAAGCAAACCTCAAATCTGTCCGATACCCTCCGCAAAGAATTCATTGCGGTGGAGTATGCCTAGCGATTACCTCGCTAGGGTAGTCTATTTACTCTCAACTGTCAAGTTGAGTTCGCAGAACACAAGTAAGGCAAGCGCGATCCACAAATTCACGCTCAAAAAATTCGCAATGAACATGAAGTGTCGGTTTTCTAAAATTGTAACCATAACTCTCTACAAATGAGAAAACTCTGTATCAGAAATAAAGTGCTATAGAGATGGCCATCGTCGCAGCGGATTGTCAACTTGCCCATCGGGGAATTTGAGTGAATTTCTCACGCCCAAAAAATGAACTTGAAGTGCCGGTTTTCTCAAATTGTCCCCATAGCTCTCTACAAATGAGAAAACTCCACATCAGAAATAAAGTGCTATAGAGGTGGCCATCGTCGCAGCGGATTGTCAACTTGCCCATCGGAGAATTTGAGTGAATTTCTCACAGTTATTCATGAACTTTTGACGTTTATTCACGAAGTAATGTAAATGCCGTTCTCTGATTGGTCAATTTGGTTTGAGAAAAAGATATGAAAAAACAACAGTTGTTTTAGGCGGCAAAAGACTAGAAGCTGGACATCTCTATAATACTTCATTTCTGTTCCATGCGGATGACCTGTCAGGGTATGCGAAGTTCACGCTTCGCAGTAAGCTCATATGAACGGCACTAAATGAAGGAAGTGAACTAATGGAAATAATGAAGGCGTGGCCTGTTTCAAAAATTTGAAAGTTGTATTCAAAAAGATTTCGCAATACCTCTACGATGTAATGTATAAATTAAACATTTTTTATGTACGAGTTAAGTTTTAAATATAATTGGCAACAGCTTTATCCCGCGTATTTTGCAGTTGAGTCATTTCGTTCGTTATGTCGTTATGCCCACTGTACGTTTTGTACAGTCGACACTCGAAAAAGTTAACTTATTGGCAAGAGAAAATGTGGTTTATGGTAAGCGGCTGGTTGGTGTTGCAAAGATGGCAGATTGGCTGGGGTTCTGTTACCGTTGAGTGCAACAACCTCGCTTATTACAACTGCCGTAAGTTCTATTAGTTGTGTAAATCGAGTTTGGGCCGAACATTTGTAAAATATAAAATACCCATTAGCTTTTTTTAAAATATCGCATTTTTCGGCGATTCATATCCTTTTTTTGCTGATATCTTCCTGAAATTAGATGTTTTTCTTTCAATTATGCTCTCAATTCCGGATTAGCTCATAACACTGTAGAGATGTATACTAAAGAGCGAAAATGGAAAAAAAGCTAAAAAACAAAAATGACTTGAAAAAGTTAAGACAAAACTTTTTAGAGATACCCATGGTGACAGAAACCTACTTCACTTTTGTGCGTCTTAACTTTTTCGAGGCTTTACTGTATTTCCAATCCAAGAACTTTGTCTTTCCGATTTCGGACATACTAATCTTGATGTCAACCCAATCAATGCGACTAGATCTGTTAAATATCTTGGGTTTCATATTCAGCCATATCACACCCTGACGAGACGCCAATAGTTTCGTTATGCGTGAGTTAGAATGGGTGGATACGAACTCAAAACTCAGTCCATGCGGGTCAGAAGATGATGATGAGGATGTTTTTGACGTGCTTGTTTATCAATTGTGGTTTTGTTTTATTTTATTTTCAGAATTGATTTGCATGTATTCAACAAGCTTAATTCTTTTCTGAATATTCTGTATCTTTTCTGTAATTGCCAATACTTTTGTATGGAGTAGGTAAATAAGGTGTACAATTTCTGTTGACTCCCAACTGCGCACATTATTAGAACGTCACAGCTGTGCGTTTCGTATTTGTATCTCGTATCAGTTATTTCAAGTGCTACGTCACTCCCGAAATAATGTTTGTTATGCCAATGAAAGTACATACCCATTCCAATCTCCCCTGTACAACGTATATACATTCAAATAACTTATTAAGCATCAAGCCCTCGAGGCGATCAAATTATTTGATTACACAAGTGATTTGAATGACAGGAAAATACGTATAGTAAGGAAATAATCAAACGCAGCTAGTTAGGTAAACAAAACTTATTTTTATACTTTATTCAAAAAATTTCAAAGCAGAATGGTCTTTTTGTCTTAATATGCACTACACGTTCATTAAAATTATGGAATATCATTTCGGTTATAGAACATATACCTACTATTAAACATAATTTAATATGAATAAACAACACGTTCCCTGGTCAGCGAATTGCAATAAATCGGATTTTCTCGCTTCGGTTTTCTCTCCTCCCCGTTTGGACTGTTTATTTTTCCTTAACTAATCCAATTTCACTTTAATGCAATAACACATCGATGTTTCAAGCTCAAGTTTAGACTTTTCCCAGAAAATCGTGGACATAGGGCTTTTTTCGATAGCCTTTGAAGGCAAATAGTTTAAATGCAAGGATCATCATGACAATGCAAAACCCGTAGAGTAGCATTCCCATTCGCATGTCCATGTCGGAGAACACATTGCCGATCATTCGTTTCTGACGGAGTTTCTCAATGCTGGGCTGAAGGATGTCGGGGTCGTCCAAGCCATAACGACTGATGTAGCTGGGGTTGTTGATGTTTGTGAGGAAGCCCAAGACCGCATCACGATCCCATACAATTGGCTCTTGAGGATTAGTTGTGTTCTTCTGGCACTGTTGGCAACTGCTTTTCGTTGGGAACTGAAGCTTGGGAAACTCTGGATCCTCTGTGTCATCGCCTGCTAAGCGATTGTTGACTTCGTTGTGTGCTTCCCATAGCCAAAGCACGGCTTCATCTTTCGAGGGAGTGCTCCAAATTTTTCGTCGTTGTGACATTTCCTAAAAAAAATACAATGAATATTTTTTGAAAACCTTTGAAAATAAAAGATAAACTAATTATGTCTAATGTTACTAAAAAAATGTGGGAGAAAAGGTACCCCTTGCCCCAACCATCGAGGGATAGGGCTTTTTAACATCACGTTTGATCGCTTGAAACAGTTTATGAGCACAGGTCTTTATCAGTGTGGTTTCAATTGTGAAAAAGGGAAAGAAATATTTAATTTAATTTTTTAGTAAAACGATGAAGGAGTATTTCAAATAAAGGGTGATTTTCTAAAAGCTATAAGAAAGTTTTTCAAAAAAAAAAAAAAACATAAAATAAAATTATAAAATTCAGAAAAATGCATGAAATCTTTATTTGAATCGATAGTACGTTCCATATAATTTAATGTTTGAAGATTATTTCATGCAAATGTTGACCTTGACTGCGCCTCAAATGGTCCATCCGCTTAGTCCAATTTTGGCATACTCTTTCCAACATTTCGGCCGGTATCTCACGAATAAATGCTTCAATGTTGTCTTCCAATGCGTCAATAGAAGCCAATGCGTGAATTGTCTGTATAGACATGAGCTTTAACATAGCCCCACAATCATAGTCTAAAGGCGTTAAATCGCACGATCTAGGCGGCCAATTGCCAGGTCCCGAACGTGAAATAAATTGTTCACGGAACTCGCCCCTCAATAAGTCCCTTGTTGCGCATGTGGCATGTGGCACCGTCTTGTTGAAACCACATGTCATGCAAGTCAAGCTCTTGCATTTTGGGCAAAAAAAAGTTGGATGTAATCTCACGGTAGCGCTCACCATTCACAGTTACGTTACGATTCGCATCATCTTTGAAGAAGTACAATCCAATGATGCCACCAGCCCATAAACCGCACCAAACTGTGACTTTTTCTGGATGCATTGGTAGCTCTTGCAATGCTTCTGGCTGATATTCAATCCAAAATCGACAATTCTGCTTATTTACGTACCCATTGAGCCAAAAATTAGCTTCGTCTAAACTGACCATAAAGTGAACGAAGCGCGCGATGAACTTTCTTAACGAAGCACGCATTTTGATAATAAAATTCAATAATTTGCAAGCGTTGTTCGTTTGTAAGACGATTCATGGTTAAATTATAGACCAAACTGAAGATGTTTGACAGTGAAACAAAACACGAAACGTGCGTCAGCTGTTTTAACCAGTGTTGCCAAAAAGATAATAGCTAAAAAATCACCCTTTAGAAACGATAGCAGTATTGTAGCGTTTACTCATATTCCGATTACTGTTAATTAGGGTTACTTCTGTCTTTATTCCCCTTTAAAAAATATGCATTCCCATTTTGCCAGTTTGTGTGGTTTGCAACATATACAATAACAGTACAATAACAGTCATATTTTAGTTGACCAATTGGAGTTCTTGAGTTGACAGCTATTTAGAAACGAGTTTTTGTTACCTAAAATACATCAATATTTAAAAGTTTTACTCACAGTAGAAAAATAAAGAAAACTAATGTACGAGTATACAAATTAAAAAAAAAAGAAAGAAATGTGCAAAGGCAAGAGCTGTACACTTGACACACGGACGGCTATTGTTGAGTTAAACAAAGCGGGTCAATCATATGAACGCATTGCAACACAGTTAAACAGTTCCAAAAATATGGTATTTTGTGCAATTTTCCATTTTCGTAAATATGGCACCACGGAAAATGTTCCTCGCGAAAATTACCCCGCAAAACTACACAGCACATTGATAGAAAAATTGACCGGCTCTCAAAAGCGGATCCCAAAAAAAGTGCCAAAGTAATCCAGCGTGAAATAATGGATGAAACGGGCATTAATGTGTCTTAGAGGACTGTTGCTCGTCGTTTGCGCGAATGAAACCGATGGTGAAATTGGCACAAAGAAAACGTCGTATCGACTTTGCCAAAACCCATGCTGCTTGGACGGCAAATGATTGGAAATTTGTACTATGGAGCGATGAAACAAAGATAAGTAGGATTGGACCGGATGGTAGAAGGTACGTCCGAGGACCAAGAGGCAAAGAACTCGATCCCAGGTACACCTCTCCAGAAGTTAAGCATGGCGGCGGTTCAATTTTTATTTGGGGATTTTTTTCGTGGAACGGCGTTGGACCAATTCATCATATTGTTGGAACTATGAATAAGGAGCAGTACGTTGACATATTGAAAAATTTAATGCTACCATGGGCGGAGGAAAATATGCCGGTTATTTGGTCATTCTAGCAAGACATTGACCCTAATCACACCGCATAGCTCACAAAAGCACAGCTCACTAAAATCTGCAGTCAGATACTGTAGCCGACCTTAATCAAACAACCGCCGAAGGTGTTGAAATAGTCTTCAACTATGAACCTGAAGAACAGCGAGACAGAAGCGAGATAAGACAGTGTCTTATCTCAGCTCCCACGTCAAGAAGAACGTAACCAAATTGCAGGAGGCAACTGGAGGCAGCTAGCTATATGGAGAGGCTTGTTGACTAACGCCCAGGTCCACTATGGACTGTACAAGGAACTCTTATGATTGAGACTGTAAACAAAATTAGACGAGACTGATTGCTATGGCTGCCGTTAATGAGCGTGTTAAAGAAGAATTGATTTCACGGTGAGCACAGCATCGGGACTGCCCTAACCCACATTGAACCTCTATAAAGTTCACTGCGCCGCCTGTGCATGACCAATTGTCACGGAACATTTACTTCACGGCGACGCTCATTTTCACTCAGTGCATTCGTTAGCAAATGAAAGTGAAAAACCACATGTAACAATTGCAATTTGGCCGGGTGGTCCATACTTCGAAAATCAATTCTCATCGTTATAAATTTGCCTTAAATCGAAGATTTCAATGTGGACATGTGGTTTCAACAAGACAATGCAATTCACTCAACAAGACGCGTTTTGGTTCTATTGCTTGTGACTTGTCGCCGTTGGATTTATTTTTCTGTTGTTAAGCAAGAGATCGTTCTTGTAGACAATGTGCACAATTTTGTACGATTTCTAAAATAAATCAATGAAAATTTGATTCAAAAATATAATTTTCTGCAAATAATAACAAGTCATACAGTTAGTTTCACGTTTTTCGACACTGTTTACTTTCCCAGCAAATAATTATTTTTCTCAAGGCCTTCGAAAACGGGTTGTTTTACATGACCTCTTCACACGGTCCAAATCTCAATTTCTTCAGGTTTGGGAGCGTGGAATAACAGTCGTGGGAAATTAATTCTCGAAAATGCGCAGAACGGGTGCAATTCGTAGTTCATTTTTATGGATTTCTCTTCGCTTATGGGCTAGTGTGAGCAATTGCGACACTCGCGGATGGCTTCAAGGCAAAATATCATGTTAAATGTGATGTACGCGCTTAGTTGTGATTCCTACAGCCTCGGCCACCTCACGTATCGACGATTTCAGAGATGACCGCGTCTTTTGGGCGATCTGAATGCGATCACCACGGAACCCAGTAAACCACATCCTTAACATTGAAACTGATTGTGCTGGAGTCCCCATATTATTTATTTAGCAAGCCTATTCTTGGTTTCTTCAGCAGCACAAGGAAACTCACACTCTTTCCATTTTCGTTACATTTTACGAGGCCGTCTGCTTTTAATGTCTGTCGAACTAAATAACGCAACTCCATCTGAAATTAACGGTAGGATGTCTGTTGACTGGAACAGTGTTGCATATAAAGTAGCTGCCTTTGAAACTCAAGAAGTCACTGACTTATCAAACGAGTGTCCCTATTTGTCAGAGTGAGACAGGGAGAGAGAGAAACAATTACAGTTTTGGTCTACAAGAACATATGCTAACCCGACGAAAGACCTCTGGACAGAGGCACGCTGCTGACCTTCATAGTGATTCTGAATCATACTGACCAAACTAGGAAAATGACAATAAAACGACTTGATTCCAGTTCACATTTAAGCGACAAGTCATGTTAAAGTAGAATAGGGTTGCCATGGCTGTTCATGCTAGCCTAGGGCAGCAAGTCAACAGAGCCGAGCACCAAGGCGGGAGTTGCACAAGGATCAAAGCTGGGACCGTGGCTTTTCAACATCTACACGGCAGATCAACCACATCCAACCGCTGTCTATTTGCAGATGACTCGCTGACTTATGCCAGCTAGACGTCACTACAGAGTCGAAATCCAAACAGCGAACAAATTTGACTACTATACCAAATGGGGTATTCGTATCAATGCTGGGAAATCGGTCCGTATGTGCTTAAGGAGACCATCCAGAGATGGATGCAGATCAGTAGCCAAATGTCGAAACATAAAGGTAGTGCTACCTAACGGTACAGAAATACCAACAAACGAGAAGGTCGAGTAACTTGGCATTAACTTCACGGAAAGTTTGAAGTTCAACAGTCATTCGAATCTGACCCTTAAGAAGGCCAACCATCGCATCTATCCCTTGATGCGCAAGCAAAATAGATTAAGCCAGAGGACAAAACTGCTGCTACACAAGCAGCTTATACGGCCGATCTTAACGTAAGCCAATATGGTACACCATCTCTAAGACCAGCGTGACGAAGCTCGCTATTTTCGAAAGAAAATCACTGCGAATATGTACCGGACTCAGCTTCGACACCACAGCAACAATATGCTTTACGACCAAGCACGCATCATCCCCCTGCAACAGTACATGGTGACACTGTTCAGAAAGCAGCTACTAAACATCAACAACCATCCTAACGAGGAAATCAGGAACTTCAGAACACAATCCCCGGACAACAACAACCTCAACGCGTTAAATCTGCTAAACGAGCAGAACTTTCCAACGACGTCGAACAACGAGCTGCATGGATTCTACCATAGCAGTGATAGCAATCACCATCGAGGCTAAGTCGGCTAACACATCATCCCAAAAGGACCACCATGGACACACGGACTTGAACAACCCGATGCAAGCACCAGCCATTGTAGGACATGAAAAAAAAACAAACAATAAACCGATAATAATAATAAATACTAAATTAAAAAATGTACTTCAGTCGGGCCCCTATTGTTGAGCCAACACCCTAGCCCAGGATACACATTTTTCAGATCCCGGACTTTGGAGGACATCATCTGCCTTAATAAATGAGGACGATATGAAAACAAAAACTAGGTGCAAGAACTCAAACCAAGAAGCAGTTTGACATTTAGATTTTTGACACAAGAAATGAAGTACTATAGAGATAGCCAACTTCTACCTCTCTTGACACTTGACATTTTTGACAACCGTTTTTATATCGTTTTCTAAAGCCAAATCGACCAATCAGAGAACGGCATTCACATTATTTCATGGTTAACCGTCAAAAATTTATGAATAAAGCTGTGAAGTTGGCCACAACATTTCTGGTTAACACATTGGCGTCAAAATAAGATCTGTTTCATTTTATGTTTTTGATCAGTTTTGTATTGGGTCTGCTTTTCTTTTAATTTGAACAGAATTTGATAATTTTAAAAACTTCAAAATTACCATTACTTGTTTTGGAAAAAGGATGGAATTCTTCGAAGAACACTCCGCGACTGTTTTAAAAAGTGGACACGTCATCCGAAAAGAGGACGTATGGCAACTCTAAAGTAGAACAACCTCAAAACGTTATTGAAAATCGAATGTATCACATAACGACACAGACAAGCTGTTCATACAATAATTGCAGTCAATGTCAAAAGTAAGTAAACAGCAGAAAGTTGTCTGTGTACTCAACAAAAATTTAATTTAAGTGGGGCTCCAAGAAAAAGAAACCTGAATGTACTCGTAGTTTTCTATACTAATAAGTACTGAAGTTAAAACAAACAAAATATGAGGATATCCCAAAAACGTGGAGACGTTTGCCAGCAAAGCTTAGGACATGAGTGGCTGACTGCAGAAAGCAATCAAACTAAGGCCAATGGCTTTCTATGTTTGGTGGCTACTCCTAACCTTGGAACCAGTTGGTGGTTATGACAAAGGGGTTTAACTGGCTTATAAGACCGCCATTCAGTTCGGTGAGGTTGTTGAATTGGTATGTCCCTAGCTGAGAGTACCTACGGCTGATTTGTGGTTTCTGCGTCCTCTGCATCCATGCAGCTTCATTCTCTGCGAGCCACAATCTGCGGGCATGAGTTCCAATTGCGCAGTGTCCGGTTATGACGCCGATGAACGTTCTGAGTATAGGTCTCAAGATCTCTTGTCTTAAGACTTCTGTGGCTTTTCAGCTTTCTGTGATTAGTTGTTTTAATTGTGTGTATCTTAAGAAGTTGGTTGGTTGTAGCGATCGCCGTAGAAGGTGGGTCTCCTACTGCTGCGAAAGAAGGGGTTGTAGCCAGTTCATCGGCTTTTCACTTGCTCGGTGTGTCACAGTGTGCTGGCACCTGCATGTCTGTAGGCTCCAATTTAGAAATGATTTTGACTTGAACATGATGACTGGACGGCGCAGTCAATTAAGTGCTTGCCCTTGGTGAGTGGGGTCCCCGGTTCGAATCAAACGCCTTTATCTGGTTTTCAAATCTGGTCCAGTCACCAATTGCCGTTGGGAGCAAATTGACGGCCTGTCACTGGGGTTGTCGATCGCTAGCAGTAGTCTGACTGTGGGTATCACCGTGGTCTAAGTGTGCTGGTGAATTCACTAGCAGCCCCTTTCCCTACCCTTGGGTTGAACTCCCAGTTAAGTTAATTGTGGCCTGACTGTTCGATCAGATGATGTGCTTCTTTTATCGCAATGGTTTCTGCCTGGCAAAGACTACAGTGGTCAGGGAGCTTCAAGGAAGGGTCTTTGAAATAGACACCTACACCCACCCTTCGTCCGTCTGCATAGGGCAGGGAATCGGGCAGAGAGAATTTCTCCTCGAAGACGGCAATAGTAGGCGATCGGTGTTGTTGCGACGGTGAGAGTGTTTTGAGTGGATGAGTATGCACTGTGCATCTGACGCGGTGCTTCTCAACGCTCTACTGACTTAAATGCATACTGGTCTTTGTAAAGTGCTAAGTGCCTTACAGTTGACAGGGTTTGCTTAATGTTGTCCTTCAAACTGGGACTCCGTACATTTGTGTCGGTCTGACGATGCGTGCCTGTAGTCCCCATTTGCATAAAATCATTTTACAGCTGTATGGGGCAGAAGAGGCCTTCCTACCCCTTTCTCGGGTATTGAGTTTCCAAGTTAGGTTATTGTTGATGGTGCGATCCAGAAATTTTATACATGTGGTGGGTTGCAGCGTAGTGCCGCACAGTAAAGGGGGTGAGGTAAGTTAAAGTGGGGAATTATCTGTCCTCTGGTGAAGAAACAAATCAGACCTAACAGAGGTGGCCCGCTGTGCCCACAGTTTTTGGGATACCACAATTTTTTTTTGCTTTAAGCGCATTTATTATTTCTATATAAAACCACATTTATGGTGTCTTTTTTTCCCTTAGAGCCACGTTTGATTTGAATTTTGCTTGAGAACATAGCCAATTTTATGCTGTTTAGTTACTTGTGTAATTGACTGTGTTTGAGTCTCCAGCAGAGACAATCCATGGAATCTAGCTGGTTGAACAATAGAAAGCACTTTCTCAGACGTAAACTCTGCTCGGGTGTCTATTTTTCGCCACACACAAGCACAGTTCAAAGCTAATTCGATTAAATAACATGTTTGTACTTATGCAAGTACAAGCATCGTTCTCTTGAAGTGAAATATCACGCACACACGACATGCAGCCAAGAAGGAAAAATAATCCACTTTGGGGCCAGTTAAGCCGTATGTCTGTGCACCATTAGGTGGCGGCAAACGATTGAATGCTTAAAAACAAGTTCAATTGTGAACGCTTTGGAGACTTTTTGCGTATAACTTGATTCGCTGAAACCGAGTAAACCAGAGATCACGGAGAAATGATTAGAGTGTTGCTAACACATTTTATATAAATAAACGTCTAACTTGATGGAGAACAAATTTGTTCATAAATTAATCTAATCGATTGTTTTCGTTTGGCGGCGGTGAGTCAGGGCATAGCACGACGCGGCTGGCTGCCACTTTTGAATTTGATTGAAGCGTATGGTTTTGCACACAAACTTGGCTGCTTCAAATGATTTAATTATGACAACAGTCGGACAGATGGGCATGTCACGTAACTTCACCTTGTTTGCATTGTTTCATATGCAGGTGGGTTTTTCATCTTTTTTTTTCTCTTTTTTATAAGGCAATACATTTGCCTGAGTTCAATCCAATTCACATGCAGCACATTAGAAAGCAGTTAATAAGGTTGGTGCGACCGAGACCGAGACCGAGACTCATGACTGGTTTTAAAGCGTTGCTGCGGCGGTCTATATAGACAAGAGTATACACTTAGCGTCTGTCCGTGAAATCTAGCAATCGACCGCCGACCGCGGGGGAACCGGTAGGAAGTCATTGGCTGCTGCAAACGAAATCTGGTTTATTGTTCACAACGGAGAAGGTGATTGTCCAAAGCTCTAGTACCTGCTATGCAGTCCTTGACGTATTCGGACCTTGGGAAGGGAATAGGGTCAACGGCGGTGCTTGGTGACTTCGGGAGGTTGTACGCATCCATACTCCAAAGTTTAAAGAACAAAGATTGTTCTCCACTCTCTCACCTCGAAAAAGATCACCAGTTATGCGACAACTTATTGTCTTGCATACGAAATAAGAGCAACAGATTTCGGACCATGGCTGATAAATGAGTCATCGAGAAACCTAGCTTGCGCGCAGTTCGTCTGAATTTGAATACAAGACCGACTGCTTAAAACAAATAATGGCGTGTGTTCAGCTAGAATGCTAATTGACAAATAGCAATTATTGAATTAGCACTTCAACATTCTTCTTCATTTTCAACCGGAAGCGACCGGGTGCGCAAATAATTACTCGTCATCCGAGAAATGCAATCTGAAGGGACGGTGAAAGTCGTCGCAGGAGGATTACAATGTATTTACGAATGCGATCGATAGTGGGAGCAACGACTGGGGGAAGAACAGCGAAGAAAGAAATGAATGGTGATTGCCCATCAATGTATAGTCACCCACCTTCGAGTTCCATATGATATGAGATTAAAAAGAAGCTGGTAAAGTGCGAGTTCTAATCCAAAGGTTCCGCACCGCAGACAGAAGGAAAGCGATGATGAAAGAAGAAGAGATATTTTATATTTAACTGACGTGTACAGACTGCCTTTAGCAACGACTGCAAAATATTTCAGTTCAATTTACTAAGTCTACTACTATGTACAGTGTTGGCGAAAAGTAAAGCAACGCAGGCTTCCTCAACATCTTTGTTGGTAACCGCCTAAGAGAAGTGAAGCGAGTATGTCTAGTGGCAAAGCCTGCTAGTCAAAATTAGTACGATATTCGTGCAAAATAAGCTGTGATAGTTGCAGAAATTTACTACATGCAGTGCTACCTTAGAAGTGATTGACGTCCAGTTCCTTCAAAAAAAAAAATAAAAAAGTTTGGTATTGTTCAGAATGTGTGCATAAACCTTGAAAAGATCCGAGCAGAAGTTGAAAGTGAGTCAAATATTACTCTTAAAGCAGTGCATGGTGAATTAAAGCTTCATCAACTCGGAGCACACGCAAACCAATGAGCGATCGGCTCCAAAAATTAGAGCGATCTATGCTCTAATTGTGAAATTGGTTCGAAGAAGCACATTTGATTTCCTCTTGTAGATATATTGTATCGAAGGGTTGGAGTTAAACCAAAAGACAAACTTCTTCCCTCATGAATGAAGTCTTTTGTAGTGGAATCCTTCAACTCCCCTTAAGTGAGTATCTCCCTATTGAAGATACGTTTCCTTAATCAGAATACTGCCCTCACACAAAATGTGCTCGGAAGTCTCGTCCTCTTCTAGGCAAGACCGACAAACCGTGTCTTGACACAGATTTAGTTTGTTGAGTTGATATTTCAGGCCGCAGTGGCCGGTTTGAAAGCTCGTAAGCAACCTTAAGCTATCTTTGTCAAGATGGAGTATTTCCTTCTTTTGGATTGCCTAAGACCATAACCATATGTCCGCTGGTCTCGGCGAAGTTTGTTTTCCCATTCGTTAATCAAAGTTCTAGCTGCTGTCGAATTGACGTTGCAGGTTCTGGACCGATGAACGCAGATCCCTAGCCAGTTTTCGCGAGCTCATCTGCGGATTCGTTGCCTGCAATCTGGTTCCCGAGACCCAGCCAAGCTACACTTTGTTGTGTAGGGCAAGTGATTGCAAAGCGTCATAGCAGCACTTGGCTGTTTTGCAGTCCGTTAGATTGAACGTAAGTGCCTTGAGTGCTGACTGTCTGAGAATATCTGAATAATTGTGGGCTTGATACATTTGTGGAGGGAACACTGAAGGCTGCCTGCCAAAACAATGTAGGCTGACCATGATATACGGCATTGTACAAAACATGTCTCTATTAGGGATTGATACTAAGGTGACCAGTTAGGTTACCTGGTTTGTAATTGTACTCTAGCTGGAGTACTGACGCTTCCTGACGAAGATCGGTAGAGGAGTTAGCCCGACTACAGCTTCCAGAGCTGTTGTGAGGCAGGTGCGCATGGCACCTGTTATTCCAAGACAAGCGATTCGGTGCACCTTCTGCAGCCGGTTCGCCGTTTACTGTTAGAGTGTTTTTGGCCCCCAGACGATGGCCGCGTATGTGATACTGGGTCTTGCCAACATTGTGTACAAACAATGTATAGTTTTGCGAGAAGAACTCCAAGTCCTGCCATAAAGACGTCTACTGGCCCACAGTGCTCTAGTAGCACGTGCTACGACGGACTTGATGTGTGAATTGCAGTTGGGTCGTTTGTCCAGGATTACCCCAAGACAATTGACTTCACCGGAATAGACTGGAGAGGTGTTATTAATTATTATGGGTTCAAGGTTGATATGTAGCCCCCTCGAAGAAGCATACAAGAGAAAGTCATGGCTCTAGCGAGAATCAAACTAGAGGTCTAGAGGAAAGTCCAGTTCTCTAGAGGAATTTAATGAAATATTTATTGGTAATTGTATGTGCCTCTCTTGATCTCTTGAATATTCATTAAAACGTGAGAGGCTTGAGGAAAAACTTTGGTACAGTCTGTTATTATTTCACAGAAATCTGGGGTTTCTCTCATGAATTGTTTTCTAGGTAAGATTTGTACTAATTCATTGGTTGGCCAAAACTAAAGCAATTTACTCTACCCCGAGGTGGAAGACCAACAGTAACAACCCACCGAAATGGCAAATTGCTTAAAAGGGCTAGCAAAGTTAGTCCGTTGTGACATCCAGGGATTTAAAGAGCGAATTAAGTTCAGAAGCGAGAGCTAGGACAATTTGCCGAAGAGCTGTTGACTATTGGCTGCCATCTCTCAGAGTTGCAAAGAAGCCACTTATTTCAACAAGAAATATGAGGAGGAAATGTCATGGTTTGGGGAAGTTTCACAGAATTTGCAGTTAGAGGGAATTCTGAATCGGTTTGCGTACAAAGACATCAAAACGTTAGGCTCAGCCCTACCTAAATCTTACAGACCCATTAGCTTTACATCATTTCTGCTGAAAATGATGGACAAAGTTGTGGACAACTACATAAGAGTGGACCTGGCAGATCTACAGAGACTGCGCTCTACCAACTGAAAGAAACTACCGAAAGCGCAATTGAAATGAAAGGTGTAGTTATATGTGCATTCTTGGATATTGAAGGAGATTTGACAACACATCGCATGATGCGATTATTAAAGCTCTGGACAAGAAGAAAGTAAATGGAGCAGTATCGAAACGGAGGTATGAACATCTGAGCACATCAGAAGGTATAATAAAGGTCAACACAACAAAAGGATGTACTCAAGGAGGAGTTTTATCTCCCTTAATGTGGATTCTAGTTTCAGACGAACTTCTGGAGGTACTAACAAATCACGGCAAAAGAGTCAGGCATATGCTGATGACATAACCATTATAGCCAGAGGCAGGATGGAGGGGACTGTGTGCGACATCATCCGAATGGTGGTTGCAGAATGTGCAAACAAAACAATTATGAGAGTTGTAAAAGAAGGCATAGGAAAAGACAGGTGCATTACATGGAGACAATTCGATGCACTAGTCGAAAAGCTACCCCTCGGCCATTCCAAAGGATGGCGTGATTAGAAAATTAAATTTCCAAAAGAAGTTCACCATCAAGCTCAACACTAAAAAGGACTGAATCCACAGCACAGACTGAGCAGTAACACGACCAAATGGTACACAGATGGATCAAGAACTGATGGGGTCACAGGGGCAGGAGTATTTGGACCAAGGAAAAAATACTTCGAAACCACGGGCAAACGCACCAGCACCTTCCGGGCGGAAATCTATGCCATAGACAGATGCGGAGAAACTACACCGACTGCGACCTACTCGTAGCAATTATGTCGGACAGTCGTGCTGCCATCTTGGCACTAGATTCATACACCACCAAATCCAAGCTTGTGTGGAAATGCATACAGACGCTCAAGGAATTGAGCAGGAGAGGTAGAGTAAAACTCTGCTGGATACCTGGTCATGCAGGGATAGAGGCAATGAAATGGCCGACTCCCTAGGCAGGAAGGGAGCATCGTAGTAGGAGACCACCACGAGCTCAGAGAAGAATTCAGAGAACTAGAAAAGGGCCAAAAAACGTGTGTGTCAATACAACCGGAAGTTTGAGACAAATGAGTAAAAATAACCTCAGGACATTGCAGACTTAGAGAGCACCTAAGGAAACGAGAGATATCAGAGGTCTGAGGTCTCTGCAGATGCTGTGGAAAATCTAATGAAATTCGAGAAAATGTACTGAGTTTCTGTGTGGCATTGGCACACAAAAGAAGAGATAAGAGACAAGCACCCAATATCAGAGGAAGAGATGATATCAATAACCAACTCTAAACTCTGAAATGAGCCGGCAACCAAACGGCAAACCAATTCTAAACTCTGAAATGAGCCGGCAAGGACTGTATAATCATATTGAAGGTCAACGTTGAGAATGCGTTGAAGATTGCTATAAAATTATACGCACAGTGCCTGACGAAATTATTCGTACACAACGAATGCCCCTAATTTTTGGGAGGATTAACAGAAGAAGAGCATAAACCTATTTGATGGTTAACCCAATGTAATGGTATTCCTCCATAACTTCTGAACTGCTTATGTTACTTATGTTATGTTCCCACTACACGCAAAATTGCACAATGTCGGCATCGCAATTTCGAAATTGCCCACACTACGATTGAAACAATTTATTTTGACAGCGAAATGCCAAAAGTAACCTAGCTATAATTATTTATTTATTTTTTTCAAACAAAACAAAGAATAATAACTCAACCTATCAGAAATCTGCAAGCTAACTGGCACAATGGTGAGAAATCTGCTAGTTAACTGGCATAATGGTTTAGAAATCTGCTAGTTTTGTTGACAAGACTACACGGAAACTGTCATAATCAGTTATAACACAATTTTTTCCCCAAAATCTCAGTAATTGAGATAATTTTGAAATTGGTTCATTGTATGGGAAATTTGGCAATTTCGAGGAAAATGGGAGAAATTAATCGATTTCCCCCAAAATATACTAGCGAAATTTAATTGGGTCAAAAAATTTCAAAACGCACATTCTCTATACATAAGTGATGATAAACCTCTTATCGCCACTGTACATATGCAATTCTATTCAGGGTTGCCGCTATCCGACTTTAGCAATTTTACTCTTTTTAGACGCCGCGGAAAGCCGAGAAACCACGAAAAGACTTCGGCGACAATTTTACATGAAACATAGCTTTTTCACGAAACACGTCGATAAGTTTTTGATAAGCAATAAATTCAACACTAATAAAGGGTAATTTTTTAGCTATTACCTTTTTGGCACCACTGTTTTAAACAGCTGACGCACGTTTCGTGTTTTGTTTCACTGTCAAACATCTTCAGTTTGGTCTATAATTTAACCATGAATCGTCTTACAAACAAACAACGCTTGCAAATTATTGAATTTTATTATCAAAATGCATGCTCTGTTAAGAAAGTTCATCGCGCGCTCCTTCCATTTTATGGTCAGTTTAATCGACCGGCTCATTTTTGGCTCAATGGGTACGTAAATAAGCAGAATTGTCGATTTTGGATTGAATATCAGCCAGAAGCATTGCAAGAGCTACCAATGTGTACAGTTTGGTGCGGTTTATGGGCTGGTGGCATCATTGGACCGTACTTCTTCAAAGATGATGCGAATCGTAATGTAACTGTGAATGGTGAGCGCTACCGTGAGATGATATCCAACTTTTTTTTTTGCCCAAAATGCAAGAGCTTGACTTGCATGACATGTGGTTTCAACAAGACGGTGTCACATGCCACACAGCACGCGCAACAATGGACTTATTGAGAGGCGAGTTCGGTGAACATTTTATTTCACGTTCGGGACCGATAAATTGGCCGCCTGGATCGTGCGATTTAACGGCTTTTGTGCGGCTATGTTAATACAGACAAGCCCGCTTCAATTGAAGCATTTGAAGACAACATTGAAGCATTTATTCGTGAGATACCGGCCGAAATGTTGGAAAAAGTGTGCCAAAATTGGACTAAGTGGATGGACCATTTGAGGCGCAGTCAAGGTCAACATTTGCATGAAATAATCTTCAAACATTAAATTATATGGACCGCACTATCGATTCAAATAAAGATTTCATGAATTTTTTTCGAATTTTATGTGTTTTTTTTTGAAAAGCTTTCCTATAGCTTTTAAAACATCACCCTTTATAAGAAAATACAATTAAAAGACTGCTGATGATAAAAGCTTGAAGCGATTTCGTACCATTGTGACTTTCTCAAATTTTTCAGCGGCAACACTAAGTCTAAGTCTTTATGACAACAATTTCCTTATCACCAAAAAAGACTTCGCCGCTTGCCTGTCTTGCCCATGTCTACTTGCTTTGTCTGAAATATATCTGTGAACTCAAAACTATAAATAATTAAACACACACATGCATAGTTGAAGTAAAGCAACCTTATCATTGGGAGAACTGGTTTATCGACCTTGAATACAAATGCGGAAAGCAGCTCCTTAGCGTCGAATCAATGAGATTGTAAAATTGACTTTTTCGTGCATTTATCGAGATATTTCTTTTTGTTTACGCCACTCAGTCTTTATGCAAAACGGGTTAGATAATTTGAATGAAAGTGAACAACAATTTCGGAGAATGATTTGGGAATACAGGAAAAAACAGACTTACAGGATCATTGCATTGCATCAGTTCCACTTTAAAAATACATTCGGAGAACAGTTTCTTGCTTATGTAGGTATACGATTCAGCAGCGGGGTTAACGTTTCTTAACGCGAATGAGATTTGTATGAATCAGACGTCGAATTGGATGATGTGGATGCGTGTGCCGGTGAAGGTGATACTCATAGCTGAAGGGAGACGGAAGATAAATTTACCGACCGTTAAAGGCGAATGGAGTGAAGTAAAATCTTCAAATCTCTAGATCTCATGGTGGAAAACTTAAAGGTTGATTTTTAGAGGCGGAGGACAACAAATTGTCTATCTATGGATTTAGCTGATAGATAGTTTTATGGCGGTAAAGTCTGAATATGATCCAGCAGGTAACCACACGACAAGGCGTAACCTGAACGTTGACATATTTTCGTACTTGGCTTGCAAGTCCAAATATTGCACGAACAAGTTAGTAATCAAATCACGTCTCTGTACTTCTCACCGTTGATGTAAAGCTTTGATCATCATTACTTTTGAAGACATGTGAACCAATGATTCTACAGAAAACACAAGGCAATTATAGTCGAACATAGTGAGCTTGGCTAGAGCCGGGCATTGCAGTCATATCACGCTCACATGGAGGATCTTAGCTTAAAAGCATGTCACACATAATTTTACCTTTACCAAGCCAAGCGGTCGCCTACTTGATGGAATCGCATTCAATACCCGCCTTGGAAGTCGTGATGAAGGGGACATTCGTACCACGTGACCAAACCATCGAAGCATAGCCATCTCTGTTCGAAGAAGCAGCTCCTCAATGTCCTCAATGTCAGTGCGTGCGGGGAGCAAAAGGCAACGGACAACGGCATCGAATTAAGATATATTGATAATTATGCTTGACTTCTGAGCCATGAAGAAATGCAAAGCGATAAATGAAACATTGTCAGGATCCTTCCAGCAAATGTAACATCCACACCGATGGACACAAATGCCTTTTGCTTATGTAAGTTTTACTACAGACAAAGCTTACTATCTGTGGTCGTTGCTAAGGAAAACCAAGCAATCGCAGAGATTATAAAAAACATTACAATAAGAATGCCCTTTCGAAATATTTAAGATAAGGCAACAACAGAGCAA
The DNA here is from genome assembly GCA_905231855.2 of Eristalis tenax. NCBI lineage: Eukaryota > Metazoa > Arthropoda > Insecta > Diptera > Syrphidae > Eristalis > Eristalis tenax. The sequence continues at coordinate 41,864,499 of HG993127.1, forward strand.
TTAAAGAAGTGCTGGCTAAGATTTTCGAAAGTTTTAATGTCTGTAATTCTGAATTGACTAAGGCATTGACACGGATAGATTTTGATGAAGAGAACAGTGTACCCTTTGTTAATTCCTAACGTTCATGCTCAGGACACAATTAACCTGTGAAACCTTTATGGACAGTCCGTTTCTGTTGATGTTCATCCAATTGAAGACGATTACAGCAGCATTGCACTTGATTCCGCAGAAAATTTATTTGGTACACGCGGACTCTTTTTTAAAGACTGGGAGAATATCTCTAAAGCCTGTTTTCACAGTGCGAGCTTTAGTGTCGATCCATGGATACACTCAGAATAAATACAAATTTCGTTTTCACAATTGTCGTTTAACGACAAATTCCACTTAAGGAGTGGTTCAATTTAAGCCACCGATTGCCATGGCTTATGTGTCAGTTCAGATACAACAGAGTTGCCATTGGTGTATTAAAATAAACCGTACTTAATATTTCGCCGGCCAATGCTGTTGAACATAACAAAATATATACAAATTGATAGATGCACATATCCTTACCAGTATTACGGCGGCGAAAAAAAAAAAGTTCAAATGAAGAATTTTCTACCTTTCACTGAATTTGAGGTAGAGTGGTGATTATGTGTAATGTTAACAAGTCTAAAGTCTTAACATGACAAAAAGCTTCAACAGCTTTTGTATAAGAACAAAAAGGAAAGTCTAAACAGCGGTAAGCACAACATCAGAAGGTCCACAAAAGTCGACATACGATTTCAAATTATAATGTTTTTGATCGTGTTGCTTTTGAGTTATTCTTCCTTAGTTAGGGTGCGGAAGCAAATGAAACAATTTAAGGTAGCCCATAAATTTAACTTTCCTCTTACGTCGAGAGAACAATCAAGAAATTCCACATCCTATGCAGACTTTTGTGACAGCATTTGTTCAGACAGTGCCTAAAAAGGGCGAATCTTCGTGACGTACCTCGTACAGACCCACTGTAGTTACGCCCCTTCTTTCTAAGGTCATGGAAGCACTGATAAATCGTTAGCTTATGAAATATCTTGAATTGCGGAAGCTTCTTTATGACCGGCAGTACGGTTTCCGCAGCAACATGTCCACTGGTGATCTGATAGCTTATCTCATCGAAATGTGGAACCAATCTTTGCACAATGTCCTTAGTTGCGCTTGATATTTCTAAGGCATTTAAAATAGTGCGGCATCAAGCTCTCTTGTCTATGGATTAGAAATTACCTTTCGAACCGTTCAATTCAAGTTGTTTTGTAAGAGTTCAAGTCTGATATCCACCAAATAAATGCTGGTGTTCCCCAGGGCTCTGTTCTGTCTCCGATACTCTTTCTCATTTTTATAAATGATCTCTTGTTTGCTACTCCTAATCCAATCCATTCCTTCGCTAATGACAGCACTCTCAGCTTTTCATTTTCGTTCCAAGGGTAAAGACCCCGCTCTTCGGCCGTAGAATTGGAACGGCAGAGTATGTTAAGATCTTGACAGCATAACTAACTGGGGAAAGACCAACCGAGTGGAGTTTAATGCTTCAAAAACCCGATGCTGCCTGCTGTCGCTCAAGCGAACCCTTGTTGGTCAGCCATTAGCCATGAATGGTACTTGTGTCGATGAAACCGGAAGACGTTCCATCATTGGTATGTGTACCAACACAACACTTAGTTCACATATTTGAGGTCGCCAAAAATGCTTGGAATTGTTTAAGCTTCCTTAATCGATGCAAGAAATACCTCACCGCCTCTTCTTTGGGTTTAATTTATAAGACGTATATACACCCCAAACTTGAGTACAACGCTTATATCTGCCCCGGTGCTCCCAAGACCACCCTGCACCTACTAGATAGAATCCAAAAGCGAGCGATAAAAATTATAGAAGACAACAATATTACTCTCGCTCGATCATCGACGTACCGTCTCTTCTTTGTCCGTATTTCATCCCTATTTTAAGAAACAATGCTCAAGTGAGCTAGCCAACTGCATTCCTCCTCACCATGAATTCACCCGCAATACCCGTCTCGCCAGGAATGCTCATCAGTTTACCCTTAAGCCTACCTTCGGACACACAGTTAAATTTAGAGCCGCACCACACGAATATGGAATGCTCATCCCAGCCCAATATTTCCCACAGACTACAATCGGCCAAATTTAAGATCAATGTGCACAGGTACCTCCTCTCTCTTTCTCCCTCTATATTTTCGACCAGTTCTATGTCTTGACCCCGGACACTTAAGGGTTTTAGTAACTCCTAGCGCGCGTGTGAATTATAAAAAAATGTAATGAAATAAAATAACATTTTCTGTTGACCGCACGAGAGTCGACAACAATAAACCTTCTTCGACATACGGTATCTCCATTCCCGGCAGAGATAATGGAGGAAGAGATAGTCGTCTACCCAGTGGAAAACCCCTAGTCCATCGCAGAACACCTCAGCTTTCCACGGCTGTGCTCTTCAGCCACTCATACTTCTATAGAGCAATGCAATGGTGTTAGGCGGGAGTAATCAGCTTCGCTTAGCTCACACGTATTCACAGATGCCTGCCTGTGAAAATGTTATAAAAAAGCGCTGTGAGATGATTCTGAGGGGCAAGAAACGTAGAAGTGGCACATCTCTTCCTACTTTATCTCTGATTCTCGGTTTGCATGAACCGCTCTTCTTAGGCTTTAGTACAGGCATCGAGGAATTTGTTTACCATTGTCATATGCATTCGTATGAACCTGTATGTAACTCAGGGCCTAGCTTCTCAGCAACCACTAGTTTTGTGCGTGCTTTCACTACAGTATTAGGCTGACTCCAAACGGCCAATTTCAGAAGAAGTATTACTCCTTGAGCTTTATCAGAGAATAGTGACACCAAAGATGTGGAAGCGTGAAAATTAGTCGGGAGTCGTACCAAGGCACGTAGGTCCAAGTCCGACGCCCAGACCCATAACGTCACGACCACCACGGAAAGAAATGCAGTGGAACTTCTCCTTACGGACACCCCTATATAAGGGACACCCTTCTTAACGGACAATTCGTTATGATCCCGACATAAAGACATTCGTGTATATCAACCTCTTTTAGAAGGAACACCCCTACATAACGAACAATCATGGTATTCCCACTGCTGTCCGTTTTAGAGAAGTGTCACTGCATATGTTTATGAAGTAAATTAAATGTATGTTTTTTTCTTCCGGGCTTGTCCCCACTGTACATCTGCATAATAACTGCGTGTGCATAATAACTGCGTTCTCCTAAATGAATTTCAATTCACTGAGTATTATTTTTCAAGTTTTCATCCAAGAAATACAAATCAATCGGTCGAAGGTTAAAAGCCACAGCTATCCAGTCCAGAATGGGCAAGGTGTCCCTCGAAAGCTATATTATTCGTATCTTGCTAAATGTCAGATATCCGGCTTTTAGATTTAGATTCAAATATTCGGGCTAAGCTTAGCGTACATCTGTTGCAAATGTTAACAATTTACTTTGCACACGACTGGACTTACTTCGGACAACGCCTGCTTATGACTCACACATGTTCCTACTAATCTTCTGAGCTTACTTTCAATTGTGCATTGGAATAATTTCTAAGGAGAATTCACATTACATACTCGGGGTTGGACTCCGAATAGTATACTGTCCCTTCGACAATCGGAAATTCATTCGTGGTTGTTAGAATCAATTTCGTAGCCAAACTACAACTTGTCAACATTGCTATCGCATTTCCGACACCTTTTTTAAGACAATTACCTCCATCTGACACAATCATACACACACTTCGTGCTAATGAAACAAGCATCATAATGAAAGGCATTCGACGGAAATTGTCGACATATGGAAACATTTGTAAGTCTGCAGTCAATCGAAGATAACTATTATCAACAATCTGCAAACGCAGGGGCAGCCAATTTGGGGAAACAATAGTTAACTTTATCTTTGCTATCAATCTAGAAATATGATGTTTTTCTCTGGAATCACGGCAGAGCAATTATTTCCAGGGCCAAGTCTACGCCGAGAAGTAATGGCTTCGAGAGGCATCGCTATCATTTTATCAATCAAAACCTTTTTGGTTCACTGTCTTCGGTCAGCGCCTGCTTATGACACATGTTACACCTAGTCTTTTAAACATACTCTCAATTGTGCATTCTAATAATAATTAAAGAGAATTCACATTACATACTTGTGGGTGCCCGCATTAGGCTGTAGCGGGCAGAAAGGCTGTGCGAGTTAGAGTAAGTCAATCGAATCGAAGACTTAGATGTGCTCAGATTGCACGAGACACGCGGAAACGAGACAATACGGAAAATGTTTCAGTTTTTTGGATGAATTGCTCTTTCATCCTCTTAAGTGGACTGTGACTGGGAATTCTGGCTTTCAAAGCCTTGAAGCGGCTTGTGCGTTTGGTGGAGAAGAAAAATAAATGCCCTGCGGCATGTAAGAATCTGCTTCTACAGGGCGTCTTCAGGTTCTCTTGGGATCGGGACATTTTACTTCTACTACTAAGAGATGCCCAGAGGGATCAAGGTCTTGTACGTGGGGACTTACAAAGACTGGGACTGGTCGTCAAGTAGTACTAGATGACTTCTGAGGACAATGCCAGGAGAAAGGCGATAGCTCTGTCTTGTGACTGTGGTTTTAGTTGGGAGGATGCTGTCTGACTTGAGATACGTGATACAGACGTCTGGGCCGAATGGTTGCGTAGCCAGGGATAGTGTTAAGGGATATATCGCTCTATATTCTGGTGCCACGGGAAGTCGGGGTTCCCTGAAACCTAGCTTTAGCCTGACCGAGCGCTGGGCCTCCTTGGGTGATGTCGTGGTGCATGAGGTTTAAGCCCAAATTTCGGGAAGAGCTGGGAATGAATGCCGCTAATGGAGTCGCGACGACTAGGCGTGTGTGACTGTGAGATTTGCTGCTTGAGGAAACCTAGTTTTAGCCTGACCAAGCGCTCGGTCTCCTTGGGTGATGTCGTGGTGCATGAGGTTTAAGCCCAAATATCGGAGCTGGGAATAAATGGCGCTAATGGAGTCGCGACGACTAGGAGTCGTTCGGATCGTGTGTGACTGTGAGATTTGCTGCTTGGGGTTTCATTACAACTGGGCGCTGACAACTTAAGGGCATACCAAGTGGGCCCTATTATTGCCAGACTCTAGGTGTAAAAAAATAAGCCGTAACGGATGAGTACCACGAAAGTGCAAACACAATTTGTCTACAATTGAGCAAACATATGATTCCATTGTCTTTCGACTCGTATTGTATTTAATCTCGTGAACGATTAATACCATAATTACAAATAGTGACAACAGCTGCATACTACCACGTCACATACAAAAACCCGACGCCTGATAACCCCCGTAATTAAGTTCGTGCTGATATACCCGAACTGATAAGAAAGTTTATAATGAGACCCACTTAGATTCATCCCCCCTCCTCCTCCCCCGCCCCATTTGTTGCCTTCGATTGCAACTATTTATTTTGCACGAATGCATTTTTTCGAACAATCCTCCACAACAAAGCATTTAATCAATTTGCTCGTTTAGGTACGTTTAAGGTATCAATGCCGCCATTCCTAGGCAATCACAACACAATACTCGAGATCATGCGATAGATCGTCACGAAACGGCAAATAATAGAAGCAATTTTCTAACAAAAAACAGCCAGTTCATTTAATTGACATATTCGTACATTTGAGGACTCACGTGGACAAGATTTTGATGCTTTTGTGAACACTGCCTTCAATCTTGGGTGCTGTTAGTGAGTGAAACAAATTCACAGCCTAAACGAGCATGGCTTTAACCCCACGTCGGGCACATATTTTAAAACCTTCCGACGGACACATGGTGCCTATCAATGTGAATGCGTTTTTATGGAAATAGGTGCCACTTATAAAACAATTTTTTGTGTATTTCTTAGAACACTGACGAATTTTGCACACTATTGTGTGCTGCCCTGTACTCCAACAAATGCATCAAATTCAGTGCTCGTCAAATCATTCCACTGTCTTGGTGCGGATTCGGGATTGCTGTTGAGGAAGCTGCCAGGTATCGTTTGGATATCGTGGGTATCTCTTTGACGAAGCAAAGGGGATCTAGAACTGTGGACCTTTTGGACGGGTGGAAACTCATCCTGTCGGGAGTTGCACCTCCGATGTCTGCACAGGCGGGGGTGGGGATACTCACATGTCCCAGGTTGGCAGGCATGGTATTGGAGTGGGTGCCAGTAGTTCAAGCTTGAAAGGTCAACTTTGGGTCTAGTGCAGGTGTATGCACCGAATCCAGAGTCATAGTACGCGGCTATCCTAGACAAAGTTGATGCTTTCCTTGATAGGGTAGTGGAGATGTATTCCTAATTTAAATGCTCACGTAAGTGTGGATGTAACGACATGGGGGAGTGTGATTGGGAGGAACGGTGATCCTCACCAGAATGCGAAAGGAGAGAAGTTGTTGGACTTTTGGTGTGCAAATGGCATGGCCATAATGAACACCTTCTTTCCACACAAACGCATCCACAAATACACATGGTACTGTCAGAGTCTTCAACAGAAGTGGTTGACAGATCTCTTTGTGGTACCATCGAGTGTAAAGCGGATGATTTGTCACGTTCGTGCGGTGAGAGGGGCTGAACTGTCAACTGATCATCACTTAGTGTGTATACAACTGTACGTGACTAATAAAGTACCTCTCCTGCCAAGGCGGAAACTAAGAGTGGGTACCGGCATACGGTGGGAGAAACTACAGAACAGTGAGTTGCGGCTAAATTTAGCACGGCACATATCTGAAAGGTTTGGGCGATTTCTAACTGTTCCATCGCGTGTAGAAGAAGAATGGGGACTGGTTTTCAACAGCTGCCATTACCTCTGCACGGGATGTTTGTGGCGTGAAGCAACTTGGAGTGGCGGCTGGTTGTGAGGAAAGAACTGGGTTTTTGAACCATGCCCGGAGTTCAAGAAGCCATCAGAGACTGGATTCTCTTGGGGGACTCTGCTTCTCGTGACCGGCACACTGAGGCGCAAAGAACCTGCAAATTGGTTGTGCGAGCAAGCATTGGTTTGGCGAGAAGCTGGAAAGCGACCACAGATCTGCGAAAAACGGAGTCCTACCAAGCCGAAATCCATGTCATCGAAATCTGCGCCAGGCAAAACCTTCACAAATGTATCAAGAGCGCTATAATCCAGTTAGTCAGTCAAGCAGCACCCAAGGCACTTTCGTCCAACCTAATGGATTCTAAAACAGTCCGATGTTGCTATGATGCTCTACAATCCCTTGGGTCCCTGGGCACAGGGTGATTGCATTGTCAACGACTCAGCAGATGAGCTCGCGAGGGCTGTTCGGAATCTGCGTTCATCGGTTCTGAACCGTACTGTAATGTCAATAGGACAGCAGCCACAACTCTGATTAACGAATGGGAAAACAAACTTCACCCAGACCAGTGAACACATGGTCATGACAGACCTTAGACAATCCAAGGGATTAGTCAGGCCTTATTCGAAGGAAATACTCCTTCTGAATTAATAAAATATAAGAATGCTAATGAGCTTTCTTACTGACCACTGCGGTCCGAATTATCACCTTAACAAATTGAACCTGTGCCAAGACAAGGCTTGTCGGCTTTGCCTCGAAGAGGATGAAGCTTCTGACCACATCTTCTGTGATTGTCCGGCACTAATCTGGTTAAGGGAAACGCATCTTCCATAGGGGAGGTACTTACTTCAGTGGAACTAAAAAATTCCACCACAAAGGATGAGTAGTTTGTCTTTTGATTTTACTCCTACCCTTCGATACAATAGATCTCTCCTCGCCGCGGTGTCGTTGCCTTCACGGCATGGGCTGTACACGAGGAAAAATAAATTTATATTGTATTCTTGTCAAATGACAAGAGAAGTACCCAGTCACCAGGACCATGCGACCATACTTTACCCCTATTATCAAACACAGCCTTATTTGCCAGACCACCTCATAGAACGCCAAGTATTCGTATCAGATAATTGAAAAAGAAAAGAAAAATGAACCGAGTTAGCTATCACCAGAGAATTCCCCATCATTCGTAACGTAGTAAAATCCAAATGATGTAATGCGTCACCTTCAACCCCTTCTGACAAATGTTCATGTTCATTTGCACTTTGAATAAAGTACAGTTTTCGTTCGGGACTTTATGAAAGCTGAATGAAACTTGTTTCTCTTCCAGTTTCAATTCGAACTCTGGAAGAGTAGCTCACTCGTAGGTATATTACATGTGTGTTATCGGCGCAAAAATTATTTCAATCACTGGACAAGTTCGCACTTGACTCGGTCGAAGACGACGTGTCTGGGCAAGACGAGAGTGACTCCAGTATATGTGTCATTTATTGCGTATGAAATCACCCATTCTTTGATTCACTGATCTACTAAATGCTTATAGGTTGCGCAAAGAGAAGAGGACCCAAAACACACATGCTGGTCCCAAACGAGGGCTGTTCGATAGATCCACCACTTTGGGATGAAATACTTTTTTAGCGACTTTCTATTCTGCATGACTGGGTTAGCGGATTCTATTGCATGGCGTACTTCGCAATGGAGTTGTCTTCGCGCCATAAGGTGTGTCCAACCCACTTTAAGATTCTTAGCCAGTTCTCAGGTGTGTTTTTTAAACATCTGTTAACGAAAGATTGCAGCTTTCGTGCGGTAATGGTGTCTTTGACTTTTTAGGCACTGCATCCATAACCTTAGATGCACCTTGGAGGGGAACAATCGCAGCTTGGCTCTCAAGCTGATAGCATTGATTCTACTGCACACGTCCAGATCGGCGACTGTTAGCAGAGACCACTGGTTGGTTGGTTGGTTTAACTGGACACCCGATTGTGGTCAATCAGGGTACCAGTAGCGCATTGTGCGCCGTTGCGATACCACACCTCGTAGACCTGGGTTGTTAGGATTAGCTTAATCCAACCGGTGGAGTTTAGGAATTGGATTTTGTTCGTTATACATTGCTTAGCGATCTCGTAGTGGTCTCTGAGGAGAGGTTTGCCGAACGTCCTTGTTGGGCTAGTGCCGGACAGTTACAGAGAAAGTGAGACAGACTTTTCTTTGAGCATCAGTGCCTTGTGCTTACAGCCACGACTCTAGCTATTTCGGAGCGGATTTTTTTGAGAAGAATTTATACTTGGATGTCCTTGTCGACCGTCTACTAGATGATGTATTTGAAGCGTTTATTTGAGAGGCCCACCATTTCAGTGGGGGCGGGAAGTTCCTTACTTAGCAATTTCGTCGGCAATCTCATTTCCGTCTATGTTGATGTAGCCTGGATCCCAAAGAAGTGATTATGCACCTGTTACTGGCCTGCTTGAGGTCTTCCTGCCACTGTTGCACCAATTTGGAGGAAGTGATTTTTAAAGAGATGGGCCTTATGGCTTCTTGGCTGTCGCTCTAGGGCAGGTAGTACTAAGAAGTCTACGCGCTTTTTTCAGCCTGGAAGTACAGTATTTCAGCCTGGAGGATACTTGAGTGGTTTGGGCGGATATTGAAATCCGTCAAGAAGACCGCTAAGCATACACGGTGGTCTAGCTTAAACCCGTGTGTGTAAATGGGAAATTGGTACTCCGAGTTAAGTGATTGCGATTTCCAGTCCCCTCTAGATTGAAACCGGCATTGTGTCGACTTATCGTAGTCTATAGAGGGGGTAAGTAAGCCGAGACCACACTTTTTAAATAAAGCTAATAATCGACTGCCTGTCCGGCAATGTTCAGTTGGGCACGCTGATAATCGTCAGCGTAGGCAATATGTTTAACGTAAGAGGTCATAGTTATTCGGAGTCCATCGCTGATAACCACCAGAAGCAACTGACCATTGTGTACGACGTGACATATAGCACCTTCCACCTTATGTAGCCTTTATAATAGCAATGAGTTCTTTCGGAATGCTCTTCTACACACGGCTGCACAAGGACTCAGCGCAGAAACCTGCCTGTTCTACGTCGAGAATTGAGTTTCAATGCTCTTTGATTCGGTCCACAATTTCATCTTCTAGAGGCGCTACAGGCCGGGATATAAGTAAGCCTCAGCCAACAAGCCTCTGTAGCTGACGGGTTCCAATTTCGCGTTGGTAGAGGACCGTGCACGCCAACCGTTTCGTGGGCGTCCTCTATTGCGCTGTCACACTGGTTGGAAGTCGAAGACTTTACGCTGGAGCAGTGTTTAGTCTTGTCCATGCGCTTAGCCATCTTAGGCGTTGAATCATGGCACTGTACAGCCCGTACCATTCGCAGGACCAAAGATGACACGCATAACATTTGTCTCCACACCAAGAGCTTCTGCATCTCTTCTTTAGATTGCCCATGCTACCGCGCCATAGATCAGGACAGGGATGATCAAGGTCTTAATATTGTGTGCTTGGTCCTACTACAACTCAATTGCCTCTTGAGCCCAAAGAAACAGCGATTGGCAGTTGTTATTCTGCGACCGATACTGATGTGTTATTCGTACTGTTTACTTGGGAAGTTGTAGCTGCCTATGGCGACGTTCTGGCCGAGTCGTGGATGGTGTGGGTCCATGGAGCACACTTTCACTGGAGTACTGTTCAGCGTTACCAGATTATTTTCTTCAAACCTGCTAAGGCTAGGACGAAAAACTGCTGAACCTCCTAGACAAAAACATATTGGGTCCGTAACTCAATTCTTGCGGATTTTTTTTGTTCAAAATATGAACGTTTGTTTAAGAAAAACATGCACAATAGTATTATTCTAAGTATTGCCAATCTGAAGCTATGACTTTTTCTCATCTTTCTGGCAATTTGTGGATCACATCCCAAAAGAACTGCGCAGGCTTGGCAGCCGAGAATGAATCAAGCCAATTTTTGATATTCTGCTCTCATGAGAGCAGAATTTCAGCAGTATTTCAGTGACGGCGTTCTGCATCGACCGCAACAAATGGTAGTCAGAAGGGGCAAGGTCTGGGCTATAAAACTTCCCATCCACTGTTTTCCAAATAGTTCTTAACCGGAATAGCAACGTAGCGCCGAGCCTTGCTATGATGTAAAATTATTGCCTCGTGTCTGGTGGCATATTCCGGGCGTTTTTCGGCTACTGCTCACTTCAAACGGATTAATTGTCTTCGGTAGCGTTGTCCATTGACGGTTTCACTCGGTTTTAGCAGCTCTTAATACAACACAGCCTTCTGATCCCACCAATACAGAGCATTACTTTCGCGCCATGGATATTCGGCTTTGCCGTTGATTTGGCTGGTTGGCCAAGCCAAAATCGTGCAAACCAGTTTTGGCATGTTCTCTCAGCTAGCGCATGTTCACCATAAACTTCCACCAAAATATGGTGACTTGCGGCAGCAGTTTTCTTCATATTAAAATAATGAAGAAGAACTTCCCGCAAAAACACTTTTTCAGGCACAAAGTTCGACATATTTGAGTGAAAAAAAAGAAGATTGCTGTCTACGCTTCAATAGAATGACATGTACTGAAATGACGTACAATGACAGTAGCTTTCCAAGGCATGTTCCAATGGAATAATACAAGTTACGCCATCTCTTGGCAAACCGCACGAATTAAGTTATAGTCTCAATAATAAATGCTATAAAAAACTGCGAGCTATTTCTCGTTGAGAAATGCTTGCTTTTTAGTTTTGTGAATTCATATTGTGTGTTGTATACAGTGAACTCTCTCATAAGCGGACGGTTCCAAGAAATTCATCAATTATGAGAGGTGTCCGGTTATTTTCTTATAAGGATGCTTTTCCACCAAATTATGAAAACATAATAATTTTGAGGGTCCGGTTATAAGAGTTTCTGAGACATTAAAAGTCGTGTAAATAATTTCGGTTTCCCTTCAAATTTGTCCGCTCATGAGAGGTATCGGTTAGGAGAGAGTACACTGTATTAAATATAAATTTGTTATAAGCGATAAATATTTATTGTCGTCGATATGATAACTTACAAAGGAAGGTCATTTCTAAGTTTTGTACAAGGACAAAGTTTCTAAATGAAATTATTCGGAATCATTATAAAGAACATTCGTTAAAGAGAACATTTTATTTATTGGAATAAAATTAAAGTTACTTTCAGAAACCCTTGTTTTACTCGCAAAATTTACCAGTGAAAATATTCCTTCACATGCAGCATAAGATGTACGTACAATTGATATACATTTTGCAACATTTGCTCAAAATGTTTCAACTGCCTGAGTCGTCTCAGTGTTGTTAAAACCCGATGTCAAAAGATCTGATGCATATTCCATCATCATTAGACCAACTGTTCAATGGATCTTGGCATGGCTGGGCCAACCGAGAGACACATTTAATAGCTACACACTTTGGATTAACGTTTTTAATTTTAGCTGCGAAAAATCAAGTGCAGAGTGTACAAAATTTGCTATTTTGAAAATCTTTTATAAATTTTTTTAAACTGCGGAAATTTTGAAAAATGCTTAAAAATCTGCTGCATGTGATTTTGATGATCAAATCCTGCTGAAATTGCAGCAAACTGCTAAATCTGGTTACGCTGGTAGTGCTTCATACATTAATTTAATAATTTATGACGGGCAGTTGACAGGAACACTTTATTTCAGAGCTATCACCCTTATTGCAAGTGTCAAAAAATAAACGATAAACCATTCTTATCCAAAAATTTGATACGTTGATCCGTTGACCTTAGTTAAGTATGTATAGTTGAGAGGTCCTCCCAAATCGGGGCTCCTCCAAATTGGGTGGCATTTTCTATGTCCCTTGGAATTCCCCATTTAGGATGTTTCACCTTAGTACGTTTAGCCCTCATTTACCGCTTAAACCATTTTTGCCGCCCTCACCTCCGTTTCGTTGACCGCTCGCTTGACTAATCACGACAATGTCGTCCGCCTATGTTAGCAAATTTATGGACATTTGGAGGACCGTGCCTCTTCTGTTGGCGAGTGAGTTCTGCACAACCTTCTCAAGGATGATGTTGAGAAAGTCACATGGCGTTGCACAACTACTCGAGCTATAATTTGGGTGCAAGAACAGGTCATTGCCACCATTCACAAGAGGTGATAATGAAAACTTTTTCACCTTTTAAATTTCTCTGTATTTTCACCCAACAAATGCAAGACGATTAAGAAGTTAGCAGTTCACAGCTTTATGGAGGGCTGTCCACCATGTCACAAATGTTGCCAAACAAATAAAAAAATACGAGTACGTCTCATCTTCTTCATCAGTGTCAGGCAACCCTCCAGTATTCAATGTCTCAAAAATTTTAAAATTCTATGTTAATAAATTCAGTGTCATCACCTCCAGTATTCTTTTTCTGTTCCCCCTCGCACACACTTCCAAGTATCTTAGTATTCTACGCGATGTTGACGTTCCGAATTTCATAGTTTTGCTGCCAGATTCATCATTCCTTGGTTCGATGAACTCTTTAACCCCAATGACACATACTCGCTTCTCAGACCTTCACATGTGTGGCAGAAGTTGCTCAACTTTTCATACACCGATGTAGAGATAATGGGTGGCACTACAGTTCGAAGTGTTGCCGTGGGTTGACCACAACGCGATCGACAAGGCAGTTTGTTGTAACTTGCGCGCTCTCAGTTAACAAACCCAAGTAAACACCGCAGATGCCGCTGTGTGTTAACAAATTGATCACAAACATCGGCAAATTATGAAAATTCCTCATGTCGGCGATTGAACACAGACCCTCAGCGTAGGAGTCGATCAGTCACCACGGCGGCCTAGTGTCTTAAAAAGTTTAATTAACTAATATCAGCAAGATAAAATCTTACATTTATTTTCAGAAAATAAAAGCAATATCGATTTCTACGAGGACAAACGTTCATCTCTCGCAACAGGTCACTTTTTTCAGACTTCAGCGTTCTCATGATTTAATTTGATAATCTTCAAAACCAATCAGTAACAGATAACTTTTAAGGAACCTAAGCGATCTTAATTAAACCATTTCTTGTGTTTGTAAATGAGCGTGGACAATTTAGCAAAAGTCGACTGCTCTCTATCTGTCTTTGAATAAATTGCTATGACGCATGTTGCTAGAAAATACATGCCGATTGCAGTAAGCACTATCAACATGGGTGCTATAATCTACAATCCAGCTGAAGTTTAGGAATATGACCAATTAAGACCCCATCAGAGAGCTCTGAACAATAATTAGTCCATTTATATGACAGTACCAAGCACTGGAACTGGAAAGATAACAGCTTCTGATGGAATTACATTTCAAACCTGAAGTGACGGCAAATCCGGGTGCGTTTGAAAAAGAAAGTGAATAAATATATTTTATAACACGTAATCGGAGAATTTGAAGAATGCCGGAATGTCAATGGTTATGGCATCGATGAGACACGAGGATAATGAATATTGGAACAGTGAAAGTAACGCTATGATGAGTACGTGCATATGTACGTCATTGCAAATCGTTACAAAAATGTCGTTACTAGTTACTTTCGTTGAACTGTTTAATAATACATAATAAAACAAGCGGGACGATAGTCCGGGTGGATCTAGCTTCTACAGCAAACATTCCGGTTCTGCATGCTGCTCTTCTATCACGAGTGGATTGTCGACTTCGGATTGCGAAGTTTGAGCCTTTTCTAGACAGGAATACTTTTTGAGTAAGGTCAGTGACACGTCTAAAATCGTTGCTGCGAGGTCTCTTCTCAACCGGTAAGACCTTAGCCAACTTCCATTGATCGGGAAAAGAGCCTGTTGTCAGAATTGTATTGAAAAATGTTTGTGAGGTAGGGCAAGAATGTCGCTAACAAGACCTTAAGGAACTTCGGATTCATATCATAAATTCCAACCGCATTTGATTCAATTGATAATATGCTTTTAACGGTATAAGTGCGGATACACCACTTTTATAAACACATTGGCTGTGAACCACACCTAAACGTCAAGTTTTTTTCTGCATTTCATTTGACATTTCTCAATTTCAGACTAACTCAATTTGAACCATGGAAGGATACACAATCGAGCAACGCGTTAAAGTTATTCAGGCTTATTATGAAAATGGGCGTTCAAATCGAAATGCATATCGTGCACTTTCGAAGAAAATCATCTTCAGTGATGAGGCACATTTTCACCTCAGTGGATTCGTCAACAAGCAGAATTGCCGCATTTGGGCGAATGATAATCCAAGAGTGATTGTCGAAAAACCAATGCACCCGCAAAGAGTGACTGTTTGGTGCGGATTATGGACTGGCGGCATCATCGGGCGAAAATTAAGTCGTTTAAAAATAATAACCTAAATACCTACTTGACAGGCTTGTCAGGGAAAAAGGATACCCATTACTCACTCTGGAAAGCAGCCAAAGGCTTAAGAAAACCTCAACCACATGCTGCCCCAATTCGGAAAAATCAATACGAGTGGGCAAAAGAAGATAAAGAGAAAGCGGATCTCTTCGCATATCATTTGGAAGAAACGTTTAAATCACGCGACGGACAAACGTTTCCTGGAAACTCCTACGGTTCAAACACAAATAATGAACATTTTTGTATAAGAAATGCTACTTTGACAGAACTTAAGGAAGAATTGAAAAACCGCAAGCCCAAAAAAGCTCCTGGTTATGATTTAATCACAGGAGAAGTTCTGAAAGAATTACCTCAGAAAGCGCTTCTTATATTTATCTACCTAATTAACACCGCGTTTAGATTAGAACACGTCCCTAGTCAGTGGAAAGTGGCGGAAATAATAATGGTGCCGAAACCGGGTAAACCCCCAACAGACAAAAAGTCTTATAGACCAATTTCACTGCTTCCGATAATGTCTAAAGTGTTCGAACGAATTTTACTCAGCCCGGTTGTGGAAGAAAGACGACTTATTCCTCGGTTTTAGAAGTAAGCATTCAACTACCGACCAAGTAAATCGAATAACTGATGTTATAGAGAAATCGTTTGAGCAAAAGCAAGTCTGCTCAGCTGTATTTCTCGATGTTTCGCAAGCCTTTGACAAGGTTTGGCACGAAGGTTTGAAACACAAGCTTCGACAGTTCCTCCCGAGAAGATTTTACACAATTTTATCGAATTATCTAACTGATAGAATCTTCCGTGTGAAATATGGGAAAGAATACTCCCTATTTAAGCCTATACAAGCTGGAGTACCACAAGGAAGTGTCCTTGGTCCCCTCCTTTACTTACTTTATAGCAGCGATATACCGCAGGACGTAGGCACCGTGCTAGGCACATTTGCTGACGACACCGCCATTTTAGTAACTGCCAAAACGGTCGAAGAATCAACCAGAAAATTACAATGTGCTCTAGACCGGATACACGAATGGACGAACACTCAGCGAATTGAGCTTAACGAAGCTAAATCCGTTCATATAAATTTTACGCATAAGGACGTGAATAACTTGCCCGTTTTTATAAATAATGTTCAAATACCCTTCGGTAATGAAGCGAAATACCTCGGAGTGACTCTCGATGTAAAGCTTAAGTGGAAGGAGCATGTCAAAAAGAAACGTGAAGAGCTCCAATTAAGATACAAAGACATGTACTGGCTTATTGGAAAATATTCCAAGCTAAGTATTGACAACAAATTGCTTTTATACAAGCAAGTGCTAAAACCCGTCTGGACGTCTGGTATACAACTATGGGGTTGTATCAAAGAAAGTAATAGAAACATACTACAAACATTTCAAAATAAAGTACTAAGGGCCATCGTCAACGCACCCTGGTATATACGAAACAGCGACATGCACAGAGATCTTGGAATTCCATCAGTCCATGATGAAATAACGAATTTTGCTCGTAAGCATAAGCGTCGTCTGGAAGAGCACATAATCTCTGTTGGTCCTTCCAATTCTCGACGAAACCAACTCTTTCCGCCGTCTTCAAAGGACTAAACCCTTTGACCTAGCACTGTGAATTCAACCCGCGCTTAGCTGAAGAATTTCTTGTTAAATGCGCCTAAACCAAGAAAGTAAAACTGCTGGATAAGTGTAAGACTTAGTTGTAGTGGAAATATATTTTATTTGAAGGGAGGTGTTTTTACTGGGTAAAAATCCCTTTCGCTATGTGGGAACGGTCCCCATAGTGTCTTTTGAAAATTTTCACCTACTCTCGCAAAAAAAAAAATCATCGGGCCGTATTTTTTCCAAAATGAGGCCGGTCAGGCAGTTACTGTGAATGGTGTTCGCTATCGTGAAATGATAACGAACTTTTTATGGCCCGAATTGGAAGATATGAATGTGGACGATATGTGGTTCCAACAGGACGGTGCCACTTGCCACACAGCTAACGAAACAATGGCTCTTTTGCGCGACAAATTCAATGGCCGTGTTATCTCACGTGGTGGCGATGTCAATTGGCCGCCAAGATCATGTGATTTGACACCGTTGGATTTTTTTCTTTGGAGTTATTTGAAAGAAAAGGTGTACGTCGATAAGCCAGCAACAATTCAAGAGCTGAAGGGTGGGATAATTCGGCACATTAACGACATAGAACCTCAATTATGCTTCAGCGTCATCGCAAATTTGGACCATCTAATGGAGGTGTGTCAATGCTTCAATGCATTGAAGCGGAAGCGGCTAAAATGGGTTTGGCAGTTAACCAGAGCAAAACAAAGTACATGCTGTCATCACGAAAGGACGCACAATATCGACGCCTCGGACAGAGCGTCATAATGGACAGCAGAAACTTTGAGGTAGTCAAGGACTTCGTCTACCTTGGCTCTGCAGTAAACAGGGACAATAACACCAGTACCGAGATCAAGCGCAGAATTACTCTTGCCAATCGCTGTTTCTTTGGGCTCAAGAGGCAATTGAGTAACAGAGCCATCTCTCGAAACACCAAGTTGACATTATATAACACCCTTATCATCCCCGTCCTGCTCTATGGCGCAGAGACATGGACGCTATTGAAAGCGGATGAAGAAGCTCTTGGTCTTTTTGAGAGAAAAGTTCTGCGTGCGATCTTTGGTCCTGTTTGTATTGATGGCGTCTGGAGAAGGAGATTCAACCACGAACTGTACGGGCTGTACAGCGGCATGCACCTAGTTAAGCGTCTTCAGATCCAACGCTTAAGATGGCTAGGTCACGTAGAGCGGATTGACACCACAGCTCCGGCCCGAAGAGTCTTCGATTCCGAGCCTTTGGGACAACGCATAAGAGGTCGTCCTAGAACAAGATGGCGCACACAAGTGGAGAATGACCTTAACCAACTTGGTGTGCACAACTGGAGGCAGCTGGCGAAAGATCGTGCTGGCTGGAGAGGCTTGTTGGTTGAGGCCCAGGTCCACCCCGGACTGTAGCGCCAAACTAAGAAGAAGAAAGAATGGAGGTGTGTCGTCGAGGTCGCGGCGACCATTTGGCCCATACTTTGTTCCATACAGAATTGAACCATACCAATATTATTATAAAAAAAATAATAATTTCCTAAATAATTGTGTTTGTTTCAAAAAACATCGGCCCTTAAAATGTAACCACTCTTTATAATACCCACCTACAATTTCATTCTCTCTCGCTCAGGTTTGCAAAATTTATATCTGCCACTTAGAAAGCCGGTATAGGGCGTGGTGCCCGACACCCCACGATAATACAAATACTTTTGGATTCGCGGAAGTAACGATAACATACCGAATTATGCCCAAAATAGTAAGAACTCCAGCGCGCACTCGATAGGTTTGTGGCCATATGTGCTGATGCTGGAATGAAGGCCAGCGTGGACAAATCGGAGGTTAAGGCCATCTCCAGGGCGCCTGTTCAATGCACTCTACAGGTTAGTAGAGTCCGGTTGACGCAGGTGGAGAAGTTTAAGTATCTCGGGGTCTTTTTCACGAGTGATGGAAGGAGTAATGCTGAGCTTTCATGTAGGATTGGTCCATTTTGAAACAACTTGGTAGAACTGTAACCAGGGAGACCGAGCTTGCTGTCGAAGCCAAGTAGTTTTCAGCTCAGTATTTGTTCCAACTCTCACCTATGGTCATGAAATTTGGATAATGACCGAAAGAGTAAGATCGCGAGTACGAGCTGCTGAGATGAGATTTCTCCGGGCGGTGGGAATTACTCGCCGGGATGGGGTGAGAAACACGGCATTGCGAGAGGAACTCAACATTGAGGAGCCGCTTCTTCGAACGAAGAGAGCTATGCTTCGTTGGTTTGGCACGAATGTCCCCTTCACCCCCCCTTCCGAGGCGGGCGTTGAGTGCAATTCCATCAGGTAGGCGACCGCTTGGCACACCCAAGACGAGGTGGTTGGACCAATTCCAAAAACTCGCCTGGTCACGCTTGGGCATAACTCCTGATGAGTTAGATTCGATGGCGGATGATCGAGTTGCCTGGAGATCTCTCGTTCGTGGTTTATCCCAGCGACCCCTTTAGTGGAGCATGAGGGTCAGAAAATGATGATGATGAGAGAAAGACAATATTATTATGGAAGAAAAACTATATACAGTACGAACTTCGCGCAACTCCTCGATTTTCGCAACACTAAAGACGTAGCACGTATTGACTCTATAAGTGCAACTTTTCAAAAATGTTACCTCGATCAGTGCAACTTGTTCATCTGTTTTTTTTTTGCATGTTCTCCTTTTGGTTGGTTACGTCTGTCGTTATTTTACAGTAATTTAGTTTCGTGTGGGTCTAGACAGAATTCTTTGTAAATATATTTACACATAAAAGTGTGTTTCCTTAGATGGGTGTTACAAGAAATATTACTAAATTATCTACTAAAAAAATAAGTGAAATTTTATCCGAAGTTGATAAGGGTGTTTCAGAAAAATATAATGTGCAAGAATAAGCCGGATAAAAGCAAAGGGAAGCAGTCTTAGACAATTTGTGGCGAGAGCTGAATCTCGACCAGGAAAACGCGTCACACTTAAGGGATGGTTTCAAAAGCATAGAGCTAAACATGTTCCGCTTTCTAATGAAATAATAAAATCAAGGACAATTCAGTTGCACAACGAAATAAGGGAAACACCATCAGTTAACGCTAGCAACGGATGGATTGCGAAATTTAAAAAACGACATGGTTAAAAATTTGTGGCGAATGTTAAATATTTATGGCGAAAAGTTGTCCAATAAATGTGGACTTGTTGAACCGTTCGTTATGCAATTTCAACAAAAAATAAAGGAACTTAAATTAACCGCTGATCAAATCTACAATGCGGACGAATCTGGATTGTTCTACAGGATGTTGCCAAACAAAACACTTGTTACTTTTGATGAATCGTCAACGCCAGGTCGAAAAGTAAGCAAGGAAAGAGAAACATTCCATGCACAAGGGTGAAACTGTTTGTCATTGGAAAAGCAGCCAAACCAAGAGCATTTAAACATTTTGAGAGCAAGCATGTTACTTATAAAGCAAATAAAAATGCATGGATGGCATTCCTTTTTCGCACAATGGTTCCACAACGCATTTGTGCCCGATGTACGAAAAAAGAACACAAATTGTAGTGAGTGAGTTTTTCTTTATAGTAAGAAATTTTCTCGAATCAAAGGGACTAGAGAAGAAGGCACTGCTGCTTTTGGACAAGGCCCCGTGTCATCCTAAAGAAAATGAACTGCAAAGCGATGATGGACTGATAACTATTATGCTTCCAGCAAAATGCACTGCAATTCTTCAGCCTATGGATCAAAATGTTATTAATATTACAAAGCTCCACTACAAAAAACAAGTTATTGGCGCACTTAGTTGCCAGTGAGGGCATTCATTTGGAAACAAAAATAAAAGCGTTCAACTTAAGGGATGCAATTTGTTTACTAGCAAATGCATGGGAAAAAGTATACCCTTATACTGTCAAGAAATGCTGGAATATTTTAATGCCAACCAAGAGTAATTGGGATGAGGAGGACGACCTTCCATTATGTACACTGTCTACAAATATCTTAAGGGAATTCATCCGTTTCCAATCCGCTTGATGAAATTGTTCCCAATTGTTTGCAACTCGATTGAAGATATCACTGATTGACTTCCCTAACACGTTGAGTCCTCTGCAAATTGTGAGGATCCGGCAGAAATTGAAAGCACAAATGCAAGTGATGGTGAAGCTGCCGAAGAGAACAACATTCCAATAGAAGACATTTTAACTCTACAAAAAACAAAAGAGAGGGCAGTTTTAAAACTTAAAAAAAAAAAAAATAATAATTTTTGAGATAACAAAATATTTCAATTTATTCTTCTTATGGTCGGTAAAAATGTTGCTTTTAATGCTTTGAGTTGAAGCATACCCGACATATTTGAGGCTTATCCGGGCATCTATCGCAATACGTGTACATCTGACAAGCTTCTTTGGGTGCTGATGCACTGCACCCAAGCAAGCCATGACACTATATCGTCGTGTCGTGCCATGGCTATCTATTCTGATTGCCAGGACTAAGTTCGTCCTATATGAGACAAAGAGCACTGGCAGAAACCTTCCCAATATCACACATATCCCACTAAAATCTCTTTGCCGTCTTATCAGGATCTCTCGATGGCTGGATGGACATACGCAACAACACCAATAAAGAGAGATCGGAAAGGTAACTTCTTCCGTGGCCATCACAATGGATCCAACATCCAACCCATCGACCTATCCTTACCTAAGTAAGGTTTATTTTTATACAAAATAATATGGCCTATGCAACCACTCTAGTTCAACGAAAACCAAGCATTGTCATTGGTGGTGAAAATTTGTCATGTGTACAGCCCCCATAGGCTCTTTCTTGGTACCCTACCTATCAGCAAGTATTGCGGCACATGCACGCGCTTAAATAGTCAAGAGGCATTCGCAATTTGTAGGTAAGGCAGGACAGAGTCCACGAAGCCAAGGATAGACTGTGTCGCATGCAGGAGCATTCTCATTAATCTCTCTTCTTTAAATTATTCTCGTGCTTCACTGCTCTCCACTCCCGCGGCAGATGCATCAAACAAATTAAGGAACATCATTAGAGACAGGTTATGTAACCGAACTAATAGCAATTGTCACTCGGCAGTAACATTTCGTTACTAAGTACTCAACAGAAAAATCGTTAATGAGTAACGAATACATACGATTTTGAGCTAATGTATCTGCATACACGAACACTCACGGACAAAGGTATTCGCCACAAGGGTTCCGACGACACCAACACGTTAATAGAATTCAATCGGCTAAAGCCGATGACTATGAATGTCAAGATAGGTAAGGTTGTAGAGTCTGACAATTAGGCCAAAGTAAACTCGGTGTGATAACACCGGTGCTTATGACGAATCGGTTTAGCTGGCTAATGCTGACGTTGCTTAGCTCATTAAGATTACTGAAGTAGTCGACACCTATGTTGGTGTGTAGTACCTACGACTTGCCAGCGCGCCACTAGAGCAGAGCAAGTGATCAAAAGTCATTATAAGGGACACCCATCCTGCTGGCATGAATGCCACCTGTGCACTGTCGGCTTATGAGGACGGTGAGCGTCCTGACTGAAGATCTTCTAAGTCTAAGTATATTGAGCGATCGTTTGGGATTAAGTGATAACCATTTCCTTTGTTTAAAGGCATGTTATGCCTTCTAGCCGATTACGAGAGGTAGTGTTGATTCTGTGTATCTTGAGTAGATGCTAGGCTGTAACGATTGGAATGGAAGGTGGAATTCCTTCTGGTGTTAGGGAGGAGTATGTACCACCCAAGCGAGTTCATTGCCCTTACAATTGCCGATTATGTCACAATGGCCCGGCACCCACATGAGTTGTGTTTTCAAATGCTCAGTCAACCATCTCGTCAAGAATGAAACATGACGTTATCTAGGGACGTACTGCGGCCTGACTACCCGAACAGATGGCAAATATCTCTTCTGAATATTACATTGTCCTCGAGCCAAGACATCGCCTCTTTTATCGGAATGGTTTCTGCCTACGTCTGGTTATCAGATACCCAAGCTGATCTCGAAGGAATGCTGGTTTAGAATTTCTTCAAGGGGATAACTTGGGATAGTAGGCGGTCGGTCTTATATACCAAGTTGCTAGAGGTACCAAGTACACACACGGGTGTGTTCGAAACCTTGACTGTCGACGTTGTCTGTTGAGTTGTCAAAAAATCTCAGTCTATAGTAATCCAGACGCTGTGTCTTTCCTAGCTTTCAAGGGGGAATCAGTAGCCACATATTGCTGCAAGGCTCCAACAATTCGTGGTTAAATCTTCTTTTCCAATCGTCACCGATGCAAATACGACCAAAGACCGGACGCAGAATATTTCTCTCGAAATTGTATGTACGGCATCTGCTCGCGCCGTAGGAAAGGACTGGCATGATCAAAAACGTAACAATATGGGTGGCCCCTAGTACAATCGACAGCCTATACTTGTGCTAAGCGTGCGTATTGTTGTTATATTGGACCTAATGTTAATGCCACTCCGCTTAGTAAAGATCTTAGTTTTTTTCTCGATCGGTACTCTGCTGTGTCAGACACTCGAGAGAGGTGGATCCGTGAATTACAATAGTTGTTCCTGTTGCGATCTGAACCTTCGAACACCTAGTCCCTTCCATATTTTAGATTTTATAAGGACGACCAAGGGAGAGTTCTTCTAAGACTCAGCTACATCTTGAGCACTTCACATCATCAAGAGGAGTTTACACAGCACTCTAAGAATCGAGTTTGAAACCCCTCGAAATGCCTAAAGTTGCACACCAATGTGTGAAGGCTTTGTGAATCATCTTGCCCACAAATCAAATTACATTTTTATTCAATTCACACCTGTTGCGATTCCACTCAGAACTTCAGTAGAGTATAATTTGTGCACGTACGTATGTTACACAGAAATAAGACATGTGTAGTCGCACTTACGTAGGTAAGTGTTACTTACTGCGTAGAGTGTCGAAGGGAATTATCGATTGAGCGCTATATCTTATCATTTGTTAATGACGGCCCACTACGTTGTTGTTTAAGATGACTACGAGATATTGATGAATGGCTTGTAATAATACTATTTACCGTGTGCATGCATGTTTAGTTGCTACATTCGTGATTGCTAGGGATGATATAAAATGAACATCGTGTTAGATGCTGTACAAGATAAACACAAGCGCAGGTGTAACGATCGAGTGTTTTAATTAGGAGGATGCTTTTGCAAAGTTAAAATTCATCTCTTGAATCGTGATCGAAAACAACGCTTAACTGGAATAAACTGAACTATGGACCTCATTCATTTCATAATGGTTTACGGATTAAGATCTATTAGATCCGCGTGGTAACACCCAATGGGCCTACGGTGGCTTAACTTGGCAGTAAGGTCAGACACCTTCACCAAAGTGGACAAAATGTGTCCACGTTAAAAACAAGAGTGACACTATACAACATTTGACACATTCAGTTAGAGCGACATCTATATATACCACCACGGTATGTAGATATCATATGTTGGCCATACTATTACCTTTTTTTTTTTTTTTAAATTTGAACGTTTATTTAGGATAAACATGTACAATCGTATTATTCAAAGTATTGCCCATCTGAAGCTATGACTTTTTCCCATCTTTCTGGCAATTTGTGGATCCTATCCCAAAAGAACTGCGCCGGCTTGGCAGCCGGGAATGATGTGAACCGTACTTCAGTGAGGGCGTTCTGCATCGACCGGAGCAAATCGTAGTCAGAAGGGGCAAGGTCTGGGCTATAAAACTTCCCATCCACTGTTTTCCAAATAGTTCTTAACCGGAATAGCAATGTGGGGCCGAGCGTTGTCATCATGGAAAATTATTGCCTCGTGTCTGGTCGCATATTACGGGCGTTTTTCGGCTACTGCTCACTTCAAACGGATTAATTGTGTTCGGCGTCCATTGATGGTTTCACCCGGTTTTAAAGGGTGATTTTTAGGTATTATCTTTTTGGCAACACTGGTTTAAACAGCTGACGCACGTTTCGTGTTTTGTTTCACTGTCAAACATCTTCAGTTTGGTCTATAATTTAACCATGAATCGTCTCACAAACGAACAACGCCTGCAAATTATTGAATTTTATTATCAAAATGCGTGCTCTGTTATTAAAGTTCATCGCGCGCTTCTTCCATTTTATGGTCAGTTTAGACGAAGTTAATTTTTGGCTCAATGGGTACGTAAACAAGCAGAATTGTCGATTTTGGAGTGAATATCAGCCAGAAGCATTGCAAGAGCTACCAATGCAATCAGAAAAAGTCACGTTTTGGTGCGGTTTATGGGCTGGTGGCATCATTGGACCGTACTTCTTCAAAGATGATGCGAATCGTAACGTAACTGTGAATGGTGAGCGCTACCGTGAGATGATATCCAAGAGCTTGACTTGCATGTTATGTGGTTTCAACAAGACGGTGCCACATGCCACACAGCACGCGCAGCAATGGACTTATTGAGAGGCGAGTTCGGTGAACATTTTATTTCACGTTCGGGACCGGTCAATTGGCCGCCTAGATTGTGCGATTTAACGCCTTTAGACTATTTTTTGTGGGGCTATGTTAAAGCTCGTGTCTATACAGACAAGCCCGCTTCAATTAACGCATTGGAAGACAACATTGAAGCATTTATGCGTGAGATACCGGCCGAAATGTTGGAAAGAGTATGCCAAAATTGGACTAAGCGGATGAACCATTTGAGGCGCAGTCAATGTCAACATTTTCATGAAATAGTCTTCAAACATTAAATTATATGGACCGTACTATCGATTCAAATAAAGAATTTTATGTGTTTTTTTTTTGAAAAACTTTCCTATAGCTTTTAAAAAATCACCCTTTAGCAGCTCATAATACAGCACACCTTTCTGATCCCACCAAATACAGAGCATTACATTCGCGCCATGGATATTCGGCTTTGCCATTGATTTGGCTGGTTGGCCAAGCCAATCGTGCGAACCACTTTTGGCACGTTCTCTCAGCTAGCGCATGCTCACCATAAACTTCCACCAAAATAGGTCGACTTGCGGCAGCAGCAAAAACACTTTTTTAGGCACATAGTTCGACATATTTGAGTGAAAAAAAAAAGTTATTGTTGTTTACGCTTCAAATGAATGACATATACTGAAATGACGTACAATGACAGTAGCTTTCCAACGCATGTTCCAATGGAATAATACAAGTTGCGCCATCTCTTAGCAAACCGCACGAATAAGTTTTATACCCAATATTATGGTTGAAAGACAAAAGGTCCACTCTTGAAAGAACAATAGTGCGCACAACACTAGTGCTTGCTGATAGGCTAGCCCCTCGCACTCTTCATGTAGGGGCTCTGTACAAATGTCAAGCACACCTTATTTTCCTTCCACCATGGTACCTACTTTGAGGGGAAAATATTCACACCAAATTGAGTGTTTCCTTTAAGAAAAATACTTGGAAAATACGTTGTTTTCCCTTAGTTTTTATTCACACCACCCATTGTTCCTTCTTGCAGGAGATCTACTAAGTCCCATACGTTAAACAACGGATGCAATTTAGAGTAGACCAGGCAAACGATCTTCTTTCTTTCTTTCTTCTAATGAACACTAATTGAAATGTCACACATGTGACATTTTTTCGCTTTCCCAAACACATCAACCGTTAAGTTATCACATTTTCAACCAAAATTCATTATTTTTCTCTGTCATCCGTTATCGGCGTTGCTGTCGTGAAGACGACGCATAATTAACACCGTGTGTCTGTAACACTTGCAACAGATTCTGATGAAATACACGCTGTGACGGGTAGTTGGTATCTTTTTAATTTTATAAGCATTCAATGAAAACTGCCACCAGTAGGTACATGTGTTTCAAAATAGATAACTGGTATCAACAGTGGCAGGGAACAGGCAATTGGTGAGAACATAACGTACGTGCCCCCTAATTTCCAACATCAAGTAGCACGTTAGATAAGAGAACAGACTTCATTAGTTGATAATGTGCGACACTTATTTGTGGAAATAGGGCAAACCTTCCGAAATAGAATTGGGGTACGGGTCATGTGAAGGCAATTGTGCTAAGATCGAGAAAATGCAGGGGAGAACCCCCTAACCTGAGTCAGCGCAAAAATTGTGTATCCAAAAATTTTCGTGTAGCTAGGGTTGCCATGGCAGTCTGACCTAGCGTAGGACTAACAGGTCATGTGGACGCAATTGTGCTAAGATCGAGAAAATTCGGGGGAGAACCCCCTAACCTGAGTCAGCGCAATTGTACCTACAAATTGGCGTCTAACTAGGATTTGGCTGTCTGACCTAGCGTAGAACTAACAGTTTTAAAATCCTGTATAATAGAGGACAAAATGGAAACAAAGAGCAAGCAAAAAGCATTTTCACATTAAGAGTGTTGACACATGGGAGTCAAAATGAGATCTGCTTCATTTTATGTTTTCTATCAGACTCACATTGGACGATCCGCACCGTGTTTAAAAAGAGGACATAGCCTCCAAAAAGTGGACGCAATGGAGCCCTACCGGTAGCCTCTTAAACTTGCAGTCGGCTCTTGGTTGCAATCGTACCTCAACCAGATCGATTGTGAACTCACAAGGAATCCGAATGATTATCATTATGCACTTCGTTATCTTCAAGTTAAGTAGGTCGCGGTTTTTTTTACAAGATCGTCGGGATTATTCAACATTTACTTGGCTTCAAGCTTCTTTCTGGTAACAGCGAGTGGTGGACAGGTCCCAAGGCAGTTGATGGTGTGTTTTATACTTTTTTCACCCCCTCTACAGAAGATGTTGTTTAGAACTTCCATTCTCCATGCGTGATTTCCTCCAAAGCAGTGAGCGCTAATAACAACATTAATGCTCTTAATTTCTCGCCTAC
Source organism: Eristalis tenax (assembly GCA_905231855.2). Lineage (NCBI taxonomy): Eukaryota > Metazoa > Arthropoda > Insecta > Diptera > Syrphidae > Eristalis > Eristalis tenax. Next base: position 41,892,123 of record HG993127.1, read on the forward strand.
GGATCACTAGGAGATGTTGTTCTATTCGGACTTAGTGAAGACCAAAGTTGAAAGGGAAGGAATCAACTGTCACTGACCGAGCGAAGGACTTAAGTATTATTCTCGACAGCAAACTAAACTGGAGACATAACCTTCAGAAGCGTATCAGGAAAGCAGCAATTGCACTGTACAGCTGCAGAAAAATAGTCGGACCCAAATGGGAAATGGGACCCAGGCTAACATTGACCAGCATTGACTCACGGAGTATTAGTGTGTATGTAGAATATGGTCTTTTATCGAATTAGTCAACTTTTATGTGGCCGCTTACATGACGTACCACTCGCCAACAATGCCATTGATTGTCAGTTAGGACTAAGACCGAGAGACATGTCCATTCTGTCGTTTGGAGCTCGCTTTTGCAAGCCACTGTACTGTAGTCCCCGTTTGTCGAGAAGCACTCTTCTGAAAATGCCTCATCGGGATCATTTGATAATCCCATGCTGTTTTGGCCCAATTTCAGCGAAGCACTCGGCTTATGGAAACACACTGAAATCAGTTTGGAATTGCCTAACAAACAACAAATACTCAGCAATCAAATCGCAACCCAAATTGCCAAACCAATTTACGATAGATTACAATTTAGACAATTTATAACCGCTCGGCGTGAAGCTTTCTGAACAAGTTGCGTCATGTTCACAATGATACCGCGATCGTATTATTTTACAATCCCCTCCACCCAACATTGCATCAACGAGTGCTTTGTATTATTGCCTTTCCTGTTATTAACCGAATTTTTCACATCCCCCAAACAAAAGATAACATTCCAATAGTCCTCGAGCTGTTTTTGTTACTCTATCGATCTGCGCTCTGCAGCGCAGCAATCGGCGCCCCGATGGCAGAGCTCTTCAAAATAAACCCCAGCAAACAAATTAGCGATATAGAAAATGTATAGCACTCACCTGGAAATGCTGGGAGCAGTCCGTGCAACCGAAGAAGTACTTAACGAATCCATGCAACGCCTGTAGCACCTCCAGTGGGTCGTTTGACTTCTCACCAACGTGCGCCTGAACAGTGAGGAAGTGGAACAGTTTCCATAAACTGCACGTGAATCCCCGCAAGTTCTGCTTCGATCCCACACAGCCAACGTAGCGACTGGACGAGAAGACAGGCGACAACTCTGTCTCTAATTGCTTGACCTTGTCCTCGAACTCCTTTCCAGTTATTATTTGATTCTTGACGGCGACAAACTCTTGAAGTTTATCGATGAGAACTCGGCCATTGGGACCGAGCGGGTGGTACCGCTTCAGAACATTCATCAAGCGCTGCAGCGCAAGCAGACGTTCTCCGCTAATTTCAGACACTCGGGGGATCTCATTGTTGAGAATATTGTGAATGGCTTGTTCCAAATCTGCCTGGTAGACCATGTGCTTGTTTCGTTTGACTTCTTTGATGATCTCCCTCTCCTTTTCGGCTTCCACCCGCAGCACCTCGTCGAGGAGGCCATTGGTTTGGTTGTCCTTTTCTGTTGCGACATCAGGTTTCTCGGATAGTTGGTTCAGCGCTACGAACGTGGCCACCGCGTCTTTGTACTCCTTCGCTTTGCTTCCCGAGAGCGGTAAAAGTTCGACACCAACTTTACGGTCGATGGCGCCAATGGGGTGTGTGGAGTTTATGTAGAACTTGCCGGCCAGCTTCTCATCGGCCACCTGACGGACATGCAGCTCCGGATAGCGATTGAAATTGAGTATCGTTTGTGCCCCAATCGTGGAATTATTCTGGGGAATCAGCACTATAACCACGTACTTCACTTTTTCTGGAAGACTCTGGAATAGGTTGACAACCTCATCCTCTGTCAGGTTTGAGAAATTTGGCCACGAATTACTCGGCGCGGTTTCATTCGCCGCCAGGCTGGCCAGGCTTTCTTGAATTACATTCGGATCTTGATTCATTATGGGAGTTCCATAGTCATTTTGACTTGGCTGGTAGTTCGGGCCAAAGTACCTCATCGTCGGGTACGCCATCACTTCGTATTCACGGCATACGTCGTTGTTTTCCTCCGCCGCACAATCGATTGCCATGACTTTGATGACGTCTCGCCAAGGCCATGTACTTTCCGCCAAATCTTTGTACACCGGGGCAAAGCGCTTGCAATGACCGCAATACGAATTATAGAACTCCACCAAAGAAGCATGATTCTTTCCAAGTACTAACCCCTTGAAATTGTCACCTGTGAGGATGACCACTTTGTCGTTTTCATCGTATAAGCCAGGCAGTTGAGATTCGCGTTTCATCATCGCTTCATAGCGACTGTTTGGCACTCCGGAATGACTGAGTGGGAGGTAGGAGCTAATGAAAAGCACAACAATGGTGGTTACGAGTATTCGCTGCATAATTTCGATTTGATTTACAATCTAGGCACTGGGAGACATATTTCACTTGACGCGACGCGGTTAAAACGAAACGTACGAACAGTGGGTTTGCGATTCTAATAAAAAACTAAAGCGCGATTCTGATGGAACAGAAACTTTTATTGCCTCAAGCATTCACTAGAATGGAGAATGGGAAAACTTTCGTGGAACGATTCTGTCGGCTGATAGTGTTGGTTTGTTGAATGTTGAGTAGTCGGCGGGTAATTTTTCTCTCTTTGGTCGTGCTGACGTTGAGTGACGGCTGGTATTTGTGACAGCACAGCTGATTTCGTTGGTGGTCGTTCAGTGGTTGCGATAAGCACTGGATTGTGGTTGTCAGAAATGTCTTAAGGGGGATGCACATTCTGGAATTCGATGTTTTTGTTTGATTGAAAGAATGGATTAAGCAATTGAATTGTGTTTAGTTCGAGTTTAGAGAATGATTGTGTATAATTGCATTTTAATTTATTTTCGGAAAATGCATTCATCGTAAGAGACGACTTATTCACGAATCGAAATCGATTAAGGCTACATTAAGATCTCAAAACCGAGATGGGATGGGAGAAATGTCACTTTTTTGGAATAACTTCATTTCTTACGTCTGCTACTCATTGTGGTAGTTAATGTAGTTGGTTGGTAAGACGTTGTAGTAGACGTAGAAATGATGTCGAGATGTAGTTATGATGTCAATTCAACGCTCAATTGTGCTTGCACGTGAAAAATGTGCAAACTTTCTAAAAACATTTGCTACTCCACACGTAGCAACTGTAGATTATAAATGAAACATATCGGGCGTGTAGTTTATTCGAATAACTACGCGTAATTAATCGAGTAGATTAGCTCATGTAGTCTACTCTGCCTGCTCTGGTTACCATGAACAGTTGAAACCGACTTAAAATAGTGGCCGCGACTGTTGCGCTAGAGTCGGATTTTAGGCAATCATTTAAAAATAACTAGCACAAAATATATTCGCTGAAAAATAAAGGAAAAACGCAGTTAGTTAAGGAGGATGAATGTATGACAGATGAAGAACGACATGGTGACGGTGATGGACGTCTGGGAAAAGTAGGGATGACAGTAGTCCGACGCTGCAGTTGATGCGTTGAATTGACATGAAGGGACTACAGTCGAAGGCAACGCACTTGGACATAGTGTAGTACAGGTCAGGAATGTTGTACGAAACTGAAGACTATGCGAACCAGTTAAGGGCACTACAGAAGGAAGGAAACAGTTTCGTAATCTTGATACTTAAAGGGCTGCAAAATGACATGACTCTCAACACGACCCGAGCCGAATAAAAAAAAACGACAAACGGAATATGGGTGATTATGAAGAGGGCGCAGGCCTATAAAATAAATGTCCGTCTCCTGTTGTGGTAGTGGGGATGGCAATTGAAAAGAAGCCATCATCGCGAGCAGAATACACTCAAACACTGATTCAGTCCGAAACTCGAAATCAAACAGTCGTTGCCGACACGCTGCAACAACCACGTCATGCGTTGTTAAGAACACTGGAGCTTCTGTCAGAATTAAACGAATAGTGCTCATAATTGGTTGTTGGACCTTGTGCAAAATTCAAGCACCAATTGTCATTGCCTTAAGTAAGCAGCGATTCATTTCGCCTCTACTTCGCATTATTGAACGAAACTTAACGAAACTAAGTAAAATGAAAGCAAGTTGACTTATTATTCTTAATCAATTATCGTTGGGCTTTAAGGCGAAGGACGACGTCTGAAAGCAAAGAATCATGGCTTGAAAATGAGGTGAATGAGATGAGAACTTCAGGTCGAGGTGACAAGTCATGCGTAGAAAAATGCTTGAGCTATATAATCGGCAAGAAAGTCAGACCCAGGAACCCAGGTGTGTTATTGTATTCTTAATCCATTATCGTCGGGCTTTAAGGCGAAGGGCAACGGCCGAAAGCAAAGATTAATTGTTTGAAAATGAGGCGAAGATTGAACTTCAGGAAGAAGGCTTGAGCTACAGACCCAGAAACCCAGGTGTGCACGTCGAAGTACACTTCATCCCGTCTCTCCAAGCACCATTAATGTGAACTGGTCATAAAACCGAGTGCAAAACTTTGCTCTCATGATGACCCAGCTCTTCTCCCTGCACTCCCCTTTCATGGCACACCAATACACAAAGCAGGTCTAAGATGGTCCGGGTATAACTTGATCTTTCGTGAGAAGAGCTTGCTAGGACTTACATATATTGCCTTGATCTTTGCGTTGATGTGGTTCGCAGTAAAAGTGTGAATTCAAATGTGTCACCTATTAAGTCAAAGATCTTGGTCGGGCTTTCATCGTGTCAGCACCTTTGGTTACAGAGCTAAAAATTAACTCGTTGACCGACACTGCTAGGTAGCCGGGATGAGGTCGCTGATGGAATGCACTTACTGACTGAAATAATCAAGTTCGGTCAACTTCTGCGAAACAACCGTAACACTTTAGCGTCACAGTGATCACGTCCGGAGACCTCACTAAATAATTCAATCGGCAGTAGCGACGGGCGGTGTGCACAAAGGCAGGGACGTAATCAATACGAGTTAATGACTCACACTTACTGGGAATTCCAAATCACAGACCTGTTATTGCTCAATCTCATTATTGCTAGACTAGTCCTTATAATGGGACAAACAAACAGGTACGACTCCACTTACATAAACACATTCAAACACTCCTACATTTTACTGTATTCATGAATGAAGGCAGTTCAAGCTTCAATGCCATAATCCTGAAGGCATCGTTCATATTTGAGTCTCGTTCGTTATCGGAATTAACCAGACAAATCACTCCACGAACAAAAACGGCCATGCACCACCATAGATTCGAGAAAGAGCTACCAATCTGTCTTACATACTTATGTTCGGACCTGGTAAGTTTTCCCGTGTTGAGTCAAATTAACCCGCAGGCTCCACTCCTGGTGGTGCCCTTCCGTCAATTCCTCTAAGTTTCAGCTTTGCAACCATACATCGCCCGGAGCCCAAAAGCTTTGGTTTCCCGGGAAGCGACTGAGGAGCCATAGAAGTAGCTACACCCAATTGCTAGCTGGCATCGTTTATGGTTAGAACTAGGGCGGTATCTGATCGCCTTCGAACCTCTAACTTTCGTTCTTGATTAATGAAACCATCTTTGGCAAATGCTTTCGCTTAAGTTTGTCTTACGACGGTCCAAGAATTTCACCTCTCGAGTGGTAATACTAATATCCCCAAACTGCTTCTATTAATCATTACCTCTTGATCTTAAAACCAATGAAAGTAGAACAGGGGTCTTATTTCATTATTCCATGCACAACATATTCGGGCATTTGGAGCCTGTTTAAGCACTCTAATTTGTTCAAAGTAGTAGTACCGGCCCACAACAACACTCGATGAAGAACACTGAAGCAGCTTTAAATAGGATACAAGTATCATTAAATATAAGAACTCCACCGGTAATACGCTTGCATACATAAGGTAATGAACAATCCACAATTATTCAAGACAAATTCAATTACGAACGTTTTAACCCCAACAACTTTAATGTACGCTATTGGAGCTGGAATTACCGCGGCTGCTGGCACCAGACTTGCCCTCCAATAGGTCCTTGTTAAAGGATTTAAAGTGTACTCATTGCAATTACAGGGCCTTGGATATGAGTCCTGTATTGTTATTTTTCGTCACTACCTCCCCGAACTGGGAGTGGGTAATCTACACGCCTGCTGCCTTCCTTATTCGAGCAAAGTGTTCCAGTGGTTATTGCACAAGTACTTAATCATTTAAGTAATCATGCTAAGGCCGGGAAGAAACAAAGGGTATTCTGCAGAATCAGGCCTAGCACATGAGCATGGTGACCCACCAAGCAGTGACATGTAATGATCCCTACTAGTGCACTGCAGTTGGCTGTTGGTACAGAGATTAGTAATGTTTTAATTGGGTGAGAAAATCTCGATTTTGTGGCATGAAGTAGCCCTCTGCCACGCATTACTTGACGTATTAATAGTTCATCTTCGAATTCCTTGAACACAAATTTTATCTCAGCGGCGATCCTCAATTTTTCCGATGACATTGTGACCCCACGCTTAGCCAGTTCGTCAGCTGTTTCGTTTCCCTGAATTCCCACGTGTCCAGGAACCCACAGCAGACAGACTTGTGACACATCAAAACCAGAGATAATGGAGGAGGAAATCCCCCAGAAATGCTTAAGGCAATGGGTAAAGAGGGAGTTTTATGGCCCTCTCGTGGCGTTAAAGTGGCCTGGGAACGTGGTGAGATACCTGGCGATTGGCAAACTGGAGTGATTGTCCCACTTTTCAAGAAGGGGGACAAAAGAGATGGCTCCAACTACGGTGGCTCTTTTAAGGCTCCCCGGGAAAGTCTACGCTAAGGTGTTGGAAGCGCGTTCTAGAGCTATGACCGAGCCCAGGATGAGGGATGAACAGTGCGACTTTCGTCCCGGTAGAAGTACAACCGACCATCACTCTAAGACTGGTACCTGAGAAGGCTTGGGAGTTTGCCAAGTCCAACCACAGCTGTTTTGTGGATTTGGAGAAGGCATACGATCGAGTTCCTCGAGGTAAACTCTGAAGTGTTCTGGAGGAGTGTGGGACTAATGGTTCTCCTCTGAGGGCCATTCAGTATCTATACACAAACTGTAGCACTTGTGTTGGGGTTAACGGTACTAAATCAACACCTTTCACGATGAGCGTTGGACTTCGCCAAGGGTGCGTCTTGTCACCTCTCCTTTTCATTGTGTATATGGACTGGATGTTGCGGCGCAGCCGAGGCGAGGAGTGTTTCACATTGGGAAAGTTGAGGGTAAGTCATCTTCTTTTGCAGATGACTTAGTGATCCTCACATCTTCCCAGACGGAACTCCAGCGCGTACTCGATAGGTTTATGGCCGGGGAATGGAGGCCAACGTGGACCAATCGGAGGTTGTGGTCATCTCCAGAACGCCTGTTCAATGCACTCTACAGGTTAGTGGAGTCCCATTGAAGCAGGTGGAGAAGTTTAAGTATCTCGGGGTCTTTTTCACGAGTGATGGAAGGAGTAATGCTGAGCTTTCATGTAGGATTGGCCAAGCTGGCCCAATTTTGAAACTGCTCTGTAATCAGAAAGGCCGAGCTTGGTGTCAAAGCCAAGTTAGCGGTTTTCAACTCAGTATTTGTTCCAAATTTCACGAAATGTGGGTAATGACCGAAAGAATAAGATCGCGAATACAAGCTGCTGAGATGAGATTTCTCCGGGCGGTTGTGGGAATTACTCGCCGGGATGGGGTGAGAAACACGGCAGTGCGAGAGGAACTCAACATTGAGGAGCCGCTTCTTCGAACGGAGAGAGCTATGCTTCGTTGGTTTGGCACGAATGTCCCCTTCATCCCCCCTTCCGAGGAGGGCGTTGAGTGCAATTTCATCAGGTAGGTGACCACTTGGCCAACCCAAGACGAGGTGGTTGGACCAAGTCTAAAAACTCGCCTGGTCACGCTTGAGCATAACTCCTGATGAGTTAGAGTCGATGGCGGAGGATCAAGTTGCCGGGAGATTTATCGCGCGCGGCTTACCCCCGCGACCCCTTTGGTGGAGCATGCGTTTCTTTCTTTATTTCTGTTTAAAACTATTGGACTCTTTTAGGCTCTGAGCCGGCCTTAGGACAAGGGGAATCAATCGATTTTTCTATTCAAGAATGTTCCTTTAAAACTTCAAGAGAAAATTTCAAAAACTCTTGAAGATATAACCGATTTATGGTGGAAGCGTCAGGCGACGCCGAGAGCACGCGAGTTATGTATTTTGGTATTCTTTAGAAACCGACAAAATAATAGAAGAATAATACACTCTCTATTTATTCATTTCTCTCTTAGGAGAAGTCGACCGTCGCGTCCGAAGCTTGAAGTAAAACTTATCAGTTCGCGGAAATTGCATACTCAGGTGTTTCCCACACCGAGTTCGATTCCGCGACCAGACTGAGTCGAGAACGGTGTAGGTTTTCAACAGTTTGTCTGAAGTGTCGAATGAACACGGTTTCCTCCAAACTCCGGATTTGTGGAGTGTGGGAACGTAACTCGCGTGCCGCATGGGCCCCTCCCTTCATGCCATTCGTAATTCTGGTTCCATTGAAGATGTGAAAAATGAAATTTGGACTTCATTTTATCATAAAATTTCAACTCATGTAAATCCGCAGCACATGAATTGCCCTTCTGGACCTGACTCTTGGAGCAAGTGGCGCAAGTCTGAAGCCGCTGGGACATTTGCAAGATTAGCGCTCCTGCACGTCACCAAGCCCATCTTCATCAATTTGTCAGCAGATGAACTTCTTCACCGATATCTGGGGAATAATACGCAGGAAAACAACGAGTCGTCCAACAATTGTGTCGGGAATTTTGCCCCCAAACACATCCATAATGGTAGCAAACATTGTTGAAATTGCTGCCCAAACAGGGGGATGTATATTTAACTAAAGTTTTGTCATAATTTTAAAAATAATAGAGACAATGGGAGTAAATAGTGGACGGGCAGCAGCCAAACTAGAAGAGACACGCGATCACGCAGGCTGAGGACCTCACTGAGACTTCTAAAGAGGCCAGAGATAAATGAGCCGAAGAAAATCACGCCTATGAAGAAACGGAAGGAATTTTATGTGGATTTGGCATAGCTGATTGAACGTAGGTGGGTTTTGTACCCAAGAATTTGCTTCTCAGAACTTTAAACGGCTTTTTCTCGAAACACTGTTTTTACGACTGGCGCATGAGGTTACTCAAAAACTATTCATCCAATCGGTTACAAATTTTAGTACGCTATTCTATACATATACGAGGGGCAATATATTCTCGGTATCGATATGGAGGAAAATGCGAATTCAATTTAAATTGAATGCATTTGTTACATCTTGAGACAAGCTTTTTTAAACCCTCAAAAAATAAATTTCCTCTTTCTCTGCAAAATATTGCCGACTTGAGTTCTTCATCATCCGAAAATCTTTTCCACGAAGACATTTTTTCAAATCCCGAAACAGGAAATAATCTCTAGGGGCAAGGTCTGGACTATAGGGTGGGTGTTGGATTTCTTCGAAACCACAATCTCGCGCAGCAGCCTTGGAAACTCGCGCCGTGTGAACAGGAGCGTTGTCAGTTTACCCGCTGCGAGTTTACCCCGTCTTTTCTTTTCAATTTCCTCCCGCAAATTATGCAAAGTGGAAGCGTAGGATGTGGCGTTGATGATTTCACCTTTTTTTTGTACTCAATGAGCAAGATTCCCTTTGAGTCCCAAAAAACTGTGGCCATGAGCTTCCCGGCAGACGGAGTGACTTTGAACTTCTTCGGGGGGTCTGTTCCTTTTTTATGCCACTGCATGGACTCTTGTTTGCTCTCAGGGTCATAGTGGTGGAACCCATGTTTCGTCAATTCGATCCATAACACCGTCCGCGTTCTCGCTACACATCTCCAAAAGCTCTCTACAGCTACTCTCACTCTTTTCTGAGGCGCTGTGAGCATTCGTGGCACCCACCTTGCACTGACCTTTGAAAGGTTAAGATGGTCATGAAGAATTGTGTGAATGGTACCAATTGAAAGCTTGGTGATCTCTGCCATCATTTTCACCTTTATTCGGGCATCCTCAAGAACAAGTTTTTCGACTTCTTTGATGCAGTAGCCGGGGCGCCGGTGCGGGGGTCGTCTTCAATGCTTGAACCTCTTGAACTCACTTGACCACTTTTGCACAGTTGATAATGAAGGCGCGGAACCCTGGTAAACAGCCACCATCTCTTCATGAATAGTTTTTTGACTTTTTCCTTGCTTAGTGAGAAATTTAGTTACAGCGCGATACTCAATTTTCACCATCATCGTCTCAGTTGCCTTTATGATTCTGTTTGACTAGAGATAAAACGCGAATTAATAATCACGTTTATATGAAATTTTACATGAATGCACTAAAATTATAGTATTACTTGATAAATAAGTCAATTTATATATACAACCACAGCTTGAGCCCGATACCGAATATTTTGAACACCCCTCGTACAGCTATGGTATGAACTAGGTGAAGATCTTCTTTACTTTTTAACTTGATTTCTGGCTGAAAAATGGCGATTTCCAAAAAAATGATTGCAGAGGTCCGCCATTTTTTTAATTTTTGTGCGAAATTAATAATCCTAGTTCATACCAGAGCCAGTTTCAGATGATCCAGCGGAAATTACATGCGCCGCCGAAAAGAAGGGCTTCTGTTTGATCACAAAAAACAACAACAAAAAATTATGTACAATTTGTTTTCTTCTTTTTTAAGTCTTCAAATAAATGTATGCAAAGTTACAAGCCTAAAAAATATCAGCCCATTGAAAATCGTCAAAATTTTAAATCGCGTATGCGGGAGTCCCCTTCAACTGTGTTCACATTGAGGGTCATCCACGCCCGGCAATTCTAACGATATGGTTTCCTGCCTGTCGCTCTGCTCTGAAGTGCAAGCGTTCGCCTCCAATAGCTCCAAAACTTCTCAAGTTTCGTTTTCATTTTGGTTTCTGGAGTAGATAATGAAGCATAGTCCTCATGAACAGAAGATGACTCCCTTTCAACAGTCCCACACGAAGCTCGCTATCTAAACAATGCTCCCATCTATCACAAAAGTCACAGTCTCCACTCCCGAACTAAACAAAAACCGCGAAGTGTAGTTCCACACAAACGCCTTGCAACATCAGAGAATGTATCTACACAAGATGTCAAGTGTGAAATGGCAACACATCGAATGAGAAATTTCACACTTCGAACTTGTTGCTGTTGCGAGCTACATACATGTTTTTCCCCGCGCACCTATGCAGGAGGAACACTTGCATTAGCCGGCGCGCTGCGGCTTGCGTTTGTTTGTGGTGGGCTCTGCACCAAGTGGAGGGCTTGACAACCTTTTTCGTTTGGACATCAACAAAAGTGAGATAGAGCTCGCCATGGGCGACTATTGCTGTGAATTTCGCATCAGATCGATCCACTGACTGCGGGTGTATGCGTGAAAACTTGCTCAATCCATGAGAGAGAAGAGCAATAGACCGTCTGCATCGTATCCGTGTACATTTGTTGTATCGTCTGCAGCAACACCAGCATGCACACGATAATACCCGTGTGTGCGTGTGTGTGTGCGTGTTTGCGGTGATTCGATGAAGCATCGGAGTAGTGGTTCGCTTGAGTCGTGTGTGGGGATGAGGACGGTCGATTGGTATGGAGTGAACGATGGCTCAAAATACTAGCGCTGGTCGGTTGCGTCTTTTAGTCATAGTTTGTTCGTCTCTCATGCGAGATTGTGCTGCGAAAAAGTAAAAAGTCAAACCTCTTTTCTCATTTATTTCTTTCACATTTGTCATCGTTCGATGTTTCTGATTTCAATTCAGTGATAGTGGTTCTAGATAAAGACCGGGTGGTGTCGCATTCTGGAGGTTCGTGGGTTAAAGGAAACGAGAAAGAAACTCGAAAAACTCCAGTGACCAGCTGTAAGTCGTCGTTGTGCTCGTCGTCGACCCGAAAGTCGAAAATCGGCCCAAAAATAAAATATCACCGTTCACCATCCACTAGCTAAGGCGTACAACCGGCTATCTACAGCGTGTCGTCATCGTTGTCTGTCTGTTGTCGGCGCGGTATTCTTGTATCTTAACACCGGGCATTCAACGAAAATAAGAAGAAGGCAAAAAAGCTCAAGCTCAAAACTCAAACTCCCATCGCAGCTGAGCACACTAGGGTAGTCTCAATTTGGCGTTCAACGTGAGCGGTCGATGTTTCATGAATTTCACGATTTGTTCCTCTTCTTCTTGTGGCGATGAAGAGTTGAGATTTGTCCGAGGAGACACATAATCAGATTCCTTAAGCGGTTGGCTTTGAAAGAAAGTATCCGCGGTGATGCCTGAAATTATTTTTTCTATGTTTGTGTTTTTTCTATGTTTATGATAACCAGTGCGGCGGATTAAATTCTTGTGTGTTCTGAAGAAGCCAAGTGTTTGTTTAGTGGTGTCAGATTTTGAATAGATTCCATTCTTGTTATCGAATTTTAAATTCAGTCCATGAGTGTGTAATTACGGTTGGCGGCCTAATCGAATAAAGTCTATCACTTCCACTTTGGAAGAACATCTCGGGTTGCGCCTCCTAATTTATCTGCAATCGTTTACTGTTTCGATCCGAGTGTGTGCTTTGTTTTTGATTTTCGTTTATTTTTGAATACTAAATGAGTTTTGATTAATTCAAATAAAATATCATACAAGGTGTCCGTGTACGTAAACAGATAAAAATTCATACATGCCCATCAGCAGCGGATAGATATTGTTTTATATAATTCTCTTGTGAAAGGTTTTTGTTGTTTTAATAATAATTCCGTTGAATATTTTGAATACATTTTTTTTTGTTCCCCACCTCTCTCTGACTGCCTTGTGGTGTGGCTTTGACTTTTAATGATTTAATGGATACTAGATAGATATATTCATTTGAAGAGCTACTAATTCATCTAAGGTATGTATTGCCATAAAGTATTTGAATACATTTCAAACGTTCTTATCCTTTTTTGTGTTTATTGTTTACTGTTTATTCGAAAGAGATATTCGCATTGGGTGATGCTTGGGTGAAGTTCTCGCTAGAAAAGGAAACATGCACTCCTAGTGGGACTTAAAACTTCTTTATACATACGGACTATGGCTTTTGTCTAGTCGGACTTTAGTTTTTGAACGCAGTCGTGGCAGTTATTTCTATTAAATTCACTTGAAGACGACGGTGGTTGGTTGGTAGGGAGTGGAGCTGAACACACTTAGATCCATTGCCGGTCCATTGTGTCTCTTGTTTGATCCAAGTTCAATCGCGGTTTTTATCGAAGATCTCGTCTGCATCTTGTTGCATATTTCTAGCCAGCCTAGCCAGACACTCAAATGAAGTGTGTATTTTTATGTTGTATCGTTACAGCTGCCGTAGAAAGCGTTGTACAAATAGGCGTGTATTGGCGAGTGATCCCCCATCGACCAGTGCTACGTAGTGATCGTCTTAGACTTCTTCCCTTGACTGTCCCCAGTGGAATATGCACCTCCAAGGCAGACGAATGATGAAGAGCAGATCTTTGTCTATCCAATTCGTCGGCTTTCTTATAGTGCTACGCCCAATTCATGGTTATTTTGAACATTTCGCCTCCTTGACATGTCTTGAGGCCGACAACGAAAGGCTGAAAGGGTAAGGAAGTGCCTTTTGGACATCGGTCTTAAATGTCTGTGGAATGCATTCAAGGAACTGCAAGAACTTCCGAAGGCAGGCTTTATGATGAACTGATGAGCATCCTACGAGTACTCGTATTGAAGGTGAATACAATGACTAGCTTACTTGAACATCATTTGTAAAAATAGGGAAACCCAGAATCAAATAAGGCACAATTCGTCGGGATTGAAGCGAGTGTTTCTTACACGAGTACGTTTAATCACTCGCCTGCCTATTTTTAAGGAGCTTTTGGTGGCACAAGATCAGATATTAGCGCTGTACTCAGGACTGCGATGGATATGGACATTTTAAATTGAAGCCAAAATAAAGGTCGCCAAGTTTTACATCCATCAGTTGATGAAACCTAGACATTTCGCAGTATTTTTGGCGACCTCAAATATGTGATCATTCTAGGTAAGTGCGTTATTGGCGCACATACAGGGGATGTATATGAAGATCTTTGAGTGTAATCGATAAAGCGCCATCCAAGAATAATGTCGGCCTAATAAGTGACACCAAACATCATTCATGACAGCAGACTGTCAAGTGTGGAATTCAAATGCTTCCATTTTTAGGGGAGGGTCGTGAGACTTTGAACGAATAAAAAATGCTTAATTTTTGAGTCATCCGTAAATGCGATCACTTCTGAAACTAATCTCATACGCTCACTTTTCTTGTCACCTTTTGGTGAAAACTATTGTGGAGGGAGTACCAAATCGTGGATGCAGCCAGTACTCTTAAATTGACAGCCGAGTTGCCCTAAGCTTAACCACACTCGCTCTGCACTGCTGTGTTTTGTGTATGAAGATCAATATGTGGCAGATGAAGCATCACTGTCAGAGCTACGGTGTCGCTGCCTTTACTTTTCTAAGTTAAGCTAGTCCTTCCGGCCAAAATAATGATCCATATGTGGTCCTGTGGATAACTCAGTGAAATGGATTGAAGACTGTAGAGGAGGGTAGGCACACTTAGACCATATTAGTACATTACAGTCAGACTTCTACCACTCCAGTGATAGTGCCACTAATTTGATCCCAACGACAAATGGTGACTGGACTGGATTTGAAAGCGAAATAAAAGCGTATTATTTTTGCTTTCACTGCGATTCGAACCGCGGACCCCACTAACTAAGGGCAGGCACTTAACCAACTGCGCCATCCAGTCGCAGTGCGTCCAATTCGGAGTCTTTGACCAGTTCTACGCTTGAGAAATAATTAATAGACGATTTTTTGTAAATAATACATAATAATGAGCACAAGTCGGTGCTAATTGTAAACTACGATTAGGTGGAATCGATTCGATTTCTTTGCTGTTTGGTTTTTTGCTGCTCTATTTTTGACAAGTCACCGTTCAGAGCTTCATGTAAGGTCTGGACCGTCTTGTGTTTGTGCACGCTTACTTTGATGACATTCTTAGGGCTTTAGTAACCTGAGTCATCCAATGCGATCACAAAACTTTGACCTATGCTCTCCAACATCGATCTAAAAAGGCATCCTCCGGACAACTATGTTATTCAAAGTACCACAAATTCGTTGCATCGTTGGAAGCCATCCGTAGTCAAATTTCTCCGCAATTGAGGCGCACATATTGGTTTTTCTAAAACAATTACAACCGAGTAGGGATCATAATTACAGTCGCGCTGGCCATGACTCAACTAATCGCGAGTAAATTAGTGAGCACGACCGCGTCAGATCCATGACAAGTGTCAAACTCAATTATGGAGAATAAGCATTTAGCATTTCATCATTGAAGGACTTCGAGTAGAAAAATGTATCAGTTATTGAACTTTGTTATCAAAATATCGTGCGTACAACAAGCCACTTACTCGTTTGCCGTATGTTCCCGTATGTGGACTGCGTACAGAGGAAAATAATTGCTGTTGTATCTGCCGATGTTAATGCAGACCATGATTTGTTCATTCGTCGCCATTCGCAGCAATTGAGTAGCTCTGTACTTACACAAGAGTCTTGGTGCAAAAGATGCACGAGATGAACTTGGCCGACCATGATTTGTCCATTCGTCGCCATTCGCAGCAATTGAGTAGCTCTGTACTTACACAAGGGTCTTCATGTAAAAAATGCACGAGATGAACTTGGCCGATTTTAGCAAGAAAAGCGCCACATGCCACAAAACACGTGAATATACGGATTAATTAAGAAACGAGTCAGGTGCATTTATATCTCGTTTTGGACCCTTGACAAGGGCGCCTAGATCGAGGGATTTGGTGCATTCGGACTGGTTTTACGAGAATACGTCAAATCTAAATGTTTGCTTGGATCAATCACCGGAGCAAAAATCCATTCCACGAGAAATTAGATTAAGCCAGGGCCTATCTCGGCCTAAGTTTGGATGTTGTCTCCCCGTACAGAAGTCAACCACTTCAACCCTCTTCTCTTTTTGGCACATTTCGTATTCTTGCTCTACGTTTAGACTTCAGACACTGTTTCACTAGTTCCTGAACTGTTGCAACTGCTTTTATAGATGAATTAACAAGAATGGCAATTATTACAAGATTCTGAAGTTTGCTCAAAGCTCCCTTCTTTATGTAGTCAATAAATAATGACATCATTCAAACGTACAGTGGACTCCTACCCTCCGTAACTTCCATTCCAATTCACAACTCCACCTCTTTCGAGTCACTGACAGCGTTCAAAGGGTATGACTGACTAGGAAATGGTTCTCAAAATGTGCAGTTTTAAGTCGGCATACAAATGTAGGCCCCTTCGGACGTAGGGGAACAATAGCAGGCGCAACACGACTGACTACTGCAGAAGCTACACCCAGGTCCACCTCGGACTGTAGCACCACTCATACAATCATTCAATTTACAACAACAACTCGAATAACTCGTGCTACCTATATGGTACATTTAAGAACATTGTAAACCAAAATTCACTAAATGTTGTTCGGCAAGTCGTTTCAATTCAAACTCATCACGTATGCTTATAACTTAATGCGTGACCAATTTAAATTATGTTATGAAAAAAAAACGTTGAGTATCTACTACATTGTACCTGGTGAAGTTACCTGCAATGAATTGCCAATGAATCCGAAAAAATGCCTAATTTTGTGTGGATTTAAATTATTGCTATGGGTTCGTGCCATTGTGGATTGGAGATGTCATCAGAATCGCAACATTTAGCTATTTGCTGTGTTTTATTTTATTTTGTGGACCTGTTGATTAATTGAATGTGATTCTTTAGTCTGTTGCTTATACAGTATTGCCCCCAGGATTCCCAAAGAAATTTGGCCCAAGTGACGTAGACTGCTTTCACTAGAAGTGGGGTCTTTTTGGTGCAGTAGTCGAAGATTTTCAGTGTCACAGTAGGGGTATTCTACTTATTAACACATTTGGGTTGATGTGAGATGGTGCATCGACCCCAAGGCGCTTTGAGCCGTTGTTGTCCAGGTTCGATTCCCCGTACGAAAAAAATAATTTCCACGGCGCCACCTCTTTTGAGTCGTTGATAATGTTCGAAGAATCTAGGAAAAGCTTCTCAAATTGGCCGTTCGAAGTCGGCATAAAGCTGTAGGTCCCTTCCACATGCTAGGCCTTAGCCATCTACGGGCTGCAGCATATTTATTTGACTCGTTGTTTAAGTGTTGTTGCTAAATCCATGAAAAGCTCATTTAAAGGAGTTCTGGTCCTCTTTTATGCTTGGACGTCTGCGTGGGCCGCTGTGGCGCAGTGGATTGGTACGTCGACTCCTTCGCAGACTGTGCCAGCAGTTGATACTCGATTTTACCACCTTTCATAAATCATGGCTCCACCCGCTTCCAGTCACTGACAAGAGTATTCCTCCCGTCTAGAAAAAGCTTCTGAACTTCCTCGTTCGGAGTCAGCATTAAACCGTGGGTCCCATCTACTCGTGAGTAAACAATACCACGCCCAACACGAGTGGTTGCTGTAAAGGCTGGGCCCAAGTCAGCCTCGGACTTTCGCTCCACTCATATTGTTAGATTGGCTGCCTATTGATTGCCATCGTGGATTTCATGTCCTAGTACTCATATCAGTTTTAACCTGTTTTTCTTTGCCAGAATGTTGAGTGTTTTGTGGCATTCCCAAACAGGTATGGTGTTGAATGTGAAGCTGTTTGGGGCTGTAAGTACTGCCTGGTCCGAGAGAATACTAATAATAATATAGGCGGCGTTACAACCTGTAGAGGGCTTAGTCCTAGCTTCTCAGCAACCACTCGTGCTGTGAGTGCTATTATTCTTTCACAAGTGGTCAGAGAGAATACATTTCCACAAGGAGCTTCTGTAGGCTCCTCCATTCGTGAAAGATCATTAAAACGCACAAAACTAGTGTTTGCTGCTGATCTTCAGCTCAAGTCCACTGTGGGCACTAGCTTAACACATTTTGTTATTTTCATTAGATCTGATCATATTGATGTATCAAAATGGGTGATTTTGCTTTGCGCACATATTCGTCGGCACTAATTCTGACTTTGCAAATGATTTTGATGGAGCATGGGGGGTATTTAAAAGACATGTTAACGTATAACAGTCTTTGCTCAGACATTTTTTCGGCAACAGGCAATAAGCCAGCCAACAGCTTTCTCCAAGTCTTGCAGTGTTTGACTTAATTTTGTCTGTAAAAAACCGAACGTTACATACAATTGTTGTTTATAAATCCAGTGGGAGTTTGTTAGCCGAAGTTACGAAAACATTGCTATCTTAGTCTTAGACGCACATATTGCGCTAGGTTTAGAGCTCGTTTGAGAGGAGCTGCAAAACCCCTTCCACTACACGAATGAGAGCAAAACAAATGCAAGCGGATCGAACACAACAGATGCATTCTTTCAAATACACATTCACCCTATTAGCAAAATTCACACATACAATGCAATATTTCTTTTTTCCACGTCTGATGACATGTTTAATCTTGCTTTGGTGTTCGCCTAAGAGCTCAATTGCTGTCAGTGTCGGTTCAAGGGAACGTCCGTGCAAGGGAAATTGTAAACTATGGAACTTCGTCGATGGAACTTCGTCGATGTCCGTTTAACGGAGGTATGCGTCCAAGAGAGGTAAGCGTGTGAGGTAGGTGTCCGTCTAAGGGAGGTGACCGTCCAAGTGAGGTGTCCGTCTACAGGAGATGTCCGTGTAGGGGAGGTGTTCGATTAAGGGAGGTATAAATATAAGGGAGGTGTCGGTTTATGGGAGGTGTCTGTCTAAAGGAGATGTCCGTTTAAGGGAGGTATACATCTGAGGGAGGTGTCCGTTTATGGGAGGTATCCGTCTAAGGGCGGTGTCCGTCTAAGGGAGGTGTTCTCCTAATGGAGGTGTCCGTTTAAGCGATGTTAAAAACTAAGGGTAGTGTCCACCTAAGGGAGGTGTGCCTTTAAGGGAGGTGTCCGTCTAAGGGAGGTGTCTGCCTAAGAGAGGTGTCCGTCTAAGAGAGGTGTCTCCCTAAGAGAGGTGTCCGTTTATGGGAGGTGTCCGTTTAAGCGAGGTGTTCTCCTAATGGAGGTGTCCACTTAAGCGATGTTAAAAACTAAGGGTAGAGTTCGCCTAAGGGAGGTTTCCGTCTAAGAGAGGTGTCCGTCTAAGGGAGGTGTCTGCCTAAGGAAGAAGTCCGTCTAAGGAAGTATAAATCTAAGGGAGATGACCGCCTAAGGGAGGTGTCCATCTAGTTGAGGTATAAATCTAAGGGAAGTGTCCATTTATCTCATTTTCTACATTTCAGTGTAGTGTCCGCCTAAGGGAGGTGTGCCTTTAAGGGAGGTGTCCGTCTAAGGGAGATGTCTGCCTAAGGAAGAAGTCCGTCTACGGAAGTATAAATCTAAGGGAGATGAACGCCTAAGGGAGGTGTCCATCTAGTTGAGGTATAAATCTAAGGGAAGTGTCCATTTATCTCATTTTCTTCCCTTAATTGCAGTTATCCCACCACTTAATAAAGATGTCTCTCTGCAGTCTAAGAACCCGGACAACTTCAGCCTGCCCAACCTTATAATGTGGCATTTCTTTGCTTTGCACTGTTGACTTGTCGACGAAGTCTATTTGATTGTTTGACTTTGGCTAACTATTGTCAATCAGGGATACTCGCTGATTAGCAACACAATCCGTAAACTAATTCAATGACTCGAATGGAAAAGGAAAAAGTTCGTTTCGATGGCATTTCGACGGTCAATATTGGCGGCGAACCTCTTAGTTATGCAATAAATGACAAGTAGTGATGGATTAATGTTTTCATCAAAATGTCGTTAACCGGGGTGCGGAACTTATTATGACAAAAACAAATGTCTAACTGTGGCCGAAGGACAAACACACCGAATGTCTGAGAAATTTATGGATGAGAACACAAAGTCTGCTGTGATTTTATGAATATTGGACTGACAATGCGGCATCTTTTCTCTGTTGATCTTTGAACAAGTTTTTGATAAATTACTTTGTATAATTTGTGGTCAGAGGTAACAATGGGAGGAAATAGAAATGCGACTTGAGAGGTTCTTAAAATGTTCTCCTGTACGGAAGCGGACGGGTTTATTTAAGTGCATAACTTTACAGCGCTTTTTTTGATCTAGGGTTTTCAAAATCCGGCGTTATTTCAGGGCACCGTCTGGGGTTCCTGCAGTGCGTTCAATTTAAACCTGAATCGCATTGACACGGACACGCTTCTGCTTGCACACTATTCTGTCGTTGCGCGATTCATATCCATTCAATCCATTCATCTCAAAGAAGGAAGTATCGCAGTCGTAGAAAGCAATTTCTTTCGTGACAAATGCAATAAACATTTGACGCAGTTGTCTGTGTAAACGATATTTAGAAGGGACATGTTAAGGGGGGCAACGTGTGAGGCCCTGTAATCAGAGCTAGTCAGAAATAAAATATCCTCGGTCTCTAGGACCAAGGAAATAAATCTGAGAGTTATGCCAATTACAGATTTCGTGATGAACTTTGATAAAAAGGTAGCATCTTATTAACTCAAGGTTTTTTTAAGTAGTAGATCTCTAGGTGAGATGGAAATGACGTGCCATATCTTGACCTAAGCTGCAAGCTGTATTGGAGCTCCAGAGTGATTGCATTGATGTAAAATGTATCAGGTTGAAAATGCTTTTGTTTATAAATGGGGATGTCTTTATCTGTTGTTTATTCTGCTCGACATCTGGCACTTGTGTTGTAATTACCAAGTTACTGGACTTATGACTTCCCGGATCGGATGTTAGTTTAGTGGTTGACTACATTAATGGAAGCCAGACTTAGACCTAAAGTTGGCCCATTGTGTTGCCACAAGATGTAATAGATCCAAATCCGCGAACCATCTGGAGCTTTTAATAAAGCTAATATTACTTAATTCTGTCAAGTCGTAGTAATGTGGTACGTCCAAGTCGTTAAGTCTGCGAGATAAGAGGGTATTGCAATTGCAACGATGGTAAGAAATGGTTTCTTCTTCCTCTTCATCGCTGCAACCTCTGCTGACGTCGTTGTAGGTGATACCTAGTCTTGAGGCGTGAATTCCAATGACACAATGCGAAAAGAGCTCAACACGCTTACTACGATCGCAGTGGGGACTACGGCCGAAAGTGAGTCACTGAATCTACACCTCCATACTCATGCCTTCGTGGTATGGTGGAAAACCCTGGAAAAAAGTTCCACTGCGGCAAAGCTGCAGCGCCTCATGTGCATTGGAATACCAGGAGCTCTATAAACTACATCTTCAGTCACTACTACACAACTTTCCAGTAGCCTATTTGCCAAAGGCGTTTCGTCTAAATAGGCGCTAAGACTAAAGGAGTCCTGCAATTTCAAATTGGGACTTTTGGGCATTGTTACTTTATGAATATTGCTAACGTTCATCCAGATTATCAAAAGCCCATCACCCGCTTCGACCGTACATTTTCTATAATAATCTCGACAAGTGAGTACTGATCACAACCCTCCGCTGAGCACGTGCTGGTGTGGTATGGTACTGGTATGGTATGGTGTGGATGGTACAAATTAGACGAGAGAAACAGCATTTTTCAGTCGGAATTGGTAGGCATCCAGAAAGCAGCGGAGGGCCTGAAATTCAGTACAAACCACACTCGAATTAATATCTATGCAGATAGTCAGGCATCGCTCAAGGCACTTAAAACTAAGGGCCCCTGTTGTAACAACGCAGTCTCCTTCATAGGGGCTCCTGGACACATGGGAATCCAGGGAAACGAAACAGCTGACGAACTAGATAAGTGTGGCTTCACAATGTCATCGGACAAACTAAGCAGCTCCTATAAAATGTTTCTTCAACGTGCTCAACAATGAACTATTACAGCAAAAAATGCGTGAAATAGTAATAATTCATGCCAGTTATGTCTATCGCCGATGCTTCGGTCTAAGATTCGGTCTACTCGTGCTGTTCAGGTCGCGTGAGCGTTTTGGATCGTGATGTGATGTGACCCAGTGCCAGAAGACCATCTACGTTTGGTGTGAGTAAGCGTTTCAAGATTTAGTAGACGTTTTGTAGTAGCGATAGGCATTAACGGGAGGTCCCTGTCCGGAAAGAGTGTTGAGGTGGTGCCATTTCTAGCGAGTTCGTCTGCTTCACAATTCTCTGTGATGCCACCGTGTTCCGGCACCCACTTAATATGAATGCTGAAATACTTCGCCACCTCGTTCAAAGGCAACTGAGGGACGTCTTGGAGTTGAATACGACTGCGCTCAGGATTTGATCGCTGCCGGGCAATCCGAACAGATGACAATATCTGTACTTTATATTGCAATGTTTTTTAGCCAGAACAGAGCTCCTTTAATGGCTACAGTCTCTGCCTGGTAGTCGGAAAGACTTTGTAAATTCAGATCCTTAGAGTAGACTTCCACACCGACTCCTTCAGCCATCTTCGATCCATCTGTGAAAATTCACTGAGAACCGTCCAGCGTTTGGGGCTCAGACGTCTAGTAAGAACTGGGAAGTATTTTTCTCCAAATTAAAAACAAAGAAGATTTAAGCTGTTGGCATTAGTTTAAAGCTCTAGTGCAACGCATGTGGTATTTAAACAAAAAAGTTCAAAATCTCTTAGAGTAGACGCTACAGTGATCAGGGAGCTTCAATGAGACGGTCTTGGGTATAGACACCTGCACCTACTCCTTCACCCGTCTTCAATCCGTCTGTGAAGATTCGCAGGGGACTAGCCGGCGTCTTCTACCTAGACTTCCAGTATGATCTCGAAGACAAGCTTCGGTGTCATGAGATCGGTGCCTGTGGCTGCTCCAAATCTATATCAGAACAGAGTTCTTTCCTTACATGCCACGACTTCAATCTATCGCCGGTTTCTCAATATCACGAAAAGATAAATCTACCCTCTTCTAAAAGTGACTCAATGCTACGTTCCCAGTGAACCGAAACCGCAAGGCCCGACGAACTTTTACTGAAACCTCAACAGGCCGCTTCCACCGAGCTTGCAGTGATTTCGCTCTCAATTTTCAAGTCTCTCGCTCTCAATTTATAAGTGCCCGCTAAAAGAAAAGTCACTCGCTCTCAACTTTCAAATGGCCGCCAGAACAGCTGTTTGTTCGCAGGACATAATAGTGTGACAACACCAGAAAATAGAAAGAGACAAAATGAGAAAACCAAACTAAATTTCACGCTATAGGCTTATCCGGGTTCACGACCTCTTACGGACGGATGAACTCGAGGAGGACTTAAATAGGTTTGTCAGCAACCGTGAGGTTTCCAGACCCCGGTAGGTTCGGAGAAAATTGATGGAACCTCGCGTCGGTCGGTGGAAGCGTAGCATAAAACATTAAATCGCATAGATTAGAAACGCTTATTAACTTTAGTAGTGCCCTTGAATTTCATCCGAGACATGATGAGTCTGTTGTTCATAGATCCAAGATCCACACATCGTCACTGATCGAGACAATGAGCTGAGCAGCAATTCCCTTAATCGGGCAACCGTGCAATCGATGTACATACGTCGACTTAACTGAGAATAATTATATTTGAAACTTCAACGAGATTAAACCAAAATACGCATACAATGTCTGATTCATTTGACACAATCTCTAAAACATATTATCCTATCTTTCCCGTTGATTATCTAGTGCATGCAAGTACGTACGTCTTGAATGTAGATCACGTACTTGGCGACCTATTAAGACAATCGTTACGTTCGCAATTAAGACGGAAGAAAAACAAAAACTCAGCTAAAAATACATACAACCAGGCAGCGGAGAGCTTCTCTGCAAAAGCAGCAAAATGCACTCTGAGCCGGCAGTGCCTCTGTAATTCATGGCGTCTCGGAAGATCTTGTCGATTTAATAGAGGGGCCGCACTTGCACTAAGCCTAGGCGCCTCACATGCGCATTTTACGAGTTTATTGACTTACTCAATTAGAAATGGCGCTTTCAATTTCGTCTCCAATTACGTCTTCGGCGTGTAAATGACGCTTAATTACATAGTGGGTCGGACGACGCACGCTGGAACTAGATCCATCATCTTATCTTGACCTTTTGTGGCAATAACTTTTTTCGTTTCGAAAGGTCAATACCGTCATTTGGACGATCGTCTCCCCGATACCGCCGTCGAATGCGTACTCGTATTTTATTGAATTACTTACAGACATGCTGCTCCTCTGCGGTGTGTATGTGTACGGGTATTTCTAGACTTGGGTTCAGCTGATATGGGTATATTCGTATTTATTTATTTTTTTTCTTCGATCGCTGACACAAGTCAAAGTAAAATTTATGATCGCCTAGCGATTGAATAATGATGATGGGGACTTAGAGTTTGGTGGCAGTCGTGCACACCATATTTGACAGCCTAAGAGAGGCAATGATAAATGGTGTTCGCTGTGGGACTTGGTTAGAAGCCAGCTTTCCAATGTGTGTATAACGCGTATGCAACTCTTTAGCTTGTCAGAAAGCCGCCATCAAGGTATTTGACAATTTTGCGGAGTTTTTTTTGCTGCTGTTACAAAACTTTGATATATGCAGAGGCAGACAAATAGGTTATTTATGACAGTTGGTGCAACAAGTAACACTGATTGCCACTGCAGAACGACGTGTGAAATAATGAAATGCATTTAATGGTGTGCTGGAGGCTGATATCTATTCGCTGTGATTGCCATGCATTTAGATATCACTCGTTAATTGAGGACAACGTTGCAAAATAACTCTCCCGAGATGATGTGTCTCCAGCTGCACGTGGACATGGACATTCAGTGAGATCTTTCGATCACAGTCTTAAAATATTTCAAATTCAGTACAATAACTAGAAAGAAGAGGATTTCAAGCCTACAGGCCGTACCTACTGTTCGCGGCCTCGAACTGGAAGCCTCTCTAGGGCGATATCCTGTTAACTGCCTCCAGTTGCGCACACCTAGTTGGTTGAGGCTTTGCTACATCTCGATGCCTCGAGCCAAGGTGATGATGATGATATGGAACTGTTTTTCTTCTGAGACGTTCGAAGAGTGCTCCGCATTTCGCTGCACCGTCGTATGATTATTTATATCTGGAAATGGAGAAGATAGCCCGGTGAGATAGGAGAGCTATAAATACGTAAGACACTGTTTTCTACAAACCAGTCCAAATTTTGGGTTACGCAGGCGACATCAACATCATCGCACCAAGCTGACCATAGACCTTAAGAGGACAAAACAATCAGTCAATTTTGACGGCCAGTTTTCAGGCAAGTGGAACGAACTTTGCTTTGGTCTAAATTTGTCTTGAGTTGAATGCACATTGCGTGGTCCGTCCAAATCGGAGCTGGGTAATAGGGGACCAAGCTGACCACTCCTGCAAGCAAGGGTCTGCGCTCGTTTCCAGGCCCATCGGTGCTCCGGACAGTGCTCCATGCGATACTTTACGTTA
Organism: Eristalis tenax; assembly: GCA_905231855.2. Lineage (NCBI taxonomy): Eukaryota > Metazoa > Arthropoda > Insecta > Diptera > Syrphidae > Eristalis > Eristalis tenax. The sequence continues at coordinate 41,917,469 of HG993127.1, forward strand.
CAAGTGCTTTATTTAAAACCGGTCATCAACCAGATCTAGACTTGGATTAGATCATTTGGTTCCCTATCTGAAAGTTTCGGCTACCTCTTGCGGTTAATTGTCGGGATAGTCTAAGTTTTTTTTACAGACGTCCTGGAGACGTTCCGAATTCTTCTTTGGTGGAACTCAGCCAACAAGCCTCTGCAGCTTGCAGACTTTTTTTTCCAGCTGCCTCCAACTTAGCACACCAAATTGGTTGAAGTCCCCCTCCAATTTTATACGCCATCGGTTTCATGAGCGCCCTCTGTTGCGTTGGCTCATTGGTTCTGAGTCGAAGACTCTTCGGGCTGGAGCAGTGTTCAGTGTTGTCCATGCGCTCTACATGACCTAGCCATCTTAGGCGTTGAATGCGTAGACGACTGAATAGGTTTTTGGATGCAAGCTTGTACTTACCAAAAACCATCAGCTCACACAGGTTCAAAGATTGAACGAAGAATGTTCCTCTCGAAGAGACCAAGGATTTTTTCATCTGTTGTTGAGATTGTCCATGCTTCTGCGCTTAAAAGCAGGACATGGATGATCATGGTGTTATATAATGTTAGCTTGGTCCTTAGAGAGAGGGTTCTACTACTCAATGGCCTCGTGAGCCCAAAGAAACATCGATTGTATTCGTATTCGTACAGTTTACTTGGGAGCCGAGGTTTGATGATTCCTCGTCCTCGATGCCTTAAAAGAGGCGGTCGTCGATGTGGTGTGTCCTTACTCGATGACAGCATATAGTTCTTCTTGCCCTCATTCGCCGTAAAGTCCATTTCGGCCGCCTCCGATTCAGTACTAGAAACGACAGCTAGCTGTGTTCTATCATGTCTATGTCGTCCGCGTAAGCTAGCGGATGTACTTTTGGCAGATCGTGCCTCTTGTGTTGTCGAGTGAGTTCTGCACGACCTTCACAAGAATGAAGCTGAACAAATCACATGTCAGAACTAGAAACATAAAAAATCTCTGGCCCCTCCTAGTCCAGATGGCTTTTACAAGAGTCTTAACAAGCTTTACGAGAGGAAGTTTCAAGAGCCGTACGTCCAAGTCTTTTTCTAACATGCGAGGCTATGAGACTGAGTGCTAAGACGACACCAACCTTTGTACTACCGTTCTATCTCCTGAACGAGATCAGATCAGACTAGGGAGCGGTTGCGATCTAGTTTCAGCTAAATTGTCAGTTACCCTTGTGGCTGATGAATCAGGATCTACCTCAAGCCGAAAGTATTGTGCATTCTTGTCGGTATTGTGGTCTTGCAGTGGGTATAACCAATTTCTAGCCATGCACTTGCTAAGGAATATGCATCACTTCGCTTTTAATATTCCCTAAATGGCATGCCTAACTCTTAAGTTTTCTTTATCAATTTGCTCAAATCAACTTGATTGACATCAAGGCGACAACAACGAGAGAAAAGATGCGCGCGGTGCTAAACCGCTAACAGAACCTCCAAAGTCTCTCTCCTCTCTCTTTCTCTCTCTCTCTCTCTCTCTCAAATTGGAGATCTAATAACCAGAGGCTGACTGATCCCCTGCGCCGGCGAGGGACTAGGTGCAGGTTCCTATTCCCAGACATTGTGACATACCGGGCAATTGCAAGGCCCATGAACACGCTAGGGGTTCTCTCTAACTCTAGGAGGTGTTCCACCTTCCACACCGCAGGCCACAGCTACACCGCATCGTCATAAGTACAAATTGACTCTATTTGTTAGGGAAAATCAGCAGGATCTGAGTATACCCATTCCGCAAAACAATTAGTGGTTTTAGTAAAACGAGGGAGCTGGCTGACTCTTATGTTGCCCAGTTCAGGCAGATTACCGAAGCAGTGGGCCTGCAGAGCTACTGGAAGAGAAAGCACTGCAGCTACAGAGCAGGTGTTCAATGGTTTCTTCCTCATCCTCTACCTTACAGCTTCTGCTCATCCGTGTCCCTACAGCTTCTGCAGAAGACATTGTGAGGAAGGCCTAGTCTTCGCAATACCCATATATGACGCCACAGACGGTTCAAAGACTCGGCCTACTTAAACTAATCAGGTTGGGCTATCGCTTAGGGTCGATCGTAGACCAGAGTTGTTTGGTAGTGAGGCATCCTGAGGCATTTGCCCATCTGCGATTCATTGGAGCTAGAGTTACCAGCCTTAGTGACGGTTCAAAGACTCGGCCTACTTAAACTAATCAGGTTGGGCTATCGCTTAGGGTCGATCGTAGACCAGAGTTGTTTGGTAGTGAGGCATCCTGAGGCATTTGCCCATCTGCGATTCATTGGAGCTAGTGTTTCCAGCCTTAGTAGATGCTTTATAGTAGCGGTAGGCATGGAGGGTGGTACTCCAGCCGGGAAGAGTACATAAACTGTGCCCTTTCTAGTGAGTTTGTTCGCTTCGCAATTCTCTGGAAAGTCACAATGACCCGCCAGCCAAATAAGTTGGATGTTAAAATATTGCCCACCGCGTTAAGAGAGGCGGCAATTGAGGGACGTCTTGGAGTTAAATGCGACTACAGTCAGAGATTTGATCGCTGCCAATATGTGTACCTGATATTGCCTTGTTTTTTAGCCAGGACAGAGCTTTTTTAATGGCTACCTCCTCTGCCTGAAAGACGCTACAATGGGAAGGTAGTCGGAATGACATTTGTAAATTCCGATCCTTAGGGGAGACTCCCACAGCCACTCCTTCAGCCATCTTCGATCCATCTGTGAAAATGCACAGAGAATCGTCCAGCGTCTGGTGTTCAGAGTCCCAGTAAGAGCTGGTTGAGAATTTTTTCACGAAGAGCAGTTTGGGCAACGTGATGTCTGTATCCTAACTTAACCTAATAATAATTTTGAAATTAAGCATCCACAATTTCTCCACGGTTTTATGTCACTTTCAACATTAAAGAACAATTTGTTCGTCTTAGTTTCATACTTAGGCTCTACATTTAGAACCGTGTTGAGTATCAGCAAACGGCTCTAACTGCGTCAAAGTGCACAAAAACAAGTATGACGCACATCGTGGGCCACCAATTCTGACTCAAAATTTCCTTCTGAAAATCATTGCCGACAGACACACTAAAATGTATCCCTCCTTATTTGAGAAGTAGTCGTCATCATTTGTTCCATGCAGTCGGGCCTCGCGCAAAATTGTTCAAATAAACAACTCGAACATTTGTATACTTAACATCATTGCCTATCGCATATATCATGAATAAATAGAACAGCTGCAGTTCTTAGTCATCATTTCCTCGCCTCCACTGGAGATACGTTCCGCATGCAAATATTTATCAACAAACCACCCGACAAACACAGATGGTTGCGCGCCCAATGACTAGGGGGTATCTAATAGCTTTTCCATGAACAGATTTGACGGCTGTTAGAAATTTGAGAAACGATACCCTTGAAGGGTTCCATTAGATGAATTCGCTTCGTTGAGTTGGGGAGCAGATGCTGCCAAGGAGGCAGACGTCAACATTGCTGTCGATGACTGTTCATGTTGTATACACTTGATGCTCGTGGAAGTGTTAATTAAAGTTCGAACATAAAGGCAGACGGCCTACATTAAGAATGCTCGGTTTTTCGTAACTTGAGACCGACTAAAATGCATGACAAATTTAACTTGCTATGTGGTTACGTACGCAACTGACCATAATCATGAGATCATTCCTTCGTCTTCAAAACCGCAAACCGTGGGAGGGTCAAAGGGACGGTTTTGAATATTGATTTGCATGTATCCAGCTCAACTATGCGTTATTGGAAATTGGTGTTGGTTGTACTGACATTTCAATTCTCTCTTCATCTTTTCGAAAAAAATAATTGTAGCGTGTAAGTTTTTGTAAAAATTCGTGTTTACATTCACAGCGGCCCTGTGTTTTGGGACAAGTGAAAAATGGGGTAGTCTGTCGTGATCTGTTAAAGCGATGAGTGGAGTTTTCGTTCTCCGAGAAATTATCTAAAAACCGAAACTTAAAAAAAACTGAAGCTTAGCGCCTTCACCCTCGGGGATACTATATCCTCAACCAGCAAAATACTGCGTCCTGGTACATCGTTTCAATTCCATAAAGAAACTGATCTTGAGGAGGACATGTGCTCCAACAAATGCCAAGAAAAGTTCCCATTCCTCCAATTGAAGTCCTTCAAAAAAGCTGTCAATTTGTGGATAAATCTTAAACATGACGGACTATTGTGTCAAAAAAATGTCAATAGGTATCAAAGTGTTGTGTGACTCAATTTATTCTTCTAATTTTACCAACCTGTCGTTGTGATAATCAGTGGGGTGTTTAACTTAGGGTATTCCTTAATATGAGTTGTATAGTGTGCAATCAAAAAATTTAGCGCAGGGATACTAACGATATCTCGTGTAGTGACTGCAAATTTATATTTCACTGTTCCTGCGTCAACATGTCCGCGACAGACGTTGATTTCTTAAAACTAAATGCAGCGGGTTATCGGTGCGAAAAGTGTTCGATTGTTCGACGAATATCGCTGCACTCATTGCCTATACTGGAGCAACATGTTCGTCCTAAAGGATGATTTTTTAAAAGCTATAGGAAAGCGAAGGAGCTGACTGACTCTTATGTTGTCCAGTTCATCCAGATTATTGAAGAAGTGGCCCTGCAAATCTACGGGAAGAGAAAGCACTGCAGCTACACAGCGGGTGTTCAATGGTTTCTTCCTCATACTCTACCTTACAGCTTCTGCTCATCCGTTTCCCAACAGCTTCTGCCTAGAAGCCTAGAAGCCTAGTCTATAGGCTCGAATTTCAATGGCGCAATTTCCTGTTATGACGCTATTGAGGGTTCAATGACTCGGCCTACTTAAACTAATCAAGTTAGCCTATCGCTTAGGGTCTATCGTAGGCTAGTGCAATTCATTGGAGCTAGAGTTACCAGCCTTAGTAGATGCTTTATAGTAGCGACAGGCATGGGAGGGTGGTACTGTAGGAAGAGTACAGAAATTGTGCCCTTTCTGTAGGGTTTGTCCGCATCGCAATTCTCTGGAATGTCACAATGGCCTGCCAGCCAAATAAGTTGGATGTTAAAATACTTTGCCACCGAGTTAAGAGACAGGGTACAATTGAGGGAAGTCTTGGAGTTAATGTGACTACAGTCAAAGATTTGATCGCTGCCTGGCTATACAAACAGGTGACAATATTGCATTGTTTTTTAGCCAAGGCAGGGCTTCCTTAACCGCTATAGTTTTAGCCTACAGTGACGCTACGGAACTGGAGAGAAAGCTGGATGCTTAGATCCTACGAATAGACACCATAAAAAAAAAAAACACATAAAATTCAGAAAAATTCATAAAATCTTTTTTTCGAATCGATAGTACGGACCATATAATTTAATGTTTGAAGATTTCTTCATGCAAATGTTGACCTTGACTGCGCCTCAAGTGGTCCATCCGCTTAGTCCAATTTTGGCATACTCTTTCCAATATTTCGGCCGGTATCTAACGAATAAATGCTTCAATATTGTCTTCCAATGCGTCAATTGAAGCGGGCTTGTCTGTGTAGACATGAGCTTTAACATAGCCCCACAAAAAATAGTCTAAAGGCATTAAATCGCACGATCTAGGCGGCCAATTGACCGGTCCCGAACGTGAAATAAAATGTTCACCGAACTCGCCTCTCAATAAGTCCATTGTTGCGCGTGCTGTGTGGCATGTGGCACCGTCTTGTTGAAACCACATGTCATGCAAGTCAAGCATTTGCATTTTGGGCAAGAAAAAAGTTGGATATCATCTCACGGTAGCGCTCACCATTCACAGTTACGTTACGATTCGCATCATCTTTGAAGAAGTACGGTCCAATGATGCCACCAGCCCATAAACCGCACCAAACTGTGACTTTTTCTGGATGCATTGGTAGCTCTTGCAATGCTTCTGGCTGATATTCACTCCAAAATCGACAATTCGGCTTATTTACCGTACCTATTGAGCCAAAAATGAGCTTCGTCTTAAACTGACCATAAAATGGAAGAAGCGCGTTTGCTCTGCAGCGGCAAACAGCGCAAACCGTCAAATGTCTGTTTGGATATAAAAAAAAACGATTTTCATCAAAATAATTCGTTCCTCGGTGCGTCCCACGAGCTGAGACGTGCAACCACAAGCGTGCCGCCGTTATGCTCCTCGATGGATAGCAGAGTTGTGCTAAACAGTTCTGAAGACGGAGCAGACATGCAACGACTCTTTTCGCAGTCGGAATTGGTTCCACGAGACATGTCCGCGGAACTATGTAGTTCCATGGATATGCCGGCGTTAAACATGTCTGCGGAACTTTTTGAAGGAATATGCAAGTCCACAGAAGGCTGCAGATGATGTGGAATTTCTTGATTATTCTCTTGAATTTCTTTTTTTCTATTTTTAAATTTATAAACAACCTTAAATTGTCTCATTTGCTTCCGCACGCGCAATAATGATAAATTAGTCAAAAGAAACACAATAAAAATCATTACAATTTGAAATCGTATGCAGACTTCTGTGAACGTGATGCTTCATACACCTAGTGGCACATGTTCCGACCGATTGCAGAAGAGTGATTTGTTGTTGATGTTACCCGTAGTTTGAAGATGTGACTGTGGATCGGATGTGATGTATAAAAAGATGCCCAACTTGACAACCATTTTTATATCGCGTTCTAAAGCCAAATTGACCAATCAAAGAATGGCATTCATGTCATTTCCTGAATAACTGTCAAAAATTCATAAGTAACTGTCAATAAGCCTCTGAAATTCGTCGCTGGGCTAGGGGTCACTCAGCTGTGAAGTTGTTCATTTCTGATTTCAACATCAAAGTTGTCAAAAAAAAAGAGACACAATTTTTGATAGATTTCAAAGGTGTCACTTTGAGTTACCGGTACAAGCGAAAGAAACCAACAAAGGCATTAAGATTTTGGATTTCAAAAGCACAGCACACACTTTTCCCTCTTAGGAACCACTGCTCGGTGTGGCGCCCCTTCCAGGCACAAAGGGTAAGGCTTCCCTGTCAGCTGTGCTGTTGCAACGGCTCCTTTGGTTGTGTCCTTATACCTTACTAATGTTTGTGATTAGAGTATATAAGGGTACGCGGTAGGCGAACAATGTCGGGTAGCCTTTGGATATTATCCGTGTTATCCGGGTACTCGGGTAAATGTCTTTACAATACTTCATTTCTTCTGTGGATTGTAGATAATTGTGCTCACTTCAAAATTGCTCGTATTTAATGGACTACATGTCCATGTCCAATAGATGTGTGGACATACGGTACATGACTATGTCCGCACACTGTCCCGACTCAGTTGCGCGCAACCATGGTGGTTCCATGTGTGTGCTTGCAATGTGTGGCTTGCATAGAATTTGTGTAGACACATTTTGTCTTTTTGCTTCGTTTTTTTATACCTCTGTGAATGGAACTATATGGAGTATGGACATGGACATGTTTACGTAACGATAGGACATGTTTCCTAGAGATGACACAGCTCCGAGAGCTATTCATTTGCGGAACGACACAACTCTTGGATAGTTGAATTAATATGCCACATACCAGATTTGAGTCGCTTGAGACATTGATTGTCGGGATCAAACAAACCACCACCGAACATAGCCCTTAGGTGTAGTTGATCGACAAGTTGCAACCACCTGTGAGAGCTCAAAAGCTAATCAATCCTTTGTTAGTCTGATTAGTTAGGGAGATACGCGTAAGTAACTAGACATTACTCAATAAGGACACATATGAAATAGTTGTTTGTCGCTCATACACGAAATACATCTTAAAGGCCGAGAGGAAACCAAACCTTAACTGGAGTGACGGAGAGTGAGAGTCCCACTTACATACTCACTCACTCCCTAGGCAGGTGGGACCCATGGTGGATCTGAGCTTAAGCTAAAGCTGCCTTCTATCCTGGGCAAGGACGCCCCATCTAGTCATCACTTTCTCTGTATTAAAGAACACGCTTCATTCATTCATAACCAAGCTGTCTAGCACTGGCCAAACATTGGACTCCCTCAAATCAACAGAGTACTGCTTTAGAGTGATTTAGTCAGCTTGGACGTCGAAGTGGATTCTTTTCGACCTTGTGCGGCTTATCTCTTGTTGCTGATTGCTCTTGACCTGCCATCTGATGGAATGTTCCAAGAAATTTAATTAAATGCCATATCGCCGTTTTTGGAAATGGAATAACACGCTTGTAATCGGTCAGCTCTTCTCAACGGAATAGACAAAGCCGCCAACAAAGCGCGGAAGTGTCAATCACCCGAATGAAAATATGGTTCTATTTATCAAGTTTAGACTAGATTGTCGAAAAGATCGTCAGATTTTTCCAGAACTTTAATTTGACTAAATTGAAAGACAGTTACGTAAGTGGGTGAATTGTGAATGGTATCAGGGGAAATGCGATGAGTCTGCGCTTAGAGGTGTCCTTTGACCTAGACGCTTAGCAAAGGCAAGATTTCGCACTTGTCAAAAGGGAATAACTGGCGGTGCCGTTGGTAAATGGTTTTCAGAACCCACAGAACCTACAGGAAGAGTTTACAAAATAAGAATAACTAAACACTACGTCTCTGTACAACGTCTCGTTTAATACTCCGCCTTTATCCGTGTGTCTTGTTGTGCAGAAGTCGAGACTTGTCACACACAAGGTTGTAGTTATTCACCATGTTTAGTGTAAAACCTATGCTCCGTTGGTCCATTGTGCTGGCACCTTGTGACTCCCTTAACATACTCAGATTTCTATTTTGACCATTTTATAACCATTTGGAGATTTTGAGTTATTTAGGATATCCTTGATGTTTTTTCTTTGTCAAAGCTTGGAGTTCTTAAAAGAATATCTTCTTCTTATTCCTACAAGGGCGGGGTATCTATATCCCTGCAGCTTCTACAGTAGGGGGCGCTCCATGTCTTCTGGCTTGATTGCCTTTAAGGCAGTGTTCAGTCATACCGCCTACCTTGCAGATTTGCTTCTTGTCTAACTCTAGGACAGCTTTGATTTTATTTAGATTTAGTGGAGGCCACATCGTGTTCGATGGCCTTCAGTTGTCTATTTCCGACTTCCACCTACGGTTAGTGGCGGTTGTCTGCAGTAGGACTGGACTGATCTGCAGCTGAACAGCAGAACAGTGATGCATAAAAATTCTACCACATAACTAAACCGAGTGAACCTAACTCGTAAATCCGGTTGACGGATCCAGCACGATACGATTGACGTTCACTTTGTGATGCGGGTCTCATTGGGTACGACAAAGTCAGTCACCAAGATGTAAGTCAATCCAACATTCCTCAAGTCAAATACTTATAACTAAGGACATGAGTTTTAATTCATCAAGCTCTCGTTCCTTAAAGGAGACTTCAATGTCAATCTCGGCTTATTCTATTCCAGCTCATAAAGATCCAATTCGTAGTTTCGAATGTGAATGTAAAAAGAACACACACTTATCATTTTGAATTTGATAACATTTTTACCGAATGAAAGAGTGGAATGTCGCATCACTAAGATCTGTATACTTGAAGGACTCGACGCCATGGTAATGCAGATGTACAAATGGCGCTACAGCCCTTTGAGGGCTAGCTAGGGCTAGCTTCCCCAACAAGCTCTTGTGTTGCGAGTGCAAATTGTTCTCCCACAAGTAGAGGGGAGTTCCAGTTTTCTGCCGACTCTTACGCGGCTGTGTCTAGACAGCTCAGGAATTCCCTGTGAGCATAGTTAGCGACTCGAAAGAGGAGAAGTTTTGCATTATGAAAGGCTCCGAAGGGCGCGACATTTACTTATCTAATATTTATTTTTGTATGCCACAAGACTTGCACATGCACACAAGTCGCGTGGGTAAACGAGTCAAACCTCACATGACCCTAGACGCAATCAGAGCACTTGAACTTCCTAAATTTCTATTCGGATGACTCCAAGACAGAGGAGGGAGTGGGCTACTCTAAGATCACCATTCTAAGACTAAGTGTACGTCTTAAAAGCGGAGATCATGTCGATCGGTGAAGATCGAAAATGGAATGTTTTATCAGCACAAGGGCTCTGATTTTTTATTTTGTCTCTAAATTCATGTTGGTCTGCCATATCTTGAGAAGAAGGCCCTTAGTGACATCCCAGGATCATGTGAAGCAGACGAGCTCCAGTCGTTATTCCCCACTCCACTGAAGAAGAGTAGGGGTGGGCTAGTTTCTCCCATCACCTGTAAACCCTTGCTACAGATGACAGTAGCCCATATGGACAGTTCCAACACCAAGTGGTTGAAGGGCACCAATGATTTGTCTGAAAGTATATACTTCTTCTTCTTCTTTGTTTGGCGCTACAGTCCGGGGTGGACCTGGGCCTCAACCAACAAGCCTCTCCAGCCAGCACGATCTTTCGCCAGCTGCCTCCAGTTGTGCACACCAAGTTGGTTGAGGTCCTTCTCCACTTGTGTGCGCCATCTTGTTCTAGGACGACCTCTTATGCGTTGTCCCAAAGGCTCGGAATCGAAGACTCTTCGGGCCGGAGCTGTGGTGTCAATCCGCTCTACGTGACCTAGCCATCTTAAGCGTTGGATCCGAAGACGCTTAACTAGGTGCATGCCGCTGTACAGCTCGTACAGTTCGTGGTTGAATCTCCTTCTCCAGACGCCATCAATACAAACAGGACCAAAGATCGCACGCAGAACTTTTCTCTCAAAACGACCAAGAGCTTCTTCATCCGCTTTCAATAGCGTCCATGTCTCTGCGCCATAGAGCAGGACGGGGATGATCAGGGTGTTATATAAAGTCAACTTGGTGTTTCGAGAGATGGCTCTGTTCCTCAATTGCCTCTTGAGCCCAAAGAAACAGCGATTGGCAAGAGTAATTCTGCGCTTGATCTCGGTACTGGTGTTATTGTCCCTGTTTACTGCAGAGCCAAGGTAGACGAAGTCCTTCGAAGAACCTCAAGTTCCTGCTGCCCATTATGACGCTCTGTCCGAGGCGTCGATGTTGTGCGTCCTTTCGTGATGACAGCATGTACTTTGTTTTGTCCTGATTAACTGCCAAACCCATTTTAGCCGCTTCCGCTTCAATGCTAGCAAAATCCTCATTGACAACTCGCTGTGTTCGTCCAATCACGTCAATGTCGTCCGCGTAGGCAAGCAGTTGAACGGACTTTTGGAAGATCGTGCCTCTGGTGTTGACATTTGAGTTTCGCACGATCTTCTCAAGTATGATGTTGAAGAAATCACATGACAGCGTGTCGCCTTGTCTAAAACCTTTTTTGACATTGAAGGTCTCGGGGAGTTCGTTACCGACCTTGATGGAGCAGCGAGAGTTCTCCATCGTCATCCTGCACAATCTGACGAGTTTGGCTGGAATGTCAAAACTAGACATGGCATTGTATAGCACGTCTCTATGCACGCTGTCATATGCGGCCTTGAACTCGACGAATAGGTGGTGGGTGTCGATCTGCATCTCGTGGGTTTTTTTTCAGGATCTGCCGCAGTGTGAAAATTTGGTCGATGGTGGACTTTCCCGGAAAGTATATACGTCCAACATTAAAAAAAACGGGACTATCCCCAAACAGACTCAATGTAAGTCGGTGTCATTACTGGGCTAAGTGGTCAGGAAAATGGAATGATTTCTGCAAAAGTCAAGAGTGTCTCACAAGCTCTTGGTGGAAGCCTTTTTGTTCAATTATTGCTGAAGGAACTGCATCGCTACCTCGCTAACACTATCTGGTTCCCCAACAGTATGCAGCTTGCCGACTTGACCTGTCGGGCAGCACATTGCAATGACAGGTCCGAGTGCACACTCCTTTAAGGGATCTCAAGCCCTTGAACGGAAGAGTATTTAACCAAAAGCTGCTGAAATTTGAAATTTGGATTTATTTGAATAAAAACTATACAATTGATCTTATATGCTAAAAGCTTAAGCTACGAGAGAATGCTGGCTCAACATTAGGAGCCCAAGGGATGTACAGTGTTTGCAGAGCTTACAGTGTTGACAAAGTTTTTCTTACAATTATTGTTATATTTAAATTAAATTAATGTTGATCCATGAATTTGACATCGGGGTGTTCAGGTCCGTGTGTTCGTTGTTGGTCTTCTCGGGATCCAAAAGCTGCTTAAGGGTCCAAGTGATCTAGCTCGCGGTTTCACCACATTTCTTTCGTAGTTTTTTTTTACATCTGTGAGTTGATTACATTGCCGAAGATTGGTAAATGTGGGATCCTTTTCGGACAATTTCATCATCGACTCCACTGCCGGTTAGATGTACACCCACTACTCAGACTTGTCTAACTTACTTGAGGACGCCCCCTCTGTTGCGTTGTTTCTCAGGCTTGAAGTTAAAGATTCACCGGACTAGACCTTACATGATCCAGCCACCACAATCATGACTCACAATTCGTACAGTTTTTAGGTAAATCTTTTCATTTAATCGCCACCAACATGGACTGAATCATCGCAACGTCCGAGAACGACTGAAGACTGTCCCTATCGCTGAGTCACAACGCTGTGTCCCCAAGGTTTAGGTAAACAAGGCAGATACTACTATTTCACAGCGAACACACTGAGGCGAAACTCTTCCATATTGACTATCGAAACTTTTTCTCAGAAACCCTTGGGCTTATATTGACACAGCAGAAACATTGGTAGCTTAACAACTCACCTATTCTGCACTTCCCCTCGCTGACAGCAATCCCCCGCACTTATGCACGTTCGTGCACACAGTACATACGCTCTACGAGCTACGATCGTTCAATTTTGATAATTTTGTGCTTCCTTTTTTTTGTCTAAAATTAGTTTCGCACTCGATAGCAATTCGCTTATCTTTTACTGCGCCATTCTCGAATTGTTGTGTGTGATAAAACCAAAAAAGACGAACGAAATAATAACATTCCGCGCAGTTTTACTTTGCATGACACAACGCACACAACACACCTAACATCACACTCGTTCGGCTCTGTCTGCGGATATTTCAGCGTGCCTTTTCGGGCGGCCGTTCCTCGGTCCCAGTCAGCGGCCCGGCCAACCGCACCAGGTGTCTTCGGTATCAGCAGACACCTTTCAAGAGTCTTTAAAATTCTCTAAGGACACATTTAACCAGACAGGATAGGGATCAGCAGCAAAAAAAAAAAAAAACAAACCGAAACAGAAGAACGAAAAATTCTGAGCCCGAGCAGAGAAGAAACTCTAAACGAATGCAAAAATGCATTTACCAACGAAACTGGTTTCATTAGCGCTCGTCCATCCAGCTCGCTCGCTCGCTCTCTCGCGGACACGGGTTGCAGGTAAAATTTATGGGATGCCACGGACATCGTCTGCAAAGAGTGTCCGGTAAATATGATAAAAACCCACCAGCCACCAAGATCACAGAGCCTCACACCGGAGATCAAAAAGGAATGAAAACCGAAAAAAAGCAAAAGCTATGAAATTCTATACGAGGAACCCGAGGCGGGAGGACCATCAACAGATAAAAACGCCAAAAACATAAAACAAAGCCAGAAAGCATCCTCCACTTACGGTGAGAGATGACTTAAAACCACATCATGCCCAAGCCGCTGCTGGCTCTGGCTGTTCCGATTGAGTGTCCTTTTCGCAAAGGCCTTCTAAATGTTCACTCATCCATGGCACATGCACCGAAGAGAATGAGAAGCAAGCCAGACCCATCGATAATCGGCCGGTGTGCCGGAGACGCGGCGCGGCGGCTGAATCCTCTCTAAGGCTTACCAGCCTTCCGAACGTGAGTCGCTTTTGTCCGCGACCAAAACGTGAGCGGTATCTTTGGCGTCACTCTGTCTGGCAGGTATTTAGGCGATGAAATGGTGTGGATTGTGAAGTGCCGTGCTGGCTGAGTGGTCGACTGGTGAAGTGGCGGTCGAGTGGTGGAGACATGTACTTCATTGTTGTTGTTATTAAATCGGTTTTTCTGTTTTTTTTTTCGATGAATTGCCTTGCCTTGCTTTGCCGTGTTCCTCACTCACGCCAGATTGTCTGGCTTGGTCAATAGAATTGTAGATCGGCATCGGAATCTCCCGGTATCGTCTCAGTCAGTCAGTCGTCGAACTGGACACATGGAAAGGCATACACACACGGTCGATAGATAAAACGAGCATTCCCCATTCAAGAAGGTTCCTCAAGGTGTATGTTGTCATTATGTCTGGCCAGCAACTACCTACACCCGTATACCTCCAGCGGTACGTGCATTTATGCTGAAGAACGTGTAAATCAATCAGCGGACGGGACGACCTGAGCTCGTTGGTGTGTGTGTGGCTGTTGCTGTGGCTTTTATCACGGGAGTTGGGAATTATTTATTTTTATTATTTGTGCTTTGTTTTCGTCCTCCACTTCTTCCTTCTCCTACTCTTTTTTTTTCCCTGTGAAGGTTTTTCTTATTTCTTATATTATTTTTTTTTTGCCTCTTACAGATATTTTCGAATTCATTTTCATTTCGTTTCTTAATTCGTTACACTTTGACAGTGCAGCAGAGGAGGACTTGATAAAGATCTTGTTCTCGTTGTTTGCTGTATGTGCCTACACATGTACACTCTTGTTGATTTTTTTGAACATTCTATGCTCTGCCTTGAGGATTGCTGTTCTTATTCAATTCATTTGGTTCTGCTTCTCATTTTCTTTCAGTCAAACTGAGTGTGGGTATTTCAAGTAATTGACTTGAATTGAAACGTTTGACTGTACATCACGTGAACGTACGAGTGTTTATGCAATCGGGCAAACTCCCTGCGCTTCCTTGAAATAACCAAATGCCCATTCCCTTTCAACAAGACACGGCAACAGGTGGCATGATTGGTCCGTACTGCATATGTCTCCGAAACGGTGGGCGGTACAGGGACATGCGTACCAATTTGTCCGTGCTGCATTTGGACAGTTTGACGCATTATTGTCGAAATGCATTCTGATGTGCGCGTCAGCCACGGCTGTCATAAAAATAATCGGTTAAGGGGGCCCATACACAACACAGGCAAGGAGCTGCAAACCATGCAAAATTAAGAAAAAAATTGAATTCACGCAGTCGGTCGCTGCAAACATGGGACATGGATGTACCCGATACAGACGGTCTGTGCAGTCATGTGCACAACGGTGTCGTGTATGGGCCCCATAAATAACTCAATTCGATCGATATTAAAATCATTTTCTGGTTTTTATTTCATTCTAAAGTGTTCGCCTCTAGGGAAAAAACACCGTGGCCTCATCTTCATCGCGCATTGTGTACTCACTTGAAATCACTGAAGATTGGAATGTTTCTTACACGGATGTACATCGAACTGTGGCTCAACTATTACACCATTACACCTGCACGCAATCCAAAGCGCCCAAAGCACAGCCTAAAGTGGATTTACTCCTCTATTCGTGGTAGGACAAAGAGGGGCTCCGAATAAAACTTCAATTAAGGCCGTGTTTTGAAGGTTCTGACCCACCGTGAGCATTGGAAGCGCTTAAAACACCATTAGCAACGTCACTGAGTAAGGTGCTCTTACTTACGCTCATTTTCGACCGCCATCACTAGGTCTTTATGGCAGAGTTTTTAAAGAAGATCGTCCTGCTCGGAAATTGTCAGGCAATTTTCAAAACACTACACAAAACGTGACTCAATTGTCTTAACGTTACAGTCTTCCTATAATGGTGTCCCCAGGATATTATAGGGAACGAGATAGCTGACGAACTAGCCAATTGCAGAGTCACCACGAATCATTCGACTTCTCAAGCCCTGGTTTGCCCCTAAGTCGATGGTGAATTACTGAAAAGCAATAATTGATAATCGGTGATTTTTTTGGTGCTTGGGTGTGCAGAGTTCTATTTTTGACAGCTCACTCATGATTCATGGCATGTGTCAAAGTGAAATATGCTCAGTTAGGATTGGAAAGTCTTACAATCGAACGACGACGTCAAGACGTGGGTAAACCACGTCTCACTTTGGGGGACTATAACCGCTTAGCTTCTACTTGATGTGTTGCTCAGCCATCCTGATATCCTTAAAAATCCGAAAAGAGCGTGGGCTACTTGTTAGATCTTAGAGGTCTTTGAAGAATGTTCTCTCACTGGCAGAGACTGGGGTGGTGAGGGAGGTAGTAAGGAGTATTTCCTTTTTCATCTTCATTTTCATTCCATCGTAAATTAGATTCTGGCCACTTATGACTCCAACTACAATCAAACTGGCTACATGACCCATTGAAGGAGTTTGTCGGTTTTTGCACTGTAAGGAAGTTCGACCTTTTATTAGCTTCCTTTAAATGATGTGTCCTCTCAAGTGTTTGTTCGATACGTACGATTGCCTGGGAGTTGGTCGGTTTCGTCCTCTTTCCTGGCAAGTTCATCCGCTGCTTCATTAACGACTATGACCCTCTGACTTCGGACCCTGTAAGGTGCAATATGACCACTTCGGTATAGCCTGCGATCAGCTTGGACTTGATTTCTTCTGCCGCAATTCCTTAAATGGCCCAAGTGGCCTGTCAACTACTGATATCATTCTGGCCGCTCCCTTGGCTGCCAGGTGCGTCGACGGCCGTGTCGTTGAGGGTAGATGCGTCGACCCCTACGCATTTAAGCCTAGGTTCAATTCCCGGTATGAGCAAAAAACAATTCTCACGACCCCACCTCTTTCGAGTTACTGACAATGCTCAAATTGTCTAGAAAAAGCTTCTCAAATTGGCAGTTCGGAGTCGACATACAATTTTAGGTCCCCTCCATTCGTGAAAGAAGAATAGCACACACGCAAATCTGTGCTTGCTGAGAAGCTAAGCACTCTAAGTGCGGTAGCGCCACCACTTAATCACTGGTTCTGATAGAGTAGTGCATATTTAACAATTCGGAGAAAATGCCAGCGCATTCCCTTGTTGGGAAATAGCATCAGAAGGTTATTTCGAAATGAAGGAAATGCATCGAAGTGCATGTCCAGTGAAATTTGGAGGCCAACCACTGATTGTCTGATCCTTTTGGTGGTCTTTGCAGCAGTCATCTGCATGCTTGAGTAAAGATGAAGATTGAAACTTCTCTTTACGGACACCTCTCTATAAGGGGCGCCTTTCTTCCATTGGAAATTTGTTGTGGTCCCGACAAGAAGACACTCGTGTATCTTAACCCCTTCAGAACGAACACCCCTACATAACGCTGCTGTCCGCTATAGAGAAGTTTCACTGTTGTAGGTTTACAAATTAACATATTACGGTTACCTACGCTTACAAATTATTGAATTTCATTGTCAAAATTCGTGATTTGTGAAAAATGGCTCTCACGAATTTAGATTATCACAACCGACCTACTGGGCATTCAAATTCAAGTCACAGTGACCAAATCTTCAGTGTGCAACCTCAGGCAATTCAAAAGCTACCAATCCATTCGGTGCACAAGAATTGACACGTATTTGTTCAATGATTGTCATGAGAACAACGCTACCGATAGAATAGTGCCTTTTGCCGTCCAATTGCTGCGAAATTTGGTCCAAAAGAGACGAGCTGAACCTGATCGACTTGTGATTCAAGTAAGATGATGCTACATACCACCAAAACCCAGCAACACCAAAACCCACACTAATAAATACCACCCATTACGATCGCAAAATTTACATAAAATTTGAGTCGATGGTCTCTTAAAACCTAGTCGTGGTCTACACTGTCCTAGCGAGGTAACCGTTCGGAACAGAACATTTTCCGCAAAGCGTTCTCCGTCGTACAATGCGATAAATTCTTTGCAGAGAGTATGGGCCAAATTTGACGTTTGCTTGACAGGAATGGTTGTCAAAAAACGAAATTGAACGCGTTGCAGATTCCTGGGTTACGATGCATTTTGTCGTAAATCATCCGATTTGTATGAAATCGGAAAAGTTTCCGTTTCGGTAGCCTCGCTAGGGCAGATTGTATACACATTTGAAATTTTCCATAAAAAGCTTTATTCGTTGTACATGCAACGCTATTTGTAGAAGATGGAGCACGCCCATTAAAGCGCCTGGAGGTTGGTCTTTGAGAGCATGTAGAAGATGGGGCATGCCCATTAAAGCGTACATCTTTGAGTACATGCGGCGCCTATACACTGGCGTGGGTGGCCGGCCCTCAGGAAAAGATATAACATCACGAAACTGAACAAGGTACAGAGCATGCATATGCAGTTCTGAAGGGGTTAAAATACACGAGTGTCTTCATGCCGGGACCACAACGAGTTTCCCATCAAGAAAGGCGCCCCTTATAGAGGGGTGTCCGTAATGAGAAGTTACACTTTACATCTTAACTCCAGCAGTCATCTAGACTGCTGCAAAGACCACCAAAAGGATCAGACAATCATTGGTTGGCCTCCAAATTTCACTGGACATGACTCTGTCAAATGTTCTGACTGTAATGCTACATCTTCTACCTTTGGAACTGCACATTAAACACTGCATCTCACAGGGTTCCAGGTCACAGTGACATCCCAGGAAAGGGCCCGTGAACTCGCTAGGCAGGGAACTGCCCTTCAGCCATCACTTGCAAAGAAGGTGTTCATCTCACTACCACCAGTCAAGGCTAACATATCTTCACACCATAGATGAGCCGGTCCGACAAACTGTGCCACATAAGGAAAAAATGGCCTGAATACAAAAGATTTCCTTCGGCGTAATCGCCATGATATTGTTAGACTAGTGGCGGTCTGTACAGGACCCTAGCCGATTGGAGATCATGCCGCTAAACTAGGAATCCCACACAGCTCACACTGTTGCAGTTGTAACAACACAGCTGAGAGGCATCTGTCCAGCTCTTGCCAGACTCAGATAGCCAGCGCTTGGTAGACCCTTCTTCTACTCACTCAATGAGATCTGTACGAACGATTTTAAGGACCTAATATGTTTCTTTAATACCTCGAGATGGATATCCCAAAATACACCTTAAATAAGATAACGGAGCTGTGGTTTTAAAACGGCACATAGTGCTAATTAGGTTCTCAACCGAACCACCACTTGAACCTACCTACCTAGGGTCGTCCACCAAACTTATCCATACCTGAAGGTAAGCTGTATTCATCGATTGAATTCCGGTTACGCGTAGACACCTTCTCTCCCCGATTGTTTCATTGCAAAGTCTAACACTATTCACTAGTCCAGATTAGCCCTCCAGCCATGGCTTAAAAACAATTTAACAATCTCCACTTCATCATCGTTGTGTGGTCGTTTTTTAACGACGCGCCGTTCATTCGGTAGTAGAAGATACGGTTGCCAGATGTAAATATTTATTTTGTTTTGTAAATTTGAATAATATTTGCGTTTAGATGCCGTCTTAATGGTTTCTCTTTTATATTTCCAGATCCGCATCCTTTTGTCAAACACCCTTCGCCGAACGAAATCAGCGAGATTCTTAAAAAAGATTAATTATACTACCGTATAAGAAGAGAAGCAACTATAAAGTAAAATGATAGCGTGAATAATTAAACAAAAGGTCAACCGTCCGTTTACTTCACTTTGTGATTCTTTTGATTTGCGCCTTATCAACCCGAATACTGACAAACCGACAGCGAGAACGACAACGCCAGCACCTCCAGCAGCAACAAAAGTGTGTGAATATTTAAATTTATTTTTAAGATTTTTGTGAAGTTTCTGTGTTTTTTCTTGTGAGTTCTTGTTTTGTGTGTGTTCGTCTAAATTTTTGGTTTGTATTCGAACGATCAAATATTTGGAATACTTGAAGGTCTCAAAGGCAGCAAAACAAAGGAAAAAAGTCTAAGAAAAAATTGTTTTATCCAAATATGATAATAAGAAGCTGCCCTACTTTGTTAGTGTTGTTCAGCTTGGCGTTGACAGCCTCATCTGCTAAGGATCGACCAGAGCCAACGGTAAGTGAATATTTGGACTGTACTTTGAAACACATTTGCTTTTTAAAATTTAAAGAAAGATCTCTGTACACGTGTGGTACCCACTTCATCTTGTCTTCAGCCTTCTTTGAGAAGTATTTAGCAAACGATTACTGACTGCTTGGGCTTGAGATCGTTTGTAGTCAACAAGGGGAGCGGCAACAAAAAAAAAAAAAAAAAAAATACTACAATTTATCCAAACTGGTGGTTAGGCGGAATATGTGCTATCTCGTTAAGTACAAGTTCCCCATGTTAAACGAGGAATAAAAATTATCCTTTTCCTCAGTCGACCCAACCAGCAACGATGAAACTGCCGTCTTGAGCGACAGAGAGAGTGGCCAACGATCGGGTGAATCAAAGAGGACATGCGTGGGAATCTGCGTCTTTGGATCACGGTTGAAATTCACCTTAACATTCATATCAGATATACCAAACTAACCACGAATTTATCGAAGGTTATCCGGTTGTGATGGTTATGCGGTGGTGACGATATTCCAATTTTTTGAAAGTTCAACTAACATCGGTTTAGCACTTTGACGGCCATCAGTTGGTCAGGGAATTTTGTTCGAGCTTTGTCATGATGGAAAATTATTGCCTCGTGTTTGATCGCATATTCCAGGCGTTTTTCGGCTACTGCTCACTTCAAACGGATTAATTGGATTCGGTAGCGTTGTCCATTGATGGTTTCATCCGGTTTTAGCAGCCCATAACACAGCACACCCTTCTGATCCCACCAAATACAGAGCATTACCTTCGTGCCATGGATATTCGGCTTTGCCCTTGATTTGGTTGGCCGGGTTTCACATATGATTTTTCGCGCTTGGGGTTGTCGTAATGGATCCATTTTTCATCACCAGTAACAATCCGATGCAAAAATGATTTCCTTTTGTGGCGTTCCAGCAGCATTGCGACGTCTCTCGACTTGAGTTCATGTGGAACCCAATTTCCGTGTTTTTGAATATATCAAGCTGCTTTTACTGCTCTCCAGTTCTTCATCTTCAAACTTTCTTGGCTGCCCAGGTCGTTCATTGTCTTCCAAGCCAAAATCACCTTTAAATCGTGCAAACCACTTTTCACTCGTTCGCTCAGCTGGCGCATGTTCACCATAAACTTCCACCAAAACACGATGACTTTCGGCAGCAGTTTTCTTCGTATTAAAGTAATGAAGAAGAACTCCCCGTAAAAACACTTTTTCAGGCACAAAGTTCGACAAATTTGAGTGAAAAAAAGTTATTGTTGCTTACGCTTCAAATGAATGGCATATACTGAAATGACGTACAATGACAGTAGCTTTGTTCCAATGGAATAATACAAGTTACGCCATCTCTTAGCAAACCGCACGAATTAAGTTGTATACCCAATAAATACAGCAAATCACATCCTGTTTTCTCAAATGAATTTGCGATACATTTGTTCACTTTCCAACAGCTCAAAAAAGAGACTACAAATTTCAGAATTTGTGCTGTCCCCATGTTAAGCGATATTGCAAGACAAATACAATTGATCCCTTTCATCAATTAACCCAACCCGGTCTTGTACTCAGCACAAGAAGTTCCTGCTTGTCTGTCCATTTAGTTGATATAACAGCTGAGTCCATGCACCCCCAACATCTACATGCCCCTCCAGTGATCATGCTTGCTTCGCAAAGAAACAGCAAACTTTTGGTAGAAAACTACAAGACCCTGAGAATCATGAAGCAAAACATATTAGGTGTGGAAAAAATATATCCATAATTTTTGCACGAAATTTCAGGCTCTATTTCTATCCTTCATACTGTCTCTAGTAAGGACTGTGTCTAGTAAGGAAAATGTCCATCGGATTTTTTGATAAAAACATCGTTAAGTACGCCTACAATTCGGTAGTGTTCGAAATAAATGCACTCAGATGTACAAATTCGGTAGTTCTATTGAACTTCATTTTAAAACATGCCCCAGCCAGTGTTGTTCGACTTTTTTACTTTTCGTTTTCTACGTAGTTTTTTTTTTACAGTTTTCTACTTAATTTTTTACAAGTTGAAGTTTTTTACAATTGAATTTTATAAAGGCGAAGAAGTCATCGTCAACATCACGATCATCTTCTGCCCCGCATGCTCCACTAAAGGGATCGCGGGGGAAAATCACGCCCGAGAGATCTCCAGGGCCCTATTGCACCAACCACTTATCACTGATCACTAAGCAAACAATCAAATTAGTATTTGTTTGTGATAAGCAATGCACGAGAGTATGTTACATTTCACTCAGTTATCATTTTTCAAATGACCACGTATCTGCTTAGTGATTTGATAAATGTTTCTCAAAAACAAAAACCAACTCTGCATTATTGTCATCGCTACGCAAACAAATTGGCTACAGTTTCGAAGGACTCAAAATCATGAACACTCGCTGACAAGTTAGCGTTTACCGCATAAAATACTTCGATCGGGGCCACACACCATCATTACATTAACTGGATGTTTACCATGGCGATTGACGTATTGGTCTTCATTAAACGTTGGCGCATCGATTTCTACCCTAGTTCCATCGACATATCCTGCTACTTGAGGAAAGCCGCCTTGGTTGAAAAACTCAGTTGCAATGCTCTGACTGTTTTCTGGCCATCGAATTGTATCGTGCATTATTTTATTAAAAACTGTTTGACTTGTGGATACCTATTATTAATGAAATTTCCTCACCAAAAAACACGACCGACGACTTTGAAAATCAATTTGCGAAGAGAATTTTTTCTGAGCTTATTTCCTATAATTGATTAGCAAAATAAGTTGGTGCATCAGGAAATGAAAAAGGGGGCTATTTTGCGAAAGTTATCATTTTTCAATTGAACATTAATCACTCACTCATTTATTGTTTGGTGCAACGCCAATTTGCAAAGTTGAGCACTATTCACTTCTCAGTACTCAATTAAATTCTTGTCAAAAATATTTTTGGTGCAACAGAAATTGATCAAAATGTATGATAAGTTGCTAAATGTGTGGTGGCTGGTGCAATCGGGGGCAGACAACACATTCCCCCGCCATTGACTCTAACTCTTCAGGAGTTATGCCCAAGCGTAACCTTTTGGATTTGGTACAACCACCTCGTCTTGAGTCTGCCAAGCCGTCAACTACCAACGCCCGGCTCAAAACCACAGAAGCATAGCCCTTTTCGTTAGAAGAAGCAGCTGACATGACATAATGCCATGTCATAGCCACGACATAAGGCGGCTTTCAATGTCGCGCCGTGTTTCTCCCCCTTTCCCGTAATTCCCACAACAGCACGAAGAAATCTCATCTCAGCAGCTTGTATTAGCGATCTTATTCTTTCGGTCATTACCCAAATTTCATGGATATAGGTGAGAGTTGCAATAAAAATTGAGTTGAAAACCGCTAACTTAGCTTTGACACCAAGCTCGGCTTTCCTGATTACAGACCTTTCAGGATGTTTCAAAATTGACCCAGATTGACCAATCCTACAGGAAAGCTCAGCATTACACCTCCCATCACTCGTAATACTTAAACTTCTCCACCTGCTTCAATGGGACGCCACTAACATGTAGAGTGCATTGAACATGCGTTCAGGAGATGACCATAACCTCCGATTTGTCTACGTTGACCTTCATTCCAGCATCAGCACATACGGTAACAAGCTTATCGAGTGCGCGCTGGAGTTCTTTCAGGGAAGATGTGAGGATCACTAAGTCATCTGCAAAAATAAGGTGACTTACCCTCAACTCTCCCACTGTGAAACATTCCTCGCCTCGGCTGCGCTGCAACATCCAGTCCATATATACAATGAAAAGGAGAGGTGACAAGACGCACCCTTGGCGAAGTCCAACGCCCAAGGGGAAAGGTGTTGATTTAGCACCGTTAACCCGAACACAAGTGCTACAGTTTGTGTATAGAGGCTGAATGGCCCTCAGAAGAGAACCATTAACCCCATACTCCTCCAGAACCCTCCAGAGTTTACCTCGAGAAACTCGGTCGCATGCCTTCTCCAAATCCACAAAACAGCTGTGGATGGACTTGCTAACTCCCAAGCCTTCTCAGGTACCAGTCTTAGAGTGAGAAGCTGGTCGGTTGTACTTCTACTGGGACGAAAGGGATGAACAGTCCCATCCCTCATCCTGAGCTCGACCATAGCTCTAGTACGAGCGCCCAACACCTTAGCGTAGACTTTCCCGGTGAGGCTTAAAAGAGATATGCCACCGTAGTCGGAGCAATCTCTTTTGTCCCCTTCTTGAAAAGTGGAACAATCACCCCAGTTTGTCAATCGCCAGGGGTCTCACCACGTTCCCAGGTAACTTTTACTTTTCGGATATATGAACTGGCCTAGCAATCAGTCGTTCATATAAGTGAGACTTCGCTGTAATAAGAAACATTATTAACAACATTGTTAAAATTTGCAATATTAATTGAATTATGTAGAAAGTCAACAATTGAAATGAGTTGTGAGCTTGAGCAGTAAGCATTAAAATATAATTTTGTCCAGTTAGCATGTACTAGACGAAACACTGTGAGACCGTTAAATTGTTGACAGTACATGGCCGAATTAAGAAAAATTAATTTTTTTTTTATTTTTTTTATATTTTTTTATAAAATATTTTGCCGTAGGAGTTCAGCTCATAGTAGATGATTCCCTGCCAATCCCCCCAAGCACACAACAAGGCCTTCGTGGCCATCAATCCCGGCTTGACCACAGTTTGCGTCGACGCATTGCTATTCGAACACGACTGTTTTCGCTTGTCGTTTTCGTAACTGATCCACTTTCGGCACCAGTAACCATCATAAGCAACGCACTACTTGACACTCAGGTAAACCTCTTTGATTTGTCTTAAACTTGAATCAGTCCCCCATAAGCGTGGTCCTGTCACCATCCACTCCTTTGCTCCTTTTAGTGGTTCACTGAATCTCATGCAAATTGGTAGAACTGTATTAAAAAACGGTGTTCTTCTTTGGTGAAGCACGGAAAATCGAAGAAAATATCAGGAAGTTTGTAAAGTCCGTAGAAAACAATGTATGCACTGACTGCTCAAGGAAGAGAGTGGGTATAGGCGCGGGTGTCTTCGGTGACCTCTTCGAAAAATCCCTGGCACTAAAGGATGACTCGAGCGTTTTTCAAGCCCAAGAGGCTGCGATACACGAGGCGGGACACTCGTTATAGGATCATTAACGCTCTCTGGTAGCCAAGCGGCAATAAATTCTATAGAATGATGGCACAGAATTGTGGCTGTCACAGGTTGAATTGACCAAAGGCTTCACATCGATGAAAATTTCGATGTCCTGATTATGGCAGTTAGTTAGGTTATTAGGGCCTTGGTGACCCTCAAGTGGGTACTGTGGCATACTGGAATCCAAAGAAATGAGAGTCTCTCGGAGTTGACGGAATCTCTAGCAATCCGGTACGCGTACACGCCGCTCAGCTCCATAAGGAAATAACTAGAACATGAAGATCCTTGCATAGAGCCAGAACTTGATGACTTTGTCTGAGCATTGCAGAAACAGCATGACCGACGCTGAGCGCATGGTACGCATGCTTATAGAAGTCTTCAACGGGCACTGTGACATAGGTGGACATGCAATGCATCTGACCATACCACACAGCGACTTTTGTAGAAGCTGCAGAGTTGAGGAAGAACAAGAATCTATCCAACATCTGGTCTGTTAAAAATACCAGACGGTTGTTAGGAATGTTGGAGGGCGGTTGCATTGAGCTGGAGGACTTAAGTGGCGTTGAAGTGAAAAACCTCCCGAAATTCATATGTGTGTCAGGCTGGTTTTAGGACTCAAGGCTGGTAAGGGAACAATGGACCCAAAACGTTGGTCTAAGTGAGCCGTGGTCACAAAGCCGTCAGGGCACTCAATTACCAACCCACTTAAGGTCTCTTTGACTACATATCCACCGTAGCGTATTCCATGTAGAGAGAATGCAATTTAAGATGCTTCGTACACTTAGGGAACCTTTAAAATACATGATGTTGAAGCTTTACCGTACATCCCTACAGCAGATATCAGCTAGCGGCAATCCTACCCTTTGATAGGGCCTTGAGTATAAGGATGGTATAAAGGAGCCGTTTAACTAGCTAGCGGTGAAGGGGGTGTGCGAGAATAACCCGTACTTCAAGTACTCATTTCTAACAGGTGCCGTTACAATTGTCACAACATAGATGCAAAAACTTGTAGTTGGGCTCCGAATCCAAAACGACAAGAGCACTGACCACTTCTATGGTACGAGTAATGCGCCAGCGACACAAAGAGCTCGCTAGAGTCGTTCAAGCTCAACTGACGAGAAGGACGTCTTCCATAAAGTCACTGAGAAACGCTGTTGACGCTTTAGGATTCTATATGGTAGAAACATTCTCCTTTTCTTCCTTTTTATATGTGTTTGCTGCAGAGCGCGGTTATCGAGATAACGACAGAGTCGTAGAAGAACACCACGGACTGACTTCACGTCGGAAATCTCAAATCGCAACAGAATCTTGAGGAAACTTGCCAAATAGTAGTCAAGTTCAAATGGCTGGATTGACTTTGTCTACCAAAGAATTTGGAAGAATGTACAATGATCACAGCCCATGAGTCGTCCCCAGCAACAACTTCTGTAAAGGGTAAAGAGATGAGAAAGACGATGAAACTGTCCCTCACTACCTCGTGAACGGACCGCCGATCGTAGTGACAAGAAGGAAGCTTCTCGGGCAGCTGCAGATTCGCTACTCGTCATGGACCTGGTCCAAACCAAAAGGCCTATCTCCAGCTAGGACTAGATCTGTGGTCAATCACGAACACGAAGATGGTTAAATTCTCACATTTTACTCAATCTTTTTTCCACCAACAACCAGCTGCTTGACACCTCTCGATGTGATGGTGTAAATAAAACAAAATCTGAAACGCAGAACGGCTCCGCCCGCCCCACTGTCTGTAACACGACAGCCATTACATGCTGGAACTAAGAACAAATGTCTAATCTGCCAGAGCAGAGGTGATGTGAAGTCCAAGAGGCAACCGACCGTGTGCGTATATTTGCATATGTAACTTGTTTGTCGAATCCGAATTCTTGTCCGCAGATTAGTATTCCGGCGCCAAATAAATTTTGAGAAGAAAAAAAAAAAAGAAACACAAAAAACAGCCATCATTTATATTGCCAATCACTTTATCGCCTTTCAAATTAATTTTCGCCGCTTATGCTCGCCGTCCGGAGGGACTTTTGACCCATTCCAGGCCACATGGTGATAATGATGAATATTTTAGACAAATATTTTCTCCACCAACAGCACGGCAGAGTGGCATAGAAAGCGTGCTAGTGCCATTCAAATTTGTTCAAATAGAGCAATAACAAAAAGTCCATTAAAGCGATCTTAAGTGGAGCCTATTAATTTATAAGCTTCATAAATATATATACCCATTTGGGCTTGATGAGGTGAGGTGAGCCGGTTTGTCCACACTTTAGAGTGTGGAACTTGTGAGAGGTTCGCCGATAAGAGGACCTTCGGTATTTATTGTCGTCACTAATTGACAGTCGGAACAATTGGTTTTTTTTTCAAAATTTATGACGCATTTCTTCCCGAAGACGATAAGAAACAGTTTTTGATGAATCGTGAAGGTCTACGGTTTTTATCATCCTATTCTCTAATCTGCCATGAATTTTGATTAAGTGCTCCGTCGACAGGGAGTCTCAGTGGATTAGACTTGGAAGATTACGAGCGAAAAGTTATAACCTTAACCATCCATTCGTCGACTTCAAGGCAGCGTTTAAGAGCATTCACAGAAAGGAGCTGTAAGTCGCCATCGGTTGTTTTGACTTTTCATTTGTCAAACTCCTGAGGATGACGATATGGAATATGCAGCGAACTCAACAAACTCAACCATACATTTAAAGGGACAAACATTTGTAGGAGGCAACGCTACGAGCTGTTATGTAATTCCTACTCATATGCGATGAAACCTTAGGGAACTAAGAAAATGCTAACCAATCTGGAAGTGTCTCGATTTGAGAGGTTTTCTTATATAAAATAACCGAGAGTATGCATGAAGTTCAGTCAAGTCACTCAATTCAGATGTGCACCAATTACAAAGTGTCCCAATGAGAAGGTTTCACTGTTTGTAGATTCCTCTCACACCTACAAAGAGCGTAAGGTCACAGAAACATCTATAAATCCCTTTCTGTCTGACGCCAATCTGCTCTTCTGCTACTGCCATGAAGGTTCCACTCTACGGCCTGTCCAGTCCGGTCCAGTTAGATTTTCGATTAAGGATAGTCACTCGTATATCGGTTTGTTCAGGACCATAGCCGTGTGTGGGGTATCGTTTCTGACGAGTGAATCTTTAGGTTTCGTTCTAAACATCTGTTTACAAAAGATTGAATTTGACGTGGTACTGCATTTCATATCTCATAGCCATAGAGTAGAGCAGAAATGACATTCGATTGCGAAAGGGAAGAAGTGTTCCATGTCTTCGGTTCTCGCTTTCGACTGCACACTAACCAGCAGAGCTTCAAATGAAACAACCAACGTAGCAACAAGACTGGACGAGGCTGTTATTCCCTTGGAGCGTGAGAAGGTTATTTACGTTGAAAAGCAAGGTTTTTGATTTTCCCGTGCTTATAGAGAGTTCAGCTTCTGATGCAATTGCCGCTACCTTTGGAATTGTGGCCTGGAAGACATATGTCATCTGTAAGTCAAGGACATTCAGCGAACCATGCACACTCCATGTTATCCCTCTTTGATCCTTTAGGGCTTGGCTCATAGCATCATCTAGGACCATATTTAAGAGCTTGGGAGAAAGGACCCAACCTTGTGTGACACCAATTGTGACGCTTATACTCCCACTTAGCTCAACTTCATGAAGCATCCTACACTTTGCCTCTCTGTATAAGCTTTTGATTAAATTGATAACATTGTCAGTAGGGATGCCCCTACAACGAATTGCTTCCCATGATGGATCGTGTCAAACGATTTTGTGAAAACGATGAATTTCAAGTGCGATATTCTACACTTCGTTCGAGTTCGAGAATATATGACCTGAAACCAACCCGTTCCTCCCGAGCATTTATCCCATGTGCATTTACAATTCTTTTGTTACCCTCGTGCATTTTATCACTTGCTTGCTTGCACTTGCACTTGCCACCCGAACCAGGGGATATGTATGGCCTGAAGATATGTAAAGCCCATTGGATTCTGTTGTTTAAGAAAATGTGTGGAAACTCATCTTCTAAGACCAATGCGTCCAGGTGTTGATGAGATTAGGGCTACAAGTGCAACTGGAGAAGCGGTCTGACTGACTTATCAAACAACCCTCGTATCTGACAACACGTCCATAGGACAGGGACAGTCCATGCCAAGATGTAAGATGTTTCATTGATTCTTTTTCATGTTCTTGCCATTTAAGGCAAAGCGCCTCTGAAGACGATGATTCTTTCTTTTGAAACCAGACTTTTAACGTTGGATCGTTGGATAAGGTGCAAAGGGGAGTGGCAATGACCTTAATCTGTGAAGTTAGGGCATACATCTGCCTATGCAATTGCGTGAGAGGCTGTCTAAGATGTGAAGTCGGACGTCTCCCTAGTATCAAGAAGGGTAGGGAAGTAGGCTACTAGTGAATTCACCAGCACACTTAGACCATTGTGATACCCACGGTCAGACTACTACCACTGATCGACCACTCCGGTGATAGAGTCGTTAGTTTGATCCCAACGGCAAATGGTGGCTGGAGCAGGTTTGAAACCTAGCATATTAACTTTCCTTTCACTGGGATTCGAACCGGGAATGCCACTAACCAAGGGCAGGCATTTATCCAACTGCGCCATCCAGTCGTTATCTCTCTAGAATAAACGCTTTAGTTTTGGGGCTAGGCCTAACTTCTAGAGTAACCACTTGCTATTGCGTGCTCTTCTTTCACGACCGGCGGAGTTAAAATTAGATTTTTTCTAGACAGATTTACACTCCTTGAGCCTTGTTAGTGACTCGAAAGAGGTGCAGTTATCAATTCTGATAGTTGCGAATTTTGGGGAGTGTATCTGGCACAAGGCAGTGTCGACCCCTATGCACTTGAGGCTACGCAGGTAGATTCCCGGTACGAGCTAAACACTTCTTACAGCCAACCCATTTCTTTCGAGTCACTGACAATGCTTAGAGAGTATGACTGTCTAGAAAAAACTTCTCAAACTTGGCCGTTCGGAGTCGGTATCAAAGAGAAGGTCGTTCCACTCGTGCGAGAACAATAGCACGCACAATACGAGTGGTTATTGAGAAGCTAGGTCCTGGCCGTCTATAGCCCTTTCTGGCACCACAAGGCTAGGAATTGACGCATCTACCCACTGAGCTAGGGAGGGCAACTTACCAGTTACACCACAAATTAGCCAGTTATGCACGTCAGTGGTAGTATTCGGTCAAGCAATCATCAAACAATTAATAAAAGCTAACCGAGCCGTGTTGATCAACTTCCAAGCAGCAGATTTATTGCTGGTATTTCTCGGGCAGTACATCTGTGTGCATTATTCAATGTACTCTTGAAGACGAAACTTGCATACTTGCTTCGACTGAGAACATTCAAGAGTGAACCATTCCCGATCACTTGCAAAATCTGATACACCGTCTATCCTGCGACTCTCTCCTTGACCAAGTGGAACCTGTGGTATTCAAAAAAGATGTAGTTTAAGCCTTGCCATTCCACAAAATACAATTTTTAACCAAAGATGCCATTGAGTGCGTCGTTTTCCAAGTGTGGCGATGAAACGTATATTTATACACATTCTGTGGCATAGCATCATTTACGTAGGAATCACCAATCAGTTTGACTGACTTTCCTGCCACACAGAAACCTTCCAAAGCATAAATCAAATAGTGGAAGTGCTTGTACTGATCCTTCCAATAGCATTGACTTGACTATCATCCCAAAAAGATTCCAACTCACCACAAAACAAAAAAAAAACACAGCAACCCACGTGCAGAATGAATAAAAATCAAAAAACCATTTATTTCCAAAAGAAATACATACCATAAAGAGAGTGAGAGAGAGAGGGAGACGCGAAGCTAACAATGTATGCGTTGAATCCCAAGAAAACACTTGAATTTTCCAGGTAAAATTGATCGTGGCTACAAACTGTCTGGCCGAGCACCAGCACATGCCAGTTATTTCTTTCTTCACATCTCTCAGGTTCTCCTTTAATTCTGGTTTTTCATTGTGTCTTTTGGTTTTCGTTCGGATTTGTGTTAAGGTACACTCACGCCTCGACCGAAGAAAGATGTACGATACGAGTACCAAAATGCATTTACTTGATTGACTTATTCTTTCGGTTTTTTTTTTCATTTTTGTTTGGAGCACATTGTGTTGAAATGCGTCTTTTGAGTGAGTGGTGAACATAGTGCGTCAGGATGCTGCAATTGATGGTTCAAAGGGTGTCTTTTTTTGGTTCCAATGGATACTGATTCCGATCAATTCAGTACTGATTTTTCATGTTCGTCATTCTCTGCAAATTGTTATCTTTCTCAGTTCTTCTGTTAGCCTTTAGACCTGAGCCAAGACCTGAGGCAGCAAATTTTCAGCACATATTAAGAAAAATGTATACTTCTTGGTAAGTCAAAAGTTGCACACTGAAGTTGATTTAAGGTTTTGGATATTTTCTCAGTGATTCAAGCATTCCCTTGACGTCTTGTCAACGCCCGGTCCACACAGAGAAGGTCCCAATTGAAGGATTAAACCATGCCAAATTCTAATAGTATCAACGCAGGTCCAGTGTTGCCGCTGACAAACTTGAGAAAGTCGGGGTAAAAAAGTGTCTCGGGACAAAAAATCGTCCGTAATCCGTACTAATCTTAAGGTATTATCATGCTTTGGAGTTCTGCACAACAGTGCTGAATTTTCTTAATTTTATATGTTCATCTTGCATCCATTTTTGGTTCAAATTCATTGTTAGTTTAGTTCGAAAGACATAACATTAGTTTAGGCTTAGTTGAGAGCGCCCGTCGATTGCCGAGGCCATTGAGAGCAACCGATTAGAACAAGATCTCGATTCAGAAAATCATTCGAATCACTACTAACTAAGTACTAACTTCTAACACATGGCAACTCGATAAATGTCTGACTTCAGTGAGAAAACAAGTACGACATTGTTTCTGGTCGAGAAATGCTAGTGAGGAATATAATCAGAATAAGAGAAAACCACAAAGAAAAATAGTACTTACTCCACATCTCAGTTCAATAATAAAAACTGTAATGGCGGGGTATCCAAAGCCAAAGATTATTTTTCAAAGCGTTCCTTTAAAGTTTTCCTACTGAAAACGGAGGGCCAGACGACCAGACTAGCTGTTCAGTCCGTCCACTCAAAAAACAATCTAGCTGATAGTATGGCTCCAATTAGCTTGTGTGCATATACGATCTGAGTCAGCCTGCGATCATCTGCAAATCGTGTCGCCCTTTTACACGCCCAATTGTAACGGTTCGGTTTTTCAAAGAGTCACAATTGTGCGTGAAAACGGAGCACATTTTAATTTTAAATATTTTTCATTAGATTAGTAGTCATCAAACAATAAAGAATATTTTACAAATTATAGATGATATAATAAAATAATCGAATTTCAATAATCAAAAAAATATCAAAATGAGTTTGATATTTGCCCGTTCATATCTCGCGTTTGGCAAAACCAAATTTTATGATTCTTTTTTTGTTGGAGAGGTATTCCTTTGTAAGAACCAATCGGGACCATCGAAATCGGAATTGCATCGGTTCAATGAAAAATCCATCGGCAAGCGCGTCGCAGACATCTGTGAATTTACCGCAGAGCACTTCCCACCCATCAAGGGGACAAGCAACGTTCAAGTTCAATGTAGACCGATACCTAGGGTCTACATTTCAATAAATCAAAGCGAAAATATTGAATTTTTTTTGAAGTGAAGTTTCTGTTTGGAGTGAATGGACCAAGTCTGTGAATATTGCAATTCATTGGAATTCTTACGTCTAATCTACTGACCCTATAGGGGTACTCTAAGCTATTCAAATCTTAATTAGAAAGCGCCTCGCAGCTGAAGCTTTTTCCGTCTGGCCAAGAAACCTGGTACCTTAGTATGGCTGCTATGAGGTCAGAGATGCAGACTCTTATGCCTACTCTGAGCTTCAGAGTTGAAGACTCTTCATGGTTGTCCATGCGCTCTCCATGGTCTAGTAATCTTATTCCTGGATCTGTAGAAGCCGAGACAGAGTTCTGTCGCCGTACAGCCCGTGATGATCAACCTCCAATCGGTATCAACTCAAATAGGACCCAAATAAAAAATATTCTCGTAGTCTGCGATAGTTCCGAGATCGAGAACTGGAATAATCAAGATCTTGCACAAACTAAAGGTTGATCTGTCATTCTCACGATTATTCAATTGCCCTTTGAGTCTAAAGGACCATCTATTGGCAAGGTTTGAAAATTTGAAGAAGGCACTATTTTGAAGATATGTTTGCCCATTGTGTGCGCTCTCAATGCCATCAAACGCGTCATTTAAAGCTCAATGTGTCCAATCTGCTAACAAAGACTTTTGCATAATCTGCTAGAAAGGCGTGTTGTTCAGTTGAACTCGCCGGCAAACATTGAAATTGGATGTGGGATTACCAACGGACCAGTATAGAGACGATCAACAGTGATCGTTGGAGGGGGCAACAAGAGCAAGTAAATCACTCCCCTGACGTTTACAAACAACACCGGACACTGCTGAGTCTACTCACTTGCATCCTTTGCTCTTGATTTTGGTTACAAAACTTGACACAAAAATCGTCGCATTTAGTTACAAAACTTGGCACAAAAATCGCCGCATTTTGGCCGCCTCGTTGGTCGCTCTACGATCACATCAATCTCAGCCGCGAGATGTGGGTAAGCAGTTCCATTTACTTAAGAAATGATTAGATGATTGGGTTAGATGCCCCGCCTACCTTTCCCAACCCTCCGTGAAATGCCGATGGGCCATTCAACTACAACGAGTACCTACCGACTGTACATAAATTGAATTAAAATCATCCACTCAAAATCACGCAATCCAACTGCAAAGCCTCAGTTCTTCAGTCGCTAACCAGACTTCAGACAAGCCAAATGATGCGAGAATAAATGTGACAGAATTCATAACCCTTTTTTTTCTCTTTCACGACGAAACATTCCAAGGTTCCGAGGCAAACTCGCGTGGCCCGCATCGAAAGCGTAGACAAAACATGCTCAAATAACTCTTCTCACATAAATTTATCAACGCTACAGCAAGAAACCACACGAAAAACTTCAAATAAATAATCCTGTCAAACATATCGCCAAGCAACCAACACACACCTGTGCCGGTGTTAAGGCAGAATCACCAAACGAAAAAAAAAGAAGAAGAAAATAATTCCGACTATAATGGCAAAAACCACTCCAAGCGACTCTCCAGTCTCCGACGACTGAAGCCAGAATGTCTACGAAAATTCTTCTCCTTCTTTTTTCCTCTTTCATGTCAAGCCCCAGAGCCCCGGCAACCTTTCGAGCATATTCGGACGTCTCTAACCGGATAAGTGCCCTTGTTCAAATCAATTCATAAAAAGACGGACGAAAAAGAAGAAAAAAAGGAGAATAAAAAGGAGACAACACAACAAAAAAAACCCAATAACAATCCAAGAGAAACAAAAAGTATCTGAATAACCACTTGAGCGCAGAATGATGACCTGTGACCAAGAAAATCCCCATTTAAGTCCTTAATAGGTACAGATGAGCAAACACCGACAATAATTAAGGTGAGAGATCTAAAACGAACCTGACAGAGGATCGACCCAAACCGAGAATCTGGGAAGAAAAGGAACAGAAAACAGGTACACTTGCAGAAGAAAGAGATGACGAAGGCGGTTGTGTTCACGAAAACGAATAGAAACCAGAAACCCGCGAACTCGGGTGACTTTCATTTGCCAGCGCAATCGCCGACGAGCCATCCGCTGAGGAATGCTTCTGCTGCTTGACACGATTTTGCCTTGTTATCGGCGTCGGTGTGGCCAGCCGATTGTTTCGCGTTTGATTGGATTTGCCCTGAGACGCATTGATCGACTTGATTTTGAACTGCTTTGAGACACAAGTTGGGGACGCAAACTGAAGTACCAGCAGTTGACACAAATCGTTGGAAGAACCTCCTAAGACAGTCACATCTGCTAAGTATTGTGGCTTAAGTGGCGGGATCAAGCTCATGTGGCATTAGCTACCACAGCTCTTACAAGGGGATGTAAGGCATTAGTATCAAGGCCATCGCGTGGAGTTTAGAAAATTGTTTAGTTCCTAGAGCCCGACTTGGCGAACTTGGTGAATACACACCTAAGCTAGGAGTTTTGGGTTCAATCCGCTTTACGAGCAACTTTTATACTTCACGACGCCACACCTCTTCCATTGTTGACGATGCTAAGGGAGTAGGCAGTGTCTAGAGAAGTCTTCGAAAACTTCGCCATTCAGAGTTTTGATTAAACTGTAGGTCCCCTCTACTCCTGAGAGAACAAGAGCACGCATAACACGAGTAGGTGCTGTAGAAGATGCTAGCCCTAGTTCTTCCTCGGGCTAAAGCACCGAGTTTGTTCCAAGTTCAATCGTGGTTTCTATGGAAGATCTCGTCTGCATCTTGTTGCGTATTTCTAGCCAGCCCCAGGCACTCAAATGAAGTGTGTCTTTTTATGTTGTATCGTTGCAGCTGCCGTAGAAAGCGTTGTACAAATAGGCGTGTATTGGCGAGTGATCCCCCATCGACCAGTGCTACGTAGTGATCGTGTTAGACTTCTTCCCTTGACTGTCCCCAGTGGAATATGCACCTCCAAGACAGACGAATGATGAAGAACAGATCTTTGTCCATCCAATTCGACGGCTTTCTTATAGTGCTACGCCCTCGAACCCAATTCATGGTTATTTTGAACATTTTGATAGACACACACATTCTTTCTCAGTTTACACCGCACATGTCATTCCGTGGACAGTAAGCTATGTCATTGTGCATTGCTCTATGTCAAATTGCGACATGCAACTTTTATTGAAATTAGTTCCCCACGAGAGGAAGAACATCTCGCAGCCTCATTACAAAGCGTCGAGCTAATAAAACCGTCTTGAAAACCTCACAAAATGGGTGAACTCCTCCTTGACATATTTTGAGGCCGACAACGAAAGGCTGAAAGGTTAAGGAAGTGCCTGTTGGACATCGGTCTTAAATGTCTGTGGAATGCATTCAAGAAACTGCAAGAACTTCCGAAGGCAGGCTTTATGATGGACTGATGAGCATCCTACAAGTACTCGTATTGAGGGTGAATACAATGACTAGCTTACTTGAACATCATTTGTAAAAATAGGGAAACCCATAATGAAAGAAGGCACAATCCGTCGGGATTGAAGTGAGTGTTTCTTACACGAGTACGTTTAATCACTCGCCTGCCTATTTTTAAGGAGCTTTTGGTGGCACAAGATCAGATATCAGCGCTGTACTCAGGACTACGACGGATATGGACATTTTAAATTGAAGCCAAAATAAAGGGCGCCAGGTTTTACATCAGTTGATGAAACCTAGACATTTCGCAGTATTTTTGGCGACCTCAAATATGTGATCATTCTAGGTAAGTGCATTTTTGGCACACATACAGGGGATGTATATGAAGATCTTTGAGTGTAATCGATAAAGCCCCATCCAAGAATAATGTCGGCCTAATAAGTGACACCAGACATCGACATGAATGAGCAGACGATTGTGCTGTGAAGCGTGGTATTCAATGTGATTAAATAATGCTCCCTTTTTTGTTTCTAGGGCCAAAGGGGAAGCGTCGTAAATGCGATCACTTCTGAAACTAATCTCATACGCTCACTTTCCTTGTCACTTTTTAGTAAAAAACTATTGTGAGTGGACTACTAAATCCTGGATGCAGCCCTGAGTATCATCTTCTGACCCCCTTGCTCCACTAAAGAGGTCGCGGGAGTAACCCACGTATGAGAGATCTCCAGGCAACTCGATCCTCCGCTATCGACTCTAACTCATTAGGATTTATGCCCAAGCGTGACCAGGCGAGTTTTTGGACTTGGTCCAACCATCTCGTCCTGGATCTGCGAAGCGGTCTCCTACCTGATGGAATTGTATTCCTCGGAAGTCGTGATGAAGGGGACATTCATGCCACGTAACCAAACCAACGAGGCATAGCCCTCTCCGTTCGAAGAAGCAGCTCCTCAATGTCGAGTTCCTCTCGCACTGCCGTATTTCTCACCCTATCCCGGCGAGTAATTCCCACAACAGCATGAAGAAATCTCATCTCAGTAGCTTGTATTCGCGATCTTATTCGTTCGGTCATTACCCAAATTTCATGACCATCGGTGAGAGTTGGAACAAATACTGAGTTGAAAACCGCTAACTTGGCTTTGACAGCAAGCTCGACCTTTCTGATTACAGATTAAAATTGACCCAGCTTGACCAATTGACATTACTCCTTGCATCACTCGTGAAAAAGACCCCGAGATACTTAAACTTAAACCATAACCATAACCATGACCATAACCTCCGATTAGTCCACATTGGCCTCCATTCCAGCATCAGCACATACGGCCATAAACCTATCGAGTGCGCGCTGGAGTTCCGTCTGGAAGATGTTAGGATCACTAAATCATCTGCAAAAATAAGATGACTTACCCTCAACTCTCCCACTGTGAAACATTCCTCGCCTCGGCTGAGCCGCAACATCCAGTCCATATATACAAGGAAAAGGAGAGGTGACAAGACGCACCCTTGGCGAAGTCCAAAGCCCACGGTGAAAGGTGTTGATTTAGCACCGTTAACACGAACAAAGCTGCTACAGTTTGTGAATAGCATGCAGCCCGTACTCTCAAATTGACAGCCGAGACGCCCTAAGTCTAACCACATTCGCTCTGCACTGCTGTGTTTTGTGTATGAAGATCAATATGTGGCAGATGAAGCATCACTGTCAGAGCTACGGTGTCGCTGCCTTTACTTTTCTAAGTTAAGCTATTTCTTCCCGCCAAAATAATGATCCACATGTGGTCCTGTGGATAACACAGTGGAATGAATTGAAGACTGTAGAGTAGGGTAGGAAAGTGTGCGGCTAGTGAAATCACCACTAACTTAGGGCATTGTGATAAATGCCGTTAATTTGATCCCAACGACAAATGGTGACTGGACCAGATAAAACCAGATAAAAGCGTATTAACTTTGCTTTCAGTGGGATTCGAACTGGGGACCCCGGTAATTTAAATTTGACAACAAAATCATAACTCAACACTCCATCGGACACCCAGGTCTGACCAGGCACACCTCATTTTTAAGCGTTATTTACTGAGATGTCTAATGAAGCTATCGACTTGAAATTCCAGGTAGCTTCCTAAAATTTTATTTTCTACCGATTTATGGAAGACCCCATTTTAATCAAAATTCCTAGAAGTGGGCGAAAAAATGAAAAGAAAAAAACACACATCGGGACGGAGACATGGTGCATTTATAGGACCTGTCCAGGCACCATGTCTCCGTTGGAGGGTTTTAAAATATGAGTCCGACGAAGGGTTAAACGGCATATTTACTTATATTCGAATGTAAAGTATCAATCGCAATGCATTCCAATATACTTTCAGTGAAATGAATGTATGGAGGTTATTGTGGATCCTACCAACGACAAGGACACAATATTTGCTTTCAAGGGCGGGCGCCGTTCCAACCCTGTGGCTAACTTCTGAAACTGTGCTCTCCCGTTGGCGCTGTTGTCGCGTATGGGGCAATATAAAATATTGCCACAAATGTACCTTCTGAACATAAGCTGCTTTTGTTAAGCTCCTCCTCCTTTTTGTGGTGAAACTTAAAGCTTTGAAATTACGCTCAAATAACGAGCACTTTTTTTTCGAATAAATGCTCTAGTTCACCTCGTTATGTCAGAGAGGAAGACTCTCAGCTGTTCGATGTTGAAGTTACGAGAAGTCGAACAGTCTTCAAGAAAGCAAGTAATAAATGATTAAGATTTGATTATCTGTGGGAATATGTGAATTTGTTACTTATTTTCAAAATAATGCTGCAATGCGTAAGAAAACATAAATCAACTTAAGCAATCGAGCCGACACGGATGACACATTATCAACCACTTCGCTCAGTTTCCTCAAGCGTCGTTCACTTCTACTTACTTAAGTGGGTTCGAAATCAGTAACTCTACACCTAAAATCCATTGAACAAGTTCCAATGGAGCAGTCGAGCTTTGATAGTTCACAGACCATAAGCGCAAGCACAACTTTCTAGGTAGAGCTACTTCTACAAACTCGGGCTTTTGACAGTTGTTAAACAATTTTATGATTTATCATTTTTGGCAAGCTGAGGCAACTCTTTGTGTACGTAATTATTTATTTATTTATTGATTTATTTAACGAGCATAATTTATAATTTAAATAGCTAGTGAAAGCCAGAGCGAATCAGCCATAGGCTTGACGAAACGTAATTAATTTTTTCTAGTTATTTTATGTGAAATAATTGGGTTTTTATTTTTCTTGTAAAATGGATTTGATTACTGATTACGAGCGGGTTGTATTGTGAAAAATGAGGGAGCCGCGCTTTCACAACACATTCTCGTAAACTCGATCAAACGCGTACCAACGTCTGTTAAAGCCCGACCGCGCGAACGCGCCTTTGTGGTTTGGCATTGAAGCTTCTCGGGTAACTATGAATATTGTTACATCTAAAATAATTAAATAATAAATTATTAATGGACTAGCCTCTTTTAGCCTATCTTCAACTTGGCAGCCAAGACCACTGGCCAACATCACATTCCAATGCAAAATTCAACTTTATCTGACAAAAACACAAACCCCTGGTCACACTAAA
The DNA here is from genome assembly GCA_905231855.2 of Eristalis tenax. NCBI lineage: Eukaryota > Metazoa > Arthropoda > Insecta > Diptera > Syrphidae > Eristalis > Eristalis tenax. Next base: position 41,956,979 of record HG993127.1, read on the forward strand.
CTCTATCAGACTGCCAAAAGATTTAGCACCTTCTTCACTTGACTTTAAGTGGCGAAACAATTTGAGAAAAAATATTCTCAGTCCTGCCATGTGGCCCAGCCATAGATAGCCAGTAGACTTATTGATTTATCCGAAGGAATGTACATCTGTACGTCTGTCAATTCGGTGTGGAAACACATATGGATGTGCCTGAGCAGAGGAAGATCATTTTCTTTGCATTCACCTGAGGAATTCACAGATGTCTTCAATCGAATTTATGGATGGGAGCGTGTTTAATTCGCACATCTGTGGAGATGGAATGTATTTTTTTTTTTTGGATTTATTGATTCGTTTTTTTTTTTTATTCTTTTATCGGAGTGTTATGATTCAAGATTTTAAATTATTTATTGGTTTGTTAAGTACGCTGGTTGTCCAGAAAAACGAATGCCGATAGAACGATTGTCCAGTACATCGAGTCACTTCTGGGCATGCCATCGTACTATGCTTGTCGACAGCAGTCACACTTACATATGTCAGCGTAGGTCAGCGTTGTTAAATGTCACACATATTGGTTTTTATATACTTTACCCTAAGAGAGCGTATGGAGGGGTGTTAAGGTGAATAAAATTGTATTAAAATAAATATAAAGCGATAAACACTCTGTAACTGGAACACCTCCGAATGAAATCGGTTTTTTCACATAAGTGAACCTCTGCAGAAGGAGCACCTCTGAATTGGGCGATGAGCCAACGCTTTTGGTAGACAAAAGATTGCGTTGCCTGAAACACAACCTCCAAATTGGGACACAAAGCTAAGAGAGGCAGAAATCACAAGTGTGTGGATGTCTTCATCTTCTTATACATTTGCCAAAAATATGCGATTGTTGGAATGCGTTGGTCTTGTTCTGTTGTTGCCACCAACAACTCATTCATTTTAGCAGCAACAGGTCCACTGGTGATCTCACCGAAAAGTGGAACCAATCTTTGCACAATGCAGGCGAAGGCAATATCGTTGCGCTTGATATTTGTAAGGGATTTGACAGAGTTTGGCATCAAGCTCTCTTGTCGAAAATGCGTACCTAATCGAACCGTTCAATTCAAGTTGTTTTGGACGGGTTCAAGTCTGATATCCACCAAATAAATGCTGGTGTTCCCCAAGGCTCTGTTCTGTCTCCGACACTCTTTCTCATTTTTATAATTGATCTTTTGTCTGCTACTTCTAATCCAATCCATTCCTTCGCTGATGACAGCACCCCTACAATACTCACGACCCCGCCCTTCGGCCGTAGAATTGGAACGGCTGCGTATGTTAAGCCGATCTTGACAGCAAAATTAACTGGGAAAAGAACAACCGAGTGGAATTTAATGCTTCAAAAACTGAATACTGCCTGCTGTCATTCAAGCGAACCCTTGTTAATCAGCCATTATCCACGAATGGCACCAGTGTCGATGAAACCGGAAAGCTTTCCATCCACTAAGTTGGAACGAGGACGCCAAAAATGCTGCGAAATGTTTAGGTTTCCTCAATACGCCCGAAAACTTGAATGCAACGCTCATATCTGGTCTGGTGCGCCCAAAACCACCCTGTACCTACTAGATAGAATCCAAAAGCGAGCGATAAGACTTATAGGAGACAACAATATTGCAGAGTTACTAGACTCCCTCGAACACCGACGTACCGTCTCGTCTCTATCCGTATTTTATCGGTATTTTAACAAACGATGCTCGAGTGAGCTTGCCAACTGCATTCCTCCTCTTCATGAATTCACCCGCAATACCAGTCTCCCCAGGAGTGCTCATCAGTTTACCCTTAAGCCAACTTTCGGACGCACAGTTAAATGTAGAGACTCGTTCATCAACCGCACGACACGAATGTGGAATGCTCTTCCCCGCCCAATATATCCCCCAGAATACAATCCGCAGATATTAAAAACCAATGTGCACAACTGTACCTCTTCTCCATTTCTCCCTCTACACCTTCGGCCCGTGCTGTGTCTTGAAGCTGGACAAAGGGTATTAACCAAAGTTTGCGCGCGCGCTTATTTAAAAAAAGGAGTGTTTCTTACATCTAACATTTCAAGCAACATTTTATTTCAGAGCTATGAGTAATTGGGACACAATGGTATCTGTCCCAATTTAAAGGTCCTCTCAAATCGTGGCACCCCCAAATTGGTTTGCATTTTATTAGTCCCTTTGGGGGGTTTCACTGTATTTATATGCGTAACGCTACAGCCTGTAGGGGATCAGGACCTAGCTTCTCAGCAACTACTCGTGTTGTACAGTGGGACCATCCGTTTTATGCCGACTCTGAACGGCCGATTTGCGAAGCTTTTTTCTAGACAGTTGTACTTTTTGAGCATTGTCAGTGAATAGTGACTCGAAAGAAGTGGGCCGGGAAAGTCTTTTGCTCGTAGCGGGAATAGATCCTAGGTAACGTAGGTTCAAGAGGGGTCGACGCACCAACCTACAACGCCACGGGCGTGTAAAGAAGAGTTTTTGTTCGTTTTTTCCTTTGTGCATTTCTTTGGCTTTAATACAGTTTTCCAGATTTATACATATTCCTTGCTTTTATACAACATACCAATACGCCAAGCAGTATACGTCTACGACAGCCCTGGTGTAGGCCCGTTGTGTTAGGACGAGTGCTCTTCATGAAGCGTGAGAGACAAGTGACAATAGTTTCTTCTATATACTGCTCTGCAGCTCTGCAGCTTTCCCGAAAGCCATGGTAGGCCTAATCTAGAGGCGTGTTCTCGCTTCTAACGCCAAAGAGAGTTCTGAGATTCGACATACGGAGTAAGCCATAGTTCAGTAATGTGGCATCTACGATTTCCATGAGCAAGTTTTTCAAGTTTCAGTAGATGTTTTGCGGTAGGGATTGGCAGGGGTGGCATATCTTCATCCGGAAAGAGACACTTAGACCAACTTAGTCCATTGTGAAACCCACAGTCGACCACTCCAGTGATAGTGCCGTCCATTTGATCCCAACGGCAAATGGTGGCTGGACTAGATTTTGAAAACCCGATAAAAGCGCATTAACTGTGCTTTCAGTGAGATTTGAACCGGGGACCTCACTAACCACCTCACTAACCACGGCGCCATCCAGTTGTGCGCCAGTGGAGTCGTTCTCATCAGCGATCTGTGAAAATGTTTACATTTCCCTTTCCCCACAAATTTCTTGATTGTGTGGCGCTACATCTCGGGGTAGACCTGGGCCTCAACTAAAACCTCTCCAGCTAGCAAAATTCCTGGCTAGCGTCCTCCAGTTAGGCACACCAAGTTGGTGGAGATCCTTCTCCTCTTGTGTGTGCTACCTTGGACGTGAGCGTCCTCTGTTGCGCTATGCCACAGGCTCAGAGTCAAATACAGTAGACGACGATGTTAAAGCCTGGTTTCTCATTCAATAATTAATAACGTCTATTTCATTCCGAAATAGCGACATCCGTGGACGTTATAACCGAAGTCTACTGTACTCTTCAGACCGGAGGCAAGTTGTTCATGCGCTCTACATGGCCCAGACAACTAAGGCGCTGGGGTTGGATTTGTAGACGATGGTCTGATGTTTTCAATGTATCGATGTAGAATCAGCAAACCTGCGTTGGGTCTGTACACATCAGGCCAAAATTAGATCGTGTCCAGATGACCCAATACAAACAGGACCAGACATCGCACGCAGGCCTTCTCCCTCATAGATGATTCATTCACGAGCCAATGTCATCCGCATATGCTAACATCTGAACGGACTTCTACATGATGGTGCCCCTAGTGATGCCCAGTGAGTTTTGCGGAATCATACTCCATGCTGAAGAGCCCTTAGTTGTGTCTACGATCATTTTGAACGTTGTTAATCTCGGTGCCCTCTTTGCGGACATTAATAGAGCTGTCAGTAGTCTCTGTCCTCATTTTTGGATAACCGCATGAGTTTGGCAGGAATGTCAAAACTAAGCTCGACGGTGTACAGCTCGTCTCAGACAGAGTAGAAGGTGAGCATCGAGTTGCACTTGGTCTACGCTGACACACTGATAAGAACCTATCCGATTGTATTTGAATGCATTCAGACTAGATTTTGTACTCGATGTCCCTTATGGTTGGCGCCGCCAAGCCCTTATAGTTGGCCTTTCTTGTGGATTCTTGTCCTCGGACCAATAGGAAACGAGATGATCTAGTTGGGCACATGGTACCGTCAGAGTGTTCAGCAGAAGTTGTTGATAACGGAAGGTCTGTGATGTCTGATGAGAGGGGCTGAACTGTCAACTGATCATCACTTGGTGCTGTGTACGCTGTACCTCACTGATAAAGTGCCTCTCCTGCCAAACCAAGAGTGGTTACCCGCATACGGTGGGAGAAACTACAGAACAGTGAGTTGCGGCTAAATTTTGCGCGGCACGTATCTGAAAGGTTTGAGCGACTTCCAACTGTTCCATCGCGTGTAGAGGAAGAATGGCGACTGATTTTCGACAGCTGCCATTACCTCTGCACGGGATGTTTGTGGAGTGAAGCGGCTTGGAGTGGCGGCTGGTGGTGAGAAAAGAACAGCGTTCGGAGTTCAAGAAGGAGAAGACCTACAGAGACTGAATTCTCTTGGGGGACTCTGCTTCTCGTGACCGGTACACTGAGGCGCGAAGAACTTGCAAATTGGCTGTGCGAGGAGCTAAAGAGCAGTTGGAAGTTGGAAAGCGACCATAGATCTGCGAAGAAGGTGTTCCGGCAAACCATGCGCCGACTCAGAGGAAGGAAATTCAACATCACCGAAGGAGTCAAATCCGAAGATGGTGTGTTGCTTTCCAATGAGGTGGACATCTTACGCAGATGGAGCTAGCAATTTTCGGAGCTGCTCAATCCCGAACAGAGCACTGAGGATGGCAGATCTGTAGTCTTGAGTAGGGTGGAGAAAAGTCCCACGGTGGTGGAAGTCAGTTTGGCGATTGAATCGCTAAAAGTTGGCAAACCCGCCGTTGTGGATGAAATCCGGCCAAAAATGCTTAAGGCAATAGGTAAAGAGGGAGAGAGAGAGAGAGAGAAAAAAAGAACTTGGTGAGACACCGATTGGCAAACTGGGATGATTGTCACACTTTTCAAAACGGGGGACAAACGAGATTGCTCCAACTACAGGGGCATGTCTCTTTTAAGGCTCCCCAGGAAAGTCCACGCTAAGGAGTTGAAAGCGCGTTGTAGAGCTATGGTCGAGCCCAGGATGGGGGACGAAAAGTGCAGCTTTAGTCCCGGTAGAAGTACGTTCGACCAGCTTTTCAAGAATGGTACCTGAGAAGGCTTGGGAGTATGCCAAGCCAATCCACAGCTGTTTTGTGGATTTGGAAAAGGCAGACGACCGAATGCCTCGAGGTAAACTCTGGAGTGTTCTACAGGAGTATGGAGTGTTCTACATGCAGATCTCGTTTCTCCAAACCTGTCTGCAGACAGTCTTCCGCACCCGACTTTAATCTGGAAATTGCTATCTAGACTCTAGACGAAATTCTCATCCATCTTCGTCCAGATTGAGTGATCCATTCTGTCTGACAACGGTGAGTCCTCATCGCCATCAAACGACAAGTCTACCTTCGTTAAATATGACGTGGGTGTATACATAACATTTGTATCGCCCTTTGATGTTGGTGAGCCGTTCTTCAGCCGATATAATGGTTTACGTAAGGGATGTTCGATGTTCACAAAACATCGATGTTGAGAGACCAAATATCGATATTTAAACATCGATGTTTTAAGTTTGATTACATTCGACTATCGAAGTCAACATCAATGTTTCGCCAACATCCCTAGTTTACATTAAACTGAGTAAATAATCGAATTAAAGTAAGTAAAATTCAATGATAGCGCAGTGGCGGCCGTGGCGTTGTGGGTATGTGCGTCGACCCCTAGGCAAGTGAAACTCGCTGCCTGGGTTCGATTCCCGGCCGGTACGACACCTGCACCTCTTTCGAGTCACTGACAATGTCCAAAGAGTAATAAATAAAAAGTCTAGGTCTAGAAAAACGCTTCTCAAACTTGGCCGTTCAAAGTCGACATAAAACTGTAGGAAGTCTCCCCCCCCACTCGTGAGAGAACAATAGCGCGCACAACACGAGTGGTTGCTGAGAAGCCCTGGCCCTCTACGGGCTGTAGCGCCAACGATATTATTAAATTAAATTCAATGATGAATCTTCTGAAACACAGTACTACCACCACGACGACTGCAAACCCTTACTTCTCCAAACTATTTTTCTCCGCAAAAACTAAAGGCAGAACTTTCCTTTTACGCAGAACGCTGTGCGCTTATACCCAAGGTTATTCTCTGTTCAGTTATACCACCCAGTTTGCAATAAGGGAGGAAGATTTTATAGAAATTAGTTCGGGCTTCCTTGGGGCATGGGATACGAACCAGTACACCACCAGGCGCACAATGAATGCAGTGGGATGAGGAAAATAAAACAAGAATGCATTCATTAATGGGAGATTAAGGCAACAATCTTTTTTAAGAAGTTGGGTAAGTAATTGCTTATTTCAGAGAACTAAAGAGGGGAGAGTTTGGACGCGAGACTTCGTACTTTTAAGATCTATATTTTTATTTGTGGTGCTTATGTGCTGAGGGATATTTAAGAGAATACTGAAATGCTTGTGGCCTGAGCACTGTTTCCACTTCGTTAATTTTTTATCTCGTTTAGTGAAATCCATTAATCTGCCTGCCTAAGTTACTGAAAGGCCGTCAGGAATCGGCATGAAACTGTAGGTCCCTTCCACTCGTGAGAGAACAGTAGCACGCGCAACACGAGTCGTTGCTGAGAAGCTAGGCCCGGACTCTCTATGGGCTGTAGCGCCCGTTACTGAATTCGAACGTCACCTCATGTAAATGATGCGTTCATGAATTCACTTGATGGTGCACAGATCTGGCAAAAAGATTGAGGACATCACTACTCTCGCGATTCATTCATGAGAGAATGCGATGACTGGAAGGTGAAATTCAACTTTCAGAAGTCGGCAACCAAACTGTTCTCGACGTCGTTGTATAGGGCCTCGGGGGATACGAAAAAGAATTGGCGAAAGTTCTCAATTGTTGGACGACACGGGCAAGCACTAGCGCAAAGGACTGTGGTCAGATACCTGGGGATCTGGCAAGATCAACGCTTTTGCCCTTGCAAAAAGACTGTTCCCAACTCGATGCGAGGTGGTAGATGGTCGTCTGCCATTTCTACTCACCTATAGCTGTCCCGTGTGGTCTAACGTGAGAGCAAGCTTGGTGGAAGAGACTCAGTTGTTTAAGAGGGCCCAGAGTTTCAGTACAGAAAATTCTATTCCAATGAGGTTTTGATGATGATGCAAGTGGACAATATCCTGCTGAAGTTGATACGAGGTCATACTGCCAGAGCGATGAGCACGGTGACCTCGAGAGCTTACTACCCCCATTTCACTATACCACGAAAAGGTACGGCACATCGGCTTCGTCTAACCCAGAAGCCTTTCTCCTTTTAGACATGAACGGACTGTGACAGGATATAAACGCGGTGCGGCTCATCATCCACATCGCCCGTTCAACTGTGGATGGGCGACTCAACCACGACTGTTCCGTCGCACAACGAGCGGACCAGCATGTCTTCCGCACCTGACTCTAACTCGAACTAGAAACAACACGTTTATACCCCGTTTCTTCAGATTTCCATCTGCGAGGCCATCTGTTGTGTCGACCGACCACAACGACCTCACTTGCCCGTCGGCCAGATCGCAACTGCTCTGAGAAAGGATTGAACATGCACACAAGACAACACAGATAAGAGCTAAGATGCATGTCATGAGTGTCATGGCATATCGAAGAGCACCTCCCACGCGCTACCGCAGTGTGACAACACAACAATTTCCCATTGATGTAGCTCCAGAGGCCAGTGCAACCAAACTCATTAAATTCGCACTTGTCCCCGGATCATTCTGCGTCAATAAAGACACCGATGGCATTCGTTCGGCATCTGATGAACCTCCTACCCTCTCAAGCTTTCATTAGAGCGTGCCACACGTGCGGTCGCATATACAATTCATTCAAAAAACACGCACACCTTCTTCGCACTGTCAAATCGATGTCAATCCTTTGTTCAAACAAAAATTCCAATCGGGTCTCGTAAGATATTTAAGCCCCCCTCACACCGTCATTCCTTGATTGACAGTAATTCTGACACATGGTTACAAAACAGGCAATTATTATATCATAATCATGTCTATCACAGTCATCAATCATTACACATTTCGTATGCAATTAGTGTGTGTATCTTCGACCGTTAAGTCGCCCTGGGCAACATTGTCGATGCACCTTAAGAGTATTGGACGATGGTTCCGAGTAAACATTGTAAATCACGTCGGTTGTAAATCTTATCTTTATCTAAGTCCACGCCTGACAATTCTGGTTGTCTGTTTGTACAGTTACTTCATTCCGATGGATTAATTCAAGTCAAATTTGATATGAAAATTCTAACTTTAATTGTGTGCTTGACATTAAGCTGACGTTCGTTTGTTGACGACCAACAAGTGGGGTGCAGTGGAATGACGGGGAGGGAGTGTGGGGTGTGTTCAACAGGCATGCACTCAGCAGCGAAATCAGTTTTGATAGATTTCGACTTCTGGAAAGACCGGTAGCCTAACTGCCATACATATCGGTTTGATCGTAAATTATGTGAACTGTCAAGACAGGTAGATTGACTGAGCCGATAAGTGCTTGTCGGTGTCAATGCGGACAGACAGACAGAGCGGGGGGGTAGCTATCGAAAGTCTGATATCGATACGAGACATTCGCGTGGTAAACTGGATTGGATGTTTTCAAATCACTTATTCCTCTCAGAATGTGTTAATTCACAATGTAAGTACTCGTATGTGTTTGGTCTAGATCTATCATTGTGTTTCAATCTTTGCTTATGACTCCTTCAAATTATATGCACGTGGACATGGGTAGGATAGGGTAGGGTAGGGAAGGGGGCTGCTTGGGAATTAACCAGCTCACACCACTGATCGTCCAATCCAGTGATAGTGCGCGTATTGACTTTGCTCTCCCTGGGATTCGAACCGGGGACCCCACTAATCAAGGGCTTGCGAATTAACCAGCATATACCACAGATCGATCAATCCAGTGATAGTGCGCGACTGGACCAGATTTGTATTAACTTTGCTTTCACTGGGATTCGAACAGGGGACCGGAAGGCATTCACTTAAACAACTGCGCCATCCGGTCGTCCCATGCACGTGGACATAGAATATACTCTCTTAGGAACAATGGCACAGAAGGAACCCGATGTAATCGCCGTCCAATGCAATTGCCATGCTGCCTTCCAACTCGAGTTGGAGAATGATCAGTTTGAGTTGCAAAATTCTTTGGCTTCTTTTAGCTACCAACTCACAAATGGAAACATTAAAACCAGTATAGTAGCTGTCAAATCTCGTGTAGCGTCGTTAGAACTACACAGCATTGTGGGGAGCGTGTTTTTTTCTTTCCCAACTTCTAGTTGTCGTTCAGAACTGTCTTAATGTCTCATTTCCTAAATTGAATTTAAATATGGTCAGATCCCAAGAACTTTCCACAAAAGAAAGGCGAACGAGCTTTCTTGGCCACTTTCTCAGCAAGTATAGTACCATCGAATTCGTTCTGCGCATTTGACATCTACCTTTTGGCCACCACAGAGGTTTGAAGCTATGAGACGAGCGAGGACGTGTTTGGCTGCCAGAGTGTGACTGGACTCAGGCCCTGACAGTCTAGGTCAGTCAGGTGGGAAGGGGTAAGTCCAAGTTCTAAGAATAATAAAACGAAGTAATCATTCAAGTACAAGCCCAATTCAAATGTCTGTGCATGTCAAAGTTCTGCACTGTTCAGTACCCATAGCGACGTTGGGAGGATACCTCGGTTGGTGTGTAACATTCTCAGAGGAAGTAGAGCTAGCCTACTTCTTGTCAATCTTTGAATTATTAAAGTGTAACGAAAAGCGGTAGAAATGTAGGGAAAAATTCGAGCTATTCCCGAGGGACAACACAATCACGAATCAAAATCAGACCCATCATCCGAAGACTTTACAAAGTGAACTGTCACCCGAGTCCGTATGTGATTAGTTTACGGCTTGTCACGACATTGTCAATCACTGAACATGTCTAAACAAATGTACAACAAATGTAAACCTTTCCGCAACGCACATTCTGTCGTACAATTCCCCGTGATAAATTATTTGCGACGAATTCTGACACGAATGTTTGTCAAAAAATTGAACGCGTTGCTCCGCGTATCTGGGTTGCGTTACATTTTTGCCGGAAAAATATTCCGATCAGCTGTTCGAAGTGTTACTTCAAAGCAAAAATCCTCCGATGCCTACGAAATCGGAAAAGTGTCCATTCCGAACGATTACCTCGCTGGGGTAGAATGAGTGCGTTATAGTCCTATTATAGGACTCACACACGCACAGTCACGTCACCTTCAGTCTGTGCGGGGTACAGACAATCTGCACAGACATTAGTGTGTATCATTTCGTCATGGTTGTCAGGTTGGTTAAATGACATTGCTTGTGCCGCCAAAACTAGATCCAAAATTGTCCATCCGTGTTATAAATGGTCACGATATAAATTTTCCCGCTGGTCTGTGCAATTCACAACATACGACACAGATACGACGCTGTACACGTTGCAAAATTCAAAAAATTTCGGTCGCTACAAACATGCGGCGGGAATACAGCCGGCACAGACGGTCGGCGCAGGTATGTGCACAACAAAAAAATATATTGGTCTGCAGCGACGTGTCTGTGTCGTGTATGGCACCTATAATACGATCAAATTGTGGTCGAGATTAGTGATGGACTTTAGAAATCGACATATTTCAACAATCGGATGATCACTCGAGATGGACGAATTCGAATGATTATTCGAATGATAATCGATTAGTACAACACCTCGATTCTCAAAATCATTCGAATGGCCACCACTACCACAAGATAACTCGATAAATGTCTCACTTCAGCGCGAAAACGAGTACGACACCATAACCACAATGAAAGAAAGCCACAAAGGACAATTGACTCGAGATTTACTCCACATCTCGGTTCATTAATAAAAAAAAATGATTTTGATGAGAGCCATTTATCTTGTACTCTTTCGAGTTAGCAGTCATTCGAATGTCAGACAGAGAATTGTTGCTGTTTGATTTGATTGACTGCTTGATCGATTATGAAGCGAATGTTCATCTGAGCACCCTTTAGGGAAGACTGTCTCTTTTACAGACATCTTTAATCCTAACAATCGTCGAAATGCACGCTCTCCAGAAAGTATAGTTAGTGAAAGCGTTGGAGGATATCCAAATCCATGGATGGCATGCCATTTGGGATTGTCTTACCGCACGTTATGCCGTATTTCACTCAAAAATTGAAGCCAACTGCCTGAGAATGGGTGCTTTAGCGTCAGAGATTGGATACGCAACTCAGCTCCACAAAAAAGAAGACGAAACCCGGGATGGAGCTCGATCACGATGGCTTGGTCTGAGTATTGGAGCAATAGTAAGGGCTCTAGGGCCATGGATCGGTTTTAGTCGCAAGTGTGTGCGCATGATAAAGGTGTCCTTACCGGGCACTGTGCCATAGATACCCGTACAAAGCGTCTAAACATACGGCACAACGGCTTTTGAAGCGGACGACTTTTTTGAGATCAGGAAGAAACAAAATCTACCCAACATCTGTTCTGCGAGTGTCCAGGCCAAGCAGGCAGTTGCTAGGAAATCACTTCATGGTAGAGCTAGAGCTCTTTAGCCGTGTTGAGCTGAAAAACGTTCGAACCTGTGGATTAGACTGGCTTAAAGACTTGTAGTAGGTCTCACGGCAGTACAGTAAAACCCGCTTAAGCGAAACGACAAAAAATCAAACAAATATTTTCACTAAAGCGGGGTTTGTATGTGTTTACATATGCACGGTGAGTTGTGAATCGGGTTTCACTGTAAACCACTCCCTAGCAAGGGCACAATGGAGCCACCAGGTTGGTATAAGTGAGCCACGTTTACAAGGGCGTCTGGGCACTCAGTTACCAATGTATCTACCTTTTCAGTGATGTGGCCAATTTTTCACTGGGACTCAGGGACTCAAATTGTCGTATGCGGGGAAGTGAAAGCACATATTTAATTCCTGAAATACCATTGCATCCTCAGAAAGTCATGCATGGTGTGCAATTTCGTCTGGGCGTGCCATTGGACAATAATAATAATGTGGCTGGCGCTACAGCCCGTAGAGGGCCAAGGCCTACCTTCCGAGCAACCATCCGTGTTGTGCGTGCTATTGTCTCTCAAGAGTGGAAGGGACCTACACGTTTATGCCGACTCAGAACGCCCAATTTGAGAAGCTGTCAGTTCACTTCCTTTCAGTCAGCGACTCGAAAGAGGTGGAGCCGCGAAAATCATTTTTTGTCGTAACGGCCGGGAATCGATCCTAGGCTCCACTGCGTGTGGGTCGACACACATACCCACAACGCCGCGGCCGCCAACGTCATTGGACAATGCAACTTTAAAAATGTCAATTGTGTAACCAGCGCTTTAACCGTCAATACACATCGCTACAGTCCAATGCTAACCGAATTGTTTTCGCCATAAATTGAAGACATGGATGTGTAAGACATTTGATTTCAACAAGCCGGTGTCATATTTCACACAACACGACCCGCGGTGGATTTATTGCAAGAAAAATTTCCTGGATGAGTTATTTCACATTCCGGTGATGTAAACTGGCTGTCGACTATCAAGGTCGCATGATATGTAGCCACCCGATCGTGTGGACTGGTGGACAATGGACCAATGGCATCATGGACTTCCCTCGTTAAGTTGATATAACGCTGAAACACAGGCCTTTTTTCCAACAAGACAACTCCAGAGTCAAAAATGTTCACAATGGATAGGATTTTCCTAACTTTGCATCTTTTCTTTTGGTTAATCGAACGATAGTATCGACATTATATAACACGTTTCATGTCCTCTTGATTGAAAGAATGAGGACGGGTAATTTCGGAGCTCGAACCTGGCACCCTCTGCGCAGGAGTCGACTAAACAAAAAATTATTTTTAGGGAATGCCTCATGTAGTCATTGAATTGTTTCTCTGGCTGCATGGCATGTGGTACGGTCTTGTTGAAATCACACGTTGGTCACATCCATATCGTGTAATTTAGGCAATAAAAACTGGGCTATCATGTGACGATAACGAACACCATTAATTGCTACTGCCTGATCAGAATGCTCCGATAATGCCTTCAGCCCAAATTCGCACCAAACAGTCACGCATTGTGGATGCACTTGTTCTCAACAACAACTCCTGGGTTTTCTGAATCCCAAATGCGACAGTTTTTGCGATTAGCGTAGACATCAAGGACCGGAAGCATTGGGCAATAAACAAAGGCACCCTCGTTATCTGAAACTCTACACTTTTCACACAGAAGTAGCGTTGGTTGGCTTCTGGCTTACTAATTCCTTGAAGAAGTTAAGAACCTAGTTCGGAGTTGACTTAATATCACGGAGTGTTTTTAATTTAAAAATTACTAAAAAATCAATTAAAGTGCTAACACTGCCTAAAAGGGCTCGCAAAGAGGAAACAAAATTGAAAAGTTTTGTATTGAAATTTGGAGCAGATTATTTTGTATCAGTTCAAGAGATCAAAGCACCAGCAAGCAATGGTCTTAAAGAAAGAAAAAAAAAAACTCAAACAATTACATCTTTCGTTACTGGAACTGAACAAAATTAATTTCACGGCGATATGACAAAAATGTTGGATAAAATCAATAAACCCGAGATTCAACAATTTCATGGAGAAGTACAGTGCAGTCGACGCTTAGAAAAAGTTACGCTGGAGATTACTACCTTGAAGTGCTCCATAAAAACCCAGCTGAAGTTGGTGACGAAACTATTTTTGTGTCTGGGTAACTTGTGTTAATTTTTGCGCTGTGTAACAAATGAAATTGTTGGGCCTTTGCGAGCAAATAGTCGAGGGTTCCTGTCAGCTTCCGAAGTTCTGGAGAGAGTAAACAGAACAAACCTAGCCCAGCTGTATTTTGGGGGTGTCTACTTTTATTTTCAGCTAACTTTACTCTCATCAAGGAACATCAACTGGCGAGGTGTTGCCAGGTTTGAACAACATTCAAGAAAAATTGAAAAAAAAGCTAAGGCCGATGGCAAAGGAATTCATGAAGAGTCATGCCGTTTTCAATGCAAATAGGGGACTGAAAACCAGAGGTGATGGAGGAGGAGATATTCCTCTTTCCAGTGGAAAACCCCCAGTCCATCGCAGTTGTGCTCTCAAATCACGCATGCTACTTTACTTTCACGTACACTCGTTAGAAGTATAGAGCAACGCAATGGTGTTAGGCGGGAGTAATCAGCTTCGCTTAGACGCCTGTCTGTTAAAATGTTTTAAAAAACGCTGTCAGATGAATCTGAGGGGCAAGAAATGTAGAAGTGGCCCATCTCTTCCTCCATCATCTCTGCTGAAAACTATTGAGCAGATTAACTCTGTAATGAACGGCGACGTAAATTCCAAACTTCCATTGATGTTGATAATGCTGAAAGCTTTAAATGGGCCCACTTGTTTCAGCTGAAGTAGAAAGGTCATTTAGCTCTTTCAAGGCGCTTCTAAGGGACAATCGGAGAAGATTATTGTCAGAGAATTGGAAAAAAACTCTTGGTAGTTCATTGCTACTACAATTAAAGGCGCACTTACGTTCCTTTTCTTATTTCTCAGTCAATACCTTTTTTTGCCTTGTTAAGTGTTTTGGTTTGCTTTTTTTTAATTTTTTAGGCCACTTTATGTAAATGAATTTTTCGAAATTTCGATCTAGTCGTTGTCAACGTCGGGATCAAATACCCATATATCGTGCCATTTTGGCGCCGCAAAAAGTCCTCTGAAATCGGGGATAGGAGCTGAAAATAGTCCTCCAAGTATTCGATGTCTACATCGAATAACTTAGGGAGCTCTAATGTTTTACAAAGCTCACCGAGCTGACTTCTTTTTTTTTACAATATTCTTTATAGAGTCGAACAAGGAGGTCCACCGAGTAGCGACTGGGTATTTGAGCTGTGCTCCCAAAAGAATTTAGTCCGTTCGGATGTTTTTGGGCTACTATCTTTGTTCTAAGGGTTGGGGCATTTTTGCATCGCATTTTAGAATAAGGAAATAATGCAAATTTGTAAGTACGTATTTTACATTCAAAGGTAATGGACTTTACTTTAAGGGAAATTAAGGATTTTTCTTTGATATTCGATTGATATCGGTTGATGCAATAAGATGAAGATTA
The DNA here is from genome assembly GCA_905231855.2 of Eristalis tenax. NCBI lineage: Eukaryota > Metazoa > Arthropoda > Insecta > Diptera > Syrphidae > Eristalis > Eristalis tenax. Next base: position 41,972,216 of record HG993127.1, read on the forward strand.
TGTCCCTTATATGCCCTTTACTTCACGTTAAGAGACTTTGCTTCTAAACTCAATGCAAATGAATGCAAAAGAATGCAAATGAATGCTCACGAATGCAAAATAATGAATGGCATGCATACATGACGCTCGATGCTCCATGAGAGACGAATGGGACGAAGACTAATCTCTAACCCAACAGCATGGGTTACATGGTCTACACTGACACGGGATCAGGCATTTATGCATATCTCTAAGACAATCCGGCTACCGAATCACTGCAGTGTATTCCAAGCGGAAGTAACAGCTGTTCAAAAGGCAGCCATCCGACTATCAATGAGCCCAATAGACGGCAGATCTATACATAGACAGTCAAGCGGCCATAAAAGCTCTGGACACACCATCAATAAACTCCAAGATGGTAAAAATCTGCGGTCTATCCTTAAGGGAGATATCGGCCAGATGCAATCTTACCCTATGCTGGGTCCCCGGGCACAAGGGTATTCCGGGCAATGAAAGAGCTGATGAACCAGCATGAAAGGGGGCGGTTTGATTGACGACGATTGCGAAAAACGATATAAGCCGCAAATGGTCGAAGCTTGATACTTGCAGATTATCGAAAGCGATCTGGCCTACGCTAAATCAAGGAAGGTCTGATAACCTCCTAAAATTCGACAGGAAGGGTATAAGGGTGCTAACTGGCCACTGCCTCATAGGCAACCATGCCAGATGACTTGGGGCACCTTACAATGACTTCTGCAGAAGCTGCATGGATGAAGAATAAGAGGAAGCTGTACTAGGTCCGCTGTACACACTTGCGGAAACCAGAAGAAGACAGCTAGGCGAATACCACTTGAATCATCTTGAGGATCTGAGTAACATAGATCCAAGAGGTATTCTAAAATTTCTTAAAGCCACTAAGGGGCTATAATATAATGGTCAGAAAACGTCACATATGACCAGCAAAGCCCAAGAGGGAATCACCGCGAGGGTAAACTGGATTCTGGACACTAGGCCGAATGTGACGGCACTATGGGCCAGATGGTCTAAGTGAGCATGAGTTCATTTTATTCATGCAGTCCCCCTACTTAATGAATGGGGATTGCATTCTTTAAATGAAATCAATGGTAGCAATCATAAACTTGCATTCATGAAAGAATCCAATCCAAAATAATTGCATTATTTTGCAACTCTGCAAGACCGAGTTAAAGAACAAAAGTCAGCGCGGACCCAGGACAGATTGGGCCTGATGTTTGAGCTTCTCCTATGTTCGAGCTTAGTATGAGTTGCGGGCCTGAAAGAATTTCACGAAACCACAACCATTAGAATAGGTGGTGGTGCTATAAGCACAGACTAGATGTGTATGCCATTTGTGCTAACTGATCTCGCGTCCCTCGAGACCTCGAATACTGCTTCTTCTGGCAATCACTTCCTTCCGCCGTCTCTCAGTGGAGCCCGACAATCGGCTTGATTATGCTTTATCATTCCAAAGCATTAAAGGTCTTAATCCTTAACATTTCAATTACCTGCTGGATTTAATCTGCTCACTAAAACCTCCGCTAATTTTTACGAAAAAAAAATATATGATACGAGACACACTATCAGTAAATGTCTTAATTAGGACCGACGAAAAAGTTGAGTGCTAAATTTATTCCGCGAATAGATTAAAATACATTTGAATACACGTCCATACACACGGTTTTGAACGAGAGAATTTATAATCAAATCAGTGGCATCATAAGTCAAACAAAAAACACTCAATTCCATCCCGCTGTGCAGAGTGGAAAAAGTCCCCCCTCCATTTTTGAATATAAATGTTTTATTTAGCGATAAACCAGACAAGACAAGCGCTTCTAATCTCAAATAAAACCACTTTAAAATAAAAAGGAAAACTAGTTCACCTAACACATCAATTTACAAGAGGTGGTAGAACGTTGCGCAAAGTCGTCACCCGTCTAGATTCTGTGGCGCCAGAAAAATTGATAAACGTAATATATGTACTACTCGCCGCCTCAGTGCTCGCTTGCAACATGGTCAAAGGAAGGCATGCCGCTCCAACCACTGCATCGGTGATAGCTTTCAATTAGTTCACAGATTTATTGTTAATTTATTTACGAGTTCTTGAGCAATAAGCAATTCAGAATACCTTTGTATTTTGATTGATTCGCATGCCAGCATTTTGTGAGATTAAGCCGTATCTACCAGTTGAACTGAGTGTGGTGAGTATGGCGGAGCCGCCAGGAGACAACACATTCCGTTTGATCGGCCTTCAGGTTTTGAGAGTACACTTGCGTTCAGACTGCAAGGTGTATCAAATAAAAATGCAAGGCATTTTTCTGCATCATTCTTACCGACAGGTACTGGACATATGTCATTTCGCAATAACTTCCAAGAATCAATTGCTGCGCCTCTTCTGCGCCGACACCGACTCGCTCCCAACAACGATACTGCATACCTCACAATTGGCTGGCGAATGGGGAATTTGTAACCAAAACGGGTAGAGCGGGATCCTCCTTGTGTGTAGCTACTGAAATTTGAATTGAAGTTGTTTTGCTGCTTTTTTGTTTTGTTTTTTTTTTCGACGTTGCCTTTCGAAGCGAAGGGAGTGGCTGGCTGACAATGTTATGTTATGTATGAGAGTATGTACCGATAGATTCTGGAATCGAGGAACAGGAGAAGATTACACGTGAAGCGATGAATACTGAATACCAATGCATTCATTCACAGAAAGTTCCTTAAGGGCGATCGCCTTCAGAAGGTGTCAATATTTTTTTTTTCATTCATGCTGTAACATTGGTTGACGCACATTTGTTAACAAATGTGCACAGTCTATGCTTAAAAGTCCTGCTCCAGTCTTTCAGAGAAACTCCCTGCAATCTGTTCTAAATATGTACTAAAACCTAATGACTGTCGTAGGAACAGAAAATACAAGTAGGTAAATCTCACATCTTTATGTTGGCAACTTTTAATATTGTATCTAAACAAAGAGCAAGTCCAAGCATAGGTGTGTACTAACTATGTACTAAATCGGTGTACTACTCCAGAGCATAAAAACGAAATGTGTGTCACTGTCCAGTGTTCAGTGCATTGCTCGACATCGTCTTTAAGGGGAACTCGAGTAAATTTCACATCTTTATGTTGGAAACTTTTAACATTGTATCCAAACAAGGAGCAAGTCCAAGCATAGGTGTGTACTAACTATGTACTAAATCGGTGTACTACTCCAGAGCATAAAAACGAAATGTGTGTCACTGTCCAGTGTTCAGTGCATTGCTCGACATCGCCTTTAAGGGGAACTTGAGTAAATTTCACATCTTTATGTTGGAAACTTTTAACATTGTATCCAAACAAAGAGCAAGTCCAAGCATAGATGTGTACTAACTATGTACTAAATCGATGTACTTCTCCAGAGCATAAAAACGAAATGTGTCTCACTGTCCAGGGTCTTAGAGGCGAACTTGCACACACAATACAACTGATCTAGCACACTCAGCAACTCCGGAGCATAGCGGAACACTGGAGGATCTTCTTTGCAACTACCCTGCACCGGCTCACTTCTTTGACACAGGAATGTAATAAATATCAACCTACGTGATCTAATCATGCGCACAATAGAAACAGTTAAGCTTCCTCAACGCTCACATAGCCTCATTAGCCTGAACAAGGGGATAAAGCAGTCCTTGTTCTGATATGTCAGAACATTTCTGCATGCGATCTTCGTCCCTGTTTGCGCTTCTGACCTCTGATAATACAGCGATGTGAGTCCACCCAGGCGGTCATAGATCCATTTCCCAGGGTGAGGTATGGACAGCTTGGACCTGACCTGACAAGTCTTCGCCACAGAGAGAGACAATTCTGGAGAAGGCTCATGAGGAGAATAACCTCAAAGACATCGTAACGAGTCATGACAAAGGGCACCAAATCGCGTTAGAGAGAGTTGTTGATTGAAGTCCAGATCAACCCGAGAGAGGCTTTTGATTTTCATTGATGAGACACAAATGTATCGTGTCACTGTTCAACGTCCTGGGCTGGAAGTACAATCGAACCTTTCTTAGACTTGCAAATCCAAGCCATGAAATCTCTGAGCGTGGTCGAAATGAACTTAAAAAGAGATGGCCATCTATTTTAAGCTCCATCTTATGTGGGTGCCGAGACACTATGACACTCCAGAGAATTGTGAAGTGGACAAACTGCTTAGAGAGAATGCATCCTCTGCACTGCTGGTGAATACACTGGCAGACCCCCTCCCTACCATACCTAAGTTTTCTAACCCTGCCGTCAATTTTTTATTCAGCTTATGAAGACCTCCTTCTGCTATCACGTTCGTCGGCTACCGACTCCACTTTGGCATGAGAACACTTTTGTCCCCTCTCTCGCGTGTGAGGTGTCAGGTTTCCAATATTCTATTGGTCGGGGACTTATGTTTCGCAATCTGAACCATGCTTTCACGACAAATTGGACCAGTTTGTAAGCATTGTTCCTGCGTTTGTACAAAGTATATCGGCAACTCTCCATTGTCAAATTCGCTCTTACTACGAACAGTGCTGCCAAATTTAATGAAACTTCTAAAAACACACTATTCATGGAGACAGATTGTAAGTCGATAGGATACAAATATCCTCCACTTAGCAAGAAATATGAAGTCTCATCAGCACACTGCCTGAACAACCACATCAATTTTTTCCGTTTCAAAGATATTTGGGAGCAAGGTTTTGGCGGATAAATTTAAATACAATCTCATGAGCTGACATCATTTCCACATCAGCGCCAGCGGTTTAAATGTTCCGCCAGACTAGTGTAACAAATGCATTCTGTAACAATGAATTACTGATGTGCTCGTTTACTGAATGAGTTCAGTACCACAAGCTAGTTTCATAATCAACAACATGCGCCGTGAGTCAACGTCTTATGTCTGACTTAGCCTTATTTAATACTGAATGCTTTACGATTGTGTGTTTGCTGCTATCCAACGTAAGTGATAAAATAAGTGAACAGGCACTTTTAACGCCTCAAACAGATTGAATGTGTATTCTAATTGATTTCTTAATTGAAAACATTATCCGCACAACGTTAGAAATCAGCCGACGACGCTTGCATTCTAATGCAGTGGCAGATTGCTCATTTCAGCTTGTGAGGCTATCTGTTTGAAATCTGAAGATGCACCCGGCGGCGCCACCGCCTTTCGGATGGGTGAATTAACACAGCGGAATTCAAATCGCATCCGTAGGTCAGCAGTGTACTTAAGTATTTATGATGCGTAGGCTATTCCTGATCAATCTTGGGAAGTGGCGCCGACGCGGACGTTGGGAATGCATTTTATGCATGCATAGGTGCGTGATACTTAGAATTCCATCTAGTCGCTTTGGGGAAGACTGCAACTTAGTGGCATAAGTGTGTCGTGATTCGTGGTGCTGTGATTTGTTGTGATTTGTCGTCAATGCGCCGCTGCTGTGTATGGAAGTGAATTTGATTTTTTGCAAATTCACACCTAGTGGCTTAGAAAATTCGACTTAATTACGGAGTGTCCCTGCAATGTAAATTTGAATATTCAATGCGGCTAGTGGATCAGAATGATGAGTTGGGATTAGCATTTAGCAAAGGTTACTAGGTTTTGTCAGCAGTGATGGGGAGCACTTGAAGTGGTTACTAATTATAACTGATATGGTTGTTGCACAGTTAGAGTTACACACACAGTAAATTTCACGTCTTTACTTTCGAAACTTGTAAAGTAGTGTGTACTAAATGCGTACTAAATCCTACAGTTTCGCATGGGAAAAGAAAATTCAAGTAAGTCTCACATCCTTAGTTTGGAACTTACTTGACGTTGTATCCAAACAAAGAGTAAGTCTAAGCACGAGTATGTACTAAACGTTTACTAAATCCTACAGTCTGTCGTAGGAACAGAAAATACGAGTCGATCTCACGTCTTTACTTTGGAAACTTTTAACGTTGTATCCAAACAAAGAGCAAGTCCAAGCATAGGTGTGTACTAACTATGGTCCGGGGTTCAGTGCATTGCTGGGCTTTGTTTTAAAGGAGAACTTGCGCACTTTACTTTCGAAACTTGTAAAGTAGTGTGTACTAAATGCGTACTAAATCCTACAGTTTCGCATGGGAAAAGAAAATTCAAGTAAGTCTCACATCCTTAGTTTGGAACTTACTTGACGTTGTATCCAAACAAAGAGTAAGTCTAAGCACGAGTATGTACTAAACGTTTACTAAATCCTACAGTCTGTCGTAGGAACAGAAAATACGAGTCGATCTCACGTCTTTACTTTGGAAACTTTTAACGTTGTATCCAAACAAAGAGCAAGTCCAAGCATAGGTGTGTACTAACTATGGTCCGGGGTTCAGTGCATTGCTGGGCTTTGTTTTAAAGGAGAACTTGCGCACAGAATACGACTAGAGGATCTTCTTTGCAACTATCTCGCACCGGCTCACTTCTTTGACTCAGGGATTTAATAAATATCAACCTAAGTGATTAGACCACGCGCATTAAAGCGATAACTAAGCTTTCGTGTTGCCTTTTCAGTTTTCAGAAAGTTTGTGACCACACTATGGACCCCCGTGAGGTTATGTTCGCCACTTTAACCTAACCTCACCTAGGTCCTATTGGTGCCATTGTGATGGCCACGAAGAAATCTCTGCTATAAGTCATTTTGCCAACAATAGCCAAGCCTTATCAACCATTATTTTTTCCATTGTTTATTCATGAAATTGAATGTAATAGTAAAAATGGTCTGAATTAGGTCAAATATGCGCCGTTTGTTCCTTGTTTCCTTCTCGTTAAGGCCGACAAACTGAGAGAGTCTTGTTTCACAAGCCTCTTTGTGCGAACCAGCAACTATTCACTTTGGTGCTACGTCCGGACAATAAGATGGATGCACAAGGACCTGTCAAGCTCGCAGGGCTTTCGACTAGTCGCTATCTATGTGTGTGGCCAGGCGTTGTCCTGATGGTACATAATTCCTCTCATATGGGTCAAAGCTTTCTGATTCTTAGCGATTGCTTCCTTCAAACGGTCCAATTGTTGACAATACTAGTCCGAATGAAGAGTTTTGCCACAGGAGATGATATAAGATAATTCTCTGCTATTCCCACTAAACACAAGTGTTCACTTGACTCTGTCGCAAGTGATTCACTTTTCGTCACCAGTCATCACCCGCTTCAAAAATGGCTAGTGGTTGATGCGACCCAGCTGCGATTCGCAGATGGAAACTCTGTATATCAGTCTCTGTATAGTCAATCAGTTTCTTTAGGTACCCAGCCTGATTCACAAAAACCGATGTGATTTAGCTCCTGGCCTAACTAGACGATCAGACTCAAAGTTTTCTATGATTTTGAGCGTGGTGCATTTTTGACATCGAAATTACCGGAACGGAATGGATGGAACCCAAACTGCACATGATTTACTGTTACAGTATCAGAACCATAAACATTATTCACATGTCGAGGCGACTGGCTTCTTGGCTTGATGCTTCATCCGCCTTAAGGCATTGCTGTGAAATTTTGTATCACTTTGGGAGGAATTAGGCTTGAGTAGTGATAACGATCAACTAATGCCGCGTTAACTGTCAAAAATAGAACACCGAAAACCCAATAAGCATTTCGCCCAATACTTCTCATAGATAAACTGAAACAATGTCGGGGAAAGTGGAAAGTCCTCAGCGCTACAGCCCCTACATAATGTAGTCACTAGAGCATTGTGACAAGTGAGTGCTTCTAAGACCACCTCTAGCATCTTTTTTGCACACCGAAGGGCGTTGAATTGTACACACGCCAGTGGTGCCTGGAGCTTCCGGCCTTGCCTGACATGAATCAATATCGGGCTCATTTCTGATAAACTCCATCAAATAACACTTTATTTAACGATAAACTTGTGACCAAGGAGCCAAGAGGAACTTATAGAGTGCTGTGAGCACTTAAACTTTCGGTTCTCCGTGACTGCATGCAAACAGCTTGGATTTGAAGTGTCAATGACTGCTAATAATGGCAAAATGAACAATGGTACAGTGCAGCCTCGCTCATTCGAACACTTCGATAATTTGACTCAACAAAGATATCATTCTGGAAGCCTCGTTGAGCGTCGTCCTGCGTAACACATCCCTAGCCAAATGGTCTGATTGAGCAGTGCATGTTGTCTGTTATCTGCTTCGATTCATCACCATAAACAATGATGCTGGCATTAGTGTTGTGCGTATTTGTTAGCCACTCATCCCTAGTGGGGTTGTAGCAGTTCAAGGACCAGTTCAAAATCGGGGGAAGGCTAACTTCTTCAGCAAACACTAGTGTTGCTCGTGCTTTTATCCTTCTGGAACCTTCTGCTGTATGCCAAATCCGTCGTAACCCAGAACCCTCAGTGTAAGGGTCGATACACCCACATCCTGTACGACCAGGGCGGGAATCATGCAATCACTTTCTACTCATGGCCAGAGGTACTAGACGTCAAACCACCAGATTGACTGATAATTAAAGCACTCTTAACAATTGCGTGTAGCAATTTGGATATCGCCTCCAAGGCAGGTGTTGACAGCACCATGGACTCCCAGCCTTGCAAGTCTTTCGGTGTATTCATCAATGCGCTCCTAACCATCCACCGAACTGTGATCATCAATCGCTGCTTGACTTCGCAAGAGTGTCCTATAACTTGCGTTCCTTTACTTGCAAGGAACAGGAGCAATTCTTAAACCACTCGTAGACATTCGATCTCCCACAAACTTCTGTTTCCCCATTTGCCCATACCCGCATGGCACATGACTTTATTCCAAATATAGTCCCCGACTCAAATGTTATTCAAGATTCTCCGATGAGTAATCCCGTTCGGTGTTGCAGTGTCCATCGCGCTTGTTGCGCTTAAATGAAGTTGTCATGAGTTTAAGTAATCCATCCATCACGTTCGCGTTTCCAACAAGAAACCAACAAGAAGTTCAAATTCCAGCGAAACGTTTGCGTGGGCATCATTCATCGCATTCAATTAGCCTAGGGTTGACAATTAAATTAGCTGGATTGCAGCGCACGTCATCTCCACTTTCATCCACCAGCCTCCGGAAATTCCATTGCCAGCGTATAGTTGTGCATTTGTATCACTCTTACCGGACCGTCACTAGTGTCTAATTGTGTGCACAGTTTTTCATTGCGTTTCATGAATGATCCCGTAGTACAGTAACTGGCATCTGACTCCGAATCTGACTGCCTTTTGGCAGACTCCCAACTGTTTGCATTTATGTATGTTTCAGAGTTTCAGCTACGTGACAGTTTGTTAAATTGTATGAGTTACATGTTTCGTGTCCCGGCTCGGGGCCTGTCGGGCCCATTAATCATTTTATTTTATTCCACTGGAATGGTCCGGACTCTTAACTAATTAAGTGTGACAACAACTGCTGGCGCTTACAAGCATGCCAGTTAATTCCAGTGCCTAGGCACTGCGTAGCGTGTTTGCCTTCCTAGACGAATGGGAATTTATTGCGCGTAGGACTGCGTCATGCGACTTGCCTTTCCTGATTTGATCAAGTTAAACTGTAGACAGGTCTGCCCAGTCATCAGTTTCTACCACAAAATGAAGCAAAAAAAAAATGCGAACAAATCTAAATATCTTGTTAATTAAACGAATCGCAGATAACGTGGGCGTATGTTGATCATTTTATTGCCTAATCCATGCCAAGTCCATAAATCTGACGGCCGACGGAATTAACTGGCGCCTTTTTTGAATTTCATTGGAAATGTGAAGTGATTTTGAACCGTAAAAATCGACAAGCGACTCCATGAATCACTTGACCGCTTTGGTAGCCTTTTGCGGCTAGGAGCGTAAATAAATAAATAAATTAAGCGAAAAGGCACACTTAGTCCATTGGTGAGTTGAAGCTACAAATAATATCTCACAGTTCGATATGACGGCTACCAACTTGATGCTGCGCTGAATTGCGGCGTAAACACTTCTTGAGTATGTGTCAGAGACATTTTCGAAATTTAATCACTGTGTGAAATGATTAAATTAGTTCCGCTTTCAAGCGCAGATTTCTCGTTTATTGGCACTTAAACCGAATCGAACCGATAAAGTATTTATTCGTTTTGATTTGTAACTATTAGACTGGCATGAACTTGTTGCTGCTGAAATGGCGGCGGCAGTGGCGGCGTGATTCAGAAGAATGCTAAACAGAGATGCTGTTCCGCTTGGCACGAAGACTGAGGTGTTTAACTTGGCGGATTTGCACAGAATGGAGATGTAATCACAAGCACGACCAATGCCACACGGGATTTTATCAGCGCCATGGCACTGGGCTGGGAAAACATGCTGGCCAGTGGTTTTCCTTTCAAATGTTCGATAATCAAAGTCACGAAAGTGCTGATTATCAATTTGTCAATGCATCTAAAATGAGTTTTGTTGAGTTTGTGAGAGTCTGTTGGGCTGTGCATGATCTTGCAACGAAACCGAATCCTTTCTTGATGAGAGTAGACATACTTCGTTGTTGCCGGCATTCTCTCGTCTCGATGACAGCAACCGTCACATTCATGGTTCACTGTGTTGTGTCGGTCATGTGAATGTGATCCGCGTATGCGAACAGTTGTGTGGACTTCTGGAAGATCGTGCTTCTATTGGTGGCCTGCGGATTTTGCACTTGTCAAGAACGATACTGAAGACGGCACAGGACAGTGCGTTAACTGGTCTCAACACTTTTTGACACATTTGGAGACATTTGTCTAGTGGATTTGATTTTTTCCTGATCAAAAAACTTGTTTTATTGTGTGCCAGCATAGTTTAGCTACATAGATCCGAGTGTAGTTGGCTTGCTCTTTACACTGTACAGGGGCAGGATTTTCTGCAGCCTGTTTGAAATATTTCTGACACTCAGAAATGAATACGGCGCTGTTCACACAATCATGTAATCACAACTTTCCCCTATTGCAATCCAACCAATCGATCGATTCTCTTACATATAGGCCTCCAGTCAATCCGCGGAAACACAAGTTAACCAGCACAGCAAGACCGCTGATGTTTCCGCACTGGTGGTGCTGAACCTTTTGTGTGGCGACGTTGAGCCGACGTCCGGACTTTGTTGACCAAAAAAGCAAACACTTAAAAAGGCATTTATTAAAAAATACGAAAAGGAACATAGATGGGAATTTAGTTATAGTTGCATGTATCTTCCAAGAGGGTTTTCGACATTTTCTGGTTATGAACTTCTCCCGTTGTCTCTTAGAAGCCCATCTAAGGAGTTTAACGAACTTTCTACATCAGGTGAAACGAGAGACTACATCAATATTTTCTGGAAATTTGGAATTCAAGTCGTATAACCCTTCATTACAGAATTTGTCTACTCAATAGTTTTCTGTCCCGCAGTAAAGATTTTCAGTGGTTGATTGATCTGAAAACTACTCGTAAAACCAGGTCCATATGATTATAATTCTGTCTGTCACATTGTACTCAGATTCGATTCTTTTTTTCGGTACTTACAGTGGCACACTGGACGTAGAACTCTTGTGTGGATTGTTGCTCCTCGACATAAATTATTTCACCCCAAAATGTTCACAATTGAAATTGCTGAAAAAGGGTGTTCCAAATTTTGAAACAGATTGGTAAATCTGTACTCAGGAAGGCCGAGTCTTGTGTCAAAACCAAGTCAGGGGTTTTCAACTCTGTATTTATTCCAACTCTGTTATGGTCATGTAATTTGGGTAATGACCGAAATAATAAGATCGCGAATACAAGCTGCTGAGACTTATCGTACTGTTATGTAAATTAGGGTGAAAAACACGGCAGTGCGTGAGTAACCTAACAAGGAAGGGTTATGCTTCGGTGGTTTGGTCACGTTTCACGAATGTCCCCATCATCACGACTTTCGGAGCGGGCTTTGAATGCGATTCCATCTGGCAAGCGACCGCTTGGCTGACCCAGGACGAGGTGGTTGGACCAAGTCCTAAAACTCGCCTGGTTCGACTTGGGCATAACTGGGTTAGAGTCGAGGGCGGAGAATCGAGTTATCTGGAGATCTCTCGTGCATGTTTTACCCCAGCGACTCCTTTAGTAGATCATGCGGGTCAGAAGATGATGATGAATTACAACCCGATAGCTACCCGAAAGGTCGTTTCGGAGATGGAAATACTCGCCCACATAATTTCCACCCTTTCCATCCCTATATTCTGCTGTACATGATTCAAATTTAACATATCCGAATGTTCTCACAATCTCCTAATGGATATCCGACTTCAATTTTGTCGAGAATAGGATCAAACGAGGCGGCATCTTTACCGGCCAATCGATCGCCATTTTCGGATAATAAAGTGGCAATAAAGGCCATACTGTCAGACATTCTGACATAGAAGCTGGTTAGGCAATGCCAATGCCAGGGGACCGTCTGCTGGGTACCTGGACATACTGGAGCCAAAGGAAATGAAAAGGTCAAAAGCAATCTGGAGTATGTCCGGTGTATGTATTTCGCTCCGCTCCATAAAGAAAAATCTAGAAGACGAAGCCATGAGCTGTACATTGGAATATCTTAAACACCCTACGGATACGCAGACGATATAGCAATTCTAGTCAGTCATCCGGATGTGACGGTAGCAGAAAGGATAATGCCACGGGAATTAAACGCAGTAATATCATGGTGTCATGATCATGGCTTGATTAGGAACGCTAAAAAGACCAAGACTATGCAACTTCGTCCACTACACATAAAACTTTAGATCCACGGATCACAATGCCCACCAGAGCCTTGATAATAGTGACAGCAGTTCAACGTTTATAGATAACGCATCGTCTTACAACTAACTCGGCGTCACAGTGGATCTCAAGCTTAAATGGAGCTCTCACATCAATGCGCTGGCAATGAAATTACGGTGCAGTGCAGACGCGTTATTTCACTTAAGCCGCCATTGTCCAGCAGATGTTCTACGACAATGCTATTTTGGATTGGTTGAGTCCCACTCAAGACATGGTACTTGCACGGGGAAATGCAGCACAAACAAATGCGCCAGAAAGTATCCATGGGAAACTACGGAAAGTTGTATGCAGGACCCAGTTCGGAGATCAATATGCGGCAAATTGGCGACAACTTTAAACTTTTGACATTAGAGCAGGTACACGAATTAGAAATTCTCTCAAATTTCCACGGGAGGTGTATGCACAAAGTACCCACTCAACAACACGTACTGCTTTTATAACTTAATGCGGTTTTTTTTTTGTTTTTAAATTTTAACGTTTATTTAAGAAAAACATGTACAATCGTATTATTCAAAGTTTTGTCCATCTGAAGCTATGACTTTTTCCCATCTTTCTGGCAATTTGTGGATCCCATCCGAAAATAAATGCGCCGGCTTGGCAGCCATTTTGGCAGCCGTATTTCAGTGAGTTCTGCATCGACCGGAACAAATGGCAGTCAGAAGGGGCAAGGTCTGGGCTACAAGGCAGATGGGGTAAAACTTCCCATCAACTGTTTTCCAAATAGTTCTTAACCGGGATAGCAACGTGGGGCCGAGCGTTGTCATGATGGAAAATTATTGTCTCGTGTCAGGGCGCATATTCCGGGCATTTCTCGGCTACTGCTCTCTTCAAACGGATTAATTGTGTTCGGTAGCGTTGTCCATTGATGGTTTCATCCGGTTTTAGCAGCCCATAACACAGCACACCGTTCTGATCCCACCAAATACAGAGCATTACCTTCGTGCCATGGATATTCGGCTTTGCCCTTGATTTGGTTGGCCGGGTTTCACATATGATTTTTCGCGCTTGGGATTGTCGTAATGGATCCATTTTTCATCACCAGTAACAATCCGATGCAAAAATGTTTTTCTTTTGTGGCGTTCCAGCAGCATTTCGACGTCTCTCGACTTGAGTTCATGTGGAACCCAATTTCCGTGCTTTTGAATATATCAAGCTGCTTTTACTGCTCTCCAGTTCTTCATCTTCAAACTTTCTTGGCTGCCCAGGACGTTCATTGTCTTCCAAGCCAAAATCACCTTTAAATCGTGCAAACCACTTTTCACTCGTTCGCTCAGCTGGCGCATGGACACCATAAACTTCCACCAAAATACGATGACTTTCAGCAGCAGTTTTCTTCATATTAAAGTAATGAAGAAGAACTCCCCGCAAAAACACTTTTTCAGGCACAAAGTTCGACATATTTGAGTGAAAAAAAATTACTGTTGCTTACGCTTCAAATGAATGACATATACTGAAATGACGTACAATGGCAGTAGCTTTCCAACGCATGTTCCAATGGAATAATACAAGTTACGCCATCTCTTAGCAAAACGCACGAATTAAGTTATAGACCCAATAAATAAGTTCAAAATATGCACATGATCCCAAGATACTGGAACCAGTACGGTAGACTGATCTTTTCGTCTACATTTCTAATCATCCATGTGGAATTAGAAATGAATCAAAAAATATTCATCCAACTTTAAACACATTAACATGAAAGCAATTAAAAGAACTAAAATTGTTAATAAATGCAATAGAAACTCAACTAATTTAAAGAACACATAGAATTGTAATTTGTAACCAGTCTTCTGCAGCCAAGCTGCGTATCTTCTTCCTTTCGCAAAATTCTACGAGCATCATCTTCAAGAAAACCAATCATCTGCAGGCGATACTCTAAAGTCCTTTAAATAATCAAAAGTGCTAGGAGTACCCAACGTTTCTCTTTCTTTTCATGGTTAGAATTTTGTCTGTCCATTTGTCCTGGGCTCAGATAACGTGACTACCTCTTCAAGTGTTCCGTCGTGACACATTCGTTGACTAGGCTTGCTTTTCTAAAGAAGACGACTCGTCGCTGATCCTTAGATCCCCGCGAGTTCTTTCACTTAAATTGTGACATCAACATTTTGCAACTCATTTCGTTTTAGTACACCGATTCGTTTTAGTACACCATTTAAAGCTAACAATGCACTGATGTTGATCACAGATTAGATGGTATTCGTTTTCATTTCTGTCCTGCCATTGAACTCATTTCCCTTCTCAGAAGCAGTCCCTACTGACCCAGGCGCAATAACATTTATCGCATCCTCATAAAAATCCTTACCGCAGTTACACGTACAACTTCATTTTTCCAAAAACACAACTGTGAACACAGAAAAATGATGCACTCCGCGGGGAAGTGTTTTCTGCCTTTCCCTGCAAAACACACTCTCTACTCTAGCCGTTCATCGCAGCGGCGTAGATGAAGGTCTTGTCTCCGTCCATGTAGACACATTAAATGAAAATTATTCTGTAATTATGTGACAGCCTACCAGCAGGTAGGAGATAACCCCCCACAGAGTGGCGACAAGGTCTGAATGCAGTAATTGCACTAGTTGCGAGGTGATCTTATCAAGGGATCTATTAAGCGGTGAACTTATGCAGAAAACCGTGTGACAGGTAGAAACGACACATCCAGCTGAGTGTGAGACCTGTTGACTAATTAGCGGGAGTCTTTTTCGATGGCGCGGCATAAAATGCGAAAATGCAATTATTCTGGCGTCATATACATCGACGTGTCTTTGGCGTTTGTAGTTTCCAATGAAACTCGTCTGGAGACAGTCGTTAAGAAGGCTGCTACGGCACAGCAGCGGTCTGCTTACAGACGTTTGAACCAGCATTCCTTTGTAGCGCGAATTTGCATTTTGTCATTTTGTCATTTTGTTCGTATAAATTACAAGAGCTTATGTGCGTCTTTAATTGAACTTCATTTGTCTACCATTTCAGATATCGGAGTGTGCAGCAAAGGGTGGCGAGTGCGATGAGACGAAAGGTCGCCCGGTCTGCGGGACAGATGATCAGACATATCCCTCGCGATGTCATTTGATTCGTGTGCAATGCAGCGGCCATCAAGTCAGCCTTAAGTACCGCGGACCATGCAAAGGTATGCCCCAGTTTGATAGTCAACTCGAAATGATTGAACATCAATTTATTAACCTTTGCAGCCTGCATCGAAGCACGCGAGTACGCCCTCAAGCACAAGGCGATTGGCAAGAGTCCTCCGAAATTCATACCGCGCTGCAAGAGCGATGGAACCTACGCGCCAGTGCAGTGTTTGGGTGACAGCGGTTGCTGGTGCTCAGACATCACGGGCAAGCCGATCGAAAACACTTCCGTTCGAACGGGCAAGCCTCGTTGCCGGGAGTTCAACAAAGCCAACATTCGACGTTCACCAGCGACCAGACCCCTTAACTCCTCGAACAGGTCTGCCGGGCGTCGCGCGTGCACACAAGCAGATCGGGGCATGTTCAATGGAAACCTCGTCAAGGTCTATCAGAACGAATACCTTAGGTCGGGTGTGCACAAGGACATGACCACAGTGCCCACCGATAAAACTATCCTTGAGTGGAAGTTCTCCACGTTGGATGCGAATGCGAACCACATGCTGGACAAAAACGAGTTCAGGGAGCTCAAGAAGACCGTCAAGAGGGTGAGTAGCAGTTTATTTCCGAATGACGGTTTAGTCACGAAGGAGTACAATTTTCTTCCTTGAAGGCTGTCAAACCCCGACGCTGTAGCAGAGCCTTTGGAAAATTCTGCGACATCGATGACGACGACAGACTGTCCCGAGTCGAATGGACCAATTGTCTGACCAAGGACGGCAATCGTAAGTTGTGATATCGTATTTTTGCTAGACGCAAAGGGTTGTAGATGGGCGTGGTGGTTGGTAAATGTTTCATGTGGAATCACTCATTGGGGTCGCTGTGTGTTAACGAGGGCATGGTTTCACTTGTCATTGCGTTCATGTCTTAACTGAACTTGCTTGTCCGTGTGTAGTTTTAGTTCTTGTCTTAAACTTCAGCTAATATTAATAGAATTTTTTAGTAATTTATTAAATTAAAATTAAGGGTTCAGCACATGAGGATAGTTTTTGTGGTCTGTTTGAAAACGAGTAGTTCTGAACAAGTATGACAGAGCATAATTGCTTAGAAAAAGGGACGATCGGCATAAGACTGTAGGTCCTTTCCACTGGTGAAAGATTAATAGCGCGTTCAACACCAATGTGAATCCAGACATAATGGAGGGAAGAGATATCCAATTTCTACCTCCCTTGCCCCTTGATTTTTTATGCGATGTTAGTGTATTCTGAGAAATGCTAGGAAATTCCACTACGTTCCGAGGTAGGTATGGTTGACATTTATGAACACGAATACTGCCGCAAGTTTGCAGCAGGTCAGGACTGTCAAAAAAGTATTCATAAATGCAACATAAGTGGGCGACTCAAAAAGTGTTTGGTTGACACTTGTATTGATAAAATGAGAGCCTTCATCATGTCTAAGAAGAGTAGGACCTTTAAAATAGTAGGTTTAATGTTTAATAATTATAATAAACCGACTTTCAAAAATATTAAATAATGAAACCGTAGCAAAATACGCAGCAAAAGGACCATGCTTTTAACTAAAAAGAATTGAAAGTCAAAACATGTTGCAAATAACAGAAGTTTCTTTAAAAAAAATAAGACAATTTCTGTCGGATGTTCTTGGGAACCATTTTCTTTTCGGTTTCCCTGCAATCCTGCAACAAAACAAAAATCACTGCCAATTTGATGCCAATTTGATCGCAGTTTGACTGGCACATTGCTTTTATGAACGCGTTTGCCGACTGCTCTCATGCACAGTGCCTGCAGTTTATTTACATTTATGAACGCAAATCCTGCAGGGCTGCCGCAGTGTGACGTTTATGAACTCGGCCTATGTCTGTCGTAAGGGGCGACTAAAATCCAGAAACGTCACGACTTCGGCGCTAAATAGGTCAAAAAACTAAAAAATTAGAACGGACAAACAAAAAGGTTTTGCTACCCGAGGAAATTGCCTGGTCTGACTCAACTGAAACTAAAATGCGTCGCCATCCATTTCTCCGACGAAGGGTGTTACTCTAGATAGAAAACTTCTTCTTCTTCGAAAAAAAAAACATCGAGTCGAAAATAGCCAAGGCGTTTTCAGTTTTCTGGCAATGTAAAGTAAGTAACCAAAAGGATCCATCTGGATCTACAAGGCTATGAAAAGGCCCCTTCTCTCCCACGCATCGGTCGTTTGATGGAAACCTGTGCGATCATAATGGCCACGAACTATATTGCGAAGAATAGGTGGAAGGAGAAATGCATCTGTGTCTGTAGTGACAGCCAAGCTGTACTTAAGGCCTTGCTCAATCCTTTAACCACTTCCAGGACGGATTAGGAATGCAAATACTCTCTGAATTTGATCGACAGTCATAATTCACTTGTCCCGGGCCACCATGGAATCGCTTGAAATGAGATTAGCGATGAACTTGCTAGACAAGGATCAGAGAAAACATTCTCAGGACCTGAACCTGTGCTGGGTCTACCTGGTTGAGCTTGGCTAGAGCTTCCATCGATGGTTGGGCCTGTCGACAACACAATCGAAGGTGGCATAACTCTCCAGCACAGACCAAGCGCATGCTTTCAAATGTCTGTAAGAAATCCGCGGCATTCCTATTATCCCTTGGCAGAGAAGACCACAGCCGACTTATAGGCGTACAAACGAGGCACTACACCTTCTCCAAACATCTAAGTGCGCTTGGCCTAAGCGACGAAACCCTCTGAGACGCATGTGGAGAAGACGATGACACTGCAGAGCATTTCCTATGTCATTGTCCAACCTTTGCTCCAATCAGATGGCAGGTCTTTGGTGACGAAGTGGCAAAAGCTGATGATGTAGGCTGCCTGGTAGTACAATGGACCAGTTTTTGAGTCTGAAAAAAAAAGAGAAAACAAAAAAAAATCGCCCAACACACAGACCTTCTATACACAGGCCAATAATGTTGCACAATAATTCATTTACGAGGGATTTTTGAGTGGAAATTAGCTCAACACACAAATGACTGTGCAATATCGGCCATACACGATCAATATCGCACAATTAATATCAAAACTAATCTGATGCTCGCAATATTCAACACAACCTGCAAATATAAGGCACACACTCTCAATAATGTTGCGCATTACTAAACATTGTACAATATGGCCAAATCACAATGCAAAAAAATCGCGCGGTCGTTCGTTGATAGGTATCTGTACGCGTTTAATCAAGTTGAGAGGGACGTTCAATATTCTCGGTATCGATATGAAGTGGGTTTTGGATTTCTTCGAAACCACAATCTCACGCAGCAGCCTTGGAAACTCGCGCCGTGTGAACAGGAGCGCTGTCATGAAGAAGAAACACACCCGCTGCGAGTTTACCCCGTCTTTTATTTTAAATTCCCCCCCGCAAATTATGCAAAGTGGAAGCGTAGGCGTTGATGGTTTCACCTTTTTTTTGGTACTCAATGAGCAAGATTCCCTTTGAGTCCCAAGAAACTGTGGTCATGAGCTTTCTGGCAGACTTTGAACTTCTTCGGGGGGTCTGTTCCTTTTTTATGCCACTGCATGGACTCTTGTTTGCTTTCAGGGTCATAGTGGTGGACCCATGTTTCGTCACCAGTAACAATTCGATCCATAACACCGTCCGCGTTCTCACTACACATCAAGCTCTCTACAGCATGCGATTCTCACTTTTTTCTGAGGCGCTGTGCGCATTCGTGGCACCCACCTTGCACTTAAGATGGTCATGTGTGAATGGTGTGAATGGTACCAATTGAAAGCTTGGTGATCTCTGCCATCAAAAAGTTTTTCGACTTCTTTGATGCTTTCTCCCGTACAAGCAGTAGCCGGGGCGCCGGAGCGGGGGTCGTCTCCAATGCTCTCTCTGCCTCTCTTGAACTCACTCGTCCACTTTTGCACAGTTGGTAATGAAGGTGCGAACCCTGGTAAACAGCCACCATCTCGTACTTGACTTCTTCCTCTGCTGATGTTACTGACATGTACCTATAACCAGTTGGTGGTTTTCAGGAGCTTAAGGATGTTCGTTGTTTTTTTTGCCAGTTAGGCAGTGGCCAGCATTTACGCCTACTGCTTCACTTTGTCCCTCCTGTCCAATTCTAGGAGGGCTTTAGTTCTTGATGTTTGAGTTGATGTTGAGTTTTGAGTTTTTCGACTTCTTTGATGCTTTCTCCCGTACAAGCAGTAGCCGGAGCGGGGATCGTCTTCAATGCTCTCTCTGCCTCTCTTGAACTCACTTGACTCACTTTTCCAAATCACAATGAAAGGCGCTAGTTTCACAAGTAAAATAGTATAAAAACCATTTTACCAAAAAAAAAATGCAATTATTTCGCATGAAATCTCTATAAACAGTTAATTACGTACACAAATTGTTGCCTCAGCCTGACAAGAATGAAAAATCACGAGTAAATAAAAGAAAATTGTTTGACAACTGTCAAAAGCCCGAGTTTGAAGAAGTAGCTCTACCTAGAACTTTGTGCTCGCGCTTACGATGTTACGGTCTGTGAACTATCAAAGCGCGACCGCTGCCTTGTGACTTGCTGAATGGATTTACGTGTATTCTACTTAAAATGTCAGAGTCCGACCACGAGAACACTCCATTGTGATATGGGTAATAATGTTGACCGTGCATGGGCCGCTCAACACATCGGGCAAATGTAGTGTCACCACAATAAAAATGGCGACATTTGCGAGTTTTCTAGGGGGAACAATTATTCAATAAGGGGAATAAAACATGTTTTTGAAAAAAAAGTACACATTTTATCTTCTTTTAAATGTTTGAAAGGATTGTGAACTTCAAATGAATCTGTTCACAGAGAATGAAATGAATTTGAATTTGCATAAAGAATTCCCCCCTCCCTGATGAGGAACGTCTGGTAACCGTAGATAAATACCCTCCACGGCTTTGCTAGTACATACGTATTCACTTGTCGAAATTTTGCACCAACGAAATTCTGCAGGAATGTAGACATTCATCCCCTGCTAATGCAGCCTTTATTTCATCCTGTTATACACGGGCGTTTGTGGGCTTGACATACACATTGGACTTCAAATAATCTCATGAAAAGAAATCCAATAGAGACATATCTTCTGTGGGTATACGCTGTACAGAGCTCCTTGATAATTCGCCATTCTTGTCCATGACCCCGAATTGATGTTCCGGGATTTTCACCAACCTTCCCACGAACTGCTTCGAGATTTGCATTTGATTTGAACGGTTTGTTTTTGGACGACCAGTGTGTTTAGCGTCTCCAACTGATCCAGTCACTCTCAATTTTGACAAATTGTTTCTGCACTGTTGACGAGATTCAAATATTATCCCGACTATCGGCTGTAGGATATTTTAAACTGTGCCGACAAACCTTCACCATTTTTGAGATATTGCTCCATTTTTAAAAGATCTAAACTATCAGCTACCAAATTGTTTTTCTTTTATTTCCTGTGTTGCCAACATTATACTCAAAGCCAACTGTTCTCTTGGTTTCATTAAACGATGGTCTAAGGAAGTCTCTAACAGTTGCAAAGTCTCTATTCATTATCTTTGTCAGACCAGTACTTGAATATGCCAGCCAAGTCTGGTCACGCTTTCAATCAACTCACTGGCTTAGGATCGAAGCTGTGGAGCTCAGATTCATGGTCTCCGGTCTCCCAGGACTACCTCCCTACGAGGACCGGCTAAAATGGATGCAAACCTTACAAAAACGTCGTGGAGTAGCTGACATACTCTTTGTGCACCAGCTTTTAACCGATTAATTCCCTTGCATTGCTAAGAATGATATCCCTTCATACAAACCCACGTAAGCTAAGGTCTGTTCCACTCTTTCGTCTCCCTCTTCTCTGCCATTTTGAACCAGCCTCCATGCTGCTGCGGCTGGCTAATAATGCTCACAACTCTGTTGACTTTCATTTCAGGTTGTCCTCTCATAGAAATGCTCTCTACTCCCATGTCAACTAGGTCGGCTCATATCTTATATATCCCTCTTCACCGCACACGCTATGCCCCTTTGGCTTGCAAAGTGTCCAGAACATGCGGATTGTATAGGCGCGATATTTGGCAGAGGCATCTTGCTGGATGAGATTCAGCTTGTATATGTTCGACTATAAAATGTTCGAAATCATTGAAAGAGAGTGTGCACCATTCATCAGTACCTTCTGAATCGGATGGATCTTGAACGGATGTAGGTCCAACTGGGACTGAAGCTTCTGCATGTCGATGGTCGCGAAAGAACAAGTGCGCTGTGCAGAATTGACAATCCTCCACTTGCACACTTTTTGGTGACAAACCATGGTCATATCATTTCGGCAGAACTTGTGTATTCGTTGATGCCTTACTGATTGTTTACTGAAACAATCGGCTCGAATTCAGGTACCAGAGATGGTATAGTCGATCTGCGAATGACGAACATGTTAACCTTAAAATAGTGTCAACGGCAACACTGACGGCGATGATCTTGAACCAATGATGACATAGTCAAGTCAATTCGCGTTCAACGAGACGATGGTTGGATGGTTCGGCTATATATATGTTCTGTTAAGTTCAAGTGTTTTTGTGTGTCTTAATCTTTCAAATTAAGTCTCGCTCTTAATCTTTGTTGTCGCCACTGGCGGATAGCTACTTTGGAAATTAAGTTTTATATTTTAAAGGTCTTACTCCATGCTCTAAAGGAACAACTCAACAATATACAACGACACCTCTATTAGATGGCAAGTAATGCACGCATTTTATTCATCTTCTTAAAATGCATTTGTAACACAGCTCGACATGGCTACTGGAGAGAGACTAGTTTAATCACCCGATCTAATAGCACAGCATGTACGCAATGCTGTTCAGATGACATGACATATATGTACACTCGAGTTATCACAAAAACGAGTTAGGAATACCATTATGTCCTTGTTGTGTCAGTACCTTTAATAAACAGAAGCTATTGCCGAAAAGCCTAATACAGTCGACTCTCTATAAATCGAAACGATCATTCGAACTCATTGTTAGGCCCCTTGAAAAAAACTTAATAAATGGAACAAAACCTATGTCGTTACGGTCGTTAATTCAAAGTGATTGCCAAGAGGGGCTTCCAGTGAACAGGGCGTACTTCGAAATCAGTAGCTTAGTTACTTCAGTAAATCTTTTGCTTTCTCGGTCTTGTTTCTTTTTCTCTGTTCTTTGCCCGGCTGTATACATATTTCCAATGCTATAAAATAAAGCGTGTCGAAATAATTTTGCACAGGTACCTTCATGTCTGATATGTCGTCAATTCGAACTCTCATTAATTCGAATTTTTGCTGCAAAGTCCCTTGAGTTTGGAATTATCGAAAGTAGACAGTAGCTAATTCGAAACTTTTAACTCCTCTCCTGAAAAAGTATAGGACCCGACGAAGGCGGTTACGACTTGTGGCCACAGATATGTGTACAAAATTTCAAAAAATTCGACAGACAACATTTTTTAAAAAATAATACAAACAATGAACATTCCAAAATCGATGCGTCCCTATTGAAAACTACATTCAACTTCTAGATTAGTTCTTGCGAAGGGATGGCGCAGGCGGTTAATTGCCCGGCCTTGGTTAGTGGGGTCCCCGGTTCGAATCCCAGGGAAAGCAAAGTTAATACGCTTTTATCTGGTTTCCAATTCTGGTCCAGTCACCATTTGCCGTTGGGATCAAATTAACGACACTATCACTGGAGTGGTCGATCAGTGGCAGTAGTCTGACTGTGGGTATCACAATGCTGGGGAACTCACTAGCAGGCCCCTTCCCTACCCTTGGGTTTGAACTTGACGTTGTCGAGGGAGTTCATTGTGGCCTGACTGTTCGATCAGTTGGTGTGCTTCTTTTATCGCAATGGTTTCTCCCTGGCAAAGACTACAGTGGTCTGGGAGCTTCAAGGAGGGGTCTCTGAAATAGACACCTACACCCACCCCCTCGTCCGTCTGCATATATTCGCAGGGCAACGGGCAGAGAATTTCTTCTCGAAGAAGGCTTATGGTAGAAGGGGGCTGCTTCTCTACCCCTACCCCAGATTAGTTCTTCCTTGAATGTGCGCTCATATCCATTGGACCATTGGACTTTCACTCAGTCTTGGCACTCGAGGAAACGCATGCCAGTTCTCTCGGTACCAAATCCGGAATGCAGGCTTGACTCTAAGGTTTTTGTCTTCACTGCCGAGACTGAGACGGGTCTCTTATATAAGTTGGGTTAGGTATCACTTAGGTCCTCTGGACCCATTGTGGTGGCACATTGGGGAATATAACCCCGTAGCTCCTTGTGCTTGTCATGTTGGTGTTGATGTTTGAAAAGAGATTTTGGAAGAAATGTCTTGGAAGAGACTGGGGAGGTAGTGCGGAGTGTCCTCTTTTTTATGACATTGTCATTCGACGTTTTTCTTGACATCCGCAAAAGGTTACATAGGATTGACTGGGATGGGTCGGTTTCGGTCCATTTTCTTGCAAGTTCATCCACTGTTACCAGTTCCATTGTCGGTCCTGTGCCCTGGGACCCTCTATCACTTCGCCACACACACACTTTTTGGCCGCTTGACTGTCAATTAGAATGGTGACATCAGCCGGTGGTATTTCCCACATTGATATCATTCTGACCGGTTCCTCGACTGCCTGCACTTCCGCTTGAAAAGCACTATCAGGGGGATCTGATGGAGCAATGGATGTCTTTTGCATCTTAGATCGATCCGTGTATACATGCATGGTCGATTTGCGTTGATGGGCTCATATGTGGTCCACTTGTTGCGTGCTGGGAAATAGCACCGAAAGAGAATCAAGATACGGAGTAGACATATTGACTGTCAAAATATTCGGAGGAGTCACAGTCATTGTGCACCTATACTTGTCCTTCTTTGTACATTTTGTAATCGGATCAAAATTGGTCGAAAAACTCAAAATTTTCAAATATTTACAAGGTTTATACGCTTCCTCAATACCCTGCGCATGTCTGTATTGATGTGCCAACTGAGTTTAGAAACTGAATAGATTCACGGCATAGGTTTGCGCTGACTTTGGGAAATCATGTTCCTTAACAAACCTCCCAGAGCTATCTCCTGTTCCCAAAAGCACACATTCAGCCTCAAAATAAGTGTTTTATGGTTCAATTAATTTAAGCTGTCGACAAATATTTGTTCTTTCTTTTATTATACAAAATATGACTTATATTTATCTAGTCCTGTTAAACCTTGAGCTATAATCCTCGCCATAACCTTGGAAGTAGCAACTGCTTAGCTTCACTTGTAACGTATTCGTAAAAGATATCGCTTTGAATCAATTTAACTAATATAATATATTCCCGCTTATTACACTTTTCCTCCAACGCTGCTGCTTTTCTTGTAAGATATGTTTTCTTTTTTCCTTCAATAGGCTAAGATCCCTAGAACATGTAGTGAACCTGTCCTTTTACTCCGTCTGTCACTCTCTATCCCCTCTCTCTCTCTCTCTTTCTCTGTCTGTCTTTTTCGTAGTAAGTCGCGCAATGCAACAATAGAGTTTTGATTTTGTAAATCGTTTTGTAAGTGTGCTTATTGAAAGTAGTTAGCAAGACGTAATGGTATTAAATTTATACATACTCTTCCTCACACCATTATCCATATACCTATACATACTATATGCAGGTCATCATGCTGTTGAGAAAAATAGAAACAATGGTGGTCCTGGATATATAACGCCTTCTGTTAGTACCGCTCAGCATCATAATAATCCTTCTCCTCATCAAACCCACACTCACAATAAATTACCATTGGATGAACTAGACAGTGACGATGATAACGATAGTAGTCAACATTTAGGAGACTACGACGACTCCGATGACTATGACTCTGAAGATGGCGAGGAAGATGATAACATCAGCCATAATTCGTCCGGTTCAATGGTATCGACAAAATTCCCCTCAATATATTGTACGTATATAGTTTTGTGAAAATGAAAACAAAAAAAAATATTTACAAAAAAAAAAACAATTCTTATATAAATATACATTTAGATCTTCTTCTTCCCCTTTTGAAGCAAAACAAAAAAAAAAACACATTTGCAACTATTTGTATTTTCACTAACTAAATTTGGATTGTTCATTTTACTCAAAATTCATTAATTTTTTGCATCTAAGAGAATGAATATAAAATAAAATGTATAACACCACACTCCTCCACTCTTTTGGTCAAAAATTATTCGTTTCTTCTCATTTTTTTTTTACTTTTTTTTTAACTCTAACCCTCTCATTCAAAATTTTTCCAAAATTATACTTTCATTGTAAAATTTACTAAAAAACAAAACAGATCTTTTTTTTACCAAAAACTGAAGCTGGTTGTCACAAGTTCGAAATTTAATGAAGATTTCTTTGAAAAATTGTAGATCTTCGACCTCGAAACCTCGATCCGGAGCCAGCACTTCGCGACTCAGAGGGCGAATCTGACTGCTTATCCGATCGAAGCGTTGCCCTGGATGAACAAAAGGTGAGTCCTTAGCACAGCACTGTCCTCTGCGAAATGTGTCCATAATGGCATTTACTGCTTTCAGTTTGGTGGAACCGCCCTCTACGTTCCAGAGTGCACAGCCGATGGACGATATCAGCGTGTGCAGTGCTATCGATCAACTGGATACTGTTGGTGTGTGCACGAGGACACGGGGAAAAACATCCCAGGGACGTCGGTGAAAGACAAACGGCCGCAATGTGACACACTGTATCCGATCTCAAGACCGATGAAGGGATGCCCGGAACAGAAGAAAATCGAGTTCTTAAAGGACCTCAAAGAGTTCCTGAAAAAACAGATTGCATCCAACACAAACACGGGGTAAGTCCGAAAATTCCAAGTGCAAACTCGGCCAATCTAAAACCTTCTTGTCTTGTCTTAGGTTAAATACAACCAAATGGAATTCAGAAGACGAACGAATTGGAACCCTGAGTTTTGTATTTCTAGACAAAAACAAAAATAGGTCCTGGGAGCGCAAGGAATGGAAGACATTTAGAGAGCTCGTCACGGCCAATAAGTATGTGGAAGCCTAATCGCTTTGTCTTGGTCCGTTAAATAACCGCAATCTTTCGTATTTTAGAACCCTTCGAAAATGTGGCAAGAAAATGCCACGGTATTGCGATGTGAACAGCGACAAAAAGATTACCCTATCCGAGTGGCTTAATTGTCTGCAGGCACAGAGATTAGAAGACGATGCACAAAGAACTACAGAGAGAGGTTTGTAAAATTTCAAATATTTAATAATGAGCTGATCTAAAATTAAGGTGAAACAGTTTAAAATCTTTATTCTTTCGTCATCGCTTTCGAAGTGCTCCCGTATACGGAGACGGATCGAAGACCGACAAATCGGTCTATATATGCCCGCTCCTTGAAGCCCTGAGCAATGCTTCCAGATTATGATAAAAGAGGAACTCGCCCGGCCCAAGAACAATGTGACATCCCAAATGGACATTACCATCTGTTCAGACAGCATGGCCGCAATAAATTGCCTGCACAAAGTCATGTTCAAAGCCACACCTAATTTCTGGCTGTCTCTTAACGAGATAGCAAGCCGCCTTCCGTAGAAACGAAGTAAACTTTACCAAAGCGGATTTACTTTCCATTCAGCAGGAACTTCAGTCGATCAGTGGACTCTTTTCCCCGCACCTTAATACACACCTCAAGTGGGTGGCGCGACCGGACAATGGCAAGGTTAGGTGTGCGTGAGGTACGACGTCTACTCTATCACCATAATATATAAACACCTTGCATGCCGATCGCTGCATCCTACCATTTTCTTAAGATACACGCAATTAGACCAACCAACCCAAAGCGGGTGGAATGCCCTACCTGCTTTAAAGCACAGGCCCACAACTAAATCCTAAACAACCACTCTGCCTGATCGGACTAAGAATGCTTTCACTCAGGACGCTCATCGGTGTCATAACTGAACACTATTCAATTGGCACACAGGTCCACAGGATGGGTGCTCCGCTTTGGTCGTGAGTTTTCCAAAACCAACCCAAAGTGGGTGGAATGCACTACCTACTTTAAAACAAAGGTACTATGCCCAGAACTAAATCCTAACCGACCACTCTGCCTGATCGGACTAAGCTGACTTTCACTCAGGACGCTCATCGGCGTCATAACTGAACTCTATTCAAGTGGCACACAAGTCCAAAGGATGGGTGCTCCGCTCTGGTCCAGTGAGTTTTCCAAAAGCTGCGTGGATCAAGAGGAGTACGAGCTCGTGTAGCTCTCTGGCTAGTCGTAGGTACTGTAGGGGCTTAGAATTTCAGTAATCTCGGAAATCTAAATGTCGTCAGTATTAGCCAGCTTAACAGCTTTGTCATAAGCATCGACTGGTTCCAAGTTTAGGAGTAGTAAGTCCGCGTGGTATTGTGTAGGCCTTGATGTGACTGCATTCTCCAATCAGCCACTTCTACCTCGTCTAACCTAAGTACTCCCATAAAAGAACATCTTAAAGTCGAGTTGTGGAGTTCCTGCACTATCTCGGATTTTAACTCCTCAACCAAAGAACAAGAGGTTGCGATTGCAAACGCAATATACATGGGCTTGAAATGAAGCTCAATATTGTTCAAGTGTAATTTCATGCCGCGTCTTAGGGATGTTTGATGATTCCTCGTGTGACTCAATTCCAATCTTATCCAAACTGCACGAATTAAACCTAGTGATACCAAACTCTAGTCGATGTGTCCAATAGACCATTTCGTGTCAAAACGTTGTCTCCAGAGGTGTCTCTTGAGCTTAGGGAATTGCCAGAATGCACACAATTGTACACAATTGCGCAAAAATACGGTAAATGTGGTCATCATGGAGTAGTATGAATAACCAATTCAGTGCGAGATGGTGCATGGTGTGAAAACCAAGAGTTGTTTGCCCATACTGATGCTCTGGACTGATCCAAGGGATATAGTATTACAGAATGAACCACCTAATTGCTTCATTTTCAAACAGTAGTTTTTCATCAGATAGTGTTGATACCAGGCCCGTAGCCAGAGTTGATCTTAGGGTAGGGCAGCGGCAATTTATGGTAGAGCCCAAGTTAAGATTTAACTTGGTCTGGTGAGTCGATTTTCGTCGTACATGTCGACGTACACAAGAGGCACCCTTGGCGAAGCCCAACGCCCACGGTCATAGGTGTTGTTTTAGCACCATTCACCCGAACACAGCTGCTACAGTTTGTCTATAGAGACTGAATGGCCCTCATAAGAGGACCATTAATCCCATACACTCCAGAGTTTACCTCGAGGCGTTGGGTCATATGCCTTCTCCACGGCTACAAGACCACTGTAGATGGATTGGGCATACTCCTAGAGATAAGCTGGTCGGTAGTACCGGGACGAAAATCGCACTGTTCATCCCTCATCCTGCCCACGACCATAGCTCTAGAACGCGCTTCTAACACCTTAGCGTAGACTTTCCTGAGGAGACTTAAAATAAGATGTACCCCTGTAGTCGGAGCAATCTCTTTTGTCCCCCTTCTTGAAAAGTGGGACAATCACCCCAGTTTACCAATCGCCAGGTGTCTCTGCAAATGTCCTCAGGTCGCTTTAATGATACAAGGGAGCCATAAAAATCCCTCTTTACCCATTGCCTAAAGCATATTTGGCCGGATTTCATTCACAACGGCGGGTTCGAAAACTTTTAGCGTCAAAATGACTTCCTCCATCGTTGGACTATTTTCCGCCCCAATCAAGGCTATGGGTCTACCATCCTCAGTGGTCTGTTCGGGATTGAGCAGCTCCGAAAATTGCTAGCGTAAGATGTCGCCCTAATTGGAAAGCAGCACACCATCTTTGGATTTGACTCCTTCGGTGATGTTGAATTTCCTTCCTCTGAGTCGGCGTATGGTTTGCCAGAACACCTTTTTCGCTCTCCAAATTCTCGCCAAACTCCTTCCAAGACTGCTCGCACAGCCAATTTGCAAGTTCTTCGCTCCTCAGTGTATCGGTCACGAGAAGCAGGGTCCCCCAAGAGAATCCACAACTCCAGAACTCCGGGTGTTGTAAACCACCCAGTTCTTTTCTCACCATCAGCCGCCACTCCGAGCCGCTGCACTTCACAAAACATCCCGTGCTGAGGCAAAACCAGCTGTCGAAACAGCCGCCATACATGTGATGGAACGGCGTTTTGCGCTAAACACAAAAAAATGTGTTATAGGCCACTTTTGCAATTTACTATGAAACTTGCAGTAGTTGTCTGTTAAATGTGGATTAGGCCGCGATTTTTTGCAAAAATAAGTTATTATTGTCTGTCCAATTGAAAATAATCGTCATTTTCATCGACAGAAAGGTCATTAACCAGTTCCTGTGGTTGTCTTTAACTTCCGTAGATACAGCACAGACTGGAGACGTAATTCAAGAAAATGCGCCGCCATCTATTGGACACGTTTCATAGCAAATTGAAATTATGCTGATTGTCACTAGAAGGCTCATAGAGACTCAAAAATTGTTATTTACTACTCTTGCTCTGATAGCCTCAATTACTTTCATGGCCATCAATTAGTAAGAACGATCTATCATAATTCAAGACTTGTCTGGGTCCCGGGTCACCACGGGATCGCTGAAAATGAGATCGCCGATGAACTTGCTAGACAAGGATCAGAGGAGACATTCTCAAGACCTGAACCTGCGCTGGGTCTACCGGCGTCCTTGGTTAGAGCTTCCATCGATGGTTGGGCTTGTCAAGAGCATGACTCTCCAGGATGCGGTCTGCCTGCATCATTGCGCATGCTCCCAACCGTCTGTAAGAAACTCTTGTTAAGACTGCAGACGACTTACAGGCGCACAAACGGGACACTACACCTTCGCCACACATCTTAATGTGCTTGGCCTAAGCGATGAAACCCTCTGCAATGCCTGTGGAGAGGACGACGACACTGCAGATCACATCCTCTGTCACTGTCTCGCCTTTGCCCGGATCAGATGCCAGGTTTTCGGTGCTGAAGTGGTGAATGCTGATGACGTAGGCTCTCCTCATCACAGAAGTCCCTGCTGGTCCAAGAAACTACCTCAAAAGTAGGTTGCTGCCTGGCAGTACAATGGACCAGTTTTTGAGTCTCAGTGCAGTGGTAGAAACCTCCGACAAATAAAAATAAAGATTATTTTAGAAGGAATTTAGCTATCCTTTATTTTAGAAGGATGACTAAATTAAGCCGTGGCGTATTGAGTGTGTGCGTATACTCATACTTACTGCGACGAAAAACATCTCACGTCAATTCAGAGAATTCAGCAAAGAAAATGCCTAGTCACCCAAACACTGTTTCCATTAAAAGAAAGCAAGATAAACTGCCTCCTCGTCAACCATTGTACACTTCTGACTTTGATTTTATAATGAACTCGTTTTTTCTCTTCTTGAACCACAGCTGAAACGATCACAAACAAGCCATCGAAACTGAACGGACCAAACCCATTGGAGTCATATCTCAAGGAATAGCGTGAACTAACGTAGTGGCCAAACCCGGTTTCAGCAATCATAGCCCTGACATAAGGCGGCTTTCACAATTCCACTTGAAGAAGCAGAAACACTCGTATGCCTTCCATCATGGAACGAAATAGTTCACAAATTGTGTGCGTTTTGTGCCATTTAATTGTTGTTGTGTTTATTGTATAATACATATATATATATATATTTTTTTTTTTTTTTAAATAATTTCTTATATTTTTTACGCTTCGAATTTAACGAAAATGTATGTATGATGTGAATAATAACGTTCTTTTCAAATGAACACGAATTAAAAATATAATTTTTACGAATCATTAAAAGTTAATGCATAAATTGTGATGTGAAATAGATAGAGTGAGAGTGAGAGAGAGAGAGCGAGAGAGAGAGAGAGAGAGAGAGAAAGAGATATCGAAATATAAAAAAGCTACTAGAACACATGTGCTGAGGGAGAGAAACAGAACTCATAACCAGTGATTTTTAAAATTTTTGTTGTTAAAGAAATTAAGTTAAGCCCCCTGCAGAGATAGAGTACCGAGGAAATAAATTCAGTAGCTTGTATACTATGTTAGAATTAAGCCCACTAAATTGAAAACGTCACGTCTATACGCACGGGATTGTAACTCAAATTGTATGTATAAAATTAAGTTGAATAAATGAACATTCAATCATGAATTTGTGGAGTCTTTTTATGGTCGACGGTTGGTTTCCCTTGACTTTTTTTGTTCGTAAGGTTCAAACGCCTGGCTCGATTAAGAGATCAAGCACTTTGTTACGTTTTTTTTTTTCAGCATCTCCTATTTTCTTTGTTCGCTTCACGCTTCCCACTGGAATCTGGTCCAGTCGCAATTTGACTTCGGGATCAAATTAAGGGAGCAATCGCTGGAGTGATCAATGGACCAACAAAAATTCACTGCCAGTCTCCTTCCCTACCCAGCAACTTGCCCGCACTGCTTTAAGTGATGTGGTGAGCCCAGTTCTAGTGGAACCAGACGTGGCCGCTGTTACTCCACGAAGGAATGATGAGCGGAATGCGTCCCTTCCTCTTTAAACACTACGCCTGACCGACTGAAAGTGCAGGCAGCTGCATCGGCCCCAGCGGTTTTTATGCACATTTGGTTGTGGATCCATTGGAAGAAGGGGATGATCGTCAAGCTCCAAAGGAAGGGTAATGCAATGCACATGGAAATTTGAGGAATTTGCGTGTTTTACCAGTTGCAGGAGCATAATAAGCCTCGAGGAAACACTGTAGGCCCAACAAGAGGGATATTCATTTTCCCGCGTTCATATGCACACACCTTGAATGTTTACCGCTAAGTGTGTTGAATATGCCGCAAGGTTTTGAATGCTGTTCATAAATTCCGAACAGGCATGCGACATTGCGAGTGTTTATCCGGAGTGTTCTACAAGGGAGATGGATTCCGTATTGGCTAAAATATGACAGTTCGAATGGCCCGCCCTGCACAGAGGTACGTTGTTAGAGGACCACAGTGAAGTCAGGCAAGACTGCGTCCGCGAATTGTATTTTTATTGATGTTGAGCGATGTAAGTGCTTTGTGTGAGACGCTCAGGACTCAAACAAAAGGACACAGACGACGCTAACGACGTATGACTGCTTTCGCATAGAAAAATGGACTTCCACGAAATGACATTAAAGGTTTAGAGGAGGAGAAACAAGCCAAGAAGGTTAAAATCATCACCCTTAGGGTAGCCTCAACTGCTCAGATTGATATTTCTGGGAAACCGATTGAAAGAGCGGCAAAAGGACATCGCATTGATGTTTAACATTAGCCGTAGCCAGCTTGAACGCCGCATCAAAATTGTTCCGCCCAAATTTCGAAACTGTGGTGCTGTGTGGATGTAGAACATGGAGAGTAACCACGTCAGTACATTCGTATCTGCACAACATATTGCAGTTTCCATCTCTAACAAAAACTGCATTCGACCAGCAGCCAATTGGCGATTTCACTCAAAACTTCATGGGGCTCTTACTAATACGATCAAATGCCCAGTTTTACAGTGAAGGCTTAAACTTAAGTTGTTGCTTACTTACTTACATATCACACCGGCGACCAATGGAGTGTCCGAGACTTAGCTGACCTCTGCCTTTCATAACGGACGGTCCTGGGCACGCTGCTTCCAGTCATCAAGACCATCAAGTCTTTATACCAGAGGTCCGGCCTTCCTCTCCTTTTCGAACCAGAAGGCTCGGATTCGAACACCCTCTTAAATTTGTTCTTGAATTCTCTTTCGGACGGGACCATATTAAGTATATGCGACGCATAAATTTTCTTTCGAAGGCACCAAGAATTAGCTCTGCTGTTTTGCTTATCGCCCAGTATTCGGCTCCATACAGAGACCGTGATCTAACATGATCTTGGTCCCTCAAGTCAAGAATTTGAGCAAGCTGAAGAAACAGCTGTTGCCAAGGGCGATTTTACGTCAAGTCGTACTCTGTGATCAAAACACATTTGCCCAGAGGTAGACAAACACCTTTACTATCTCGGAGTTGTAGTTGTCGATCGTGATGTTTTGTCCTAAATATGGAACGTATCTCGGTCGACAGCATGAATGTATTTCGTTTTCTGCTCATTGACGCCTATTCTTCAATAAGCTTCCACAAATGCAACCTCGTTGTTCGTTTGTAGACGATTCATGGTTAAATTATAGACCAAACTGAAGATGTTTGACAGTGAAACAAAACACGAAACGTGCGTCAGCTGTTTAAACCAGTGTTGCCAAAAAGATAATAGCTAAAAAATCACCCTTTATAAAAACGCAGGAGTTCCAGGGATCATTGTGTGTATCGACGGTACACACATACGGATTTCGAATCCAAAGAAATCAGAAAGCATAGGTACTATTACAAATGGCATGATTGTAAGTAAAGCATCTTAAATCGCACGCCTCGTTTTGTCATCTCTATTAATTAAAATCTATGTTTGTGATCATCGAATGTACATAAGATTCGTTGATGCCAGGCATCCTGGGGCCAGCCATGAGCCGCATGTTTGGAATACCAGTGAACTTACGGGAATATTGAGAAGCTGCTATGACAGAGTTGATCGAAATACTTGCTTGTTGGGTTAGTACGTTTCATTCTTTTGGTTTTGACTGTTTTTAATTATTTTTTTTAATTTTTACATGATGCTGTATACCCCCTTGAGCCATTTCTAATGACTCCGTATAGGTCACCAAGAAAATACAGCAATCAAGCAAACTTCAATACAGTTCATTCTAAAGTACGAAAAATTGTAGAAAAAATAATTGGTCTTTTAACAAACCGATTCCAAAACATGAAACAAATCTTAGTAGTTTTTTTTATCTAGTACTTTTTGCCGTTCTTTTCCGTCCCGTAATGGTGGCCCTAAGCCACTTAAAATAGCAGTTACCTCTTCCCACTCACTTTTCAACGAAACGCTTACATTTTCTCCATCAGCTCTACCAACCGTTCCATTTATTGTTTGTTACGGTACCCTTAAAACATATAAAATGTTGCCACACTATAACGACAACCAGAATACCGATAAAATCACTTAAATGCAAATTGTCAAACAACAATTACGTTCCACAAACATAAAACGCGACTGGCGCAAAACTATATTGCTGATTTCACACAGTCGTTATAATAAGGGTGATTTATTAACAAATACAACAGGAACTGATCCATATTTACATCTCAAATAACATGTTCTTTAATTGATCATCAATGAACTAAAGACGGACAGCTACAAACAAGAAAAACCATACAAAATATACGTCAAATAAAACAATGCACTATTGCACTACTTAATTTTCTCCATTCCATGCACAGTTTCTGTAGACTTTGACATGCGCAGGTACAACTTGACTATGTATGTGGTGCCGACTAGAATTAACGTCATGACACTCATGATAACAAAACGTGATATTGACGAGCCAATCTCCAACCACGAGCCCTGATTTTTCACAAAGTACAGCAGGATCAATCCCATGAGGTCACAGATGAAGAGCATAGCAATAAATACTTTGCGTTCGTTGAGTGCAGGTCCCAGGGTTCCGTAAATGATAACAATATTCAGCAGGACTGGCAGGAATATTTTCAAGACCACCAAGCCCATGATGATCCATGGAGAGAACGTCGTTATAAAGCACCGCATAACATTGGGATCGAACGAACTCACAGAGGCTGTGTTCCCCGAACCGAATATTGCAAATAGCGTGTAGATGAGTATAGCTAGCGCTTGTTGGAATGAGTCCATTAAGTCATTTCCTCCAAAGTCCAGATAGTTCACCGGGGAACGTTTTGATTGTGAAAAGGTTAGCAAGAGCTGTGAGCCAAGCAGCACAACGAAGATCGCCTCATAGCTCGTGCATAAGAGCACATATGCCGTCGAGAGATAGAAGAATACACGTTCCACCTGAGCCTTTGAAGAGCTTGGCGCTAACCAGAACGGAACTACAAGGCATCGCACGAGGAAGAGCCATGAAATAATGCGGCACGCGAGTGGCGCTGCTTCGTGGTTATTGTGTTTAAATACACAAAATGCAGCATTTGACAGACCGACTACGGCAATAAGGAGCATCTTTTTAGATACACCCGATTTGACTAGGATGGCTCTTGCTAGAGTGAGGACGGTCCCAAGGAGCAGTAGCAAATCATTTCTGCTGCCCACCACCCTCGGTAGGAGAGGGAAAACTGAAAGTGCAGCTGTTAGGAAGCACCACAGATAGAACTTCAGCCCTTGGTCCCGGAGTTCCATAAATTTAAATGCACAAAATAAAAGAAACACCAGAGAGATGAATTTTTCCTGGAAAAATGAACAAACCATCAAAATAGCCGCAGTCGCCACTACTATCACCAATTGTGGTTTGAGCAGCCTCAAAGAGCTTAGAAATTGGTCCTTACCAGAGAACCTGTGAACGCATAGGACCCACAGTAACACGGGAAGAAACATATAGAAGCTGACTTCTAGGGGGACCCTTTGTGCGACACAGAAAACGGTAAGCAAGAGTGCCACCACCTTTGGTCCGCGGAAGTCTCTCACAGGGCCCGTCGTGCCCTTCGTTGATTTCTCCGAAAGGGAGGCGATCATATATAGCATCCATAGCACAAACGTCAGGCTCGTGCATATGAGGAGCACACGCTGATAGTAATTTAGGAAGTATTCGATCCCATTCAGCGCTTTCGACATGAAATAATACGATTGTGTGGTTATAATGTTAAAATCCTTCGATTGGAAATTAATTTCTGAACCTTCTCGAAAAACTTGAATTGAGTTCGCGTCCAAGTGCTCATAAGTGTACAAGAAGGGCGACAGGTAGCCGCGGTTGAATGCATTCAAAAGCGACTCAAATTGGGCGAGGATTTGAAGAGCATTGGTGTACGTCGTATGAGCATCGTATTCGGCAGAAACATTTAATATTAGCGGCGGAAGCATTCCAAAGTTATTATTTAATTTTTACATGATGCTGTATACCCCCTTGAGCCATTTCTAATGACTCCGTATAGGTCACCAAGAAAATACAGCAATCAAGCAAACTTCAATACAGTTCATTCTAAAGTACGAAAAATTGTAGAAAAAATAATTGGTCTTTTAACAAACCGATTCCAAAACATGAAACAAATCTTAGTAGTTTTTTTTATCTAGTACTTTTTGCCGTTCTTTTCCGTCCCGTAATGGTGGCCCTAAGCCACTTAAAATAGCAGTTACCTCTTCCCACTCACTTTTCAACGAAACGCTTACATTTTCTCCATCAGCTCTACCAACCGTTCCATTTATTGTTTGTTACGGTACCCTTAAAACATATAAAATGTTGCCACACTATAACGACAACCAGAATACCGATAAAATCACTTAAATGCAAATTGTCAAACAACAATTACGTTCCACAAACATAAAACGCGACTGGCGCAAAACTATATTGCTGATTTCACACAGTCGTTATAATAAGGGTGATTTATTAACAAATACAACAGGAACTGATCCATATTTACATCTCAAATAACATGTTCTTTAATTGATCATCAATGAACTAAAGACGGACAGCTACAAACAAGAAAAACTATACAAAATATACGTCAAATAAAACAATGCACTATTGCACTACTTAATTTTCTCCATTCCATGCACAGTTTCTGTAGACTTTGACATGCGCAGGTACAACTTGACTATGTATGTGGTGCCGACTAGAATTAACGTCATGACACTCATGATAACAAAACGTGATATTGACGAGCCAATCTCCAACCACGAGCCCTGATTTTTCACAAAGTACAGCAGGATCAATCCCATGAGGTCACAGATGAAGAGCATAGCAATAAATACTTTGCGTTCGTTGAGTGCAGGTCCCAGGGTTCCGTAAATGATAACAATATTCAGCAGGACTGGCAGGAATATTTTCAAGACCACCAAGCCCATGATGATCCATGGAGAGAACGTCGTTATAAAGCACCGCATAACATTGGGATCGAACGAACTCACAGAGGCTGTGTTCCCCGAACCGAATATTGCAAATAGCGTGTAGATGAGTATAGCTAGCGCTTGTTGGAATGAGTCCATTAAGTCATTTCCTCCAAAGTCCAGATAGTTCACCGGGGAACGTTTTGATTGTGAAAAGGTTAGCAAGAGCTGTGAGCCAAGCAGCACAACGAAGATCGCCTCATAGCTCGTGCATAAGAGCACATATGCCGTCGAGAGATAGAAGAATACGCGTTCTACCTGAGCCTTTGAAGAGCTTGGCGCTAACCAGAACGGAACTACAAGGCATCGCACGAGGAAGAGCCATGAAATAATGCGGCACGCGAGCGGAGCTGCTTCGTGGTTATTGTGTTTAAATACACAAAATGCAGCATTTGACAGACCGACTACGGCAATAAGGAGCATCTTTTTAGATACACCCGATTTGACTAGGATGGCTCTTACTAGAGTGAGGACGGTCCCAAGGAGCAGTAGCAAATCATTTCTGCTGCCCACCACCCTCGGTAGGAGAGGGAAAACTGAAAGTGCAGTTGTTAGGAAGCACCACAGATAGAACTTCAGCCCTTGGTCCCGGAGTTCCATAAATTTAAATGCACAAAATAAAAGAAACACCAGAGAGATGAATTTTTCCTGGAAAAATGAACAAACCATCAAAACAGCCGCAGTCGCCACTACTATCACCAATTGTGGTTTGAGCAGCCTCAAAGAGCTTAGAAATTGGTCCTTACCAGAGAACCTGTGAACGCATAGGACCCACAGTATCACAGGAAGAAACATATAGAAGCTGACTTCTAGGGGGACCCTTTGTGCGACACAGAAAACGGTAAGCAAGAGTGCCACCACCTTTGGTCCGCGGAAGTCTCTCACAGGGCCCGTTGTGCCCTTCGTCGATTTCTCCGAAAGGGAGGCGATCATATATAGCATCCATAGCACAAACGTCAGGCTCGTGCATATGAGGAGCACACGCTGATAGTAATTTAGGAAGTATTCGATCCCATTCAGCGCTTTCGACATGAAATAATACGATTGTGTGGTTATAATGTTAAAATCCTTCGATTGGAAATTAATTTCTGAACCTTCTCGAAAAACTTGAATTGAGTTCGCGTCCAAGTGCTCGTAAGTGTACAAGAAGGGCGACAGGTAGCCGCGGTTGAATGCATTCAAAAGCGACTCAAATTGGGCGAGGATTTGAAGAGCATTGGTGTACGTCGTATGAGCATCGTATTCGGCAGAAACATTTAATATTAGCGGCGGAAGCATTCCAAAGTTATTCACCGGCGGTGCGAGACCGACCAGAGCTGACATCAGCGGAGTCATTTGAGCTTGCTGCATGGATGCAAGTGGAACAGAGGTTCCGTCGTCGATTTCAATCCGTTGGCTGGTGTCTGGAGTATTGTGCCAGGAATTCACTCCGGCACCCCAGACAACGAATGGGGTTTCGGTTTCCAAATCATCTCCAGCGCCGTGTGAACCTACAAAGCACCCAGATTACTATACGCACTCATACGCTATTTGTACCCACCATGATTGGTCATTCCATGGTCAGAGGTGAGGATGTATGCAGTCTTGCCATCGGGGAAAGTCTCTTCAAAGCGCCTGTAAATGTCATAAACGCCCTTCTCAGTGTTGTGCAGTGTTTCCAAAAACAATTTCGATCCTGGTTTGTGTATATGACCGGACGTATCCAAAGCCAGAAGATGCAGGAAGAAAACAACACGCTTCTGACTTTTCAGATCTGCCGACTTTCGATCAAGAAACCGGTTTACTCTGTCGAAAACCCATTGGTCCACCAAAAATGGTGTATCCTTGCCGGTGAAATCGTACTCATTATATGCATCAATCATGAGTCTATCTTCTCCTGTGATTTTCGAGAAAATATGCAACACATCCATCGCTCCCCAGGCGTAAGTATGGGCACTTCTGTTAAAAACATTATCAAAGTCAATTGGATTTGTTTTCCAGCCACGCAACACGGCAGAGGGGTCTTCATAGAGGCCAGCTATCAGGGCAATATGTCCAGGTCGTGACTCTGTCGGAACTCTTGTTCGTGATATACCCACGAGACCCCCCTCGCGAATCAATTGCAAGATATGCGGCACGTCTTCACATTTGTTCTTGAAAAATGATTCCGCACGCAGTCCATCGAGCACAATCAGGACTAGCCTATCGGCTGGTGGATTTTGCAAGTCCTTCTGAGGACTTAGCCCAGTTATAACCGGTGATCGAAAGTAAATCACAAAAATTGAACCAAGAATGGCTAGATGCACGAGAACAGCATGAATTATCCACATTTTTCGCAAGCACTATCGTGAGAATGTCATTGTGATCTGATAAAATATTTGTCACTGCGATGGATACTTGTTCAAGTCGAATTGTGCTTGTCTTATTTGAAAATTTCGGAATTATTGAAAAAAAATGTGCACAACTTGTGAGATGTTAAAATTTGTGTTTATCAGAAAAGTGTTTTCGTTTGAGAAGTGTCAGTGAGCCAGCGCTCAGGCAAGGTAATTATGATTCTCAACTGTCGGCAATGTAGGCAAGTAACCAGTTGAATGGTCGACTGCCGGTACAGTAGTTCAATTAAAAACTTAATGTTGAAGCTAGTGCATTTTTAAGAGGAGAACTCTTGTAACTTGTTTCGTCTTGTTAACAATATCACCGCAAATATTTGTACGAAGACGATAGTTATATCTAATAGAAGAGAAATTGATTCAGAGAAACCGGGGAAATATGATTTATTAGCACACATACGCTCATCTATTTTGTGGTTCTGAAAGTAAATTTATAAAAAATAAGTTTTCTTCTCATTTTTTGATGCTTTTCATGGCTTGGATCTTCCAATTTTGAATTGAATTCAACGTCATTCAAAGCCGTGCACGACTTAATCCTTACAAGGTAATTTTCGATGACTTTTCGACACAACTCGTTTTTTAAGCAGATTGTTTCGATGAAAATAAGATCAAACTTGGTGGTCTAGTGGGGAATGTGGCACCATTCTGTTGAAACCAAAAGTCCACAGTTCGCCATCTGTATCTTCGATGAGGCCAAGTAAATTCGGTTAACATTGGGCTATAACGGTTACACCATGCCCATTTTCTAAGAAGAACATTATGTACATTGGCGCCGTGGAGTAGCGCCGTGGAGTAGCTACATTGACTAGGTTCGATTCCCGGTACGAGCAAAATACTTTTTTACGGACCTCTTTCGAGCTGGTCTATTCGAAAACGCTTCTCAAATTTTTCCAGAAAACTGTAGGTCCCTTCCACTCGTGTAAGAATTGTAGCACGCACAACAAGCTTATGAAATGCTTTACTTAATCTGGACTGGGAAAAACGAGAATTGAGTTCCAACGACCTAAACGAGGTAAAGACAGAAACATCGGGACGCTGAAGCTGCTGGTGCACTGAAATCGTACTGTATTTTTACCCGATTCACAAGAAATAGTGGGTCTACTAGAGACCCACTATATATGTACGTATTCTTAAGTTCGCTTACAAGTTACGCCTGCTACAATGTAATTGGTCCTTATCAGTGTGGCTGCAGGCCAGAAAAGTCCACAATAGACCAGGCATGGTGCCGTGAAATAATGCCGAAATTTTGGATCTTCTTTTCCAGGACCCGGCGGATTTCGGCGATCCCTGCTGATGACGTGAAATAACGCCGAATTTTGGATCTTCTTTTCCAGGACCCGGCGGAGTTCGACGATGCCTGATGGTGCCGTGAAATAACGCCGAATTCCAAAAAGAAGATCGAAGAAGTGATTTCATCAAGACGTGATCATCCACTTCAAGTTTGCATATATAAGCCTGACATTAACGGGCCCTCCATCGATCGCTGGACTGAGAAGTCTGGACTCAGTCCTCACATCGTTAATTTCACCGTTCTTGAGATGATCCTCTAAAAGTCACAGGATGTTATCTTTCAAAGGTTCGTTCACCTGTTGGTCCAACGCATCATCTCAGTCATGCTGCACAGGAAGGAGGCAAGAGCAAACTCAAACGCGGATGATGAGTCCTAGGTCTCCTCGAGAGTTCTGTTCTGTATTCAATCTTTGACGCTGTTTGCCTTGATGTCATCTGAAGGACAAAATTAAAATTCAACGACGAACTGTACGGGCAGCAACACAAAGTCTACGGATCCCATGCCTGCGGTGGATGGGATGGTATGGATGGCATGGATGGGCCATGCAGATCAACATGAGTCCGCACATAGATCCAGACTTTCGAGCCTTTGGGACACGCAACAGAGGATGTCCGCTTCCACACGTGGAAAAGTACCTCAACCAACTTAATGAGCGCAACTGGAGATGCTTGCGGGGCGCTCCACCCCACAAAGCGCCGCACAAGAAGAAGAAGAATGTGACTTCGAAGTTTCACTTCCTTCTTTCCCCATTGCAACGTATCCAGCAAGAGTGAAAAATGAGCCTCGTCGCTGAGGAAAAACGTTGTGTGAAAATTCCAATCAATCTGATTATCTACACAGGAATACCCGTACATTCACAGTCTCTCGAAGTTATTTTTTTATTGCTTCGTCGTCATCGGCGTCGCCAGGTAATAGGGACTGTTTAAGCCCGCGCAAATCACGAGGGAGGGCATTGTACGTTTCAAACATTGTTGTCAGGATACAGTTCGTTCATTCGGCTCGTTGCTCTATCCCAAATAGGACATCAATATGTTGTAATGTTTTGCCTTTCGTGCGCCAAGTCCTCGGTCTAGCTGATATTCGTGAATAAATGCTTGAGTGTGTGAAAACTACATTTTCTTGCAGAACTTATTGTTCGGATTCGATTTTCATTTAATCGAACGTTTCATGTGTGTGCCTCGCGAATATTTATAACCAATTACCGGATAGTGATTTGTTTTCTTCTGTTGAAGAAATTGAAGTGTAATTGGGCCATCAGAGTGTATCGCGTATAGAGACTAGCCAGGGTGGACGGGTGGCTAGCGAAGCACAAAGAGCCTTGCCAAAAAATCCACCACCGCGGTGGTGGGCGGGTCCTGTGATTAGTTTTTTGATTGAATCCCGCCTCGAGTGTGAGTGAGCGTACCCTCCACTCGTCGCCCTGCGGCGTGCGTGGAAGTGCTGCGTTACCGATGAAATAAAAAAGAAGCAATCGAACCCTTTGCATGGATTCGATTTTGGCGACAGAACGAACGTTCAATTAATTGACAAACGATATTATTTGTTGAAACGTCTCCGAGAGATTCAAAATTGATTGAAGAATGTCATCGTCATCGACAACATATGCCGCACAGGGCAGGCAACAGACGTGGACGAACCAACATCAGTTGCGGAAGCAGAGGTCCTTCATTGAGAGTTCATCAGTTGCCAATCGAATTTTGTGTCAAGCCAGCGGCAGTAATCGTGGTGGTCACCGCAGTGGCTCATTGATTTTAGGCCGTCTGCCTAGTGAAGCGAATAAGTTTTCATATTTGCAAAAGCAACGAACGGTTGCTGGTTCAGTGTGTTCCGATACTCGGAGCAGAAGCGAGCACAGATCTCGAGGGTATTCGCTGATTCAGAGCGACCGTGAAGGTGGCTCCGTGCGGAGGCGCATCGGTGAAAGAGATTCATCCGTTCGTGGTGTTAAATTGGCATGGACTAACAGTGGGGATACTTTCGACTTCAACGGACATGCGACTCAAGGTGGATCGCTATTCGGCAATGGCAAGAGAGAGTGAGTGAAAGTTAGAAATTAGTTCACACAATTTTCCTTTTTCAATGTTCACAATACGACGAAGAATAATTCTCGTCACGGGTGAAATTTGTTTTGTTCTAGGATGATTGACGAGTTGTGCCGAATGCAGATACGATATGGGTGTGGGTAAGGGGTGTGCAAGTGAAAGTGTTTTTAAGGAAATCGATCAAAGGGATGTTTAACTTTGAACAACAAACTTGCATGCATTTCGACGGGACACAATTTGATCCGTCATTTAAGAGGGTTTGTTGCCGGCGAATTTGCCGCTTGTTACGATACATTTTTTTCGAATTTTCGTTTTGCATTTGCATTCTGATTGGAATGTAGCAAGGGTAGTCACTTACTGGTGTTTATAGTCACGTATAAACTCCCGTCACCCTCAATCAATAAACAGACCACATACCGCATTCGCCGTCATGGAACGCTAGCTTTATCAGCATTTCTGCAATGGATTTGTTTAATCCAAGAGCGAATTCAGATCATTGCATGCATGATACGCAAGCACATTCCAACACGTATCGGTGAGAGCATCTTGGATAGCATGGATGCTTGTGGGATTAACGCCGAGTACTGACACACTGTCTTTCTATCGGAGTCTTGGACTTCCTCGTCTTTTCGAACCAGGAGGTCGTAGCTGGAACATTGGTGGACA
Organism: Eristalis tenax; assembly: GCA_905231855.2. Lineage (NCBI taxonomy): Eukaryota > Metazoa > Arthropoda > Insecta > Diptera > Syrphidae > Eristalis > Eristalis tenax. The sequence continues at coordinate 42,016,209 of HG993127.1, forward strand.
TCAATGCTCCACGACGCTCCAGGACACGATTTTGCCGACCAAGTGCGAATTTGTTTGTTTCCTCTTTTACAACCCATGCCGCACAGTGGGTTGGTTTGTATGGCAGTGCGAAAATAAATATGTAACTATAGAACCTGTGGACCGGTCTTAATGAAATTTGAAATATAGTACATGTGCAACGAGATCTTTTGATGGTGCTCAAACGGAATACTCTTTAACGGAGTAAACTTATGTGGAAAAAAAATAAACGAAAGATTTCTTGGCACTAGATCGGTCCACGGGCTGAAAAGTTAAAGATTTATTGTCTTCCAGAGTTTTCTAGTATCCGGCACGACTTGGTAATTTCAATCCAATTGCCATTTTTGCAGCTTAGGTCAGACTACAACAAAAATGCTCTTGCGGTCAAAGTTGCCTGTAGATTGAAATCTTGTATACATCATAAATAGAGCAGGTTTCAAGCTTTTAGATAAACTAAAAGAAGTCTTCTGTTGGAGTCTCTTGCAGTCCAACAAGCAATAAAACAGCGCACTCTGCAAAGGTGTGCTTAATTAAGATCCTAGAAGAAATTTAATATCTCAGAGCTCCGTCAATAGATTCATTGAATTTTTTTTAAAAGAAGATTTATATTTCTTTAAAACCAAAAGTCCTAGTTGCATTCTTTCGAACTTGGCAACATGGGCAAAGTCAAAATCGTTTTTTTTTTAAATCCGATAAAGCGAAAAATATTTGAACACAACTTCGAACTATGCAAGAATCTACAGCTGAATTTTTCTGTGTTGTAACTTGAAAGTAGCTTGAAAGGAAGCACACGTTTATATAGGCCATAGAGTATTCATCAAAACGTTTTTTAACACCCATGTTTGAAGCTACTTATCGAAAGCATCTTTGAAGATCTGTACAATAATTTGTTTAAATAGTCAAGAACAGACCAATAACATGATGTATGAAGACACAGAATTTATTTTATGAAGCCTGGGATAAAGACTTGGAAACTTTTGTGGAAAATATGGCTCGCAGCTTGAATATATATTTTGTTGACTTTGAGCAGGGGCGTAGCGTGGGTTGGGGCTGCCAGGGGCAGACCCAATTTATGCTGGTGCAGGGAACTAAGTCCCCGGGAACTAAGTAGACTGAGCGTCATAGTTTCCATTAAGTGGGAACTAAGTCAGCTTTGCGAAAGTGGGAAATTGGAATTAGTTTCCATGCAAGGTGGTAACGTACTCCACATTCTTATGGCAACTAAGTACACACTCAAAAATCTGCAGTGGGAACTAACTCCAAAACAACAATAATTAAACAAACACGACTACCACATAGGAAGCTTTAATCTAAAGCATGAAAGTCTGGTGTATTACAGGATTTTAACCCTTTTTTCCGCAGATTTTAACCCGCTCACGCGACTTCGTCCCTCCTCTAAGGGCATGTCAACAACTGCCAGGCAGGCGCCTGGAGCTAAATTAACAAACATCGCCTGCTTTTTAAACTCCAAACCAAAATGACCTTATTTTTCATTTTCCATGTCACCATTCCCGTGTTTATTGTACAAAAGGTGACGTGAAATAAGACCCAACGAAATAAAGCCGAAAAATAATAAGTTATCGTTTTAAGACTGGAAATAACGCCAAATTTTATTTATTACGCTTTCTGTTACATTACTTAAGGGGTTTTTAGTGCCTCCATTATAAATAGGTCGTATAGCTGCAGTCTTTAGAATTCGTGGAACCTGAGATTGACTTAAACTGAGATTCATGATTTAACAGATTATTGGGGCAAAAATATCTGCATTTTTTTAAATATCACGTGGTCTAATGTCGTCGATTCCCGATGATTTATGTTCATTCATGAGTTTCAGTACATCTTTAATTTCTTCGATGGTAGCCTCATTGATGAATACTGAATTGGGTAGATCTGATGTGGTATGGATGACCGATTTTCCACTGCAATTATGTACCACCTGCAAGATTTGATCCGATAAGTTTTCAGCACATTTTTTCGACAATGTCAGTGGGCACTTCTCCAAGGGGAAGTTTTTATAATAGCTTCGTCTACATTTTGCTTCCTCCATCCCATTTTTTCATTGATCAAATTCCATGTTTCACGAGCATCTGTTCTTAGACTATTGAATTTACATTTATAGTAGTTAGAAGAGTCTATTGACTTTGTTCTGATAATGTTTATATTCAGCTTCGTAAATCATGTTAAGCCTATTGTTCTTCCACCTTCGGTACAGAAGGTCCCTTTGTTTGTAATCCATGAATTTAGTCAGCTTTTCTTGTATTATTCACAGTTGAGATGTCATAAATATCTTTCATTTTTGTCAACAGTTTACCATACATATCGTCAATATCTTTTTCATTTAGCAGTGTTTCCCAGTCAGTTGAGTGTATTTGTTATCCACCATCCTTCTTGTCTTCCTTCGACGACTTCCTGATATATCGCTTTCGACGACTAAAGATAACATTGAATTATCTATCTTGCTTACCACAATATGTTGTATCAATGTCGTTGTCCCTCTTGTGATGTCTGTTCTTGTGTTATCTTGGATCACATTCACCAAACCATGTCAACATTATTATTACTATTATTACTTATCCCATTTCTCTTACATGGTGTTACATATTTTCGCAGAGCTCCAAGTTATTTACAGAAAATACGAACATAATAGTGTTGTATTGGGTCTATAACTTAATTCGTGCGGTTTTTTTTTTCAAAATTTTAACGTTTATTTAAGAAAAACATGTACAATCGTATTATTCAAAGTTTTCCCCCATCTGAAGCTATGACTTTTTCCCATCTTTCTGGCAATTTGTGGATCCCATCCGAAAAGAACTGCGCCGGCTTGGCAGCCAAGAATGAATCAAGCCTATTTTTGATATTCTGCTCTGATGTGAACCGTATTTCAGAGAGGGCGTTCTGCATCGCCCGGAACAAATGGTAGTCAGAAGGAGCAAGGTCTGGACTATAAGGCGGTGGGGTAAAACCCATCCACTGTTTTCCAAATACTTCTTAACCGGAATAGCAACGTGGGGCCGAGCGTTGTCATGATGGAAAATTGTTGCCTCGTGTCTGGTCGCATATTCCGGGCGTTTCTCGGCTTCTGCTCTCTTCATTGATCATTGATGGTTTCATCCGGTTTTAGCAGCTCATAATACAGCACACCCTTCTGATCCCACCAAATACAGAGCATTACCTTCGTGCCATGGATATTCGGCTTTGCCGTTGATTTGGCTGCTTGGCCAAGCCAAAATCGTGAAAACCACTTTTGGCACGTTCGCTCAGCTATCGCATGGACACCATAAACTTCCACCAAAATACGATGACTTTCAGCAGCAGTTTTCTTCATATTAAAGTAATGAAGAAGAACTCCCGGCAAAAACACTTTTTCAGGCACAAAGTTCGACATATTTGAGTGAAAAAAAATTACTGTTGCTTACGCTTCAAATGAATGACATATACTGAAATGACGTACAATGGCAGTAGCTTTCCAACGCATGTTCCAATGGAATAATACAAGTTAGGCCATCTCTTAGCAAACCGAATTAAGTTATAGACCCCATATAATATGTAGATGATATAAGGAAGACTTTTATGTACTAGTCTATTAAAAAACAACAACAAGACTTTGCCTCCATTGAAGTGACGGGCGGAATTGGTTCTGCTTCCGAGTCCTAGATTTGTTCCTTACTCACCATGTTGCGATAATTCTTTGTTCGTCTCTTGATTGATTATTTCTGAATTTGAATGCATGTCTGTCTCCTGTAATGCAGACTTCAACAAGAAAATAAAGAAAAAACTAGGCCCACTGTCTGACAATCATAGCGTTTTTAAAGAGAAGTTGCATGACTACAGGCGAACAAATCGTGGAGTTTCATACCCGTTTCAAACATGACCACGTTCGCCTATACCAGACGGGGGAATGATTGGTCACCCCCAGTTTGAGAGGGGAGCAGTACAGCCTCCATATCAGCGCGCCCAGAACGAATGCAATGCACACTCAATTAAGGATTATTGATTCGCAGAGACCCAATCACAACGGTTCCACGCCAAGTGTGGCCTAAATTCAGAAAATCATTTTGCACAATTCAGCCCTGCGGTGGTGGCGGAATCGGATATGGCCAGAGGCAGAGGGGTTCTTGGCTGTAAGGCTCCATATTTATCCGTGAATCGTGTGCTAAGTGTCGATTTCAGTTTCATTTTCGTTCTGTCCTGATATTTGTTTTCTTGTTTTTTCGTTTGTTGTGCTGGGTTTTGCTAGTTAACCCACGAAGAGTCAGCCAAAGAAAAAGGATTATCAATCACGCAAAAGAGGACTTTTCCACTTATCGTTACGATATTTTTTTTGTTTCTTTCTGCTTTGTTTTTGCTTGACTTACCGGCATTTTGTGTGCAAATGCTTATATTAACAAATCGCGTGCCAGTCTAATGGCAAACGATTTTAATTTGGAACGGATGTGCCATAGGATCTCATGGGAGAAGAGAATGTTTGCAATTTTATTGTTTACTAATTTGAATAAAGGATTTGAAGAGGACAAAGGCAATTAGACGGGTGCATTAGTTTGTACACAGAATTGAGTTCTTTCTGTGTGGCCTTGTTGAGTAGTCGATGGTACTGTTGGCAAATATTTTGAAGGTCTCTGACGGCGTATAGTGTAACCAATTGTTCCAAGGTTACCTTAATGAGGGCTCATTTTTCTAATGAAATGGGATGAAGTCGCAGGCTGTGCCGGGATAATCGATGTTTCATTGTCTTTTTATGTTCCAATCCGATGGTTTGGATCATAATTTTGTGAGTGCCATGCGGCTTTGAAATCGATACAAATGAAATCGTTCCAGCGTTTCAGGACAATTTTGGGACATTGTGCGGATGTTCGCACTTTAGGGGTCCTTTCAAAAGTAAGGACGATGGGATACTGCAACACAAATGGTTTGTTAGTGATGTGTTTTCGAAGTGGCCTTTACGAAACAAGCAAACACGCCAAGGTACACACACACATCAGGTACACACACACACAAAGCAGAAATGAAGTATGAAGAGACTTCTACCTCTCTTGCCCCTTAAAATCGTTGACAACCATTTTTTATGTTGTCAAAAATTCATGAATAACTGTCAAAAAGCCCACAAATTCTACCTCTCTTGCCCCTTAAAATTGTTGACAACCATTTTTCATAATGACAAAAATTCATGAACAACTGTCAAAAAGCCCATCAATTCCACCTCTCTTGCCCCTTAAAATTTTTGACAACCATTTTTTATGCTGTCAAAAATTCATGAATAACTGTCAAAAAGCCCATGAATTCCACCTCTCTTGACCCTTAAAATTTTTGACAACCATTTTTCATATTGTCAAAAATTCATGAATAACTGTCAAAAAGCCCATCAATTCCACCTCTCTTGCCCCTTAAAATTTTTGGCAACCATTTTGTATACTGTCAAAAATTCATGAATAACTGTCAAAAAGCCCATTAATTCCACCTCTCTTGACCCTTAAAATTTTTGACAACCATTTTTCATATTGTCAAAAATTCATGAATAACTGTCAAAAAGCCCATCAATTCCACCTCTCTTGCCCCTTAAAATTTTTGACAACCATTTTTTATACTGTCAAAAATTCATGAATAACTGTCAAAAAGCCCATCAATTCCACCTCTCTTGCCCCTTAAAATGTTTGACAACCATTTTTTATGCTGTCAAAAATTCATGAATAACTGTCAAAAAGCCCATCAATTCCACCTCTCTTGCCCCTTAAAATGTTTGACAACCATTTTTTATGCTGTCAAAAATTCATGAATAACTGTCAAAAAGCCCATCAATTCCACCTCTCTTGCCCCTTAAAATTTTTGGCAACCATTTTTTATACTGTCAAAAATTCATGAATAACTGTCAAAAAGCCCATCAATTCCACCTCTCTTGCCCCTTAAAATGTTTGACAACCATTTTTTATGCTGTCAAAAATTCATGAATAACTGTCAAAAAGCCCATGAATTCCACCTCTCTTGCCCCTTAAATTTTTTGACAACCATTTTTTATGCTGTCAAAAATTCATGAATAACTGTCAAAAAGCCCATCAAATTCGTCGATGGACTAGGGGTCAATCAGCTGTGAAGTTGGGTATCTCTATCATACTTCATTTCTGATCTAAAGCCCAGGTTTGACGTTACCTTCGGAGCAGTTGGGTTGTCGTCTAGAGAGACTGCTTGCAGAGACACTACCTCTCATAAGTGTACTGTCCTCACCGCTTGGCACACTCATTTGACCATTCATCCTTGCAATCGACGAGTACGAGCCTCTTTCGGTTGAAGTGGCTGACTGCTGTTCAGAAAGACAATAGCCACCCATATACCAGGATAGGCCCATTATTCCCCTTTAGTCTCCTCACTTTATCTAACCTTGGAGCTTCGTATTCAGCGTCCTTGCGCATGTGTTTAAAGGTCGCTTTAGCTAGTGCTTCCTCCATCGCAATCTGAGATACCTCGTTGTATGTTATTTCCGGTCTTGTGTTTGAGTCTGAAATGTTACCCTTTGTTGTGGTGTCCAGACAGTCATTGTTCCCTATACCGACACGAGTCCAGAATCTCTTATCGGAATGGGACGCAATGGCTTTCTGTATACCACAGTGTGCAGAAACTCGTGTGGGTGTGCGCCGCAATGACTTTCTAGACACGTCCGTTTTGGAACATTCGCACCGTGTTCGGGAAACCTCGGTCTTTTGCCCACGATCTCCTTACACTTGCTCTGTGTCCATTCCCCTTGCATCACAATTTAAGTTGAATTGAAAGAATGAATGAAATGAAATGACTTGCTGGTTTTGCCGGTCGGAGTTTCCTTGTGGCTTACTCTGTCTTCTTTTTCCTCAATTAGCTGGTCTAGAGCCCGTCATTTTCTTATTCTTCTCTCGGGCATTTGATTGACTCGCGATTTTTGGTCTAGACGAGGACTTGAGGAATGCTCTCAACTGGTTTAGGCAATAGTTGCTCCTCCAGTTCTATTGGGATTCACATTTCTTACTTGCCGTAGCGTTAAGGCTTATTCTTGATTCATTCGGTATTCGATTTCGGATGAGTGGCTTGATTTCGTTACTTCGGTTGGTTTCTTCACTGTTTTGTCAGTTTCAATTGTGAATATTGTGTGTTTGTGGATTTTGATCCCACGAGTAAGGCTGGAAAATTATAGTCCACCCGTGCAGAGCCGAAATACACGGGTAAGGCTGTACTACAGCAGACCCGTCGTTCGCGGTTGCATTGACTACCTGTCAGTCCAGAGCACGGTTTACATTTTGCTCACACTTTGAGGAGGTACGGGTAAGGCTAGGGAGCTAGTTCGCGGTTGGATTGACCACCAACCTTTCATGCCAAGGCACTTTTTACATTTTGCTCACACCACCACTGGCATAAGGTTTGACTATTACCAGGTACACCTTACACCGCGACAAAGATTCAAGAGTGACATGGCCACTTTGACGTGCAGCCCTTGGACATGGAAGTCTGCATTCCATGCGTCACTGTAGCCATAGAGCCAGATATACTGCAAGGAGTATGTGAAAATAAGGTCTGCAGATTACGCCACGTACCAGCCGCAACAAGTTGGTGGATTTTTTTCGAATTCTTGCATGTAGTAGCACATTGGACCGTCAGCTGTAAGTGCATTTCTAAACCACCCCTGCCTACCCACATAGTGTGTATTTCCCCACTGGATTTCCCAAATGAATACCGTCACGAAGTGCGGGACAAAATAATGCCGGCAAACTTTTCTCCTACACACTGCACTCCAGCCACACACCCCGCTCCAAGTAAGTCGTGTAGACGGTAACTTTTTCGAAGTCGACCGAGACGTGAGTGATGTTGTAAAGTTCTTTCGCACACGTGCCAATTTAATGCTGGAAATATTTCCATTTAATTGCCTTCTGCCTCATTATGACACGACATGGTGATAAATGTATTCTTTTATTTATTTCGTTGTCTCTTGCAGCGTTAGCGGCAGGAATTTCATGGGCGATCGTTTAAAGAAGTCATCAACGGGCGTGTCATCGAAATCCGAGAGCAAAATCAATTTGAGCATCGTGCTATCGCAGACCATCAAAGCAACAGAGCGCGAAACGGCCAACAGTGACATCGATAGTTCATCGGAGGGTGCTGAAACTGCGGTAAGAAGTATATTCAATTCACGAGTCGCGGGGAGAAACCACGCACGAGAGATCTCCAGGCAACTCGATCCTCCGCCATCGACTCTAACTCATCAGGAGTTATGCCCAAGCGTGACCAGGCGAGTTTTTGGACTTGGTCCAGCCATCTCGTCCTGGGTCTGTTAAGCGGTAGCCTACTTGATGGAATTGCATTCAACGCCCGCCTCGGAAGTCGTGATGAAGGGGACATTAGTGCCACGTGACCAAACCAACGAGGCATAGCCTCCTCCGTTCGAAGAAGCAGCTCCTCAATGTTGAGTTCCTCTCGCACTGCCCGGACAATTTTTCTTAGTTCTTAGTGTGCATTTTAAAAATGAGTCACTGTAGGAAGGGGTAATGTCGTACAGTCGCGCTAGCGGTCATTTAACGTCCAAGAATGTCCGAGAGTCGGTTAAAAAAGTTCCGTGAGCATACACGGGTTATTTAATCAGTAGAGATTCTTTCTTTGCTATTCAGGGTGACGAGGCAAGAACGAGAGCAAAGCACACTTAAATAAAACAACGGCGTGAGATACGAATTGAATCTGGCTTTATTTTGAACCCGCATTCATGCCATTATGTAGGGAATAGCATATCATTCAAATAGCCGCCAAGGCTTGAGCTGGTGTCTCAAGTGGTCAGTCAAATTTTGTGCAAAGTTATTCCGGCAATGGCATTGAGTTCGTCCACAGTTATTGGCATGTTAGCGTACTGTATCGACTTGACGTAGCCCATGGAATATAATCGAATGTTGCGACGTTGCCAGATCTCGGCGGCTTCAGATGAACTCTCCCTTCAGATGACCCAATCGCCAAATTTCTCCTTCACAACTTCGAGCGCTCTATCGCTCTTGTATGGCATGAAACACCGTTCTGTTGGACCCACCTGTCACATATATCTCCGGCCAACAATTTTAGCACCCGGTTCTCAGGGCGCCATCTGGTTTGGATTCTTGAGTCAGCCCGCTAAGTCGTCGGCTATAATCCCTTCATTTCGCACCAATCTCTGTCTGGTTTGTGGCTCAAGTGCGTACTCACGCTCAGACTATTGCGAATTGCCTGCACCCTGACGACGACCGATCTCACAAAACTGTAACCTTTAATTGCAGACATCTACTGTGTCACCCTGCAAAGGCTTTGAGAAGGAATCCGAAGTAAATACTAAAAAAAGGCCTTCGCTTCAACAAGAAGCGCGTCAGACATCAGCAGCACAACGTCGAGCTCAGTTTCAATCCACACGAGCTGAGCACCTCCAGCCGTCCAGTGATCCTCAAACAATTCCAGCTAACTCCATTCCAATAAGAGTATCGCCTTCGCTATCTGTCAGGCAGCGACCACCATTAGTTCGGGCTATGTCCGCACCGGTCCGGTCTCTAGACGACAATAACAAGAACACATTTGCGAACAGCAAGCGGAGGACTCGTCGACGAAAGGCCATTGCACGGAACACCAGTTGTGATAAAGGTTAGTAAGTCTGTTATGCTTCCTCGGCCCTGTTGGAACACGAGGGTGGCGCAGTAGCTAAATGTATTCGAAACCAGGTAGCACTGGTGAGGGAATCAGCTGTCAAACAAAAACTAACCAGAAATCAGTCAGAAATGACGGCGATGTCAGCTTCCCTTAGCAATGCCACCAACTTTCAAACGCGAGTACTTATTGATATGCTCCTGATATTGTTGTGGTACATTTTGCAGGAGAGCAAGACCCAGTTGGACTCGCTAACAAAAACGTTATTTCCCGATCGAAATCCACTCTTGCCTCAGACGTTATAACCCTCGTCTCGCTGATCAGCTCTGAGGGAAGTGATTCCGAAAAAGAAGACACCACCGCCTCCGAGGAAACTCAAACCGCAAGAGCTCCATTGCTAAGGAAGACTGGCAAATCTGGTAAATATTGTCACCCACTGGGCTGACATGCAAGTGCTCACGTCACCACAGTTTCATTTCAAGACCATGATCAACCGACCTTTCAAATGGCAGTGAAGGAGTTCCCTCACATGCTGCGAAGAGGCTCGATTGCGCCATTAGCTGCTAGACTGAGGTCGAACCGTCCGCCAACGGCACCGCCCGTTTCAATCTTCTTGGCTGACTACGAAAACTGGTAAGACCACATCCAGCACATTTGCGCACTTGAATATCACACATCTGTGTCTGTCCTCACTTTACAGTACCATCAAACTGGCAGAAATGGAAAAAATCACGAACAGCGATGATTTTCCGAATGGGGTTCTCGGCAAGGAGAACACCATATTCATGAAGAGCGAGTCAACGGATGAGACATCAATTGACTATAATTTTCCCGATTACGTGCGTTCGATTAAGGAGCGAGAATGTTGGAAGCTGTTTCAGAAAATGCAACAGAAGGGCATTGCCGTCACCTACGACACCGTGCTGAGAGGGATGTTGACACCTACTGAATTCCGACATCTGCAAAGGCAGCGTGAGGTGGAGAGCGCAAAAGCAAAGGAAGCTGAAGAGGCCGAGTTAGCTGCCAACGAAGCAAATAAACCCGCATCCTTGAGAAAAAAGTAAACCATTCCGGGGTGGGAGGAGGGCTCAAGTTTCACAATTTACATGTTACACGTGCACACACAATTGTTGATTAGTAGTTATAGATACAAATACATATATATGCATGCATGCTGCCTTGTTACGTTTTAATAAAGAATACACAGTCATTTGTTTGTATAGTTGGAAATATGTGTGCGCATGCTTTCTTTCATTAAGTGGTCCAGGTAAGACTGGATTGCAAATGGCCTACATACGTGGGCTATTCATCAAAAAACAAGTCATTGTCTGAGTGGGAATAACTAATCCGGAGGCCAGCTTACTGCTTTTGCAATGGGTATGGGAGGTTAGGTTCGGTTTGAGTAACGGCCGTAGCCTCACATACCCTAGCGTCGCTAAAAAAAGAAATCTAACTGGAAATAATACAGGTTGCTTCAACATTACTCTCGTTTATAATAATATCATATAGGTGGCTCTACAACCCGTAGAGTGCCAGGGCCTAGCTTCTCAGCAAATGCTAGTGTTGTGTGGGCTATTGTTCTAGCACAAGTGGAAGGGACCAACAGTATTGTGCCGACTCCGAAGGGCCAAGTTTGAGAAGCTTTTTTCTAGACAGTTATTACCCTTTGAGAAGAGTCAGTGACTCGAAAGAGGTGGCGCCGTGAAAATTATTTTTTTGATCGTACCCGGCCGGGAATCGAACCCGGGCAGCGAGTTTCAGCTGCGCAGGGGTCGACGCACATCCCCACAACACCGCTCTCGTTTATGCAGAATGATTTTTAAGCGACAGCGAAAGCTCGTTAGCCTTAGAGTATGATATGTACACATCCTTGAGGGAGAAAAAAGAATCCAGTGGTCGATCGAAAGATTTTCTTCTTTGATGTGCAGACGAGAATACCCCGGCATGGTACGCAATGGAAAGTTGGTAGGTATATGGGTGCCCTTAAGGCGTTGGCTCACTCACATGAACATGTTGGGTCTATCTACCATGAGACATTCTCAGTGGGGTAGAGTGGGTTGCGACCGAACAGGGCAGACCCAATTCATGCCACCTCTAGGAATTTGTTCACACACTAAAAAACTTTTGTCTACGGTTTCAACGCGTTATACCTACACATACTCGTAGGTAGGTTAGGTTAGTGGATGAAGTAGTTGACTGCTATTCCGAAAGACAGCGGCCACACTTAGGCTAGCATAGGCCCATTGTGCTACCACACGGATTTAGGAATACCGTTTTTCGCAAACCCTCGGACTCTGCTTCGTTCAGCCAGGTTATCAACATAATAGGCTCCCAGAAGTCTAAGGGTCGTTTTGATCACAATTACTCATCTTCCCGGAAAACTGTGAGTTTATCACTTTCGGAGTCTCAGCTCGTTATTAAATCGGCGATTTGAAAATTGATTTTGTTCACTATTTCAACAGTCATAAATTTCTCCTGGGATATTTTTGACAATTCACACATACAATGTTGCGAGGGGCGTCAATATGTTCTCGGTATCGATATAAAGGAAAATGCGATTTCAATTTCAATTGAAAAATAAAAACTTTCAATATAATCCCCCCTAACATCAATTTATCTTGAGATAAACCCTCTGTTTTAAACCCTCAAAAAAATAAATTTCCTCTTTCTCTACAAAATACCCATTTATTGCCGACTTGAGTTCTTCATCATCCGAAAATCTTTTTCCACGAAGACATTTTTTCAAATCCGGAAACAGGAAATAATCACTAGGGGCAAGGTCTGGACTATAGGGTGGGTGTTGGATTTCTGCGAAAACCACAATCTCGCGCAGCAGCCTTGGAAACTCGCGCCGTGTGAACAGGAGCGTTGTCATGAAGAAGCAGTTCTTTCTTTTTAATTTCCTCCCGCAAATTATGCAAAGTGGAAGCGTAGGATGTGGCGTTGATGGTTTCACCTTGTTTTTGTACTCAATGAGCTAGATTCCCTTTGAGTCCCAAAAACCTGTGGCCATGAGCTTCCCGGCAGACGGAGTGACTTTGAACTTCTTCGGGGGGTCTGTTCCTTTTTTATGCAACTGCATGGACTCTTGTTTGCTTTCAGGGTCATAGTGGTGGATCCATGAATTCGATCCATAACACCGTCCGCGTTCTCACTACACATCTGCAAAAGCTCTCTACAGCATGCGATTCTCACTTTTTTCTGAGGCGCTGTGGGCATTCGTGGCACCCACCTTGCACTGACCTTTGAAAGGTTAAGATGGTCATGAAGAATGGTGTGAATGGTACCGATTGAAAGCTTGGTGATCTCTGCCATCATTTTCACCTTTATTCGGGCATCCTCAAGAACAAGTTTTTCGACTTCTTTGATGCTTTCTCCCATAGAAGCAGTAGCCGTGGCGCCTGAGCCCGTAGAGGGCCTAGCTCAGAAAAAATGAATCCATCCTTGATCAGCCCCTATTCCACACCGGAGATGTAGTGGTGTTCCCTTGCTCTACATCTCATTAGGACATTTAAAAACATAACTTTTTAATTTAATTTAAAAAATAACACGAACTCCAATCGAAAAGAGTGCACTTGCACTACAAGCCATTTTTACCGCTCAAAATTGCCGCCTCTAGCAAAGTGCCGCCGTAGCCTGTGCACCAGAAGGAATACACGATGGGTCGACATGCTCACCTCGATATAGAGGGCGGCTTCAACAAAGTGACAAACGACGCGATTCAGGTGAGCCTGATCAAAGCAAGAGTCGATGTGGGACTCCGTGATTGTGTCGGGCTGATGCTTTGTTAACGGTTGATCTCTGGGCGATCAAAGGTGAGCAGAGGGGCACCTCAAGGTGGAGTACTTTCAAGTCTCCTATGGATCCTAGCGGTTGACGGAATCATAAGGACTCACAGTTGTCGCATATGCGGATGATGTGGCCATACTCATCTCGGTTAAATTTGCCTAGTTCATAAGTGGAGGCAGACCCGAGGACTGAATGTCAACCCAAGTAAAACTGAACAGTTGCTCTTCACCACAAAGAGGAAGGTCCCTGAGTTCATCTGGCCAACATTAAACGGGGTTGAACTGGGTCTCTCAAAAACCACAAAATACTTGGGCGTTATACTTGATTCCAAACTCACGTGGAAAGTAAACACAGAGGACCGTATAACTTGCCATCGGTAAAACGTGGGGTCTCAAACCTCAGGTGATATACACCATTATAGTAAGACGTACAAAGAGACGAAATATATTCTCACACAGCTTACCAAAATAGAAAGCACGACCTGGTTGGCATAACAGGCTGTCTCAGAACAACCCTGACGGCAGCGCTTGAAGCCATCCTCTTCCTCCCTCCTTCCGACATATTCTACAGTACCAGCGCAGCCTCCTCTGCACTGAGGCTCAGAGAGGCGGGATCCTGGACGGTGGACAAACACGGCCGCGCTTTTCATTCTAAGAAGTTGGAAACCAGTGGAAAACATAGGGCAAACCGATTACCTTCCGCCATCCTGCGGAAAAAAGTTTCTATCAGCCATTTCCGGACCGGGAACGATGGAATGAACGAGTGACTACAACAGAGGGGGAGGTCACCCTATATACCGATAGCTCAAAGACAAGCGCCGGTACAGAGGCAGGGATCTTCGGTGACCTCTTTGAAAAATCCCTGGCACTAAGGGTCAAGGGGTGACTGCACTGTTTTTCAAGCCGAAGTGGCTGCCACACAGGCGTCATCGGCGACTCGATCAACATCTTTTTTGATAGACCGTCTGCTGGGTACCGGGACATACTGATAAAGAAAGGGCGGACAGATTCGCGAAAAGGGAGAATCTGTCACTCAGCTGCGTAAGGAAAAGGCTAGTGGACGAGGCTGTGGATACAGCCAATACTCACTCGCTCAGCCGGAATACTGCAGACTTTAGTCTCAGGGACGCACGTACTCTAATAGAAGTCCTTGCGTGTATACTGTGCCGTGGGTATACATGCAATGCGACTGAACATACCGCTTACCGAGTTTTGCAGTAGCTGCAGAGACGAGGCAGAAATAGAATGTATCCAACATCTGCTCTGCGAATGCCCAGTCCCTGCAATGGAAAGAAGGCATTTTCTAGGAAAACACTCCTTCTCGGAGCTAGAGGACTTAGGCGGTGTTGGTTTGAAAAACCTCCACACGAATCTGGTTGAATTTAGAATTTCAGAAGGTCTCACGGTAATCCAATACTCCTAAATATGGGAGTAGGAGCCTAGTAGGAGCCCTAAGAGCGGCTAATAGGCCGTCGGAGCTCCCGGCATACATACCTACGGTGTGAAGAGAAAAACAGCATCAAGCTATATCCGGGCGGGGTTAAATCGGATAATTCGGTATTCTCACCTATCTGCGTTTCTCTCCGCGCCTAGATAGCTTTGCACCGGAATACATTGCGAACAGATTTCCTCGAAGACCACGCCCATTGCTCACATCAACCCTAAAACTTCCCATAAATGACAAAACGGAGATATAAAAGAACCAATGCTCCTCTTACGATAGAATTTCTTGGACAATGCCTATATCATGTCATGACAGGATCTTAGATCTCTCTCTATCCGTCTCTCTCATTGCGATCATGTATTGACAGAGATAT
Organism: Eristalis tenax; assembly: GCA_905231855.2. Classification (NCBI taxonomy): domain Eukaryota; kingdom Metazoa; phylum Arthropoda; class Insecta; order Diptera; family Syrphidae; genus Eristalis; species Eristalis tenax. Next base: position 42,031,438 of record HG993127.1, read on the forward strand.
CTAACCATGGAGTAAGTGTTGCAGAGTGCACTCATTACACTCGTGCTAAACTGCATCTATTAAAACAAACCGATCGCCTTTCGCGATCCACAACAAATGTCACTAACTGTGAACGAAAACCTGCCACCTGATCCGAGCCAAGGCGGGACAGTGGCAGAGGAAGTGCTCTGCAGTGTCGTCGTCCTCTCCACGTCCTCTCCAGGCATCGTAAAGGGTTTCATCGATTAGGCCAAGGACATTCAGATTTTTGGCGAAGGTGTAGTGTCCCGTTTGTCGTCTGGAGACTTTTCTGCCGACAGCAAACGAGAGTGCCGCAGATTTCTTACAGACGTTTGGGAACATGCGCTTGGTCTGTCTGCATCCTGGAGAGACATGCCACCTCCGATTGTGCTCTCGAGAGGCCCAACCATCGATGGAAGCTCTAACCAAGGACGCCGGTAGACCCAGCGCAGGTTCAGATCCTGAGAATGTCTCCTCTGATCCTTGTCTAGCAAGTTCATCGGCGAACTCATTTCCAGCGAAGGGGTGAGCAAGACCTAAGGTACAGCTTGGCTGTCACAAAAGACACCGATACTACTCTCCTTCCAACTGTCCTCCACAATATAGTTCGTGGCCGTTAGGATCACATAGGTTTCCGCTTGGAAAACCGACAGTCTAATGTTGTCGCTCTCGACGAGGACGCCAGCGCCAGATCCTTCATTGGTCTCGGAGCCATCCGTAATTTCGTAAGATTCGACTACATCCCTTTCCTAGCTCAGATTCTGTCCAGGACGAGGCCTGAGTGTAGGGAAAAGCGACTTTGTATGTGCGCCGCAAATGTAGTACTGGTGTCCGTGCGGCAGACGGCATATCCATAAGAATAGGGTCAAAAGAAATGCGGTGCGCAAGGTCCTCCTACCAGGGAAGGTCCCTATGCAGCCGAGACAGACGGTTCTTTGAAGCTTAGAGAAAGCAGCAGTCACGCATTTGCGTGAAAGCTTATTCCAAACGAGTTTTACTTGGGTGAAAAAATAAAAGAAAACCGAATTATGTACAACGTTGAATAGAGCGGTGCATTTTATTTCAAGCGGAACATTTTACATTTTCCTTTCCATTTTACGAATTTCAAAAGCAAACGAATGCACGAAATCTCTTTGAATGACACGAATGCTAACACTAACAGTAAGGAAAATGAAACTGCCTTTCTTTTTTCCTTTTTCTTGCTTTTTATCGGCAACTTTGACTCATTAAACTCTAAAAACAATTTGAATTGATGGCAGTTCGCTAGCACCTCGAAGTATGCAATAGTACTTCGCACGAAGGTCAGCTTTAGATATGCACTTACAAATTCAAAATCTACTGGAAAAATTCCACTGGAACCGCTTTCCGGAAATTTCTGAGCTTTCCTCGAACATAAATGTCGTTATTCGGGGGATCACACAACTCACAAGAAGTAGAAATCAAAAGCTCTCATTGGAAGAGAGTGGTATAAAAGGAGTACCATTTTGAATCAGAATTATTTCAAAAGTTGCGCTGAAAGGTCCAGTTTTGTTTGTTTGCATTCGTACAAGTGTTTGGTTTTTTCTTTTGCCAATTATCTGTTAATTTGTTTAAGTTCATTGTAATCTTAGATGGTAAGTGCATAATTTATGACTTAATTGTGTATGAAGTGTTTGGGTTGAATTATAAGGTACATTCTGCTTGAAGATATGTATCTATGTGTGTACATATATAATTTGCAAAATCTGTACATATGTATTTTTGTACAAAGCTTAAACGAATTCCTCCAATTCGAATTGCATATACATGCGTACATAACATGCATATGTAGATAAATCCTAATCTGGCATGTTTCGAAATATGTACGTACATATATACAATCTGCGTCCCCATATGCACAATGTAGCTGGAAGGAATTCGTTTGAAATCGAGGTTTACATACGCTTGAATTCAGGGAATTCCTTTGGATACGTACAGTTTGCTGCAGAAATGATCCTCCATCGTCTCTGGTTTGCTGTTTCGATCTCTATTGGAGACGACTGTTACAATGACCTTTGATTTGAGCGCATCATCACCTTTATTTTCCGTCAATACATGGCTGCAGCTCAAAACGATTATATGCAGAGTATTGTGTTGAAGTTTTCAATCAGTTTTCAATCAAAACGCATTTGTTGCCGGTAATCGACTGCGAAATTGCTGCGAATAAATGTAATGGGAGGATGTACAAATGTATGTTATACCGGTATAAACATAGTTTTCGACGAAAGAAGTGTGTAAGTGCCCAAGCTTTTCTCGAAATTGTCAAAGCTTCAAAGGGAATTGTTCTTATCTTTTATTGTTCATTCTAGATTGTTTTCGAATTCGATACAACTTTGCTCACAACAAGTTCCAACGTTTTGATGGATCCGTAAAGCTTACTTCCATGAAAACATCTTGTTCCGTTCACTTCAGTGTGCAATAAATGTATTTGATAAGACTATCAGCATGCACACATTTAATTGCAATGGGATGTGAGTCAGCACCCACTTGTAGGGTGAATTGTCGTGTGCAGTTATTGCTTTTCCTTAAAGTTTCCATTACTGACGTTTTTTTTTTCCTCATGTGATCGTGCTTCTCTTAGACTGGTGTTAATTTAATATGTATATTTCATTTCAAAGGGTTTTTGGGACATCTAATATGCAGTCGCAGATTCCTATTCAATGTTTCAGATTTCAAAACGGTTTCATACGGACCAAAGTCAGATGCCAGAACGCTGTGCCTTCAGCTCATATTTATCTGCTCCGGTTGGACAATATAAAAATGTAAAACGAATTAAACGTTCATCAATTTACTTGGTTTCACATAGCGAAGTCTTTTGTACAAATATTCATGTACATAGGTACTGTCCAATGCCGCTATAATTCAGTTACCAGAATTCTGGAAAACACCCATATTAGTCCATTCTTGCATGTTCTAAACGTTTTGTCCATTCAAAGCCCTTCCATTCGGAATTCTTTAATTCCGAAAATTTGTTTATTCGGACTGACCTTCCGAATTTCCGTGCTTTTACCAGAAATGAAATTAAATTTTTTGACAATAATTTTTTATATTGTTTTCTAAAATTAAATTGACCAATCGGAGAACGGCATTTACGTTATTTCGTAAATAGCTGTCAAAAAGCCTCAGAAATTCTTCGATGGACTAGGAGTCGATCGGCTGTGAAGTTGGGCATCTCTATCATGCTTCATTTCTGACACCTATCATCTCCACATCAAACGTTGCTAACAAAAATCACCAGCTATGTGGTGGTGTGATGATGTGAGTTCTTTCATATGAGACTGCCCACGCTATTTGCCATGTAAGCCTTACTACCGTGCTACATATGCGCATTAAAATAAAACTATTAAAATTCTATATGAACTGTTGTCTGCTTCATCATTGTTCCTTCAGCATGAAATCATCTTAAAATCTATCAACATTCCTTTTCTTCCTTACTATTATTTCTTATTTTTGTTGATATGTGCATTTTTGTCTTGTATTGTTCATTCCCAGTAATCATAGATTTGAAGAAAAAAAACCCCCCTATCGACATCAATGTAAACAAACCATTAAAGTTAAAATTCTCGTCACATCTGCCAGACGTGACGTGGATGATTTCGTGGCACAACTGACACAAGTCAACCGAACTGTCACTTGGCGATAGTAAACGCAGGCAGATTTAACAATCTATCATTCAAGCACTTTCCCTTGGTAATATTACAAGTAAAATTAAGTTTTCCGTAATTATACCGTGCGGTGAAATAAATTAAAAAAAAATGTCCAAAACATTATTCGTGACAATTTTCCTGGTAGCAGCCTGTACTGCATCATCATTTGCTGCCACTTGCTCCAGCCCAAAGGTTACTGTAACCTCATTCAGCACAAAAGATGCCACAATTCTAAACCAACTTGCTCATATCGGTGAATTCACACTGAAGTGCTCCAATGGAGAAAAGCCTCAACTTTTCGCAGAATTCTCATGTGGTAAAGTTGTTCCGGTAGCTCGTGTTGGAGAAGACAAGTACCAGGTAAATAAATAGTGAACATTCAATTGTTGGTACTACTTGATGTGTTCATTACAGATAAGTTGGACTGAAGAAGTCAAGAAGGGCAGCAGTGGAAATGTTGCTATCCGATTGTTTGATGAGGAGGGTTACTCCAGCATCCGAAAGGCTCAACGCGATGGTGACAAGGTTGCCTCTGTGAAGTCCTTGACAGACATTTCCATTTCCGTACCAAAGGCATACAAAGGGCCATGGATTAACTCGGAATTGGTTGCTGCTCTCGTGGCAGCATTTGTAGCTCATTTTGCTTTCACCACCAAGGGCAAGTTGCAAGCGTAGATTGAATGAAATTCATTCGTTAACGATCAGAAGTAGAGTAATTTAAATGTATTCATTTTTCTTTTTTGAAAATGTTTATAATTTTTTTTTAATAAAAAAAGAAGAGAAATTTATTTCAATGGCGTTCTCTTTCTTATGGATCTCTTCAGATATGGATCGAAGAAGGTCTTGCGCGTGCTTCATTTTTGCTTTCGAACGAAGTCGTCTTGTATATTTCTTACAATCGTACGAAAAAGAATTTGTGAAATCGCTGGTTGGATTCCGTACATGGAACAGAAACCAATTTCAATAGTTGTTTCCTGTCTGGTTTCCCTGCGACTCTAATAAGAGGATATTCGACGCTTGATAATCTGACTTAGACCTCCCGCGTCCACTTCTGAATTCATTCTCCACTGTTCAGTGTACATAATCTGCCTTGGACGAAGTTTGTTTTCTGATGAAGGCGGTGCGGGTGGTGAGATTAAATCTTCCAATCGAATACTTTACTCTGGGAGAGTGTACTTTACTGTGTCACGAAAGCAATGGAGTGGTGCATTGTTACGAAAATGATCGGGTATTTGCAGTCATAAAGTATTGCCGTATATTGTCTCCTGTAGCATTGACTCTAATATTGGATAAATCTATCAGAGCTTAAGGCATTGCAGGTTAGTTCGTACAGCGTGGTTGGGGGGTAATGTAATGAAGTCGGAGTTGAACTGATATCATTCGTGATTGAAACTTGCTCCATCAATGCAGGGAGGACCAAAGTTCGGACATTGTGATATTCTAGCGAATTGTGGACGAAGATCGTCCCTTGTAATCGCTCTCTACTAAAGTAAATGATTCAGACTAGTTTTCTTTCGGTTCGAAGATAACCATAAATTCGATTAATTAAATTTCTCTAGTGGTATCGCGCGTAATTGCCCAAAAAACTAAAATGTTTCACCGTAATGCCGGCAATGCTCAGACTGCCACTCACGCTTTGACAAGTTTGTTGATAATATCCACGTCCTTACGTCTTTCCATTGGATTTACTTATAGAGCCTGCTGCTTGGTTTCAGAATCATTAATTTTATATCAAAGAGACAAAGACGGTGGGTGAAGCACTGTATCGGCGTCGCCGAGATTTGAACATCAGCTCCACCGTTTTGCTTATCGTCTAGCTTTCGGGTAATAAGAGGCCTGGCGAATAAGGGTATCATGAAGCATGGTTTGGGTAATTTATGTAGATTATGAACTTAAGTTATTTGGACAAACGAATTTCCACTAAGATGTCATGTCATTTATAGAGTTCACATTCGTCGTAAGGTTTATTTCTGGGTGGTGAGCCACGAGTCGTTTGTTGCACGATTTTGCTGTGTCTTCGTTTACTTTGGAGGGGCTGTGTTGAATACTCTACGACGGCATGTCATTTACGTTAACAACAGTTCGTCTCATTTGTTAAAGACAACGCGTTCTGTGTTTACATGGCCGCGTCACGTCTTCTCAAGTGTCGTATTAAAAAATCATACAACAGCGTATTTCTTTGCCGGGATCTGATTCAATTCCGAGTCGAATAGTTGCTATTAGCTGTCATATCTGGCTTTGTCGATAAGTAGGTAATGCGAACCGATTTGAAACTCGTTAGTCTTTTCCATAATGAGTCTGGTCTATAGTCTAAGCCGCACCAATATGTGTCCATTGGAGCGGTGCGCGGATAATGTCTCACTGACAGGGATATATGTGCGCACCGTGATGTAGCATAGCGTGCTTTCAAATATTCAGTCAGCTGCACTCACCCGAGTGTTTCAAATTGCTGCAGCACTCAACGCATGAAGTCAATTGAAATTGGAATAAATATTTGAAATGTGTACTATTGAGCCTCAATCGCTGCGGTACCTGTTTGAATGTTAATTTCATATCTGCGCCGTTGGATGAATCTGAAAACACCCATAAATCATTTGAGGAATTTCTTTTCAAATTGTTTTGATGAACTTGCACTGGTTGGTGAATCTTATGCACAAGTTTATTTCAACATTCGTTTATTTGCGATTGCGTGCGATTGCAGTTCGCTTTCGTTGTCAAGGGGCGTTGTGCCTTGTGTCTCGAAGATAGCCAGGGATAAGAAACTGTAAGACACCACGCGCTCGGTTGGAAGACATGTCAAGTCTTCCAACCGAAGCTTTAGAGGTTCCTATTCTTGCTGGATGGAAAACATTATCAAGTCATCCCCAACTATGATATGAATTGCCTTACAACAACTAACTGTCTACACACTGAGTCTTGCTATGTATGCTCCTGTGGGGGTAAATCATGAGATCAACAAATGCAACTGTTGAATGGGGAGTTTGTGATTCGTCGATGTCGATCCATTGGGATGCTTCTTGAATGAAATCAGTGCCTACTACGCAAACACTTTCGCCTGTTATATTATAAAACATTTTTGTATAGGTTAAGATGAATAATTCGTTGTTGAAAATTAGTAAAAGAGAAAAATCAACAAATATACCAACATTAATGTCAAAAAGCTAGTCGAATTTAACTAAAATTGTATTTACAACATTTATCCTATGTCTTAAGCTAATTCTCGTTTGCGTAACGCATAATTTTCGTATATATGCATCTTTTGGCCATATCCTGAGTTTCGAACGACATTCAAGGTGGAGATGGTGTGCGCATCGTGGCCTAATTGGTCCCAGTCGTACCTTCATCCTCAGAGGACACATCTATCATGGCCTCAACGCGTGAGGGCGACATTACATAAAGGAAATGTTCTGAGCTCTCATTGCCGCTGCCCGTGGATTGTCCCGGTAAGACCTGGGAGTTACTGTCGCTGCTGCCGTTATCCATGGTGTCTGTATTCTTTGCAGCGGAATTGCTGGTTGGGTGTCCATTTTGATATTTTGTCGGAAAGACTCCACCCTCATCACACTCGAAATTCGACTCGATTTCCACTTCTGCGTCGCTGACGATACGCATGCAGCGCATCTTAACCATTGCCTGATAACGCTTAGGCATTGTTCTCACTGATTTTGCGAGGCTTAAGAAAAATAAGCAATTGGCATCCAGTTCTCGATTGGCACGCATTAGAGATCCAACGTCGAGATTTTCGAGGTTTCCCGTTTGAGGAGTGACCTTGCGTACTTTGGTCGGCGGGCTCGATGTGTTTTCGTTCGTGGTTTGCGTGTGACTTGTGATTGGGGCTAGAGTGGGGGCTGGAGCAGGGGTAGGAATGGCACGAATCTTCGCCACAATTGGAGATGATATCGTCTGAGATTGGTTGCCGCTTTCTAAAGGGGTGGTTGGTATTTGTGTGATAAAACCATTGGCAACATTTTTTGCCAGAATTATTGACGGCTGGATGTGTACTTTGGTGGGCATGGACGTGACCACTGTATGAGGTGGTGGCGGTGGAGCTGGCTTAACGTCTTCTTCTTCGGGTGTGGTGACTTTCTTGAGTACTTGGAAACCAATATCCGAATCATTTTCATCGGTTTCTTCCAGTTTTGCAGTAGTCCTGAAAAAAGTAAAAATCCAACACTGAATTGAATCAATGTACTTTAGTTGGAAAGGTTTGTGCTTTTACCGTCCGGGTCCTTGGTGAGGCTTAAGGAAGTCCATATGATCAGCATGCGCCCAAAACTGGTATTTTTTCGAGGTTTTCGTGCCAACTCTGAATGATCTAAGATACTTTGTGTAACTGTCTCGCAGATTTTTCCATTTACGTTTCGCCGCATCTGCAATTGTAAGTTAAGTAATTTAAGTTTGTGTGTAAGTGAAAAGTTGTATTGTAGATTCAGAACATGCTATTTCACTGCAGCATGGTGCCGCATTACACCGTCACTTTTAAAACGTGGTCATGGAAATGAAAAGGAAAGTGTGGTTATTATCGCTGCATGTGCTCAAGTCGTTCAATGAATCACTCGGGTTGGGCTTGGACCATCTACAAGGAGACTTCAGAGCCATTCCTTTAAATAACAATATACTTGAGGGTGAGCCAAGGCATATGTATGTATCTGAGATGCGGGTGAAGTTACGAATGGGACCAATAAGGCCATGATGAACTGAATCATAGGAATATTAAAAGACACTTGGTTTTGGACTGATATAAAGCTTTGGACTGATATAAAGCTTCCTTGAGAAGGGTAACGACATAGTGCAGATTAGTGGTCCGGAGGTGGGTTGGCAGAGTAAATCAGTCGGAAGATGGACACCTGGTAGCGCCTCCTGCTGTGATCAGGCATATGTAGGGACTCTCAGGCTTAGGGCGTCCGTCTAAATTGCCATCTAAATTAAGGCCATATGAAATGAATTGAAATTGAATTGATTTTCTTGCATCCTGTGAGCTAACCTACAAATCTGTGATCATTCCAAAAAAGCTTTACTAAGCTCTTCATTGGGGCGCATATTGTTTGTTCTATTTCCAGCTGATATCGTCTCACCCAGGAGTGAAGGTCGTCCTGCATGCTCTCGTTGACAGTCCCCCCTTTGGAACCATACAGCCACAATTTTTGCAAAGACTTGAGTCAAAAACCGACTCGGACTTAGCATGTTTTGCGCAGTATTATTGGATTAAAACCAGCTGTGTCCAAGCATTATTTGTGAATCCATGATAGGTACCGCGCCAAAATAATGCACTCCATAGTCCATACCACAAATGTCTCCGTCCCACTATTTCTTGTATTCGCAGTGCACCTTCGAAAATATCTCCCCTTTAACGCCTTCGTCTTCAATTAGAAAGCACATCATCCCCTTTCAATTTACTACCACTAAATCATATAGATTCCATTCACATTTGGAAACAATCGGCAACAGTTGGATTTACAGTTTGCGAGCCACTGTACTCACTATCCACTAAAATCGGAATTCCTGTGGATCGTATACACAAGCAGAAAATGTAATTTTCTCCCTCTTTCTCTATTCCCTTTTCTCCCATCGAGATGTGAAAAGGCAAAACAAAACAAAACAAAAACTCGTGCCACTTCAAAACACCACCGCGAAATTGCATTTGCTGCAAATATTCTAGAGTTGTCACAACGAAGGTATTGCATACTGAGTTATGGAAGGATTTCTATTAGTTTACCACCTTACCAACGGTCAGTCCGAGCTCATCAGCGATCTGTGACCAAGCTCTCATTTTCTCGAGGAAGTTTTTGTAATTCGGATTACGTGTGTTGTAAACAATATCGTACTTCTTGACCACCTCTATGAATTCACTTGTATTGTCGACCATTGCGATTCGTGCGCCGTCCGTTTAAGATGTACGCTTTCAACTTGAAATTAAGGGGTTAACAGATTTTTGAATGTATGTAAGTTTTGTTCCTCGGATCAACTAGAAGTTTTAAAAACAAATATACACGACACGTTCCAAGTATACTAAGCTCTTTGTTCCGCTGCCAGTGCTGTTGCTACTGGCATGGACCTGCGACTGCTGCGCGGTGTACCGACGATATGCAACAACACAATATAAACTCGTTTCTACCGCCAGCGGTATGAAGAACCGCCGTCACTCTTCTCTATGAAAAACGAAAAAAAAAATGCATATACATATATAAGGGGACAACAACAACAAAAAGACAGAACCTCATCCACTGCACCGCCTTACGATGGCGGTCGCCGTGGATCCCGAGTCGCTGGAAATAAATCGATAAAAGAGATGGAAAGCGGCGATATACCAGCAACAGCAGCAGCAGCAACGGCAGTTAGACACTACCCGACGACCACGGCAGCGACGACGACCACGGCGACGGCAACGACGACGACAGCAGCAGCAGCAGCAGCAACGTCAGCGACGATATACCATATACCCGAGCGAACATTTTCTGTAGAATATAAATTCGAACGACAACGACGACGCAGGCGGGATACCGCCGCCGCATATTCGCGTCAGCAATCCATACAAAAACGACCCAACCAGCCAACCACCACCGGCACCGCGAACCACCCCCTTTTTTGCACCCCTCTCGCCTACTGCTGATGGCAGCGGCGGCAGCGGCGGCCATACCATGACATCCCGTCCTCGGACTTTCATTCTCCAGCTTCGCTACTGTGATTCAATTTAATGGTGGAAGAGGGGGGCTAGGTGACTTGGAGCTGGTGAGGGCTAACGGACGAGGAAAGGATTTTTTTTTGTTGCAACCTCCTGCCTTCCCTTCCTTCGGATGTTCTCATGCCGCCGCTATTTGCTGCTGCTTGCTGCTGCGGCTGCTGCTATTGCTGTTGCTGCCGCTAGTGGTGGCTGGTGGCTGATGGTGTTGGTATATTTTTTTAGGCTTTTTGTCATCATTCTCATTTTTATACAAACCGACAGATATTTCTATATGTCCAAACATAATAAGTACGTACGTATGTACATGTATAAAAAATCGCTTCTGTTAGTTGTTGGTGTTGCTGCTGGTGCTGCTGAGCTGATACGTCGCGCCAGTGCATGACTGGTCAGAGGAGGAGATTTGGACAAACAACAGCAGAGAGCGAACCGCGGCCGCAGCCGCCATACCAGCACAGCACTCCGCTTTAGATATACATAAAAATACATATATTTTTTTTATTTTTCTATGAAGAGATACATTTATATCTACAGTCGGGTATGTCTATATCCGCAGTTATGTACACCTGCAACGATGTTTTGAATTAAAAAAACAAGAGGAAAAATCAATATAAGGCAGGTAGGCGGAATGTATAATATCCCCTGAAAAGGAGGCGCCTGAATACAAGGACTCAGTCAATGAATTAAAGTTAACCCCGTAACTTCCAGTCAGAGACTTGTCCTGCCGCATAGAAGAACTGCCCCAGAGTCACCATTTGAACATGCTCTTAGATGCTTACGTAAAACCATTTCCCGACCGAACAAATGATATCCAAAATCCAGAAGCGATGATCTGGAAGAAATCCATCGCTGGTGCGTGATGCCCAACAAATTCAACCGCACGGAAAGACCAATCTGTGTTCATTAAGAAACAAAAGAGTAATGTGTTGAATGGAACTTACAGGTACGAGATTTTGTCTTTTGCAATCGCGTGTTGCAGGAGTGAGGGGACAAGAGACTACCCATCCGACGTGCTGAACCATGCAACCGCAAGCGTGCAGCCGTCATCTTGCACGACACCAATGCAACAGAGCTCTTAGCTGTAGCACACGAGGGTAATATTAACACGATTAGCCCAACACAGCGAGCAGCAGTCAATGAGAGGATTGCTATCATTGCGACGGTGGCGGCTGAAATGGGATTGAAAACAAGATGTCTTCAAGAAAGGACATACAAGATGGATGACTTGGACAGGGCAGTTACAACTTCTAACTAGCCTGTGCCTTCGTCTATTTCGACGCAGCGGTGAAGAACGGAAGTGCAGGATAACTCTTGTCAATCCCGGCACAGTTTCTTTGCGCTCAAGACACAATGAATCCACTTTCGAAGGACTAACGAGAGAAAAGTGCTGCCTGTGAATTTGTCGTACTGTTTGCGTTCATGGATCTGGAGGGGAAGATACAACCACAAGCTAGAAAACGACGCGATTTTGGGATGCAAAGCTAAAGATGACTGAGCCATGTAGGGATCACGAACAACATGACTCCAGTCTGAAGAGTGGAACGAACGACTCGGAGTCGCAGTGCAAAAAAGAATAGTTTCAAGGGTCGAGCATATAAATGAAATTGTCAAAATTGAACTGCTTTTCGTTCCGGAGCCATCAACTTTCAAACTGCTCCTGCTCGCAGTTGCTTCGGGAACTTGGGCAAAAATCAAAAACTTTTACTGTTCTCTTACAAGTAAAGTAGAAGGGGAGCCCTAAAGTTGCATTCTGACTCCGGACGGCCAAGTCTGTGGAGCTTTTCCTTGACAGTTATTACTCTTTGACCGTCAGTGACTCGAAAGAGATGGGACCGTGATCCAACCCAGGCAGCGAGGTTTAAGTGCGTAGGAGTCGACGTACAGACCCACAAAGCCACGGCCGAGACTATTATTTCAATAGCTGCTGACATTTAACGCGCTTTAGTAACCTTAAGTGAGCGAAGGTAATGGAAGTGAGTGAAGCGGTCATTGTAGTCGAGGTATATCAGCATGTGTACTCGCTCGACACCACCAGTCACACACTGCACAAAATGTTTTTTTTTTAGTCAATCGATGAATTGATCGGAGTCGCCGTCCAGCCTTAGAAGTGTCGTGTCATCAAGTATTTTATTTGCGTTTCCTTATTTTGCTTCCCTAGGGTCGGAGCAACAGAGCTTGGGGCAATTGGCGGTTTGACACGCACTAAGGAACGGCACCGACCCCTGCAATCCGTTCAAACACCCGTCGGGTGCATTACTCCTAATAAACAATTATTTTCTTTCGATCGCCTTCCACGGGAATACAATTATCCTCCCGTCAAAGGATACAACTGTAATTGTCTTAGGATGTTCACCTCCCTGAAGAGGAGAGACTGCGTTACTAACAGCATGTGTGCCATGAGCTTGGTAAAAACAAACTCCTTCGCTGTATGAAACAGTGTGTGCTTTGTTGTTACGTCCATGCATGTAGGAATTCCTAAAAACAAAATTGTTCTCTACGAGCAAAGGTGCGTCAATTGTTTTCTTCAAAGTATCTGCATTTAGTTCTTTCCCTATTTCAGTGCTTGTTTCATAAAATCTGAAGAAATGTAATGCGTCCTATAAAGTGGTTGTTGATTTGCTTTTTGGTCTTGTCAAAGTTAAATGTTGCTCAAAATGTCATGACAAAGGCGAAGACTTGTGTTCCAGCAGTCACAGATATGATTCAATGGCACCGACATCACACTCCAGCGGTAACATTCAATTGAATCTCTTCCGTGCATACTCGCTAACTAATCGTCTTTAAACACAGAGATTACAGACACCAACCAATTCCTGCTGCCAAAGAGGAAGTGAAAGCAAAACTCGTGTGCCGGAAGAAATCAATAGAATCCCTTACATTTTAGTCTCTAAATAAATAAGGAACTCCGACGTGCAACGAATGCATCAATCACAGGTGTTGTCCTATTGACGGGTGAAATCAATAAAATCAAACAAGTGTGCTAAAGGGGGGCTGTCCATATTCCTCTTTGAATTGTAAACAGAAATCACGTTCTTTATTTTGCATTATTCTTTTCCCCAAGAATCCGTCTTCAGAAGGGCAGCAAACGGTGATCACTTGACGACCATATCCTGACAAGACACTATGTCCTCGTATCGTTTCAGGTGCGAATGAGGGGCCAATATTTATCCCGGCAGTCCGCCGACAGAATGGTTCAGATTTTCCTTCCATTCTTCCCACACCAGCACCCATGTCCAATATGTGGACTTTATTTGAATATCAGCACAGAGACCGAAACAGATTCGCGTCAATACAAAGGAACAACACAGGAGCATGAAATAAACCAAAACTAAAATCAAAATTACTCAAACTTGTCATGTGTGTTCGTCCAATTAGAACCGTTCCAAAGTGATTAGCTTGTGTGGCGCTCTATTGACAGGTGTGTTTGGGAAGCTCTGCTTTAAGGTGAACACAAATAGAATCCACTATCATCCACTTTCGTTTTGTGTTGCAGTTCGTATGAAAAACATTTTCCTTCCGTTCAGCACAAATGTGTATGGTTGGATGGGGATGAATCACTTATAATTCATAAGACTATGCACACACACAGGCACCTTATAATATTCACATTAACCTTACCTACAGTAAGTCCAACTTCTTCGGCAACTTCCTTCCATGCACGTCCTTTGGCCTCAAAATTTTTATATTCCGCTGTAGAGACATTGTAAATAGCATCGAATCGCTTAACCACGTTTATGAACTCCAGTGTGTTGTCTTTATCCATTTGAAAGTTGAAATTTTGATTTGTGTTGTTTTCAATTTGAATTTGATGTGAGCAAGTAGTGAACAATTAAATAGAGGAGCTGTCATTGAAGAACAGCTACACCACTGGTACCACTGGCACCGCTTCCCGTTGAGGACTACAGTGCTTGGATTTTTGGCCGTCTTTGTCAGCGACCGCTGGCGGTACAATCGCGTATGGCAGCGCAATGTACCTAAATCGATATAAGGGATGTTGTTGAGAGTAAAATATTCATGTATACACACATACCTACTGTACATGACTGTATGTACGTATGTATACGCTTATATTCGTATATAAGTTTGTAAAGCTTGGGAGGGGGGGAGATGCGAACGGTAAGGGCTTATGCTGTTATTGGGGAGAGCGGGCCTGCTGGTGGAGGACGGAAAACGAGGGTTGAACGAACAACGCCGCCCCAGGATAACGACGAAACCGATTGCGATGGTGTTGGCGACCAACAAGCGATTTTGCCGTATTAAAGTCAAAATATGACGCAGGCGGGATACCGCTGTTTTTCAGCGCCCTCTCACTGCTACCGTTGAGTGTGGCGGGGGCAAACAAGAGAGGGGGTGGCATTATGTCAGGCGGTTTCGGGAGGTTTTACTTTTTTTTTACTTCATACTCTTTCAAGCCTTTTTTACCAGCCGTCATTTGCCGCTGATATTGAACGTGTTTATCGAATGGCTTGCAGTGAGCCTATAAAGGCAAGCCGCTGCTGGGGATGGCCTGGAAATATGTGGACAGGAGGGAATCAACGCAGAATAGAGTGCGTAGTAAGTATTCGGTTTGGGATCTGAGCGCAAACAAACCAGGGGACAATGCTTTGACAACTGTTTTGTGCTTTATGCAGAACCTACCAAAGGCGAATCTAATTACCGGAGTAGCTGCATTTACCGGAAGTTGGCTACAAATGTGCGAAACACAATTACGTAACCGTGGACTGGCTGCCGTTGAAAATGTCTCCACAGGGCGGCCGAACCGCAAATCCAGTGATTCGCTCATGAACGCAAGGCGTACCTCATGTATTCAGGAGGTGAAGACGCAAAGCCTGATCCAGAACAGACCTAGACTGTCCAAAGTCAGAAAGTTGCTAAATGTATTCACGGGAGATTCCGACTTACGACAACCTCAGGTCACCTGCCAGCACCGACAATAAGAGCGCAAGGAAAAGAAACATGCAAACGACGAGGCATACCCCAGACCCTTGACTCCCGTTGCTGAAGTCGGATTTTCTGAACACTCCAGCTTCCAGGAGAAACTTGGGTATGCGGCGAAAGATCGCCCGATTCTAACAAATGGATCACAAGTATGATGGCGACTGGACACCACAACCCTATGGGAATGGCACTATCCCCGATCTCATACCAAGAGATCTCGTATCAACTCCAGCAGACTATAGGCTCTCCATATTTAATCTATCAAACGGCTTGGGCACTCTAATCATCGGATTTTAACTGGACAATCTGCACTGACGTCTCTAATAGAAGTGGCGTAGTCGTTAGTCCGGTAGGATTGGCCTTCTCGGAATTCCTGAACATTCCTAAAGCATTCAGACTGACGGACAGTTCTAGTTTGTACCAAGCGGGACCAGTTTTTTCGCCAAGGCAGAAGCTTATCACCTTATCCATCAAATTCAAAACTAGTGCAGGAATGCCAAACTGACCTAGGCCAACTCAAAGTTTTCCTAATCTGGGTTTCAGATCAGAGTGACATCCCCAGTGAATGAGAAGATCGATGAACTAGCTAGAGGCCTAGATCTGCACCTCAGTGTTCGCTTGCGTACGAGCCACTATAGGCAACTAAACTAGACTGGCCTGAGTACAAGCCACACTGCCCGATAGGAGGTCATGCCGTCAAACTAGGTATACCACATGACGCACATTGTAGCAGCTGTAGCTGCCCGGCTCTTGCCAGAGCCAGAGAAACTGCGCTTGATATGTAGATCCTTCTTCAAGTAACTTGAGATTAATTCGAAGGATATTAAGGAACTAATCTCCTTCTTACGGGGACAAATTCGAGATTATGTTCATTTCCAGAACCAGTTCAATTCAAAAGTAGAATGAAAAGCTTAAGTACTGGGGGTCCCTCCAAGAGCTGAGCTTTAGGACTGGCCAAGTTGGGGCAATTTTGAAACAACTTGGATTATCTGAAAGGCGGAGCTCACTAAGCATTAAATCCATCTCTCATTTATGGTCAAACAATTTGGGTAACTACCGAAAGACTAAGATCGCGAGTACAAGCTGCTGAGATGAGAGACACGGCAGTGCGCGAAGAACTCAACGTTAAGCAGCTGCTTGTTCGAACGGATCGGACTATGGCTGGATAGTTTAGTGTCGTGGCACGAATGTGTCGACTTCTGGCAGTCGACGCCCTGGCGCTTGGCAGACCCAGGGTGAGACACTTGGACCGACTCCAAAAACTCCACCTTCTGATGAGTATGAGTTAATGGCAGAGGATCGAGTTGCCTGGAGATCTCTTGGGATTAGTCGGGGGGAAATCACGCGCCCCCCGCGACTCGTCATGCGGGTCAGAGGGAGATGCTATCCTTCTTAAATGCCTCAGGTTGGACCTGTGAATACTCTGGAGGTGGAACGTCCTTAAATCGAATTTTCTATAAGTCGACTTCAATGTTCCATATTTTACGATCAACGGACTGTCAGTTGGACATTTGCGAGCAACGAGAAGGAAGCGGCTAAGTGGGTCTTGCGGTGAATAAGGGTAAAACAAAGTTCATGCTGTCTATAAAAAATACACAATAGACAGATACAGCTTCGATGTTGTTAAGGACTTTGTCTCTCTAGTCTCTGCAGTAAACTCCGGAAATGACATCAACGCGGAGATAAATGGTCGATAATGCTATCATACGCGGCCTTGAAATCGATGAAAAGGTGGTGGGTATCGATTTGTTGCTCCTGGGTTTTCTCCAAAATCTGCCGCAGTGTGAATATTTGGTCGATGGTGGATTTTCCTGGCCTAAAGACACACGCAATTTTTTACATAAAAATGACCTAAAAGCCCGCACACCTCGCAAAAAGCCAGCCTTATCAGAAAGAAGCATAAAAAAGCGACTGGAGTATGCCAAGAAGTACGTGCAGAAGACGGATGAGTTCTGGAATCAAGTAATTTTTTGTGACGAATCAAAATTCAATATTTTCGGTAGTGATGGTCGACACTTTGTGTGGAGGAGGGACGGAACTGCTTTGGATCCCAAAAATGTCACTTCTACAGTTAAGCACGGTGGTGGGAACATAATGGTTTGGGGTTCAATGACAACAAACGGAGTTGGTTCTCTTCATGTAATTGAAGGAAATTTAACAAAGTTTTGATACGTTGATATCCTAAAACGTTGTATCCCCAAAAGAAAACTTGGGACTACCGCCGGGTGTAATGCTGTTGCATGATAATAATCACAGTCGGTATAACAAAAAATTGGTGTATTTGGAACATAAAAATGGTGTTGCCGCATCCCCCCCAAAGTCCGGATCTTAATCCCATAGAGCACCTTTGGGCTGTTTTAGAAAAGGAAGTTCGAAAAAGAACCATTTGTACCAGAGAAGAGTTAAAGACAGCATTGTATCCATCGGCTGTAACAAACGACCTGGTCGGATCGATGAACAGAAGATTGCAGGAAGTTATAAAAGCGAAAGGACATCATTTTTTGTAATTGTCCCAGTTTTTTTTGACCGATGAATTTGCACTATTTTTGATTTAAACCTTTAGTTGCTAAAATTCAAAAATTAACAATAAATGTGTTTGGATTACTGAAACCGTATTAAACTGCAGTTTCACATGCAATTTATTTCGTTTTAAAATATTAAAAAATGGCTGAGATATTTCAAGCTGAATTCGAAGGTAATAAGTGTCCCAGTTTTGGTTCACAGTAAATGACTGAAGAGTGAACTCCTTTTATTTCGCTTCTCAAAAAAGTCTTAAACCATTGGTACACTGAATCGGTTGTTTCTTCATTAGTCTTTAAATATTTTTTATTGCAACAAACTCTGTTTAAATGGTTGAATCGATTCATCCTCCAAATCGTTCTCCTTTACATCACTGGCGCTGTTGTCGTTATTGTCTAGCTGTGTAAATATTTTCTTCGTCTTTGCGCTTTTTTAGCCGCCTACTGAACATGAATTAAGCTTCGAGTTCGTGTCGACCAATTTCCCAACTTATTCGTAGAGTTCTAACCTAGAAACTAGTGGCGTCTCGTCAGGATGTGGCTGAATATGAAAGCCAAGATCATCAAGATTTAATGTCAAGATTAGAATGTCCGAAATCAGAAAGACAAAGTTCTTGGATTGGAATTACAAAAGATACTGTGGGCTGTGGACAAAATGACCTTACCAGTGACGAAATGACACAACTGCAAAATATGCGGGATAAAGCTGTGGCCTATCGGTCTTCTACAAAGTAACTGCAGGCAAACATTTCCAATTATATTGGGTCTATAACTTAATTCGTACGGTTTGCTAAGAGATGGCGTAACTTGTGTTATTCCATTGGAACATGCGTTGGAAAGCTACTGCCATTGTACGTCATTTCAGTATATGTCATTCATTTGAAGCGTACACAACAATTCTTTTGCACTCAGATATGTCGAACTTTGTGCCTGAAAAAGTGTTTTTGCGGGGAGTTCTTCTTCATTACTTTAATACGAAGAAAACTGCTGCCGAAAGTCATCGTGTTTTGGTGAAAGTTTATGGTGTCCATGCGCCAGCTGAGCGAACGAGTGAAAAGTGGTTTGCACGATTTAAAGGTGATTTTGGCTTGGAAGACAATGAACGTCCTGGGCAGCCAAGAAAGTTTGAAGATGAAGAACTGGAGAGCAGTAAAAGCTGCCCGATATATTCAAAAGCAAGGAAATTGGGTTCCACATGAACTCAAGTCGAGAGACGTCGAAATGCTGCTGGAACGCCACAAAAGGAAATCATTTTTGCATCGGATTGTTACTGGTGATGAAAAATGGATCCATTACAACAACCCCAAGCGCGAAAAATCATATGTGAAACCCGGCCAACCAAATCAAGGGCAAAGCCGAATATCCATGGCGCGAAGGTAATGCTCTGTATTTGGTGGGATCAGAAGGGTGTGCTGTGTTATGGGCTGCTAAAACCGGATGAAACCATCAATGGACGACGCTACCGAACACAATTAATCCGTTTGAAGAGAGCAGTAGCTGAGAAATGCCCGGAATATGCGCCCTGACACGAGACAATAATTTTCCATCATGACAACGCTCGGCCCCACGTTGCTATCCCGGTTAAGAACTATTTGGAAAACAGTTGATGGGAAGTTTTACCCCACCTGCCTTGTAGCCCAGACCTTGCCCCTTCTGACTGCCATTTGTTCCGGTCGATGCAGAACTCACTGAAATACGGCTGCCAAAATGGCTGCCAAGCCGGCGCATTTATTTTCGGATGGGATCCACAAATTGCCAGAAAGATGGGAAAAGGTCATAGCTTCAGATAGGCAATACTTTGAATAATACGATTGTACATGTTTTTCATAAATAAACGTTCAAATTTTGAAGAAAAAAAAATAAACTTAACTCGTACATAAATATTCCTTTATCTGAGTTAAACATATGATGGGGTTATTTCCTGGAGCCAGCCACTGCACCTAGAGAAGTTCTGAAACCAATTGCGGGTACAATTCACTCTTGGGAACCTTCCTTTTTTCCTGTCTTGCAGATCTCCTTTGTTTGTCTTTATTCAATTATTTTTGACACCTTTCCTTACACTTGTTTGGTATTTATTTAAGATCCAGTATGTCCACTGCATACGAGAGAGAGATTTTGAATATTGACGAAGACGTGTCAATCGACAAGGCGCAAATACAGGTTTACACAGCTGACTTTCATATAATCTGTAAGCATGTCCTGGATGCCATGTCAGCGGAGAGCCCATTGTTCAGGCAGTTGTATTGCGGGACATCTCTATTTGGTAAGATACAAACTAAAGTTTCTTTTTTTGTTTTTGGAAAATGAAAACTAATGTTTACACACACATCTTCTGCGTAACAGGCAGCTATTTGGAAAATCTGAAAATAGATAAGCCAGATGAGTTCGACGTACACGTCGTTCTCCATGTGCCTTGCACACATCTGCATGATAAATCGAGGCCAGGGTTTGTGAAAATCAAACTTACTAACAAAAAAGGCAAGTCAAAACATTTGGAGAAGGAATTCGAAGCAATTGCGGAAGTAAGTGATCGCCTGGGTGGGGGGATATTCGTCAATCGAATTAAGCTTCAGAATTGGTTGAAGGCGATCATAGATAAAGTCTTTGGTCGCAGCTTCAATCAATCAGTTCGCAGCTGCACTGGCATAGAGTACAAACTGCTTTACAGTAAATGCGCCACAGCTCATAACATAAAGGCAATCAGCAAAGATCGTACAATTAAAATTGATCTTGTGCCAGCATTTAAGTTTAAGAATGCACCAATAATAAGACCACGGCGAAAGAAGATGCTACAGCAGATACCGAATAAGCAGTGGTTTGCTGTTCCCAAGGAAATGGAAGGGGACAATAATACACACCACCTGTCATTTAGTGTATGTGCACCTCAGATGGAGAAATTCTTACTCATCGACAAGGGCAATATGAAAAGATGTCTTCGATTGATGAAAAGCTTGCGTGATAAGGTCGGTGCTTATGGACTGAAGAGCTATTTTCTAAAGACGCTTTTCCTGTATGAGATTAATGAACATGATGATGAATTTTGGAATCAGCCAGTGGGAACTCTTTTGTTGCACGTAAGTGTAAAATTAATTAATTCTTAATGTATATGAAATCTTTCGGATATGATGCCGTGCATAAACGGGCGAGATTGTCTTTCTTAGCTTTTCACCTAATGCCAGGTATTTATCAAACTATTTCGATCCTTCACTCAAATGGAAAGCTAATATTGTAGTTTTCTTTCGCTGCAATAAGAATTTTTCTCGCAGATTGTGCCTATGATCAGGCATGATACACAGAATACAAGGCACCCTCTTCCCAAACCTTGTTTTTTTTAATTATTATTATTATTTTTTTTTTCATTTGTGACGCCACGTGTGTCCCACAAACAAACTTTGGTTGCAATGCAAACAATAAGAAGACAGAAAAGTGAGATGCACAAATGTAGACAAAAAGACAAAGTGAACGTTGAAACAGCTTTCATTTGCTCTAACCTCTTCAATAAGGATGCGCGCAATTTGAAACACGAATAGCTCAATTATTGTCCTAAAAATGAAAGGATTTTGAGGGATGATGCGGTGTCAACAGAAAATCTAGACCGAATAAAGAGAAGAGCACAAAAAGGGGTAAAAGGGCACAACAAAGAACCTATCAGGTCGTGGCAGCATCCTGGGTCAAACAATCTAAAGGGTGGTTAAATTTTAAACGATGTTAGGAAATTATTGTCATTTCTTTTTATTATGATAATATTGGTATGGTTCAATTATGTATGGAACAAAATATCCGCGACCTCGGCGGCACTCCTCCATCCGACGGTCCAAATTTTCGATGACGCTGAAGCATAATTGAGGTTCTGTGCCGTTAATGTGCCGAATTATCTCATCCTTTAGCTCTTGAATTGTTGCTGGCTTATCGACGTACACCTTTTCTTTTAAATAAGCCCAAAGAAAAAAAATCCAACGGTGTCAAATCACATGATCTTGGCGGCCAATTGACATCGCCACCACGTGAGATAACACGCCCATTGAATTTGTCGCGCAAAAGAGCGTGTTAGCTGTGTGGCAAGTGGCACCGTCCTGTTGAAACCACACATAGTCCACATTCATATCTTCCAATTCGGGCCATAAAAAGTTCGTTATCATTTCACGATAGCGAACACCATTCACAGTAACTGCCTGACCTACCTCATTTTGGAAAAAAATACGGCCCGATGATGCCGCCAGCCCCTAAACCGCACCAAACAGTCACTCTTTGTGGGTGCATTGGTTTTTCGACAATCACTCTTGGATTATCATTCGCCCAAATGCGGCAATTCTGCTTATTGACGAATCCACTGAGGTGAAAATGTGCCTCATCACTGAAGATGATTTTCCATTTCTGCTATTTCTTGCCACCATTCTGACCATTGACGACGCCTGAAACGTTCAAGAGGCTTTAGTTCTTGAGCCAATTGCTCCTTGTAAGCGTGTAAATGCAAGTCTTTATGCATATACAATTGCTGGGCACGACGACGAGTTGGGGTGGACGGCTCTTCAGCCGCACTATCGCGAACAGCAGCAGTATTTTCTGCAGTACGAGCTGTACGAGCATGCACTGGCGTTTTCACATCTCCTACAGACCCGGCTTGCTCAAGTTTTTGCACGATTTTTCCGATTGTACGCACATTTGGACGATTAAATTGACCGAAAAAATCACGAAGTGCACGATATGCATTTTGATTTGAACGCCCATTTTCATAATAAGCCTGAAGTACTTTAACGCGTCACTCGATTGTGTATTGGTTCAAATTGAGTCAGTCTTGAGAAATGTCAAATGAAATGCAGAAAAAAAATTGACGTTTAGGTGTGGTTCACATTCAACATTTAACCACCCTTTACAATAACGCAGAAAGTTTATGCGTCAGAAACACAATGGCTCCGAAACTACAAGACGCAGGGCACCGACATTTTCAACAAACATTTTTCTTAAATGTAGATGCTGAATGGGGTATTTAAGAGTCACATACGGTTCGAACGTTACGAGTCTTCGAGTCTTTTTTTCCTCCATTGACCATCCACGCATGCGTACACAAACATAGCTGAGTGTACACGCAGAAGCAGACACAATATTTCATGTCCCGACTTTGAAGAGGATTTTTCAGCAAGACCATTAAATTTTTGCTGAAATTATATAAAATTTTTTGAGCGACAACATAAGCTAAATTTTTTCTTGGTTCAAGAAGTTTGACTTCAATTCGTACAACAAAATCCACATCGCACGCAGGTAGTTCTTCTTTTTCAAAACAATAAAAAAAAAAACCGATTTGGCTTCCGTTTCGCTGCAGCACAAATTTGAAGTCCTACTTCAACATGAATGCACACAGTCCACAAATTGTTTAATGAGTAGGGATAGGCATGAATGGCAAAAGAAAATTCAAATTCAAGTTTTTAGACTCCCTTGATTCGAACGGGATTCCATGCCATGCAATAAATTGGGGTCCACCAAAACGTTGCAATGGGTCTAGACTAATTGTGAAATCTCTAAAATCTCATCTGCCATACTTTGTTGACCATCGGCTGGAGAAACAGTGTTCGTTCCAAAAACTCCCCTTATTCCAACTGAAGTGCCGTTTTCCTTCAAACGTTTACAGTTTCCTGTTCGCCATAACCAGTAATAAGTCGCTAGGACAGCCCCTAATGGTAAATGGAACGCATTCTTCTCACACGTTGCAATTATGCCTTGTCGCTGATGATGCCTCAGAAACAAGAAATGTGGTCTACGGACAAGTTTTGTAAAAAATATCAGAAAGATTTACTATTTTTAAGATATTTGCAATACAGATAAATTGGTTGAAGAAACAAAGCCGGGTACAAAGTCTAGTTAAATTATAAAATCTTTGCACAAAAATTGAATTTCAGTTTAATTCTCATTTGCTCTCATATGACCGAGGGATAGAGATGACGTCACACGATTTTACAGATAAACCGTATGATACAGAAATGAAGTATGATAGAGATGCCCAACTTCTACCTCTCTTTCCCCTCTTTCCCGATTGCAACAGGGATTGTTTTGACTTCTTTAACTTTAGATCCATTTCAGTAAGGCACACAGCTAGTTTCAGAAGCTGTCCGGGGTGTCCGGGGTGGACCTGGGCCTCCACGAACTGTGGAGGTTTTATTTCCCAAACAAGTCCATTTACAAATACAAATGTACTTACTTTCGTGTCTCTTGTTGTTTTTCGTTTTTTAGATATCCCTAAATAGAATTGCCTGGACGATGTGTACACACAAACACACGCACTTTAAGTATGCTGCTATACTACGCAGAGTTCAGGAAAGAGAGAAACACATTTTTTTAAACATGTTACTGAGTTCAATAAAGCGAAAATGTTGTTTAAACTTTGTGTTCAATTCTAATCTTTCTTAACTATAAAGCAGAAAGTATATGTGAAAGTATATCCGAAACTACAAGTCACGGGGCTCTGCAATTTTCAACAAAAATTCTATTCGTTCCAAAATTTAGATGCTCATTGTGACCATTTAGAAGTCGGTACGACATACGCTTCGAAGGTTACGTATACTTTTTAAACGAGAATCAAATTCTCAAACTAAGGATGCAGATCAGCAGCCAAATGTCGAAGCATAAAGGTAGTGCTCCCTAACGGTACACAAATATCAACAAACGAAAAGGTCAAGTATCTTGGCGTTAACTTCACGGAAAGGTTGACGGTGAGAAGGCCAACCTGGGCTTTCATCAAGCAAAATGGACTAAGCCGGAGGACAAAACTGCCACTACACAAGCAGCTTATACGGTCGATCTTAACGTACGGCTTCCAATCTGGCACACCATCTCTAAGATGGTGTGCAATTTTCGAGAGAAAAATACTGTGAATATGTACCGGATTGACCTTCGACAGGGCCGGTCAAAGGCACCACAGCAACAATAGGCTTTACGACCAAGCACACATCATCCCCTTGCAACAGTACATGGTGACACTGTTCAGAAAGCAGCTACTAGACCTCAACAATCATCCTAACGAGGAAATCAGGATAATCCCAGGACAACGCTACAAATCTACTAAACGCGCAGAACTTCCCAACGACGTCGAACAACGAGCTGCATGGATTCTACCAGAGCAGCGATAGCAATCACCATCCAGGCTAAGTCGGCTAACACATCACCCACCACCCCATCCAAAAAGGACCACCAAGGACACACGGACTTGCACAACCCGATGTAAGCACCACCCATTGTAGGACATAAAAAATAAACAGTAAACCGAAAATAATAATAAACATCAAATCAGACAAACTACATCAGTTGGGCCCCTATTATTGAGCCAACACCCTAACCCTTAGTTTGTAGATCTAGTTGTAATCTCAATGGTAAGAGTAATTTTCCGTTGAAACAAATTTTTAAATCGCTTCACTGTGAAACGTTTCATAACTAGTCTTAAGCATTTTTCTCTAGTATTTAGTGTGTTATGAATTCAGTAACAAAAATGTGGGATCTCGATTGTACTCATATTTAAATATTAATTATTAAAGTCTCATTTACATGGCGATGAGTTCCAATTCTCTTTGGGATCTGCGAGGTGTTCAAACTAACGGCATGGATTTTTCCACAGCTTTCAGCACAACGTGCTTTTTAATGGTCATGTCTGGAGTTTGGATTTTTGCCAGCAAGCACAGATAAAATGGCAACCATTTTATAAAATCCGCCAAAGTATTCCGAAGCAGCATTTTCCATTATCTATAGTTTTTTATCTCTTAAAGTGAGCTCAAGCGATCACTCAATACATTCTGGAGTGCACGACATGGAGGGTGCACTCGAATGACATAATCACCACTGTTCCACTTGCCGTTTAACGACACGTCACTAAACGACTGTGTGAGTTTTGGATGATTTTGAGGATCATATTGAGGATGTCGTTTAAGTAGTCCTTTTACATCACTAAGCGATAATAGTAATTTTAGTTCTGTGGAACGTAATTTTTCTCCTACTTTTGTCTTGAATCGTATCGTATTGCAGTTGTTGATTAAGTGAGGGAACAGGACTAAAGTCCTTAGTGATCTACGAAGCGGTAGCTAGAATTCTTTCACTACATGACGCCTCAGAAAAAGTTTTCGGCTGCAATCAAGATGTACCAGATGTCAGACCTTACTCGGGTGTCATCAACATCAAGTGCAAGTAATGCACCTATGAAGAGAACAGTTGACTTAAGTCATTTGGAGTGCGAGGTCTGTTCTGGGGACAAAGTCTTTGGTGCAGATATCACCAGAAAGAAATTCAGACAACTTGCTACATTTCAAAATAAAAACATTCCAGATCCAACAGAAACTTATCACATATTTATTTCAAATCTCTTGATAAATAACTAAAACCATCCTAAATGTGATCAATTAAAAAGAGAGAACAACATTGTGTCCAAGCAAAAACTATTTTGCGTCACCAAAGTCGTTGCTAGGCTGTTCTCATAACAAGCATTACATTTTTAATTAGCTTTTGGTGTGGAATGTATTCCACACATAATTGTAGGGGTTCGAGTCGTTTTTTAGTACCGATACCAGAAATGAAGTATTATAGAGATGCCCAACTCCAGTCCATCGACGAATTTGAGACTTTGACAGTTATTCATGAATTTTTGACGTTTATTCACGAAGTAACATTCTGACTTTAGCTTTAGAAATCGACATACAAAATGGTTGTCAAAAATTTGAGAGGGTACGAGAGGTAGAAGTTGGACCTTTCTATCGGACGTCATTTCTGATCGCTAATTAAACGACTGCAAAATGGCATGACTCTCAAAACGCCTCGAGTAGAATAAATAAAACGACAAGCGGAATAGGACTGAATATGTCAGTGGACTGGTTTCGTTATATATATGGAGTGTTCCTTTCAAAATACTGAAAGGAACACTCACTCAATTTGTATTCACACCACCCATTGTATGACTGTTGCCCCCTTAGATTCTTTAAGACGACAACAAACGACACGACAGGTCGTTTTTCGTCGCGCACAAACGTCAGCTGTCATTTTCAGTTGAACTATGCTATTTCCTAATTACCTAAGAGCCGCTTGCTGATACATACTCAACTTAGGAATTTAAGTTTCACTTAACAAGCTAATTTGAACTTATCAGCTTGCACGAATCGAAAAGTAGATCTTTAAGTCGGCTGAGTCGAAGAAATAGCGGATCATAAGACTTTAAGTTGTACTCTAATACTGAAATTTTGAAAATATTGTGGAGGAGACATATTTTTACAAATGTTTGTTTTGCAAGATATTTTCAACGGGTACGGGTATCTAAAGGGACCATCGGATGGAGGTGTGCCGCCGAAATCCCGGCAGCCATTTGGCCGATATTTTGTTCCATACATAATTGAACTATACCAATATTATCATAATAAAAAGAAATGACAATAATTTCCTAAATAAAACATCGGCCCTTAAAATTTACCACCCTTTATATTTATTTCCTAGAGCAATTTTTTAATAAACATGTGTGCATCATACGAAGCCTTTGGTCAGTTCAACCTCTGCCATATCGGCCCTATTAGACCAAACTATAACTTCTGTACACCTTTGGTGCTGTTTTCGTCTGTGTATCAATCGATTCCGATACCTTAGGCTGCATCCATCAATCAACTACTGTCTCATCGACGTTGTTGGATACACCGGAGTTTCTTCGCAACCGACAGACAAACTTAATGCCTGCAACATTGTGAAATTCCTGTGTAAAGCAAAAGCAACATTGATCTAGAGAGTCCTTGGAATTGGTTAATGGATTTCCTGGACTTAAGTCGGGCAACACAATTCGTTTTCCCAAGTGCCCAGAAGGGTTTGATTTTCTTTGTATTTTTTGTTTTTCTGTTCATTCTTGTTTTGTGACGCGAAGTGGGCGGAACTGATGTGCTGTGCCAAATTGATTAAAATAAAAGAACAAGAATTAATAAATAACGTTTTATTTTATTACAAAAAATTGACAGAATCCCAACATCTGTTGTATGTGATAAGAAATTATTTACAGAGGATTTCATTTCGGAGAAAATCTGAGATAAGTACAGAAAATTACCGAACAGAGCTATGGCAAATGCGAAGAAATACTTCTTTCGAATAGCCTCGTTTCCATCGATGGATGCCACAAAAAAAATTCTCATTTACAAACTAAATACCAAATTTGACATTTAAAATCGAAGTGAAGTTGGTTGCATATAGAAGAAAACCGTATCATTTACGAGCAACTGAAAATGAGATAAGTTGAACATAAGGTTTGCTATGAAGTAGACTTAAGTGTCGTACCCAGCAAACGGCCCTAAGTCGTTTTGAAACGACGCCGTAAAAAGACAATTTCTTTCGTTGGGATTTGAGTGGACGACAGCAAAGGGACAACAATCAAAAAATGGACGAAAATTGCATAAAGTGATCAATTTTGGTGCGAAGTAAATGAATAACAATATTCACAATATTTGGTTGAAAAAAGGGATTGAAAGTAACGAATCAAAGTTATTTTGGGCTTTTGGCTACATTTACGAAAACCACCTTCATCCAGCCCGAGGCTTTAACATTCGAATACGAGACTCAACACGCTTATGTTAACCGGAACTATTCAGCAGTGATATTTAAATATGTATGTTGATCAAAAATGTTTTATTACCAGAACATATTTACTTGTGGCCCTTACCTCATCTATGGTTCAAGTGGTCATTTCAGGAGTAAAGATCCTAATGTATACCACCCGCTGTTGTGCGTGCTGACTTTCTCAAATTCACATGTAGTAGGGCTTCCTTCGATAGATGAAAAAAAAACACTTACGCCTTATGAAATATGAACAAATTAAGAAGATATCGAAAAAATAAAGCGTTCTGCACTTATACCTTGAATGAGGCACATCAAATGGATTTGTTTGCGGTCTCATGATTTTTCTTTCAATTGTCAACTTTTTTGCTCTTCATCAATTCAATCTCAATTTGTTTTAAACCATTTAATCAATTAAAACTTCCTTAACGACCAACTTGTCAAACTATTTCGCCCCATCATCACCATTTTCCGACCCACATGCTCTAATAAAGGGGTTGCACGAGAGATCTCCAGGCAACTGGAGATCAACAACCCTCCGCCATCGCCCATCAGGAGTTATGCCCAAGCATGACCAGGCGAGTATTCGACTTGGTCCAACCATCTTGTCCTGGGTCTGCCAAGCCGTCGCTTGACGGAAGGAATCGCACTCAAAGCCCGCCTCGGAAGTCTTGATGACCATTACTCCTTCCATCAATCGTGGAAAAGACCCCGAGATACTTAAACTTCTCCACATGCTTCAATGGGACTCCACTAACCTGTAGAGTGCATTGAACAGGCGTTCTGGAGATGACCATAACCTCCGATTTGTCCACGTTGACCTTCATCCCAGCATCAGCACACACGGCCACAACCCTATCGAGTGAGCGCTGGAGTTCCGTCTGGGAAGATGTGAGGATCACTAAGTCATCTGCAAAAAGAAGATGATGATTACCTTCAACTCTCCCAATGCGAAACATTCCTCGCCTCTGCTGCGCTGCGACATCCAGTCCATATATACAATTAAAAGAAGAGGTGACAAGACGCACCCTTGGCGAAGTCCAACGCCCACGGTGAAAGGTGTTTGTGTACAGAGACTGAATAGCTCCAGAAGAGGACCATCAATCTCGGAACTCGGTCGTATGCCTTTTCCAAATCCTCTGTAGATGAGCTTGGCATACTCCCAAGCCTTCTCCAGTACCATTCTTAGCGTGAAGATCTGGTCGGTTGTGCTTCTACCGGGACGAAAGCCGCACTGTTCACCCCCCATCCTGGGCGTAGACTTTCCCGGTGAGACTTAAAAGCGATACGCCTCTGTAGTTGGAGCAATCTCTTTTGTCCCCCTTCTTGAAAAGTGGGACAATTTCCCCGGTTTGCCAATCGCCAGGTGTCTCACCGCGTTCGCAGGCCACTTTAATGTCACGAGGGAGCCATAAAGCTCCCTCTTTACCTATTGCCTTAAGCATTTTCCGGATTTCATCCACTCCAGCCAACCTTTAGCGATTCCTCTACCGTTGGACTATTTTCCGCTCCACTCAAGACTATGGGTCTGCAATGCTCAGTGCCATGTTCGAGATTGAGCAGCTCCGAAAAGTGCTCGCTCCGTCTGCGTAAGATGTCAACCTCATTGGAAAGCAACACATCATCTTTGGATTTGACTCCTTCGATGATGTTGAATTTCCTTCCTCTGAGTCGGCGAATGGTTTGCCAGAACAACCTCTTCGCAGATCTATGGTCGCTTTCCAACTTCCAAGACTGCTTTTCAGCTGCTCGCACAGCAGATTTGCACGCTCTTCGAGCTTCAGTGTACCGATCACGAGAAGCAGTGACCGCCAAGCGAATCCAGTCTCTGTAGGGGTTCTTGTTCTCTCTGATGGTTTGTTGAAGTCCGGACGTTTTAAGCCGGCACCCACTTCTAGCCGCTTCACTCCACAAACATGCCGTGCAGAGGCAATGACAGTTTCTCAAAACAGTCGCCATTCTTCCTCTATACTCGATGGAACAGTTGGAAGTCGCTCAAACCCTTCAGATATGTGCCCCGCAGAATTTACCCGCAACTCACTGTCCTGTAGTTTCTCCCACCGTATGCGTGTAACCACTCTTGGTTTCCGCCTTGGCAGGAGAGGTACAGCGTACACAACACCAAGTGATGATCAGTTGACAGTTCAGCCCCTCTCATCGCACGAACATTGCAAACCATCCGTTTCACACACGATGGTGCCACAACGAGATCTATCAACGACTTCTGTTGGGGACTCTAACGGTACTGTCGACGGTGTGTGGAAAGAAGGTGTTCGCCTCTGTTTTGAAATTTAATTTTCACTTTCAGTAAAATCAGTAGAGCTGCCACTTTTTCATGGAAAATTGTCGTGTGGCAATCTACTACTTATTTGACGCGTCGTATAAGTCGTCTGAAATAACGACAGACGACGTAGGGAATCAGGGTGAGTAAGAAACCATCTTGAGACGGCTTATCATCGCGTAGTTTTTCTTAATTTTTGTTCTGTTGCTTTGGCAACTTGTTGATTATCTGCGAAGAAACTCCAAACGATGTACATAGGTAGTAGTTTATCAAACATTTTCGAATCTCATCAATGAACTAATCAGAAGGCCCGATATCTGATGCCTGATAGCCCATGGCCATGTAATCTAATCATCTTGTCGATATGCGATGAAAATTCGACTCGCCTGAGTGGTTGCTTGACTTCAGTAACTTAATCCGTCTTTGAGTCGATTAGTTCACCAGCATGGGATCGGTAACAATAGTCGCGGTGGTTTCGCTTCTGATCGCCGTCATCGGCCGGAACCCGAATTCCGTGGCCGCAGTAGATTATCGACTGTCCAAGGATGTGTTTCCGCTAAGTTACGACATCAAGATCACTCCATACTTTCTACCGGAAGATGGCGACAAGCGGTTCACGTTCTATGGCGAAACAACCATCGCCATCATGACAAACAGTTCGGGTGTTCGGGAGTTTGCAGTGCATGCTGATTACATTGATTTCGAAGACGTTAATATGCGTTCGATCGGTGGCAAAGTTATTCAATTCACAACGGAATACGAATCAATCACGGATAAACTCATATTTCGGCTGGAAGAGGAGGTGCTGCCTTCGGTGAATTATTTGCTGGACTTCAAGTACACTGGTCGCATATCCGACGGTTACGATGGGCTCTATCGCATCAACTACACCGATGTGGAGGGCAATGAAAAGTGAGTGAAAAATGTCCGAACGTCTACGATGGAGTGAATACATTTTTTTTTGTGAATTTGACAATGTTTAAAATATGGTTGAACGATTTCAGCACGATGTTGCTCGTTTGACATCTCAGAATAAATTGCTATCAACCGCTTGATAAATGTCCCAACAGACAAAATGTGGCCAAAGTCGAAATGGCTGTCAAACCAAATCGATCTGAAACCAAGCTGTGGCCAGAATTGAATTTAAGGTAGGGCAGCGGCAATTTGAGACTGAGTGTAGGTTAACATTAACCCCCCTATTACGGTCGGCGAATCGAAAGTTCGATGTGAGTTGTTCTCAATGGCGAACTAACGCTTTCGACTTATCGAAAATCAGTGCTGCCATAACAATAAAAAGAATATGAACAAATAAACGTCAAAGCATGATTTGAAATTTAATTTGAATTGTGCTCATTAATTCATAATTTCCGTGGTCAATAAAATTATAAAGTTTACAAAAATGATAAGCGAATCTACGGAAAAAAAGTAAGAATGCTTGTGCGAGTCATCAGAGCAGCGCACAGTGTGACGAATCGATGATTTAGCGGGATTAAATTAATAGCGCCCACAAATAAATGTGTTTGTTCATTGTTGTTGGTTTTTTTTATTGAAATTGTTCACAGAATACAATGCAATAAATTATTTGAACATATGAGCACAAATTTCGACACAAAATTGCACATAAACACACGCGATTTTCAGCTGTCTTGGTCTTTCGGTATAACCAAAAGTTGCAAGACTTCTTGAACATGACATTAAACTTGCTAAATGGATCAGAGGTCAAAAGCAATCTGCTTAGAAGGTCAGTGTTCGTATCTATACGGGAAATTTTCCTGGTAAGTAGTTCCCTAAACTTCCTACTTTCCTTGTTTCTTGCTTCTTGAGATTCTTCCGAAGGTTGTCCGATTGAAAGTATACAAGAAGAAATTATTTGTTTTCCATGAAAAAAAACTTAATGTACACTTACTGGCATATAATACCAGGCATCATTTTTAAGGTACAGTTCCCTTGCATAGCTTTCAAAAGCAGTTGTGACAATTGGGAACCCAGACCCAAGAGCTTCTAAGATGACATGAAACCTTTTGATCATTTCCCTATCAATTCCTGTAATTTGTGCAGTTTAAGAAAATAATTTTCTAGCCGTGTTTCCATCATTAGTGTTGCCAGACTGTTGAGTTGGCATATCAACTAATAACCCAGTTTCACTTTTAAATCTTTCTTGGATTAATTTTTTTCTGATTTTGACTTTTCGTTTCTTTCTTGTACTCTAACCTGCCACACTTTTACATCTAGTCTATACGCTAAATGAAGGATACATTCCATAAATCGTATCCATGAGTGAAGGGGACTTAATCCAAAGGACATTGCTTCTTGGTTCACATGCTTTCTTGAAAGACTGGCTAAATTGTTCATTTCAGATGGTTTGGCAGAGCAAATGTGCAGCGCAATGAACTTATTGATAATCCTTTCACTGCGATAGCAGTATTTCTTTTTCCGTCTTTGCTAAGTTTTATTTCATGAGCCATTGCAATTTTTTCAGCGCTATAAGAATCTAAAATGGTTTGTACTTCTCTTCTCTTGTTTTTTTTCACGGCACTCATCAAAGCTTTTTCTCGGTCTTCCTACTCTAGTAGGATTTGATGAAGAAGGTATTTCATGTTGTGGTAGTATCAGGGCTTCATTTATCCATGCACAATTTGTACTTTCGAAGCGCTCTCTATGCCAACCACTTTTGACCCATCTTTCGTCAAATCTCGTACATAAAGTGTTTAAGGTTGGTTTAATTGACTTCATTGCTGCCTCGGAAAATGCTATATTACTAAAAAAATCCATAACAAAAGAAAAAACAGCATCTAAGCGCTTGATTTTGACTTTAGAAATCCATACATCACAAACTTGTTTTTTCGTAATTTTGGGTTCCATCCAAAAAAATGAAAAATTTAGTATGGATGTCGCTGCTATGCGCAAAAAGTGAAAACGCAGTTTTGTTGCCAACAATCACAGCTTTACAATTCTACTTTTCGTCCAATGAACACAAAAAACACATATTTTATCTCGAATTTCTCATTTCATTCCCCCCTAATATGGACAAAAACACGATCTTGACTGTTGTTTGTTTTGCAGTTGAGGACAGATCATGTTCAATCCAGATCAATTGAAGAAGTCTCCGGATGAACGTATAGCTTACCAGGGGCTTTTGGATGTTTTCAATCAATTCCTAAACAGAAAATCATAATACAGTTTAAACGCTATGGTAGTAAGTTTTTTTCTTGTCTTCGATTTCTTCTGGTTTTTAATCAAAATATCAAGTATACAAAAACTAGAAGAAAAGCCTGGAAGAATTTCATACGCATTTATGTAATCAATGTAATTTAGTAATTTTTACTAAATAATACTGGGTCTATACCATAATCCGTGCGGCAATTTGTGGATCCCATCCCAAAGGAACTGCAGCCAAGAATGAATCAAGCCAATTTTTGATATTCTCCTCCGATGTGAACCGTATTTCAGTGAGGGAGTTCTGCATCGACCGGAACAAATGGCAGTCAGAAGGGGCAAGGTCTGGGCTACAAGGCAGGTGGGGTAAAACTTCCCATCAACTGTTTTCCAAATAGTTCTTAACCGGGATAGCAACGTGGGGCCGAGCCTTGTCATGGTGGAAAATTATTGTCTCGTGTCAGGGCGCATATTCCGGGCATTTCTCGGCTACTGCTCTCTTCAAACGGATTAATTGTGTTCGGTAGCGTCGTCCATTGATGGTTTCATCCGGTTTTAGCAGCCCATAACACAGCACACCCTTCTGATCCCACCAAATACAGAGCATTACCTTCGCGCCATGGATATTCGGCTTTGCCCTTGATTTGGTTGGCCGGGTTTCACATATGATTTTTCGCGCTTGGGGTTGTTGTAATGGATCCATTTTTCATCACCAGTAACAATCCGATGCAAAAATGATTTCCTTTTGTGGCGTTCCAGCAGCATTTCGACGTCTCTCGACTTGAGTTCATGTGGAACCCAATTTCCTTGCTTTTGAATATATCGGGCAGCTTTTACTGCTCTCCAGTTCTTCATCTTCAAACTTTCTTGGCTGCCCAGGACGTTCATTGTCTTCCAAGCCAAAATCATCACTTTTCGCTCGTTCGCTCAGCTGGCTCATGTTCACCATAAACTTCCACCAAAATACGATGACTTTCGGCAGCAGTTTTCTTCGCATTAAAGTAATGAAGAAGAACTCGCCGCAAAAACACTCTTTCAGGCACAAAGTTCGACATATTTGAGTGCAAAGGAATTGTTTTTACGCTTCAAATGAATGACATATACTGAAATGACGTACAATGACAGTAGCTTTCCAACGCATGTTCCAATGGAAAAATACAAGTTACTCCATCTATTAGCAAACCGCATGAATTAGTTTGTATACCCAATATATCGCAGATAAATTAAATCTTTTTACGTTTAAAACTGATGCATTTATGACGGAAGCGTTCGCTGAATATAAAAGTATGGACACCCAAGGCAAGGGACGTGGACCCCCTTCCGTGTGTTGCCATATTATAGTTTTTTTTTAATTTACATTTATTTACCTCATGGACATTTTCTACACAGTAAATATTTCTTTAAAAACAGCGCTTTTTATGAACATTTTGTCCGAACCTGGAATTATTTTTCCCTGATGTGGACCCTGTATAATTTTAATTTTCAAGTCACATGCGCGCCGAACTCTGGACATTGCAACGCAAAGTTGCCCATGGCTAAATACTGGTCCTGGTGAATACATTCCGACCCTTTCAAATGTTTGCCCTTGTGACTTATTGATTGTCATAGCAAATGCTAATTTGCTAGGGAATTGTCGTCTTCTCAAGACAAATGGAAGTTCTGGACTATCTTGCACCAGATCTATTCTTGGAATAAATACTATTTGACCCTCTGCAGATCCTGTCAGCACTTCTTAAGTCTTTTACAATAAAACGTGTGCGATAACTGAGGCCTCTTTTTGTGTTTAATTAAAAATAAAATAATTTTAAATTTTAAAAATTACATTTATAAATTCTAAATTTATTACATTAATCTGAAGTATCATGATTTCTCCAATCTTCAAATTTAATTTATTAGGTGGCATTGGTAATTGGGTCTACTTCATTTGGATTAAGCCTTCCTCCAAACATTTCTCCTCCTAATGAACCCTCACATCCCTCACAAATACCCATCACATGTAATCGTATCTTGCTTTCAAACGGTCAAGTTGAGATCAAATGTCGAGAACATATGATTTTTCCTATCCCACACACGCCTTCCCTGCTGAGATAATGGAGCATAGAGATATCCAACATCGGCCATTTTAACCCCTTGCCCACGGCGGCAATGAGCCGTAATGAATAAGAGTGTAGTGGAATTCCCTTTGCATTTCAAACATACTCTTACAAAATTTCCGGCTCTACGACTCGACTCGCAACACCGTATAAAAAACGCTGTCAGATGAGAGATCTCTATCCTCCATAATCTCTGGTTCCGTTCACCCGATACCCAAAACCTCCGCGGGAAAAGTCTAGTCTAGTCTGCTATTAGGCGTGTTTCTTTGCAAGAGTATATGCGCTTAAATTTTAAGTTGCATTTAAACTCCACTGACAACAAATCCTATACCCGCTTAAGTGAGCCGGGAAATAGGCGCTGTCTCGATTTTTTTTATTGTTTACAATAAAGAAGATTTTTTCCATTTCGAACATTGTGTACAATAGCGTAAAAAAAGTCCCGAGGGAAATCTACGCATAATAGGCAGGAATAAGGAAAGAAAAGCGCGGAAGCTCTCCCGAAAGCTAATACGATCTCTGATGCACACAGAAGAATAAGGAATGCCTATTCAAAAGCAAAGTGCGCCTTGTGTAGAATTTGGGGTATGTCTATATTCATTTCTTCATACCTGTGTGAACTCAGGTCGGGAAGCACAGCCTACACGACACCACATCCGATAACGGATTTAGGCTGATCGACTTTGCTGCGGGGCGAAATGTTGTAGTAGCCAGTACAAGATTCCCACATCTCGATATCCACAAAGGAACATGGCGATCTCCTGATCAATCAACCGTCAATCAGATTGATCATATTGCGATCGACGCAAGGCACTCATCCAGTATTATAGATGTTCGAACGTTCCGAGGCGCCAACATTGACTCGGACCACCACCAGATATGGTTGCGGATATCCCGAACACCGCCAAGACACATACTGTGAGGAAGTTTAACGTCAGCCGGCTACAATCGCAAGAGATTGCCAAATCCTTTTCCGATCGTGTCTCCCTTAACCTCTTAAGAAATCCTACGCCGCCAACATCAAGTATTGAAGATCAGTGGCAGCATTGCCAAAAAGCCATCAGAGATGCCGCCTCTGATGTGCTGGGTTTCAATCTGCCACCACAACGAAACCCCTGGTTTGACAACGAGTGTCGGCAGGCGAATGCAGCCAAGCAAGAAGCATACAAAGCGGCACTGCAAAGAAGGACAAGAGCTGCTCGGGAGCTCTACGAGTAGAAGAGGAGAGACGAACACCGGCTTCTCAGGAGAAAAAAGAAGGAGCCTGAGAAGCGCACGATCGGCAAACTAGAGGGATATTACTGCAGGAATGAGGTAAGGAAGTTTTACCAAAGGGTAAAGTTAACCATTCAAGGTTATAAAGTCCGAACCGAAGCCTGTGTGATGATCAAGGGAACATCGTAGTAGAGTCACAGTCGATGCTGAGGATATGGAGAAACCATTTCTGCAGGCTGTATAACGGCGACGAAGAACCAAATCCCGCTGTCAGGCAGAACGAACCATTCAACCCCAATGAAAGGGACGATGAAGATCAACAATTCCGTCCACCCGACCCAGATGAAGTGAGGATTGCCATATCCAAACTAAAATCCAACAAGGCTGCGGGAGCTGACGGCCTACCCGCCGAGCTTTTTAAGGCCGCAGGAGATGATTTGGTAAGGAGCATGCACCAACTCATCTGTAAAATATGGTCGGAGGAAAACATGCCCGATGAATGGAACCTCAGCATAGTCTGCCCGATCGATAAAAAAGGAGACCTTTTGAACTGCGCCAACTACAGAGGCATCAGTCTCCTAAGTATCGCATATAAAATCTTATCTGCCGTACTGTGTGAACGCCTAAAGCCATTCGTCAACAACCTGGTCGGTCCATACCAGTGTGGCTTTAGGCCAGGAAAATCCACCATCGACCAAATATTCACACTGCGGCAGATTTTGGAGAAAACCCAGGAGCAACAAATCGATACCCACCACCTTTTCATCGATTTCAAGGCCGCGTATGATAGCATTTATAGAGACGAGCTATACAGAGCAATGTCTAGTTTTGGCATCCCTACCAAACTCGTCCGTTTGTGTAGGATGACGATGGAGAATGCACGCTGCTCCATCAAGGTCGGTAAAGACCTAACCGAGACCTTTGATGTCAAAAAAGGATTCAGACAAGGCGACGCGCTGTCATGCGACTTTTTCAACATCGTTCTTGAAAGAATTGTTCAAAACTCGAACGCCAACACCAGAGGAACAATGTTTCAGAAGTCCGTCCAACTACTCGCATATGCCGACGATATAGACATTATCGGAAGAACACGGCGTGATGTCTATGGCGCTTTTGTGGGTATTGCAACGGAGGCCGCGAAGATGAGTTTAGCGGTAAACGAGGGTAAGACCAAGTATATGCTGTCAACGAGAAAGGATACCCAACACCGACGTCTCGGTCAGAACGTCACAGCAGACAGATATAACTTTGAGGTAGTCAAAAACTTTGTCTACCTAGGCACCGCTATCAATTCAGACAACGACACCAGCGCTGAAATCAAACGAAGAATAACTCTTGCCAATCGCTGCTTCTTTGGGCTAAGAAAGCAATTGGTAAACAAAGCCCTCTCTCGAACAACCAAGCTAACGCTTTACAAGACCTTAATCGTCCCAGTCCTGGTATATGTCGCGGAGGCATGGACTTTATCAAAAGCGGATGAAGCTGCTCTTGGTTGCTTCGAGAGGAAAAATCTTCGTGTGATTTTCGGTCCCGTCTGCATAGATGACGAGTGGAGGAGGAGATATAATGGCGAACTATACGGGCTGTTTAGCGACATCGACTTAGATAGAAGAGTGAAGATCCAACGATTGAGGTGGCTAGGTCATGTAGAGCGGATGGAAACCAATGCTCCGGCCTGAAAAGTCTTCGAGTCCACCCCCGAGGGACGGCGCAGTAGAGGAAGACCGCGACTCAGGTGGCGCACGCAAGTGGAAAGGGACCTCAACCAACTATGCGTGCGAAACTGGAGACAGCTAGCTAAAGATCGAGCTGGCTGGAGACGCTTGTTGGTTGAGGCCCAGGTCCACCTCGGACTGTATACGGTCGGTATGGACCGACCAGGTTGTTGACGAATGGTTTCAGGCGTTCACACAAGACGACAGAGAGGATCTTGTACGATATGTTAAGGAGACTGATCCCTCGATAGTTGGCGCAATCAAAAGGGTCTCCTTTCTTGTGGACCGCCATTGCTTGCTGCTGCTTTATGCTGTACAATAAAATATGTGCAGATGAAAAAATATGGTCCAAAATTCAATACAAAATACATCGTTGCAAGCCATATTAGGCAGTATTCGCCATTTATGTGTTTTTTTGTTTTCTAGTAATATTTGAATAAAAACCACTCCGAGATATTAAGTCAACTCCAAACTAGATTACTAACTTCTTAATGGCTTACAAATATCCAGCGCTACATCTGTGTGAGGAGTGCAGCGTTGCAGATAACGAGGGTGCCTTTGTTTATTGCCCAATGCTTCCGGTCCCTTGATGTCTACGTAAATCGCAAAAATTGTCGCAGTTGGGGCTCAGAAAACCCACGAGTAATTTCTGCGAACAAGCGCATCCACAACGCGTGACTGTTTGTATTATCGGACCATACTTCTTCGAAAATGCGGCTGGTCAGGCAGAACACCGTTCGTTATGGAGACATTATAACCCAGTTTTTATTGCCTAAATTACAAGATATGCAGATGACCAACATGTGGGTTCAACAGACGGTGCCAGATGTCATACAGCCAGAGAAACAATGTAATGACTACTTGAGGCATTTCCTAATAATAATTTTTTCAGGTTCGAATCCTGAAATTACCCGTCCTCATTAATTTTTTTTATGAGTCCATGACTTAAGGTGTGCCTATTACGTAGTGTTAGTAAGATTCAATGTTTGCACAAGCTTGCTTGAACAAGCTTTGAGAACTGTTCAGTTTAGGCAGAAAAAGGCAGAAAGGGCAAAATAGAAAGCATATATTTGGAATCAGGAGGGCATGAAACGAGTTTGTATAAAGTCGATACTATCGTCCGATTAACCGAACAAAAGTGGCAAAGTTAGCAAAATCCTATCCCTGTTTATTACACTTTAACGACTGCTATTACTTTACTACTATACTCTTCGCTGCCTTTCAGGCTGAACCGATTAACGCTTTGAACACTATAAAATCCCAAACTGAACTTTACTAATCACGACAGTCAACTGACTCGCATCGGTCGTCCTCTCGATGATTATACCTGCCAATAGTTCTTCCAGATCATACTGTCGCCACGTGTCTATGGAATTTCCCCGCTGACGCTTGTATACATGATTGTTTGTAATCGATCCGTGTATAGGTGACGACATCCATTCTAGCAGTATGTACAACCATTTCAGGCATACTCTTCGGAGTTAATCGTTCTTCTCCTTCCGTATAGATGGCGCTTTTGTGGTGGTTGGTGTCCTGATTATATCGTCTTATACACGTTATACTATTCACGTCACAGAATATTTTGCTTCGACGACAAAATGTTTCCTGCAAATAGAATGCTGCGGAAAATAGAATATGAAATGTAATAGGAG
This sequence comes from Eristalis tenax, assembly GCA_905231855.2. Taxonomy (NCBI): domain Eukaryota; kingdom Metazoa; phylum Arthropoda; class Insecta; order Diptera; family Syrphidae; genus Eristalis; species Eristalis tenax. The sequence continues at coordinate 42,071,902 of HG993127.1, forward strand.
GATTAATACCTCCCCAACCAAGTTTGAACGCAGGATTTGCAGATTCGGATACACACCCATCCACTCTACAAAGATACCCTATAACTTCCAAGGGTTGTTTTTAGTTCGCATTCGGTATAGGGACCGCTTAATTATAGAGTGATGGCTTCGGCCGAGTCACCAACATAATTTATAGGCTTACATTGACGTTCTTTTATTATCTCAAGTCAAGCGTTTCCAAACAGCTGTAACACAAGTGCGCTCAGACTCGACGATTTCCACGATAGTATCGACATTCAACATCGAAATTACCGGAACGGAATCCACGAAGCCAAAACTGCCCATTATTGGTTGTTACAGTAGCGGGCCTTAAGCACAGTTCACGTTTTCAGCCGCGTTTTTCGCCTTCATGGAAGTATTTTCTTCCTGTTGGCGTTCAAACGCGCATTCAAACAGTACTCAGTCAGTACTCAAGCCAGAGTAGAGCAGTTTTGTTTTAGCACGAAGTCTCACCTTTCAACAGTACAGACTACGGGAGTCATGTTGGCCAAATGTTGGTTTTGATCGCACACTGAACACAATTAATTAAAAAAACCCGATTAATGTTTTCGACTCAATTCTATGTTCAATAGTTCTAAACAAGGTCTTATATTACCGTGGTCGGCTTATATCGGATGTCACTCTCTAACGTAAAACTGTAAAATTTTGTATAGTGCCACTTCTGTTCTCAACGTGAATGACAGTTGGTGTTGACATACTTGACAGGGAAGTTCGATAACCCATGCATCTCTTTATTTTCCACAGATGGATGGTAGCAACACAGTTACAACGCATAGACGCTAGAAAACTCTTTCCATGTTTCGATGAGCCGCAATTTAAGGCACTGTTCAAAATGCACATCAGTTGTCCGAAGAACTACCGTTCATTCAGCAACACACGCATCCTAACCACCACAAGCGACGAGTAAGTGATCCACTAAATATTCTGCCAGCATAACTAAGCACACATCATTTGTCATTCTCTAGCAACGACACCGATCGTCATGTTGATCATTTTGAAGTGACGCCAAGCATGTCAACTTATTTGGTGGCAATGATAGTGTCTGAATTCACAGCACGTGGCGATGATGATCTGCTGATTCTCGCTCGGCCGGAGTACTACAACAAGACCGAGTTCAGTTACGGAGTGGCTAGGAACATCCTGCACATGTACAATGATCTTTTCAACGTCTCGTACGCTGATTTGGGAATTCCGGTTCTCCAAAAGGCATCTCTGGCGAAGTTCATTCACAATGGAATGGAGAATTGGGGACTCATGATCTACAAGTAAGCGTGACGAGAGCGTTAAAATCTTTTTTAAAGTGTAAGTGTCTTCCAGGGACGAAGTCCTTATTTTCGAAGACGACAAAACCGATTACGATGGAATGCAGTACACCATTACGATTATTGCCCACGAAACCTCGCACAGTTGGTTCGGCGATTCAGTCACCTTTGAGTGGTGGGGATACTTCTGGCTGAACGAGGGCTTCGCTAGATACTATCAGTACTACGCAACGCACACGGTAAGTAGTTCGAAATTCAAGAGAGATTTTTCTGATTCGTTTTGTTTTTCGCTTTGAAGATCTATCCAGAATACGGACTCGACAAACAGTTCATTGTGAATCAGTTGCACTCGATCTTAAACACTGACGCCGTCAACACCACACAGCCGCTGAGTGAACCGAATGTGGCCTCTCCGTCGGAACTTGCCAGGAAGTTTAGCAGCATTACGTACGTAAAGGGAGCTTCCATCATCCGGATGATAAGCCACGCAATGTCCGAGGAACGCTTTCAGAAGGCTGTCAAGGAGTACGTGAGGGAAAAGTAAGTCCTTTTTAGGAATTTAACAAAAAATTGGGGATGGGATGGATAAGTCTGTTCGGTTATTTTTTCCACTACCACTGTTACACATTGGCATCCATTGGAGTCTGCTTTCCATCCGTCGACGGTGGCTTCCACTTGTCAAAACTAGTTTCAAACTAGTTTCAGTCACATTGTCTAAATTCATTGATTTAATGTTAGGTTACGTTAGGTACGAGACTGTGCAGGAAGGTCCCTGGGGACAGGTCAGAGTTGTTTTTATTCCAAAAGTTTTTAGTTGTTCATTAGTCTGTCGTCCTCTGATTGAAAGACTCCTGAAAGGTTTGTGGACATTCAACTTCGCTCCAGCGTTGACCAAGCGAAAGCGTAGAAAAGTCAATAGAAATAGCTCCGGATTCCTTAGAAAGGATAAATAATAAATTAATCAATCAACGAAAGTATTGGTGGCCATCGAGGCCGCTTTTAACAATGTCCACCATTATGCGATCGCCAATGCACTCGCGAAACTCCCCAATTCCGCACACCAAGTCGGTTGAGGTCCTCCTAAACTTGGGTGTGCCTTCCGCGTCGGACATCATCTGCAACGTTGTCCCCAGATTCGGAGTAGAAAATTGTTTGAGCCGGAGCTTGAGCCCACGAGCCTTCTGTTAGCCATCGGCCCACATACTCCAGTAGAAAGCAGAGATTGGGGGCCTCTTCCGCGTCGGACATCATCTGTTTCGTTGTCCCACAGGTTCGGAGTAGAAAATTAGTTGAGCCCGAGCTTGAGCCCACGAGCCTTCTGTTAGTCATCGGCCCACATACGCCAGCAGAAAGCAGAGATTGGGGGCCTCTTCCGCCTCGGACATCATCTGTTACGTTGTCCCACAGGTTCGGAGTAGAAAATTCGTTGAGCCGGAGCTTGAGCCCACGCGCCTTCTGTCAGTCTTCGGCCTACATACGCCAGCAGAAAGCAGAGATTGGGGGCCTCTTCCGCGTCAGACATCATCTGTTACGTTGTCCCACAGGTTCGGAGTAGAACATTCTTTGAGCCGGAGCTTGAGCCCACACGCCTTCTGTTAGTCATCGGCCCACATACGCCAGCAGAAAGCAGAGATTGGGGGCCTCTTCCGCGTCGGACATCATCTGTTACGTTGTCCCTCAGGTTCGGAGTAGAAAATTCGTTGAGCCGGAGCTTGAGCCCACGAGCCTTCTGTTAGCCATCGGGCAGCATACTCCAGCAGAAAGCAGAGATTGGGGCCCTCAAACAGCACATGGCTTATTGGGACTCCATTGGCTTATTCTGGTTCATTTTAAGGTATGTTTGGGACACTGGAAAAAGTCACATGCCTAAATTACTTACTTATTTATCAGGCCTTCGAGCCGTGGAGGATCATGAGATTCTCCATTGCTGACGGTACCAGGCACGCTGTCATCAAGACCAAGCTGTCTTGATGACAGCTTTTTATTCCGGAAACCTCTCCTTCTCGAACCAGGAGGCTCGGATTTGACAACTCTTTTAGCTGGAGCATTGGTTACCATGCGCTCGATGTAGCCGAGCCAGTGCAGTCGACAGGTTTTTGTCTTCCGGTCTACATCCTGATACATTGCTTATGGAGTTCGCGTTTGTGTCGTCTCCTCAATTCACCCTCTTCGCAGGCGGGACCATATATCCGACGCAGAATTTTTCTTCCAAAGGCACCAAGGACCAGATCCGCTGTTTTGCATGTCGCCCAGCTTTCGCCTCCATATAGCAGGACTGGCAGAATAAGAGTTTTCTAGAGCACAGTTTTGGTCCTTCGAGGCAGGAGTTTTGAGCCAAGTGTTTCGAAGAAACACCGGTCGCCAAAGGCGGTTCTACGTCTGATTTCCACTGTGAAGGCATTTAGGGAGATTTCGTTTGCCCTGAGGTAGACACACGCCTTTACTACCCCGAACTTGTAGCTGTCGATCGGGATGATTTGTCCAAGATAGTGTCTGATTTTTTGGTCGTCCTGTACCAGATTAAAGAAATTGAAATCATACGACAGCACATCTCCTTGCCGAAATCTGGTGCAGGTTTCAAACTCGCTCGGAAGCTTTCGAGCCGAACTGCACGAACAGTTTTCCCGGGATCCAGTATTCGGCCATCGCATCGAATAGCTCCTCGCGACGAATGCTGTCGTATGCGGCTTTAAAATCGATGAAACAGCGGCGCACACGGAATCCAGGATTTGCTTTAGTGTGAAAATTTATGTATAGTCGATGTGCCGTGCCGGAAGCCGCACTGTACGTGCCGATAAGTGCGGTTCAAAATGGATCTTGACGTTTAGACTGTAGGCTGGACAGGATCTTGGAGGCGACTCGACGTTGAGAATCCCTAAATACCGCGAAGAAAGTACAGTGGCTCAAGATTCGAGCAAGATTTCAGATCGAGTAATGAACTCTCTTTAGGCGCTCTCTACACATCAATACGGGTGCTGAACCGGGGTGTCTACTGTAAGGATACAAACCCAAGTTTAATAAAGAAGTCACAGGCGTGTTTTTCAATCAGGCAGAGCTTCTTTAATCACTATAGTCTCTGCCTGAAAGGCGCTACAGTGGGATGTCGGAATGGCAATTGAAAATTCAGATCCCTAGAGTAGGCACTCCTTCGCCAATCTTCGATCCATCTGTGAAAATTCGCAGAAGACAGTCCAGCGTCTGGTTTTCAGACGTCCAGTGAGATCTGGGGGTATGCTGGTCGAGAAGTTTTTCTCGAAGATGAGCCTAGGTATCGTGTGGTCGGTATATCCTGGTAGGGATCCAAATTTATCGAGTATGGTAGAGTGTCCGGAACTAAGCTCCTTCCGCATACGCAGCGATTTCAATCTAATCGCCGTGATGGCAGTGACCTGGCTGCCAGAGAGATCAATCGGCGGAAGGTTGAGGAGTGTGTTTAAAGCAAGGGAATGGGGTGAAAGCATTGCTCCGCTGATGCAGATGCATACCATCCGCTGCTTTCGAGCGGTTGGCAGTTGGTGACTTTGTCTAAGGCGGACCACCAGATCGAGACACCGTACATTTGATCCACTCACGGCTGTAGGCCCCATTTGCACCCTATAGCATTTTTTACAGCAACATGGATGTGAGGTTCTCAGCTGCACAGAATGAGGCCCAAGAACTTGGCACTGTTGCTTAGCTTTAGACGGACTCTGCTGATATTAGGTTGATCGGAGACAGGCACTTTTCTAGTAAAGTGGGCTGGATCTGTTTTCTGCGGTTTGACACCACTCATTAATTCGACAGAGAATTTCCCAGAGGCCGTGATAGCAACATCATCGGCATAGGCAGTGACCTTACGCCCTGTCCTATCCAATGTGAGTAGAAGTGCATTCACTACCTCATTTCAAAGGAGAGGAGAGAGTACTCCACCCTGTGGTGTTCCTCTATTGACCGGTCTAAAGATCGTGGTATCACCAAGCTTGGAGCAGATCTGTTATTGGGAAGTTAGTGAATAGAAGTCACTAAGAACTTGAGTGCTGAGTTAATTGCTCGTTCAAAAGGAGTAATGGTAAATTCTGTATGCTCTTGGAATTTTTCTATAATGCCAATAAGCGCGTGAAGGGCTGTTTCTACAGATTTCCTCTTGTTGTAGGCATGCTGAGAGATCGACATTTTATTCACCGAGGCTGTTGTTCTGACGTGTAAATCGATGCATTTTTCGAGGGTTTCCAGCAGGAAGGATGATAGACTGATTGGCGTCCGTCCAAAGTCTCCAAGGCTCCTTTATGCTTGCAAGATTCTTGACGAAACATAACTTGGTCGTTAAGTGCCTGTACGCACAACGGTTTAATCTTGAGACTCCTTAGACTAATTTCAATTTTTTCGTTGAATCATTTCGAATTTCTTCCCAAAATAACCTAAATCTCCATTTTTACTTTCTAGCCTTGGAGGATCAGTGACCCCCAGCCATCTTTTGAAACATCTCAAAACCAATTGGCCGTCAATGCAAGCCTTGGATGTGGATGCGTTTTTCACCGATTGGACCGAGCAGGTTGGTTTCCCCCTTCTGACGGTCGCACATGATGGCCGTAGTGTGAGTATAACGCAGAAGAGATACCTCCTCGATCCGAATGACGGCAGCGACCCCGAACTTCGGTACACCATCCCACTGACGTACACGACAAGCGCCGAGCGCAACTTCAGCAGTACCTTTCCAGAGAAGTACTTCACCAAGGATCAAGATAAAGTAACATTTGAGTTCGCGGAAGACATCGATTGGATCGTATTTAACATACAGCAGAGCAGTTACTACCGAATAATGTACGGCGAGAGCCTTTGGCGGAACCTGAAGGATGCCCTGGTTCAGGACAACTGGTCGGGCATTCATGAGCTGAACCGGGCGCAGATGGTGGACGATTTGATGGCGTTCGCGAAGGCTGATCTAGTGAAATACGATTTCGTGTTCGACTGGCTTGAGTACTTGCAGACTGAGACCGAGTACATACCGTGGGAGGCTGCGTTCAGTGGCTTCGCATTCATTAGTAACTACTTAACACTCGAGGAGCACGCTGACTTTGGCAAGTACATCCTCTCCATCACAGAGAAGGTGTTCAATACACTGGGCACTTCCATAAGGGTTAACGACACCGTGCTGAATATTTACAATCGAAGGAAAGTTGTGGACTATAACTGCAAGTATGGGCACTTGACGTGCGGCTCAGAGGTGCAGAAAGCTCTGAGAGAGTACCTAGACTCGGGAACGGCAGTACCAGTTGATATGCGATCGACCGTGTTCTGCAGCGGCATGCGAGATGGCTCCGAAGATGACTTTGATAAGCTCCATAAGCGATTCAGCGAGGAGAATGTGATAAGGGAAAAGTTGAGACTGAGAAACGGACTGGGTTGTGTTCGCAGTCCGAAGAATGTCGAGAAGTACTTTGACTTCGTGTTGAGCGACGGCGTGCCGTTCGACGAGAAGGAGACCGCAATGAAACCGCTTTACGAACAGAATCCCGAAAATGTGTGGCCGGTCTTCGAATTGATTACTTCAAGAGTTGATGAGGTCACTGGGGTGTGAGTATACATTTGATTATTTTTCCAGATTTGCTAAAGTTAAGAAATGCTACAATTAAATGGTTGTGGTTTCCATGAGTTCCATGAGTTTGGTGGAATGCCTACAGAGGGTAACTTAACAGGGATCAACGAACGAGGATCCCTCTTGTCACCTAACAATGTTGCTTAGGAGGGTGGGTAATTGATCTAATCAGCACGCGATGGGTGGTAAGCAGGACATTGGAAACCTATCCTTGTTGACGACTCCATCGGCTCAGAATGGTTACGCACCAGTAGTACTGGCTCGTATATACATGCCAGTTTATACAATCATCCCAACAGCCACCCTACCCGCTACCTAGACATGTATGTTCGATAGTCCATAGATAACATAGATAGATAGATAGATTTCTTTATTTCGCACAAAAAGATGCACAGAGGCTCGTTACCACACAATGCAGATGGCTTAGTTACTATCTTTCATCTAGAACATTATTGTGCTCGTGTTCGAATTCAAGTTAAGTTAGTTTCGAAGGAAAAAACGAAAGAAAACCCTTCATTTTAAAGAAAAAAAATACACACACTCAAAAAAGTCTCCGTACACCACTCATACCATTCTCAATTTTGGGATAAACTCTTTAATGTGGCTTGGAAACATAAAAAAATACACTTAAAGAATTCAGGCAAATAAGCATCCAACCTGTCCGTTAAATTTAAATACAAAACAAAACATATTTCATTGAAAAAAAATAACTTGAACTTGTTCACAGCACAAAAGTTGACAAAAACGTAGCAAAAAAAGTTTCCGTACAAATTTTCTTAAAACTAAAAGTAATAACCGTAACGAAAGAGTCATAAAAACAACAAAGAGAGATAAATAACTTAACAAAATCAAAATTAGCTCGGGCCTCCTTTCTTCCGTATAACATCATTCAACCTATTCTTCATCGAATGCATGCAGTTTGGAAGTCGTGGCTGGAGAAATGTTGTCAATCAAGATGGCCTTCAAGTCGGTCCTACTTGAAATTGAGCGCTCTCGGATCTTTCTTTCTAAGTGGTCCCACAGATGCTCAATTTGGCTTAAGTCTGGTGACTGAGCAGGGGGTTTGATCTGTTTTTTAACATTGTATGGCAACCATTCTTTTACACAGAAAAGATGTGGGCTTGGGATCATTATCCTGTTGGAATGTGAAGGTTTTGCCGAGACCCAGTTTTTCAGCACTTGAATGCAGAACATTCAAGTATCCATATTTGTTCATAGTTGATTCAACAAAAACTAGATTTCCAACGCCGGAAGAGGCCTCACACCAGTACATTGCCTCCGCCATGCTCTACTGTAGGGGTTAAGTTCTCTGGATTAAGAGCAGTGTCTGGCTTCCTCCTCTGAATTTGCTCTCATCACTAAATATCACTCACACAGCATACTGCAGCCTCGCCTTCACATTGGCTTTCCGTATATATGGCTTCTTCCGTCTCACTCGACCATTGTACCCATTTCTTTGTAAGGCATTTCTTACCGTCTGGGGGGAGTCACATCTATTCCATCAGCGGTTTTCAATTTACCGGCAATTACAGGGGCCCTTTGCCGAGGATCTTCTTCGACACTTCTGACCAATCGCCTCGCCGTACGCCTATCTATTTTTCTTGGACGGCCAGATCTTGGTTTGTTGGCAATGGTTTTTTGATTTTTCAAATTTTTCCAAGACGTACTGAATCGAAGAACGGTGTCTCTTAATAATTTTTCGACTTTCCTCCATTTCTCAGGTCAATTATAATTTTCTTGTTGGCCAATGGGACTTGCTTACTTTTGCACGCCATTTTATTTTCTTCAAAAAAACAAAACCAACAAAATAATTCCTTAAATACAATTAAAAATGTTTAAACTTACGTACACTTTACGTTGCCAAATGAAACACTAGAATGACATCTGTACGGCAACTTTTTGTCTCGACTAACTGATCGCAGCGAAGGATTCTTGTCATAAAGGCACACACAGGCGACGCTAATTCCTGGAATTTGATTTAATTTGGAGGGGAGTGAATTCATCTTCCCTTTCTGTATACCAAATGAACAACAAGACTACAGCCATCTGCAAAGCGTTTATTTAGTTTCTGTATTGCTTCGAAGATCAATTAAACATTTGCCCCTTGTTTGAGGATGCCCTGGTAAATTTAGCATCATTTTCAATAATTTGGGAATTTGGGAAACTTGCAATTTGTGAATATTTCTCTTTGCGCAGTTACCCCGCAGTTGAGCAAGGCCTTAAGTACAGCCTGTGTTGTAGCCGATTTAGCCTCGATGGTGATTGCTATCGCTGCTCTGGTAGAATCCATGCAGCTCGTTGTTCGACGTCGTTGGGAAGTTCTGCTCGTTTAGCAGATTTAGCGCGTTGTCTGGGGCTTGTGTTTCCCAAGTTCCTGATTTCCTCGTTCTTCTGTACTGTTGCAGGGGGATGAAGCTTTACTCGTAAGTCCTATTGTTGCTCTGGCGCCTGGTCCCTGTCGAAGGTGAGTCCGGTACATATTCATAGCATTTTTCTTTCGAAAATTGTGAGTTTCGTCATGCTGGTATTAGAGATGGTTTACCATATTGGGAACCCGTACGTTAAGATCGACCGTATGAGCTGCTTGTATGGCAGCAGTTTTGTCCTCTGATCCATCCATCAAGGAATATATGCGTTGGAAGCCTTGGGTCGGTTTGGAGTGACTGTTGCACTTGCACTGTTGCACTACCTTTCCGTAAAGTTAACGCCCAGAAACTTGACATTTTCGTTTGTTGATATTTCTGTACCGTTAGGGAGCACTACCTTAATGCTTCGACATTTGGCTGCTGATCTGCATCCACCTCTGGATGGTCTCCTTAAGCACATAAGTACCGACTTCCCGAATACCGCATTTGGCAAATGATTCAAATTTGTCCGCTGTTTGAAGTTCGAATCTTCGCGCGGCTGTCTGTGGTGATGTCCAGCTGGCATTCACTGTGCTGGTTGATCTGCCGTGTAGATGTTGAAAAGCCACGATCCCAGCTTTAATCCTTGTGCAACTCCCGCCTTGGTGCTCCTCTCTGGTGACTAGCTGTCTTCAACTGAGACGCAGAACCTTCTGGAAAGCAGAAGGCTATTAATTACTCTGATGAGGTTGGAAGGGGATTCCCATCTGGTTCGGCTTGCAGATGAGTCCCTCAATCCAGACTGTATCGAAGGCCTTTTCTACGTCCAGGAAGCAGGCGACGGTGACCTCGTTATTGTTCAGCGCAGCTACAACATCGTGGTGGAACTTCACGAAATCCGTACTGAATATCCGGAATGATGTTTAGGTCGGTAGACCGTCGCTTTAGTTTTCGCACTACCAGGTTCTACAGGATCTTGCTTATACTGCTGAAGAGCGCTATAGATCTGTATCCTGAACCACTGGCAGCGTTCCCCTTTTTTGGTATTGCGACTTGCTAGGAAAGTAGCAACTGCTGATGTAATTGCTCATGATGATAGTGAGAAGTATCATCACCGTTTGTGGCATTGGCTTCAGAAATTCGAAATATTGTCAGCCCCGGCTGCTTTCTTCGTTGGTCTGCGTTGAATAATTCCCGCAATTTCTTCGGCCGTTGGGAGGCAATCGTTTCCTGTCGGGTCGCCCGCTGGGTTGGTTTCGTTGCCTGGCGCGGATGAAGTCTGAAGTGCATTGACGTAGCTGTTGACTTCTGTGACAAATTCCGTGTCATCGGGCGGGTGAAAAAGGATATCTGCTTTCTCCGCCGTCGCGTTTGAGTCTCCTTTGCTTGTTGTCAGTGTTTGTTGGAGCTTCTTCCTCTTACTGGTGATTTTGTGGATTTGTCGGAATGTGTCGCGTCCTGGCTGTATCTTGCGGAGCCTGTTCTCCAGCTGTACATTGTTGTGCGTTTGTACCGCGTCCCGAATCATGATGTTCGTGCAGTTCAACTCACTGAGAACAGCTTGGTAGTCGCTGCCTCGTGTGTTCAGCTCTCGGTGGTGTATTCGCTGGAGTCTTTTCCTCAGCCTCTGCTTGTGGCAAGTGACTATACCTGTCTCTGCTTGTCCTGGGCCTTTTTTGCTGGTCTAAGGCGTTGTTGATTGAGTCTCCAGTCCTTCAATCGCTGTGTCAATCTCCATATTTTTGAGGTTCCTTATTACTGGCGGTATGTTTATGCTTGCCAGTATGTCTTCTTGTAGCTTAGCTACATTCAGCTGATGTAGGTTGAAGAAGTCCCCCTCTGATCGGCTGTTGGTAAATATCGGATTTTCCAAGTTCACTGGTTAGAGTCTACCAGGAATAGTCCCGGATCTCTGGTAGGATGTTTCCCAGGCTTGAGGTAGTCAGAAGGTAGCCAGAATCCCAGTATCGATGGTATCCTTGGGTAGGTGGGCTTGGGCTGCGAAATCACGATCAGGGAGAGACCAGCCGCATTTGCCTCTAGCCATTTGAGGATGGCTTCCCCCTGTCGATCTGACTCTGTGTCCTGCCACATAGGGTGACTTGCATTGAAGTCACCACCTATGAGCCCGTAAGTATGTCTTGATAAGAGCGTATTATGCACTTCAAGATCGTGACACCATTGCTTTTATGACGGTGGTAGATGTTCAGGACCATTAGTGTCTCCGTGCGTGTCACATGGATTACGACTCCGGTGGCCTCAATTACCACTAGGTTCGGAACCACGATCTTGGTGCAGTTGATGGTCTTTCTGATGCGAGCGGCTGTACCCCGTTCCTCATTTATACCATCGGATCTGAAAATAGAAAAATCCTTAAAAGAGCTGTTACGTCGTTTCGCTAACTAAGACGATGTCGGGTTGGTTAGGTTCTAGGAACGGACTAAATGCTGTTCGTCTGACTGTACTGTACAATGGGGTAACAGTGTATCCGATTATGTGCAACCGTTTTAGACGTTGTATATTTGGACGTGGCTAGGGCCACGGACTTTTCAGTCTCGATCAGATTCCTACACCCGGGTGGTATAGCACTGCGAGCTTTGCCTATTAAGGTGGTAAGGTTAGCACCGAACACTCGTTGGACTTCATCGTTGAGGTTGATGTTGTTTCCTGTCTGCTGTTGTTGTTGTTTCCCCACATTTGTCTTGGGGGTTTTGACTTCTACAATCCTATGTTGTGGTACAGATGGGACCTTTTTCACTGGTAGTTTGGGTGATGTATTTAGTTTCGGTCAGTGTGCAGGCTGATTTGGCTGCTAACTCTTGATGTGCTTTCTTTGCCGCTACAGCCTTGGTTTTTTGTGCTACCTCGTCTCTATAAAGGGGACACCCTTTGCAGCTGGCTGGATGTCCGTGCTTCTTGCAGTTAGCACAAAATACCTCGGACCCTAACGAGCTCACGCTAGCCCATGCGCATTATATTCGCCCCTTTACCCATTGAACAAAATATAAAATGAATGTTGTGCGTCCGCTTCGGAAGTGTAGCGCCACCATTATCATCATCAATTCAATTTTATTCTCTAACATTTGTTCCTCCACTTTGAATGTTTTCTATTTTTTCTCTATTTTACACAGCCTTGGTAGCTGGTCAAGAACTGCAACCGTAATCAGTAGAGTGGTTAATCTGTTCACAACAATGGACCAACGTGATGCTTATGAGGAGTTCATCAAAACGAATGAAATGAAATTCGGAACGTCTGCGTCGACTACTCTTTATGACGCTCTGCAAGAACTGGACATCAAATTTGAATGGGCAGCAAGTCATTTGGAACCGCTCCGGACGTACTTTAAGTCGAAAAATGGTTCATCTGCGACTAGTTCAATAAGTTTGCTTGCCTTGGTTGTAGCTTTATTTTTGCAATACATTAAATAAATTATACTCCGATTACGATACGAGTCGTTTAACGCCTTGTGTCGAAACGCCTAATAAAGTGGACGCTGAACGTCATAAAACGACATCTGGCGATAAGCTCATGTGGAACGAATTTTTTGTGTGACGACAAATAAAGGCGATCTGGATTGGGTAAAGGCCTCAACTGAAAAAGTGACTTTTCCTTTTTCAACTGGAGTGATGTTAAAAGGATTTTAAATTTCGAACTGAAAACAAATAAACCGACTGGTTGAACTGAAGAAGGACATGAATTTAGCAGGGAACCATATTTGGATCGTACTAAATATGGTTGGAAGGAGGTGGGGTAAGTGCCATTCATATGAGCCGCGAACTGCCAACTCGAACTTTCAGAAACAGACAATTGCCAGCGCATATAAACATTCTTCTTGGTATGCAACAAGATGTGGATTTAATTCACGAGTTTTCTTATCGACTAAAATCTAACATTAGAGTTGACAAGGTGGTAAGCAGGACATTCCAAACCGAAATCAGAGTCGCTCCTATCTTTGGTCATCAGTTTGTCTACGACTTCATCAGCTCAGAATCATTCTTCACCAATAGAGCTGGCTCATACTTACATGGCAGTTTATACAATCATCCCATCAGCCACTCTAACGTGTGTCTCAACAGCCCAAGCGCTACCTAGATATGTATGTTCGATAGTCTATAGATAACTTAGGCTTTCCTAACTTTCGATGATTTTGTACAACGCCCGTGGAGATTTGTTCATGAATTCATACACACACGCATAGCATCCCGACCGTAGTGGCTGCCTAGCTGCAATCCCTTTGAAAATGCACGACTCTGCCTCTTTCGAGTCACTGACACTGGTAGGTTAAGTGTAACCCCCCCAAACTTTGGTGTTCGTAGTCGACTTAATAGCCATATCACAATGGTGCCTTTGCGCGGTCAGGCTCTGACATTTTACATAGGATACAAGTTACTCCATTAAACAAGTCACAGTGCAGCGGTCGGGCCTTGTTAGTTCACAGACCGTAAACTTCTAGGTAGCGAGCACAAATTTCTAGGTAGAGCTACTCCTACAAACTCGGACTTTTGACAGTGAAACAATTTTCTTCTATTTACTCGAGATTTTTCATTTTTGGCGGGGTAAGGCAGCTTATCGGCTAAAATCTAACATTAGAGTGGCGCTAAACACAGCGGACATGGAACGATTCTTTTCGCAATCGGAACTGGTTCCCGGGGACATGCCTATGTCAGGTGCGCATAACCATGGGCGGATCCATACGCGTTTCTGTGTGGCACTTGTGTGTACAAATTCTCACATACGAGGGGCGTCCAATATATTCTCGGTATCGGGGTGAAGCTGTGGTTGTATATATAAATTGACTTATTTATCAAGTAATACTATTATTTTAGTGCGTTCATGTAAATTTTCATATAAATGTGATTTTTAATTCGCGTTTTATCTCTAGTTAAACAGAATCATAACGGCAACTGAGACGATGATGGTGAAAATTGAGCATCGCGCTGTAATTAAATTTCTCACTAAGCAAGGAAAAAGTCAAAAAACTATTCATGAAGAGATGGTGGCTGTTTACCAGGGTTCCGCACCTTCAACTGTGCAAAAGTGGTCAAGTGAGTTCAAGAGAGCAGAGAGAGCATTGAAGACGACCCCCACTCCGGCGCCTCGGCTACTTCTTGTACGGGAGAAAGCATCAAAGAAGTCGAAAAACTTGTTCTTGAGGATGCCCGAATTAAGGTGAAAATGATGGCAGAGATCACCAAGCTTTCAATCGGTACCATTCACACCATTCTTCATGACCATCTTAACCTTTCAAAGGTCAGTGCAAGGTGGGTGCCACGAATGCCCCCAGCGCCTCAGAAAAAAGTGAGAATCGCAAGCTGTAGAGAGCTTTTGCAGATGTGTAGTGAGAACGCGGACGGTGTTATGGATCGAATTCATGGATCCACCACTATGACCCTGAAAGCAAACAAGAGTCCATGCAGTGGCATAAAAAGGAACAGACCCCCCGAAGGAGTTCAAAGTCACTCCGTCTGCCGGGAAGCTCATGGCCACAATTTTTTGGGACTCAAAGGGAATCTTGCTCATTGAGTACAAAAAAAAGGTGAAACCATCAACGCCACATCCTACGCTTCCACTTTGCATAATTTGCGGGAGGAAATTAAAAAGAAAAGACGGGGTAAACTCGCAGCGGGCTCCTTTTCACACGGCTCGAGTTTCCAAGGCTGCTGCGCGAGATTGTGGTTTCGAAGAAATCCAACAACCACCACACATAGTCCAGACCTTGCCCCTAGTGATTATTTCCTGTTTCCGGATTTGAAAAAATGTCTTCGTGGAAAAAGATTTTCGGATGATGAAGAACTCAAGTCGGCAATAAATGGGTATTTTGTAGAGAAAGAGGAAATTTATTTTTTTGAGGGTTTAAAAAAGAGGGTTTATGTTAGGGGGGATTATATTGAAAGTTTTTATTTTTTAATTGAAATCGAAATCGCATTTTCCTTTATATCGATACCGAGAACATATTGACGCCCCTCGTAACATTGTATGTGTGAATTGTCAAAAATATCCCAGGAGAAATTTTTGACTGTTAGTTGAAATAGTGAACAAAATCAATTTTCAACTCGCCGATTTAATAACGAGCTGAGACTCCGAAAGTGATAAACTCACAGTTTTCCGGGAAGATGAGTAATTGTGATCAAAACGACCCTTAGACTTCTGGGAGCCTATTATGTTGATAACCTGGCTGAACGAAGCAGAGTCTGAGGGTTTGCGAAAAAGGTATTCCTAAATCCGTGTGGTAGCACAATGGGCCTATGCTGGCCTAAGTGTGGCCGCTGTCTTTCCGAACAGCAGTCAACTACTTCATCCACTGACCTAACCTACCTACGAGTATGTGTAGGTATAACGCGTTGAAACCGTAGACAAATGTTTTTTAGAGGTTCTTACTAGAGGTGGGTAAACCCAAAATGTTCATGTAAGTGAGCGAACGCCTTAAGGGCACCCATATACCTACCAACTTTCCATTGCCTACCATGCCGGGTTATTCTTGTCTGCACATCGAAGGAGAAGATCTTTCGATGGAGCACTGGATTATTTTTTCTTTCCCTCAAGGATGTGTACATATCATACTCTAAGGATAACGAGCTTCGCTGTCGCTTAAAAATCATTCTGCATAAACGAGAGTGGCGTTGTGGGGATGTGCGTCGACCCCTGCGCAGCTGAAACTCGCTGCCCGGGTTCGATTCCCGGCCGGGTACGATCAAAAAAATAATTTTCACGGCTCCCACCTCTTTCGAGTCACTGAGAAGATCAAAGAGTAATAACTGTCCAGAAAAAAGCTTCTC
Source organism: Eristalis tenax (assembly GCA_905231855.2). Lineage (NCBI taxonomy): Eukaryota > Metazoa > Arthropoda > Insecta > Diptera > Syrphidae > Eristalis > Eristalis tenax. The sequence goes on from HG993127.1 coordinate 42,087,900, forward strand.
AAACTTGGCTATTCGGAGTCGGCACAATACTTGTGCTAGAACAATAGCCCACACAACACTAGCATTTGCTGAGAAGCTAGGCCCTGGCACTCTACGGGTTGTAGAGCCACCTATATGATATTATTATAAACGAGAGTAATGATGAAGCAACCTGTATTATTTCCAGTTAGATTTCTTTTTTTAGCGACGCTAGGGTATGTGGGGCTACGGCCGTTACTCAAACCGAACCTAACCTCCCGTACCCATTGCAAAAGCAGTAAGCTGGCCTCCGGATTAGTTATTCCCACTCAGACAATGACTTGTTTTTTGATGAATAGCCCACGTATGTAGGCCATTTGCAATCCAGTCTTACCTGGACCACTTAATGAAAGAAAGCATTCGCACACATATTTCCAACTATACAAACAAATGACTGTGTATTCTTTATTAAAACGTAACAAGGCAGCATGCATGCATATATATGTATTTGTATCTATAACTACTAATCAACAATTGTGTGTGCACGTGTAACATGTAACTTGTGAAACTTGAGCCCTCCTCCCACCCCGGAATGGTTTACTTTTTTCTCAAGGATGCGGGTTTATTTGCTTCGTTGGCAGCTAACTCGGCCTCTTCAGCTTCCTTTGCTTTTGCGCTCTCCACCTCACGCTGCCTTTGCAGATGTCGGAATTCAGTAGGTGTCAACATCCCTCTCAGCACGGTGTCGTAGGTGACGGCAATGCCCTTCTGTTGCATTTTCTGAAACAGCTTCCAACATTCTCGCTCCTTAATCGAACGCACGTAATCGGGAAAATTATAGTCAATTGATGTCTCATCCGTTGACTCGCTCTTCATGAATATGGTGTTCTCCTTGCCGAGAACCCCATTCGGAAAATCATCGCTGTTCGTGATTTTTTCCATTTCTGCCAGTTTAACGGTACTGTAAAGTGAGGACAGACAAAGATGTGTGATATTCCAGTGCGCAAATGTGCTGGATGTGGTCTTACCAGTTTTCGTAGTCAGCCAAGAAGATTGAAACGGGCGGTGCCGTTGGCGGACGGTTCGACCTCAGTCTAGCAGCTAATGGCGCAATCGAGCCTCTTCGCAGTATGTGAGGGAACTCCTTGACTGCCATTTGAAAGGTCGGTTGATCATGGTCTTGAAATGAAACTGTGGTGACGTGAGCACTTGCATGTCAGCACAGTGGGTGACAATATTTACCAGATTTGCCGGTCTTCCTTAGCAATGGAGCTCTTGCGGTTTGAGTTTCCTCGGAGGCGGTGGTGTCTTCTTTTTCGGAATCACTTCCCTCAGAGCTGATCAGCGAGACGAGGGTTATAACGTCTGAGACAAGAGTGGATTTCGATCGGGAAATAACGTTTTTGCTAGCGAGTCCAACTGGGTCTTGCTCTCCTGCAAAATGTACCACAACAATATCAGGAGCATATCAATAAGTACTCGCGTTTGAAAATTGGTGGCATTGCTAAGGGAAGCTGACATCGCCGTCATTTCAGACTGATTTCTGGTTAGTTTTTATTTGACAGCTGATTCCCTCACCAGTGCTACCTGTTTTCGAACACATTGAGCTATTGCGCCACCCTCGTGTTGCAACAGGGCCAAGGAAGCATAACAGACTTACTAACCTTTATCACAACTGGTGTTCCGTGCAATGGCCTTTCGATGACGAGTCCTCCGCTTGCTGTTCGCAAATGTGTTCTTGTTATTGTCGTCTAGAGACCGGACCGGTGCTGACATAGCCCGAACTAATGGTGGTCGCTGCCTGACAGATAGCGAAGGCGATACTCTTATTGGAATGGGGTTAGCTGGAATCGTTTGAGGATCACTGGACGGCTGGAGGTGCTCAGCTCGTGTGGATTGAAACTGAGCTCGACGTTGTGCTGCTGATGTCTGACGCGCTTCTTGTTGAAGCGAAGACCTTTTTTTGATGGTCCTTTGCATTGATGTTAGGGGAGATTATATCGAAAAATAAAAACAATTTAAATTGAATTCGCATTTGCCTTCATATCGATACCGAGAATATATTGAACGCCCCTCGTATGTATGTCCCTTCCTTCGACTCTACATACCGCAGGGAATTCGGAACTAATTGGAGTATTCACATGGACATGCTTAGGTTGAGTTTGCCGAACGGTAGGAAATAATTCCGACAGACGACATATTTGCAGGAGCTATACATTTCCGGAACGACACAACTCTACGCTGCATACATTGGTTCACCTCTAAACGGTTGGTGTAAATGCTGGCCAGAGGACGTCACGCAGAGGCTGTATGTCAATTTGACTTGTGCATTTACAGGGATCGTTTCTGGCATCTAGCCAATTTGAGAGCAATCAACAACTTTGCCTTTGATGCACAGGCCCATGCTCTCCCTGAAAGTCAGTTACGGAGTCCTAACCGACTGACTCTGATGTTTAGGTTTGGTTTAGGAAGGGGAGTGTGAATGGGCCTTAGGGCCTATTGTGAATCCCTTCATTTGTGGAGTACACATTTTATTAATTTATCCTGTCTCACGTGATGGCTTAAACATCCCCATGCTCTTTACATATCTTAGAAGATCCGATATATCTGCATTTGCCAAGTCCCCAGTCTCTGTGAAGAATTTTTGCCCCAGCGAATCTAGGCGCCGATTCCGGAGAGCTGGTGAGTGGCAGTCCAGATGTTGGATCGTTCGGTTTCTTCCTCGTTGCCGCAGCTCCGGCAGAGATCACTGGATTCCGCTTCCCATTTCCAGAGCATTGTTCCGATGGGGCCTGTGATCAGTCCGACGAGCACACGGATCGACGGAGTTCGTTTCTTGCAAGCCAAGATGAGTTGGCTGCTTTCCGCATTGTGTCGCTTATGGTCCGGTAAAATTCGCTGATTTAATGATGCGTCCGCTCCGCTGATGTCCATTTCAGAGCTCTGTCTGGCCAATTCGTCCGCTCACTCGTTCCCTGCTATTGAGTGGTGGCCCGGGACACAGCAAAGTTTGACCTTCTGGTGACTGACGGACCTTAGTGAGTCGCGGCATTTCATAACAGCCCCTGATCTCATCGTAGAGGATCCTATTGACTTCAGTGCAGCTTGGCTGTCAACGAAAAAGGTGATATCAGATGGTGGGTATCGGTTGTTTTAATGTGCTTGGCTGCTTCATCAATTGCCAGAATCTCTGCTTGAGAGACACTGCACATGTCAGGAGTCTAAATGATCCATTTTGATCCGTCGTTGAAAAGGGCAATCTCGTGGTTGTTGATACCGGCTTTCGAAAGCCACTTGTCCCTGTCGGGGAACAGAATTGGCTCTTTGAGGGAGAAGTCATTATGGGTGGAAATATATCTCTTTCCGTTTATTTTGATTATGGCCGCATGTCTATAGTTGCCTTGGTTCTGAGAGCACTTTCTGCGGCCCCGCTTATTATGAACAAGTCCAAGGGAAGGAGATGAGGTATCATGGCCAATCCTGCTTGCGGTGTGCTCCTTATAGCTCCTGTTGCACAAACAGCGGTTGACCTTTGTACTTTGTTGAGAATGTTCATGTTCAGCTTTTTGTGTTGCTGGCAGTACACCAGATGGGTCTGATGATTGCTGTGTACATTTAATCAATGATGTCCGGCTTCAAGTCCCATCTTTTGCCGAAGGTCTTTTTGCAATATAATCCTTTCTTCATCCTTCCCTCCACGTTCCTCTTCCCGGAAAGTTCGGAGTCAAGAATGATGCTAGCCTCCGTTGTGAGTTTGAGTGGAATTCGATCTAACTTGGGGAGAGTAACTTCTGGAGTGTAGGGATATTCCTTTTCCTGGTGAACAGAACCAGCTCGGTTTACTGGGGGTTTGTAATCAGACCGTGACCACGAGGAGAGCTCCTTCGAGACTCCTGCCTGTGGTGTGCCTCTAGTCATCCCCTTCCGTATAGAAGTGTGTCCAATGTCTGCATTGCCTATTCTGCTGTTCAGCATGCTACCGATCCTGAGTATAATGGATTCGTCTACTTGTATGTCTTCTAGACCTCTTATTATGATTTCTGTGTTTAGATTGGTGAAGGCCCGCTCGATGCGGAGGATGGCTGCCATTGTCAATTCTTTGATATTCAATAAATCCTCAATTTCACAAACGACATTATCCAGTGCACTTGCCACTGATCTGCCTTTGAGGTAGATCACTCATCATGTTGCATAAGTTGTGGGAATTGATGAGTCCTGAGTATGGGTCAAGGAGTCTTTCTGAGGTTTTTATTAGACGACGAGCGACTGATTGGCCTGTAGTATGGCTTGGTTTACCTGCTTAATGTATGAAGACTACTCTTACCTCTCTCCACTGTGTTGGGATGTACCCTGCTAGAAGGCAATATATTACGCAATAATATTGCGGCGGCATATTGATGTGGGAAGTTCGCACTTCGTCGTTTCCCTATATGGACACCAATCTACGCCATGAAGTAGTACAACTTCAAACACCTAGTTTCTTTTGTTTGTAATTTGGAACCAATCCAATAATTTATTGTACCGTGAAAGATTGCTTCATTTTGCATTTCGTTTGCATTTTCTGTTTGAACGTACATCTCTGTTAATAGCAGTAGAGTGTCTGTCAGTGGATCGTCTGCTCAGGGTTGTGAGCCTATGAGTATGCAACAAGAAATCTAAACAAATAATAAGTTCTCTGTTCAAGTGAAAATTGATTTCTCGCAGTACAGTTCGTTCAATCTTCCTCCAGACCGTAGATCGCCTTCCAGAGTGTCCAAACATTTGCGTCGTTCAGCAGAACTGGAATGATCAATGGATCAGAAGGATGCTTTGAGAGACAATAGGCTTGCGCTGAGTAGTACCCAAGTGTTGTTCTTGGGTTCTTGTCTTTGACTGCTTCGAAGTTCCCCGCTTCCGTATTTATTCCAGCAAAGGATGCTCCAGCTGATGCTCCACGCAGTGGCGACGTGTTATATTGTTAATTTCGTTCATGAACGCCTAACGTCCAGAGAATTGTATTTTTGTTTCTATAATTTTCTTAACTGACATCAACCACAAACAAATTGTACATTTTTCACTTTTTCACGTCTTAGCGAATCTGGAAGTAAACTGAACAGACGGGGTGCTGAAGCAAGATAAAAACGTCCAAAATGAGATTTATGCACTGGTGGAACTTCTATAACATTTCTGGAATTCACTCGCAAATTATAATTATCAAATTAGTTTCAAGAACTTTATAACAATGGAGATGTCTTAATGCAAGAGTCTTAAGGTTTCTGAATAGTTCAAAACTTTGAGATTCTGATTGCGTGTTTTTGCTTTATTAGTAAAGGCTCGCTTTTATTAAAGTAAGCACCGCCCCAACAAGTGATACCATATTCCAATTTGGATTTGAATAATCCATTGTACGCAAGTTTTAGTGTTGATAAAGGACAGCAAAGACCGACGTGATACAGTTGTCTTACTACTTTATTTAAATATTGCCTAAGATAAAGTGTATGGTTATTCCAATTGAGCTTTTTATCCAGCATTATGCCCAGGTATTTAAAGCTCTCAACACATTATATCTTAAGGCAGTTGCTGCTACAGGATGTATTATAATTAAAAGAAAAGCATCCGGGTACAACTCGGAAGGTGCTAGAATAATGGCAAATCGTAATCAATGGTATAAATAGGGTTATATACCATGAACTTTGTTTTGTCACTGAAAACCATTTTATCAGTAAATCAAGATCATGATTTTTGTTTGAGTATGAAAGAGATGTATCGTCGGCAAATGCAGTCACATTGCCTTTGAATGGTTGAGCGAACAGGGAGTTCACGTACATCAAAAACAGAATGCGACCTAAAACTGAGCCTTGTGGAACACCAGATGCAATAGTCTTTGGGGAACTATAGTTATTTTTGATTCTCACCATTTGCGGACGATTATTTGAATACGAACTAGACCAGCTATGAATGCTACCTCTAAAACCGGAATGATAAATTTTGTCGAGTAATACAGAGTGATCCACCATATCAACGCTTTAGTGATGTCTATACAAAGTGAAGCGGGAATTCACCTGTTAATTTTCATAAAGCAGCTTCTGTAGACTTTCCACTTTTGAATCCAAATTGACTATCACTAAAAAAGCGAGTTCTTTGCAAAAATGATAACACTCTCTCCTTAGCGCCTCTCTCGAAAATTTTGGAAAATATTGAAAGCAATGGAATATGACGGTAATTGTTCAGCATTAGGGATGTCACTCTTTTTATGAAGTGCTAATACTATTGCCACTTTTGAAGATTGGGGAAAGATTTGCATTTTTATACTTGAATTGAAAATATAACATAAGACATTAGATATATGAAATGAGATATTCTTTATCAAACAACTCGTGATCATGTCAAATGACGTATCCTTAGATGACTTGAGAGAGCAAATTAATTGATGTATCTTAAAAGGACTAAAAGGATCGCAAAAGAAACTCTCTGTCTGGCACTCTGAATCCATTAAATCACTCCGAGGACGGAAATTATTATTGGTTGAGCTATCGCAACTATCGTCTATAAATTAGCACAGTCAAGTTAATTGTAGGTGCTAAAGAAATAAGAGACTTAGTAAAATCGTATGAATGACGACCTTCTGATGTTGTGCTTCAAGCTGTTTATTTTTTTTGCATTTAAAGGATGTTGTGTAGAATAACTAGGCTGTTTATGTTTCATCTTCTGACCCGCATGCTCCACTAAAGGGGTCATATTTCATATTTCATATTTATTTAACCAGTATTACTTACAAAAGGAAGACTATAGAAATCGTATACAATAATTGCAAGCTTTAAGAAAAGTTAAGCGGAGTATAAAAACATAAATATGTCTCCGTCTTAACATAGCGCACATTAGAAGTTTAGAGCGTAAATGAATTCAGAAATTTAATAATAATAACAACAGCAATAATAACATTCAAAATGAAGAAAAACTAACCAATTATTTGAATTATACGGCCAAGCAAGCAGAGACAGAGGCTTTGAATCTGCTCGCACTAGTGATCCCTCTTGTCGTTGCAGCTTGTCAGAGTCATCCAGTCATTTTTGTCTCACCGAAGTTTTAATGTTTCTATAAATGGATATTCTTCTGTAAATAAACTTATTAATGCAGGGGGGTTAATACAAGGGTCCGTTCTTAGTCCAGTTTTATATAACATTTATACATCCGATTTCCCTAACTTGACAAACTGTAGTATCGCCCTTTTCGCTGACTTCCTAGCAACAGACTTATAGTCAATGGAACTGCGGTTGAATGGAAACCGAATGTAAAATATCTTGTGATCTATTTAGACAAGCGCTTAACAATCAATCTTCATGTGCAAGAAACAATTAAGAAGGTTAACAAGGTTAACAAATACTGTATCCATTTTTGTGTAGACGTTCTAAACTCAATGTTGCGAACAAACTACTCATTTTCAAAGCTATTTTTCAAGCTATTATATGTTATGGGTCTCCTGCCTGGGGTAAATGTGCAAAGAGTCACTTACGCAAGCTCCAGATGGCTCAAAATAAACTGCTTAAAATGATTCTGGATTTTCCATGGTTTTTCCCAACAAAAGAATTACATGAAATGGCCGACATTGAAATGGTAGCACAAGGGATTGAACACATTCTGTTAAAATATAATATTTCGTGTTTATTTTCTGACAATGTCTACATCTCAAAATTGGCTTGTGTATATTCATTGCATTTATTTATTTTTATTTATTTATTTATTTATTTATTTATTTATTTATTTATTTATTTATTTATTTATTTATTTATTTATTTATTTATTTATTTATTTATTTATTTACTTACTTATTTATTTATTTATTCATTCATTTATTTATTTATTTATTATTTTTGCAATAGCTACACAATAGCTACACAAATCGCTTCAATATCATTTGATAATAGAACCATTGGTTGATGACTGAGTTTCGCAACTACTTCTCTCTTCCCTCCAACCTTGTATGTATTACTCTCTCTTTTTTTTTTCTCTCGTTTTAATGAAGGTTTTTAGTGGCTTTTCCTTCTAAATTTGAAAAATTATTTGATATTATGTTAAACAATTGTATTTATATTTTAGTAGTAAGGTACTTTTACCACATCTCTGTAATTCAAAATTTTAAAATTGTATGTATTGTAGATTTTGTGCCACAATAAAATAAATGTTAAATATTAAATGTTAAAATATTAGTGATTCCTCTCAAATGCGCTGGTAGAGAATTCTACAGCCTAGCGGCCTGAACAAAAAACTGGCGTTCTATCTGAAGGCTTGAATATCTCGGTTAGATTATCATTAAAGATCTTGGTGATTGGAAGAGTGTAATCTTTTCGAACAGATATTCAGGCTGCCCAGTTCGTATTAAGTTGTTTAAAAAGCAAAGCGTTTTGATTTTTCATAAGTTTTCGAAGGATATCCAGTAATTTGTATTGAAAATCTTGAAACATGGTCTCTTTTTCTTAGATTGAAGATGAACCTAGCGATATTATTGTAAGCTAAAGGGTGGTTATTTTAAGGGCCGATGTTGAATGTGAACCACACCTAAACGTCAAGATTTTTTCTTGCCACCATTCTGACCATTGACGGCGCTTGAAATGGTCAAGAGGCTTTAGTTCTTGAGTCAATTGCACCAGTCACGCTCGTGGTTGATGAACATTATGCATAAAGACTTGCATTTACACGCTTACAAGGTGCAATTGACTCAAGAACTAAAGCATCTTGACCATTTCAAGCGTCGTCAATGGTCAGAATGGTGGCAAGAAATGGCAGAAATGGAAAATCATCTTCAGTGATGAGGCACATTTTCACCTCAGTGGATTCGTCAATAAGCAGAATTGCCGCATTTGGGCGAATGATAATCCAAGAGTGACTGTCGAAAAACAAATGCACCCACAAAGGGTAACTGTTTGGTGCGGTTTATGGGCTGGCGGCGTCATCGGGCCGTATTTTTTGCAAAATGAGGCCGGTCAGGCAGTTGCTGTGAATGGTGTTCGCGATCGTGAAATGATAACGAATTTTTTTGGCCCGAATTGGAAGATATGAATGTGGACGATATGTGGTTTCAACAGGACGGTGCCACTTGCCACACAGCTAACACGCTCTTTTGCGCGACAAATTCAATGGCCGTGTTATCTCACGTGGTGGCGATGTCAATTGGCCGCCAAGATCATGTGATTTGACACCGTTGGATTTTTTTCTTTGGGCTTAGTTGAAAGAAAGGGTGTACGTCGATAAGCCAGCAACAATTCAAGAGCTAAAGGATGAGATAATTCGGCACATTAACGGCACAGAACCTCATTTATGCTTCAGCCTCATCGAAGATTTGGACCATCGGATGGAGGTGTGCCGCCGAGGTTGCAGCGGCCATTTGGCCGATATTTTTTTCAACACATAATTGAACCATACCAATATTATCATAATAAAAAGAAATGACAATAATTTCCTAAATAATTTGTGTTTTATTAAAAATCAACATCGGCCCTTAAAATTTACTCTTATAATCAGGCTTGCTGAATATCTCACAGCCATATAACCATACCGGTAGAACTAGAGAACTAGGGAACTGTGGCAACTACCTTCGACTTTTTCAGATTAAGACGCAGGTCTTCTCTTCATGACCAAAAAATCAATTGCACTATTCATTTCATCAAGCGGTCGACTTAGGAAAAGGTGAACGTCGTCGGCATACATGTGAATTTTGCAGTATTTAATGATTTCAGGCAAGTCATTTCCATATAGTGAAAATAACGTGGGACCAAGAATAGACCCTTGCGGAACTCCACATACCACGTTAACAAAACTTGAAGATCTATCACCAGCGATTACGCATTGTTGCCTTCCACTAAGATACGATGAGATGAGTTTAATGGATGAAGAAGAAAACATAAAGTCATCTCCCAACTTTCTGCACAGGATAGAATGGTTGACTGTGCCAAATGCCTTAGAGAAGTCAAGGAGTGTGAGAAATCCAAAGCCTGTCGGATTTCTTCAACCACTAATCAAAGAGCAGTACTACAGCTCCTTCTAGATCGAAAACCCGACTGATCATTACTAAGAAGGTTATGACTAATTAGGTAATGACGCATTTGACGCAATACTAACTTCTCAAAAACTTTTGATAAGAAGGGAAGAATAGCGATAGGTCCAAATTCGGAGGCATTTCTCGACTTATTTTTTGGAATGGGGATAATCTTGACTTTCTTCCAATCTGGTGGAAAGGTTAAACAACTATTAAAGATTTGCGTAATATATTTTAGCGTGACTGTCAGTAAAAGTTTAATAAATTTCTGGCTTATATTATAGAGACCAGTGACATTAGATTTAATGGATAGAATGGCTTCGACAACATCTTCTGGATATACTCGATGGAAACGAAAACCATCCTCCCAATTGAGATTATTGTGATTAGCTCAATAGGATGATCAGCTGATGGGGCACCCGAGGCAGTGATAAAATCAGCATTCAGCTTATCGCAGTCAAGATCATTAGCGATTCTAGGGCTGTCCTTACAGAGACCAAGATTGCGGAGCTGCTTCCATCATAAGTTACTTGAAGCAGATAAGTTCAGCTTGCTGCTATAATTAGTGGATTTAGCTGCTCTAATTTTATAGAAAACTCGTGGGTACCGGTAGGTAGTCAGATACTCATCAATACGAAACTTTTTCGCGGGGTAACCCATACACGAGAGATCTCCTGGCAACTCGATCCTCCGCCATCGACTCTAATATTATGCCCAAGCGTGACCAGGGGAATTTGGATGGACTTGGTTCAACCATCTCGTCCTGGGTCTGCCAAGTGGTCGCCTACCTGATGGGCTTGCATTTAACGCCCGCCTCGGAAGTCGTGATGAAGGGGACATTCGTGCCATGTGACCAAACCAACGAAGCACAGCCCTCTCCATTCGAAGAAGCAGCTCCTCAATGTTGAGTTCCTCGCGCACTGCCGTGTTTCTCACCCTATCCCGGCGAGTAATTCCCACAACTGCACGGAGAAAACTCATCTCAGCAGCTTGTATTCGCGATCTTATTCTTTCGGTCATTTCCCAAATTTCATGGCTATAGGTGAGAGTTAAGCTTTAAGCTTAGCTTTAACACCAAACTCGGCCTTCCTGACTACAGATCTATCAAGCTGATTCAAAATTGACCCAGCTCGACCAATCCCACAGGAAAGCTAAGCATTACTCCTTCCATCACTCGTGGAAAAAGCCCCGAGATTCTTATACTTCTCCACCTGCTTCAATGCGACTCCAGTGCATTGAACAGGCGTTCTGGAGATGACCATAACCTCCGATTTGTCCACGTTGACCTTCATCCCAGCATCAGCACACACGGCCACAACCCTATCGAGTGAGCGCTGGAGTTCCGTCTGGGAAGACGTGAGGATCACTAAGGCATCTGAAAAAAGAAGATGACCTACCCTGATCGGAATGTAACGCAATGTTCAATGTACGCGTTTAATTTCGTGTTCTTTTTACAAACATTCGTGTCAGCCAAACGTCAATTTTGTCCGATACTCTCCCGATACTTTCCCTTCCGAACGGTTAGGGCAGAGTATGCTAATCGCGCCCGTAACCCATCGAGCGCACGTTCTCCTACCACCGACTGGTAGGTGCAGCTGCAGTCACCCGAACATCTAGATTGCCGATGTCGTCTCTCACCTCACATCTTCAGCAGTCACTTGCTGAGAAAATCCAATTCAAGTAAAACCAAGCCAACAAACATTTAATTTAAATTTATTCTCACATAAATAAGTTCAACATCGCTTTCATATACAATTTCTTATTCGTTACACATTTTATTGACTCATTCTGTAATTCAATGGGGCCGCGAAGGGCCGCCTTACATCAAAGGAAAAAAAAAACAAACTTAGACTCGGATAGGACACACAAGTGTACCTTAGATACGTATCGCGTCCTCAGACACCTTAGTCATATCACATTAGTTGTAAAAAACGGTATTTATATATATTTGTATGTATATGCTATAAACAGGACAAACACGTTTATGAGCAATTTGGAAAGGCGTCCAGCGAAGCGCCAAAATAAAGTATAATCAACATCCACTCGCACATTCACACACAGAACACTTCGTCTACAAACTACCTATCTACTTGATGGATCAACTGTTTTGTTTGTTTGTTGTTCAGTTACATACAGGACTTATAAGATACTATTAAATAGCTGATGAGCGTACGCATAAACAGTCAGTCATATAAAATCATTTATTACATAGAACTAGCTGAGGAGGGCAGGAGGCTAGGACGCTGTTGTCTCGTTCGCTGGCGGGGTGGAGCTGGTATTCGGGCCGGAACTTGTACTCGTCGGTGGTGGGGCTGTGGATGCAGCTCCCGGCTCGGCGCTGACGGCCTTTTGAATTGGAAAGAGCACGGAATACGGTGGCGGAGGATCCAGTTCCTCGTAGTTCGGCGGCGTCGATTGATTCTCCATGCTGACATTCGCTTGCTGCATCGAGGCCTCCGAGTCGTTGTGGGCCGACTGCGATGCGGAAGCTGTAATGGTGTGATCGATTTTGTTAATACGGATACAGCACTCTACTTGAAGGTTGGACAGGAGTACAGAAATACAAAATATCACACCCTTAGCCAGAGACGAAGAATGAAGCTTATCAGCCTGTATGCTTACCCCAAAGACCGCAGATGAGCAGCGCTCCGCCACACAGCAGCATGCCGAGCATCAGATATCCCCACGGTCCGTACTTGGAGAGGTCACTGTTCAGGCCCACGCGGGTCGAGTTGCGTCTCGTGTTGCCGGTGCCGCCGGTGCTATTGTTCATGCCAAATGTTGAGTTTTTGGTATCGCCATCGCCATCAGGTTTGTCTATGAAATTTTTGGTATTGTTAAACTCAGTCTCTGGCAGTGGGACATCGAAGGCGAAGAGGTTTCGGAATACTTCTATGGCCCAGTGCTCCCAGAGGTCATTCTCAATACCATCGTCAAGTTTCTTACGTTTCCAACACATTGCGTAATCTTCGTCACTATCGTATTCATTGCTGTACGGGCAGTGTCTTATGCCATCGCATACGAGATCTTTGGAAATGCAAAGTAATGGCTCGAGTCTGAAAATGAAACAAAAAAAAAAAACAGCGAATTGTTTAGCAAAAATCAAAACTGTGTGGTATGGTGGTGAGTACAGATGTAATGAGGTGGGCACGAATCGATTGTGAGTCTAGAATCGATTGTTTAAGTCTCCGAGTCTGTGGACAATGATTAATTTGTTCCGATAGTCGGTCAAGAACGACAGCAGTTCGTGCACTCAGACTGGACTCATCAGGAAAATAGGCGTACGGAATTCAGCTAACTTCTGAACACTTTTCTAACCTCAGAGAGCGAGCGGGATCGATGATATGGTACCTTTTAGTCGCTCGATGCATACAAGGCTGTAGTGTATTTTGCAACAAATCCTAGCGTCAGACTGTTCATGCGACACTCTGCTCATTGCACCGTGTTCCAGACTGAAGAAGGGACTCATGTACTCACACACGAATCATTCTCCTGCGTAAAATGGAACGTGATTTCCATCCATGATAGTCACCCGCATTCTCTTAGTCGTGGCAAATGTCTCTGTGACAAATTTGTATTGAATTAGTCACTTAAATGAAGCATAACGAGACGCAGACAGTACAAATTTGTCAAAGTGACATGTGTCACGACCAGGGTTGTTGACGTATAATATTCGACGTACACACTTTTTTACGTGTTGTTGGCGTATAAAAGTGTAAAAATATATGTACACTTTTAGACACTTTTTTACACTTTTTTACGGTAAATGTATAAAAGTCCAAAAATGTGACACCCACGCAACCGGAATAACACTCATTCCTATGCTGGCAAACCTCAGCGATGTCTCATAAGTCACACCTACCTCACAAGAGCATGGCGAGTCACAAATTGTGAGGTTTTCAGCATCACAAGAACCATCAAAATTGTGATGTTCTCATGAGCACATCACAAGGTGGTTTGATTTTTTTTGATTTACATTTTTCAATGTGAAGTCCTCTCAATTTGAGAGAAGAAAAAAGGAAAAAACGAGAAAAAAAAATTAACAAATTTTCGACATGAAAAAATAAATTCACCACACCGTGGTAACTATTCTTGGGTGGCTTGTGAAGGATTTGCCAGAATACCAAATAGCTAAAACCTCACAAGGTAGGCATCACAATTTTCGAATCGCAAACATTTGTGCGTTGTGACCACATCACAACCAGAATAGGGGTAGCAAGGTGGCTATCCGGTTCCTGGAGTCGATCTTTGTATGCTCCAAAGCTGGCTCGCCCATCTCTGAAGATGCTTGACAGTTAAAACTTACGTAGCTGTATTTTGGGTACCCCGGAACCCTGAAAGCGACAAACTTGACAGACTAGTAACTACCTTACGCCCCGAATCTGATAACTTCGACGTACGTGTCTAATACAAAAAATAAATAAAAAAAAATTTCGGTAGTGACGTGGGTTCCGCTGCTGATATGATCACAAGCATTCTTCTGCTGGGCATGGGATCGTTCATTCCTCTTAGAGTGAAGAGTATCCATCCCAAGGCAAGGGCATGGTATGACTCGAGCTGTAAAGAGGCCACCAGGATGAGAGAGTTGAATATCCGGACATAAAAAGCCAACCCTACTGGAATAAGTTCAAACGGCCCAAAAATGACGGCAATGCAATTATCGGACGACGTGTGAAATACTCCAATGAGAAAAAGTTTAGGCAAAAGGTGCTACAAAGCCCCAAGGGTAGTAAAAACTTGGTCATTCAAAAAAAAAACATAAAGAACTCCACCTCGTCTTCAATTCCCACGCTCATTGACAATGACATCCCAGCTGTCAGCTCTTTAGACAAAGCCAATCTGCTTGCGACGCATTTTGCCGGCAGCTCAACACTGCCAAATTCCAAAATGTCGCCATCTGTACTTGAGAGCGTTGATTTCGCCATGGGAGAAATACACTTTCGCACTCGTACAGTTGCAAGAGTACTTAAAGATCTGGACGTGCACAAATCCGCTGGTCCCCTATACCTCTGAAGAGTTGTCCTTCTGCGCTGGTAAGCTTTTTCATCTATCCCACTCTTAAAGTCTCCTTCCGAGCAGATGCAAAGCAGCATTTGTCCAGTCCGTTCCTAAAACAGGTGAATCTACGTCACCCACCTCGTACGGACTCATAGCACTTACGTCCCTTCTTCGTAAGGTCGTGGAAACACTGATAAATCGTCAGCTTATGAAATGTCTTGAATCGCGGAAGCTTCCTAATGACCTCCGGCCCGGCAGTCCGCAGCTCAAGCCGGCTTAGAAGGTCTGGGAGGAGATATCCTAACTACAGCCGATGGGCTAGTCCTCCGGCCCAGCAGTCAGAAGTCCGCAGCTCAAGCCGGCTTAGAAGGTCTGGGAGGAGATATCCTAACTACAGCCGATGGGCTAGTCCTCCGGCCCAGCAGTCAGAAGTCCGCAGCTCAAGCCGGCTTAGAAGGTCTGGGAGGAGATATCCTAACTACAGCCGATGGGCTAGTCCTCCGGCCCAGCAGTCAGAAGTCCGCAGCTCAAGCCGGCTTAGAAGGTCTGGGAGGTCATCTGTCATCAGTCATCTGTGGAATTCGGGAAGATGAAGGCATGCCGGACATCCGGAACACCAGTTCCATGTGCACCCTTTATACAAAAAAGGCGATCACAGTTTTTAGAGGCTAAATCAAACTAAGCCCAAAGCAACCGAAAATTGTCAATTCAGTTGTCACAGAAAACATTTGCTCCGCCTCTTAAAAGAAGTGCCCTTTGTATCCCTGCTCAAACTTTAAAGCCTTGCTGTGCCTCGCCAGCGTGGGCATAACAGTGCAACAGAAAGTTTGTCATATTTACTCACGTCCTAACACCAATTGACACAGGACTGGCCGCTTTATAGACAGTTAGCACAACTTGTGCAGGGGAAAGTGATTATTTTGGACTGTAGGCTTCGTCATCTTCCGTCTTTCAATTCAATCATTGAAGATACCCTTGTTACCAGACTAACGACGCATTGTTTTTGCACTTTACGTAGAATGAAGAAAGCTCCGTCTATCCAAAGCCAAAATGCTCTCCAAGTCCCCCCCAACCTCCGAAGCAATTAATCTCATATTTTCTTCTAAGTGAATGACCGCGCTCAGTTTATCAAACATTTTATAGTCAACTCAACGGCATCTGATTACACCTAGTCTCTACTTGTTGAAATGCTCAAAGGCGTTAAATTCAGCTTGATAAAAATCAACTTTCACAAAAGTGCAGCTGCAAGAGTACTTAAAACCGTTAACACAAGTTAATGGATCTACGTTGCTTCCTCCTTCCACACAAAAAGTCGGGCAGTCACTGTCCACTGTTTAACTCGTTCAGTAATCGGTCGTTTTTACGGCATGTTCCTCCTACAACAATCTTATCTGGACACGGCACGCCGCGGTATGCATTTGTAAGCAACTCACGACTGGCGGTGTAGCGAAATAAATAAATGTCGGGGGAACTCAGAACCGATCCATTTTCAGACACATTCCACACAATGTCCTCGTTCTAAGGGCAATTGGCCGCTGACAGTGCCCAAGAGACCAAGAGTTTTAGTCATCTTCACCAGGATAGCCCTGGCTTCAAGCTCCCCGCTTTCTGACGTCAACCAGGCAGGCAATGCGGCAGATCCTAGAAAATGTCCAAGATATGCAAATCTACACACACAACCTATTCATCTATTTCTGCTGACATTGAGACATAAGCGGCTGAAATAGGTCTCGCGGTGAATGAGGGAAGAACGATGCATATGCACATCTCAACACCATCGAGGTCTTGGACAAAGCGCCGTAGTGGACAGTGGCCAGGTACTGTGTCTGCCTCGGCTCCGCAGTACGAACAACGTCAGTGCAGAGATTAAATGCAGAATTCCCCTTGCCAACCGTTGTTTCATTGGACTCAAGAGGTAATCGACTCATAGACCGCAGAGACCATCCCAGTCCTGCCGCTCGGGACTGAGGCACAGGACAGTCACAAAAGCGGGTCAAGGAGGTCGCGTAGTCTTCGCGGGAAAAGTTCTGCGTGCGAAGAAGAAGAGGCGCAGAACGTATGCGTGTGTCCAGATCAGATGGAGCTTCGGAAACTACTTAAGACCGGTCAGATTGCTGAAAATTAAAAGTCCGCAATTGGGGTTTCTTAGTTGATCATCAGAACATGTGGCACCACAAGGCGGTGCTTGTCGAATGTCAAGAAAAATGCTCGACAGGCCCACACCATTCTTAGTCGTTTAACTCAGACAATGCAGATATGATGCGAATAAATGTCAAATTTGGATGCTGTCAATGGATTTTCAGGCGCCAATGCGAACCTGTCGCAATGACAAAATAAGTCGTTTGTATGCGTGTGTCGTCGTAAACTATAAAAATAATCGACAGTTGATTGACAAGCAGAAACGCGGTAGTTATAAGATATCACCAATGGAATCTCATAAATAAATGCTAGATACTTTTGAGCGTCTAAAGTTGGCAGGGAATGTGTTTGTTTGTTCATTTATGAGAAAATCATCGGGATCGTTTGAGAAAAACTTGCGCGGTTATGTTTGGTTTAGAAGCAACGTTGAGGTCACATCACATCTGGGCCTAGCTTCCACAGCAATCGCTTGTATTGTGCGTTGTGGTTTCTCTGAGCATGGCCAATGGGTGGAGTGGACAATGAGAAAACACAATAGTCCAGTATTTTCGTGGAAACATTCATTCCTTTCCCTCAAGTTGACGTTTGAAAACTAGGCGCAAAGGTGGGTTAAGGTGGTTGCAAAGAAGAGGCAATAATGCACTCTAATTAACGACGTTTCAGGGACAGAGGGGGTAATTTGAAGAAAACGCATAGATTCAAGTGTCATAACATGGAATGGTGGAACCCGTGATGGTGCCATGACAAGAATTGAGATCCCACGTTGGAGTTGATGAGGCCATTGGGATCTAGGGCGATTCAAAACAAATGGGTTTGTTTTGACCAGCCTTGCGCTCCAAGGCAAGGCTGGTAGCCAAAGGATGTGAGCAGAGATTCGGTATTCACAATAGGGAGACATTCTCTCCAGTTGTACGCTGTGCTACTAAAGGCTGATTTTTTAAAAGCTATAGGAAAGTTTCTCAAAAAAAAGAAAACACATACAATTCAGAAAAATGCATGAAATTTTTATTTGATTCGATAGTACGATCCATATCTCCAGTATTTAATGTTTGAATATTATTTCATGCAAATGTTGACCTTGACTGCGCCTCAAATGGTCCATCCGCTTAGTCCAATTTTGGCATACTCTTTCCAACATTTCGGCCGGTATCTCGCGAATAAATGCTTCAATGTTGTCTTTCGGGCTTATCTGTGTAGACATGAGCCTTAACAAAGGCCTACAATAAATAGTCTAAAGGCGTTATATCGCACGATCTAGGCGGCCAATTGACCGGTCCCGAACGTGAAATAAAATGTTCACCGAACTCGCCTCTCAATAAATCCATTGTTGCGCGTGCTGTGTGGCATGTGGCACCGTCTTGTTGAAACCACATGTCATGCAAGTCAAGCTCTTGCATTTTGGGCAAAAAAAAGTTGGGTACCATCTCACGGTAGCGCTCACCATTCACAGTTACGTTACGATTCGCATCATCTTTGAAGAAGTACGGTCCAATGATGCCACCAGCCCATAAACCGCACCAAACTGCGAGTTTTTCAGGATGCATTGCTAGCTCTTGCAATGCTTCTGGCTGATATTTACCCCAAAATCGACAATTCTGCTTATTTACGTACCCATTGAGCCAAAAATGAGCTTCGTCGCTGACTGACCATAAAATGGAAGAAGCGCGCGATGAACTTTCTTAACAGAGCACGCATTTTGAAAATAAAATTCAACAATTTGCAAGCGTTGTTCGTTTGTAAGACGATTCATGGTTAAATTATAGACCAAACTGAAGATGTTTGACAATGACACGTCAGCTGTTTAAACCAGTGTTGCCAAAATGATAATAGCTAAAAAATCACCCTACTATCATTCTATAAATAATTTGGCTGTTCCTTGTGAATAATTTTCAAGAGAAATATGCACGATCTGTAACCTAGGAATGCTTCCAATTTGCATCCTAGGAGATTCCGACGTTGTTCCGAGACATTCGAAATCCGCGAAGATAAAAAACGTACCGTGCAGCTGCGTCGATTGCTTTTGTCAACTTTTGCGAAGGAGAATAATCACAGTCGGCGAACAACTCTGATCCATATGTCAAAATTGGCACTGTGAGTACCGGAGTTAATGGAGGGATAGAGATATCCATCTTCGGCCATTTTTGCCCCTAGTCGACACCGGAGATGTAGTGATGTTCTCTTGTATTTCCCACATAATTTCACACAAACCATGGATCCACCACGCAATGGCGGCCGATTCGTGGATTTTAGTGGGAATATCACCGATTTGTGGATTTTAGTGGGAAAAAATTGCGACAGATTGCCGAATTTGACCACGGTCCATGTACTGTTGTGACGAGGGTGCTCAAAAGTTAACTCGAATATTTAAAAGCATATACATATATGTATTGTTATATGGAATTTCGTGAGTAAAAATGTAATGAAATGCCCACTGGAACCTCAATTTAATTCTTAGATTATATACCTACAGCCTATCTGACAAACTGTCCCAAAAGTTAGTTCCACTCTATACCCTTAATTAATGAATCCTGATAACTCATTCATTCAAATTACATTTTGATGACAACAATGACAAGATTTTGGAATTATGAGCAATGCATAAAAAATGTTGTCAAAATTTAAAGTTATTATTCTATCAATATTTTTGCAAAAAGCGAAGTGAGCAAAGAACTGTTTTTTCAAGTGATTCATGCAAACGTGTCAATAATATTGTTATTATTAGCTATCTGTACGAATGATTATTGTGAATTTAAATACATAATTCATATACAAAAATCCATACTATAGCCGTGCATTAATGTTGTCCCAGTATCTCAGACCATAACCTGCTCAAATGGGAGCTTAAGGAATCGACTTCATGAACATAAGCCTTGTTCGTTGGTTTACCCCTCCGTACTGTGGTGAAATTTTACACCAACATTTGCAATAACGTCCAACTAACGAGCCAATTTTCAAATAAGAACTTTAATTCACCCCTCTACTAGGTTGGGGAAGGGTATCAGCTGTGGGCCAGCTGATCCCAAGAGCTCACACGTATTCACAGACACGGGACAAAAAGCGTATAAAAAACGCTGTCTGATGAAATCCAGGGGCAAGAGAAGTAGAGGATGGACATCTCTATCCCTCCATTATCTCTGATGAGTACTTTGGCAAGTTTTAATTTAACGTTGAAAGGGAGAATACTCGTATATTTGCTGATTGACAAGCCTCTTAGGGATGTATCTTGAGTACTAGGCTATCAATGTGGTCAGTACATGTCAGTTGACTATTGCACATTATTCCAAGGTTTTTTACACACGTGACATATTCAATTGCGGCTGATTTAAGTTCAATTGACGGGAAATTGGATTGGGAAGGCGACTGTTTCGAGAAAGGGATGGATTTGGTTTTGTCTGGATTGAGCATTATGCCATTTTTGTAGCCCAATTGGCGATAGAGTCTAAATCGTTGTTTAGATTAGCAACTGAGTCATACTCAGAGGGAAACTTAAGCAACTGAAATCATACCCAGAGGGAAACTTAAGTAGATTTGAACATCGTCTGCATAGATATGGAATTTACAGTAGAACAAAACCATTGGAAGGTCATTGATAAACATTGAAAATAATAGCCGACCGAGAATTGAACCTTGAGGAACACCACGGCTTACGTCACAAAAAGACGATTGTTTTGAATTGTGGAAAACAGCTTGGACGCTGTTAGTAAGATAAGAAAGAATTAATTTATTAGTACGATTACAGAAGTTGAATTGGTGGACAGTTTATGACAGAGTATCCTTGGGTCAACGCAGTCAAATGCTTTCGAAAAGTCATGTAAGGTTAATATGGTCGTTTTGTCTTCGTCAATACCTCTTCTTATGTCGCCCGTTACCTCTAACAAGGCTGTGGCACAGCTATGTCCGTGTCCGTGTAGATTGTGTCGCTCAATGTAATCTTTGATGTCTCGGCTAACAAGAGACTCAAACACTTTTGATAAAAACCGAAGAATAGCAATAGGTCTATATTCAGGTGGATTAGTTTTCTGTTTTCTGTTTTTTCACAGTGTAGGGTACGTCGAAGTCATGATTATTACGAGTATGTTAATAATGTGAGTGATGTGAGGAAGTATTATTGGAAGCAACACTTCAATGAAGTCGGGGTGGACATTATCGAGACCAACTGATTTTGACTTGATGTAGAGCACTGCACAGCCGACTGTTCTCAACTCAAAAGCATTTGTTCATGTGTTATTTAAAAGTGTTGGAGACATATTTTCGGAGGCTTTCGGAGGCCCTGGTCAGTAGAAGCAAATCGAGTATTTACGTTGCCCTACACAAAGGAAATATGGAAATCACATTAAATCAGCTTTGACTTAGCAGATCTTCACTCAGGACGCTCATTGGCTTCATAACCGGACACTGCACGTCATAATCATGCCCGCAGGATGGGTGTCCCTTACGATGTCTTTGTAGGAGCTGCATGGATGAAGAGGAGGTTGAAAGCATATTTCACTTACTTTGCTCGTATAGCGCGTTTTAAAGTCGCCGGTTCTTACACCTAGGGGCCTGCTACTTCAGCTAGATAAACCGCTTCGTCATAAGCACAAATTGGTTCTAATTGTTGGGGGAAATCAGTCTGCATTGGCCTAAGTGTGACTGCCTTCTGCAGTCAGCCACCACAATCTAACCTAACCTTATGGACTACCGCTGCCAAACCCTTTCGAGTTGTCAATAC
The DNA here is from genome assembly GCA_905231855.2 of Eristalis tenax. Classification (NCBI taxonomy): domain Eukaryota; kingdom Metazoa; phylum Arthropoda; class Insecta; order Diptera; family Syrphidae; genus Eristalis; species Eristalis tenax. The sequence continues at coordinate 42,109,718 of HG993127.1, forward strand.
ATCGGTGGAATTTTTGCACACGGATGTTATTTATGTGTCACATCTTATCGACGACAGAGCCGGACAGTGGCATAAAATACGTGAAATACTCTCAACCATTTCCTCATCGATGCAACCAATGACGAGACGTACAATGATGCCTTGTTTAGAGATGGTGGCTTTCTGTGGGTGCCGAGCTAACCTTCGACCACCTTGCGCCGATCATCTGTTTTATTGTCGCCTTAGTGGAAGTGAACAGGTGGCGAGAGGGATTCCTATTCGCTCATCTGTGGTGACAGGGACAGAGTGGTTCCGCGCGACGTAGCGAGTTCGTGCGCTGCTCAGGAATGCCTCTATGTCTCGTACCCAACTGAACTGTCTCGTCGACAGATTGGCTTATCTGAGTTAAGAGACAAAGTCTCGATTGCTATTTGTTTATCCATGGCACAACATCATTTGTAGGCCTTGTTCGAAATGGCAATGCAAACTAAGCACAGCCAGGAACCCGAACACACCATTACGTCAGTCATTTCTCGCTACTAACAAAATACAAGAATTGACTGTGAAATGCCTGCGACCGAAGGGCGATTAGTTGTGAATACCAAACTGACTTACCCGATCTTTAAGCATGGATGTTTGTCCTTCTCCTGGCAGGCAACTCCCTTTCCCAAGACCGTTACCATCAACTTGGATGAGAGCGTGTGTCCACCATGTTCCCACACAATACGCAGCCGTCCTTGAAACAGCCTCACTGGGTCCTCAATCTCCAGCGAACTGTCCTCCAGCAGACATGGATCGACTTCCCATGACGGTATCAATGGCTCCAGTGAGCTAAACTGAAAGAAAACAAAAGGCAAAAAACCAAAATAAAATAAACCATTTTCGCACAACGCAGGCAACTTGGTACTTCTAAAAATATTCCCGTCGCAACGGAATGAAACTGTTTATAAATAAATAATCAGAGATTACGTATCTACGCACAAATTGAGCGCGCCATCGCAACCACATCACGTAGGTGCGCGGAATGAAATTAAAAAAAGAGACAAAAATTAACTCAACTGTGTACCGTGCATATTAAAATCATTCCATGCACGTGTACGCACGGTTTACATTTGAATTTGCTTTCCGAGGAGATTGGAATGCTCGATACAGGGTGGACAGCATTCCAGAGCTGGGACTCCAGGCTTTGTATTTAGATGTTCTTTCTCTCTGTCCGCTTTTTCATTGAGTCTTGCAGGCGCACCATGGCTGAGAAGATATCTTAATGAAGGTCATTGTCAAACAAAGAAGGTGACGTCTTGTGAGAAAGTCTGCTTGCGTGGGGTGACTCAGTTGAGGATGTGAGTCAGTTGAGTGTCTTTAGTGGTTACTCATGTCTTGAGCAAGCATGGTTTCGTTTCTGTGAAAGCACAAGGGCATTGTCGCTGACTGTTCGATTCGAGGAATGAAACCGTTTTTTGACAATGTCTTGTGATCGTGCTGTTTGGCAAGCGTCCGTAAAACCGACAAATCTACCGTGGCGGTTGGGAGGATCGTCACAGACAGCCTTGGACAAAACAGTTGCGATTCCGGCAGACGCGATCATTTGATCTTCAGGCCGAAGTCTCGGATATTGACTTAAGAGACTCGGATTCATAGGTGCTCCGAGTTGGGGCACTGCCTTTAGTCCTTGTCGGTAATTTAACGATAGGGTAATGCCAGTTATCACCCAGTATCAGAGTTTCAGTTATCCACTTCAGAGGGCACTCTTACCCGCAGAGAGTCCCTGCCAGCCGGATCATAGTCGTGTCTTTGGTGAGCACTGAGAGTTCACTACTCTTCTCCTCCACACTTTTGGTGGATCATCAAATAAGGAATTTGAAGCTTTTGCCTTTGTCTTTAATTCCTACAATGCATCACTTCTCCAGACAGGTAGATACGTTGGGGTGTCCTGAGAGAGCACGTAGACCACATTAGGCCCATTGCGTTGCCGCGTAGACTATCACTGGGCTGCATCCACTTGCCCACCAGTCGGTTTGTCGACAGATGTCTGGCATGAAGACCTCAGATGACGACAATTGAGGAAGCGGTTGCCTAGCGCCTGTTGTGTGGCTTTAGCTAGCAGCGCAGGACAGACACACATTGTTGGTCAAAGTTGTTACTTTCGTTTTCTCATACAAGCCGCGACAGGAAGCATTACAAAGGGTGCCTAGTATAGCTGCGTGATTGCAGACGAGTAGGGGAGGCCCCCAGCCTCTTTGTTGTTCTCGCTGGAGCCATGACTCCTAGCTAGCCCTAGACACCCGAGGGCTACGACCACTCCTTCATCCGCCGGCATCCTTCGAACCGGTCGTGTAGTTGCCCAGATGATCCTCATTTTCAGAGATCCAATTCGATCGGGATGGAATGCTGGTAGAGAAGTTTTTCTCAAAGGCGATCGTGGGTAGTAGGCGATCGGTGTCATTGGCAATTTGATTTCGTTGCGAATAGTGGCCGATGATGAGGGCAGTCTTTCGTCTCATAGATATACTGGCTGCTATCGGTCGTGCGAATATATGCGGAGGCGGAGGGATGGGAAGCGGAAGATGGACGCTCCGCTGATACGCATGCAGGAACGTCGTTGCACTTAATTTAGAATGTTACACTTGACAGCTTCATTTGGGGCTGCCTGCCAAATACTAGAGTCGGTCTGGCTATCGAGGTGAATATCCAGTGATTGTGGCTGTAGTCCTCATAGCTGTAGGGCAGAGGGGACCTTTCCTGAGCCGTTTCCTGGATGTTCGGCTTCTTAGTTAGCTTACTATCGATGCACCTAGTACCTCCTGGGGAAGAGTACAACCTCCCCTTTTTTGGGTTAACGCCAAGTCGAAGAGTTTTGTCCTCAAATTGGAGGAAGTTCTCCTCTCATCTTGAAAATCTTAGATGTGAGTTCTTGACTGTTACTGTTATTGAAATAATTTCGTTCACATAAATTATGGTTGAGGCAACTGTATGTTGATCGATGTACGGAGGATGTAGCCATATTAATACAATCTTTTCTATATTGTTCGTCTACTTTGGAGATAAGTTCGTAGAGCATAACTTTTAATAACGTGGGGTTAGTCGTCGTGAAATGGAATTGCATCCCACAGTAACCTGCAAGCTCTTCCAGTTTCCTAAACCAAAGATTTCTTTTTTGTATGGTTTTCATAGCGACAATTTTTGGCAGTCTTTCATCAGGCATCTCAAGAACTTTCAATATATAATCAATATGCAGCTTCAGTGTCTTGACGAATAATGGCGATATTCCTGTTTCTATTATTACCATATAGTTAGGCGTCGTTCTTGGTAAACCAAAGGTTCGTTTGATGTAATATCTTAGAAGTTGTTCTACAGTCTCATATTGCGTATGTGCCCAAGATTGAGCTGCGTACATCAATACCGATTCTGCAACACCAACGAAGACTTTATATTTAACGCTATGATGAACCAGATTATGTGAGAAACACCTTTTCCAGGTAGCACATATTGCACTTTTCGCCTTAATAAGTTTGTCCTTCAAGTGAAAATCCATGTTCAGGTTATTAGTGATTGTCACTCCAAGGTATTTGTAATTTTTCACCACTTCAATTGGTTCCCCGTTGTAGTGCCAACTTTCATTTCGACACAGTCTACTAGGTTAACCGTTAAGTTCCACCTTAGACAATACATATAGAGACGGTTTATCATCAGTTGCAGCATTTCGGCTGAATTCGCTAGTAAAATCACATCATCAGCAAACAGAAGCGTTTTTATAAGTCATTGATATACAAGGAAACAGTTGAGGGCTTAAAGGGCATCCTTGTCTTACTCCCATATTGGTCTCAAACCATTCTGAAACATCTGACCCACACCAAACTGCTGCGCGGTTACCCTCATACATATTTTCACGAACTCTTCCCAATTTGAAACTCATTCCGATGGTGTAAAGTTTGTAAAATAGAGCTCTCCGATCGACCGTATCAAAAGCTGATTTGAAATCCACGAAAAAAGCGAATAATTTCTTTTTTTTGTTCTCGAAATGAGCCCGCAATGTTCTGCAACACAAAAATATTGTCTGCGGTTGAATATCCTGAACGAAAACCAGCTTGATTTTCACGGATAAGTTTTTGACTTTCAACCCATCGAGCTATTCGGTTGCTTAAAAGTTTGGCGAACACTTTGTAAGATGTGTGGAGCAGAGATATCCCTCGGTAATTGGCCGGGTCGGTTATATTTCCCTTTTTATGTATGGGGAATATTATTGTTTCTTTAAGTTGTGGTGGTATAATTCCTGCGTTGAATATTTCATTAAATGTTGATGTCAATTTATCCTTGAGTTCATCTGTAGCGTATTTAAATAGTTATATGGGAATCCCATCAGGACCTGACGATTTATGATCACTTAGATTACTCAGGACAGAATGAACTTCAACACTGGAGAATGGTGTGTCAAGTAATTCGTTTTGGTTTAAAGGTACCGCATAGTAAGTCGGCAATGAGCTGCTCATCGGATTAAGTAAGTTTTGAATCGGATAGGGCATGATATAAGGTCACTGCCTATGCAGATGATGTTGCCATCACAGCCTCTGGAGAACTCTTATCAACGATATCAGCAGTTGGCTATAGTCGAATTAGAAAAATGGACTAGTGTTTGTTGGCTAAGTGTCAAACAGACTCTCTTTATCAGGAAATACAAAACTTCTGTCTTCGATCCCACTAATATCAGGGCAGTGTCTCTAAAACTAAGCATCAGTGTGCCAAGTTCCTCACTCTGAACGCGAAGCTGGGAACCGCACATCCATATTGTCGTAAAAACCTATTGGCGTGAGTGGATCACTGGCTATTCGTATCAATAGTCGGATCCAAACTACTGGACGGTTTCGCGATCTCGTGGACCGCGTTGGATAAAGTCAGCAACTGCCAACCGCTCGGAAGGGTGCAGCGGACGGCATGCATCTGCCAGCACGTCGATTAAATTGTGGAAGGAGCTTAGTTCCGCTACCATCCTCGATCAATTTGGATCTCTACCAGGAAACACCGAATACCTAAGCTCATCTTCGAGAAAAACTTCTCAGCCAGCATACCCCCAGATCTCACTGGACGTCTGAACACCAGACGCTGGACGGTCCTCTGCGAATTTTCACAGATCGATCGAAAGTGGGCAAATGAGTTCGTCCATCTCTCTTTATGGATGGCTGCGGTGGACCTGATGGGTGATTGAAAAAGTGTTGCCACCGCCATCTTTGATTCAGTGGTAGTATCTGAATCGTAGGTGAGCCGCCACGCGCTCCAATCAGTGTTGGCTGTCAAATGCCACTGAGTTATTTTTGCTCAGTAATTTGCTTTCTGTAGAAGTAATACTGAGCTGAGTATAGATTTCCAATAAAACGCGTCTAATGCACGCACAATAATAGTTACCATGGTGTGGTGAATACGTGTTCATGTCAAACGTTTTTTTTTTCTTTTTTTCTTCTCCCACATTGAGAGGACGATGTGAAGTTCTGAAAAATTGTCTCCATTTCCTCCTTGTGATGTGGTAAAGAGACGATGATGATTCTTGTGATGCCCACAAGCTGTGAGGTTTTGCTCGGAATACGAAAACCCTCACCATTTGGGACCCACTAAGCTCCTTGAACATACGTAGCTTTTGTGAGGCAGTTGAGACTTATGAGACGTTACAGGCGCGTGCCAGAATACGGGCGGAAGAGCATTCCACGGTGCGACTGTTGGAATTGAACGATCTTTTTCGATCGTGTGCGATTTTGCGCCTGGGTCGTTGACTCGTTATTGCAACTACACCAATTAACATGGTACAAGCATGGTGACAGCGAGAAATTACGTAGGGTACATAAAAGAAATGAGTATTGTGGTGGCGATCGTACAGGGACAATGCACCAAAGCTGGATGCACCCAGGACGATCCTGAACTGTAGCTTTATACAAAGAAGAAGTATTAGTGTATCATTGCAATGATAGCCTCCTAGCGCGGCTTATTTGATGGCTGGCAGAGTACAGAAGATGTGAAATACTCTCCTTCATCGTTCTAACTTCCGCAGAAGTGATACATTTGGACTCCCAGCAGACAGTGTCTCGTCCACACGTGCTGCTTGTACGGGGTATCTTTAGGTTACGAGGTCTTTGGAGCGCTTAATTTTAGTCTTGTCACCTTGTTTATGTTTTGCCTTCGCTTTCGCTGATAATCGGATGTCCAGAGTTATCCACCAATTCCAATGTTCACCTTCTAGTATCTTTCTTATAGAGCCTAGCTGTGTGTGTGTTTAAATGATTGCTCCAGAACTCCCTCGTTCTGAAGCCCCTGTCGCAAGACTATGCTTCTTGGGCACTAGTGTGGACCGGTAGTCAAAAGGCAGTCACAAAAGTTACCAAAGACGTGCCGCTGATTTTGCGGGCGTGTTCCGAATTTCGTGTACAAATAATCACACGTTTTCCCGGCGAAAGAAATTTACTTTCCACGGGAAATCCCCTTTAACCGATATTTGCATCTTATCTTGGCTTCTAATCCGTAGAAAATTAATCGAAGCCGATGTGCCAGCGGGTTACGTCATGATTTAATACGTAAATATTTTATATTTACATTTAAATGTTTGCACAGAGCTTCCGTGTAAGTTTAATTCAGATCGAAAGATTTATATGGACACCAAGAGCTTAAGGGGACCCGAAATTAACTAGCATTTGGCCACGCGCCACGAATTCGAATGAGCCACGTCGCCAGGCCGAAAACAAATTAATAAAAAAAACTCCAGGAAATATGATGTCAGTCTTCAGTCGCGTGCACGCTTCGCTTCAAGTCGCCCACTGGCTGAGAGCTTTTGAGTCTACTGGTACGTGCTGCGGTCTACTCGGAACATGTGCGGTTTGTCGAGTGTCGAACCTTGCGCCAGATAACGTGCGAATTTATTCGACCCGGCTCCGATGGATAATTCGACAGTCAAACTATTTGCGATTAAAATGCACACGATGCATGTGCCTTTTCCATTTTATCCTACCGTCTGGCTGACAGCTGAGTTATGGTGATTGGAGTAAATAAGGAAATTTTGTGTGACGCTAATTGAAACACCTTACTGTCGTTTGTGCATCCGTCTTCAGACTCACTGCGTCGTGTCTAAAGAATGCGACGCAGGTAATGGATGTACGCCATTTCATTGCGAGCGGACCAGTTAAGGTCTGGGCAGTCTCAGAAGCAGATGAAGAAGCCGCGGTCTTTTCGAGAGAAAAGTCCTGGCTTTTGGGAGAAGATGATTCAACGTCCTCATCCTCAGAAGACGCGCCCAGGAGCCAAATAACGGGTAACAGTTGAGCAAAGGTATATTAAGCGTCCTTTACTCTAAAAATGTTTGAGAAGCTTATCAACGCCCACATACGAAGCAATCTTAAGCGTAACGCCACTATCTCTTGCGCACAGCACGCGTATATGAAAGGTAAATGCGTAGAAACTGCACTACAGGACGTAGTAAGTGTTGTTTGAAAGGTCTCCAAACGAGTGTGCCCTCGCTGCATTCTTGGACATCGAAGGAGCGTTCAACTACATAGAAACCAGTGCTATCAAAACAGCACTAGAAAGGGCAAAAGTCAAATCACAGACCTGCTTCGCAGAAGATGTATTAATGCGTCCTTAGGTAACTCGTCCATCAGAATGAGAAAACTGGAACTCACGGCCGTCAGAGCAATCGCATATGCTGACGACGTCGTTATAATCGCATGCGCTAAATTCCTCTCAACTATCAGTGAGCAAGTTAAACGCGCAATAAATTACCCACTAAGATGGGCAAAATCATGCGGTCCCAAAAAACGGAGTTGGTACTCTTTACCAACACAAGGGTTATCCCGCCGTTCAAGACCCCAGTTATTGAGGGAACGCCCCTCAAGCTTCTGGATAGTGCAAGTATCTGCGGGTGATAGTAGAAAAAAAAAAACATGAATTGGAAGAGTGAAAAAGCGGCCTGTGCCCTTACCACAGGAACAGAATCTTTGGCAGAAAATGGGGCCCAAACCCGAAAAACAATCCTGGGGATGTACACAGCGATTGTAAGGCCGACTCTAACGTGCGGTAGCCTAGCATGGTGGCAAGCTTGCTTGAAACCGAACAACCTGAAGCTACTAGCAAGTAAAATAAAGACATGCCCTCGGTGTGACAGGAGCAATTTCCACCACTCCCACAGCGGGCATGGAGGTCATGTTGGACCTTCTTCCACTAGACCTCTACAGTCGACTGGGCTATTAGGATTAGTCAATCCAACAGCTGGCACTGTAGCCGCTCAGGACATGCATGGATACTTGAGAGATTACGTATTGGAACAAACGAAAGTGACTACCTTCTCCCCTTCCTTCACTTTGAGGCATCCTTTGGGTTGCGTCTACCAACAAGGGAAGAATGGGAGCGAAAACTACCCATCAACGACCCTACATCCATATACGTTTATCCAGTTGGATCGAAGATGGATGAAGGAACGTGCACCATTCCATCAGATTACCTGATCATGGGAGCGGAGCGGAGGCTCTAGCGGATGTCCTAGCTTTCAAAGAATCGTCCAAAACGATTTCATTGATGGAAACACCACCGGCCAATATTACCTTTCTAATTGACAGTCAAGCGGTCATCGAAGCTATTACGGCGGTCGAAATCAAGTCCAAGCTGGTGGCAAGTTCTTGGTACACACCACACGACCACTGCTAGGTTCCTGGTCAATGAGGCAGCTGATGAACTTGCCAGGGAAGGGGTCGAAGTCGACCCTTCACAGTCGATCCCATGTATATACCCACCCCTGGCTGAAATCAAGTCCAAGCTGGTGGCAAGTTCTTGGTACACAGAGCACGATCACTACTAGGTTCCTGGTCAATGAGGCAGCTGATGAACTTGCCAGGAAAGGGGTCGAAGTCGACCCTTCACAGTCGATCCCATGTATATACCCACCCCTGGCTGAAGTCAGGAAGGTGGTGATAGATGGACCTCCTTATTCACCTGTAAGACCTTCCGAATGCCTTGGTCAGGTTATAACAGCGCAAGAACCGACCTACTCCTTAAATGCGGTAGAAAAAACTGCTACGAATAGAAGTGGGTGCGCTGACCGGATACAACCATTCGAGATATCATGGTAATAGAATGGGAACCACCCACGACACCATGTGCAGGGGAAATAGAGGATTCTTCTCACTTTCTTTGTCATTGTCCCAGTCTCTCTGCATTGAGACGTAGAACACTGGGAGAATATTTCTTCCAAGCGCTTCATGAGGTGCAGGTTCATCAGGACTTCCGGATGGCTGCAATGACCAACAATCACCTGAAGGAGGACGAGTAGGAGCAGGAGAGGGTTCTTCCTACCCCAAACTGGGTATCACAATGGGTCCAACCGGACTTCAGTGAGGGGCCGTTTACTGCGCCTACCCACGAACCAAACCAATCCAAGGTCTAATAGGGCCGATATGGCAGTCAGAAGACGAACTGACCTGAGGTCTGTAAATTTACCATGCCATAGTGAAAATTCCGATTTCCTGAAATTCACTCCAAACTGTCGGAAGGGATGGCAGAGTACATATTGAGAGAAAAAACAGAGGTTTCAGCTGCAAATTCTAATTAAATGTGCTTCGTATTGGCGAGACATTACTGCGAGACTATTCTGGCATTCAGATTTGTGCCCCACATGAGGAAAGGAAAACCGTGGTTACTCTCTGCTAAGCATTTTCTGATATTTCTGGTCCTTCGAGCCTGATAACAACTTCATTTGTCTGATTTTGTTGAACAACGATTTGGTTTTCTTCGACTTCGCAATAGACTGACTTCTGCCAAAATGTATGTATTCCCTCATCTCCACCAAATTGTTCGTCCCCAGCCCTTCTTGACTCAAGAACATATACAAGCTCACAAATTCGGAAACTACTACTCCCCCACAAATTTCCAAACAAACCAAGAGATTCCAATCTTTTGAGAAAATCAAAAAAAAACTGCCTAATTGCCAGCAAATCTTCTTTTCGTGGAACAATAATCCCATCCCGTGCGAATGTGCTAATGTGCCGCGAGTGAATAGCCCGCTTAACCCCGCCAAGCGGTCACCTTGAAAGAGGCTAATGTCCACTATTCAATGCTTTGCTTTCGCCACAGTGGATGTGAGATGAACAATCCTACTGTTTCACGCACTCGTGAACCCACAAGCCACGGTCAAGCTTAGGGGCTTTCCAAAAATCAGCGAACAATAGCCCACGCTGGTGTGGTCCGAGTACGTTCTCCAGCTCTAGGTCAGCAGCTGCTGTTAGTCACCGGACAAGGGGTAAGCCTGGTAGCTACATGTTCGCGGCTGTGATTACGCAATAGAACCCAGTCGATCCGGAAGCAATGTGAAATAAATCTCGTCTCGCCAAACAAAGCGTCTGAACATGCAAATGAGCGGCACACGAGAGACACTCTGGCTTTGCAATGCTCTCCACATTGATTATGTCACATTTCAAAGGGGGGTACTTACTATTCGCAGCGGGCACGTCCTAGTACTGTTCGGCTCGCCTAATGTCCTAGGCGGTGGCCCACCGTGTGCGTTGTGAAAGGACTTGCGCAGCTTCGGGCGTATCAATCTCACTATGAAGCCGTACGATTCGGGGGCGCTCAGAATGCGCATGCATGTCTCTTGCGCCGCCTGATCTGGATCGAACTCCAAAATTAGACTCGATTCCTTGCCGTCGCTCGCGATAAAAAACTCGTGCTGATTCGTGCACATCGGCTCGAAGTTTGGATTTGTCAGGAAATTAACGTCTGAAAATAGAAATGATCACATGTTTAGTGTGTGTTTGTGGAAATGTATATTTATGCGAAATACGGTACAATTTTATGGCATGGCTGTCTTGTCAAGGTTTACTCGCGGAGTGGCTAGAATGCTTAGTGCTAGGTAATAAAACACACTCTTGGGCGGGATTGCGAACCTGTTTTGTGGTTTGGAAGGCATGCCTCATCTGCTGTGCAAATTGGAGTGACACTCAGTCATCGAGTACCTTGGTCGGTATTCTCGACAAGCCAAGTGGTGTTTCCGTTGCTCCCCGCGCTCTTGAAAAATGCAATAACTTTGTGTTGGAACTTCATGTTCAATGTGACGATGTTCTTTTTTGGTTTTCCATTAACTGCTTTCATTAGTGCTTGAAGCTGTAAACACTCCATTTTAGCCTTTCGAGGAAAGCTAGGACATTACACTTCAGTAAGGCAACCAGTTGAAAGACGAGGCTTTAAGTCACGTCTTTGGAATGGGTTTCGTTGTCTGGTTGTTTGTCGTGACTGAATGTCGAGTACCATTAAATTCCACGAAATGTTCCAAATCGCTTCGACTCCATAAGACAGACATGCCTTGACCTTGGCGTTGAAAACTCTAGACTCTAACGACAAGTCAATGTGACAATTAGAAAAGAACTTTGGCCACATAATGTTAAGGGCAACCATAGACTCATTACATTTATGAAGAGGAATGTTTGCTGAAGTCGAAGTGGTGTGTCAAGACGACTCCTAAATATTTGAACTCCTGAACTACGAGTACTTCAATACGGGACTTGTTTTAGAAGCAATTTAAATCACCATCTATTCGAAACCGAAAATCACCCGAAAAATGTTCCTCTCAAAGCAGCCAAGAGCAACCTCGGCCGCTTTTGACAAAGTCTTATTGAGGGCTCTTCGAGATAGGTCCTTGTTAATCAAGTGATCTTGGCTTGATCCTGGCGCTAACAAGCGAGGTCAAGATCATTCTTGAGAGGATTGTTCAAAACTCGCACTCCAGCACCAGAGGCTCTATCTTTCAGAAGTCCGTCCAGCTGCTCACACATATGTCGACGATGTTGACACAAATACGACCACAGTGTGATGTCAATGACACTTTTGAGAGCAGTGCGACGGATGTTATGAAGACCGCGACTTCTCGGACAGAATGTCACAGTAGACAGTCGCATAACAGCGGGTCACCTTGTCTGAATTTTTTTTTGACAAAACATCAAAGATCTCGGTTAGGACCTTGATGGGGCAGCTTGCACCATCGTCATCCAAACGGACGACTTTTGTAGGGATGCCAAAACTAGACATTGCTCTGTATAGCCCATCACAATACATGCTGTCACACGCGGCCTTAAAATCGAAGAAAAGCTGGTGGGTATCGACTTGTTGCTCCCGGGTTTCTTTTGCCAAAATCTGCAGTTGTTTGAATAATTGGTCGATTGTGGATTTTCTTGGCCTAAAGCCACCCTGGTAGGGATCGAACTGGTTGTTGACGAACGGCTTTAGACACAACAGGGATTTTCTTGGCCTAAAGCCACCCTGGTAGGGATCGAACTGGTTGTTGACGAACGGCCTTCGACACAACAGGGATTTTCTTGGCCTAAAGCCACCCTGGTAGGGATCGAACTGGTTGTTGACGAACGGCTTTAGACACAGCACGGATTTTCTTGGCCTGAAGCCACTCTGGAACTGGTTGTTGACGAACGGCTTTCGACACAACACGTCGCATACGATCTTGTACGGGATGTTCAGAAGACAGATTCCTCTAAAGTGGCGGTGTGTTGAAGTGTAACCTGCGCGTGGGCTAGTCCGAGCAATGATCTTTCGAAGTGGGCCCTGGCATGTGAGAAAAATCCAACTATTTTTAGCTTTTGTGTCGGTGTTCCGCGAAGTGTGATTTGTCCGCCCACTTTCATACACAACTTCAGTCATATTGATAGTTTAATGCGGCAATAAGAATGTTGACATGTTTCCTGAGTTTTACGAGAATTTATATGGGCTCTGTATACGATTCGAATCGGAGAGACGATCAAAATCGTGTCCAGAGCCCATGTAAATCTCAGGAGAAATTGGTCATTGTACTGCAGTTCCACTATCACTCTAGCCTACCCCTAGTCCTGTTCCTTCTTCCTAATGCGTACGAATTTGAGTGACTTTCTGGTGGGCGGACACCTCAAGTGTGCTGTGTGTGGCCCGCTTAAGCATCAACTGTAGCGCAGTGATCGTTGGAGACCTCAAAGAATGTGGTGAACGTATGTGGCTTTGCAACCTACTGCGTGACTCAAAACCTTGCTGGCTCTGTAAGCGCCGCTTGGGACGAATAACCTCAAAACCTTGTAATTGTGATCTCAGACTATGGAGGTTCTGTTCAATATGGAATATCCCGGAAAACACGTCGTTGCGTCGATTGCAAGGCCAAACATGGCAGCTACAAGCCATGTTTAGTTCATAAATCGATGCCAAGCTTGCCGTTAATCGGATGACTACACAGAAGTCTTGTTGCTCCATTAAGGCAGTGAAATGGAATTCACCGTGGACTTTAATGAATACAAGTTTTCAGACATCGCCTCTTAGTGTCAAGTGATGTTTACTTAGCGGCTGAACAGCATCCGGAGTCAGACTCCCTTACGAGGGGTGTAACGTCGTACCGTTCTTCTCTGATTGGAGGTACATGCTGTGGTAGATCTGAGTCTTTCATCTCATCAACTACCGTCCCATTGGCCAGGAATAGAAAATTCCTTAGATGGGAGCCAAGTTCCACATGACTGAGGACCCTGGGAGTTCTGTCCTTAGACACATGGATAGACTCACGCTCTCTCTTCCGAATGCAACCAACCCAAACATGACCAAGCATCAAGGAGTGTCGAAACTGTATCATCCGTTGTTCTAGGTGCCATGCAAGTCCCAAGCCAAATTGAGTAGGTCCTCTAGTCCATTCCGGACCGTGGCGCCAAGAAGATGAAGTCGTCAGCATTTTGAATCGCAGGCAATCAGAGCAACGGAAAGTTGGAAATAAACTTAAAAGCACTCGCCATAACATGCACACCCACTTAATAAGCTGTCGGCGTCAAATCGCTAATGAGTGTCACCACCCACGTGCCCCTGGGCTGCTTAATGAGATATGAATGACACCAAATCATGACATTGTAACTCAACGCATTCAAATGATCTTGAGCGATGTCTTGAATTACCCATCGACTAACGTATCCGATCTAACAGCCGACGCGATATGCAATGACTCTCGCAACAAATCCAATCACTTCCTAATTTGAAACCACACTCTCGCCAGTCAACCACACGGCCACTGCCCGCACTCCGCAGCACGGCCAAGCGCAATAACTCCAATTGATAGCTTAATTTAATCGTTGCGACAGTTGAGCCTGTAATTGGGTCACAATTCATTGTGACACGCTTCAGAATTATCTGATTCGGTGTTGGAATTATGCTTCGAAATATTGCATGACCACGGAATCGATGCGAAGCCCGTGATTGCGGTGCACTATCGGGAAGCGGCAGCGACTGAATGAAGATCCAATTATTACGTTCCAGATACACGCAGAGGGTCCACTGTGTGCGATGGTTTCTAAGCCAATTGAATTACCACAGACCATCCGTCGGAGCGCCATTGAAAGCCGAATTTCTTCACCCTCTCCTCGCCCCATCGCGCTCTGCACAAATGTGCGATAATTGGAAGCATCTGTGGAACAGAGTAAATGCACGCAACAAAGGTCACACTGAAAGGCGCAGCGTATGCGATGTAACTAGACTCAACTCCATCCGCGCCCCCATGCCGCCGCATTCATTTCGACTTGGACCCTCGCGCCTGTGGGTGGTGCTCCTAGAGCGATAAATGCCCGGTGAATGGCGTGTGAGAATTGATTATCAGACTTAATTGGCAGGGTTAAGGTTAAATGAAAATTCTAGCAGTGAGCATGAATATGACGCGCACACTCGCCTAACATGTGTGAATGGGGAACGATGGGTGCGATTGATGTGATTTGGGAAAGTTGTGAACTGAAGCCTGAAGAGGAAGTGTCGTGAGTGAAAAATTAGTCGCCACGCAATGGGCAACGTTCAGAAGTGTAACCAGATCACAGAACAGCGTAATTGAGCTTCCACTACAATCGTCTGATAGTTGGTCACAGGCGAATGTTATGCTGAACTGGGATCCTTTCAAATTGTGTGTTTGCATACCTTGTTGGTGGAGCTACGTATCTAATTGCAAGTTCAGCGACCCATCGATGGTGGGAGACTGAACGCGAGCTCTCCCTGCAGTCACACGAGTTCACAACCTCTCACGAACGGGTGAACTCGAGGAGAATTTAACGAGTTTTGTCAGAAACCGCGAGGTTTCCAGACCCCGAAAATGTATGACGGAACCTGGAGGGTTCGGAGAAAATTGATGACACCTCGCGGTTTCGTTGGGTGGATACGTAGAATAAGACAGATTTTGCTGTGGCAAGGTGGTGTTTTCGTGGTCCGTAAGTCATGGTGTAGGGTTGTCTAAAGTTTTCAGTTGAATGGACGCGGATACTGAGCAAGAGTTTGAGACGTTCGGTAAAGCTTCAACATTTCTTGGGATCAGGAGGAACCATTCATGTAGAGGCTAGGTCCAAGGGCGCCCCCACAGTATTTAAATTAATTATGTCGACTGTTTCGGTCTTTTCATCTAGTCACTTGACAGTGCTCAACGCCGACAATGACTGATTGCGAATAAACAGCGACACCTTTGTGTGGTTTGTGTTCGTCGCTACTGTGTGCAGAATGAAGAAATTGTGTTATTTTAACAACAAAACCACAAAGGTGCTAGGCCGAGCAAAAGGCGTTCGGTGTGAAATTTCACACGTCAGGTGTACCCGCTCCCCGGCTTAACATGTTGCTGTGAAACTAACGAGAGCTAGATCTTTAGCACAACTTCTCTAAGCTGTTACTTACATACACTTTTGCTGGCCATGAATTCAGTTCGAGTGTGAACGAGATTTACCTGGAAACTTAAGTTGACCAGCAGTAGCAATTGCGGTAGCGCATGCATAAGCACAAGTACAAGAGCAGTGGCCCAACCGTAGAGCCTTGTGAAAATTCATACTGAGTTCTGTTCGACACTTTGCTATGTGCCGAGTGAAAATAGTGTCAACACCAAACTAAGACCATCTCCAGACTGTACTCTCCCTCAAACCGTTCAGATCCATTAACCGTGCCTGCAACAATCGGCTTTTCCATGTCTCTCATGGATTGCGTGTCATCTCTGTGGAATGCATCAAAATGCAACTGCTACTCACTGTCGCACAAGCATCCACGTAATCAAGCATCACCTACACGCGAATCAAACAATCGGTCGCTGAATGTTGACGTGACATTATGAGCCTGTAATCACTGCGCTTCACAATGTGGATCAAGGTCTGGCCTCGAGAGACCTATAATGCTCAGCAGATTGCCGGCGTACCTGCGAGCAATGCAATCCGCATGCGAGTGTGTGTGTGTTTTTGTCGAAGTTGCATGACTTTTTCTTTACTTTTCTCTCAATTTGACCCGGCCTCGTTTCGCAGTTGAAATAATTACACAGATGACGAAAACGGCACGACTCACCGAATTCAAATTCTAAGACGACGGAAGGGGGAAACCGCGGAACGAAATCTGAAATGAGCGCAAATGGAGTTATCATTAAGTTGCCGGTAAAGCGGGTTAATTGCATGGGATATGGGCCGTGCGTCGTGTCATTAGTGTGGGGACACTCGATCGGTTTCAACTTTCGCCAGGTTAAGCGGACACAATTGCCTGCGAGCGCGTGTCCCGGTTCAATGATATCGGATCCACCTGCCGCGTGAATTGAGTCAGGAGAACCGATCAGCCATAGCGCGTAGACATAGTTCTCCCTTCACTTTCCGGGGCGAGTCATGATCACCGATCGCCTATAGGCGGCTACCTGAAGGTGGACCACCAAAATGGACCTTGTCGGGTGCTGCTCCATGTTGGCTTGTGTTTGTAAGCCTCGACCTTGGCTGCTTTTGCAAAATTGTGTTACAATCTAAATTGATGTCTAGTCGATTTGTCACGATCGCTGCATGACATTGAACTTGGTTTATGGCGGCTTGTCATGGGGATTTGATGTGGAGCGATGAGCTGAGGCAATGGCAGATGGTGGATTCAAGAGAACCAGTACATTGTCTATCGTCAGCAACAAGTGCCTGTTCCAATAAGTCCAGATTGAGACAGATCTTTCCGCATTCAATAGTGGCCTTAAGTCCTACACCTACATGCCTACGAGTAGCTAGTCGCACAACAAATCTAGACAACTCTCAAGAAACCCGCACGCTTCTATCACTGAAGCCCGCCTCAAGTCATCGCTTTGAAAATATTTCAGAAGGGCCTGGAACTCACGATGGCCAGGTGGTAGTTGAAGTGGCCACAAGGCGCGATGCATCGAATCATGACTTGCAATGGAAGCGTAAGCTTTTTCTATAAAGCCATGAGGCAAACCATTTGACGAATCGACTACGTCTTATCAAATATCGTAGCCGAAAAAACAGAGGAAAACACTGCTCCACGAGAAAGAAGAGCCCGTTGGCTGCACCAACCGACAGAGAATCTCCTTAGGTGGGCAAGTGGGTAGCACACGTTGTACCGTGCTTCACGTGGGCTTAGGTTCGGGCATGAATCATCTTCTCTCTCAACTAGCTACATGCATTGACGGTCAACGATGGCTGTCTTTGTGAATAGATTAGTCCGCTAACACTCACATCTTGTGGGAAGAGTGGGCTCTGGGCTTTTAAGGTAGCCAGGATATACCTCATTGTCAGTAGCAGGATCAAACACAGAATGACATTGAATAATGTAACCCTCTCACGAAGACGTGTCAAGCTGTATAATGACTGAGTTATTCGCAGCTCACGCGCGACTCGTGCCTGGTGTCAACATTAAACATGCTCAGTTAACAAGAAAAACGCTTTCAAACTTCTTTTTCTTCTTTATTTGGTGCTACAGCCCGGGGTGGACCTGGGCCTCAACCAACAAGCCTCTCCAGCCAGCACGATCTCTGGCTAGCTGCCTTCAGTGCCCCACTACCAGTTGGTATAAGTCCTTCTCCCACCTTAAACGGGGGCTTCCTCTATTGCGTTGTCCCACAGGTTCGGAGTCAAAAACTCTATGGGCTGGAATTGAGTTGTCCATGCGCTCAACATGGCCCAGCCACCTTAGACGTTGGATCGGTCTTATGTCGCAGTTCGTGATTGAATCTTCTCCTCCAAAAACCGTCAGCTTAAACAGGAGCAAAGATCGCACGCAGAACTTTTCTCTCGAAGAGACCAAGGGCCACTTTTGAGATCATCCATGGGTCCGGACCGTACAGCAGGACTGATATGATCAAGGTCTTAAGTCAGCTTGATCCTTCGAGAGATGGCTCTACTACACATTTGCCTCTTGAGCTCCTAGAAACGGCGGTTGGCAAGAGCTGGTCTGCGTTTGATATCGGTACATTGTTCGTACTATTTACTGCGACGATTTACCGAGGTAGACGAGAGAAGTCCTTCACTACCTCGAAGTTGTATCTGCCCATTGTGACGCTCTGTCCAAGACGTAGATGTTGTATGTCCTTTCTTGAGGACAGCATATACTTCGTTTTGCCCTCATTCACCGCAGACCTTTTTTAGCCGCTTCCGTCTCAATGCCAGCAAATGCCTCATTGACGGCTGGCTGTGATTTGCCAAGAACGTCAATGTCATCCGCGTATGCTAACAGTTGTACAGACTTCTGGACGATCGTGTCTCTAGTGCTGGCGTTTGAGTCCTGCACGATCTTCTCCAGGATGAAGTTAAAGAAATCACATGACAGCCTTCTCTAAAACCTTTTTTGACATTGAAGGACTCGGTGAGTTCCTTACGCACCTCGATAGAGCAGTTTGAATTTTCCATTGTCATCCTGCACGTGATGAGCTTGGCGGAAGTGTCAAAACTAGACTTGGCGTTGTATAGCTTGTCTCTACGCACGCTGTCATATGTGGCCTTGAAATCGACGACTAGGCGGTGGGCTAACAAACTATTGATCTTTATTAACATGACTCTCGCCCTTTGCAAAATGTTTTCCTATCGTCTTAAAAGGTTGACAAAACTGCGGTAGTGGTCCGATAAGCAAGCTCAGACTGTCCAAGAGCTGAAAAGATGCAGTGGCCCTACCGCGTCTACCCACCGACCTAACCTGATCTAACCTCCTTCAAAACGTTTATAATGCTCGACACGCTTAACTCCAATAATCAGAAATTAATTGAGGAGAGGATGGCACGGAGATGTTGGAAGATTCCACTTTTGAGCCTTTTTTTCGAGCGTATTGACTTGGTTATTGCTTGACTAAGAATGAATCAATTTTTGATATTCGGCTTTATGTGAACCGTATTTCAGTGAGGGCGTTCTGCATCGACCGGAACAAATGGTATTCAGAAGGGGCGAGGTCTGGCCTATGAGGCGGGTGGAGTAAAACTTCCCATCCACTGTTGTCCAAATAGTTCTTAGCCGGAATGGCAACGTGGGGCCGAGCGTTGTCATGATGGTAAATTATTGCCTCCTGTCTGGTCGCATATTGCGTGCGTTTTTCGGCCACTGCTCTCTTCTAACGGATTAATTGTGTTCGGTAGCGTGTCCATTGATGGTTTCATCCGGTTTTAGCAGCCCATAACACAGCACACCCTTCTGATCCCACCAAATACAGAGCATTACCTTCGCGCCATGGATATCCGGCTTTGCCCTTGATTGGGTTGGCCGGGTTTCACATATGATTTTTCGCGCTTGGGGTTGTTGTAATGGATCCATTTTTCATCACCAGTAACAATCCGATGCAAAAATGATTTCCTTTTGTGGCGTTCCAGCAGCATTTCGACGTCTCTCGACTTGAGTTCATGTGGAACCCAATTTCCTTGCTTTTGAATATATCAAGCTGCTTTTACTGCTCTCCAGTTCTTCATCATCAAACTTTCTTGGCTGGCCAGGACGTTCATGGTCTTCCAAGCCAAAATCACCACTTTCAAATCGTGCAAACCACTTTTGGCACGTTCACTCAGCTAGCGCATGTTCACCATAAACTTCCACCAAAACACGATGACTTTCGGCAGCAGTTTTCTTCATCTTAAAGTAATGAAGAAGAACTCCCCTCAAAAACACTTTTTCAGGCACAAAGTTTGACATATTTGAGGAAAAAAAAGTTATTGTTGTTTACGCTTCAAATGAATGACATATACTGAAATGACGTACAATGACAGCAGCTTTCCAACGCATGTTCCAATGGAATAATACAAGTTACGCCATCTCTTAGCAAACCGCACGAATAAGTTATATACCCAATACTTGAAGGAATGAATTAAAACTGCATCAAAGTGTATCAAAAAATAGCAATAATTGAGAATGTGGATTGCATTAAATACAAAATTTATTTGTATGCATGTGGTTTCCAAGAACAATTGGAGAGATTACAGAGACTACAAAAGAGGGGAATGCGAGCAATTCTTAAATGTAACGGGCGTACACCTATAAGATTAATGCCAAACGCACTTAAATGGATGGACGTTAAAGGGAGATTAGAACTTAACACCTTACTCGCCGTGGATGAAATGGTTTCTTGCAATGCACTACAGTACCTAACGCGAGGGATAAGAAGAGTTGGAGAGTCACAACTATATGAATTAAAAAACAACACTCCAAGCTACTGCGGCTGCTAGAAGCACCATATTGTACAAGGGATCTGTGCTTTTAGGCAGGCCTGCCACCGAACTACGCTGCCAAGTGTCAAGATAGGCCTAACAATTGCAATGTACATCCACAGTATTGTTCTGAGGATTGGACCAAATTGTTTGCCGTATGTCCTATTACACAGATATAGGGCACAAGTCAGCGTCTTTGTTCTTTCCTGTCTAGGATTAGACCAAGGTATCTAACGCTTTCCCTTAAAGAGAGGGTTGTGCCCTCAATGAATGGAAGGTCAAAAGGCGGAATGACCCTCTTGGTGGTGAAAACAACCAACTCTCTTTTTTGAGGCTTAATCCCATGACCGCAAGGTTTTGTCCACCGGAGGAGGGTGTTTATCACGCATTCACCTAAAGAGAGGGTATGCAGGTTAGGTCACAACTTGAAAGAAGTCGGAAGCCGGGGCAATGTCTAGGCAGATCATTGACTTCAAATTAATTGAATTTTCGCAAGTTCTTGGAATGGATATTAAAATAATGGGGAAGTCCTTGAGTAGAAAATGTTGAATGGTTGCATGCTCTATGTCTTCATGGACTTTTTAGAATTAAAGCTTGAACCGCAGCACTCAGACTCAGAAACTGGTCCAACATCCTCCCGTTTGTTGGTCTTTCGGAGGCCCTTCCATCATCTGGTCTCACCTCATCAGCACCAAATAACTGCCACTTGATGGGAGCAAAGGCGGAACAATGACAAGTGCATGTGCTCTTCACTGTCATCGTCTTCCCCACAGGCGTCACAAAAGCTTTCATCGCGTAGGCCAATCATATTTCGGTGACCGGGGAAGGTGTTGATGGCCCCTTGGTAAGCCGGTAAGTCGCCTGCAGTCTCTTCTGTCAAGAGATAACAAGAATGTAGCGGATTTCTTTAAGACGTCTTCGAGCATGCGCTTGCCTTATCTAGTTTCTCGAGAGTCATGACACCTTCGGTTGTGGTCTCGACAGGTTTCATCATCAATGAAAGACTAAACCAATGCCGTAGGGAGTCCCAGCGCAGGTCCAGGTCTTGAGAGTACCTCCTCTGATCCTTGTTTAGCATGTTCATCAGAGATCTCATTTCCCGTGATCCCGTGGTGGCCCGGGACGTGCACTCCTCAACTATTCAGGAAGCGGTTGCAGGGTTGAGTAACACCTCAAGCAATGCTTGGCTGTCGCTGCGTACGCAGATACTTAGCTACTTCCTCCTGTGCACAGATTGCTCAGATTTTTAGTTATCAGAAAGGCTGTGTACAAATACCGGCTATCCTTTTACACAACGTCTTCGACCGTGATCAGCATTGTCCCAAAATGTAACTCTGACTGCCATAACGGCCCTAATAGACCAAACTATGACTTGTGTACACCTTTGGTGATGTTTCCGTGTGTGTATTAACCGATTCTGATACGCTGGGCTGCATTTCAGGACATCGGAATTTTCACGTGCTTTTGCATACTACAAGACTTACTCGAAACTGGTCCTCAAGCCTGGCAACATTGTGCAGTCAATTTTTCTCTTGCGTCACTTTCCAGATTCTATTTAAAGCTATTTGTTTATGTCTTCTTGAGCCTCTGTCGCCTACTCGGCCGTCGTCTAATCGCTGTTGTCATTGACATTAGCATTCAGTGGTGGGGATAACCTTAACCACCTTATCTGTATTTATCTCGTTTTGTTTTTGCTCTCAGCTGCTTACCGCTGACATGTGATTGCAGTTGTTGTGCCTTCCTGCACGCAACACAAACCGGCTAAGCTCCATGTGTCGTCGTTTTGCTAAATCTGTCCAGTTTTCTTCATAGTTTGTTTTTTTTTTCGGTTCAGCTTTGAGCCGTGTGAACCAGTGTGAGTATAAGTGCTTAGATGACTCATTAGTGTGCCTGGGAGTTGAGGTTTCGCTAGAGGGTATTGTTTTCACTTTCGTTGGGAGCTATTACCTCGTGTATCCCCTTAATGAGTGGTGGCGCCCTTCCACTGTCGTCGGCAATTAATCACTTAACTCGTGATCAAGGTGATATCAATGATTGCTGTGTTAACCGACACGCAAGGGCGTCGCTTAATTTTGGATTTGTGCATGCTTTTGGAAAGAGGGTCAAGTTGTAATTTGGCAGAATTCGAATGAGAATGGTTGAAGGGGTAGGAAAAGATCGCCCAGTTCACGCAGGAAGCCTGAGTTCACAATGAAACTTTGTATGTTTTTCAGTGAGCTAGCGGCAATATTGTCCGCTTCAAGATTGCATCCGGCTAGGTGTAGATGACGTGTCCTGACTAGGCAACACAGTGTGTGTTGTGCGGTTTCTTCGTTCCCATTCTGCAGCTGTCAGCTTGCGTTAAGCCAGTGTCCAGTAAGAAAGCCTGTGGTTACTCTGAGTTGTTTCGTTCTATTAAGAGAAATAGTTCGTCGGAACATTGCGACCTTCCGTGTGCATCCAATGATGATTGACTTGATGTCCCTGAGCCAATTATTTTTATAACTCTTAGCGGTAAGCCGCATATGGGTCTATCCGGACTCAAGTCTGGCGTGGTTTCTACTGCGCCTTCCCGCAAACCTAGGTAAGCCGCAGAATGGTCGTGGCACAATGCACTTTTCCTGGCTAGTAAGTGTGCTCTTTCGTTGCCTGTGTGACCGCTGTGACCTGGTATCCAAACGAGGTGGACTCTGTTTGTGTTGACCAGCTGGTGTATTTGTATATTTTTCTTCTAAGAAATTGCATTCAAAAATCAAGCTCATTTGTCTTTCACCGACTGGATCGAAGGGGCACGTGACACACCGTGGCCACAAAGCACGCACAATTTGGCTGACCCTCTTGTGTATGACCCCTGTTCTTGCCGCGTGAATAAGAGAGAGTCAAACATCATGTATTTTTACATAGATTTTGAACAAATCGTTCATAATGGCAATGAATGAAATACAAGCGTGGTTTAAGAGTCCGTCTCGGGAGTTCTCTAAGACTCGATTCTGAAAAGGCCATTTGTGATGTGATTTCTCAAAACAATACAACACGAATATTCGTTCTCAAAGCGTCAAAAGGCTGCAGTTTATTAATACTTAAATAGCCACTCATTGCAAGCAGTGGCGTTGCGTGCGTTGGGTCAGCCCCGGGCAGACCCAATTCATGCCGTCCCTAGTCATTTTTTCACACTCTAAGCCGAAAGCTTTTCTCTACGGTTTATACCAAGACAAACATATGTCAGTAAACTTGGTAATATTTTTCTTCAAAATTTTGTCAACTGCTGCTCGTACTAGGGATGTGCGATGTTGGCAAAACATCGATGTGACATCAACATCGATGATCGATAATAATCGATGTTCGTTAACATCGATGTTATAGAATGAATTTATATATATCTGACTAATAGGAGTCGGGTTTTATTGAGAATCTCTGCTCTCTGCTCAGTATTACTTATACACGCGAGGCAACAACGAAACAAAGTACTGAGTAACACCTACACAACTTATGTTAGATATTCTATGCACGGCATGTCGCGTCGACACAATGAAAGATGAGTGCTTATTTTTTATTTTCATAAGAACGTCCAAAAACATGAAGTTCTGATTTTGTGCACTTTGCATTCGGTATCTAGTGCAAATCAAAAAAATAACACGAACTCAATCGAAAGGAGTGTACAGTCGAACCCGGATGGTAGCACATCACCGTGCAGTAAAATATTGTGCCATTAAGCGGAATCTGATTTACGGAGGAGTGTATGTGTATGGGAAGGCTAGCATTGTCTGCCTCCAGTTGCACGCCTCCATCGAATAAGGCTGATTTTCTTGACAAAGCTCTTGCACATGCTCACCTGCGTCCATGTCCGATAACATAACTACGTCAAAAGCAAACACAAATCCATGACCATGGATAAGAGAGAAGATCAAGAATAAACGCTGTTCCTAAATGTCAATATGTCATCGATGTTAGGCAGATTGTGCATTTTTTGACTGCGAAAAGGGTGCGATTGGAAAAAACATTTTACTGTGTACCTCTTTGTAATGGTTTTTAGCAATTATGGTAGGTTAGGTTGAATTGGCTGACTGCTGCACCGAAGGATAGCAGCCAGACATAGGTCCATTGTGCTACCGCGCCGATCTGTGTATACCCATTCCGCAAGCCAGTTAGTGTTTTTAACAAAGCGAAGGAGATGGCTGACTCTTATGATGCCCAGATTACCGAAATAGTGGGCCTCCAGATATCTGAATCGACGGGAAGAGAGAGCACTGAAGCTACACAGCAGGTGTTGAATGGTTTCTTCCTGATCCTCGTCCCTACAGACGCTTCAGCAGAATTCATTGTGACTAAGGCCTAGTCTACGTTCGCGAGGCTGTACACCTTGTCGAAGGCTTAGTACAGGTCAATGGCTTTTGGGACCATTCCCTATGAGGAGACAGGGACCTAGGATTCAGCCATCCACACCCTCCCTTGCTACCTTACTCCTTCTTTTCCTGTCCGGTGGGCTGGATCAAGGTGTCACACGTACCGTGCCTACTTCAAACTCAGTGGCGAACGGAGTGCCGGAGCCACCTGGCGACCCTCCGGGTCAATCAGCCTTAGCTACGTTTTGCGGATCTCTACGCAGCCCGAACCCTCCATTCTCTGTTACAACCCAAACCCCCCCGGCAATTGGACTAGCACCGACTTCCGACGTTTATGAAAACAGTCTTACTCTCAGTCTCTCTCTCTTCCAGTTGGACACTCTCGAACATTTAAACATATTCACATTCTCAAACTTTCAGATGTGAGCAAAAAAAAAAAAAAAACGATCTCGAAACTGATCTTCCATGGAATTCTTTCCCGATGCTTGATGATCGATTCTTTAAACACTCTATGCCCTGACCTTGAGCAATGCATGCAGATGATCTCATCATTTTGCCACGATCTACAAAAGCTCTAACCAAATAAACACCGAGAACGAGGAACGGTTGTTGTTGCGATGAGAGGTCCACCACACCCGCATACAGTAATTATGCAGTCGAGGCATTGACTGAATGTTTAATACGATCCGTTGAACAGCGAATTAAGACATCAATTTGTGGTATTTTGAGAACACAAGCACTTTGAGATGAGATCGCTTTATGTCACAGACCCACATACACATTTATTTCTTATGCTCTTACACAAGCCGCTTAAGCAGTGCGGTGGCTTTAAATCGAAATGAAGTGCAGACAAGCCTGGCAAATACGTCAGCGATTCTCGTTCGGAATGTATTTCTATGGGCACTTAAAGACGAACCCTTCGTTTGGTAGGATTTGGTAGCCAGGGCTGGATTGAGAGATCTGAATTCTGGTTCATTTTTGATCACATTCGTAAGCTTTAGGGTCACTACGTGAAGAGTCAGAGGTTCAGTGTTGATGTTCAAGAAGTAAGCCGTTGTTCGTGGATCGTCCACTTGAAGTGACAAGGCAAGGCACTTGTCCATTGCGCCAGATATTCGAACGCTTTTTTAAGCTTTGATTGATAGTCCGGGCCGTACATGAACCACTATTTTTTTATAGTTGCACTGAACAATTTGATACATGTCCCTATTCCTTTTTTTCGCAGCCACACACAATTGAGGATGGCTTTTCTTGTACGTCCCCCGGATTTCCTCCAATTTTGACATTTTTGGCATTTTTGGCATTACCCTCGTCGTAGTCTAACCATCGAGCTCTTGGCTAGAACTTCTTCTGCAACCGTGTGCAATTTAATACCAAGAAAACCATCGATTCCTACGTCGTGGATAATTTCACGGAACGTTTCGAGGAACAGGTGCAAACGTGAACTCCACTAACGACTTCCCAGGAGAGATCCGACGCTGAATCGGCATTGGCATCCGGCACCGCGTCGATTATTCGAAACAAATTGGCTTAAAACTCCTCGGATCGGAAGATACAAAATCATGCTCTACAAGCAGTGTTGCCCCTGAACAATTTAAGAAAGCCTCAAAAGTATGGTCGAGGATCAAAAAAAGCGTCGCCATAAAATAATGTAGTTTCTCTTGCCACAAGTTACTTAGGACAGACTTCCGAACAGAGATAATGGAGGATAGAGATATCCGTCTTCCTCCTCTCTTCTACCTCTTTGTATTCATCTGACAGCGTCCCGTGGCTGTGAATACGAGTGTGATCTTGACAACAGCTGGCGAACAGCTGATACCCTCCCCGAAGCTAGTGAATTAGAGTTCTTATTTGAAAATTCGCTCGCTACTTCGATGTTAATTCAAATTTTAGGCAAAAATGTTTGACGAATAAATGCGCCATATGCAGCTTTCCCAGTTTCGACATCGATACATTGTATCACTGGATCAGAGGCTCAATTGCGGATCGACTCAGCAACCCACAACGCCACGGCCGTCAACGGATTTTCACTTGAATCCTGAAAGATCAGGTTTTCTTTAAAAAGTCATCTCGTGGTTTTTGGGTAGCCAAACAATTTTAAAACGTGCTGTGAGCAATGCCAACATCCGTCCACAGCACTGGCTCGACCACCTGGAGGCCATGGACACTAATCTCCGAGCCAAGAGGGACTGCGAATCCGAGTCTCGGGAGGAAGTATAGCACTGAGTCTTCGAGACATCACAGGCACAAGACATCTTGGCAGACACTACACTGCCTGCAGCAGTACGGTCGAGCGTGGGAGCATAGAAAGTGCTCTTCGATGTGTCACAATACGCATGACAAGCAGCTTAGCTCGTATCTTTGGTGCTTGGTGTGCATGTCTAATCTTGTCTTAGGGCAGTTGAAATCTGACCACCGACAAGCGCGGATGTACTGGTGAGTCGGCACTATAATAATAATAATAATATGGGAGGCGTGACAGAGGCCTGGTCCTGGCCTAGCTTCTCAGGAACCACTCGTGTTGGTGCTACAATTCTCTCATGAGTGGAAGGGACCTACGGTTTTATGCCGACTCCGGACGGCCAAGTTTAAGAAGCTTTTTTTAAGACATTTATTACTCTTTGAGCATTGTAAGTGATTCGAAAGAGGTGGGGTTTGAGGGCGGGTTTCAGTTGCGCAGGGGTCAACGCACATACCCACAACGCCACGACAGCCACTTTCCGAGTCAGAGACTCTCCGATGCCTACTAGATGCAGCCGTGACTACAGGCAGTATTAGCTCATGCTCATAGCATGCATCAAGTGAGTAAGTATTTGAGTGCAAAACATACAAATAAATTAAAAACGTATAAAAACTACGTGGTCGCCATGTACAAAGTCCTCCAGTCCGTACAAGAAACGTGTTATTCTTCTGTTGGCACTACTTTCCGGTCCCAACCAGCAAGCCCCTCCAGTTGGGACGATCTTTAGACAGCTGCCTACAAATACGCACGCCAAGTTGTCTGAGGCCTCTCTCCACTGTCCCAATGGTGTGTAGTGGAAGATTCCTCAGTCTGAAGCAGTGTTGCGCTCTACACGGTCTAGCCGAAGACGCCTGGCTAGACTCATGTCGCCCGTGGTTGAATCCTTCCTCTCCAAATGCCATCAACACAAACGGGACCTAAGATTGAACGTAGAATGCCAAGGGCTTTTCTCATATGCCCTTGATATTGTTCTTGACTCCGCTTCATAGAAATGACTTTGTGTTGTGGCGATCATTTTAGTGAAGGGATTAGGCAGCCTAATGAAATCGGCCTGAAATCTTGCTGAACCGGACATTGGTGCTATGGCTACTGACGATGAGCTGCACAGTCTTTCGCGATTTATTACAATTTGATGACATTGTGTTAAGGATCAGATATGTACACGCCAACCAACAATTCACCAAAACCGAGCTAATTATGCAGCCCAACTTGTGCGAAAGTAAGTATGAAAAGCTTGACGTATAGAAGGCAGGAACGGGTCGGACGTGGATCAAACATTGCACTTCAGTAGAAAGCCGCAGACATCGTACTCAGACACCACTTTTCTACCGAACCGAAATCGCGTGATTTGGATGAATTCTTACTAAAACCTCAAAGGCCGGAAATCCGCCGAGTTGAAGTGATTTCAAACGACACTAGCTCTCAATTTATAAGTGGCCGTCAAAGCAAATGTCAATGGCTCTCAATTGTTAAATGGCTGCCAAAACAGCTGTCTGTTGACAAGGAAATTTGGAGAAAACCGAGAGAATTAAAATGAGAAAATGACCAACACAGGCTTCAGGTTTGTTCGGTTTGTCAATCTTTCGAGAAATTCGAGGGGATTTCATTGAAATTGAGTGGTTTTAAAATCCCGGTAATGTGAGACGAAACCTGGTAGATTTGGATGAATTTGATGAAATCTCGAGATTTCGATTGGCAACATTAGATTAAAGTACAACTGTCAGAACTTTTATCAGGCAAGGGGGGCCAAAACTGGCAAAACCACCTCTTGCGGATGTCAAGAAAAATGTGGATGACAGAGTCATAGATCTATCTCTAACCACCTGCGAGCCAACTCGGATGATTTGACCGAACGGTGCAAAAACCGAGAAACTCCTTCAGTGTGATAAAGAGTTGCTAGCGGTGGTAGCTAGATAGTGGTAGCCCGATCGAAGAAGGAGAACATGAAAACAAAAGCAGTTAAAGGTGACTAAGTAAAGATCATATGTAGAGTCTGCTAACAAGGATACTCCTGCCTTTGCACTGCTCCAGTCCCCGCCTATTGAGACGTGTGCTGAACACTGGCAGGACAGTTCTTCAAAGACCTCCATGATTTAACCAAAAAACCCAGTAAATCCTCTTTTCAGGGTCATGAAAATATCAGGATGGCTGAAGAACACATAAACATGCCGCGTACGAAGAAGGAGTTAGTCGGGGAAATTTCCCCAGCGGGCATTGTAATGGGTCCAGTAGGACCTGTACTCATGCACCTATCCCAACATGTCACCACTTTTAATGAGAGTATTGCTCTTCTTGCTCAGTTGTTGCCTGCGCAGATACGGCGAACGAAAGACTCCTCCCCGACAGTAGCCCGATGGAAGAAGGGGAACAGGAAGACAGATGCAATTTAAGGTGACTAAATAAAATCGTTCCTTTCCTTCTTCAGTGACTCTGGACTCATTCCTGCTACGATTAATTCTCGTGCTTGATGCCACTTCTTTAATAACACGCTAACGAAATCCCGTTGCCATGAGCAGACATGATCGTGGTCGCCGGTTGTACATTCTCTATCCGCGCAAGCACTTGCTCCTCCCTTGGAGACACGAATAAAAGTGTTTAGCAGAAAAGGGCAATAGCAGCCGTCTAAGCTGTACCCAAACAATGGCCAATTACCGGTTTATCATCATTAATCAACGCTAAGGTTGTTGCCTTGCTTTGTTCTCCTTCACCACGGTCACGGCTACGGGCATGAGACTCGGCAGAATTTAATTGCCATTGCGATGCAATCACAGTTAAACTTCTATTAATTCTCAAAGTCTTTAGCGCAAGCGGGGATTAAAGAAATGGCGCGGCGAAACATTTCGTACTCGATTGTTCTGGACTCCATTGACCTCTGGGTCAGAAGATGCACACACAAGCCACATGTATGATTCCAATTGCTGCCGGGCGGTGCAGCGAAGGCAGCAATTATCGCCGCACAGTTGCGCGCATTACCAGTTGCCGACGGTGGCGTTCATTTGAACTAACGGATGCTGGCAGCTGGGAGTGTGGGTCGTGCATCTTTGTGGGTCAGAGAAGGTAGCAAATAGCGCATCCAGTTAGCTCCAACTGGATTCTGTTGCACAAGAATGTGGGTCGGAGCGAGCAACTCTCCGGGATAGCCACGGCGCGGCGCTGTTTTGCTCAGTGTGCGCCTCGCCTGGGAGATAGAGCCGCAAAAACGCTTCTAATCCGGTTGGGAGACCCAAATCAGGTTTATCGCCGGACGAGTGCGCGAGGCGCAAATGTAGGTCTGGTCACTTGTCACTGATTCACGCTTTGAATTGATTCCCATTTATTTCGGACTCGAAGCCGGTTTTGCTTTATTTGATCAACACATTTTCGCACGAAAATAATGCTAACTATTCGGAGAGTCAAGGCGGCGGTGATTGCCTTCCTCCGCCGGCGGGGTGTAGTTTTACTGGATTCAGTGTTCGCTTATTTGTAAGGCCCACCAGCCTCCATTGACTAACCTGCTTGGTTGGATATTTTGAAGGTAAATTATGTGACTAAAGCGGGATTAAAAACAAGTACGCGTATTTTTTGTTTTGGATCACATTTTGCAAACTGTGCACACGGCCAAGGGGGAAAGTGAACGGTGGCTGGCCGGCATGCGGTCATCGGGAGTCGGGTCAGTGTAAGCGCAACAATAAATTGGAACTCAAAACCGGCCGAATAACGTGTAACCTTAATGCAGCCGACTTCTTAAGTGATTTGAGAGTGGGCCTTAATTAAGTCGACTTGATTTCGAGCAAAAGTAGAATTAGGCTGATTGAATAATGAGCTATGTTGTGTTGAATCGGTATTGTGTGTGTGTGTTTGTGTGTAGCAAGCGAATGGGCAAATGTGGCATCTGATTATGCCAAGACCGAAATAGGCCAAGGACGCCGACCTGCTGATACATCGATGGCTCGCCCAGAAGGAGTGCTCAGCAAATCATTCCCTTCAGATGTTAGGCAGGTTTGATTAATATAAGGTAAGTATGTATTTATTTCTTTTAATCACTTATAAATTTAATATAAAAACAAATTCAGTACGTTAAGACTTACAATGTGATGTAAGACAAATTCTGGTGGCATTCGATACTTTATACTGCGTGAGTTCAAATAGAGTCGAATGCCACTTCAAGAGGAACAAGCAATAAGATGGGGTGGGGTGTTGAACAAAAAAATAGAGGAAAAGGAACAGTTTTCAGCAATTTAATTCATTTAACATGTTATCGTTCTCAAGGATGCAAGATTTATGTAATCAATATACTTTTGGGTATATAACACAATTCGTGCGGTTTGCTAAGAGATGGCGTAACTTGTATTATTCCATTGGAACATGCGTTGGAAAGCTACTGTCATTGTACGTCATTTCAGTATATGTCATTCATTTGAAGCGTAAACAACAATAATTTTTTTTCACTCAAATATGTCGAACTTTGTGTCTGAAAAAACGCCCGGAATATGCGACCAGACACGTGGCAATAATTTTCCATTATGACAACGCTCGGCCCCACATTGCTATTCCGGTTAAGAACTATTTGGAAAACTGTGGATGGGAAGTTTTACCCCACCCGCCTCATAGCCCAGACCTTGCCCCTTCTGACCACCATTTGTTCCGGTCGATGCAGAACGCCCTCACTGAAATACGGTTCACATCGGAGCAGAATATCAGAAATGGGCTTGATTCATTCTTGGCTGCCAAGCCGGCGCAGTTCTTTTGGGATGTGATCCACAAATTGCCAGAAAGATGGGAAAATGACATAGCTTCAGATGGGCAATGCTTTGAATAATACTATTGAATATGTTTTTCTTAAATAATCGTTCAAAGTTTACGCATATTTGGATACGGATTCGTTGTGGGAAAACTGCTAAGGCCGAAGGCCATTAAATTTAAACCTATAAGTGATCGCCTGGCTGTGGTCCGCATCAAAGACAGATTCTGCAACATCAGCGCACGCCCCTAGAAGGCTGAAGACTACACTCTGTCACTACCTCTTGGACGCTGCCTGTCCGGAGTACGATGTCAAAATCGTACACGGAGACTTGAGGCGATGCGCTATCATGTCATTTCTTCAATCTGGTACTGGAGAAGCAAGACAGCTTGGTCTTGATGACTGGCAGCAGCGTGTCCAGGACCGTCAATGATGGAAGGCAGCTATTGCTCAGGCTCAGACCCTTCAAGGGTCGTCGGCCTGATAAGTAAGTAAGTGTAGGCTCATTATACATCGTTAGCTACATGTTACATACATTTCATTCAATTCCTTTCCGAAGGTCTAGAGAATGGTTCTTTTTAAAACTGTTTGTTGTTTTTATGCGAATGTGTGCATCTTTGTTAATAAACGTAAATAAACCACATTAAGCACATATTTTGTTTGAAAAAAAAAACTTGACCTTGGCTGCGCCTCAAATGGTCCATCCGCTTAGTCCAATTTTGGCATACTCTTTCCAACATTTCGGCCGGTATCTCACGAATAAATGCTTCAATGTTGTCTGTACAGACATGAGCTTTTTTTTTAGGCGGCCAATTGACCGGTCCCGAACGTGAAATAAAATGTTCACCGAACTCGCCTCTCAATAAGTCCATTCTTGCGCGTGCTGTATGACATGTGGCACCGTCTTGTTGAAACCACATGTCATGCAAGTCAAGCTCTTGCATTTTGGGCAAAAAAAAGTTGGATATAATATCACGGTAGCGCTCACCATTCACAGTTAGGTTACGATGCGCATCATCTTTGAAGAAGTACGGTCCAATGATGCCACCAGCCCATAAACCGCACCAAACTGTGACTTTTTCAGGATGCATTGGTAGCTCTTGCAATGCTTCTGGCTGATATTCACTCCAAAATCGACAATTCTGCTTATTTACGCACCCATTGAGCCAAAAATGAGCTTCGTCGCTTACTGACCATAAAATGGAAGAAGCGCGCGATGAACTTTCTTAACAGAGCACGCATTTTGAAAATAAAATTCAATAATTTGCAAGCGTTGTTCGTTTGTAAGACGATTCATGGTTAAATTATAGACCAAACTGAAGATGTTTGACAGTGAAACAAAACACGAAACGTGCGTCAGCTGTTTAAACCAGTGTTGCCAAAAAGATAATAGCTAAAAAATCACCCATGTTATTTTAGTAAGTCCAGCAGGAGATCTATTTTTTCACAGTTTTTCCACCGGCAACACTGAACCCTCTTTATGTGGTTCTCATGAGTTCATCACATGAGAACATGATGGTTCCTGTGATGCTCACAATTTGTGAATTCATAAAAAGGGGCAGCGGGGTGGTTTTCACACACGAGAGATCTCCAGGCTCCGGCATTTATTTAAAGTACAAATACAAAAACGAAGCAAATTCGCATTGGAATATATTTATTCTCTCTCTTATTTCTCATCGTATTGAACCACAGACACAGGATCGGTATTTATGTATCCTTATATCTAAAAAGCGACATCTCATTTATTTATTATTATTATATTATTTATTAATTTTTTAATCAATGCATTTTTTCCAATTAACCAATAATTTATACACTCGTGTCTAAATAGTGACGAAAAGAAATCTCGACAGTATCCATACAATCGTCCATATTTTCCGATTGTTCCACTCATCATTTTGTGCAAGAACCTTGCACGATATAATTAGGGGTTGTCTGCAGAACAAGTGCATGCCGCCGCTGTTTTCAACTTGACAGCTGAATGGGACAAATCAGGAACATCAGTCCTTGCGAAATGCTGAAAAAAACGCCCTCTCGTTAGAAGATGGTGATCTTGAGGATAAAGCTGAAGTAACTCAGTATTCTCCGTATTCTTCGCAACAAATTTAGCGTTTAGTGCTAACACAGTGATCAAAGAAGGAGTGAACCATATTATCTGTTGAACCAAATAACAGGCCGATCTTAATAATTGTAACGTGTATCTAGATATTGATGAAGACGAAAACTAAGACGGAAATGTTCAACAGTCAGATTTAGATCGTCCAATTTGTTCAGTGTCTTCTTGTGATGCTTTGCAATGATTTGAGAAAGCGCTTGAATCTTCCTTAAAATGTTACAAGAAAAGGTTAAATAAATCCCAAAGAGCACAAGAAGATGACTAACTATCTTATCACAGCTTGAGTTACTTGCATTTTTGTTTTTAAGCACATGGAATGTATTATTTTTGTTTTTGTTAAAAATAAAGTATTCTTATTTTTATAAATATTGGCTTGTTTTTCAGTAATTGTAATTCCCTTCTATTCTTGATGAATTGTACGTAAAACCATACCCATTAGGTCAGATTTGCTTCAAAGACCATCTCGATGCTGCCCGACTCTTATTAGTTCACTATTTCGAGCGTGTATGTGTATTTGCTCAGATAACGAAAACCTCACAATTTGTGACTCACCATGACCTTGTGAGGTAGTTGTGACTTATGAGACATCGCTGAGGTTTGACAGAATTGGGGTGTTGATTGCATTACTTAACCGTCTAACCAACATTTATTCTATACCACATAGCTCCAATACATGAACTGGCCCAGCAGTCATTAGTTCATATAAGTGAGACTTCACCGCATGTAAGAAGTGCAACAACAACACTGTAATCCTTAACACGCTAAATAGAGCAACTACAAAACCTCATACAACTCAATGCCTGCGTGGTGAGTGTTGTGTCACCTTCGTTTGCTGATTTTTGCTGGCGTTTTGAAGTGTGCCTTCCGCGCT
Source organism: Eristalis tenax (assembly GCA_905231855.2). NCBI lineage: Eukaryota > Metazoa > Arthropoda > Insecta > Diptera > Syrphidae > Eristalis > Eristalis tenax. The sequence goes on from HG993127.1 coordinate 42,144,384, forward strand.
GCTCTTGCTCCAGTTGTATCACACAGAGGAAGCCGCTGTGTGTACTCAGTGTTTGCTCGGCTGATGTCTGCAGAAATAAATGAGCAGGGACTGCTCTAACTTAACTTCTACCACACTGGTTCATCTGACATACTTTTTCGTCTCAACAGCGACGCTGATCCACCAACAGGGGATGGTGAGTTTGTGGACTTTATAAAGGTATGCGTCAAACACAAGGGAATTCCAAGACTCCCTTATTCTTCGTTGTCATAAGCAAGGCGTAATTCTGGCCAAAGTTGGATACCTCTTTGCCTTGGATACCTCCTTACCTCCTTACCTCCCTACCACCTATCTCCTTACCTCCTACCTCCTTATCTCCTACCTCCTTACCTCCTGCCTCCTTACCTTCCTACCTCCTTACCTCCTAGCTCCCTACCTCCTACCTCCTGCCTCCTTACCTCCCTACCTCCTACCTCCTTACCTTCTACCTCCTTACCTCCTACCTCCTTACCTCCTACCACCTCACCTCCTACCTCCCTACCTCCTACCTCCTTACCACCTAGCTCCCTACCTCCTACCTCCTACCTCCCTATCCCCTACCTCCCTACCTCCTACCTCCCTATCTCCTACCTCCTACCTCCTTACCTCCTACCTCCTTACCCCTAGCTCCCTACCTCCTAGCTCCCTACCTCCTACCCCCCTACCTCCGTACCTCCTAGCTCCCTATCTCCTACCTCCTTACCTCCTACCTCCTTACCTCCTTAACTCCTACCTCCTTACCTCCTACCTGCTTACCTCCTTACCTCCTACCTCCTTACCTCCTACCTCCCTACCTCCTAGCTCCCTACCTCCTACCTCCCTACCTCCTAGCTCCCTACCTCCTACCTCCCTACCTCCTACCTCCGTACCTCCTAGCTCCCTATCTCCTACCTCCTTACCTCCTACCTCTCTAACCACCTACCTCCTAAACTCCTTACCTCCCTACCTCCTACCTCCTACCTCCTAAACTCCTTACCTCCCTACCTCCTACCTCCTTACCTCCTACCTCCTTACCTCCTACCTCCCTACCTCCTACCTCCTACCTCCTACCTCCCTACCTCCTAGCTCCCTACCTCCTACCTCCCTACCTCCTACCACCGTACCTCCTAGCTCCCTATCTCCTACCTCCTTACCTCCTACCTCTCTAACCACCTACCTCCTAAACTCCTTACCTCCCTACCTCCTACCTCCTACCTCCTAAACTCCTTACCTCCCTACCTCCTACCTCCTTACCTCCTACCTCCTTACCTCCTTACCTCCTACCTCCTTACCTCCTACCTCCCTACCTCCTAGCTCCCTACCTCCTACCTCTCTACCTCCTACCTCCGTACCTCCTAGCTCCCTATCTCCTACCTCCTTACCTCCTACCTCTCTAACCACCTACCTCCTAAACTCCTTACCTCCCTACCTCCTACCTCCTACCTCCTTACCTCCTTACCACCCTACCTCCTACCTCCTACCTCCTTACCTCCTTACCTCTCTACCTCCTACCTCCTACCTCCTTACCACCTACCTCTTTACCTCTCTACCACGTACCTCCCTATCTCCTACCTCCCTACCTCCCTACCTCCTACCTCCCAATCTCCTACCTCCCTACCTCCTACCTCCTTACCTCCTGCCTCCTTACCTCCTAGCTCCCTACCTCCCTACCTCCTATCTCCTTACCTCCTACCTCCTTACCTCTCTACCTCCTACCACCTTACCTCCTACCTCATTACCTCCCTACCTCCTACCTCGTTACCTCCTACCTCCTTACCTCCTACCTCCTTACCTTCTACCTCCTTACCTTCTACCTCCCTACCTCCTACTACCTCACCTCCTACCTCCCTACCTCCTACCACCTAGCTCCCTACCTCCTTACCTCCTACCTCCTCACCTCCTACCTCCTTACCTCCTACCACCTCACCTCCTACCTCCCTACCTCATACCACCTAGCTCCCTACCTCCTACCTCCTTACCACCTACCTCCTTACCACCTACCTCCTTACCACCTACCTCCTTACCTCCTAGCGCCTTGCACAAGTAACGCCACAGACGTGCGGCGGTCGCAATGTTAAATTGCTTGAGTATTTCATTAGCGACTGTCGTATGCAAGGACATCAGCAGCGAAGAAATTCGAACAAAACACGTCTGCCTTCTAGCCAGCCCCCCCTCTTCAGAAAACAAAGCACTCATTGTCTTGCAGCCTCCAAGTGCTTAACGTGTTTGTCTTGATATAAAAGCAGAACAAAAACAAAAAATCGAAGTCAATCCCGTAAATAATGCATCGCTGATACCAACGCCCGATTATTTTTAAACAGACTCGAATTTCACAAAAGCCTCGTTGCTCTTGCCGAAAACTTGTTGCTGTCGATATGACACAATTTAATGCACGGCGTAGCGCAGTACTTAATTTGCTTTCTGGTCTTGATCCAACAGCGCACATCTTTTATGAGACTGGTTTGAAGCAATCCCGATGCTCTTTAAATTGAGCTCCGAATAAATAAGTTGGAAACCCAAAAAGCGGTGCTTTTATTGAATAACTTGTGAGACAACTAAGTGCTCAATTGGCGAGAGAAATGTGCACTCGGCATGACGTGTAGAAGTGCCAAATGCTTGCAGGAGATGAGAGGTTTTGGGGAGTCTCAAGAGACTAGAGTCAGAGTAGGTGGTTGGTTCGATGAAAACCTAATTAGAACGCACCGCGTGCCGTGCATGCAAACTATCCATCGTCATAGAAAGTCGTGTATGCTAAGCTTTGTTAAGAATTCAAGGATCGCTGCCGTGTGGATGTTATTGAAAGTCCTCTCTATGTCTTAAATGGTGGCTAGTGTGTAGTCGCGTTCTCGACAGTCCGCTCGGCTTCATGGAGAGCCGTTTCTGTGGATCATCCTTTGATGCTGGGATCTGGGCTGAGATATGTCTCACATAGGGCCTCGCATGCGGTGACCAAGGATACGTCCGAGAGGCTGGAGGCGGTCAGACTTATTGGCCTGAAGTCCTTCGTGCTTTCATGACCCCCTCTAATTCCTCGTGTGAGTCGGCCTAAATTGAGTGGTTTTCTTTTTTTTGGGCTGCCCATACACAGGACAGTTGTGAGCACACTTTGGTGTGCACATCGGTGCCGTTTTTTTCCACGCACGACACACAATTTTTCGCACAGTGACACTAAAAACGAAAACGTTTTCAGTTTACTTAGTTTGGCACTTTAAAAATTGTTGCCCACACACAGGACACACTTCAGAACGCCGACACAAGTGTGCTGTGCATGGGCAGCTTTCAAGTTCCAGAGGTAAGAAGGAATGCCTGAATGACGAGCCCATGAACACACGGATTCCATATTTTATTGGCAGTGATTACAAATCGATGAGTGGGGGTCCCCCCGGCCGTTGTGTGTTGGTGCTTCGACCCATAGGCACTTGAGGCTACGCAGCCCAGGTTCGATTCCCGATACTTTTCACGGCCCGATACACCTCTTTCGAGTCACTGACAATGAACAAAGGCTATTAACTGTCTATAAATGAAAAATTCACGGAGTCTGCATAAAACTGAAGGTCCCTTCCACTCGTGAGAGAACGATAGCCCACACAGCACGACTGGATGCTGAGAAAGTAGGCCCCGGTCCTCTACCGGCTGCAGCGTCACCCAAACATATTACAAATCGATAAGTGCTAAGGGCGAATATGTGGAAAACGTTTTTGCCGCCTTTGTGTGAGGGAAAGTCCACACGAGGTCCATGAAACACGCCACAACTGTGATTTGGTCTTTTGCAGTAAAGTGGCAACGTGTCCTGACAGGAACTCCGTCAAACAGCGGAGTTAATCTCAGATGTGTGACCAGGAATTTGCAAAACTTGTCCATAAACGAAATATGATGCATACACTGTTACTGTGGGTGGATGAAATATGGGACACGCATTAGACCCGCAATCGTGTGCATATCCATGACACAACTTAGATTTCACACTCACTGTGCACCACAGTGAAACGCTTAAGCGGAAAATCGAATCGGATCGGGCTCTTACGAGCAACACGCTTGACCTGAAATCGCGCAACAGAGACTCGACTGCAGCCGAAGTCTTACGTGACACGCTGTCGTTGTCCGGTCGTTGATTAATGAGCTAGCACATGACCATTGACTCTTGTGATGGAATGATGTGTAAGCGGTATTTAATAGGGAAATAAATACTTTGGCACACATTTCGTAGGTTCGTGGGTGATCGGAAAGTGTCTCGTGGATGGGGGCGGCTTACTCTTGTCCACATCTAATCTCTTACGGTCGACGCTGTTAGTGGTACAAAACGATTTGATTAATTGCTTCATTTTTGCTAAATAAGACTCGTGGCTGGCGAGACAAAGTGGATCTGCGCGTCGACTCCTAAGTTGCGTGGTTATGATTCCCGGTACAAGGGCAGTTCCTAGCTCCACCTCCCTCAAGTCACTGAAAATGTTCACACAGTGCCCGCAGTCAATGCAGGGCTTCTCAAACTGCACATCAATCTCGCTTCACACAAGCAACGCGCCGAAATAATGACGCCGTATTTTGAATATGCGTTGAGTTACGAGTATGTTCACTCGACGACACTCGTCTGACAACAACGTTCGTCGTTCGGTGTCAAATTTCAGTTCATCAAGACGTTCCAATGCTCAAGAACTTCGAACGAACTGGTTAAAGCGTTCAGAGACGGTGTTGCCGACAACCCACATGTGTCTTGTGGCCAACGAGCACCGCTTGACTACAATGTTCGTCGTTCGGTGTCAAATTTTGTTTACCGCAGGAAATTTTGTCGACATCCCGCTGGTTAAAGCGTTAAGAGACAGTGTTGCCGACAACCCACATGCGTCTTCATCATCACCGCGCTCAGACTTCTTGGGGTCTGCGATGCATTTTGGAGGATGATTGGCATTTGTTTTCATATAAAGTGCGACTTACTCAAAGAATATTGCCGATAGACTGTCCACGTCGCTTAGAGCGCGTCCAAAAAGTCGCTCGAATGGTTGACACTGATATCTGATGCCCGACGAGGCCTATTTCCCTGTCTCTGGCGCTGTTAACAAGCTAAATTTGGCACATTTGCGGAACGGAAATTCCACATGAGATCCATGCAACACCATTGTAATGCGAAAAAGGGAGTGTTTGCCCGGCGTTTCTTCTGAGTTGGCGAAAAATGTGGTGGGAATCGATATCAGTGGGTCAACATGTATGTCTGCTACCAAAAGGTCTGCGGGTTTCATCAAACAATGGAGTTGAGCGAGAATCCCTTGGACGTAAGAAGACCAACATTCACAGACCACCCAGACCTCAGATTTTACCTTATATTTACCTTATATTTGACAACTGACTACCTCAACGCAAGATTCGTTCCGAAATCATCGCTATACCGCCCGAGATGCTCGAAGAAGTGACGGAAAAGGCAGCAAAAACGGGCACATTTGACATTGTTCAATAAAGGCGGTCGCATAATTCGTTTCGTCTTCAAAAACTCGTATAGGACTCAATTTAATAAAAGATGGCGCATCCCATACCGTCAGTTCACATCGGAGTCAGCTTACAAATGCAGGCGGACCTCTACTCATGAAAGCAAGATTAGTGGTGCCCTTAACCAACCCAGAGAATGGCAGTCATCCTGACATGTGTGTCATCATCATGTACTAAGCGAAGACCATCAACCGGAGTATTGGAAATTGAGCTGAAATTCTAGCTTCAGCTACCTTTGCACATTCATGACAAAGGATTTGTCATGCGACTGAACTTCAATTGTCATTGGAAACGACAAGAGATAGTAGGACACTCCAGTGTGATAAATCGAAACAATCGTTCGGACGTTACTTCAACACGTTGCATGGTACACATAATGGACGTACGTACGTAGAGTACACAGAAACGATTCACTGTAACCATAATAACTGCTTCGTTGAGTTTCGTTGGGTTCGTTAATTTCGGATTGCGTTGGCAGTCCGATTTCGTTGCAAGAAGAAATTGTGGGCGTGTAGTAACGCAACATGCATCAGCATAGGAAAGGAAAAAAATCATACTCACAAGCTGCTGAGATGAGATTTCTTCGAGCTGTTGTGGGAATAACTCGACGGTATAGGAGGAGAAACACGGCAGTGCGCGAGGAACTCAACATTCTTCGAACGGAAAGGGCTATGTTTCGCTGGTTTGGTCACGTGGCACGAATGTCCGAATGCGATTCCATCAGGTAGGCGACCGCTTGGCAGACCCAGGACGAGGTGGGTGGACCAAGTCCAAAAACTCGCCTGGTTACGCTTGGGCTAACCTCCTGATGAGTTAGAGTCGAAGGCGGAGGATAGAGTTGCCTGGTTACCTCTCGTACGTGGCTTACCCACGAGACCCTTGTAGCGGATCATGCAGGTCAGAAGATGTTGATAATGACCCACTCAAAACCATTGCCAAACACACGATTGTCGATGCTTCTGGGTAGGTTTCGTTCCAGTTTTATGTGAGTCTAGGTCTAGATACTTACATTCATCAATGTTGGCCCTACTGTTTACTTCCGACTGCAGCGCCGCCTAGTATATACCACGGCTTTTATCTGAAGTTATTTTTTAATTTTTTTTGCCGTGCCACCAATAATGTTTTGGTCCACATGTCGCCGTGGCATAGTGATCGACTGCTATACTTCAGGTTCTGGGATCAAACTCCGCCACTAGCAACGTTCGTAGTTGACGGGTTCACCTCTTTCGTCACTGACAGTGCTCACGAGAATCATCTGTCTAGAATAGACATTTCAGACTTTGCCGTTCAGAGCCGGCCTTGAATGGTAGATCCCCCCCCCCCACTCATAACTAAGACCGTCATATTCAAAACTAGTTCACGAAAGTCGAGCTGAGTTAGAATCGTTAGAAGGCCAGGTCAAAATTGCCCGTATCTGAATTGCAGATCACAGCGACATACAAGGAAATGAAAAGGGCGGTGAACTGGCTAGGCAGGGATCCAGCCTTCAATGGTGGCTTACCGAGCGTGTGCACATCCCACTAGAAGCAGCGACGACCACGAAGCAAATGACAGTCTGTGGAACAAACAAATGTAACCTGAGTACCGGGCTAAAACAACAGATCTCCGAAGTCGTCATGATGTTCGGGCGACTAAAGGCCCAAACAAATACAAGCCGTTGCGTGCGTTGGGTTCTACAAAAACCGTAATTTTGTAAAAAAAAGTTGACCAATTTCATCCAGCGTGATGCATTCGACTTGTGGCTTTCCTTTCTCTCTCTCTCTCTCCTTCTTTCTCTCTTCTCTCTCTGTCTTTCTCTCTTCTCTCTCTCTCTCCCTCTTTCTCTCTTCTCTCTCTGTCTTTCTCTCTCTCTTTCTCTTTTCTCTCTCTCTCGCTTTCTCTCTCTCTCACTCTCTCTCCCACTCCCTCTTTTTACTCTCTCTCGTTCTTTCCTGCCTCTCTCTCTCTCTCTCTCTCCTTTCCCTCTCTCCCTCTTTCTCTCTTCTCTATCTCTCTCTTACTCTCTCTCTCTCTCACTCTCTCTCCCACTCCCTCTTTTTACTCTCTCTCGTTCTTTCCTGCCTCTCTCTCTCTCTCTCTCTCCTTTCCCTCTCTCCCTCTTTCTCTCTTCTCTATCTCTCTCTTACTCTCTCTCTCTCTCTTTCACTCTCTCTCTCTCTCTCAATCTCTATCTCCCTCTCTCCTTTCTCTCCCTCTCTCTCCCTCAGTAAGGCTTATGAGTTGTCGATTTTGTGACATTACACACCCACGTCTATGAATTTGGGCCTGAAGCGATAGGGGATCACACCGTCAAAGTAGGTATCGCACACAACGCACATTGTCGCAGTTGCAACAATGAAGCTGAGAGCGAGACCTTAACACATTTCATTTGTGCCTGACCGGCTCTTGCTACAGGTAGACAACAAAACACACACGTTTTCCCTCGAGAATCTGCAAGTACACCCCCGTCTGCCCTCCTGACCTGTTGACATAGACCGGATTTGATGATAATCGTTAGCTTATGTAAATTTTTGCCGACTTTGGCTCGTAATCTATTGCCACTTCCAAACTGGTCTGGTTGGGCTGTGAGAGGAAATTCAAATTTCCACCTATTCGCGTGGTGGTTGCTATGCTCTCAGTTTTGAATTTAATGGCCAAACTGTCAAAGACTGGAGAAGTGTGCAAAATTAGGAAATTTTAATTCTCTAAACAACTAATCGGCTTGAGTTTACTAGATGGCTTACTAGATTTTTCCAGATTTACTTACAGCTTCATCAGATTGAAACCTGTTTACAATCTCTTACAATCTCAAACTGTGTGGTCGAGTATAGCTCTTTGTCGCCAGAGTTTCGGGGTTTCACAACTGTCCGTCAGTAATTTGACATAATTTCCAGACTATACGCCTCTGGTCGAAAAATCGCCAGAGCCCAAGCTCGGCATAAACAAGGTGTTAAGCGAGAGAGCACGTTAACGCGGCTTTTAAGAGTATGTTCGTGCTTCAATTAGTCCTCTCATATGTTTGGTTTTCCCTCTATCAAAATTATAAAAGCTATTTTTAATTTTTTTTTCTTTTCAGATTGTCGACTTTTGCCTTATGGATCTCATGGAACTGCCCTCTGACGCACGGACACCAGTACTCTCCTGCACTCAGGGCTGTCTCTGGCCAGAATCTGAGAAAGGAAAGGAATGTAGTTGAATTTTTAGGGATGGCTCCAAAACCAATGACGGATCTGGAGTTGGCACACCTCATCAGGCAAACTTGCGTCGGTTTTCCAAACGGAAACCTATGCGATCCTAATGGCCACAAACTATATTGTGATGAACAGGTGAAAGGGGAAAGGTATCTGTGTCTGCAGTGGCAGCTAAGCTGTATTTAAGGCATTACTCAACTCTTTAACCACTTCTAGGATAGTTGAGGAATGCAAGTCCTCTTTGAATTCGATCGGCAGTCAAAATTCACTAAGACTTGCCTGGGATCCGGGTCAATGCGGGATCGCTGATGAAATTGCCAGACAAAGATGAGAGGAGACGCTCTCAGGACCTGAACCTGCGCTGCGTCCTTGGTTAGGGCTTTAATCTATGGTGGGGCCTCTCACGAACAACCGGAGGTGGTATGACGCTCCAAGATGCAGACAGACCAAGCGCATGCCTCCAAACGTCGAAATCCGCGACAAACTTGTTATCCCTTGGCAGAAAAGACTAAAGACGACTTACAGGAGTACAAACGTAAAACTAAAAATGCTTGTCCTAAGCGGCGAAACCCCATGCGAAGCCTGTCGAGAAGACGACGCCTTTGTCACTATCCCGCCTTTGCTCAGATCAGGTGCCTCGGATCAGGTGGCTGATGATGTAGGCTTGTTGCAGACCAAGAAACTACAGCAGAAGTAGGTTGCTGCCGGGCAGTAAAATGGATCAGTTTTTGAGTCTGAGTGCTCCAGTGTAGTCTTAAAAGCTTTCGTATCTGTAATCGACTGTTACAGACAATTTGCTAAGACCACTAGGTACTCTTAGTAGGTCTGTTAAAGTCGGCATATTTTCACATGTACTGCGTTTTAGGGTTAGTATTTTAGGGCAGGTTTTTTTGTGCCAGGACCCATACAACTGCGTGGATGGCGGGGGGAGGATGTTGTCAACTGACTGACCAAAAGGGCTATCCAGAGCTCCAGTCAACAGGACCTTCTTGCTCTACTGCCCTCTAAGACATATTCGACACTTAATTCTAAGAGATTTTTTCGAATGTCAGGTCGGAACATTGGACTAGAGACGGCGGCCCACAGTTTGTACGGAAGCGCGGGAAAAAATCTGTTAAATCTGAACTATTTGACGGATCTTAATGAAATTTGAAACGCATATTGAGATCAATATTACACGTATTTTGTCAAAGAGAAGTTATTCACATTTTCTAACATTTGATTTATGTTGCTTGTAAATAAGTGTACAGTGTGTATGTATATTAAAAAGGCTTTGAAATCATAAGCCCGGGTTGTCTAAGAGTTCCTAGACATGAAACTAAGATGACTACCGAGTACTTACTCCAAGGACCTATGTTTTTCGCTATTAACCCACTGTGCGGAGCACAGTCATCCCTCAGTGAAAATAAATACCCGAAGTGCCATATTTTTCTAGACCATATGACATACGTTTTACGATTCTAATAATATGAGAACCCTGCTAACATTTTATTGACTTTTAATGATCCGTTTGGCTGCACCGTTAGCTCAAAGTCGGGTCTTTCAAAATTTACAAAAATTCACGTAGTTTTTAAGCAAATTTGATGTGGCAGAATGTAGAATTGAGCCGCAAGTTCAAGTTTTCTTTTAAAAAGGGCATACATTTGGTCCTCAAACTTCATCTTCAGTTTTTTCAAATTGTTACCAATTGTGTAAGCCAGTCTTTTGAGGATTGCCACCTATTGAGGGGGTATTTCAATGTTTGATGGACTGTTACAAAAAAGCCGGGAGAGCGACTTTTTCCGAAAACTAAAAGTATTGTCTATCGCTGCTGCAAAAACTAGAAACCGCGTTTGACCACTTTGGGAGAACGAGACGTTTAAGTTTAACAATGTTGTGCATTTTTCGGCATTTTGAAACGATTTCCATTGCAATGCATGTATTGTGCAAATGCTATGCGAGGGGCCGAGGAAGTCTGTATTATTGTGAATTGGAATGAAGTGTTCACGGTGTCATATAATGCATGTCCGGTTCGCATGTCGCAATGGACAGGAAAGGGGCTATTAAAGCTTTAGGGAATTAGCTTCACCATCATCATCATTAGCATGCAAGGGGTAGACCACACACGAAAGGTCTCTAGGCACCTCGATCCTCCGCCATCGACTCCAACTCAACAAGAGTTATGCCCAAGCGTAACCAGTTAAGTTTTTGAACTTGGTCCAACCACCTTATCCCGGGTCTGCCTAGCCATCGCTTAAGTAATGGAATTGCATTCAACGCCCGTCTTCGAAGTCGAGATGAAGGGGACATCCGTGCCACGTGACCAAACCACCGAAGCAAAGCCCTTTTCGTTCGAAGAAGCAGCTACCCAGTGTTGAGTTCCTCGCGTACCACCGTGTTTCTCACCCTATCCCGGCGAGTAATTCCCACAAGAGCAAAAATATGCAGTTGCATTCCACCATTTGTTGGGCAAATTTGAAGCTTTTCGTACGCCCCTGTCGTAGAATACGCCGCATCTGCGATTCACTTCACTTACTCGATTCACTTTCACTTGACATATGAATCGTAGAATACGGCGGGCGGACTACCTTACCTTACTACCCCGGCAGCATCAGGCTGATATGTGGCGTCAACATAATGACGAAAATTAAGTCGAAACTTCTCCGACTGGGCTCTACTAAGACCACTTTATGGGAGCGATCTTTCAAAAAAGGAAGTCCAGATATATATCCCCTTCCTCCTATCGTCTAGTTCCGGCTGGTGCCCGCGATGAGTCTGGCCTTCCCAGCTAGTTTGGAACGCATTGTTGGTTGATGTCTATACGCAGGCGCCGCATCTTGTCCCAGCCATTCACAAATTCCTCTTTTAAATTCAAGCCACGCAGAAGTTTCAGCCCACCGAATCTCACACTCTCACACTTCCACAGTGATCGCCAACTTCGTCTAAAGCCAGGCAAAATAACTCGATCACAGGTGATCTTCACGATTTCGATGACCTTGCAAACGCCAGCAGTGATGTGAAACAACACGACTCCCCCTTGATCAACGATTTCAATGGAAATCAACAAGTGGACTTCACCGAGAACTTCCCCGATGCGCACACAATTTGACAACTCTTATCAGTGAACTGCCGGGCCTGTGTCCATCGCATCGCGGTGCTTCCCTAGTCTGTGGAAATTCCGTGAAAAATGTATTTACGTTCGACTTCGGAAGACACCTTCAGTCTATCGCCAGAGTATAAAAGCACGACAAGTTGCTGCTGATGACATTCGCAAAACAGTTGTTGTGAGTTACATCAATTCATTTGAACGATGCGTGCCAGTATCGCAATTGCTTTCCTCCTGGGACTCGCCTTGTGCGCTGTGTGCTCAGCCGGCCCCGTCTGGACTCAGCAAGGAGCCGCCGAACTCGAGTTTGTTGGCCAACACGATGTGGAAGCAGTAGAAGGTGGTGCTGGACTGCGTCAGAAGCGTGCTACATGCGATCTGCTGAGCTTCCTGAATGTCAACCATGCTGCCTGTGCTGCTCATTGCCTGTCGAAGGGATACCGAGGAGGATACTGCGACGGAAAGAAGGTTTGCAATTGCCGTTGAAATTTGAGCGAAAATTGAATGGGTTTTGTAATAAAATTAAAATAAATGTGTGTGAAGGTGCATATGACTGCTGGACTTTCTGAGTTGGATTCCACTCGATGAATTCCCAACTGTGGCGATTTCGGTGACGACAGTACAGCCACTCGATCCACTCGATCGCATGAAGCGACGAGCGTTCTCGGATGGGTTTGTTGAAATGTTGGAAGCAGACTACCAATTTCATCGCAAAGTCGTGATCAGTGATGAAGCGCAGGTTTGGCCAAACGGCCTTTTTATTGGGCAGGAGAAGGCTCCTACTTCAAGAAACTCCATTTCATCTGCGGTGGCACGGTCCCTTTCAGGAAGGGGTTAGAATACATCCGAGGTAAGGCATGCCTGTCGTAAGAGGTGACCAGAGTCCAGAGTTCTGGGTTAGGGTACTGGTCAGTTATTTTGACGGTTAAAGCTCAAACACAAAATAAGTTTACTAACCAATACTTATCATAGACTGAAGTATTAGAATGAAAAAATATAAATTCGGTTGTGATGGCTTGAGCAGAGGCTATACGGCTGATGCCGCGGGGATCAGGAAAGCACCAGGGACCTACAATGGTTGTCTTCTCCTTTAGAGAAACAAGGAAAAGATTTCCTGTTGCATTTATATTGTCGATAATCCCGTGGACATTTACGGGAAGCTTACTCTCACGCATGCAGTATCAAGACTGAAGGGGTTGAGGCAATTGAGGGACGTCCTCTAGTTAAATGTGACTGCACCCAGAGATTTTGCCGCTGACTGGCTAATGAAATAGATCACGATACGATGTGTTTTATATTACATTGTTTTTTTAGCCAGGACAAAGAATTAAGATAGCTGGATGCTTGGATCCCTGAAATAAACACCAGCACCCACATCTGTACCCATCTGTGAAAGTTCGCAGTGGACCTTCCAGCGTCTGGTGTCTGGGGGTGGGTCACTAAGAGACAATAGTCATAATTTGTCTCCTGCTCATGTCATGATTCGGTATTACCGTTGTCCATAAAGTGTCGCAAAGGGACTACTTAAGCGGCAGAAGATGAAGTATCATGGGCAATAAACTCATTCAAACCTTTTAAATCTCCAGGCCCGGAGATGTCAGCGATGATATTCTGCCACTGTGTACCTCACCTCGTAAGCATCTTCTCCAACTGCCTGCGAGCAGGGTACATCCCAACACAGTGGAGGGAGGTAAGAGTAGTCTCAGCCACGCTACCGCAAAGGAGAACAGGCCAATCAGTCGCTCGTCGTGTCTTCTAAAGACCTCAGAAAGACTCCTTGACCTATACACTAGAGGTCTCATTAATTCCCACAACTTATGCAACACTCAACACGCCTACCTCAAAGGCAGATCAGCGGCAAGTGCACTGCATGTGAAATTGAGGATTCATTGAATATCAAAGAATTGACAATGGCAGCCATCCTCCGCATCGAGCTGGCCTTCACCAATAAAAACACAGAAATCATAATAAGAGGTCTAGAAGACATACAAGTAGACGAATCCATTATACTCAGGATCGGTAGCATGCTGAACAGCAGAATAAGCAATGCAGACATTGGACACACTTCTATACGGAAGGGGATGACTAGAGGCACACCACAGGCAGGAGTCTCGAAGGAACTCTCCTCGTGGGCAAGACAGAACGGTCTGAATATAAACCTCCAGAAAACCGAGCAGGTTTTGTTCACCAGGAAATGGATAATCCCGATCTTTACTCTTCCCAAGTTAGTTGGAACTCAACTCAAACTCACAACGGCTAGGCATCATTCTTGACTCCTAACTCTCCGGGAAGAGGAACGTGGAGGAAAGGATGAAGAAAGGATTACATGCTTTTTATGCTTGCAAAAAGACCTTCGGCAAACGATGGGACTTGCAACCGGACACCATTCATTGGATGTACACAGCAATCATAAGACCCATTATAACTTATAGGACCCTAGTCTGATAGCAACACAAAAAGCTGAACATGAACATGCTCAACTAAGTACAAAGGTCGACCGCTGGTTGTGCAACAGAAGCTATAAGGAATTGGGCATGATAACTCATCTCCTTCCCCTGGACTTGTTCATAAAATGCCGGGCGCTTTCGGACTAATGGAAGCCTCCTTGTGGAAACAATCAAACTGTGGACAAGCGGCCATAATCAAAATAAACGGAAAGAGACATGGTTCCAATGACTTCTCCCTCAAAATGCCAATTCTGTTCCCCGACAGGGACAACTTTTCACCGACGGATCAAAAATGGACACAGGTACTGAGGCCGGTTTCGACTCTGGCTCCTTGCACAAACAGACTCCCTGAGCAGTCCAGTGTCTTCCAAGCAGGGATTCTGGCAAAAGAGAAGCGTACAAGCAACCGATGTCCCACCATAAGATGTCACCATCTTTGTTGACCTATAGGCTGCCAACTAAACCTGTTACGATGAGATGAAGATCTGCTATGAATTACAGGGACTCAGTAAGGTCCATCAGTCACCACAGTCACCACAGGACAAACTTCGCTGGGAAACAGTAGTGAACGAAAGAGGGTCTGCAATGGACATCAGCGATGAGGACACACCATTGCCACCCGAGCATAAGCGATATAATACGAAAAGAAGCCAACTCGTCATGGCTAGCAAGAAAAGACTGTCACACGACGAAATCATCATGGCCAGAGCTCAACAACGGCAAAACAAAGAAGCCTCTGGCTGCCCCATCGGAGCAATGCTTCGCCAATGGAATGCAGAATCCAGCGATCTCTGCCGACTGAAATGATCCAACATCTGCCTTACCACTGCCCAGCTCTCCTGACTCGGCTTCGCTGGGACAAAGATTCTTCACTACGGTCTTAGCGAATGAGGATAAATTGGATCTTCTAAGATTCGTAAAGAGCACGGATAGGTTTTAATTAGAATGTGTACTCCACAAATGAAGGGATTCATAATGGAAGCGATGTTCAATCGCCTAACCTTACTTGAGGACTTCCAAATCAAGCACACAACAATAATCCCCTCGAGTGGTGTGAAGGAAAAGTGTGCAACTCCACTGTCACCAAAATTTACACTGCCGGCTCCACGGCGGAGGAAAGCACAGGCTCTGGTGTAAACGGCAGTTCACCGGAGCTGGCATGCGGTTCCCGAATCACTGCAGTGTTTTCCAGGCAGAAGTAGCAGCTATTCAAGAGGCAGCCCTCCGGCTATCAATGACCCCCGTAGACGGGAGATCTATTGTTATTTACGTAGATAGTCAGGCGGCCATAAAGGCTCTAGAAATACCATCGATTAATTCCAAGAAAGTGAAACCTATCTCTAAGGGTTGATGGCGGATAGATGCAGCCTTTCCTGAGTGTAAGGGCAGACCAAGAAGGCAGGCGTGTTAAGTCAGGAGACACCTCCCCCATTGAAAGCGCTAAAATCGTTGTTACTGAAAGACGCCATAATCGAAACCAATCGTAGGTGGGTGGAATTGGAGACCGAAAGCGATGACACTAGATCCATCAAGACCTAAAGCTCTCCTAGAATGGGACAGGAGGAACATTAGTAAAGCAGGAAGAGGAAACCGTGGTACATTACCTCGGAACCTGCTCAACCCTTGCAGAGATAAGAAGGATGCACAGCTATTTCCTCAACAGTCTTGAGGACTTAGCAAACATTAAGGACATCCTTAAGGTTCTAAAAACCACTAGGTATCAGAAACATGAACAGAGGGAAATCATGAACAAGTCAAGTAGGTCAACGAAGTGGCGGGTAAAGCTGATACAGTGACAGCACAACAGACCCCTGAGGGAACTTTGCCAGTCACACCTACCCTGTCGATAATAGTTAGTCCTGCTTTGAGGTGTAAAGTATTTTTATTCTGGCAAAGAATTCTGGCACGAGGAGAAATCGTATGACTTAAATTTGATTTCGAGGTCTTTGGTGGAGTTCGCGGGTTATCATCAAGTTTCTTTTATTTTCTGAACAACCGACACATCGCCTTCTCCAGCACCAATAAAATCAGCATCAGTGAAAACAAGTGGATCAAAAGGATAAATGCCTGTACAGGCAAGCCCATAGACAGGTAAAGGGTGATTTTTGAAAGCTATAGAAAAGTTTTTCAAAAAAAAAAACAAATAAAATTCAGAAAAATGCATGAAGTCCTTATTTGAATGGAGATTATGTGATGGAATGGAGAATGAAGATTATTTCATGCAAATGTTGACCTTGACTGCGCCTCAGATGGTCCATTCGCTTTGTCCAATTTTGGCATACCCCTTCCAACATTTCGGCCGGTATCTCACGAATAAATGCTTCAATGTTGTCTTCCAATGCGTCAATTGAAGACATGAGCTTTAACATAGCCCCACAAAAATAGTCTAAAGGCGTTAAATCGCACGATCTAGGCGGCCATTCGACCGGTCCCGAACGTGAAATAAAATGTTCACCGAACTCGCCTCTCAATAAGTCCATTGTTGCGCGTGCTGTGTGGCATGTGGCACCGTCTTGTTGAAACCACATGTCATGCAAGTCAAGCTCTTGCATTTTGGGCAAAAAGAAGATGGATATCATCTCACGGCAGCGCTCACCATTCACAGTTACGTTACGATTCGCATCATCTTTGAAGAAGTACGGTCCAATGATGCCACCAGCCCATAAACCGCACAAAACTGTGACCTTTTCTGGATGCATTGGTAGCTCTTGCAATGCTTCTGGCTGATATTCACTCCAAAATCGACAATTCTGCTTATTTACGTACCCGTTCTGCGACGTCACATGGGCTGACTTTTCGGCGCTGTTCACTGATTCAAAGGTGCCATAAGAGATCTTTCAGAGCGGCTGCATGTTATGGGTTGAGTGAGTCAATTCAATCACATCAACGTTCAAAATGATTGGTGAATCTGCTGATGAAATGCTGTAAGGTTGTTAAAGGCCCAACTATAATGAGGCGCTTATAAGTCAGAATTCCAGGCGATTTCAATTTGGTAACACAGTTCAGTTGCATTTCCTCGGTTTTGCAGTTTCGATGTAATGTTCTACATAGTTCCACAGGTTCTCTATCAGATTCAGATCGGGAGACTGAGAGGGGCATTGTGAAATGGTGACATTTTGATTGCTAATGTAACCTCACACCCCTTTAGTGGAGCACTCGGCTCAGAAGATGATGATGATGTAGCCTCACTCACAAATCTGTGCATCATTATCACTCCTAAATAAAGAGCTTTGTATGTAAACAAAAAAAAAAACTTGAAAGTTATCAGCCTCTTTGGCGGAATGGGTTGGTGCGTTGCTCACGCGTTTTGCAGGTTTTGTGTTTAATGCATCCGTTTCAAGCAAACTCAAATAAGTCATCCGCGTTGGGTAACAGCTGAACAAACTCATGGAAGACCGTGTCTAGGGAGTGGTGAGGATTGATGAGTGTGTGTTGAGGAAGGAAATGCCGGACATCCGGAATCTCCCTAGATGAAGGAAGGCCCCAAAATAGACCCCCATGTGGCAACACAAGTGACAACTCAACAGTATCCTCAATTTGTTTTAAATTAGGTGTAGAAACGTTGTTGGTGTCCAGTGAAAAGGTCGACTCCGGATTATAGCGCCACCAGTGGCAGAACTAGTAAATATACTCTAAACAGAGTCCAGTTCCGCCTGGGAGACCTGAAGTAACGATCGTTAAGAACTAAAGCGCAATTTGCTTGCATAAATCCCAGGAGGTGCAATATTCGATTCCCACACGATCACAGTCAATGTTGACTGACATGGTTTCGAGGCCAAAGTGATGACTTTGACTGCCACATTGACATTATTCGACTTTACTGAGTCACTGCTGTGAATTGTCACTGTCACTCCGAAAATGAACATGATGCAGTTGAGTCTTTGGCCTTAAAAGTCTCCTCACTTCCCTCACAGTCTCGTTGATTTGTAGAATTCACTTACACTCGCACTTGTTGCAAGTTGTACGTGATGTGCGTTACCAGGTGGTGAACAAAGTTTATGCCCGTCTTTTACATTGCAGGCGTTTGAAAATTGTTCCGCTATCCAGAACACGTGCACGTGAACAGTACGAAAGAGTGACTTTTCCCCTTGAAGTGAATCTTAAGAGGCACTCGCTCTGGTCGGCTAGACCATCGACCCACAGTCACTCTCACTACACTCGGTTTCCCCGTCGATTACAGATTCACCTGCAAGACATTTCCCAATCGAAGCCCTTCCATCTTGTCAAAGAAATAGAAAGGCAACCATACGAATGGCAATAAGACAACACTAGTGGTAAACGTATTCGCCCCCTTTCGCCTAAGCACAGGTCTCGGTGTAAGCACGAAGTGTGTGGACTGCAAAAAAGTTTTCTGGCCGAAGACAGACTTACACGCCTCTACCGTTTGCATGACGTGCGTGTGCTGGCGCAATCAATCGGCTTGTAAACACTGCGATGAAACGAAGAGTTAAATATAGCAGTTCAGCAATTCATCATAGGCGAGGCCATTAAGAGGGCATGACTCCGACGGGGCTTATGCTGTAATAGTGCTAATTGAGGAGACGAGGGGGGGTTTCTAAAGTGGCAAAGAATCGGTTGTAACTAGTTTTTGGGCAGAGTGTCGACTGTTGGTCATGAAATTTGGGTAATGACCGAAAGAATAAGATCGCTCCTGAGACGAGATTTCTTCGTGTTGTTGTGGAAATTACTCGCCATGATGGAGTGAGAATCACGGCGGTACGCCAGGAACTCAACATTAAGCAGCTGCTTCTTAGAACGGAGAGGGCTATGCTTCGGTGGTTTGGTCACGTGGCAGGAATGTCCCCATCATCACGACTTCCGAGGCGGGTGTTGAGTACGATTTCATCAGGTAGGCGACCGTTGGGCAGACCGAGGACGAGGTGGTTGGACCAAGACTGCTTACGCTCGGGCATAGCTCCTGATGAGTTAGAGTCGATCGAGCTGCTTGGAGATCTCTCGCGAGTGGCTTAACCCCGCGACGCCTTTAGTGGATCATGCGTGTCCGAAGATGATGATGATTATGGCCTAGATGCAAGGCAATGAGTCATGGTCTTGGCGATGTATCGTGCTTTCCAGAAAGTCCACTTAAGATGATAAATATTTGGTCATCCCTAGATCTGAGAGGTTTTCTATATTCCGCAATAGAAATCGAACCCAAGCCGGTCGCTTGCTGCCGCGAAGAGTTCAAGGTTCTTACAATCACATCCCCATCGACTCTATGATGGGTCCTGGGTAGATGTCCGGCAGTGGATCAGTGATCGTTGCCCATCTCAGACCCACCACCGCTTCTTAAGTTTTTAAGGAAATGCGGACGAGACCATCATAAAAGAAGCAAGTGCATGAACCACTCTTTGTCCAAGGTTTGAAAGGATACAGACATCTGATCGTGTTAAAATGTAACATTCATACTGCAGTGGATTCATGTTATATAGTGACTCACATGTTCTCTCGTAGCGGTCGCCGTGGGGAAGGGAAGTGCATGCGGTGGCGCGATTTGAATTCACTTTTAATTCGATGGCGTCTTGATTCGTCACCCGCCGCCGCTCTCATGGATGCATTGCCTGGAATTTAGGTCACAGACGACACCGAACGGAAGAACAACTGCCGAAGCACAGATTGTGCGGCTTTAGAAAGATTCACGAATCGAAATGATTGCGCAAGCAGTTCCACGAACTGTATCACTCGGTCCGTACATATTTCACGATCGTGAATTGGATTCACTCATGAACTGAGCTCGTGTGAATGTGGCTTCAATTGGGATTCGTGTCTGGATTTGACAGATCAAAGCATTTGCAGGTGGATAGAGGTCGGCGAAACTCGAACTATAAGCCATGCCATACTTCTTCATCCAAATATATTCATTGACTCACAATCGAGTAACATTGTGAACAGTCAATGTCAAAGAGATCTACAACGCATTTATACCCCTCGATCGCGGGCGTCACAACATTTTATTACACGGAGCAGGAGGAATTGAATGACTACAAGAACTGTAGAACCCAACACTCCAGGAAATGTTGTAGGGTATCGACGAATGAGGACATTATTCACATGATCACTCTACCATCCGATCCATTTACAACCCACTTAAGACCAAGCCCAATCCAAGAATGTCTGCAAACTTTCATTGTTCCACGTTTGTACATATTTATTTTCGCTCCACTGTGGGCACTACCTTAAATTGCTGCTGCCCTATCGCAAATCCAGCTCTGGCTACGGCCCTGCAACAAGGAGTCAGTGACTTATGACGCTTTGAACCTCATCCAATTGTTTTGCCAGGTCCTACCCAGGCGTAGACAAGCAAGCACCATGTTTCTTTACCATTCTGCCTTCAATACGACGGCAATAAGTGAAAATCCACTTTGTGCAGTGGTACCAACATGCTCCATACGCCACCCTGTCACCGCCCCCTTAATCGAAACCCACCACGAAGCATGAATGAATGAAATTAATCCACTCTAATGACGTTAAAAAGTACACACATTCCATACATGAGAGATCCGTAAAAAAAAAACATTCGAGTCATAAAACTGCGACCAACAAAAATGAGGACACCTAATGAACGAAGTACACACCTGCGACAAGAACATCAACTTTACGATCCCATCGAATCGTCAAGAGTATCCAAGGACTGCGTAAACAAACGCTAGATGTTTGCGTGTTCAGAGGTGAATAGTGAACTTAGCATTCTATGTTATGCAAGCCAGAGGCCAGAAGGAGAAAGCTGTTATGTACATTCGTGGTTAAGAAGACAATCAGTAAACATGGTGTGTTTGAAATTCAACGATTATTCTGATGGTAATCGAGTTGGAAGATCTGAATTTAGACGCAGTTCTGGGAGCTTGGAGCATAGGCGCCAGCAGACATTTTTCCAATTTTTATAGTAAAACACGACTCTCTCTGCGGGCGGCTATGGCTTGGATCAAAGTCCTCATAAGGAGGTGAGGGATTTTCCCAGTCACTACTGCAGAAATCAATCGACCTCATCCTACCGGAACTAACTGCTCTCTGTTTAGAAACGGGGACACATACCAAGCTCCTTGGAGACAGGTTGATGTGGTCTGCCTAAATCTTACCGACCTAAGAGCATTTGCACTCAAAACGACGGAGAGGCTAATTGATGTTCACATTAGAGACCGGCTAGAGTTGTCTAATCGACCATAGGTGGCCTTCATTTTCTCGTCAAAAAGGTGCAAGGCTCCCTCGATTTAAAAGAAATTGCCCTCTGTGCACTCCTCGACATCGACAGAGCTTTCGACAACACTAGCAACGACACGATCACGCGGACGATCAGTAGTAGAGGCATCGAAGAATCGACGAACCACTTCCTGTTCTGGAGGAGTGGCTGTTCCCGCTGCTGGGGGATGTCCACAGTGAGGGGTTCCCTTCGCCTCGTTGTGGTCACTAGATATCGACAAATTGTTTGGCAACACAGCCATTACGTTAAAGTGACGGTTATTATCAGAGGAAAGCACGACGCGACAGTACTCATTGAATTGCAATGGATTATCAAAAAGGCCTGTAAGACCGCGCTAGTAGTCGACTGGGTGGTGCAGTTGGTTAAGTGCCTGCCCTTGGTTAGTGGGGTCCCCGGTTCAAATCCCAGTGAAAGCAAAGTTCATACGCTTTTATCTGCTTTTTAAATCTGCCATTTGCCGTTTGCGGCACTATCACTGGAGTGGTCGATCAGTGGTAGTCGTCTGACTGTGGGTATCACAATGGACCAACATGGTCTAAGTGTGCTGGTAAAATTCCTAGCAGCCCCCTTCCTTACCCTACCTTAGACGGTACTAGTGATGGACAAACGACTTGACTGAACTCCACATATTACGTCCGCCATAGAGCGTGCTACTGGAGCACTATTTGCCAGCAGACGTCTACACGGCAGGGCTAGAGGCCCCACTCTCAGAAAATTACACATTGGTTGTACACTGATGGCGGCGATAGCCATTATAATACTCGCGGCCATCGTTTGGTGGCATAAAACCCTCGAAAAGACCACAGCAAAAAAGTTGCAGAAGACTTCAGTGTACAACCAATGTGTAATTTTGGGCTCATTTGGGGAGGCTTTAAGTTCTGCCGTATAGACGTCCGCTGGCCCTTGGTGCTCCAGTCTCGGTATAACAGGTGTCATTTGCACCTGACCCACAACAACAGCAGAATCTATAGTTAGGCTAACTCCCTTACCACTCTTCGTTAGGAAGACAGCTGCCAGATATGCCATCAAACGTCTTAACTCTAGGATGGCCGGCTGGTCTTTCTGAGGCCCAGTTTGACTTTATTTGTGGATAAAAAGAAAACTAGCGTACCATTTCATGTGGCGTACCATTTCATGACTCCATGCGTGACGAATGAAGACGACTCCATGCAGTTTGTATCTAGTCAGTTGAGCTATAAATTTACTTTGGTACCCGAAGCGCTAAACTAGGTGACGACATTGTCTATCGCCTGTGACTGGGTTAATGTAATTTGAAGTTGTTTCATTGAAATATTGGATCGTGAGAGTTAGACCAATGGCGTTCCAACACTAGACTCCAGAAGTCTGGTATGGTTCACAGACAATGGAGTTTAGCCTGGTGTCTTTGGACCCAACACAACGATTTCGGTACCAAGTCCTACCGTGTTTTAAATCGAAATCACAACAATCTCCTCGAAAGCATCAAGGAGGCTAGAATTTAAGTCTCTTCAGACAGTCAGGTAGCACGTAAGGCCGAACCTAATGGACTCCAAACGATCGAATGTTTGCAATCCCTTGTCAGGCACAACAAAGTGAAGCTAAGCTGGGTCCCTGAACACAGGGGGCTTGCAGGCAGTGACTCCCGACACGAGCTTGCTAGGTCTGGCTCGGTCCTGAATCGAACTGCAATCTCAGCTGGACAGCAGCTACAACGCTGAATAACGAGTGGGAAAACAAAACACTGTGGATGGCCTTAGACAATCCAAAAAACTAATTAGGTGCTGCCTCAACAATGCGATACCCAGCGATGTTGTTGCCTTTACAAGAGGGAATAAAATTTCCTCACCCTTTTTGTGTCACATATCTTAAAGAGGAACAATTAGTTGGTAGGAAATACTATCAACCGACCAAATAAAAGGTCTAGTGCAAAGTTCTTAGCAACGCACAGTGCACGGTTGCAGGAAATTCGTGTGACATTAAAAAGTCGTGCACAAACAATAATTGTTAATGAACCACCAGACATCCACCTTTAAGTACAGTACTCATTCGCGACCTTGCATCGCTAAATTTCAGGCATAAAAATAAAGAAGAGCGTGCACTTTGGAGTGCCGTGTGTTCAGAAATAGTTCAAATATATTCCAATCAATGATTTCCTAGACGAACTTTTAGCAACAACCAGCAAAAGGGAATACATGTTGGTATGCTGCTCTCTGAGTAAATGCTTAGAAAAGATCATAAAGAATTGGATTGCTTCTTTCATTGATGAAAACGGAATCTTACCTAATGAATAATTTGCATTTAGGGCTCATCACAGCACTACTCATCAAGTGCATCGTATAACAAATGACATCAGAATAAATCTTTCAGAAGGGAAAAGCACTGGCATGTGAATCTTGGACGGGATAAATACTGTTCTTCAATATTGACAAGATTGGAAAATTAACATTAACGCTTCTAAACGCAAGCAATCCTTTTCACTCGAAAAAGAAAAGCTTGTTTACTTCCAAGCAACAGCCCTCAACTTAATGGATTTCCGATCGAGTGGAAAGTATCTTGGGGTACATTTAGATGAAAGGTTAACTTCTAGGCTTCATATTCAAGAAATTATGAAAACGAAAAACGTAACGATAAAGATTCTCTATCCATTCATTTGCAAGAATTCTAAACGAAGCAATGAAAACAAAATATTGATTTTGAAGTCTATTTTCCAACCGATTATGTTCTATGGGTCTCCTGTCTGGGGTAAGTGCGGAAAAAGTCATCTGCGTGGACTCCAAATAACGCAAAATAAGCTCTTAAAAATTATTCTAAATCTCCCTCGACTACGGAACTTCATAGGATATCATAGATCGAAATGGTCACAGCTAGAGTTGAAAAACTTTTTCTCCAATATAATCAATCCATTTTATCATCCGGAAACGACTTGATTTCAAACTTAGCTGCAGAATGAGTGCAATACGTACCTGTTTATTTATCTATCTATAATATATTTATTTAATTAATTTTATATTTTTTTAATATATTTATTTAATTACTTATTTATTTATTTACATAATTACTTATTTATAGCGCTTTTTTGTTAATTATTTATTTATTTTCTATTTATATTTTTATCTTATTTATTTATTGTCAATTATTTTGGTGTGTTCTAAAACATTCTAGTCAGCAATGAAAGCAAGACTAACCACTTCTCTCTTTCCTCCAAAGGAATTAGGAATTTTTGTTGCTATGAAGCTTTTTTAAGTGGCTTTTCCTTCAGACTAAAATCTAATATATCTATGATAAGTTATTTAAAGATTATATGAATATTTTAGTAGTAAGGTGATGCAAACCAAATCTCTGTACAACGAATTGTATGCAATACATTGTAAAATTTGTGCCACTACAAATAAAAAAAAAAAAAGAAGAATGTTGGCATGCAAAGATATGCGGATTGTTGATAGAAGTTTTTTTTAACGACTATAACCTCAACAATATTTAGTTTGAGTACCCTTATTAACGGTCTTAAATTATTGCTCCATGAATCAATCGTTCTATTTGCGATCTGTCAAGTTGATTTCGCAGTTCACAAAGAGACAAACGCGATCCACAAATTCGCGATGAAGTGTCAGCTTGTTGAAATTCAACGCGTAGGTCTCGGCAAGTGCCAAATCTCCAGTAAATTGTCAGAGTTTGTGAAGTTCGCAATTCGTAGTGAGCTCGTATGAATCGCAAATTTTTAATCATTTCCTTTGTGGATCATTCCAAGCTGTGGACTCCCACCGCCATTTTGTGGATGGCATTTTAGTTTCCATAAAAAGACAGTGGGCGAGGAAAACACTCAGCAAGGTTCAAACGTTGGCGTGGGGGGCATGAGAACTTGTCCAACTGCTGCCAAGGAGGTGCTATTGCAGATGTCTCCCTTGCATCTGCTGGTTGCGGAAAACATGAGAATGGCAAAAGAAGGGATATGGAAAGACAGGTGCTTTACATTGAGACAATTCAAAAAGCTACCCCTGCAGGCTATTTTGCCATCGTTGTGTCAAACAAATGTATAGTTTTGGGATAAGGACTCCAAGTCCTGCCATATAGACGTCTACTGGCCCACAGTGCTCTAGTAGCACGTTCTACGACTGACATGATGTATGCATTCCAGTTGGGTCCTTTGTCCAGGATTACCCCAAGATAATTGACTTCACCGGAATAGACTGGGGTGATGTTATTTATTATTATGGATTCAAGGATGATACGTAGCCTCCTCGAAGAAGCATACAAGAGAAAGTTATGGCTCTCAGAGGTCTAGAGTATTATTATACGAATTAGCCCAGGGACAGGGATTGACAACCAGGGATTTAGAAAATCCAGGATTAAAGAGCGAATTAATTTCAGAAGCTAGAGCTAGGACAATTTGACGAAGAGCCTTTGATGGTTGTCTGGCATCTGTCAGGGTTGTAAAGAAGCCACTTATTCCAACAAGAGATATGAGGAGGAAATGTCATGGTTTGGGGAGGTTTTCGCAGAATTTTGTGTTTATTCCACAGAAAGACTCAGGCCTGCCTAAATCTTACAGACCCATTAGCTTTACATCATTCTGCTGAAAATTATGGAAAAATTTGTAGACAACAACAAAAGAGTAGACCTGGTAGATCTACAGAGACTGCGCTCCACCAACTGACAAAAGCGCAATTGAAGAGAAAGGTGTAGTTATATGTGCATTCTTTGAAGGAGCATTTGACAACACATCGCATGATGCTCTGGCCAAGAAGAAACTACTTCTGAGCACGAGAAGCAGCTAAGACTCATAAATCAGAAGGTATAATAAAGGTCAACACAACAAGAGGATGTACTCAAGGAGGAGTTTTATCTCCCCTAACCATTCTAGTCGCAGATGATCTTCTGGAGATACTAACAAATCACGGTCATTATAGCCAGAGGCAGGATGGATAGGACTCTGTGCGACTTCATCGAATGGTGGTTGCAGAATGTGCAAATAAAACAATCACTAGAATTGTAAAAGAAGGCATTGGAAAAGACAGGTGCATTACATCGCGACAATTCGATGCACTAGTCAAACAGCTACCCCTGCAGGCCGTTTCGAAGAATGCCGTGAGTAGGAAACTCAATTTCCAAAAAAGTTCACCATCAAGCTCAACACGAAAGAAAATTGGAGCAATGGATCAATAATCTACAGATCCGCACAGATCAGGAACTCAGATGGATCACGAACTAATGAAGGAACACGGACAAAATACTCCGAAACCATGGGCAGCATTTTGGAAATCCATGCCATAGACAGATGCGTTCAAATCAAAAACCACGCCAACTGAGACATAGCAACAATGTCGGACAGTCGTGTGGCCTTCTTGGCACTAGACTCCTACATCATTGAATCTAAGCTTGTGTGGGAATGTCTCAAGAGATGAGCAGGAGTTGAGTAAAACTCTTCTGGCCACACAGGGATAGAAGGCAATGAAATGGCCGACTCCCTAGCCAAGAAGGGAGCATCGAAACCTTTCACGGGCCCTAAGCCATTCTGTGCAGTAGGAGTCCACGTCCTCAGAGAAGAATTCAGGGAACTAGAAAAAAGGTACAAGCCAAACAACTTCTGGGCCAATACAACCGGAAGAGGTTTGAGACCTAAAGACCCAGAGAACACCTAAGGAAACTAGGGACATCAGAGGAAGCTCTCTGCAGATTCTGTGGAGAATCTAGCGAAATCCCAGAACATGTACTGGGCTTCTGTGTGGCATGGGCACACAAAAGAAGAAGATGTCGGGGCTAGCACCTATTATCAGAGGAAGAGATGAGGTCACTGCAGCCATCTCTGATTCTGAGATTCCTGAGGAAACTGGTCTAGAGAGAGTACTCTTTTTTAATATAAATCGGGAAAGAAGTATATATGAGCGGAACTCTAATGAGAGCAAGCTAATAAGGGCCACAATAGATTTGAAGGTCGCGCTGCAACATACCCTAAACCTGCTGTGCGAGGGCTGCTGCACGTGACTCACAAGGAAATAAGGAAATACAAAGTCGATTCCGGCCATGTAGGACAATGGAACAGAATATGCCCACAAGTGAAGAACGACCCCACCCAACATGGTGTGAAAAACGGGAGCCTGCTAGAAAGAGATCAACTGGAAGGCGATGACCTGGATAGAACCAGAACTCGCTGGTCTGGTCTGAGTGTTGCAGCAACAGCAAGGACAAGGTCAACATCGGATGTACGCGTGCTAATAGGAGTCCCTACCGGACACAATGCCATACAGATGAAATGCGACTGAACATACCACACAATGGATTTTGCAGAATCTGCAGATATGAGGAGGAACCAGAGTGCCAGCCCAGGTTTTAGGTTAGAACTTCTTCATAGAGCTTGTGGACTTAAAGCACCCATGCACACGACACTAGTGTGCACACTTGGGTCGGTGTGCTTAAATGTGTGCTGTGTGTGGTCAGTGTGCCACACGGCGTGACTAAAATGAAATGATTTTCATTTCTTGAGTCGGAAATCCTAGAAGTGTGATGTGTGTGGGCTTGTCCTGAAGAGTGACAAGCTCTGATATTGTGGGGTGGCAATAGGGACTTTGAATATTTTTTTGCTATTTGCGCGATTTAGATGGTGTGTGGCTAGTTTATGAAACATGCATGCAGGAGGCACAAGCTGGTCATAGCGCTGCTCCTTCGTCGTCGATATGCAATGAAGAACTAATGTGTACAAAGTTATGTGACGTGTGTGGTGGAAGGCGACGCATGTGTGCACACCGAAGTGTGTGTGAAAATGGGACGCTTTAAGCGATGTTGAACTGAAAGGCGAGTGGAAAAACAAAACAATGTGGATGGTCTTAGGCAATCCAAACGATTAATCAGGTGCTGTCTCAACAATGCGATACCTAGCGATGTCGTTGCCTTTACAAGAGGGCACAAATTTCCTCTGTTCTTCTGTTGAACTGAAAGGCTCCCAAGATTCATATATTCTATGAATCTGGCTGGGTTAAGGACTACAGTAGGTGTTGCGGTTGCTTAAAATTCCCTAGAATTAGCCCAACGTGTTGGTCTCAATCAGCCACGGCCACAAGGACGTCCCTAACTAGAGGTGGTTGCTAGGTGGGCCTTGGAACACGCCGGTGTGTAACCCCTACGTAATACCGTACCCATTCTTTAGGTGTCGAATCCTATGGTAAACGCTGGCAAAGTGAAGAAGTTGCTGTCTTTGAAAAATCAAGCCCGACAAGAATTTGTGTCTTTTTTAAAACGAAGCCCAGCATCAATGAGTTCACCCGAATGTCCCAGAATGGCAACTTTAACTTCAATGTTGACAGAGACTGTATCGGCAATTTCATGGGACTTAGAGGACAAGGATTGATCAGTTAAGTTCTTTCTCGAAAGTCTTAGTTGGCCTTGTGCACCGGTTGCCTTTAAATAAAGATTTGCCAGAAGCAGTGCGAATGCGTCAGCATGTTTTACGCTACACGTGCTCAGCATATTTTGTCGCACATGTGCTCACTGCTTTGATTTTTAAGAGGGACTTCAAAAATTGAGAAAAAAATATACAATTTAACCTGTTTCTGTGATCATTCTTTCATTCGCCTGATGAATTTTAATTTTCGTCGCGTCGTGTGTGTTCCGAACTCACTTCAGAGTACTCGTCGTGCTTCGTAGGAGGTTGTTAAAATCGAACGAAGTCAGTTGTTGTGCCAGGAGCAGCCTTGGCCATTAGTTCATACGTTTACATTCAAAAATGTTCTTTAAAAATTGTGACTATAAATAATAGACGTGGTTTTGATGTGGGGTGGGGTAATAAAAAACGTGGGCTTGAGTGGTCCCTGAATCCCTGAGTTCTTCTCCTAGACCACCAGTTGACTGACACAAAGGACCAAGTAGAAGAACCAACACACAGAGCGCCAATCAAATCCCATCAGTGCATGCTAACTCTGCAGATCTCACGCATGAACGCCTGCAGCAGATGAACGTCGTCTTCTTTTGTCAAAATCTCCTCGCAAGCGGTTCTTGAACCGGTTAAATCCAAGCGGTAGCCGCAACAGTGCCTTCAAAGCGTCTTGCCCGAAGTCACAAATCAGATGGCGAATAATAGCGGCAACGTTTGAAACACTTGACTGCACAAGCTGTACTTGAAGAAGGAAACAACCCAACGCCCGTGTGCACACCAACTGAACTGTCAACAAACAAACCAACCTAACCACGTGTTCGCGATCCGATCGGACAAGGAACTTGAAGCGAATTGCATGCAGCAACTCAGCAACAGCAAAATCCCAATCAATTCCGAATGCAACAGCCTCGCCTGTGCCAGCCCAGTAAGACGGTCAAAACACGCACGCACTCACTTCTTCGTCTTAAACCAAGCCAAACTAAACACCATTCCTCACGAATGACGGATATGGTTATGTGCTCATCCACTGTAACCAAACACACTCACTCACACATGCAGTTAGTCATTAATTTATACCACAAGCAGTTGTTGCCGAGAGCCGCGAAACAACAAAAACATCATCCCGAGCCGGAATTGGCGTTTTCATTTAGATATCGTCGGTTTTGTCAGGCCACTCCGGCGTCGCTCCCCCCGGCACATTCAAATGCACAATTACGGCCAATTCGAACCGGTTTCTCCGCATAGCACACCATACACCATCAGCGGCATACCAATAACAAATGTCTTCCACTTTTAGCCAAAATGCAAAACAACAAGTCGGCACGACGCGACGGTGCGGCGGCGAGAGTCGCTGCTGATGTTCAACGTTGAGACGCAAATATCAGGCAAGGGAGCAGCATTTTCTCCGCTCCGTTTTCTTTCGCTGGCGCACTTTGCCATCTGTAACAGTGATATTTCCACAAGCGGTACTTACTTGGGTACACCGGGCCGCAACGCACTGCAACGCATAAGGTCAGCGCAAGCCAACAAGCGATCGTTAGCCGAACGTGACTGCTATCCATTGTGACGGTGTGGGGATGCGGTGCCTTCTTATCTTCAATCCCGCGGATGTGGTTGACTGTATGCACGGATGCGACGTCGCAACAATCCGTCCCCCGTCCGTTGTCGTATTGTCGAGTCGAATTAAGCCCGCAGAGAACACACAAGCCACAAAATCAAAACAAAAAAAAAATCGATTATTCACTAGGCGTTATCGCAGAATGGACTGGCTGAAGCTGGCACTCGCGACACTGACACTGGCACCACGGCTGAGGAAAACAACGACAACAGATCGGAATGCAAATCGCTCGTGGATCACGGACTGGGCACTGACACTCAATCATGGATCATTCCGGCACCATGGCAGCACTCACCGACGAGCGCTCATTTTCGGCCCGACAGAGGCGGTCGATCGACTGATTTGATTAGCACCTTCGATTTCGAAAGCCCGTCGTGAATCTACCTCTGCGGTGCGTAGCTGGTAAACACACACAAAAAAAAAAACACAAAACTCGCGGCAACTAGTTTGGTTTGGGCGTACAAAGTAACACAAGCACTATGTCGGGGTTGTCGTCGCAGTAGTCCAACTTGCGTGCGAATCACTATCAAACTGATCTCCACTGGCGTTGGCGCCGCGAGCAGGGGTCCGTCTCTGATCGAGTCGCTTGCGAAGTGGGGCTATGGACGGGATGGTGAATTGAGCTTTTCTCTGTTTTTTCTTTCACTCTCTTAAAGTCGAGATGAAAGTGAGAGAGTCTCTCTGGTGTGCTCTTTGAGAAGAGAGGCAGGGCAGAGCTGCTAAATGCTTCGTCTCGACTTTAGCCACAATTGATGTGAATCAGCGGGCTAATTAATACCGAATTAATGGCCCCACAATCAAATACAAACTATGTTCGCCTTTCGCCTTGCGTGTGCTTGTCGCATTCGCTAATGAACACATCGACATCCGCTGTTAGTCTGAAGCTGTGAGATCTGCTTTAATTGGAAGGGAATTAGAGACGTGCTGAGGAATTGGATCTTCTGTCACGCGAGGTGACAAACTTTCGTCAAGATGAAGAACATACATGGCTCCTACGCACCCAGCAGGACAGGTTTCTTACTCTTCAGGTCAGGTGCGAGCAGAGGCTTTTCCTCCTTGACGGGCAGTGGCCGGGGAGGGGACTGTGATTTCAAATTCGTTTGCATCCGACACCACTTGGTGTCTTAACCCACGATTCATTCTTAGTCTCCTTCTAGAACAAGTTGGTGCGGAATCATAGTTGTCCATAGGCTTCATGCTAGCATGCTCATGGACACATCCTCCCAAGCAACGCCATTTAAATCCAGAGGGGTCACGACGTAGGGTTGTGGCCTATGGTTCGAACTTTTGACATTGTTCAGCCGACAATAATATCACAGCTCTAAAAATGTTCCCATGTTTAGAGGTTTTCCAGGATCTTGATGCCATGAGAATAAGTGTCGGTCTCCAAGCCTATTTTAGACGTCACAACCCACACAAACGAGTCCAAACTAAATTGAAGGGGTATGGGTGTTTTTAGCCTTTCATGACATCAGGACCTACAGGTCCGGGAAGGATGCAGCTCCTTGCCACTTAGCCATGCTTGTCGCAAATAAAATGAAAACGAAGAGTAGGCAATAGTCGATGACAGAAAAGGAACGCAGAAATAAATTGCGATTTGTAAGCGCGTAGTTTTTGACTGTCAAAGCTGACATAGATATGATGAGATACTTAGATACTAGACAAAAATGCTCAAAACTAGTTAGACGAACAATGCTAGATGCAACTTACTGGGACTCGGCGGGCGCTCTAGGCTAAACTTAAACTTATGCTATTTCTTTCGACCCAATGTTGAATGTGAACCACACCTAAACGTCAAGTTTTTTTCCTGCATTTCATTTGACATTTCTCAATTTCAGACTAACTCAAAATTTGAACCACGGAAAGATACACAATCGAGCAACGCGTTAAAGTTATTCAGGCTTACTATGAAAATGGACGTTCAAATCAAAATGCATGTCGTCTATTTAATCGTCCAAATGTGTGTACAGTCGGAAAAATCGTGCAAGAATTTGAGCAAACCGGGTCTGTAGGAGATGTGAAAACACCAGTGCATGCTAGTACAGCTCGTACTGCAGAAAATATTGCTGCTGTTCGCGATAGTGTGGCTGAAGAGCCGTCCACCCCAACTCGTCGTCGTGCCCAACAATTGCACCTCTCACGCTCGTCGTTGATGAACATTATGTACAAAGACTTGCATTTACACGCTTACAAGGTGCAATTGACTCAAGAACTGAAGCCTCTTGACCAATTCAAGCGGCGTCAATGGTCGGAATGGTGGCAAGAAACGGCAACAGTGGATGATCAATTTTGAGGAAAATCATCTTCGTGATGAGGCACATTTTCACCTCGGTGGATTCGTCAATAAGCAGAATTGCCGCATTTGGGCGAATGATAATCCAAGAGTGATTGTCGAAAAACCAATGCACCCACAAAGGGTGACTGTTTGGTGCGGTTTATGGGCTGGCGGCATCGTCGGGCCGTATTTTTTCCAAATGAGGCCGGTCAGGCAGTTAATGTGAATGGTGTTCGCTATCGTGAAATGATAACGAATTGGAAGACGATATGTGGTTTCAACAGGACGGTGCCACTTGCCACACAGCTAACGAAACAATGGCTCTTTTGCGCGACAAGTTCAATGGCCGTGTTATCTCACGTGGTGGCGATGTCAATTGGCCGCCAAGATCATGTGATTTGACACCGTTCTTTGTGGTTATTTGAAAGAAAAGGTGTACGCCGATAAGCCAGCAACAATTCAAGAGCTAAAGGATGAGATAATTCGGCACATTAACGGCATAGAACCTCAATTATGCTTCAGCGTCATCGAAAATTTGGACCATCGGATGGAGGTGAGCCGCCGAGGTCGTGATGTAGGGAGCTCCCTCTCTCCCCAGCCACCAGAACCTTCGATGTTGCAAAGCAACATCTCGCACATCCCGTCTTGAGACCGACGTGCTGAACCGGTGCTGCTCCTCAGCTCGTTGTGCTACGGAACGGTCGTGGTTGAGTCGCCCATCCATTGGTAGATGAGCGACACCGCGTTTGTATCTTTTATCAGTCCGTTTTTGTCTAGGTGCAGATAAGCTTTTGGGGGAACGAAGCCGTTGTGGCGTACCCTGAGTTAGGGTAGTAAGCCCCCGAGATCAAGTTATTGACCGAGTTCATCGCTCGGGCAGTGTGACCTCGAGTCAACTTCAGCAGGAAATTGTCCACTCTTATCAGGTCTTATACAAGACCTCATTGGAGTAGAATTTTCTGTACTGGAACTCTGGAGCTCTATAAAGGCGAAGGCAAGCCCTATGACAAGCCCTCTCGAACAACCGAATCTTTCCCCATCAAGCTTGCACTCACGTTGAACCTCACGGGACAGCCATAGGTGAGCATTGGCCGGATGAGGGCCATGTAGCAGATAACCTTTACCCTCACATCGAGTTGGCTGTTGTAAAACAGTCTCTTTGCAAGCGCCTCCCGCCCTTGCCAGAGCAGAATCTTGATCTAGCCAGATCCCTGTATCTGACCACAATCCCTTGCGCCAGTGGTTGCCCATGTCGTCCAACAATTTGGAACTTTTGCCAATTCTTTTTTGTATCCGCCGAGGCCTTATACAACGGCGTCCCGAACAATATGGTTTCCGACTTCTCAACTTCCAGTCATAGCAATCTCTCATGAATGAGTCGAAGTCAACATGCGCGAGAGTAGTGATGCCCTCGATCATTTTGCTGGATCTGCACACGATCCAATCGTCGGCGTACGCAATTACGCGAGGAAGAGAACTTATCAGATCGCTCAAGTAAATGTTGGACAGGATCGGTGAATCAACGGCACCCTGTTGGAGGCCATTTTTTACATCAAAAATACCTGTGGAGGACATCGTTGCCATTCTTGACGACGAACCGTCTACCGGTTACACAGTAGGTACAGCAGTGGTTTGCTAATGCCCCGCCGAAGACCTTCCAACCATACCGTGTCAATGCCCTTTTCGGCCGTGGCGTTCTGGGTCGGTGCGTCGACCCCAACGCGCTTGAGCCTACGGATCCCAGGTTCGGATCCCGGTACGAGGTAATTACCAAGTTCACAGAGTATAACTGTCTAGAAAAAGTTTGGCCGAGTCCGGAGTCGGCATAAAACTGTAGGTCCCTTCCACTCGTGAGAGACAGAGAGAGAGAGAGAGAGAGAGAGAGAGAGAAAGAGAGAGAGAGACGCTATGCTCGGACCCTCTACAGGCTGTAGCGCCACCTATATTATTATTATTTTGGCTTTTTATAAAAGGCCCGTATTTTTACCTTGTCCCTAGACTCTTCGGTATCCTTGTTGCAAGAGACCTTTCCTTCAGATATGAAAGCTTCTTCTAATCCGTTTTCTAGCCCGGTACTCCTTTTGTGCTGCTCTTTTCTGTTGTAGCGCACTCTTCTTCTGTTCACACCCTCCACCATGGCCCAGAGTGGTTGCCGTCACCCCTTTGATGGGCTTCAGCGGCGATGCAGCCACATCTTGTTGGCGTTTATGTTCGACATAAACATACCGGAGAGCCTCGTGGTGTGCTCAGGCGTCCAATGTCAAAACTCCTCTTTGTAGGCTGGTGAAGCTTTCTGACTTTGGACAGTCGACCGCTGAATCGTGCTGCTTCGAGTCAGAGTCGACGTTTGCTCTCCTGAAAGTTCTCACATCCAGCATATTTGAGGAATGCCTTGGTTAGCGGTTCGGACGTCCGCAGATCGCCAGGTTGCTGTGTGGATTCTTTTCTGAGGGTACCACGTCATACTTAAGACCATAGTATGTGCTGTCGCAAAGTCATTGAGTCGGAAGACGGTATCTGTTGTCGCGCCGTAGAGGCAGATATAAGGTAAGATATGATTTCTTACTGCTTTCGGCTTGGAAGTCGTCGAGTAGAACTTTGACATCGTACTCGAGACAGGCTCTGTATCCACGGCTCACTAGCCAAGAGAGAGTGAGGGGAGGGAGAGAGAGAAAGAGAAAGAGAGAGAGAAAGTAGTACTCCTTCATAGCATTAAATAACTTGATGCTTTCTCGGCTTCCTCCATTCAAAGCTATGCTCTGACTAAAGACAAGCCCTCCATTCGCATGCAAATTAAAAGCTCTTCATGACTCGCCTGGAATGAGATCAACAGGAGGTATGCGTCACTCTTAAACCTGGACACAAGCAAGACCAGGTGTCAAGAAACGAATCGCACTCAGCGAGTGCCACACGTTCTCAAGTGATCGATGGTACACTGGTAGGGATGGAATTTCTTATTGCGGATACAAAAAGTATGTGTCCACGCATCCGTGATTGAGTTCCTCTTTGTGTCACGCTGCCTGGGCAATAATTAAAGAGCGATCAGACTGACTGACTGAAAGCGCATCCAACAGCCGCCCATTGTTCAGGCTGCGGTTTGAAGAAGCAGCTGATCGAATGGAATCGGAGATGCAGTTTGATGAACTACGCACCTTGTCTGCTCAAAACCACAAGCAGATCCACTATGTCTGTCATATCGATCACCTGCTCGGAAGGAAGAGAGAGAAACCACAAATCAAAAGGCGACCAAAATAATCCCCAGATCCACAGACAGACACAGGTCCTATTTCACATTTAATCCCTCGCCGTGGCAGGAGACAAAGAAGACTGCTTGCAAATCCCCCAATTCCCCCGGTAACGGTGCATTCACCCAGATTCCACACGAAATAATCCGTCGATAAAAACGAGGATTTATGTGCGTCCACAATTTGGGTCCTTCCTGCTCACCGACATTCGTGCACGACGGTGCATATCCCTGCTCGGTGGCGATGCTCAAGGTCTTCCATCCGACAAACCCGGCATGTTTACCGTAATTTCATCACTTAGGTTATCTTGATTGACAGCACTTACGTGTGTCAACATGTGTGCGACTGCCAAAAACTGTGAGGCAAAATATACAATTTCCTTATCGCAGCCTAAGACAAAATTTATATCGTCTCGAGATGAAGTGTTTATCAGCTCCGTTTGGCTGCTGGTTTGTTCACCGAACTACACACAAACAGCCGCCGAGTTCGATGGTATTGCGAAACAGGCCGTCGAGCCGGTTTTGTCTAAAAATAAAATGTAACCACCGACCGCCGCGGTGGTGGCTTTCAATTGCCCAAGAGATCTATGAACGGCGCGCTGCGAAGGTGTGCTTGGTGTGGTTGTTTACTTATGTGGAAAGTTGTTGTCAATGCACCCGGCCGAAGAGAGCGGCCCAAGACGTTGCCCCTTAAAGAGAGCAGCTATGCTCTTGAATGCAGTGCATTGTTGCTTGTGGGAGCATTGGACAACATGGCTGAGATCACGTCGCTCAGCGCATAACGAGCGATAACAATCGATGCGTTCGACTTTTTCTTATTTTCGTCTCGAATTTAATTCGATGTAACTGCACTTGCTTGGATTCACGGATTCGGAGATACCGCCCGTCTTGGTGTCACACCGTGTCCTTTGCCGCAGATGACGGAGTTGTCAGCTGGATATGAGTATTTACTTGACTGCCAACAAACTGTGAAGGTTCAAGCAGCAATAAAATGCGTTGTTACTGGCATCTTGTCGCATTTAAATTCACTCAAGGACGGGCTTGTTTTACGGCGACATGTGTAAGCGATGCAAATAATTCTCCAAGAGCGCTTTGCATATTGTCAGCCTTTAGCGGACATGTTTGGACAATTTACTCGGTGGAATAGCATTCACTGAAGTTTGTCTTCGAAGAACGACCTGCTGCCGAGGAGGTCTTCGTTGGTGCTTCTTGAACAACTCGTCGGGAGAACAGTCCTCCTACTGGACACTCTAGACACCAGTTTACTGTGAGACCACCAACAGAGAGAGGCGCAACAGAAGTACTTATAGGAGATGGGGCTAAGAAGTGTTGCACCTGAAGTTGGGTTAGGTTTGGTTGAAGTGGCTGGCTGCTGCGCAGAAGGAAAGCAGTCCAACTTTTTTATTTTTAATAAAGGCTGATTCTAATGTTGCTCAGTTGAGCGGAATAGGTACCCCAAGATCCGTGTGGTGTGTTTGTTGTCCTTTGCGCTGCAGTCAGCCACTTCAACCTAACCTAACTCCGCCTGCTCATCCACCTTCCCCTCCTCCATCCACTCCAGTCATCCAATTTCACGCAACAGCCCATACACCACCAAACAATCGTCACGTTCCCACCTCTTTGGAAGGAAGACATCCATCGGCTTGGTACGACCTGGACTCGTTCGGATTAGAATAAGAGGCTCGAAAAGTTAAGAAGCAACAGCGCCAGTCCCCCCACATTCATCATCAAAGGCGCTGTTTCTCACCTCTCATCCTGACAAATATTCTATTGACATTCTGTCACCTCTAGGCTCGACTGACCACTGTGTCGCATCTGCAATTTCTCGTTATCGTCACAAACAGTTAGAGAACAAATTCCTAAAAGAACGGTATGGCTGTACGAGAAAGCCGATTGGAGCGGTCTAAGCAACTTCTTTAGGAATTTTAACTGGTCACTATGCTTCCTCGATAGTGACGTGGATGCCGTTGCTGATATGGTTCTTCTGCTGGGCATCAGATCCTTCATTCCTCATAGAGTGAAGTGTATCAAGCCCAAAGCAAACGCATGGTTTGACTCGAGCTGTTAAGAGGCTATCAGTAAGAGGAAAACCGGAATAAGTTCAAACGGGCAAGAAATGACTGCAATGCAATTATAAGACGTGTGAAATTCTCGTATGAGCAAAAGTTAGGACAAAAAATGATACAATGTCCCAAGGGTAGCAACAACTTTGGGTCATTTATAAAAACATAACTAATTCCGCCTCGTCTTCAATTCCCACGCTCATTTATAATGACATGGGTCTTTAGACAAAGCCAATCTGCTAGCGGCGCATTTTGCAGCCAGCTCAAAACTGCCAGACTCCAATATATCGCCGCCTGTACTTGAGAGCGTTGATTTCACCATGGGACAAATCTACTTTCGCACTCGTACAGTTGCAAGAGTACTTAAAGATCTCTACGTGCACAAATCCGCTGCCCCGGATGGTATTCCCCCTATTCTTCTGAAGAGGTGTTCTTCTGCCCTGGTAAGCTTTTCCATCTATCCTACTCTTTAGGTCTCTTTCCGAGCAGATGGAAAACAGCATTTGGCCAGCCAGTCCCTTAAAAGGGCGAATCTTCGTCACCCACCTCATACCGTCCCATAGCAAGTCCCTTCTTTCTAAGGCCATGGAAAAGCCTATAAATCGTCAGCTTATGAAATATCTTGAATCCCGGAAGCTTCTTAATGACCGGCAGTACGGTTTCCGCAGCAACAGGTCCACTGGTGGTCTGATAGCTTGTCTCACCGAAAAGTGGAACCATCCATCTTTGCACAATGCAGTCGACGGCAAGATCGTGGCCCTCGATATTTCATAGGCATTTGACAGGGTTTGGCGTCAGGCTCTCTTGTGCCCATGGTATCGTTGAATCTCTTCTTCTATGGATTAGAAATTACCTGTCGAACAGTTGAAATCAAATTGTTTTGGACGGGTTCAAGTCTGATATCCACCAAATAAATGCTGGTGTTCCCCAAGGTTCTACTCTGTCTACGACACTTTTTCTCATTTTTATAAATGATCTTTTGTCTGCTACTTCCAATTCCTTCTCTGATGACAGCACCCTTAGCTTTTCAAATTCCCTCCTAGACTCACGACCCCGCCCTTCGACCGTGGAATTGGAACGGCTGCGTATGTTAAGCCCATCTTGGCAGCGTAATTAATTGGGGAATTAAGTGGAATTTAACGCTTCAAAAAACTCAATGCTGTCTCTCAAGCGAATCCTGGATTGTCAGCCATTAAGCATGAATGGCGCCTGGGTCGATGGAACCGGAAAACTTCCCATCCTTGGTATGTATCAACACAACACTTAATTGGAACGCTAACATTTGAGGTCGCCAAAAATGCTGCGAAAGAGAAATACGTCATCCCCTCCGCTTTGGCTTTAATTTATAAGGCGCCTGTCTGGTCTGGACCCCCCAAGACCACCCTGCACCTACTAGATGGAATCCAAAAGCGAGCGATAAAACTGGTAGGAGACAACAATGTTGCAGAGTCATTAGACTCGCTCGAAGATCGACGTACCGTCTTGTCCTGGTCCGTATTTTATCGCTATTTTAACGAACGATGCTCAATTGAGCCAGTCAACTGCATTCCTCCTCTCCACGAATTCACCCGCAATACCCGTCTCGCCAGGAATGCTCATCAGTTAAGCTCTAAGTTAAGCCTACTTTCGGACGCACAGTTAAATTTAGAAACTCATTCTTCAGCCGCACCACACGAATATGGAATGCTCTTCCCAGCCTAATATTGCCCACAGACTACAATCCGCAGATATTTAAGACCAAAGTGCACAGGTACCTTCTCTCCCTTTCTCCCTCTACACATCCGGCCCGGGCTGTAAATTGGGCTGACAATCCCTTATGCTCGCGCAAATTATCAAAAAAAAAGGCTATGGGCTGAAACACAATAGTGCCTTGCGCCAGCCGACTTTATGCTGCGGGGAGAGTGCGTTACTATAGATCTCCCCACCAAGATCCAGTATCGATGTTTCCAGTTCGATTATTATCGATCGTCGATGTCGCATCGCATCGAAAGGCCACTGCTAACACTTCCAATGCCCATCCTCAAGCTCCATTTCCATCTCAGCCATGAGGATGCATTCATACGACAACTCTTCAGTTTCAGTGAACACAATTGAAATCTTGTATTTATTTTCAAAAATAAGCACTTTTTCCTAAAATATTTACAACGTCACTCTTCATACATATACAATTGAATACAAACATTCACAAATTTTTTGAAAAAAAAAAAAAACGATAAAAACCACACGGCTGTAGTTCCAACATTTGTGGACTGTGTTCCATTTTATGATGTCAAGACTGCGGGCAGAGCTTCGCAGCAGCAGCTTTTCCATTCGGCTGGTATCACAACTTGTCACTGGTTCGTGTACTAGACGGTGTCGGCAGTTATGAGTGCGTATGCGTTTGATTTTTCGACATATTCAGCTGCAGGTTCGCCAAGTGGAACTGAATGATGATAATCAAGTAAGTTGTCACCGCCGCTACTATCTGCAATGGAATAAAGCGGAAAACAATTGTGTTTTTTTTCGGTTTGCTCCGCACTTACGGATGTGAACAGCTTAAAGTTCATGTCAAAGAAACCGGCTGCTGTCAGGGGTTTCTTTCTGTGGAGAATTTCCAGCGAGAAAACTTGCACCTGAAAGTATGCAAAGAAGAAAAGAGTGTGTGAAGTGAAGGCAACCACCTGAATGGTGTCTGAAATTTGGAAGCAATTCAAAACAAGAGCGATTATTTAAGTGGGTACACAAATAAAAATCCCCAGAGACTTTTATTGAAAGTTCATGGCTGGGGCCTATTTGAGTCCTATGCGGTGCCTCCCTCTCTCTCTCTCTGACGTCGACGATATGAAATTTTAAGATTTATTAAGTGTTGAGAAAATTGAATGTTTCTTCCATTTGATGTGAAAAAACGGCTGTAATTGGGACAACACTAAGGAAATATGTATTAATTGCGTCCGAGGGGGATGACACAAATGTATATTCAATTGGGTTACATTTCCTCGTTTCTGCTGCATTTGCAAACGTCACTGTGTGGTCTCTTCAAACGAAATGCATAGCGCAGTGGTTGTTAATGTCACCTACTTGAAGTGGAATCCAAGCGACTGAGCATTGTTTCTTCTTGCTCAACCACGGCCATAGGGCCCTCGCTGTTGATACAGGTTCCAGGCTAAGCCATCAATTTCTGCCTCCATCCAGAGCTTCGACCAGTCAGAGAGAAACGACCAGTCTTTTGGTTATGGAACTTAAAGACGTGTATGCATAAGTGTCTGAAGCAGAATCCCTTAGTTCATGTCTCACTTTCGCAAGACTATCCGCTTTTTCGTTTCTTTGGATGCCAGTGTTTCCCGGTACCCGACACAGGGCCAAGTGATTGGCATAAACTGACTGAATGTCCGATGCTACCGCTTTGTGATTGAAAACGATGGTAATTGTGTTGTCGGTGCTCTCACTACGTCTGGAATATGCTATCGCAGTCGTCTCTTAGGGCCAGCGTCACAGAAAACTCCTGCGCCTGTAGCAGGGATTATGTCAGTCAGTGTATGCGGCGATCTTCGCTACGACCGGTACCATTCGTTCCTTCGATGGAGCACGGTACGGATGGTGGAAGATGTTAGCCGGAGCTAGGGTTGGGTCTGTTGAGTTGTGCTGCTGTCCACCCGGCTATTATACGAGTATGCTAAGAAATACGTACCATTTGTAGGAACATTCCACAGTCCTCCTTCGGCCGCAGTTTGTGCAAATAAATCCCAGTGTCAGACATCTAAGAAAGATACAGAAATGAGATTAAAAAGCGGAAGAAGACATTTCATATATCTAAATAGAATGGGCAGCAAACTGCTGTTGGTCAACATCTCAGGATCGACAAGAAGTTGAGCTGTTTTTAGTTGTCTACTTGAGTGTCCCATCTTAACAATATCTCCAGAAGGCTTAAGTAGGCTACATGGTGATCGGTGATCGAGACCAAATTTATGACTGGTCGCCGAGTCCGACAGTTCATGTTTGAGAATCATCTCTGATGATGGTTGAAAGAGTCGAACCGAGGTTGGTTCAAGTGTATGCCCCCTAGTTCCCGGAACAGACAAGATCAACGAACGGACGCTCAAGAACAGGCAAAACATTTGGAAAAATCAACAAGCGTTCAAGGGTGTCTTATTTTCTTCGCGTGTATTCGAGAGGAGACTCATAACGTCGAGCTCTGGGACAAAATGTCGCACTGGACAGCTAATACTTCGAGGTGATCAGGGACTTCAGTTCATCTACCATGGCTCCCCAGTAAACAGTACTCGTGCCGACCACTCTTTCCTTGAGTTCACTAGGCAATCGAGTAATAGACCTCCAACTCGGAGCACCAAGTCAACAAGGCGTTGATCATCCCAGACGTTCTTTTCGCTCCTGTTAGCGGCAGTGGCATGTAGAGGAGAAAATTCGTTGAGAGGGAATTGACATACACGAAGATCGCTACAGCTGATAGAACAACAATCAGTTGTCTAGACATGACGGAAGATGCTGTACCTCCAAAGGGCTAGGTAGTGAATTCCAAAGACGGATGGCATTGATAAAGAACTGTCTTCAAGATATTAAGAAATTGAATCTCGGTGTAATGAGATGTGTGGATCTAGGGAATTGTAAGTTATTGAAGAGGTGGGAAGGTTGTCTTGTTCCAAGGATACTGAAATTCAGATCAGAGGTCAAAGGCATACCTAAGACTTTTACTGAGAGATATGACACATGACCATGTCGACGTGAATACCATAATGTGCATAAGGTGAGATAATCAGGACATTAACCACCAAAAAAGCGCCATCTACACTCAATGAGAAGAACGATCAACTCCGAAGAGTATTCCCGAAATTGTTGTACATACTGCTAGAATGAATATCGCCGCCTATTGACGGATAGATTGCGAAGAGTCATGTATATAAGAGTCAGCGGGGAAATTTCATACTCGTCACGACAGTATGGCCTAGAAAAACTATTGGGACTCGGAAGGACGGCTGATGCGAATGAGTTCAGTTGGAAAATTATTACAATCAGTTCAGTGCCGTGATTAGTAAAGTTCATCCTGGACGTAGAAAAGGCCTGAGAGACTCATCTACAAGCTGAACCAGATGGGAATCCCCTTCCAACCTCATCCGATTAATTTATAGCTTTCTGCATTCCAGAAGATTCTACGTCTCAGTTGAAGGCAGCAAGTCAACAGAGCGGAAGTTGCATAAGGATCAAAACTGGGACCGTGGCTTTTCAACATCTACACGGCAGATCAACTCCATCCAACTGACATAGTAAACTGCTGTCTATTTGCAGATGACTCGCTGACTTATGCCAGCTCGACGTCACCACAGACAGCCGCGCGAAGTGTCGAAATCCAAACAGCGGACAAATTTGACTACTATACCAAATGGGGTATTCGTATCAATGCTGGGAAATCGGTACTTATGTGCTTAAGGTGATCATACATAGGTGGATGAAGGATAGTGGATAGTGCTCCCTAACGGTAGAGATTATCAACAAACGAAAAGGTCAAGTATCTTGGCGTTAACTTCACGAAAAGGACGAAGTTCAACAGTCATTCGAAACTAACCCTTAAGAAGGCCAACCTAGGCTTCCATCGCATCTCTGCCTTGATGCGCAAGCAAAATGGTCTAAGCCAGAGAGGACAAAACTACTGCTCTACAAGCAGCTTATACGGCCGATCCTAACGTACGGCTTCCCAATATGGCACACCATCTCTAGGACCAGCATGACGAAGCTCGCAATTTTCGTAAGAATATGTACCGGACTCACCTTCGACAGAGACCGTCAAAGGCACCACAGCAACAATTGACATTTCGACCTAGCACGCATCATCTCCCTGCAAGAGTACATGGTGACACTGTTCAGAAAGCAGCTAGTAGACATCAACAACTATCCAAACGGGGAATTCAGGAACTTGAGAAACGCAATCCCCGGACAACAAAACGAGCAGAACTTTCCAATGAGCTGCATGGATTCTACCAGTGCAGCGATAGCAATCACCTTCGAGGCTAAGTCGGCTACCATATCACCACCCTGGACACACGGACTTGAACAACCCGATGAAAGCACCAGCCATTGTAGGGCATAAGCATTAAATTGAACAAAGCACATCAGTTCCACCCCTATTGTTGAGCCAACACCCTAACTTTTAGTGTGTAAGCTTCGGAAGATCGTGCCTCTGGTGGTGAACGTTTGAGTTTCGGATGATCTT
This sequence comes from Eristalis tenax, assembly GCA_905231855.2. NCBI lineage: Eukaryota > Metazoa > Arthropoda > Insecta > Diptera > Syrphidae > Eristalis > Eristalis tenax. The sequence continues at coordinate 42,188,506 of HG993127.1, forward strand.
CTGAAATATGATATTGAAGAAATGACAGCGTGTCGCCTTGTCTAAAATCTTTTTTGTCTTTGAAGGTCTCGGTGAGTTCGTTACCGACCCAGCGTCATCCCGCGCAACCTGACGAGTTCGGCAGGAATGTGAAAACTAGACATGGCGCTTTATAACTCGTCTCTATGCACGCTGTCATATGCAGTCTTAAAATTTTTAAATCGCTTTTAAATCGACGGCAACCAGTTCAGTGTCGTGATTAGTGAAGTTCAGTTTGGGATTTTATAGTGCTCAAAGAAGGCTTGTGTAGGTCACGAACGAACTAGTTCAAAAAGCTCTTACAAATGAACTATGTAAACTAGTTCACAATGTCATTTCATTTTAGCTCATCTAGTTCAGCAGTTCACCAAACTCAGGTGTACCAGTAGGAACATCCAGACTTAATTGAGCGCATTGCTTTTTGTGTCTACGGGCGTTGTGCTTGCTCGTCACTCATCAGGGTTGTTTTTGCTTAAACGGTGTGTGGGAATGGTCATTGTACACACCAGGGCTGCATTTGTGGGGATTGTTGGGTGGCCGGTGGTGTGTTGAAGGGAATTCTACCGCCATGAATGGATGAACTATGAAGGAGATTCCTTACTGGTTAAGTTTTGCTCAAGCAAAAAAGCTCGCAATCAAATTAAGTATAGATGTTGAACCAAAGCGGATGAAGAAGCTCTTGGTCTTTTTGAGAGAAAAGTTCTGCGTGCGATCTTTGGTCCTGTTTGTATTGATGGCGTCTGGAGGGGGAGATTCAACCACGAACTGTACGGGCTGTACAGCGGCATGCACCTAGTTAAGCGTCTTCGGATCCAACGCTTAAGATGGCTAGGTCACGTAGAGCCGATTGACACCACAGCTCCGGCCCGAAGAGTCTTCGATTCCGAGCCTTTGGGACAACGCATAAGAGGGCGTCCTAGAACAAGATGGCGCACACAAGTGGAGAAGGACCTCAACCAACTTGGTGTGCACAACTGGAGGCAGTTGGCGAAAGATTGTGCTGGCTGGAGAGGCCCAGGTCCACCCCGGACTGTAGCGCCAAACAAAGAAGAAGAAGAAGAAGTTGAACCAAATGTAGGCTGGCTAAAGGTAGGTAGGCTCGCTGAAAAACTAAAAATAATGTCCATTTCTACAAAATTCAAGGAGGGAAACATCATCAACAGCTGCTAAGCCCCCAGCAACACATTGGTTGCAAAGTATTCTTCCTGATTTTCTAATGAACTATGAAGATCAAGACAGCTTTAGTGCAGATGAAACTGCCCTTTTTACCGAGCTGCACCATCTGGTCCGATGGCGTATAGAGGCGAGAATCCATCAGGTGGAAAATTCCAATAAAATACACAGGGTGTACAGAATCGTAAAAGGCCTCAATTCTGAAATGAAAAAAAGAACAGGAAAGTCATTCCTTTCATTGACAATGCAGCATGGCACAAATTACCGGAAAAATATACACCGTCTAAAGTTGAAATTGTGCGTTTGCCTGCAAACACCACCGCGCTTAAAGTGGTCAAAAGAGCATGGTGCCTAGTCACACCAACGACTAAAAGGAATTGCCTTGAAAAAGGGGGATTTGTTAAAACGACACCGGCTGAATTGCAACAAGAAGATCTAGAAGAAGTGCTGCACATGCCACATGGTATAGAAGAAGAGTTTCATAACTTGACGAAAATGTTGCTGAGCTTACTCGTATATCAGAAGAATCTGATGAGAGTTCACGTGACATGGCAGAGGTCTGAATTACGCGCCGAGAGGTTGTTCGTTTCTATTCAAGCACTAATGGGTATGTGGAATCGGTATTCCTAGATCCACGTAGTAGCACAATGAGTATTTCCGTGTCCTTCCGTACATCAGTCAACCACTTCAACCTAACCTGTTTTCCAAAATAGTCTATTTCCCATTAGTAGAAACAAAATATACAATTCTTCAATTAATAATCTAGAGTGTACTAGGGGGAGAGTGTGTACTAGGGTCTGCCTTGCGAGCGGGTGGTCCAAACGCACGCTACGCCACTGATCGTGGACTGTGTGGACTGTGACCACGTCAGGTACATTATTCTGAAAGTCCGTTTATATTGCTTCTGCTCTGGATTTCTTAGTCTAGGTACGAACTCGCTGAGTCGAGGATTTGTTAACAGGGACATCATCGCTGCTCAAACCAAGTGGTCTTGAGACTGCATCGATATAAAGCTGCAACAAGTTAAGGTGGTAAGAGATTCTGTTTACCTCTTTTTCAGGACAGGGAATTTCTGGAAAGCTGAGTACAGAGTCCAAAGTCTGTTCTTCGTCCGAATTTTCTGAACATTCCAAGTTTCGCGTAGTGGAAGTAGATGCAACAGCTAATACCTCCGTTTCTCTTACATTCCCACACAGTAGTTCTACACAACCCGTATCGTATTCTCTGTCTTCATCTAGCTATTTCCATTCTCTTAAGGGCATCAGCAAGTGTGGGGTGGCGCTACAGCCCTAGCTTCTCAGCATCTACTCATGTAGTGTTCTCTGAACTCTGAACCAACCCACAACGTCATGGCCGGCAAATGAAATGAAATGTTGTAAAATGTGTATGAAATGTCTGTCGCCGTAGTAGTGGCACTCGTTAAGCAGATTGTCCATAATTCTCCTACAACCCAATTGAAGTGCTCTGTACGGAATCGTAGCGATTCATAAAACACGCTTTTGAATAACCACAGCTCGTGGTCTGTAGATTTCGCAATCCTGTCTCATATCCCATCTGTAGACACATTCCCATAAACGCCCACAGACGTATCCTGAAAAGGACATAGTTCCCTTAATTAATTGAATTAATGATGTTACGACTGCTATGTGCCGACAGTGAATGTTGCCCAGCCTATGAAAGTAGCTCAACAAGTGTCGGTAGTCGCTTGCGTGTCAGGGTGATTACACTTCTAATAACTAATAACCCCACGCTTCGCCTGATGGACGTTTCATTAGGATTGAATTGGCGTGATACCAATCTAAATGTGTCGTAAGCAGTTGCTTTTAATTTTGAATCCACACCTTAAATGCGTTGATTTCAAATGCGAACACGTTGATTTATTCATTTCCCCCGTTGAATTGAAAATTATTATTTGAAGCTAGTAGAAAAGCTTGTCGTACGACTGGAAGACTGTTATGCGTCGCTGCCTTACAAGTGACTGATTTTATTTCTACAACAGATTTCATTATATTCATTGGAAATGGAATAGTTTGGAGAACAGAATATGAAAAGTGGTTTGGCAAAAAAAATAGCGTCAGCCAGATTTGAAGATAGAACTTGCAAAAAGCGTGAGCAACGCACCAACCAAAGGACCCGATATCTTTCAAAGATTTGTTCATACTTACATACTTTGTGCATGCATTGTGATTTATTACAGAATTGTATTGTATGACAAACGTGGTTCCGAAGAACGGCCGAACGATCCTTTGGTTTCTATCGAATCACTACCATCCATCGCATTCGAAGAAAATTAGTCCAATAGCATGGCAAAACGGGTAAATCATCTCTTTCTAAATACGCTTGGGATATTTTTTCTTGCCTCGTAGTCATGACCCTTGAGCTTCGTGCCACTCCCCCATAAATATTATGGCCAAATCACAAGGTCGAGTTCGCGCGCTCGGGCGTTGATAGGCTTCAGTACGCGTTTTCTCGAACTTACGAGAATTTTATGTCAAAGCGCGGCTCCCTCAGTTTTCCAAATCACAATGAAAGTCGTGCGTTTCAAAAAATGTATTTTACCAGGCAAACAATTCAATTATTTCACATACAAGCTCTACAAAAAATTGATTACGTACACAAGTAGTTGCTTCAGTCTGCCAACAACGAAAAATCAGAAGTAAATAAATGGAAATTGTTTCACAACTGTCAAACGCCCGAGCTTGTGGGAGTAGCTCTACCTAGAAATTTGTGCTCGTGCTTCCGATATTACGCTTTGTGAAATATCAAAGCGCGACTCCTGCATTGTGACTTGCTTAATGGATTTACATGTATCCTGCTTAACATGTCAGTTGTGATATGAGTATTAACTCGACTACGAACTTCGAAAGTTGAGAAGCTTTTTTTCAGAAATGAAGCCTGATGTTTGACAACCATTTTTTATATCGTTTCCTTAGGTCAAATTGACCAAACAAAATCCATGAATAATTGTCAAAAGGCCTTCTTCATTTCTGGCTTTTTCTACGCAAATAAATTCATACTCCTTGCCCAGAGTCAGTGACTCGAAAGTGGCAGAGTCTTTTTTAATGGGCTTGAAGCTACGAGCGGGATGCGAATTAATGAACAAATTTTCACGGGGGTTCTAGGAAATCATCGAAAGTTACGAAAGCCTACCTTATCCATAGACTATCGGACACACATATCAAGGTAGCGTTTGGGCTGTTGGGACACACGTTTGCATGGCTGTTGGGGGGATTGTATAAACTCCCATGTAAGTATGAGCCAGTACTCCTGGTGCAGAACCATTCTGAGACGTCAAAGTAAGTTAAATCACTTTACAAGGCAATTGAATGGTATGACTCGAGTCGTAAAGAGGCTGTCAGGATAAGAATCCAACCCTACTGACGAAAACCGGAATAAGTTCAAACGGACTGCAATGCATAATTGAGACGCGTGGAATTCTCCAATGAGCAAAAGTTGAAGCAAAGTAAACACTTTTGGTCATTTGTAAAAACATAAAGAATTCCCCCTCGGCTTCAATTCCCACGCTTATTTACAATGACATCCCAGCTGTCAGCTCTTTAGACAAAGCCAATCTGCTTGCGGCGGACTTTGTAGACAGCTCAACACTGCCAGACTCCAATATATCGCCACCTGTACTTGAGAGCGTTGATTTGACCATGGGACAAATCCACTTCCGCACTCGTACAGTTGCAAGAGTACTAAAAGATCTCGACGTGCACAAATCCGCTGGCCCGGATGGTATTCCCCCTATTCTTCTGAAGAGGTGTTCTTCTGCCCTGGTAAGCTTTTCCATCTATCCTACTCTTTCGGTCTCTTTCCGAGCAGATGGAAAACAGCATTTGTCCAGCGCGTCCCTTAAAAGGGCGAATCTTCGTCAGCCACCTCATACCGTCCCATAGCACGTCCCTTCTTTCTAAGGCCATGGAAAAGCCTATAAATCCTCAGTTTATGAAATATCGTGAATCGCGGAACCTTCTTAATGACCGGCAGTATGGATTCCCCAGCAACAGGTCTACTGGTGATCTGATAGCTTGTCTCACAGAAAAGTGGAACCAAGCTCTGCATAATGCGGTCGACGACAAGGTCGTTGCGCTCGATATTTCATAGGCATTTGACAGGGTTTGGCGTCAGGCTCTCTTGTGCCATGGTATCGATGAATCTCTTCTTCTATGGATTAGAAGTTACCTGTCGAACCGTTCAATTCAAGTTGTTTTGGACGGGTTCAAGTCTGATATCCACCAAATAAATGCTGGTGTTCCCCAAGGTTCTACTCTGTCTACGACACTTTTTCTCATTTTTACAAATGATCTTTTGTCTGCTACTTCCAATTCCTTCTCTGATGACAGCACCCTTAGCTTTTCAAATTCCCTCCAAGACTCACGACCCCGCCCTTCGACCGTGGAATTGGAACGGCTGCGTACGTTAAGCCCATCTTGGCAGCGTAATTAATTGAGGAATTTAGTGGAATTTAACGCTTCAAAAAACTCAATGCTGTCTCTCAAGCGAATCCTGGATTGTCAGCCACTATGCATGAATGCCGCCTGGGTCGATGGAGCCGGAAAACCTCCCATCCTTGGTATGTATCAACACAACACTTAATTGGAAGGATAACATTTGAGGTCGCCAAAAATGCTGCGAAAGAGAAATACGTCATCCCCTCCGCTTTGGCTTTAATTTATAAGGCGCCTGTCTGGTCTGGTGCCCCCAAGACCACCCTGCACCTACTAGATGGAATCCAAAAGCGAGCGATAAAACTGGTAGGAGACAACAATGTTGCAGAGTCATTAGACTCGCTCGAAGATCGACGTACCGTCTTGTCCTGGTCCGTATTTTATCGCTATTTTAACAAACGGTCGAGCTTGCCAACTGCATTCCTCCTCTCCATGAATTCACTCGCAATACCCGTCTCGCCAGGAATGCTCATCCGTTTACTTTTAAGCCTGCTTTCGGACACAGTTAAGTTTAGAGACTCTTTCTTCAGCCGCACCACACGAATATGGAATGCTCTTCCCAGCCTCATATTGCCCACAATCCGCAGATATTTAAGACCAAAGTGCACAGGTACCTCCTCTCCCTTTCTCCCTCTACACCTTCGGCCCGTGCTGTGTCTGGACCCCGGACGTTTAAGGGTATTAACAATCCCTTTCATTGTCTCAATTGACTGAGTTCGAACCCAGTCCCGCTAAGGGTTCGGGGATCGCTTCCGTTAAAGCGCTATTAAAAGAACGTTCAATATCTTGAAAGGTAGCGTGTAATGCTTGTAACGTACATGATGCCGATAATTCTCCTGAGCACGTTCAGAATAAATAAAGTAAGGCTAACTGGTGTCATGACTACCTCTCCCCGCTTTCGGAAAGAAAACTAGCACCGGACCTAGATGCAATTTATATAGACAGCCTTAAACTTCACGCCTGTGTTGTGCACCATACCTGAAAGAACACCACAAATACCACCCCATTGACAATAGCAATAAGCCTTTGAGATGACAGTAAACTTCAGAAACTGTGCGTCGGCAACACACGGCAAGTGGACAGTCCTTAAAGAAAATAGATGACTTGGCCACACAGCAGATCAAAACGCGACTGAGCAGGAAATTCATTCGAAATCATCTCATCGGACGTTGAATTTTATGATTGTCATGAACAATGAACTAACGATCACAGGCATTAAACGAAAGCAGATGTACCATCCTAGTGCGCAAAGAATCACCATCAAACACTCCCTTAACTGGTAAACTTCAAGCTATAAAGGGCAACGTTTACCGCCCAGCGGACATTATCACAGCAAGGACAAGGGAATCAGCGTCATCACTTACCGCATGCGACGTCTGGCTACAGGCGACAACATTCACTCCAATCACCATTATCTGCACCACTATCCAGGCCACCGTGAACACAATCTCGTATATCTGCATCGCCAGTGAGTGCATAACCAACGCGAAGAGGTTGTAACTTTGAATGGTTATGACGGCGAACGAAGTGCAGGTCGTAATGAGCAGATGTATGGAGAATATGTCCAGCACCACGTCAACGCAATCGGCGATATCCGAGAAGATGTCCGCCAGCATTTGCATTTGTTCCATGCGCTTCTCGTTCCTGCGTGCCAGCAGCACCCCCTCGTCGGAGTACTTTGAAAGGACACTCAACGAACTACTTCCCGCGACTCTGCCCTCACCCAGGTGTCCAATCTGTTGATTCACTATGTTGAACTTTCGCTTGAGCAGGAACATCAGGTTGTAGAATTGCAGCTCCTTGAGGGTGAGGGCCAGCAGCGGAGCGAAGCAGATGAACCAGTAGCACGACGAGGAGATCGTGAATGGCGACTTGATCATTATGCAGTTGACCATCGAGAGGCAGGTCGGAATCACGAATGACACGCCGAATTGGATGAAGAGCTTCTTCCGCATTTCGCGGTACGACACCTCAGCGCCCGCCATCTGCAGAGCGAAGTCGATTTGGCATATTTTTGCGAAGAAATTCCTCATCTTCCTCAGATTCGTCCACGAAGTGGTCACAGCGGTGCACCCCAGCAGGAAGAGCGAGAATATCTGCGCCCAGCTGGTGATGTACGAGATGACGGTGGTGGTCTTGTGCAGGCCGAGGTTCTCGAAATGGCTCAGTATGTGCACCCCGCAACCGAATCCAACTAGAAACGAATCCCTGAGCACATCTTCAAGAGGACAATAATCTCAATGCAACCTACCCGCGACGCCAATGAAAGCGCACAGCGTCAGGAAACACGACTTCCGGTCCTGGCAGAACAGCACATCCGGATACTTGTCGAGGCCGATTTTCACTGGATAAAATCCACAGAACTTGAATATGCTGAAGAACGGATACGCCACAAACCAAATATTGTTCTCCGGAAACCGACCGAGGAACCGCTCCAGCGAGCGCTTGTACGCGGCTGCCAATTCGAGGGACATCGTTCCTGTCGCGGACGAACACGAACTGCAGAGCTGTGTCTCGGCGAAGCTCAGTTGCCGTGCAATGCCACATGCGTAGTAGCACGCCGGCAACGAAATCCACCTACACACATGGTTGTGCTGACAGGGACAGGGGGTGAAGATGAAACTCTTCAAACATTAACCCTAATTGAAATGGTCCCTGGGGACAGGGTGGGGATGGTCTGGCAGAAGATTAAATAACCCCACACCTCTGTGTGCGTTTACGTCGGTGAGTGTTTCACTTGTTGAGAAGCGGACGCCCTAGCTGGGGGAAGCAATTTCGGGGGGATAGAGGCGATGAATGCCTTTGAAGTTGACTTTTGATTGTTTGAGCTTTTGTCTGACAGGAAGGGGAAAGGGTCTGGTGTCCTAGATGTTGTAAGAGATGTGGATGATTGAGAGTCTTTAATTTAGTTTCCACTTTAAGTTTTGATTCCTCAAATTAATTGGGTTTTTAATTAAATCCTGTGTGAAACGGATTACTCTTTGGCAAGGTCGTCATTTTGCTTCCCATCTAGAGATGATACCAAACAGTTTCTTCTTCGACTGCCTTTGCGAGTCCAGGCTTAGCCCAACGATGGGTTTCTGGGCCCAATTTGAGTTTGAAAATCCCCTCAGTACACTACTCGAGAAAAAGCAGATATTCTAGCTGCTTCCTTCTGCAAAAATCACCTAGTGTCTAGTTCAAAGTCCGACGTTGATACCGAGATGACAGTTAACAATACAATTAACTTTTTAAGTTCAATGTCCACAGAAATTGAAGAAGGTCATTATGCAACCTTTGAAGATGTGACGGACATTGTGTCACGTCTCAAAATCCGTGGGTCAGCCGGCTTGGACAACATCAAGAATATTTATATTAAACAATTACCAAAAATTGGTATCGAGTATCTACTCTACATATTCAATTCTTGCATTACACTGCAACACTTTCCAGCAGTCTGGAGAAAAGGGGAGGGTTATGCCGATTTAAAAGCCAACCAGTTGTATAGGAAAGTTTTTTGAAAATCTCCTTCAGAAAAGAATCCAGAGCCACCTTGACTCGAGGTGTATTCTCCCCAAGCAGCAATTTGGGTTTGAAATCACCGCAGCACAATACACCAAAATTGACCGATTAACGCCCCACATTAGGGATGGTTTTCAGTCGAATAAGTCAACTGGATTAGTGCTACTGGACATTGCAAAGCGTTCGACGCCGTATGGCATAAATGGTTGATACACAAATTGTTTGTATTCGGTTTCCCGAAATATCTTATTAAACTTATTCAAAGTTTCCTTTCCGAGCGTAATTTGTTCGTTTCTGTAAACAACTCCTTGTCCTTGGAACACAACATCTCTGCAGGTGTTCCCCAAGGTTCCGTCTTAAGTCCTGCCTTATTTAACACTTATATTTCTGATTTTCCTCAACTGCCCCAATGTGACACGGGGATATATTCCACCGATGTTCTTGGAATCGATGTCGAAACCAAAATTCAATCGGGACTGAATATCATATACCCTTATTTGAGCACATGGAAAATAAAATTAAATGCTTCTTAGACTCAAGCTTTCTTTTTTACAAGGAAAAGAAAAGCTTGTTTTCTACCAAGCAACGTATCAATCTCGGTATAACGTTGGACAGAAAACTTTTACTTTATGAGCACATCGCTAATATCGTCAACAGAGTTAATCAAACACTTCGTGTTATGTACCCATTGATAAATAGAAAGTCTTTACTAAGTAATGAAAACTAACTTCTTATAAAATGTTAAGGGCCGATGTTGAATGTGAACCACACCTAAACGTCAAGTTTTTTTCTGCATTTCATCTGACATTTCTTAATTTCAGACTAACTCAAAATTTGAACCACGGAAAGATACACAATCGAGCAACGCGTTAAAGTTATTCAGGCTTACTATGAAAATGGGCGTTCAAATCAAAATGCATATCGTCTATTTAATCGTCCAAATGTGTGTACAGTCGGAAAAATCGTGCAAGAATTTGAGCAAACCGGGTCTGTAGGAGATGCGAAAACACCGGTACATGCTCGTACAGCTCGTACTGCAGAAAATATTGCTGCTGTTCGCGATAGTGTGGCTGAAGAGCCGTCCACCTCAACTCGTCGTCATGCCCAACAATTGCACCTCTCACGCTCGTCGTTGATGAATATTATGCACAAAGACTTGCATTTACACGCTTACAAGGTGCAATTGACTCAAGAACTAAAGCCTCTTGACCATTTCAAGCGTCGTCAATGGTCGGAATTGTGGCAAGAAATGGCAGAAATGGAAAATCATCTTCAGTGCTGAGGCACATTTTCACCTCAGTGGATTCGTCAATAAGCAGAATTGCCGCATTTGGATATGGAATGATAGTCCAAGGGTGATTGTCGAAAAACCAATGCACCCACAAAGAGTGACTGTTTGGTGCGGTTTATGGACTGGCGGCATAGTCGGGCCGTATTTTTTCCAAAATGAGGCCGGTCAGGCAGTTGCTGTGAATGGTGTTCGCTATCGTGAATTGATAACGAATTGGAAGACGATATGTGGTTTCAACAGGACGGTGCCACTTGCCACACAGCTAACGAAACAATGGCTCTTTTGCGCGACAAGTTCAATGGCCGTGTTATCTCACGTGGTGGCGATGTCAATTGGCCGCCAAGATCATGTGATTTGACACCGTTCTTTGGGGTTATTTGAAAGAAAAGGTGAACGTCGATAAGCCAGCAACAATTCAAGAGCTAAAGAATGAGATAATTCGGCACATTAGCGGTATAGAACCTCAATTATGCTTCAGCGTCGTCGAAAATTTGGACCATCGGATGGAGGTGTGTTTTATTCAAAATCAACATCGACCCTTAAAATTTAACCACCCTTTATTGTCTTAAATTAAGTCCTGTTAGTTTTCTGTGTTTAACACAGAATAATAGATGAAGTCACACTCGATTTTTGGACTCAAGTCAATAAAGACTTATAACGATTTATTTAAGTGTTTATTTTTTTTTTCGGGGACCACGATTGGCTCCCACACATATAACTCCCTGCCCCACTCTGAATCAAACCAAGTAATTTGTAAACTGTATTTTTTCTATTTTTTATGAATTTTAAGAGATTGCTAATCCAATGTATTGATAAATAAATAAATGCATCCGCATTTTGTCGGAGCTCTTAGGTTCGCTTCTCCTCTATTCATCTTGTCCGCAGACAGGACCATATATCAGACCCATCAGATCTTCTGTTTCGCTTATCGTCCAGTTATCGACTCGATATAGGAAAGCTGCCACTGTAAGAGTTTCGCAGACAATGAGTTTGGTCCTTCGAGTCGCGAGTTTTGACCGCAGTCGTTCTGACAAATCTCTCAACGGTTGCTAGGCCGACTCTACGTCCGTCGAGTTCATGCGATTTGGCACTCTTCTGCGGCCCAAATCATGCCCACTTATTATGAATAAGGTGTCCAGGGCAACACACAACACTCTAACTCCCTGAATGATTTTTTCCATTACAGTAAGCTCAAATGTCATCCGGCATTTATTTTATACACTCTTTCTACTCCTACATTTTCGACGAATTAATTCTTGTCCGAAAGCGTATAGTCCTCATTTACTACCCGACTAGCCCGTGTCCCAGTGTCCGCCGTACTGCCAGATTCTTGCCTCACACCAGCCGAAGCCGAAATCTGTTGCACATGTCACACAGGAACGGTGTACATTGAAGATAGGATGAGCATCAGAAACTGAAGAAAAGCCCATGAAACGCACTATGAACGAACTTAATTAGCAGTGGCACGGTGTGAGTACAATTCTTAGAAAAATCTCAATCAGCGTTATTCTAGAAAAAATGCACGAAAGTCTTCACCTGTTAATACTGGGCATTGCGCCATTCGGTCTACCTTACAGCGACTTCAGCAGAAGCTGCACAGACGAAGAGAAGGGACACCATTGTACAGTCATTGCAGTACTCTCCCGCAGAAAAATACATCTAGAAGAAATGGCTGTCAAGACCTACATGAGCTGTTGCTTTTTCCAAAACAATGTACCTCACCTCGTAAGCATCTTCTCCAACTGCCTGAGAGCAGGGTACATCCCAACACAGTCGAGAGAGGTAAGAGTAGTCTCAACAGGACAACAGGCCAATCAGTCGCTTGTCGCGTCTAGTAAAAACCTCAGAAAGACTCATTGACCTATGCACTAGAGAACTCATCAATTCCCACAGCTTATGCAAAGCTCAACACGCCTACCTTAAAGGCAGATCAGTGGAGAGGGAACTGCATTGAGGATTCATTGAATATTGAAGAATTTCCAATGGCAGCCTTCCTCGACATCGAGGGGTCCTTCAACAATGTAAGAACAGAAGCCATAATAAAAACTCTAGACGACATAGAAGTAGACGAATCCATCTTATTCTGGATCGGTAATATATTGAACAGCAGAATAATCAATGCAGACGTTGGACACAGTTCTATACGGAAGGTGGCAGCTAGATGCACACCACAGGGAGGAGTTCTCTCCCCCTTGCTGTGGGATCTTACAGAAAGGCATAAAGACCATAGCCTATGCGAATGACCTAGTTGTCTTGATAAAAGGTAAACTAATACCAACTGTCAGCGAACTAATGGAATCTGCATTGAAGGAACTCTCCTCGTGGGCAAGACAGAACGGTCTGAATATAAACCCCCAGGAAACCGAGCTGGTTTTGTTCACCAGGAAATGGAGAATCCTGATTTTCCCAAGTTGGGACTCAACTCAAACTCTCAACGGAGGCTAAGTGCTTAGGCATCATTCTTAACTCCCAACTCTCCTGGAAGAGGAACGTGGAGGAAAGGATAAAATGCTTTTTACGCAAAAAGACCTTCGGCAGAAGATGGGGCTTGCAGCCGTCATCATTCATTGGATGTATACAGCAATCATCAGACCCACTATAACTTATGTGGCCCTAGTCTGGTAGACTGTCAGCAACACAAAAAGTTCATGCTACATGAACATGCTCAACAAAGTACAGAGGTCAACGGGAGCCATAAGAAGCATGGCGCAAGCAGGGTTTGACATGAGACTTCATCTTTTTCCCCTGGACTTATGGGGAATGGCTGCGCCGCAAACAGCGCTCTCAGACTAAGGGAGTCTTCTTTGTGAAAACAAGCCAACTGTGGACATGAGGCCGTAATCAAAATAACAGACGACCTGGGAAAGAGGCATAGTTCCGCTTCGACGACTACTAATGACTTCTCCCTCAAAGTGCCAATTCTGTTCCCCGACAGAGACAACTGGCTTTCGAAAGCCGTTACTAACGATCACCAACTCTGCAAGAATACCAATTCTGCTTACCGACAGGGACAAGTGACCTTTGACCGCCGTCATCGACCACGAGATTGCCCTTTTCACCGACGGATCAAAAATGGACGCAGGTACAGGGGCTGGATTCTCCTCGGACACCTTGCACAAACATGAATCATTTAGAGTCATTTAGTCTTCTGGCAATTGAGAAACCAGCCAAGCACATTCAAGCAACCGATATCCCACCATCAGATATCACACATCTTTGTTGACAGCGAGGCGGCATTGAAGTCAGTAGCATCCAGCGCGACGAGAACAACGGCCGTTATGATGGCGCATTTAGTCTGTATGCCCCCCGAAAAAATGTCTGCAACTGCCTATGAATGACATATTCTAGCCCAAGACGAAGTTCCTTCACCAACCACTCGCGGAGGTTATCCTCCCGGGAGTGGAGGTCTTACAATTTTCTGCCGACTCCAGAACGCGAAGCCCTTCATAGACACGAAGCCCTTCAGTGGTTCGAGAGTTGTAAATTGTAAATAGTGTTCGTGTTGGGCACACGCTTGATCCTCAGCGTGGGAGTCGACAGGGCAACACCTCAATTCCTGGAAATTTACACCATCATCACGCGAGTTCCCGCATGTCCGAAAACACTCGGATATGCCGCTCAGTGAGGTCCATCAGAGACTCTACTGGATCCCGAGCAACAGCTCAATACCAGGGAGGGCGTACGAATGGGCCAAACAGAAATGGACATCAGCGAAGCGGACAGAATTCAGCGATCTCTGCCGGAGGAAGACACCGAGAGCATCCAACATCTTCTCTGCCACAGCCCAGCTCTCCAAGAAGGCCGAAGATCCGTCACAGAGACCACGGACTAAGCAAATGCCGATATATCGGATCTTCTAAGATTCGTAAAGAGCACGGGGTGGTTTAAGCCATCACGTGACACAGGATGGGTTAAGAGAATCTCCACAAATGAGGGGATTGACAATGGGCCGCCCTAAGGCCTCCGAGTGTAAGTGATGTTCAACCATCACACTGCCCTTCTTAAACCTAGCCTAACCTACATGAGCTATTTTAATCACGTTAACCCCAATCTGGGAATTCCCAATTTCTGTTGAACTTCTAAACATTTTCCGACACCACCAATTAAGCACTGTTCATGATTTTCTATTTCAGGGAATCAATTTTGTTGTGATATTTTTAACTGCACACATAGTTCATGGTTACATCCGCGTGGCTGTGCCTAATGATGTGATTAGCAGCAGAGGCCGAGAGCGCCTAGATAATTGGGAAAGGCTTCAATTGACCTAAATTAAGCAGCGGCTGTGGTGGGAAAACTTCTATTGATGTCCACTGTGTCTACACAGTGATTCAGCATGAGTCCTAGAAGAGATGTATGTCACCCGGCGAGTAATACTAGGCATATGTGTCTTTGTATGAGGACTCAGTCGGAGGGGACTCAGGCCTCCCGCCCAACAAGCCTCTCCAGTCCGCGCGATCATTGGCCAGCTGCCTCCAGTTACGTACATCAAGTTGGTTGAGGATCTTCACCACTTGTGTGTGCCACCATCTGTGGAGGCCTTGCACTGCCATTCCGCGTTCATAGCCTTTTCGAACTTTAACATGACCGGGTTCAGAAATGTGTACACAGTTGATGCGGTTTCATCCACGATGCGAAATCCCGAAACACCGCACTCAGTGCAGCTCTTACTCAGAGTACTTCCCCGATGTGCACACAACTTGCCATCTCTTATCAGTGAATTACCGGCGTCTTTCAGCGGCCACTAGGGGTGATTCCCTAGACTGCGGAAATTCCGTGAAAATTTGTGTTTACGTTCTAGTGCAGAAGGCACACTCAGCCAGTCGCCAGAGTATAAAAGCGCTCCCAGATGCTGCCGATGCCATTCGCAAAACGACCGCTCTGAGGTGCAAAGATTGACTCGAAAGATGCGTGCCAGTATTGTAATTGCTTGCCTCTTGGGGCTCGCCTTGTGCGTTGTGTGCTCAGCCGGGCCCGTGTGGAATCAGGAAGGAGCCGCCGAACTGGAATTTGTTGGTCAACACGATGTGGCAGCAGTAGAAGGTGGTGCTGGACTCCGTCAGAAGCGTGCAACATGTGACCTGCTGAGCTTCCTGAATGTCAACCACGCTGCTTGTGCCGCTCACTGCCTGACGAAGGGATACCGTGGGGGATACTGCGACGGGAAAAGGGTATGCAATTGCCGGCGTTAAACTAAAGTTAGATTTATTGTAAGATGTGAATGAATATGTAAAAGCCTGAATAAAGTCCGTGTACATGCACATGTGAGAATCGAAATTTTCTGTTTTTTCTGGATGAATTAAGGACATCCTTGGCCGTGGATGTACAGACATCCCGACAAACATGCTTTAGATTCTTTTGAGGATTTTTGTGGGCATACGTCAACGGCTGTAAGGCGCTATCAGTGGAAGCCCTGGAAGATTAGATTACTGCTGAAATCAAAAATTAAGTATTATAGAGATGCCCAACTTCACAGCTGATTGTCGAATTTCAGAGACTTTTTAACACGTATTCATGAATTTTTGACGGTTATTCACGAAATAGCGTAAATTCCGTTCTGTGATTGGTTAAAATGTTTGTCAAAATGTTTAAGGGGCAAGAGAGGTAGAAGTTGGGCGTCTCTATCATACTCAATTTCTGGTTGAAATATAAATGCAGCATGAATTGTGAAACGCAGAGTTTATTATGTTCTTAAAAACACATGGAATTCGACATCAAACGGCAAATCCATACACACCTGAGCAAAATGGCCTCGCAGAGCGAGTGAATCGAACTCTCATAGAACGCGCACTGTGCATCTTGCTTAATGCATAATTAGAAAAACAATTTTGTGCTGAAGCAATCTTACAGCAGCGTACGTAATAAATCGCTAGCCCACGAAAGCTCTTGACTATGAGACACCGGAAGAAATATGGAGTGGAGTCAAACCGAACATCAGCAACATGAATGTTTTTGGCTGTTCCAAAAGAGAAAAGGCTGAAATGGGATCAGAAGTCAACAGAGCTAATTTTTGTTGGCTATTGTACTGATTCAAAGGGCTACAGATTTTATGACAACAAACAAATTAGTAAAAGATGAGTTGTTGTATTTTTGTAATGATGCCCATGTCCGATCTGACGGACAATCAAAAGAAGGATGCCACTACGGGTTACGAGGACAACGACTGTAATTTGAGTCCAACTACCACAATGAATGCCTCAGAAGTTATGAATAGCTCTGACGATTAAGAAAAACAATTCAGACCATTCAGGCTACGGGAAAAGACATTGGGGTACAACTTGAGACCACGTAAACCGAAAAATCTCACCTGTATATGCCAAAACGCAACTGATGTCTACCCCCATGGAAAGGATCCTGAAAGCGTTGATGATGCTTTAGCTAGCAAAAGTAGTAAGCGATGGAAAGAGGCTATGCAACGAGACCTGGATACTTTCAGAAACACCGTCTGATAAAAAGGCTTTGCCATGCAAATGGGTTTTTAAAACCAAGTTGGATGCAGATGGCGAGATAGTTACTCCCAAGGCGAGATTAGTAGTCAAGGGATACGAACAGGAACACGGAATAGATGATGAGGACGTGTTTGCACCTGTCGTTCGCCAATCTTCCATCAGATATCTCACTGCTCTAGCTGCTGAACTCAATTCAAGAGTCCAACAAATGGATGCAGCAGCAGCGTTTTTGCAAGGGGACATCGATGTCGAATTATGCATGTCCCAGCCACCGTATTAGGAACAGGGTAACCAGGTTTGTATGCTGAACAAATCTATTTACGTCTTGAAACAGGCATCGATGCGTTGGAACCTGAGAGGTTAGACAACGTTCTTAGCCAAATTGGTCTCCAAAAATCCAAAGTTGGCATAGTATGGCATCGTCTAGATAGCACTGAGGTAACAGTGCTATCAATTAAAGAAGGATTGATCCAACATTTTAAAATGGAAGATCTTGGTGAAGCTAAATTTAGTTTGGGACTACGGATAAACAAGAGAACAACACAATTTGCATCGATCGAACCAGATACATTGAACAAGTATTGCAGATGTTTGGAATGAACGAATGAAAACCTTCCTATACCCCCCTGGACTCAAATGTCAAACTTCTAAGCTCCAAAGACGACGTTCCAAGAAACATTCCTTACCAAGAGGCTATCCTGTACAGGCTGTATCTTTGTATTTCAAGAATCTAGCATCTCATGGAACTCAAGAAAACAATCGACTATAGCTTTGTCGACAACAGAAGCTGAGTATATGCCTATCTCATCAGCAGTCCAAGAAGGAGAAGAAGCTTCAGGCCGGGTTGCAGCCCGAATTGGAGAAGACACCTCTGAAATTGTTCTGCGATAACCAAAGTGCTATTAAATTGGCGAGTTTATACGGATACAGTAAGCACTTAGATGTCCGGCATCATTTCATTCGAGATCGGGTTTCAAATGGAGGAGAATTATCCATAATCTTCAAAGACACACATCAAATGATAGCCGACGTACTTACCAAGGCTGACCCTAAGGCCAAGCATAAGAACTGCGTCATTGCAATGGGGTTGCATTTAAGGGAGGATGTTGAAATATAAATGCAGCATAAATTGTCAGCACACCCTTAAGTGTACACTTTGATATTATAACTTATCATTCTTCCCAACCGGACATTCTCATTGCATAAGCGCCAAAAGTCCTTTGTACTTCTGTGTATTTTAATTGGATTAAAATATCTTTATCTAGTAGACACGTTATTTTCCCTTTCCCAAGATATGCTCGTTGGTATTTTATAACTTGTAAATTTGCCTTTCTGTATTTATTAGCCAAATTTAAATTCAGTCGTGGTCAACATTTGCATTGTCCTTTATTATTTCTGACAATCGCAAAGCAAATGCTTAAAAAAATCAGAATTTCCTTGATTACATTGAGACTAAAAGCTAATAGCACTCGGAATGACTTTGAGCCACTCTTGCCGCTGAGAGAAAATGACACCATAGGAGCTAGAACGCAACCAATGGGGGTGGGGGACGTCACGCCATGCATTAACCAGGGCGTTTTAGGATAGGCACATGGAACATCTCATCGCTCAGAGGAAAGGATCTCGAGCTAGTTAAGAAGGCTGCCAGGTATCGTTGGGACATCGTGGGTATCTCCTAGACGAAGCAAAGGGGATCTAGAACTGTGGACCTTTTGGACGGGTGGAAACTGGAACTTCCTGTCGAGAGTTGCACCTCAAATGTCTGCACAGGCGGGAGTGGGGATACTCACAAGTCCCAGGTTGGCAGGCAGGGTATTGGAGTGGATACCATTAGGAGCGAGGCGGGATCAAGATCAACTTTGGCTCTACTGGAGGTGTGTGCACCAAATCTAGAGTCAGAGTACGCGGCATTTCTGGATGAAGTTGATGCTGGCCTTGATAGGGTAGCGGAGATGGATTCCTATATCCTGATGGCTGATTTCAATGCTCACGTGGGTGTGGTTGTAACGACATGGGGGAGTGTGATTGGGAGGAACGGTGATGCTGCCCAGGAGGCGAACGGAGAGTTGTTGGACTTTTGCTGTGCAAAGGGCATGGACATAATAAACACCTTCTTTCCACACAAAGCCATCCATAAATACACATGGTACCGTCAGAGCATTCAACAGAAGTCGTTGATGGATCTCTTTGTGGGATGAGAGGGGCTGAAGTGTCAACTGCTCATCACTTGGTGTTGTGTACGCTGTACCTCACTGATAAAGTTCCTCTCCTGCCAAAACAAAAACCAAGAGTGGTTACACGCACACTGTGCGAGAAACTACAGAACTGTGAGTTTCGGCTCAATTTTGCGCAGCACATATCTGAGAGGTTTGAGCGACTTCCATCTGTTCCATAGCGTGAAGAGGAACAATGGCGACTGTTTCTGGAGTGAAGGGAAGTTCGCGGAGTGAAACGGCTTGGAGTGGTGAAAAAGAACTGCGTGGTTTAAAACGCCCGGAGTTCAAGAAGCCATCAGAGAGAAGAAGAAGACCCACAGAGACTGGATTCGCTTGGGGGACTCTGCTTCTCGTGAACGGGACACTGCGGTGAACTTGCAAATAGGCTCTGCGAGCAGCTAAAGAGCAGTCTAGGAAGAAGCCCGACGTGAAGTTGGAAAGCGACCATAGATCTGCGAAACAGGTGTTCTGGCAAACCATTCGCCGACTCAGAGGAAGGAAGTTGAGCATCATCGAAGGAGTCAAATCCAAAGACGGTGTGTTGCTTTCCAATGGGGTGCACATCTTACGCAGTTGGAGCGAGCACATTTCGGAGCTGCTCAATCCCGAACAGGGCACTGAGGATGGCAGACCTCTAGCCTTGAGTGGGCGGAGAATAGTCCAACGGTGGAGGAAGTCATTTTGGCGTTTGAATCCCTAAAAGTTGGCAAATCCGCCGGTGTAGATGAAATCTGGCCAGAAATGCCAGTTTTGTGGCTCTCTCGTGTCGTTAAAGTGGCCTGGGTACGTGGTGAGACACCTGGCGATTGGCAGACTGGGGTGATTGTCCCACTTTTCTAGAAGGGGGACAAAAGCGATTGCTCCGACTACAGGGGCATATCTCTCTTAAGGCTCCTCGGGAAAGTCTACGCTATGGTGTTGGAAACGCTTTCTAGAGCTATGGTCGAGCATAGGATGGGGGATGAACGGCAGAAGTGCAACCGACCAGCTTTTCACTCTAAGCATGGAACTTGACAAGCCTTGAGAGTATGTCAAGCCCATCTACAGTTGTTTTGTAGATTTGGAAATGGAATATGACCGAGTCACGCGAGGTAAACTCTGGAGTGTTCGCCAACGGTGCGTCTTGTCACCGCTCCTTTCATTGTGTATATGGACTGGATGATGCAGCGCAGCCGAGGCGAGGAATGTTTCACATTGGGAGAGTTGAGGGTAAGTCATCTTCTTTTTGCAGATGAATTAGTGATCCTCGCATCTTCCCAGACGGATCTCCAGTGCGCACTCGAAAGCTTTTGTGGCCGTATGTGCTGATGCTGCAACGAGGACAAATCGGAGGTTATGGCCATCTCCAGAACGCCTGTTCAATGCACTCTACGGGTTAGTGGAGTTCCATTGAAGCAGGTGGAGAAGTTTAAGTATATCGGTGTCTTTGGATGGAAGGAGTAATGCCGAGCTTTCCTATAGGCTTGGTCAAACTGGGTCAGTTTTGAAACACCTTGGTGGACCTGTAATTAGGATGGCCGAGCTTGGTGTTTGTCCATTTGTAAATTAAACACGTTTGACGAACTTCCTCCTTATGGCGAAAGATGCAAGATTATTGGCTTGCAAACCCTAAGCTTCAGGCGGAAGGCATCTTCAGTCATGTGTAGTCGTGACAATTAATTATCGTATAAATTCGAAAGAGTTGGTTTTGCTTGTAAATATGTATGTTCACAGGGCTAGAAATGTACTTTTTGATGGAAGGCATAGAACAACGTATGTTTGCTGTGAACCTATTAAAAACCCGCATAAAAACATTTGATGAACTTTGCAACGATATTCATTTAGGCTTATCTCTATTGGAATTTAAAAATTGTGTTTTCATTGGTTTTGTAATATTACTGTCTGTGAGATGCAAAATCGGTAGATGATCCTAAGTCGCGCAACAAACATCTTTTGTGTGTTGCTCTGAAGGGGGCATACACTTTGTGTTTGTCCTGTGATGGCAAAATAACGAAGTGTGAAGAAGTAAAAGGAAAATAGAAAGTGGAAAACGGAAAATAGCTGTAGACAATCTTTATTTGTTGATTTAACATTTACACAAACTGGGACTTATAAGTTAACAGCCAAAATGTTCATTCACACTCATGTCAACCCGACGTAATGCACGGCTGACGCAGCGTCGTCTGCATCTGATCCTCTCCTCATTTTTTCAATCAAATTTTCGTACAGGTTTTCCCACAGTTTATAATTGTAAAATTTAGTCTTAAGTTTGATTCGTAATAAAGAGGTTCTCCTCCTCGATGAAAGAAAATATATTTTTGTTCTAAACTAACAATTAATAAGTTGAACTTATAAAGGGTGATTTTTTAGCTATTATCTTTTTGGCACTGGTTTCAACAGCTGACGCACGTTTCGTGTTCTGTTTCACTGTCAAACATCTTCAGTTTGATCTATAATCTAACCATTAATCATTTACAAACGAACAACGCTTGCAAATTATTGAATTTTATTTTCAAAATGCGTGCTCTGTTAAGAAAGTTCATCGCGCGCTTCTTCCATTTTATGGTCAGTTTAAGACGAAGCTCATTTTTGGCTCAATGGGTACGTAAATAAGCAGAATTGACGATTTTGGAGCGAATATCAGCCAGAAGCATTGCAAGAGCTACCAATGCATCCAGCAAAAGTCACAGTTTGGTGCGGTTTATAGGCTGGTGGCATCATTGGACCGTAGTTCTTCAAAGATGATGCGAATCGTACGTAACTGTGAATGGTGAGCGTTACCGTGAGATGATATCGAACTCTTTTTTGCCCAAAATGCAAGAGCTTGACTTGCATGACATGTGGTTTCAACAAGACGATGCCACATGCCACACAGCACGCGCAGCAATGGACTTATTGAGAGGCGAGTTCGGTGAACATTTTATTTCACGTTCGGGACCGGTCAATTGGCCGCCTAGATCGTGCCTTTAGACTACCTTTATTTTTTGTGGGGCTATGTTAAAGCTCATGTCTTCAATTGACGCATTGGAAGACAACATTGAAGCATTTATTCGCGAGATACCGGCCGAAATGTTGGAAAGAGTATGCCAAAATTGGACTAAGCGAATGTACCATCTGAGGCGCAGTCAAGGTCAACATTTGCATGAAATAATCTTCAAACATTAAATTATATGGACCGTACTATCTATTCAAATAAGGACTTCATGCATTTTTCTGAATTTTATGTGTTTTTTTTTTTTGAAAAACTTTCCTTTAGCTTTTAAAAAATCACCCTTTAGCTGTTCAGTGGTCTCTATTAAAGTGCTTCTTCCATCTGATGTCAGTTTGACAAAGGAGTGAGCGATTTTCTCTTGTCAAACTCTCATTGAAGGAACAGCTGATGTCTGAGTCAACTCCAACGTCAGATAGGCAAAGCTCTTTTTGTTTACCTCTGCGGTACGCAGCAGCTGATCGTAATACAGCGTCTCTATCATACCCGTTGAGAAATTGAACAATGATGGGCGTTGGAGAAGCGATTTCTTTGCTTTGTGCGAAAAATACCTCTGAGCTGTCGAGGTCTGCACTCAATGGAGAAGAACAGCTGATTGTAGAGGTGGATGAGATTCTCATCACTGCTTTCGGGAATGCCGAAGAGATCAGCATCAGCTGAAACCTTCTTTCGCTCCAAAGCATCAATTTGTTTGAGTAGCAGAAGTGGCTCTTCTTTTGGTGTTGTTGCTACAGACATTTCTGATTCCAGCTTCTCAACGCGTTACAAAGAATTCTGTCTAGACCCACACGAAACTAAATTACTGTAAAATAACGCCAGACGTAACCAACCAAAAGGAGAACATGCGAAAATTTAGCACCTTCCAGTTCAACAGTGTTTCTCTTTATGAACATTACTCGGGTAGAGACAAGTAAAACGGATCGTAAAACAAGAATTAATTCCTGAGAAATTCACAGCACAAGGTAGACGTTCGGCGCCTTAAAAGAAGTGTGCCTCAAAAAATATTGAAAGGGTTACGATCGATCGACGGCGTCAATTGTTACAGACTTATTTCCAACCGGGTCTACTGCGCCGGTGGTTTATTCAACACATGATGTCATTGATAACTTCTTACCAAAAAAAATAGAAAAAAAGCTGCTGATCACAATGAAGCGAAACGCCTGAAGTCACCTTAATTACGAGTCATATGACGACATTTGTTTGTGTTTACACTCAAACCATAAAATCCCATGATTTGTTTGCAGTCAAAACGATCATAAAAAATATGACAACAGGTAGAATGGAAATCCACCTTAGTGCGAGAAGAAAACTCCCCGAAATGTAAAAGGCCATCCCCTACGTGCTTTACATGACAAGCGACGTGCACCAAAAAAAAAATAAAGCACTGCATGACTTGGCTGTGATCAGAATGTGGCTCCACTCCACACTAAATTACAAAAGTGTATACAGTTGAATATTTTTGGCAATGAGCTCTGTCTGTTGGCGATGGCAGAGCGGAAGGGGTCACAAATCCATGCATAGTAGCCATAGTCTAGCTTCTGTAGCTTCTATTAGTAAACAGTTTGAACACCATTTACGTGGTGGGTGTTATTGCAGGACACTGTCATTCGGGAGATTTCAGCAGTAGCCTTTATGGTCGAACGTTTTCAGCAGAGCTAATGGTTGGACATCTCTGTCTCCCATTGTCTCTGGTTTTCAGTTGTTGGCGGCTGTGTTACGGAGAACACCACAAGCGACTAATTCAGTCTCCATTCGCCTTTTGAATTGATCTGAGCGCATACTATTTTAATACAGTGTGTCAGAGTGTCAGTCTGTAATTGCCCGTAACTCTTGGGGTCTGTTAACAAATGACAAAGTTTCGATCAAATACTTCATTATTTCAAATCAAACCCAAAAGCCAGTACCTTCTCTCTTTGCACGGCAATGAATCCTGTCTTAGGTCGAGCACCATTATTTTGCTTTGGGAGACGAAAACGGCAAATGAAATCACACTCATCCCAGCTTGTATATGCCGCTTGTAAAGGGTGATTTTTTAAAAGCTATAGGAAAGTTTTTTCAAAAAAAAAACACATAAAATTCAGAAAAATGCATGAAATCTTTATTTGAATCGATAGTACGGTCCATATAATTTAATGTTTGAAGATTATTTCATGCAAATGTTGACCTTGACTGCGCCTCAAATGGTCCATCCGCTTAGTCCATTTTTGGCATACTCTTTCCAACATTTCGGCCGGTATCTCACGAATAAATGCTTCAATGTTGTCTTCCAATGCGTCAATTGAAGCGGGCTTGTCTGTATAGACATCAGCTTTAACATAGCCCCAAAAAAAATAGTCCAAGGGCGTTAAATCGGTCCCGAACGTGAAATAAAATGTTCACCGAACTCGCCTCTCAATAAGTCCATTGTTGCGCGTGCTGTGTGGCATGTGGCATCGTCTTGTTGAAACCACATGTCATGCAAGTCAAGCTCTTGCATTTTGGGCAAAAAAAAGTTGGATATCATCCCACGGTACGATTCGCATCATATTTGAAGAAGTACGGTCCAATAATGCCACCAGCCCATAAACCGCACCAAACTGTGACTTTTTCTGGATACCAATGCGGTAGCTCTTGCAATGCTTCTGACTGATACTCACTCCAAAATCGACAATTCTGCTTATTTACGTACCCATTGAGCCAAAAATGAGCTTCGTCTAAACTGACCATAAAATGGAAGAAGCGCGCGATGAACTTTCTTAACAGAGCACGCATTTTGAAAATAAAATTCAATAATTTGCAAGCGTTGTTCGTTTGTAAGACGATTCATGGTTAAATTATAGACCAAACTGAAGATGTTTGACAGTGAAACAGAAACGTTTGACAGAAAACACGAAACGTGCGTCAGCTGTTTAAACCAGAGTTGCCAAAAAGATAATAGCTAAAAAATCACCCTTTAGATGCACTTGTCGCGATGACACCGATGATGCTGTCCCAGAGTTACCATGCGTTCTTTTACCCAACTAGAAGTGTTTCGAGTTACCATCTTGCACAAATTATTATTTAATATATTAATTAAAATATGTTTTATTACACTCTTATTAAACTTGTAAAAAAGTTTAATTTTAATAATTTCAGTAATTCTTAAATTCTATTTATTTTATTCGGTTATGGCCATGGTAAGTTTGACATTGTGGACACTGCTTATGATGTGAACAAAATATGAGCGAAAGGTTCCACCAAGCCATTGCTACAGTAGAACAACGGTACGAAGGAAAATGGGAACCATCAATGTTGGCAGACTACTGCTGGCCGCCTATAAGACAGATTTCAAGGTATTTTTATAAACGTAGTGCAGATGCCTCAAAAAAGAGGAAAAAAAATTGAATCTTACTAAGAATTATATTTTTCATTTGTAGTGAAAAAAAAATGATTTAAATATTTTGGTTGCATACTCTGTTGCGAGACTGTATTTGTTCACATCACACTATATTTAGCCATCTGATCGTATGATCAACCCGAAATGTCTCCAAAGATTTTAATAAAATTCAATGTACTGTAATTAGCATGTCCAACGAGAGTATAAATGTCTCAGCGGACATACATTCCTTCTTCTGTTAATAAACGACACGCAAGCAGAGAGTTGTTTGTCTTTGGTTTTTCTTCTTCTTCGCTCACTTGTCCGGTTGGGCGATTACACATTTTCTCACAAACTCCCCAAGTGACCATGCTGACCATGTTTTATTTGATGACTGCTTATGAGACAACCATCAGTAATTATGCCATGTCGTTGCTGATCCGCTGTTGATGGGAGTGTTTCGGTTATTTTCGGACTAGGTGAAGGCCGCCTTACCTGCAACTCCCGTCCATTGGTAGCAATGATGGTTTCTGCTAGTAAAATAGATTTAATTACATTTAATGTGGGACAGAGGGCTCTAGATTTGATGTTCCCTGTATATCCGCCGCGCCCGTTCCTCGCCCGTACCCAGGATATAGGCGATTGCATCTGATAGATGTACTCGTAGATATGCGGCACAGATTGGCCATTTCCAATTTGGGTGATGGCATGTCCGCAGTCTTTATGGCCGCCTGACTGGCTAGGTTCTGGTGATGATGTCACTTCCGTCCATCGGCAGATAACATTTGGCTGATCCTTGATCAGGGCCGGATCCCCCATATGAGCCAAGATTTCATTCAAAGAATTTATAAAAAATATTTAGAAAAAGGCAAAATAAAAAATCACCCACTCTGTGCAGGGCAATTACTTGCTCAAGCACTCACAAGTTAAAATAGGAAAAATGTTTCAAAATAATGAGTACAACTCGCAGAATTTACTTATGCTCATACGTATGAAATTGACACTTTTCAGAAATTTCGTTGAAAAGAGATTGTTCAGACTTTTCAGATATGTGTCGTGTCAAATTTGCCCGCAACTCACTGTTCTGTGGTTTCTCCCACCGTATGCGCTGAACCAGTCTTGGTTTTCGTCTTGGCAGGAGAGGTGCTTTATCAGTGTGGTACAGCGTGCACAACACCAAGTGATGACCAGTTGACAGTTCAGCCCCTCTCATCACACGACCATCGCGAACCATCCGTTTCACACACGATGTTACCACCAAGAGATCGGTCAAGGACTTCTGTTGAAGACTCTGACGGTACCATGTGTGGAAAGAAGGTGTTCATTATGTCCATGCCCTTTGCACAACGAAAGTCCAAGAACTCTTAGTTCGCCTTCTGGTCAGGGTCACCGTTCCTCCCAATCACACTCCCCCATGTCGTTACATCCACAGCCACGTGAGCATTGAAATCAGCGATCAGGATATAGGAATCAATCTCCGCTACCCTACCAAGGGCAGCATCAACTTCATCCAGGAAAGCCGCGTACTCCGACTCTAGACTTGGTGCATACACCTGCAGTAGAGCCAAAGTTGATCTAATGGTATCCACTCCAATACCCTGCCTGCCAATCTGGGACTTGTGAGTATCCCCACTCCCGCCTGTGCAGACATTTGAGGTGCAACTCCCGACAGGAAGTTCCAGTTTTCACCCGTCCAAAAAGTCCACAGTTATAGATCTGCTGGCTTATTACTTTAGAAGAACTACATTTTGAGATTAGGCAACCAGATCACTTATTTACGGAGCGATTGAAAAACACGTCCTGTCACGCTAAGTTCACCACAGTGTGTTGTTTTCTGTTTAATTACGTTATTGCATGTATATCTCCCTAGAATGACGGAGAATGGTGCGTAAGAACTGACAACATGTGAAAATGTGTGAGAAAATTATTCGGAACTCAAGGGACCTTACAAAATTTCGAAAGTACGAAGACAAATTTCGAGTTTTAACGGACGGCAAAAACGGAATTAAGTACATACACGTCTTCTTCTTTATTCTTTATTCGGCGCTACAGTGAGGGGTGGACCTAGGCTACAACCGACAAGCCTCTCCAACTAGCACGAACTTTGTCTAGCTGCCTCCAGTGTCGCACGCTAAGTTGGCTGAGGTGGATGAGGAACCTGGGTGCGCCACTTTACACGCGGGCGTCTTCTGTTGCGTTGTTCCACAGGCTTGGAGTCGAAAACTCTTGGGCCGGAGCTGCGTTGTCCACACGCTCTCCATGGCCGCCCACCTTAGACGATGAATCCGCAGGCGTCTGACTAGGCTGACATGTCGCTGTACAGTTCGTGGTTGAATCTTCTCGCACACAAAACTTTTCCAATAATTTTGTGGAACTTTGTTGCGTCACGTGGCACGAATGTACCCATCATCACGACGTCCGAGGCGGGCTTTGATTGCGATTCAGTCAGGGTATGTGGCTGTTGACGCGATGAGACTTAGTCATATTTTTGGTGTGTTTCAAATTAATTGGCGATCAGTGTAGGTGTACAGAAATAAAGTTTGGTGCGAGAAGGCAATGGGCGGCAAGTGCGGACTACAGTCTCGTATCAGTAGGCACTTCCTCCACAGCTTTGACTATACTCATCAGTCTTCCCCCGATGGATCTAATCGTCGGACAGGTTGTGGTTTAGATTGATATCGCCGCCAGACTGTGGCACTGCACAAAGAATAAGAGGTCACTCGATTTCACAGGCGCTTGCTAAATTAGACAGCCCTCCACGAATTATAATCAGCTTAATAGAGGAGCGTTACGTTTCATTACCGGAATTAAGCTTTTCCCGGTAAACTAGACATTTTCCTGATTACAGTTTCAACCTACTCGTATTCAATTAGGCTCGGCCGTGATTGAAGTAAACACTGAAATCAATCACTCATTAGTTAGTCGCCTTTGATTAACACATTCGCTAGTGTCCTTGCGCCCTGCCCCCCTTTCATTAAAGAAACTCTGGTTCATTAGGGTGGAACAGTAATTTTCGCCCTCCACATTCAATCAGATACCAGCCGCATTTCCAAATGAAGGACTAATTTCATACCAATCGATGGTCCCGAAAATATGAACCAAGCTTGGAATGGAAGTTGAACTTGGAGCCACGCCCTCGAATTGACTTGATATCATTTTCGGCCGCCTCGAAAACGCCAAATTTGCGGACATAATCGACACCAACACCGTCCATCGACACCAATTTTATGCAACGCTAATCTGACTAATGAAGAGATCCAGGTGTGAAATGGTTACTTCTTCATCCCTAGAACTTCTGCAGAAGTCGTTATTGGCGATACCCGGTCTTAAAGGCGTGAATTCCAATGACACAATGCCCAGTTATAACGCCGATGAGAGGACTGAGATTCGGTCTGCTCATTTTGGATCGATGGTAGGCTATAACTGCGTTGTTATGAGGCACCCAGTGCCGGAAGACCATCTACGTTTGGTGTGAGTGAGCGTTTCAAGCTTTAGTGGATCCCTGCCCGGAAAGAATGTTGATATGGTGCCCTTTTCCAGCAAGTTCGTCTGCTTCGCAATTCTCTGGCATGCCACTTTGTCCGGCACCCCCTGAGTTGGATGCTGAAATACTTGGCCATACATTAAGAGATTCGTTAAGAGATTGGCTGCAATTGAGGGACGTGGTGGAGTTAAATGTGACTGCACTCAAAGATTTGATCACTGTCTGGTTGTCTGAACGATGACAATATCTGTCCCTAATATACATTGTTTTTTAGCCATTATAGAGGAAGAATAAAGCAAGCAACCACAGCACTTTACGCGTGCAAAACAGTCTTATGCGGGAACTGCGGAATCAACCCCAAAATTATGAGATGGCATTTCACCGCCGTAATAAGGCCCATACTACTATATGATGTCGTGGTATGGTCGCTACAAAAAGATGATGAAGAGGCTCCAAAGATGGCATGCGCAATGCGCACTTCGTCAACTGCAGCGCTAGAAACGATATTACACCTTACTCCTGTAGACTTCTGTGGCAAAGAGTTTGCAACAAAATCGGCGCTGAGACTGAAAACACTCTCACAATGGAGCAATCAACGCACAGGTCACGCCAGCATCCTTAACTCATATAATTTCACCGAAGAGCCCACAGACTACTTAACACCGGTCTAAGACATCGATGTTAAATACCAAACCAAGATTCCGACAATTATGTCAATTATGGGAGACGAACTCGGTACGGAACTACACAGACGGGTCTAAATCCGATATAGTGTGGGAGCGGGTATATACTCGGAACCTCTCCAGATCAGCCGGTCCTTTAGACTACCAGATTATTGTAGCGTCTTCCAGGCAGAAATAACGGTTATTCATGAAGCCGCTGAATGGCTGTTGATGAGGACGATATCGAACTCATCTACACGCAGTCAAGCAGCAATTATGGCACTCGAATAACTATTTCTAAGATCAAAATTAATAAGACTCTGTCGTATGTCTCTTGACGAGATATCGAGGCATTACAGCCTAACGTTGTGCTGGGTTCCTGCACATAGAGAGCAAGCCATAAACGGAACAATAAACTTGGCACCAAAGGTTGAAAACATCTGGGTTCCAATAGAAACCCAAAAAACCAAAATCACAGAGCTGGCGATCCGTAGTCCCTGTGAAAGATGAATAACCTCAAGACTTGCCACCTGGTTGGTATCCTCACAGGACTTTGCGCAATGGGTAGACACGCCGCTACACTATGATTATCAAACAACGACTGCTGTAGCAGTTGCATGGATGAGGAAGATGAGGAAAACCTCTCACATCTCCTTTGCAACTGCCCTGCACTGGCCTGTATGAGGAAAGAAACTCTGGGAGAATACTTCTTAAACGAAAATGGTTCCAGGAGTAATGGATGGTAACCGGTAGACTCCCACACAGACTCCTTCACCCATCTTCGATCGCTGACAGAGGAACGTCCAGCGTCTGGTATTCAGACGTCCAGTAAGATCTGGGGACTGGTTGAGAAGTTTTTTGGGAAGATGAGCTTAGGTATCGTGGATTCGATGTTTCCTGGTAGGGATCCAAATTTATCAAGGACGGTGGAGTGTTCGGAGCTGAGCTCTCTCCACATACGCAGCGATTTCAATCGCCGTGCTCGGCAGGCAGGTCTTTGTCCAAAGCAGTCAAACAGATCACGACGTCGTATAGTTGTATGGGTCTGACTACCCGCGGCTGTAGAACGTACAGACTTTTGAGGCGCCATCATGGATGTCGGGTTCCCAGCTTAGCTTCGTGTCTAAAATGAGGCCCAGGAATTTGCCACTGTTGCTTAGTTCTACTTGCTTGTATCGAGTTCCTTGTGTTTTTGTTAACAGAGCACATCACTAATCACCAATAAATCAATACTGCGGATAAGATGCAGCCTTGCCTGTCTCCACTTTGGATTTCAAATTCTTCTGACAACTTTCCTCTGTCCAGTGCTTGGCACTTAGGCCCATCGTAAGACGCTCTGATAATAGCAATAAGCTTATCTGGGATGCTTCTCCTGCCGAAGGCAAGGCAAATTAACTCTCTGGTGACCCTGCCGAAAGCTTTCTGGAAATCGATACAGGTGAAGCCTTGTTACAGATTTACTTCCAGCTCTTCCATACAACAGGACCACCGGCCGAATCCGGTATGAGAAACCGCTTCGCGTACATTTCTTCGCCACTCCGTTTAGGGCAACCCCAACAACTGTTCGACAG
Source organism: Eristalis tenax (assembly GCA_905231855.2). Taxonomy (NCBI): domain Eukaryota; kingdom Metazoa; phylum Arthropoda; class Insecta; order Diptera; family Syrphidae; genus Eristalis; species Eristalis tenax. The sequence continues at coordinate 42,219,621 of HG993127.1, forward strand.
GCGGCTACTCCCAATGTCTGTGACCAAAGTGACATTATTTCCATTTCGGATAGACAAACTATGCATACGTCTACTCCACACGCTCACGTTGCTTATTTCTTTGTTTTGGTTAATTTCCACTGGGGGACTAATGTCCACACCCCTTGCCTCGGCCACGTTAATTGGCGAGTTCAGCAAAACGCTCCTGGCCCAGATCCCCCTAGTGAACCAATAAAGTCAACTCAAATAGTTTGGCATTATTTTGAAAGGAACCACTTCCCATAGTGCGAGTATTGTTGACTCCTTGCCAAGGCAATAAATTTCGTTTTACGACATAAACGTCGTTCGACGGTTGATCCACTGACTCGGCTGTATTCTTGCAAATGGAGACATTGTCGCCTTAGCTGGGCTTTGTTTGATTTATTGCTCAATAAAAACAGAAACCTATCCGGCTTTGGGACCCGCCCTCACAAGAGTGCGAGTGGCGAATATTTACCGACGTTGCGGATATCCATCATTATGTTCTCAAATTGTGCAAATTGGAATTTCATAATGCTTTGTTTACGAATTAGACTCATTGCATGTCGACTCCATTCATCACACTGGTCTCGAAGTTCGATTGTCCCAACTGCTGGCTATATGGTTTTTGAAACGACCGAGTTGAGTTTGTTTGTCAAATGATGAGTAGGCGAGTCAGCAGAGGGCCAGGTGAACCTTGTAAACAGGCTATACTCTGTCATGTGGCATGGAACACAACTGCCTCACAAGAGCGTGGCGAGTCTGAGCAAAACCTCATTCTGAGCAAAACCTCACAGCGGCCTAGCTTCTCAGCAATCACTCGTGTTGTGCGCGCAATTGTTCCCTCACGAGTGGAAGGAACCTACGGTTTTATGGCGACTCCGAACGGCCGAGTTTGTGAAGCTTTTTCTAGACCGTTATTTCTCTTGAGCATTGTCAGTGACTCGAAAGAGGTGGAACCGCAAAATTATGGGAAACGATGCCAGGCAGCGAGTTGCACATACCCACAACACCACGGACGTCACCGTGAGCATCATAAGAACCATCAAAATAGTGATGTTCTCGTGAGCACTTCACAAGGACGGAATGGGGGCAAAAACACATTTCTCTGTGACAATGTGAAGTCCTGAGACATCGAGCGAAGAGAGGGAGAAGAACAAATTGTTGGCATGAAAGCGAATTCACCACGCCATGGTAACTATTCTTGTGAGGTTTTTGCTAGAATACTAATAAAAACCGGCCGTGTTCACTATAACGAGATTGTTCACTGTAACGAGCATGGAAAATATGTATGCTTCTTCTTCTTCTTCTTTGTTTGGCGCTACAGTCCGGGTGGACCTGGGCCTCAACCAACAAGCCTCTCCAGCTAGCACGATCTTTCGCCAGCTGCCTCCAGTTGTGCACACCAAGTTGGTTGAGGTCCTTCTCCACTTGTGTGCGCCATCTTGTTCTAGGACGACCTTTTATGCGTTATCCCAAAGGCTCGGAATCGAAGACTCTTCGGGCCGGATCTGTGGTGTCAGTCCGCTCTACGTGACTTAGCCATCTTAAGCGTTGGATCCGAAGACGCTTAACTAGGTACATGCCGCTGTACAGCCCGTACAGTTCGTGGTTGAATCTCCTTCTCCAGACGCCATCAATACAAACAGGACCAAAGATCGCACGCAGAACTTTTCTCTCAAAACAACCAAGAGCTTCTTCATCCGCTTTCAATAGCGTCCATGTCTCTGCGCCATAGAGCAGGACGGGGATGATTAGGGTGTTATATAATATCAACTTGGTGTTTCGAGAGATGGCTCTGTTACTCAATTGCCTCTTGAGCCCAAAGAAACAGCGATTGGCAAGAGTAATTCTGCGCTTGATCTCGGTACTGGTGTTATTGTCCCTGTTTACTGCAGAGCCAAGGTAGACGAAGTCCTTGACTACCTCAAAGTTTCTGCTGCCCATTATGACGCTCTGTCCGAGGCGTCGATGTTGTGCGTCCTTTCGTGATGACAGCATGTACTTTGTTTTGCCCTGATTAACTGCCAAACCCATTTTAGCCGCTTCCGCTTCAATGCTAGCAAAAGCCTCATTGACAACTCGCTGTGTTCGTCCAATCACGTCAATGTCGTCCGCGTAGGCAAGCAGTTGAACGGACTTTTGGAAGATCGTGCCTCTGGTGTTGACATTTGAGTTTCGCACGATCTTCTCAAGTATGATGTTGAAGAAGTCACATGACAGCGCGTCGCCTTGTCTAAACCCTTTTTAGACATTGAAGGTCTCGGTGAGTTCGTTACCGACCTTGATGGAGCAGCGAGAGTCCTCCATCGTCATCCTGCACAATCTGACGAGTTTGGCTGGAATGTCAAAACTAGACATGGCATTGTATAGCTCGTCTCTATGCACACTGTCATATGCGGCCTTGAAATCGACGAATAGGTGGTGGGTGTCGATCTGCATCTCGTGGGTTTTTTCCAGGATCTGCCGCAGTGTGAAAATTTGGTCGATGGTGGACTTTCCCGGCCTGAAACCGCTCTGATAAGGACCTATCAGGTTATTGACGAATGGTTTCAGGCGTTCACACAAGACGGCAGAGAGGATCTTGTACGATATGTTAAGGAGACTGATCCCTCGATAGTTGGCGCAGTCAAAAGGGTCTCCTTTCTTGTGGACCGGACAAACGACGCTGAGATTCCACTCATCGGGCATGCTTTCCTCCGACCATATCTTACAGATGAGCTGGTGCATGCGCCCAACCAGATCATCTCCAGCTGCTTTAAACAGTTCCGCGGACAGTCCGTCCGCTCCAGCAGCTTTGTTCGACTTTAGCCTAGATATCGCTATCTTGACCTCGCCTAAGTCGGGGGGACGGAATTCTTGGTCATCCTCGTCCAAATTAAGTGGAATATTCTGCCTGACAGCGGAATTTGTGTCGTCATCGCCGTTTAACAGTCTGCAGAAGTGATTTTTCCAAATTCTCAGCATCGACTGCGATTCTACTACTAGTTGTCCATTTTCATCCCTGCAGGCTTCTGTCCGAGGTCTATACCCTCCGGATAACTGTTTTACCTTTTGGTAAAACTTTCGGACCTCCTTCCTGCCGTAACATCTCTCTGAGAAGCCGGTTCTCTTCCCTTCTCTTCTGCTCGTAGAGCTCACGAACAGCTCTCGTTGTTCGATGCAGAGTTGCCTTGTAGGCCTCCTGTTTGGCTGCATGTGCCTGCCTGCACTCGTCGTCAAACCATGGGTTCTTCTTTGGTGGTGTCGTAAAACCCAGCACATCAGTGGCAGCTTCTTTGATGGCTTCTTGACAACGTTTCCATTCCTGGTCTATTGTGGTTGTAGGCAGGGTCGAACTTTCGGAGAGTTTCAGGGAGACTCGGTCGGCAAAGTTCCTAACGATCGATTGCGATTGTAGCTTTCCAACGTCAAAACGAGGTGTCCTGTCTCGACTCCGTATTTCTCTCGATATCCTCATTCTTATCTTGACTACAACAAGGAAATGATCCGAGTATGCTTGTACGGACGTACAATTAATCAAAAACAAATATTCTTTGCACTTACTAATAAACGGGACAAAGGCAACGCATCTGTAAACAAATTAAAACACAACAAAAATAATCCATCCCGTGGACTTAAGAAGCCAAACCACAACAGACTTAAGCTGTGCCAACAGTCACTTTTATTTGCGATTTCTTTAACATGATGTCCGGTAACACCGCCTTTTCTTGCAAACTTTTAAGGGCCATAACGCCCGTGCATTGCACTTTATTGTTTGCTGCCCATTCAAGTGCTTTGCAAATAATTGGACAACATCTCTAGACGACACGGATGACCTAGCTCCGGTTGTTATTCTTCATCACGACCTTCGTTCCAAGCGTTTAAATCGTCCACCTTATGTGCTGTAGTCGAGTTTTGTGCTTCAGAAGGTTAATAAATTCTTCGGGAGCCACTTAGTTAGCATTCGATGGTAAATTGTTGCGGGGAATATTGCGAGGCATTCTATCTTCACCCTCAATGTCTTTTTGGCAGCACTGGTTTAAACAGCTGACAACAGCTGTCAAACATCTTCAGTTTGGTCTATAATTTAACCATGAATCGTCTTACAAACGAACAACGCTTGCAAATTATTGAATTTTATTTTCAAAATGCGTGCTCTGTTAAGAAAGTTCATCGCGCGCTTCTTCCATTTTATGGTCAGTCAGCGACGAAGCTCATTTTTGGCTCAATGGGTACGTAAATAAGCAGAATTGTCGATTTTGGAGTGAATATCAGCCAGAGGCATTGCAAGAGCTGCCAATGCATCCAGAAAAAGTCACAGTTTGGTGCGGTTTATGGGCTGGTGGCATCATTGGACCGTACTTCTTCAAAGATGATGCGAATCGTAACCTAACTGTGACTGGTGAGCGCTACCGTGAGATGATATCGAACTCTTTTTTGCCCAAAATGCAAGAGCTTGACTTGCATGACATGTGGTTTCAATAAGACATGCCACATGCCACACAGCACGCGCAACAATGGACTTATTGAGAGGCGAGTTCGGTGAACATTTTATTTCACGTTCGGGACCGGTCAATTGGCCGCCTAGATCGTGCGATTTAACGCCTTTAGACTATTTTTGTGGGGCTATGTTAAAGCTCATGTCTTCATTTGACGCATTGGAAGACAACATTGAAGCATTTATTCGTGAGATACCGGCCGAAATGTTGGAAAGAGTATGCCAAAATTGGACTAAGCGGATGGACCATTTGAGGCGCAGTCAAGGTCAACTTTTGCATGAAATAATCTTCAAGCATTAAATTATATGGACCGTACTATCGATTCAAATAAAGATTTCATGCATTTTTCTGAATTTTATGTGTTTTTTTTGAAAAACTTTCCTATAGCTTATAAAAAATCACCCTTTTTAAACAGAGTTTTTTTTTCTATAAGGCGGATAGCATTTTTGACCGGACTAGATCCACATAAAATTCCTTCTGTTTCTTCAGAGGCTTGATTTGCTTCTGCTCGTTGGTCCCTCCGAGCTATTCTGGCCTCTCTGGAAGCCTCAGTGAGGTCCTCCTCCGCCTGCGTGATGCGCTGCTCATCGCACGTCGCTTGGAGTTTGGCTGCTGCCCGTCCAATTCTGACTCCCATTGTCTCCATTATTTTTAAAATTGTTACAAATTGTTACAAAATGTTCCCAATTTTGGGACACGGTTCAATGACCTTTTCATGAGCACAATTACAAACTATATCCAACTTGAAACCCAAGCCTCTCTCAACTTTCTTGTTGAATTAAACATCACCGTTACACTCTTTGCATTTTACCATTTGCTGTAATTGCATGAATAGTAAGAACTGCACAATAGGATCGGCACTTGGGTGAAAATTAGATGCTTTAGAAAGTTTCGCAGCGGATGTGCCCGCATAACTTTGGTCAAGCTCACCCGTGTGCCTATTTTCAGAGATCCTCCGTTTACGACTTACACTGGGTCTAGTAGCACCATGTTTACCATGTTTCCTATCCATTTTCGACAGCGTATTTTCGAATATTCCACTCTTGCAAGAGACGCAGAGAGACTGAGCATGCCAATGTATTCTATATCCCTGTCCTGCTTGCCTAAATCTTATATCTCACGTAGCTGTGTATTCTCTTTCCTACTCTTTATTTCGATAAGTAGGGGGGACTATAAGCAGATGCTTCAAGCAGGTAGTCACAAAATATGCCGAAGGGGAACCCATGAAGGGCCAGGGCCACTAATGAGAGCTAGGTACCTGCCTGGCGCTGCCACCATAAATCGACTATATCTTCAAGAGTTTTTGAAATTTTCACTTGAAATTTTAAAGGAACATTCTTGAATAGTTATAGGTTCGAGTGAAATAAAAAATCTATTTTTTGAAACCAAGAATGGGGGGTCCCTTGAAATGCCACCATCTAGAGTTTGAAGCTCACTTTCTGGGGCTGGGGCTGGGGCTGGAACTTCGTTCAAAATAAATAACGCCTTAACTGCAACCCGTTCTGGAGAAGAAAACGTTGTATTAATGAAAAAATATGGAACCAGTGCTTAAAAATTGCTGGACTTAAGGCTTCGACCTGGAGTAATTTTGGATGCTACTATGACTTGTCCGGAAGAAGCTTCAAATGTTCATCAGCTTTTTTTTAGGCGATGTTAACTTATGACTGCCCTAATAAACTTTTGAATGTTTTTTGTTTAACATGTGTTGACTATAGCGAGATTTTTTTGTTCACTTCTTTTTTGTGCTCTTCTAAATAGCCTATATAAAATATTGTGTGTTCATTATATTCGATTGTTCACTACATCGATGTTCACTATATCGAGCGTCTACTGCAGCTGAAACCTCACAATTTGTGAGTTGTGGTCACATTACTACCAGAATAGAGGTGTTAATCTAAGGACGAGCGACTGGACAACACAAGAGCCTATATAAAATATTGTGTGTTCATTGTATTCGATTGTTCACTACATCGATGTTCACTATATCGAGCGTCTACTGCAGCTGAAACCTCACAATTTGTGCGTTGTGGTCACATTACTACCAGAATAGAGGTGTTAATCTAAGGACGAGCGACTGGACAACACAAGAGCCTATATAAAATATTGTGTGTTCATTATATTCGATTGTTCACTACATCGATGTTCACTATATCGAGCGTCTACTGCAGCTGAAACCTCACAATTTGTGCGTTGTGGTCACATCACTACCAGAATAGAGGTGTTAATCTAAGGACGAGCGACTGGACAACACAAGAGCAGGTCTGTCAGACAGATAACAATAAACGAGGGGCATATGCAATGGGTGACTTTTGTTTTCTTTTTAAAGCTCTCGTATGATTCGTGACATATGCCTCAGTTACCGTTGCCATTTCATCGTGGACTTACTTCGCGCTATCATCATCTTCTGGCTAGCATGATCCATCAATGGGGACGCGGGGGACAAGGCGCGCTAATTGGGATATTGTTCTCGTTTCAATGAAAGGATTGGTCGAGGAATTATCCAGGCTGCAGCGTCCACTTCGAGATACAAATTAATACTTAAAACTATTGTTCCATCTATTCAGCGTTTATAGCTGGCCATTTTTGATATAGGCTATTTATATAATATTGCAAGAGTCAGTTGTCTTCCGCATCTACAGTATTCGAAAGTATTGCGTTCCACTCAATGTCCTTTCACTGCAAAGCATTATTTTCTTCTTCAAAACACGGTCAAGGCATATCGACAACTACAAACCTTACAGACTTTGTGTCTCAAGCATTATCTGCTTGAGTCGATGTAATTAACACCGCCTGTGGCAAAGCATTTCAACTCTCTGAGAAACTGACAAACCTAGGTTTCCAACCCCTCTCTATCGAATCCTACTGCTTGGCAAGTAGAATACCAAGTGACGTTCAGAACATTTGTCTCCGACCCCGCCAAAGCCAGATCGGGCGTACCTCAAGGCAGCCTTTGATGTTTCTACTTACTGTCAACGACGTCGACAGTATTATCATTTCTTCTCATTTCTCATATCTATTTTCTCATTATCTATTCGGCCATCTCCGCTCCCTTCGACTTCTACTGTCTTCAAAACGACCCAAATCAGAAATGAAGAGATGAAAATAGAGATGACCAACTAGCAGCTGATTTTCCTAGTTTTTTGAGGTTATTCACGAAATAATGTGAACGCCGTTCTCTGATTGATCAATTTGGTTTGAGAAAACGATAGAAAATAAAGGAAGTTGTTTGACTCTATCTCTCATCATCATCATCTTCTGACCGAGTTTTTGGACTTGTTCCAACCACCTCGTCCTGCGTCCGCCAAGCGGTCGCCTACCTGATGCAAAACCTGATGCAATACCCGCCTGGGAAGTCGTGATGGAGGGTATATTAGTGCCACGTGACCAAACCACCAAAGTGTGCGAAGAAGCAGCTGCTCAATGTTGAGTTCTTTTCGCACTGCCGTGTTTCTCGCCCTGTCCCGGCGAGTAGTCCCACAACAGCACGAAGAAATTTCATCTCAGCAGCTTGTCTCAGGCGATCTGGAGATGACCATAACCTCCGATTTGTCCACGTGGACCTTCATTCCAGCATCAGCACATACGTCCACAAGCCTATAGAGTGCGCGCTGGAGATCCGTCTGGGAAGAGGTGAGGATTCATCTGCAAAAAGAAGATGACTCACCCTTAACTCTCCCAATGTGAAACTTTCCTAGCCTCGTCTGCGCTGCAACATCTAGGTGACAAGATGCACCGTTGGCATATTCCCTTTCCAAATCTACAAAACAACTGTAGATGGGCTTGGCATACTCTCAAGCCTTCTCAAGTACCATTCTTAGAGTGAAAAGCTGGTCGGTTGTACTTCTGCCGGGACGAAAGCCGCACTGGGCTCGACCATAGCTCTAGAAAGCGTTTCCAACACCATAGCGTAGACTTTCCCGGGGAGCCTTAAGAGAGATATGCCCCTGTAGTTGGAGCAATCGCTTTTGTCCCCCTTCTTGAAAAGTGGGACAATCACCCCAGTTTGCCAATCGCCAGGTGTCTCACTACGTTCCCAGGCCATTGTAGCGACACGAGAGAGCCATGATACTGGCATTTCTGGCCGGATTTCATCGGCGGATTTGCCAACTTTTAGGGATTCAATCGTCAAAATGACTTCTTCCACCGTTGGACTATTCTCCGCCCACTCAAGGCTAGAGGTCTGCCATCCTGAGTGCTCTGCTCTGAAATGTGCTCGCTCCAACTGCGTAAGACGTGCACCCCATTGGAAAGCAACACACCATCTTTGGACTCCTTCGATGATGGTCAATTTCCTTCCTCTGAGTCGGCGAATGGTTTGCCAGAACACCTTTTTCGCAGATCTATGGTCGCTTTCCAACTTCACGTCGGGCTCCTTCCTAGACTGCTCTTTAGCTGCTCGCAGAGCCTATTTGCAAGTTCACCACAGTGTCCCGGTCACGAGAAGCAGAGTCCCCCAAGAGAACCCAGTCTCTGTAGGTCTTCTTCTTCTCTCTGATGGCTTCTCTTGCGGCTCTTTTCTCGCCCTTCGCTCCAAAAACAGTCGCCATTCTTCCTCTACACGCAATGGAACAGTTGGAAGTCGCTCAATCCTCTCACATATGTGCTGCACTGTTCTGTAGTTTCTCCCACCGTATGCGTTTAACCAGTTTGGTTATCTCCTATCAGGAAAGGTAATTTATCAGTGAGGTACAGAGTGCACAACACCAAGTGATGATCAGTTGACACTTCAGCCCCTCTCATCCCACAAAGAGATCCATCAACGACTTCTGTTGAATACTCTGATGGTACCATGTGTATTTATGGATTCCTTTGTGTGGAAAGAAGGTGTTCATTATGTCCATGCCCTTTGCACAGCAAAAGTCCAACAACTTCTCTCCGTTTGCCTTCTGGTCAGGGTCACCGTTCCTCCCAATCACACTCCCCCATGTCGTTACATCCACAGCCACGTGAGCATTGAAATCAGCCACCAGGATATATGAATCCATCTCCGCTACCCTACCAAGGGCAGCATCCACTTTATCCAGGAATGCCGCGTACTCCGACTCTAGACTTGGTGCACACACCTGCAGTAGAGCCAAGGTTGATCTTGATCCCGACTCTCGCTCCTAATGGTATCCACTCCAATGCCCTGCCTTCCAACCTGGGACTTGTAAGTATCCCCACTCCCGCCTGTGCAGACATTTGGGGTGTATCTCCCGACAGGAAGGGTTTCCACACGTCCAAAAGGTCCACAGTTCTAGATCCTCAACTAGCTCGAGATCCTTTCCTCTGAGCGATGAGACGTTCCATGTGCCTATCCTAGTTCAATGCCTTTGTCCGTTGCCTTTTGCATGACTTCCCCCCCACCCCCATAGCGGCTCACGAGGCCACTGCTGGGTTACTCGTAGTCCCTTAGCCCGACCGGCTGCCGAGCGGGACAGACCGGCTACCAAACGCTCGCATTCTGCCACCATTCAGGCCTGCCTCCAAATGGGGCCCTGGCACACCAGGGTAGGCAATATCCGAGTCCAATCGTGTTCTTCTTGTCATTTGAAAATAAACTCCTTCACCCCAAACCTGTTGCCCGCCCTCCGCCCCTAGGAGGTCAGCTGCTGTTGGGGCAAAAACCAAGATCATGCTCTACGAACCGCTTACATTCCCAGTCCTGCTTTATGGAGCCGAAAGCTGAACAATAAGCAAAACTGCACAGCTTATTCTTGGTGCCTTCGAAAGAAATCACGTCCGCTAGCGAATGAAGGAGGACTCCACGAGGAATGCATCAGGATGTAGATGTAGTCCGGAAGGCAAAAATCCGTCGACTGCACTGGCCCGACCACATCGAGCGAATGGACACCAACGCTCCAGCTAGGAGGGTCTTCGAATCCGAGCCTTCTGGTTCGAGAGGGAGAAGGGGACCGAATCTCCGGGATAAGGACCAAGCAAGACAGCTTGGTCGTAATGACTGGAATCAGCGTGTCCAGGACCAGAAGCAATTGCTCGGGTCCCGACCCTCCATGCCTCGCCGGCCTGATAAGTAAGTGAGGACTGGCTGGCAACTGCAATTGTGTCTGCGTTTGTTGGCCAACACGATGTGGAAGCAGTAGAAGGTGGTGCTGGACTCCGTCAGAAGCGTGCTACATGCGACCTGCTGAGCTTCCTGAATGTCAACCACGCTGCTTGTGCAGCTCACTGCCTGACGAAGGGATACCGAGGGGGATACTGCGATGGGAAAGGGGTCTGCAATTGCCAGCGTTAAGCTTAAGTCAGATCTGTGCATCTTTGAATTCAGATTCTATTAGATTCCTTGATATAAGGTGTCAAACAAAAATGCAATAAAAATGGAAAAGTGTATAAAAAGCGGGCTTGAGTTAGTAGACCATTGCTTGGCATTTACTGCAAGCATACCACTCCAAGCTTTACTTACTGGCATACCTCGAGTGCATTTCAATTGGACCAGATAATAAGAAGACTGTAATAATAAGGGTGGCGCCACATCCCGTAGTGGGCCAGGGCCTAGCTTCTACAGCAATCACTCGTGTTATGCGCGCTATTGTTCACTCAAGAGCGGCTCCGACTCCGAAAGTCCAAGTTTTAGAAGCTTTTTCTAGACTTTTATGTTCGTTCAGTATTGCCAGTGACTGGAAAGAGTTGCGGCGGTGGGAATTATTTTGAAGATTTTAGACCGCGTAGAGAGGTGACCACACTTGCCTGGCATATTCGAAATGCGCCTGACGAAGCTGATGTACAGAGACTCGAAAATGCCTTAGACCAGTTGCTTAGAGATGAAACTGAGGACACTGGTTTGTGTGCGATTTCGGGGGAACTTTTGTGGGAGTAAGTAATGGATTGGCTTTTACTGACGTTCGGTTCAAGATCGATTTTCTGACACCAGCAGAATATCTAGTTAGGTCAGAAATGAAGTATCTCTCATCTGCTACAAACTGAAACAGATGTGTTCGGGATAACGGTGCTAAATCAATCAAACCTTTCACCGTGAACGTTGGACTTAGCCAGGGGTGCGTCTTGTTACCTCTCCTTTCATTGTACATATGGACTGGGTGTTGCGGCACAGCCGAGGCGTGAAATGTTTCACATTGGGGGAGTTGAGGGCGATGACTTAGCTTAGCTTCTTTTTGCAGATGACCTAGTTATCCTCACATCTTCAGAGCGCACTCGATAGGTTTGTGGCCGTATGTGCTGGAATGAAATTCAACGGGAAGGACTCCAGTGTCTGTTCAATGCACTCTACATGTTAGCGGAATCCCATTGAAGCGGGTGGAGAAGTTTAATTGTCCCAGGGTCTTTTTCACGAATGATGAAAGGATTAAAGCTGAGCTTTCCTATGGGATTGGTCAAGCTGGGTCAATTTTGAATCAACTTGGACTAGGTATGAACCCACAAAAGACAGAGTTGGTTCTTTCTACCAATAAGAGGGTCATTCCGCCTTTCGACTCCCCGTCCATGCGGGGTACAATTCTCATCCTAAAAGAAGGCGCGAAATACCTGGGTCTTATGCTAGACAGGAAACTCAACTGGAAACTCAATGTAACTGAAAGAATAAAAACGGCGACCTGTGCCCTAAACCTGTGTAACAGGATACACGGCAAAAAATTGGGGTCCTAACCCCAAAATTGTCTTGACATATGGCAGTGTTGTCTGATGGCAAGCTTTTCTCAAAGCCTCCAACTTAAAACTAAGCTAACAAGCATACAGAGATCTCCTGGACCTTCTGCCATTGGACCTCTCTATATGCAGAAGACAGCTGCAAATAGCGCCATCAGGACTTTTCAATACAAGAGCTGGCACGCAAGCTCCAATGGCCATGCGAGAAGTCTAGATAAACTAATCATAGAACAAACAACGAGTGACTACCTCCTCCCGTCAATTGACTTCGCTGCACCATTTCGATGTCGTTTACCAACAAGGGAGGAGTGGAACTCTAATGAACCCATCAACACCTCGACATGTCAACACGGGTGGGTCGAAGATGGTCAAAGGAATAGGCGCGGGCATATTCTCCGATTTGTTAAACATGCACTGCTCCATCAGATTACCTGACTACAATTTTTTTTCAAGTGGAGGTCCTTGCGGTCAAAGAAGCGGCCAAAATGATATCATTCTTGGAAATACCACCGGCTGATTTTACAATTCTAATTGACAGTCAAGCGGCCATTAGTGCAATTTCAGGCCAAGGCTCTTGGCACACAGCATTCGATCGCCCTCTGTTGGCTCCCAGGTCACAGGACCATAACCGGCAATAAGGTAGCAGATGAACTTGCCAGGAAAGGGGCCGAAATGGATTCTCAGCTGGCTAATGTCGAGACAAAAGTGGACGACACAATCATGGAGCTTGCTGACAGAAAATGGGACTCTTTACCCACTTGTGAGACCACCCGACTATTATGGCCCAAGTACAAGAGTGCAAGCATTGAGAAACTTCTCCAATGCAACCAGAAGCTGCTGCGGATCGTTGTCGGAGCGCTTACTGGCCATAATCACCTGAATTACCACGAACAAAAAATGGGATTATATGCAGAGGCTGTGGGGACGAAGAAGAAAATGAGGACACCACTCACTATCTTTGTCATTGCCCCAGTCTCTGCTTCGTGAGACAAAGAACACTGGGAGACTTCCAGAATCTTCATGATATAACAGGGATCCCACTAACGTATATTTTCAGGTGTGTTAGAATCAGGTGTGATAGCAACAGCTGCTGTACTTAAACAACAACAACCAGCTTAAACAACAGCGCCAGCAACAACAACGGCAAGAACAAGAAGGGCGTCAAGAAGGTTTTTACACCCCCATGGGCATCACATCAACAGGACCTCAGTGTGGCGCGGTCCTACGATCTTGGTTCTTCGAGTCAAGACTTTTGCGCCCAGTTGTTTCGACTATCCGAAGTAACATTGGTTGCCGAGGGCGATTCTACGTCGGATCCCCACTGTAATGTCGCTTGTGCAGTTTACGTTGGCCCCGAAGTAGAAAAGCTCCTTTACTATCTCCAAATTGAAGCTGTCGATTGTGATGTTTTGTCGTAGGTGGTGCGTGAGGGGAATATAGTAATTCTAAGAAATTTAAACACAAAAGGAGGCCTCTGGAACGGTACACGTGCTATTGTAAACGACTTAAACACGAAATTTAATAGCAGAAGTACTTACAGGATCTGCAGAGGATCAAATAGTTTTTGTTACAAGAATCAATCTTGCACCAGTTAATCCCGACCTGCGAATTGTTTTGAGAAGGCGACAACTCCTTAGCTTTTGCAATTTGCAATTTGTACAATCAATAGGTCACAAGGGCAAACATTTGAAAGGGTCGGAATTTATTTACCAGACCCATTACCGTGACGACAGCGTCAGCGTTGGTCTCAGTGTCACCTCCCATAAGAACACATGTATTGTATGTATCTGTCAAAGTATCGCTGACGCTGAAGCCGGAGCCTTTCGTCCCTTCAATTAATTAAAAGTAATAATATCCTTGGCGTTGCTGACCTAGTGTGTTAATTAATAAATCAACTAAAAGTTAATTAATACCTGCATGGTGTCGGATTTTGATTTGGAATGAATAGGCACGCGACAACGGATCTTAAAAGTCTTCCCATATGAAATTTAATGTATTTAGTAGTTCTCAAGCTGCCCACTATTTGACTGATTGACGGGACGATTCGCTTGTGGTGTTTTGCTACGATTCTACCGGACGCTTCCACCGCGGGGTTCCATTAATTTCGGAACCTACCAGCTTTCGCCATACATTTTCCGGGTCTGGAAACCTCGCGGTTTCGAATAAACCTCGTTGCAGCCCCCTTGAATTCATACGTCGATGAGAGGTTGTCATACCGTATTTTAGTTTATTCTCATTTTGCCTCTTTCTCTTTTCTGGTGCGCTCACACTATTATGCCCTGTCAACAGACAGCTGTTCTGGCGGTCTTTTAAAAGTTGAGAGGAAGTGACATTTGTTTTGGCGGATACAGAAATGAAGTATTAAAGAGATGCCGAACTTCTACCTCTCTTGCCATTTTTAAATTTTTTTACAACCATTTTATATTGTTTTCTAAAGCCAAATTGTCCAATAAGAGAACGGCATTTACGTTATTTCGTGAATAACTGTCAAAAATTCAAGAATAACCGTCAAATTTTCATGATTATCCGTCAAATTCGTCGATGGACTAGGGGTCAATCAGCTGTGAAGTTGGATACCTCTATCATACTTCATTTCTGGGCGGATACTTATAAACAGCGAGTGACTTGGAAATATAGAGCGAAACCACGCCCCCAAGCCCCACCACCAAACACGATGGAAACGGCCTATTGAGGTTTCAGTAAACGTACATTCGAACCTTGCGGTGCGGTTCAGTGGAAACGTAGCAAACTTTTGACTGTAGGATATGATCACTGTCGTATATTGACCACTCCATTGAATTCTTTCCAAAAAATGTAGTTCTCTGGATGAGGTATTCACACCTGGAGAGGATTTCGAGCTTTGGTTAGATCGGATGGAAGTTCTTCTTAATATAGGACGATAAAAAGATGGTGTCCTATTTCATAAGGCTGGGTGGTGTAAAATACCAACATTTTTGGTGTCTCCCACAAAACCTCTGGATTTGACATATTCGGAGATGGTAGGAAAATTAAAAAATTATTTCAACCCGAAAACGAATGTGCTACAAATTATTTTCGCGAAACCGGAAGACACACGAATCTATTTCAGAATATGTTGTGACTGTCAAATTAATTGCTCAAGAGTGTCAATTCGGTAATTTCTAGGACAATGCTCTACGAGACAAATTATTATGTGGTAGCCGAAATGACAAGCTCCGAACTATTTTATTGAATGAAGACCACCTAACATTGGAGAAACCTGCAAGCAAAGCTTTAACTTTTGAGATGGCAGAGAAGGAAGTAAGAGGAATGGGCACTCACCTAACAGAGCGAAGAGGAAGTGATGATGTTGCTGGAATCGGGTGTATGAAACCTGCTGTTAAAGAAATATGATTTTAAAGAAATCGTAAGCCGAAGTAAAGGAATCAAGACAGAAGAGGTTCATAGTCGGGACACATAGCGAAGGATTGCCGTGCAACGGTCACTGGTATGTTCAAAGTCAGTGAAGAAGGTGCACTCGAACAGGACGAATTATTTGCAGATGAAGACAGAGAGGACTGCGACTTCAATAATTTGAGGTTGGCTAACATTTTTTGCGTAGATATCAAACGTAGTATGCCCTTGTATGTACAATTCCAAAAATGGAAGTAGATACTGGTGCCTGCACTACAATTATTAATAAATCAGATTTCGGCAAACTTGGGTTAAATTTAGGTGAGTTATCTAAAGTGAAGAAAAAATTGCATGTTATTAGGGGAGGAAGCAAAAGCTATTGGAACTGTCAGAGTTGAGGTTAAATTTAAAAGGATTTTCGAAAGTTTAGATCTTACGGTTGTTGAGGCAGTAAATTCCTTCATTCCATTGTTAGAGATTGGTTAGATGTGTTAGTACCACATTGGCAAAACAAAAACCAGATGTGAGGTTACCATACATCATGGTAAGCTTTCAGTCCTTGGTCAGTTCATCTTCTGACTGCCATACCTCTGTACACCTTTGTTTATGTTTTCGTGCACGAAAAGATTTTAGAAAGTATTTGACAAATGTTGTAATGCATTCATAAAGGACTTTGAAGCAGAAATCTTTATCAATGAAGATAGTAAACTCATACTTTTTAAAATGGGTTCCTAAAGTAGAGAAGGAATTAGAAAATTTAGTTTCTACTGGAATTATTAAGCCAGTACTGTCAAGCCAATGGTCTTCACCCATAGTAGCTTGTGTCGATTGCAAGGTCGCTATCAACAAATATATTGAGAAACATCACTATCCTCTTCCAAGCCTGGGAAATGTTCACATTTTTGTGTCGTTCGAATGACAACCGTCTTAAGATTTATGCGATGACAGCCCTGAGGGCAAAGCTGAATGATCAACAGAAAAACTGCTCAACGTATCGGGAAATAAAGAAGAACACAATTAGTCATACGTTGAGATTTAATCCATTAACTGATAAGTTTCTTGAAGTCTTCGTGTGAATTCATTTTAATCCTGAAATCCTGACAAGAATACACAAGTTCTTGACCCAAACAAATTTACAAATATTTTTGTTTTTAAATTCCCTTGCCTCTTTCAACAAACATCAAAACCACGAGGGCACTGAAAAGCTCAACAATGTGCTGAACTATTTTTATTAGGCCTTTCCCTCTTCATGGATTTAGCAAAATAGTTTTTATTATTTTATTGATATATTTAAATGATTATTTTAATATTTAATAAATTTAAATATTTTACAATAATTTAGCAACAGCACTCAAACAATTAGTCAAATAAACAACAGTCAGGATTGACTTAGAATCATAATAATATAGGTGGAGCTACAGCCGGTAGAAGGCCGGACCATAGCTTCTACGGCAACCACTCGTATTGTGCGAGCTATTGTTCTCCCACGAGGAGGGGTTTCACGCCGACTACAAACGGCCAACTTGAGAAGCTTTTTCCATGCAGTTAAAGGTTGAGCTCATAATTGCAACATTGTTGCCCCTGCACTGCACAAACTATTCTCTCAAACTGAACACGAATACTGCCGCAAGTTTGCAGCAGGTCAGCATTGTCAGAAAAGTATGTATAAATGCAACATACGACATACGTTCAATATATTCTCGGTATAGGGGTGAAGCTATGGTTGTATATATGAACTTACTTATTTATCAAGTAATACTATTATCTTAGTGCATTCATGTAAAATTTCATATAAATGTGATTATTAATTCGCGTTTTATCTCTAGTTAAACAGAATCATAATGGCAACTGAGACGGTGACGGTGAAAATTGAGCATCGCGCTGTAATTAAATTTCTCACTAAGCAAGGAAAAAGTCAAAAAACTATTCCTGAAGAGATGGTGGCTGTTTACCAGGGTTTCGCACCTTCATTATGAACTGTGCAAAAGTGGTCGAGTGAGTTCAAAAGAGGCAGAGAGAGCATTGAAGACGACCCCCGCTCCGGCGCTCCGGCTACTGCTTGTACGGGTGAAAGCATCAAAGAAGTCGAAAATCTTGTTCTTGAGGATGCCCGAATGAAGGTGAAAATGATGGCAGAGATCACCAAGCTTTCAATTGGTACCATTCACACCATTCACACATGACCATCTTAACCTTTCAAAGGTCAGTGCAAGGTGGCTGCCACGAATGCGCACAGCGCCTCAGAAAAAAGTGAGAATCGCATGCTGTAGAGAGCTTGATGTGTAGTGAGAACGCGGACGGTGTTATGGATCGAATTTCTTACTGGTGACGAAACATGGGTCCACCACTATGACCCTGAAAGCAAACAAGAGTCCATGCAGTGGCATAAAAAGGAACAGACCCCCGAAGGAGTTCAAAGTCACTCCGTCTGCCGGGAAGCTCATGGCCACAGTTTTTTGGGACTCAAAGGGAATCTAGCTCATTGAGTACAAAAACAAGGTGAAACCATCAACGCCACATCCTACGCTTCCACTTTGCCTAATTTGCGGGAGGAAATTAAAAAGAAAAGACGGGGTAAACTCGCAGCGGGTGTGTTGCTTCTTCATGACAGCGCTCCTGTTCACACGGCACGAGTTTCCAAGGCTGCTGCGCGAGATTGTGGTTTCGAAGAAACCCAACACCCACCCTATAGTCCAGACCTTGCCCCTTGTGATTATTTCCTGTTTCCGGATTTGAAAAAATGTCTTCGTGGAAAAAGATTTTCGGACGATAAACAACTCAGGTCGGCAATGAATGGGTATTTTGCAGAGAAAGAGGAAATTTATTTTTTTGAGGGTTTAAAAAAGCTTATCTCAAGATGTAACAAACGCATTGATATTAGGGGAGATTATATTGAAAAATAAAAACAATTTAAATTGAATTCGCATTTTCCTTCATATCGATACCGAGAATATATTGAACGCCCCTCGTAAGTGGGCGGTTCAAAAAGTTTTTGGTTGACATTTGTATTGATAAAATGAAAGTCTACATCATGTCTAAGAAGAGTACGATACTAGGTTTGATGTTTAAAAAATACAATAAACTGACCAACTTTAAAAAATATTAAATAATGAAATCGTAGCAAAGTACGCAGCAAAGGGGTCATGCTCTTAACTAAATGGTGATTTTTTAGCTATCATCTTTTTGGCAACAGTGGTTTAAACAGCTGACGCACGTTTCGTGTTTTGTCTCACTGTCAAACATCTTCAGTTTGGTCTATAATTTAACCATGAATCGTCTAACAAACGAACAACGCTTGCAAATTATTGAATTTTATTTTCAAAATGCGTGCTCTGTTAAGAAAGTTCATCGCGCGCTTCTTCCATTTTATGGTCAGTTTAATCGACACTGAAGCGGCTATTCAGGCTATTGTGACTAAAATTCGCACCAAATTTACATTGTTGGACACTAAACCACCAACACGCTTACGTAGACTGCGAACTGAAGAAAATATCGCAGCTTTATCGGCCAGTGTTAATGATGACCATCAATTATTGATTCGTCGCCGTTCGCAGCAATTGGGCCTCTGTTAATCAACAACGTGGAACATTTTGCGGAAGGATTTAGGTGTGATGCCTTTCAAACAGCTGGTGCAAGAATTGAAGCCGAACGACCTAGCGCAACGTTAAATTTTGGGTGAATGGGCTCTTGGAAAGTTGGCCGAAAGTCCACTTTTTTACCGAAAAATTGTGCTCAGCGACGAAGCTCATTTTTGGCTCAATGGGTACGTAAATAAGCAGAATTGTCGATTTTGGAGTGAGTATCAGTCAGAAGCATTGCAAGAGCTACCGCATTGGTATCCAGAAAAAGTCACAGTTTGGTGCGGTTTGAGGGCTGGTGGCATCATTGGACCGTACTTCTTCAAAGATGATGCGAATCGTAACGTAACCGTGAATGGTGAGCGCTACCATGAGATGATATCCAACTTTTGTTTGCCCAAAATGCAAAAGCTTGACTTGCATGACATGTGGTTTCAACAAGACGGTGCCACATGCCACATGCTACACAGCACGCGCAACAATGGACTTATTGAGAGGCGAGTTCGGTGAACATTTTATTTCACGTTCAGGACCGGTCAATTGGCCGCCTAGATCGTGCGATTCAACTAGATTTAGCTTAGACTATTTTTTGTGGGTCTATGTTAAAGCTCATGTCTATACAGACAAACCCGCTTCAATTGACGCATTGGAAGACAACATTGAAGCATTTGTTCGTGAGATACCGGCCGAAATGTTGGAAAGAGTATGCCAAAATTGGACTAAGCGAATGGACCATCTGAGGCGCAGTCAAGGTCAACATTTGCATGAAATAATATTCAAACATTAAATTATATGGAATTTTATGTGTTTTTTTTGAAAAACTTTCCTATAGCTTTTAAAAAATCACCCTTTGAAGTCAAAACAAGTTCTAAAATAACAGAAATTTCTTTAAAAAAATTTCCGTACGAATTTCAGCATGATGTCCACTTAAGAAGTCCACTTTTCGGTTTCCCTGCAACTAAATCAACAAAAATAACTGCCAATTTGATTGCAGTTTGACTGTCGCATTGCTTTTATGAACGCGTTTGCCGACTGCTCTCATGCACAGTCACTGCAGTTTAGTTACATTTATGAACGCAAATCTTGCAGGGCTGCCGCAGTGTGACGTTTATGAACTCGGCCGTACTCTTTGAGCATTGTCAGTGACCCGTACGAGGTGGGGCCGTGAAGTTATGTTGCTCGTACCGGGAATCGAACCTGGGATGAAGTGGGGTGGGATGAAGTGCAATACCATGGCCGCCATGGGTGGAACTTACACGTTCCAAAATTCAAAAGGGGCCATCTAAAGATAACCACGGAGACTCTAAGTCTGAACAAGCTAAGGATACCATTTGCCGCACTTACTGGCCACTGTCACGAAATAGTACCCAACAGCTCAGAAAACTGTAGACACAGTGGGCAATCAGAAGAAACCCTGGAACACCGACTCATCGAGTGTCCAAGTCTGCATCTGTTGACCGTGTTTGGAGGAGGAGACTGTACGAATTGGAGTCTCTCCCTCCGAGGAGGCTAAAGCTCCGGCACGGAAAATCTCCGATTCCAACCCCGGACGACAACTCGATGAAGCAGTACCACGGTTGAGGTCCATCCAGGTAAACTGGATCAAACTAGCCCAAGATCGTACTGGATGGGGAGGCACGTAGGCTCAGGTCCAGATCAAGGTCCACTTAGTTTTCACACCCTAAGACCAACGCAGCAAAACGGATGACAGCACCGCGAACTGAGGACATTAAGGATTATGCAAGGAGCAGCTAATCGTCCAGCATCGAACTCTGGCGCTTAACTTAACAGGTGGTCACTAGTGGAGTGGTTTACTTTAATTAACCGATTGATCTATCATCACTCGTCTTAGCAAAGAACACAGGCGTCGTTCGCAACTAATAAACATCAACAAAACACATCCAAGGCAATAAATCACATGTTGGAATAGGTCAACAGTCTCAACACCAAGGTCACAACACAACTTACCGCATTTGTTGTCAAATTGCAAGCAATCACATTGATTCCGATCATCATAACCTGCACCAGAATCCAGAGAACGGTGAACATCACTTCGTGCGGCTGCATTGCCAGCGAGTGCACGACCAGGGAGAATAGATTGTAGCTCTGTATCGTTATCGCGGCGAACGCTGTGCACGTGGTCAGCAGCATGTGCATCGAGAACAGCTTCGTTACGAGATCAACACAATCGACGACGTTCGAATAGATATCCGCCAGCTGCCTCAGCTGATCGATTAGCTTGGTTTCCTTCCGCACGAGCAGCACACTGTCGGTGCCCTTCGAGATAACGCTCATCGTTCCGTTCAGCAGTTTGCTTTCGCCGATCTTCTTGATCTCCTGGTTGATGATGTGGAACTTCCCCTTCAGCAGGAACATCAAGTTGAAGAACTTCAACTCCTTCAGGGTGAGCGCGAGCATGGGGGCGAAGCAGATGAACCAGTAGCAGCTCACGGACAGCTTGAACGGCCTCTTGATCATGATGCAGTTGACCATCGACAGCCCGGTGGGGATGAGTGTCGCCACTCCGGCCTGGATGAACAGCCTCCGGCGCTGAACCTTGTACGAAATCGTGACTCCCATCATTGCCAGGGCAATGTCGATGTGGCTGATCATCGCGATGAAGTTCCTCAACTTGGACACGTTCACCCACGAGGTTATCACTACGGCCGCCCCCAGGAAGAACAGCGAGAATATCTGCACCCAGCTGGCGATGAACGAGATGACCGTGGACGACTTGTGGAACCCCAGACTCTCGAACTGACTCAGCACATGCACGCCGTAACCGAATCCAACTGCAAGACAAGACACTCAGGCACCACTGAACCAGGACAACACACTCAATACCTACTCGTGATGCCGATGAACGCGGCCAGGTCGAAGAGCACAAACTTGTTGTCCCGCTGAAACCGCACGTGGGGGAACTTATCCAAGTAGATCTTCACCGGCGCCAAACCGCAGTACTTGAACACTCGGAAAAACGGATACACGATGTACCAAATGTTGTCCTCGGGAAACCGACCGCAGAAGTGCTCCAAGGAGCGCCGGTACGCTGTTGACAACTCAAACGACATAATTTCACTCATTAACCAATCGCAACTACTGGGTCAGCATTGCCGTCAGCACGGTGCCATGCCTCTCTTTCTGCGGCACATGCGTGGTGCGGCACCTCGGGCGCAACAAGTGTCCGCCACCCACAGAGGAGGCGCCTTGTAAATATAAACATTGCGCTGGTCACATTGTGTCCCTCCCCCTTTGGGTGGCAGAACGTGCAGCGCTAGCTCATGGCTGTGTCTGGCTTTATCGGTTTATGGGCGAATTTATTGAACGCTCTCGTGTGGCAGAAGGGCGGCAGAAATGAGAACGGAAACTACGCCTGATCTCTGATTGCGATAAGAGCAGATCCTTCGCGTGGATTATGCCAGGGTGAGGGCTGGCGGATGAATTGCACGTTTCCATGAGTCGTCCATCGGGTGAGAGGGCGCACAAAGGTGACCCCAAATGACCACAATCGGCGATAAGAAATTGGAACCAGCAAAGGGTTGATGTCATCGATTGTTAATAACCTTGACAAAGTAGAAGTCGTGTCATTGCATCCGGTGATCCGAGTAGGCGGTGAGTTTTGCCCGCACCAAGTGGGTGACCCGATTTGAATTTTGAAAGGGCGGAGATTCACCTGAAAGCATTCATCTGGATTCCCTCTTCTGTGAGTCGGAGGGAATGCGTGCTGGATGAATGAAAGTGTTGCTGGCGATGTTACGAGAGCGGGTTTATTATGTCTTGGGGAAGGAGAGTGCACATCATCAAGGTTGAAGTGGCTGACTGCGGTGCGGAAAGACAGCAGCCACTCTTAGGCGCATTGTGCTACCATGCGGATCTGTGAATACTGTGAGGGGATGGATGGCTCTTATGTTGCTTAGTTCAGTCAGGCTTTCGAAGTTGTGGGCCTCGAGAAGTCTGAATCTGTGGGAAGAGAGAGGAAGGCATCAACCTCATCCTCGTCTGCAGAAGGCCTAGTCTAGATACTAGACGCGTGAAAGGTGCAATGAGAGGAACGTCAATGAGAGTTCTAAGATTCGGCCGTTAACGAAAACTACATTTCTGATTTCCTTTCTATTTAATTTTAGGATTGTGCTTGTTTTTTTTCTGGATTTATTGAAGGCCAAATTAGCCTTGAAGTCGAGCAAGAATCTAATTCCAGCCATCTCGGCGTTGATGGCAGCTGTATTTAAAAATGTCCTGATTACTAGCCAGTGGCCAGAGAGATCTCTAGCAGATATGCATAAATGCCTGATCCTGTGCCTTCCTCCGATTTGGACTCGTCAGTGTAGTCTTCCCATGCAGTTGGGTTTTTTTTATAATTTACGCACGCACAAGGGATTGTTAATACCCTTAAGTGTCTGGGTTCAAAACACAGCACGGGCCGAAGGTGTAGAGGGAGAAAAGGAGAGGAGGTACCTGTGCACTTTGGTTTTAAATATCTGCGGATTGTGTTCTGGGGGAAATATTGGGCTGGGAAGAGCGTTCCATATTCGTGTCGTGCGGCTGATGAACGAGTCTCTAAACTTAACTGTGCGTCCGAAAGTAGATTGAAGGGTAAACTGATGAGCATTCCCGGCGAGACGGGTATTGCGGGTGAAGTCATGAGGAGGAAGAGTGCAGTTGGCTGCCGCACTTGAGCACTGTTTGTTAAAATAGCACTCGAGCACTCGAGCGAGTCTAATGACTCTGCAATATTGTTGCCTCCTATAAGTCTTATCGCTCGCTTTTGGACTCTATCTAGTAGGCGCAGGGTGGTTTTGGAGGCACCAGACCAGATATGCGCGTTTTACTCAAGTTTGGGGCGTATACACGCCTTATAAAATTAAAGCCAAATCAGAAGTATTTCTTGCATCGATTGGGGAAACCTAAACATTTCGCTGCATTTTTGGCGACCTCAAATATTTGATAGTTCCAACTAAGTGTTGTGTTAATACACACCCCAAGGATGGAGAGCTTTCCGGTTTCATCGACACAGTCGCCATTCATGCATATTGGCTGATTATCGAGGGTTCGCTTGAGTGACAGCAGGCAGCATTGAGCTGCAGTGATGTTGTCAAGATCGGAATTCAATGCTTAACATAAGCTGGTACGGCAATTTTACGACCGAAGAGCGGGGTCGTGAGTCTGGGAACGAATATGAAAAGCTGAGGGTGCTGTCATCAGCGAAGGAATGAATTGGATTGGAGGTAGCAGACAAGAGATCATTTTTAAAAATGAGAAAAAGTGTCGGAGACAGAACAGAGCCTTGGGGAACGCCAGCGTTTATTTGGTGGACATCAGACTTGAACCCATCCCAAACAATTTGAATTGATCGGTTCGAGGTAACTTCTAATCCATAGAAGAAGAGATTCATCGATACCATGGGCACAAGAGAGCCTGATGCCAAACCCTGACAAATGCCTTCTGAAGAGGTGTAATATCGAGGGCCAGGATCTTGCCGTCGCCTGCATTGTGCAAAGATCACCAGTGGACCTGTTGCTGTGGAAACCGTACTGCCGGTCATTAAGAAGCTTTCGCGATTCAAGATATTTTATAAGCTGACGATTTATAGGCCTTAGAAAGAAAAGACGTGCTATGAGTCGGTATGAGGTGGGTGACGAAGATTCGCCCCTTCCAGTGACGGGCTGGACAAATGCTGTTTTCTATCTGCTAGGAAAGAGACCTATTGCTGACAATTTATCAGCGTTTCCATGACCTTCGAAAGAAGGGACGCAAGTGCTATGGCTTGGTACGAGGTGGGTGACGAAGATTCATCTGTTTTAGGAACGGACTGGACAAATGTTGCTTTGCATCTGCTCGGAAGGAGACTTTAAGAGTGGGATAGACGAAAAAGCTTACCAGCGCAGAAGGACAACTCTTCAGAGGTATAGGGGACCAGCGGACTTGTGCACGTCCAGATCTTTGAGTACTCTTGCAACTGTACGAGTGCGGAAGTGGATTTGTCCCATGGTGAAATCAACGCTCTCAAGTACAGGTGGAGACATACTTGAATCTGGCAGTGTTGAGCTGTCTACAAAGTCCGCGGCAAGCAGATTCGCTTTGTCTAAAGAGCTGACAGCTGGGATGTCGTCGTAAATGAGCGTGGGCATTGAAGACGAGGCGGAATTCTTTACCCTTGTTGCTACCCTTGCGACATTGTAGCACTTTTTGCCTCAACTTGAGAATTCCACTCGTCTGATAATTGCATTGCAGTCATTTCTGGCCCGTTTGAACTTATTCCGGTTTTTCTCTTTTTCGGTTGGTTTTGCATGTCCGGAAATTCAATATTCTCAACCTGATAGCCTCTTAACAGCTCGAGTCAAACCATGCGTTTGCTTTGGGCTTGATAGACTTCAGTCTGTGACGAATGAAGGATCTCATGCCCAGCTGAAGTATGTTTGTGATCCAGCAGCGGCATCCACGTCACTGTCGAGTAAGCATAGTGACCAATTAAAATTCCTAAAGAAGTTGGCTCGGCTTTCTCGTACAGCCATACTGTTCTGTTAGGAATTTGATCTCTTACTGTTTGTGGCGATAACGAAAAATTAGCTGATACGACACAATGGTCAGACGAGCGTAGAGGTGACAGAATGTCAATAGGATATTTGTCAGGATGAGAGGTGAGAAACAGGTCCAGGGTGTTGGCGGAATGATCTGCAATGGCAGGTATTCGTGTGGGCTGATTTACTAGCTGTGTCAGATTATTTACCTCAGCAAAGATTTCAACATACCTTCCTTCGGATGTTGTCTGGCCCGAATGTACAAGCCAATTAGAATTGTGTTCATTGACATCGCCCGCAATGGATACAGGGATACAATTCTTGAGGTGGAGTCGGATAGCGCATCAAATTCGTTAAAAGTTGAATTGCTATCCATTCCAGACATCCATAAATACAGCAGTAGTGTATTAAATGCTAACGGACATGGAGTGTTAGCCACAGAAAATTAAATTCCGGATTGAAGCAGAGGCCGTATGGTAAGCTACATCACTACGCACGCAGAGGGCGAGACCGCGGTGTGAAAAGAAAAGCGGCACCAAGCTATATCCAGGCAGGTTTAGATCCCATACATCGGTATTCTCCCCTACCTGTGTTTCACTCAGCGCCAAGACAGCTGGTTTATAGAGCAATAGGTGGACATACATAGCGAAGAGATTCACTCTAAGCCCACGCACATTGCCACGTCAACCCTAAAACTTCCCGTAGAATACCAAACGGAGATATCTGAAAAAACCAACTCCGACTGCGAGTGGTCAAGCAGAGGTGAGAAGTGTTTTGTAATGCACCGACGTAGTGCACGCGTCGGGGGATGGCACAGAATGGGTTACAGACTTTGTCTTCGTCCCATTCATCTCTCGTGGGGATTAAAGTCTCTCCTTAGGGACATTCGAGTTTTGTAGTATTACCTTGTGCCCTTTTCCGTCGGTCTTGTCCCGTCGGTTATCCTCACCTAGTCTCATGGCTGAATATGTGGCCATCAGGTGTGTGTGTCCGGGTGTTAGTGCCCCTGTTATACAGATGCATGGTGATCTCTAAATGCTCTTCATAAGGTCCTGCTTTACTTGTAGTGCCGTTCACCAGACTAGGACGTTATACATCAATATTGGCCTTACTATGTCGGTGTATAGCCAGTGTGTTAACTTTGGTCTAATTCCCCATTTAGTGCAATCGACGATTTCCTGGTGCGTTCCTGTCTTTTGCGTTTCTAGTTTAATTTCCTCTCAACTACAACACCTTGGCATGATCAGTGAAAGTCAGTTCTTGGGGCTACTTTAGGGATTTTACATCTTCTCGTGAACAGCACGAGTTCCGTTTTTGATGGGTTCACATCCAGTCCGACATCGTCTGTCCATTTCGTGATGACTTTGAGGGAAGCTTCCGTCATGTCCCTTGTAGTGTTTGAGAATTGTGACGGTTAGTGCGACATCATCCGTATACGCAATGGGTTTACAGACGATAAGTAGACCATCAACCACTATGATCCAGAATAGAGGAGATAGGACACCTCCTAAAGACTCTTCTCTCCGCACAGCGGTTCCCTAATTGGGATTCAATTCTTCTGTAGTTCAGGACGTTGTTTATCCACTCTTTGATGCAGATTTCAACGTGGACTTTACGTATGGCGTTGTCTATCGTCTCGAATTTTTTGTTATTGAATGCTCCGTCTTTATCTAGGAAGGCTACAATCGTGTGCTCTTTGTTCTCGCGAGGATGTTTTTGACTGGAGTAGTTGGAAATGCTCCAATGCTGGCTCTGGCTGCTTGGTGGTAAGTAGGTGCAACTGTGTTCCTTGTAGACTTCGGACAGGAGCCGTATATAGCCAAACCGTAATCCAATTTACTAAGAACTAACATCTTTGAAATATTGCAAAGTGAATTTACATGAATATTACTTTTATTTGAGGCTAGATATTTAATTATATTGAGTCTTACAGCTAAAGATTGCTTAAGATTAATACAGTGGGGTTTCCAATTATACCTATTATTAATTAACAAACCTAGGACGTTAAGGTTAGACACTGTTTCAATCTTAATGTTGTTGAACACTAATTCTACACTAAAACAACTAAACCAACTACTCCAGTCAAAAACATCCTCGCTGAAGCTGGACTTCCTTCTTTGGAAGAAAGATATTTTGTATCCATTGCACGCCTCAATGTGGAGTTTCACTTCCAAACGGGATCGATAATTGACCAAGATACAGCTAAGGCCATTACCCACAGTCAGAATCGAAGGTTCCCCTCCGCAATCCACTGCATCCTACGTTGGGGACAACAAACCGATCTACCTCGCAAGAGAGCAACCAAGTTTACGCCTACATATCCACCATGGTCACTCCATGAGGACTCCATACTTCTGGATCTGCACGTACTACGTAAAGACACAACTAGCAATACTGTATACACAGCTCGATTCAATGAGATCCATGAAACTTTTAAACGTACGGGTTGGAACTTTATATACACAGACGGCTCCAAAACAGACGACAACACAGCCTATGCAGTTGTAAATCAAGAAGGCTCGATCATTTTGCAAGGCATCCTACCGAACATCGCCCCCATATACACCGCAGAAGCAGTAGCTATACTCCACGCCGCTAAAAAATATTCCCAAACAAGAGGTAAGTGGGTTATTTGCTCCGACAGCCTGTCTGTTATAAAAGCCGTCCCAAATCCACAAAACGACTCTATAACCCCATCCAAAATTCGTGATATCCTCATCAAATCAGAAACGAAGTAAAAGCTGCTATGGACACCAGGCCATGTTGGAATTGCGGGCAATGAATATGCAGATGCTGCTGCAAATGCCGCTCTCAAGGCACCCATCCTCTCCTACAACACCTTCTCTCAACGCGATCTAAAGAGATACATAAATCAAAAGTGCCAACAACAAATATTACGCGAGTGGGAGAATTATAAACATCACTATCAAATAATTAACCCTAATAAAACTCAGCCAAAATTCCCAACCGATATACCTAAATCGGATATTAGGATGTATATCCGGCTCCGTCTTGGACACACAGAATTCACTCACCAGCATCTGCTCAAAAGGGAGTCCCCTCCAAACTGCCTCACCTGCCGCAGACCAGTAACCATCACCCATCTCTTAAGTCAATGATTTTTATCATCGCAACCAGCACTGCAAAACAACCTCAACCACAACGTAGACCTACTACATCTCCTCAAGAAGCCAAACCAATCCAATAATAATATTTTAAAAAGTATCGTAGGTAAACTTACAATATAGACAGACATAAGTATTTCGAGGGCCGTAAGTCATCGCCACTATTTGGCCCCTATAGTTCATATTGATTACAATTTTAATTGTACATTAATATTATAATAAATAAATAAATAAAATAAATGTTCTCGCGAGACTGTTCGATGGTGCCGACTAGGGAATGGAGTGCTGTTTCCGTTGACTAGCCTTTGTGATACGCATGCTCGTTCGGAGATAATTAAGTAAATAGAGAGAATTTTCTCTTATACGCAGGTCCACCAGTCTCTCCAGGCTTTTAAGTATAAACGATGAGAGTGTGATGGGTCTGAAGTCTTTGGGACTGTTATGATTCGCATTCCTACCCAGCTACGTCTCAGGCAGCTACAGAATATAATGGTCAGCCATGATTTTATTGCTTTAAGGCCGTCTTTCAGTTCTACTGGTCTACTGGTCTCCATCAGGTCCTGGGGATTTGATGGGTTCGAAACTGCTTACTGCCCATTTCAGTTTTTGCTCATTTAACAGAGGAGGTGGTATAGCTTCTGGTTGCATCTCCCACTCAGTGTCGTCTTCGAGATTTCCCGTTGGGTTTTTGATTCCCGGAAAGTGTGTATCCATTAGGAGTTGTAGATTCCGTCCAGACTCCGGGGGATTTTTGCATGTCTTAGACGACTGCATTCCTTTGTGTTTTCAATGCTCCCACAGAATGTTTGCCAGGACTCCTCTTGAGCTCTCATAATCCCTTTTTTGTAGGTTTTAAGGCTTTGCTTATAGATCAGTCCCAGTCAGCGGTTTATTTGCAAAATTTAGCTCATCTCCTTTAGAGTTTCTTAAAATCAAAACATTCATGTTTCACCAGATTTTAACAAGCCCATAGGACATAGGGTAAACCAGGGATGTCATACCCAAACTCATTATGTGTCATTTTCTTGTCTCAAGTATGACAGCGGGCCACATTCAAAATGCAGTGCAAAGTAAAAATAGGAAGACCGAGAAATGATTTTATTAAAGAAACAA
Source organism: Eristalis tenax (assembly GCA_905231855.2). Lineage (NCBI taxonomy): Eukaryota > Metazoa > Arthropoda > Insecta > Diptera > Syrphidae > Eristalis > Eristalis tenax. Next base: position 42,249,407 of record HG993127.1, read on the forward strand.
GTAGCGGAGACGTACGAAGCTTTTACGCCTCATTACCTCATTGGTCTTCGGTGACTGCTGATGTTCAACTGTAAGTACTTTGAAGGTACTTAAAAGATTTGTTCAAAAATAAATGCGAGCAGGAATCATGCTTAAAAATGTAAAATAAAAATGAAAAATGTCTAAGTGTCGAATTTATTGAATACGTTTATCCTGCACGTTATATTTTCAAGTAAGTCGGTGCATTACCAACGCCGACCTAATTGGGAAAGAGGAAAGTCATACGTATTGAGCTCGCGAAAATCTGCAAAAGATCAAGCAAAGGGTCGAAGAATCTGACAATTTATGTGCATTGTATATGCGGACCTCTTGAACACTTCAGTACAAGTGTTCCGTCATATCTACTAGAGCAAAGCCACCAGTCATCCGATCACAATTTTCAGTCACAATAGTATTGGGTCTATAACTTTGCTAAGAGATGGCGTAACTTGTATTATTCCATTGGAACATGCGTTGGAAAGCTACTGTCATTGTACGTCATTTCAGTATATGTCATTCATTTGAAGCGTAAACAACAATAATTTTTTATTCACTCAAATATGTCGAACTTTGTGCCTGAAAAGTGGTTTTTGCGGCGAGTTATTTTTCATTACTTTGATACAAAGAAACCTGCTGCCGAAAGTCATAGTATTTTGTTGGAAGTTTATGGTGAACATTCGCTAACTGAGCGAACGTGCCAAAAGTGGTTTGCACGATGCAAAAGTGGAGATTTTGGCTTGGAAGACGATGAACGTCCTGGGCAGCCAAAAAAGTTTGAAGATGAAGAACTGGAAGCATCACTCTAAGAAGATTGTTGCCAAACACAAGAAGAGCTCGCAGAATCTTTACGTGTCACTCAGCTGGATATATTCAAAATCAAGGAAATTGGGTTTCAGATGAACTCAAGCTGAGAGACGTCAAAAGGCATGCTTGCTGCTGGAACGCCGCAAAAGGATGTAATTTTTGCATCGGATTGTTACTGGTGATGAAAAATGGATCCACTACGACAACCCCATGCAGCCAAACCAGCCAACTCAACGGCAAAGCTGAATATCCATGGCGCGCAGGTAATGCTCTGTATTTGGTGGGATCAGAAGGGAGTGACGTATTATGAGCTGCTAAAACTGGATGAGACCATTAATGGACAAAGCTACCGAACACAGTTATTCCGATTGAAGAGAGCAGTATCGCCGAAAAACGCCCAGAATATGCGACCAGGCACGAGGCAATAATTTCCCATCATGACAATGCTCGGCCCCACGGTGCTCTTCCGGTTAAGAACTATTTGGGAAACAGTGGATCGGAAGTTTTACCCCACCCGCCTCATAGCCCAGACCTTGCCCCTTCTGACTACCATTTGTTCCGGTCGATGCAGAAATACGGTGCACATGAGAGCAGAATATCAAAAATTGGCTTGATTCATTCTTGGCTGCCAAGCCGGCGCAGTTCGTTTGATCCACAAATTGCCAGAAAGACGGGAAAAAGTCATAGCTTCAGATGGGCAATACTTTGAATAAGACGATTATACATGTTTTTCTTAAATAAACGTTCAAATTTTGAAAAAAAAAAACCACACGAATTAAGTTGTAGACCAATAATAAGAACGAAAAGTCGAGCCACCAGTCATCACTGTGTCCTATCCGTTTACCCCTTTGAGTCATAACAAGATGTTAACGCATTGATTCGCAAGTAAGCCGCTCTACAAAGTAGGATATGTCTAAAAATTGGGCGCCGGGAAATAACCCCCCAAAAAGGATGAAATAACCCCCAAAGTTTGTGTGGAGGTGGGGATTTCTTTCATATGATAAAGCCCCCAAAATTGTGGACATATTTCATGGATTTTTGGGGATTTATTTCATACTTCAAATTAGAGGTTATTTCATGATGAAATAGATCCCCAATTTCAAATATGAAAGATGTCCGCAGATATGGGGACTCTACCTTTATTAGAAACGAATGGCTTGAATTGTCTTCAAAGGGTAAAACCCGTTGATCTCGTGCCATAGCCTACCTTCGCCTATGGTTGCGGTGTTAAATGGAACTTTCTTTGGGCAGTTACCCGTCATACACTGAATACAAACTACTGGATAAGTGCTTCACTTAGTTTTCGGTCTCATCTATGCGCTGATAGCCAAGCACCTATTGCCGCTGATACTTCAAATTCAAAACTAGTTCAGGAACATCGAGCTGAACTTGCATCGTTAGAGTTCTTGGTCACAATGACATCCTAGGATGAACTAACCCTTCAGTCCTCGTTTGCAGAAGCAGCTTAAGTCTCTACGCCCTTCCTATAAATAGTAAACTTGAGATGGGTCAGACTGACAAGCTTAGCATGATAAACCTTCAAGCTAGTCCTTACCCAGATCAACCCTCATCATTCCACGTATGCTACTGCACTTCTATGTAGCAGACTTTTCATGATGAAGACAAAGTTTCACCATGGGTGCGGAATGAGCGCATCTGCGGCCTTGGTGGTGTTTTGAGGGACTTCTCACCACTCTACGACGAGCGGTCTGAAAGACCGAGAACCTGCAGAAAATTCTCTCAGCAACCAAGCTTGTACACTTCTGTGGACAATATTTGGATGCTGCTGTTATAAGCTATTAATCAAAACGGAGGGTGGCATAACTCCGTTTTTGCTTCAGCTTACTTCCCCTATGACTCCGTTCTGCCGAACTCGTTTAGTACTGCGATACCGGAAGGCTGAACTTCTTCTGCAGCAGCAGTAAATGCCATAAGAGAGGGAATAGCTTGATTTCATACGGTCGTCTGTTTGAGACATTAACAATGTTGGTTCCCAACCAGGCAGGAGACGTGCAGTACTCGACTTAACGCTATAGCACGGATACCCTAAGGAGATTACAGGCTGGAGGGTCTCGTCGGAGGTGCCCTTCCAAATTTCGAATTGAACGCGAGGACATAACCTTACTGAAGAGGAGGAATCTCAGAAAAACCAACTGGATACGGCTAAGAGATGAGCTAGATAATCGCATCGAACCTCTCCCTAAGCTCAGAACGAGACGGAAGCTTGAGAAAGCTGTTCAAGATCTGAACGATGTTCTCACCAAATGTTTCGAACTGACCTGTCCAGCCAGAAGCACCGCCTACAGATGACCCATGGTGGAACGCAGAGGAGCAGGAAACCAGAAAGCTTCTTCAAAACCAATTTAGAGGAAGACTGGGACCGGTACCGATCAAAACAAAAAGAATATAAGAAGTTTATTCGGATATTGAAAAGGGCTTCCTCTAAAGTCCTTCTGTGGCAAGATCAGAGCCCTCAGTGAAACCAGCAGCCTGGTTAAAATCCCATAATAACCACCCAGAAAACCCGATGGTACCTGTACCGAGTCAAAAACTGAGACCACTAGACTCATGCTTGAGACTCATTTTCCAGGTAACCTGGGCACAATCACCTCACACCCAGCTCCCATCTCTGGAACTGGAGATGAGTCGATAAATATTACGCGCCGATGCTGTTATCATTCATCACTGGCAGTGACAGGTGAGGTAGCCTGGAACCGATGACATATCCCAGCTCTGCTGCAAAAAGCTGCCGGTTTTGAAAAGAACTTTTACCGCGAGTCTGGCTCTGGTCTATATCCCAACACCCTGGCGTAGGTTAGCCTCCATACCAAAAATCGGCTCCCGCGCCAAGAGCGTCAAACCAATCAGCCTATCTCCCTTCCTCCTGAAAAGCATGGAAATGCTGGTTGAGCTTCACGTGCGCAAAACTGCTGTGCAACTACATCCTCTATCTCAGATGCAACATACTTATCAGAGCGGAAAATCCGGCGAAACTGGACTTCCAAGTCTCATTGGCAGAATTCAGAATTCAGAGGCTGGTTTTGACTGTGCGACTTTGTAACTCGACCAGAGACCAAGGTGTTGGTCAATCATTAGTGCTGTCAAAGCTAATGAATAGAACGATAATTGTGGAAGCTGATTGTGGCCAATATGTAAGGCTGGGGTAAATAGGGGCTGCCCGCAAGGCGGTATCCTGCCTCCGTTGCTATGGTTCCTGCTGATTGACTCTCTGCTTGCTCTCAATGGCTTTAACATCTAGGCCCAAGCCTACGCGGATGACGTAGCCGCACTGTCTGTCGGTTCGTGCCTAGACGTGATCAGGAATGTTCTTTCCGTTGACCCTTTCAAGCCAGTAGTTGTTCTCTTCACGAGGAGGAGGAAATTGACTTCTCTGACCCAAAGGCGTCACCATCCCTTTCTCCGATGAAGCCAAATATCTGGGTGTTACTCTAGATAGAAAACTTATCTGGAAGAAACGCTACGAGTCTAAAATCGCCGCACATACAAAGTCCACCTTCCATACCCTCAGTACTGGCTTTTTCCAGAATCTGAGTCGGGACAGGAGTGCAGTCGAATCCTTACGGATGGCTCCAAAACCAATGAAGGATCTGGTGCCTTCTGGAGGGCGTCAACATTAGACTACACACCTCATTAGGTAAATTTGCGACGGTTTTCCAAGCGGAAACCTATGCGATCCCAATGGCCACGAACTATACTGTGAAGAACAGGTGGAAGGGGAAAAGTAACCGAGCTGTACTTAAGGCCATGCTCAATCATTTAACCACTTCCAGGATAGTTCAGGAATGCAAGTCCTCTCTGTAATCATAATTCACTATCGATCGGATCGCTGAAAACGAGGTCTCCGTGGAACTTGCTACACAAGGATCAGAGGAGATATTCTCAGGACCTGAACCTGCGGTGGGTCCACCTGCGTCCTTGGTTAGAGCTTCCATCGATGGTTGGGCCTCTCGAGAACACAGTTGAGGTGGCATGACTCTCCTGAATGCAGATAGACTAAGCGCATGCTCCCAAATGTCTGTAAGAAATCGCATTCTTGTTATCTCTTATCAGAAACACTGCAGACGACTGACGGGCGTACAAACGGGCCATTACACCTTCGCCAATCTGTCTCATCTCAATGTGCTTGGCCTAAGTGACGAAACCCTCTGCGACGCCTGTGGAGAAGACGACGACACAGCAGAGCACTTGCACTGCCACTATCCCGCCTTTACTCGATTCAGGAGGCAGCTCCTGATGAGGTGAGAGTTGATGGTTTCAAAGAAGCGCTTGTTAGGTCTTCTTGCGGAAGACCAAGGACACAGCAAAAGTAGGTTGCTGCCTCGCAGTACAATGGACCAGGTTTTGAGTCGGATCTCTCCAGTGTGGTGTAAATTTCGACCAAGAAAAAGGCTTAGCAACAAGAAGGAAAATATGCTTTGAGTACAACCGATCCAAAATGATTTCCTTTGGCGAGTTTCTCATGATATCGCTAGAGGGCGCTGCACGATCTGAGATCATGCGGTTAAACGAGGTACACCATACGCATAGTTACAGTTGCAACAACACAGCCGAGAGGGAGAGCTTGGTAGAGCCCGGAATTTGCTAGAGCAAGACAGCGAGCGCTTGCTAGACCTTTCTTCAAGTCACTTGACGAGTTGAATGATCTCATCCATTGAGTCTCACCTCACCTTCCTTGAGCATTGAGTCCAACCTTTTCTATCCGCATTCCTGCCAAAACAAACATCCCTACCCTTTCCAACTTTCCAACAAATCACGAACAACTCTTATTGTTCTTTGCAGCGTTGCCTTGTAAGCTCTCAGTTCCGCTGCATGTGCGTGTGTCAAATTTTCAGAGAGCTTGTGCGCCAGCTGATTTTCCTCCAACTCTGTTGTTCTCCTCATAGATACTCATCTTTGGATTAAATGACATTCTAACTATATTGCCCTGCAAAACGTTTTATATCTGCCCCAGTTGCAAATCGATTCACTGAGCACGCAAATGTGGTCTAATGGTGGAAAGCCTCTGTGCCCTACCAGGCTAATCGAACAATTCAAAGGATTTATTGCATCAATTGCATCCCGTTATCCTGAAAAGTGATAATCACATCCGTTTGTGACCGTTTTCACTGCTCCCGCTCTCTCTCAATACGTGTAGGAATTTGCAGCCATAATCGTAGAGTGTCGTGACTATCGGGTCGACAAAATTGACCTCAATCCAATGGAAGTGACCACACGCGTCAATAAAACGAATGGCTGCAATGTGCGTATAAAAAAGGTTTCCAATCGGGACTTCAACATACGAGCTTATGTTTGCATCGACAACTATTCTTGGAGGGTTTCAAGAGAGACAGAGATGGAGTGTAGATACGGTTAAGAGATACGAACAGCCTAGGCAATAGGGTACGTGAAACATCGATGCGCAATATTAAACCATCGATGTTTTCCTTTAAACTGTCTATAGTATCGATCATTTTAAGCGAAGCAAAGAATTACTCCAAAAACTTTTTTATTTGCATTCAAAACAATTAAATATTCGTGTATAAAAAATAATGAAAATTAATTTTATATTTTTCCTTAAGAGGAGCAACACTTTAAGGCCCTTTTGCCTTTCACCTCTTTCTTAGATCTCTCTGTATCTCGCCGGCCTTATACGAAACACATCAGCTCGGCACTGATGTCGCTGGTATGCACAAACATGGCTGGGCAAATGAAACTCGGAGCTGGATTTTATCTAATTAACGATGGGTCACTTGTCACTGTCAACGGGCATTTTCTCCAACAATTGTCACATGTCAATTATTCCATCACTTGATGGGGTTCTGTACCTGCAAGCTCTTCGCCTTGAATCTTCCACCAATTCTTTTGACTTCTTTAAGCTTAGATCAATTTTTAGTAAGGCACATAGTTCCAGATGCTGGAACGTTGATGCTTGAGGATGGTCCTGGGCCTCGTAAGCCAGCTGCCTACACTTTCGCACGCCTATTTGGTCTCCAACTGGTGTGCGCCATTGGGTCCGTGGGCATCCTCTATGGTGTTGCCCCACTTATTCGGAGTGGAATATTCTTCGGGCCTAGCCTACGGGCCTATACTCTACCTGACCTAGCCATCTTATCCGTAGAATCCGTCTGAGGCTGATATTGTACAGTTCATGGTTGGATCTTCTTCTCCAAGAACCCTCAACGCAAACAGGACCAATGATTGAACGCTCAACTTTTCTCTCGAGAAGACCAAGGGCTTCTTCATCAGCTTTTGAGATTGTCCAGGCTTACGCGCCATAGAGCAGGGCAGGGATGACCAAGGTCGTATATAATGTTAGCTTCGTCCTTCGAGAGGGGGCTTAACTACTCATTTGCCCAATGAGCCCAAAGGGGCAGCGTTTAATCTCGGTATCGATGTTGTTCGTACAGTTAAGTTAGGAGCCGAGGCAGACGACGTCCTTCATCAACTTGAAGTTAAAGCTGCCAATGGTGACGTTCTGCCAGAGTCGCCGATGTTGTGCATCCTTTCTTAATGACAGCAAATATATTTAGTCTCGGCTTCGTTCACCACTAGATCCATTTTGGCTGCCTCCGTGCGAATGCCAGCAATGTTCGAACAATCACGAAGATACTGTCGGTGTTTTACGTACACTACCAGCAAGCGGGTGCATATCCCCCGTCCACTCTAACACTTGTCGGAGGGCTAGTATTCGGAAAAAAGCAAACTGTCTCGAACAGCGTTGCCAGACTTAGCAGTTTCCAGCAAGTTCAATAGGATTTTCAAAATTTCAGCAGTTTCCAGCTGTTTGAAAGAATTTATTAAAGATTTTCAAAATTCTAAATTTAGGACACTCTGCACCGTTTGCTTTTTCCGATTTTTCGTAGCTAAAATTTAAACATTATTCCAAATTTTTATTTTTATTAAATGTGTCTCTATATCTCTGCTCTCCCATTGAGCAGTTGGTCAAAGGAGTCTTCCGATGCATTTCTCCAAGTAGTGAGTAAAACTTTATAATAATTGGCATCAGGTCTCTTGACTTGAGTTGAGACTTTTTAAGCAAATTTTACAAAGTGTATGTTAGTTTTACCGACAACTAATGCTGCTGGTAAAAGAGTATTTTCAGAGGAAAATTTTGCAGGGGTTTCTGAAAGTCACCTTAACTTTCTAATAAATAAAATGTTATCCTTAACGAATGTTCTTTATTAAGCTTCCGAATAATTTCATTTATTAACTTTGTACTTGCACGAACTTTAGAAATTAGCATTCTTTAAAAATCTCTTCAATGATAATAAATATGTATCACTCTCAACAAATGTATACGTGTACTCTCTCCTAACGGACACCTCTCATTTTTGGTTCTAATGTATACATGTGCTCTCTCCTAACGGACACCTCTCATAATCGGACATATTTTAGGGAAAATAGGACTTGTTTACTCATGTAAATAATTGTCTCATAAAAGGACACTAAAATCGGACTTGCTTTTGTTCGTTATCCGATCGAAAAGCATCCTCATAAGAACAGTAAGCATTTGTTAACATTGAGAGAAAAAAGTTGACCTTCAACAACTTTCAAAATGTCTATTATGTGTCTTCTCTCGAGGTTGTCAATGCCGTATCTATTATATTTTTTCTCACAACCGGGCACCTCTCATATGCATGTCATACAACTCTCTACCGTCACCCCACGCTCTACCCATCTACCGACGATGCTACGGACTGAAAAGACTACTAAAACGCCGTCCTCTTGGTGGAACTGTGTGCAAGAACTTAAGATGAAAAATGATTGAACTCCCCCAAAAAACATTTTGATGATTTTATTTATATTTAAGGTCATTCATTGCGTTTTATTTTTGCATAAAAAAGTTTTAAACCGACTCTCATTTATTGGGAAAATTTATGGCGAGTGTCAGCAGAAGAAACTTGCAAAAGAAAAAAAAAAAAAGACAAAAGAATCTGCAACGGAAAACAAGAGGAGCGCAAGAGGAGTACCGGGTTAAAAGGGGGGAGGAGAAGAACCTTTTACGCCTGAAGAAAATATCTCGCGCGACCTCCCAGCTCAAGGAACCGAATTACAGTCGCCTCTCGCTTTCGTCTTAGCTCTCATTCAGTGTAGACAAGTTCAATAGTTCAACTTCTGTGGACTCTGATGTCATCGTCAACATATACCGTCCTCTAAAGTTAACTCTCAGAACTCACTCATATATATATCGCATGTATTCAAGCAAATGGCAGGCCTGTCTATGAAAACGCTTCAAATTATAGAGAGTATGAGAAGCCCGACTTCAAATTATTGAATGCCCAAGGGTAAGATGCTATTCCTTCAACTTCACATTACCGAGGGGACCAATTAATACTGATTTTATTCAATTTGTCGGGCATTTTTCAAGGCACCGGGCGTTTATTTATTCCAACACTCGGTGTCTAATTATCGAGAGTCGACACAAATACCTCCCAAGATATTTTGATGAAACTCACACATTTTACGCCCATCGACACCTTCATTATTGATAAATAAAACGTAAAAGATGGGCAATTTTCAGAATTATTTATTTGCTAATTTAATTTAAGTTTTTTTTTTAAATTGAAATTGGTTGCTCTCGTTTAGTGGTGCGTCAACCCGGGTTAAGAAATTGAGTTAACCCGGGTTACACCTAAATCGATGAAACGAACGGAATACATAAAAAAACTGTAGACGGTACAACCCAGTGTGAGCATGTGATGTCCAACCGAAACCAATCCCCAATCGATTTGCTACATTCCATATTGGTTCTGCGCACCTGACCTGTAGCCAACACCACACGCTGGAGAATTTGGGTAGCTCTGGGCGTATTGTGTGTTTTGTATGCATATATTTTTAAAGCCTGAATTTGAAGTTCCTTATTTGTAAAGCCAAATATTTATTAATTTTCTTTGGATTTGTTAATTTGTTATTTCATGAAAGATTCTTTTAGAAAAATGCATGATATCTTTATTTGAATCGATAGTACGGTCCATATAATTTAATGCTTGAAGATTATTTCATGCAAATGTTGACCTTGACTGCGCCTCAGATGGTCCATTCGCTTAGTCCAATTTTGGCATACTCTTTCCAACATTTCGGCCGGTATCTCACGAATAAATGCTTCAATGTTGTCTTCCAATGAGTCAATTGAAGCGGGCTTGTCTGCATAGACATGAGCTTTAACATAGCCCCACAAAAATAGTCTAAAGGCGTTAAATCGCACGATCTAGGCGGCCAATTGACCGGCCCCGAACGTGAAATACAATGTTCACCGAATTCGTCTCTCAATAAGTCCATTGTTGCGCGTGCTGTGTGGCATGTGCCACCATCTTGTTAAAACCACATGCCATGCAAGTCAAGCTCTTGCATTTTGGGCAAAAAAAAGTTGGATATCATCTCACGGTAGCGCTCACCATTCACAGTTACGTTACGATTCGCATCATCTTTGAAGAAGTACGGTCCAATGATGCCACCAGCCCATAAACCGCACCAAACTGTGACTTTTTCTGGATACCAATGCGGTAGCTGTTGCAATGCTTCTGGCTGATATTCACTCCAAAATCGACAATTCTGCTTATTTACGTACCCATTGAGCCAAAAATGAGCTTCGTCTAAACTGACCATAAAATGGATGAAGCGCGCGATGAACTTTCTTAACACAGCACGCATTTTGATAATAAATTTCAATAATTTGCAAGCGTTGTTCGTTTGTAAGACGATTCATGGTTAAATTATAGACCAAACTGAAGATGTTTGACAGTGAAACAAAACACGAAACGTGAGTCAACTGTTTAAACCAGTGTTGCCAAAAAGATAATAGCTAAAAAATCACCCTTTACTTACAAACCTTTGCTCACTCACTCTTGCCTTCGACTTGCGAGTAGAAGAAAATACGAAGAGAGATGAAGAGAGAAAAATCGAGACAATTCGCAGCCGGCACTGGCTACGCCGTGCGCCAATCGCATGCCTTGCCAACACGTTACCCACAGAACACCGAAACATACCCGAAACTAAATAGAATTAAACAATGCAACTCGATGTGCCCCATTCCATAATCCATGTGTTTTTGCTTTCGACTCATCATCGACCCGAGTTCGTTAACCCGGGTTACAACTCGGTCTGCTTCTGTTTTAACGCGGGATAACTCTATTCTGGAGAAAAACTAAAGCTGGTGAATTTGCACGGGAATTAATAATATCACGGATGAACATGGTTGTCGCTGGCTTACGCCTGAAACTTGAGGTTTGCAAGCCTATTATTTTACATCTGTCGTCATATTTAGGGAGTTCTTCGAAGGAATATAACTTTGGGACAGGATATCCCGTGAAATTTGTTTGTACTCTCTCGAATCTGAGTTCTTGTGTATCAGATGGGGAATCCCAAATCATGGAAGAGTGTATCTGACTAACGGTCTGACTAACGAACAATAGATGGACTTAAGACTAGTTATGTCCCGAAAATCTTTACTATTTCTTTTCAGAAAACCTAACATAACGTTGGACTTCGCAATTGCATAATCATAATCCAGTGAAAAATTTAATTTAGTATCAAAAATTACACCCAGCTCTTTAATCTCTTCTAGACGATTAAGTCTATGATCATATATGAAATAATCACAGGCAATCGGGGACGTAATTTGATGCTCCGCAAAAATATTACATTTTTGAATATTCAGCTCTAGTCCATTGTGCTTGTCCACTAGTGCATGGATATCCAATTGGAACATCTGTTAAACTGTTTAAAGATAAAATCAATTTAAAGTCGTCTGCGAATGTTAAAATTTTACAATATTTGAAAATTTAGCGAACAATTCACTTACAAAGAAGAATGTAAGAGCAGAAGTAAGAGCGTAGAGTGGGTTTCCTAGCTAAGGCTACTTTCCTCCCCTTCTTCCACTAGACAGCTTCTGCAAAAATCATTCGAAAATAGTCTTAATCCTTTCTAGTGTAGTCCCAGTGTCCGGTGATTATTCCCACTGCGGTGCTTGATCTCAAGCTATCAGGTCTCTTAGGGCCGAGACTGGGCTAGATGTGCTTGGTGATTTGGCAAGTCTTGCCTGTATTCCGTCTGGCATTGACTTTTAGTTTGCTTTGAATATTGAATTGTAACTCAAAGGCAGACAGGGCAAGTAGCTATGTCACAAAAGGCTCCGCCATCTGGCTGTGTGGTGGCGATTTTTGCGAGATTGTCAGCTTCGCAGTTTCCCATAACGTCCCCTTGGCCTGGTACCCAACACACGCGAATACGAAAATGTTCGGATACATCGTCAAGAGATGTGCGACAGGTTATGACTATTTCTGAGTTTATAGAGAACGATGTTAGGGACTTAATTGCTGTCTGGCAATCCGACGTTCCACCGCAACCAGACTGGGCCCCTAATTCCGCTTCGAAGACACACGGATTGATTTGTTAAGGTTAAGATGTTCAGGGAATACACCACTTCCAGCGCCGTCATCCGTTTTTGATCCATCTGCGTAGAAATGTATGGCGTTACCGAATGGTATATTACCGTCATACTGGAGGTCTCTTTCCGGTATTTTTTTTCCTGAGATGGAATCCAGATTAATAGAGGTAAGTCCTTGTTCTATGAAGGCATGTCCGAATGTGTAGGCTTCGGATTGAGAGCATACCCGATTAAGAGCATGCTCCCAATGGCAAGGCACAGTTGGTTGAAAATTGCTCGCCAAGAAAACCTGGGGGAGGGAGGCTTAGCATTATTTCCAGTGCATCAGTAGGAGTCGTTTTCAAGTCTCCACTTATACAGATTCAGGCTTGTCTTTGTATCTTTCTTAGAACTTTGAGATGTGTGCCGACGTTGAGTGTGAGCCACCATACTGCTAAGCCGTGTACGAGGATGGGTCTGATCCCAGCAGTGAGAAGGCAGTGTGTCATGTGGAGTTAGAAACCGCATTGGTGGCCATATTGGCTTTTCCGGCTCTTTCTGTTGTACTGAGCTTCCAATTTAATTTGCTGTCTAGTATTGGGCCAAGGAATTTGGCCTCATTTAGGGTATTTAATATTTCCCAGTGAAATGGACGATCTCGGTTTTCTGTGCGTTGGGACTCAGACTATATTCAGTCGCCCAGTTATTAAGTGCAGGGGCATATCTCTTTTAAGTCTTTCCGGGAAAGTCTACGCTAAGGTCTACGCTAGAGCTATGGATGGGCGATGAACAGTGCGCCTTTCGTCCTGGCAGATGTACAACCAACCAGCTTTTCTCTCTAGAGGGTACTTGAGAAGGCTTGGGAGTATGCCAAGCACACCTACAGCTGTTTTGTAGATTTGAAAAAGGCCGAATCCTTTGAGGACGGCTCTGGACTGCTCTGCAGGAGTACGTCACTGATTGTCGTCTTCTGAGGGCCATTCAGTCTCTATACACAAACTGAAGGAGCTGTGTTCGGGTTAACCTTTCACCGTGGGTGTTGGACTTCGCCAAGGGTGCGTCTTGTCACCTCTCCTTTTCATTGTTTATATGGACTGGATGTTGCGGCGCAGCCACGAACTGTACGGGCTGTACAGCGGCATGCACCTAGTTAAGCGTCTTCGGATCCAACGCTTAAGATGGCTAGGCTAGGATTGACACCATAGCTCCGGCCCGAAGAGTCTTCGATTCCGAGCCTTTGGGACAACGCATAAGAGGGCGTCCTAGAACAAGATGGCGCACACAAGTGGAGAAGGACCTCAACCAACTTGGTGTGCACAACTGGAGGCAGCTGGCGAAAGATCGTGCTGGCTGGAGAGGCTTGTTGGTTGAGGCCCAGGTCCACCCCGGACTGTAGCGCCAAACAAAGAAGAAGAAGAAGTTGCGGCGCAGCCGAGGAGAGGAATGTTTCTCATTGGGAGACTTGAGGGTAACTCATCGTCTTTTTGCAGATGACTTAGTTATCCTCACATCTTCCCAGACGGAACGCCAGCGCGCACTCGATAGATTTGTGACCGTATGTGCTGATGTCTGAAAGAAATTTAACGTGGACAGGGGGTTGGTTATTTCCCGAACGTCTGTTCAATGTTAATGGACTCCCAATGAAGCAGCTTCAGAAGTTTAAGTATCTCGGGGTCTTTTCCACGAGTGATGGAAGGAGTAATGCTGAGCTTTCCTGTAGGATTGGTCAAGCTAGTGTAGGATTGGATCTGTAATCAGGAAGTCCGAGCTTGGTGTCAAAGCGACCGAAATACTAAGATTGCGAACACAAGCTGCTGAGATGAGATTTCTCCGTGCTGTTGTGGCATTACTCGCCGGGATAGGATGAGAAACAAGGCAGCGCGCGAGGATCTCAACATTGAGAAGCTGCTTCTTCGAACGGGAAGGGCTATGCTGCGGTGTTTGGTCACGTGGCACGAATGTCCCCTTCACCACGACTTCCGGAGCGAGCTTTGAATGCAGTCTCCAAAAGACCAAGACCAAAAACTCGCCTGGTTACGCTTGGGCAAGACTCCTTATGAGTTAGAGTCGATGGTGGAGGATCGAGTTGCGTGGAGATGTCTCGTGCGTGACTTACCCCGCGTCCCCTTTAGTGGAGCATGCGGGTGAGAAGGTCTTGGTGATGATGATGATGAGTTATTAAGTAGATTGAGACTCTGCTGCATTGAGTCTTTCACTACTTGGGGTACTTTCCCGAGAAGGCTATGGCATCATCATCCGCATAGGCAATCATTTTGAAACCAGCCAATTCCAGTATTAGTAGCAGGTTGTTCACTGATTGATTCCTCTTCTATTGTAGCTTTTCGAAGCTTTCCCTAGATGGACTTTATTTACTCTACATGTAAGTAGTTGGTTCATTAGTGCCACTAGTCCCACTTTTACATCTAGTTCCACCAGTGTGCTTGCATGTGGGTAGATGTTGTTAAAGGCACCTTTTATGACTAGGAGAGCAACCATGGTGTATTCTTTGTAGTTAAGTGATCTCTCAATGTTTCGTATCAGTGTGTGATGAGCCGTTTTCACAGATCTTCATTGTACGCATGTTGAGACAGCGAAAGTTCGGTTGGGGTGATCGTAGATCTAAGATGTAAGTCAATAAGCCTCTCTAATGTCTTCAGAAGAAAGGATGCTAGGCGGATGGGTCTAAAGTCCTTTCGATATACATGGGAACTCCTTCCTACATTGGGTATGAGAACTACTGGGCCCATAACTTAATTCATGCGAGTTTTTTCAAAATTTGAACTTTTATTCACGAAAACCATGTCCAATAGTATTATTCAAAGTATTTCCCATCTGAAGCTATGACTTTTCCCATCTTCCTGGCAATTTGTGGATCCCATCCCTAATGAACTGCGCCGGCTTGGCAGCCACGAATGAATCAAGTCAAGTTTTGATATTCTTCTCTGATGTGAACCGTATTTCAGTGATGGCGTTCTGCATCGACGGGGCAAGGTCTGGGCTATAAGGCGGGTGGGGTAGATTTACCCATCCCATCCACTGTTTTCCAAATAGTTCTTCACCGGAATAACAACGTGGGCCCGAGCGTTGACATGATGGAAAATTATTGCCCCGTGTCTGGTCGCATATTCCGCGCGTTTTTCGGCTACTGCTCTCTTCAAACGGATTAATTGTGTTCGGTAACGTTGCCCATTGATGGTTTCACCCGGTTTTAGCAGCTGATCCCACCAAATACGGAGTATTACCTTCGCGCCATGGATATTCGGCTTTGCCCTTGATTTGGCTGGTTGGCCAAGCCAAAATCACACTTTTAAATCGTGCAAGCCACTTCTGGCACGTTCGCTCAGCTAGCGCATGTTCACCATAAACTTCCACCGAAATACGATGACTTTCGGCAGCAGTTTTCTTCATATTAAAGTAATGCAGAATAAACTCTCCGCAAAAACACTTTTTCAGGCACAAAGTTCGACATATCTGAGCGAAAAAAAAATATTATTGTTGTTTACGCTTCAAATGAATGACATATAACGAAATAACGTGCAATGAAAGCAGCTTTCCAACGCATGTTCCAATGGAATAATACAAGTTACGCCATCTCTTAGCAAGCCGCCCAATTAAGTTATAGACCCAATACCTTGATTTGTCTCCATCTGCTGCTTCGATGGGGGACACTTTACGGAAGCCTTTGGTTAGGGTGGGTTAGGCTGGATGGCGGCTCAGCCTCTCATACACATGTTGGTCCATAGTGCTACCGCATATCAGAGTAAACCTAGTGTAGTACCCGACTGTAGCTTTATTTAAGCACAATGTTTCAGTGGTTTTTGGGAAATGTGTAAGATGTTGCACTTTCGCTATGGCCACACCCTTTAGGGATTTAAAGGAATACAATACTATACTCAGTTTCGCCCAAAAGCCTGGCAGAAACAAAGAAGAAGCTGCAGCGTTTCGACCGCCGCCATTACTTTGCAGTATATGAGCATGGTGACGCACCAGGCAGTGTCCTCTAATGATCTCTACGAGTATACGGCAGTTAACTCGTGGTAGCGAGATTATTAGTTTGGTTTGGGAGGAGTTGTATTCAGGCCAGAAGACTTTGGTATTGAGGCATGCATTTTTACGCCTCAACGCATTGTTTGATGTATTGGGTCTATGACTTAGTTCGTGCGGTTTGCTAAGAGATGGCGTAACTTGTATTATTCCATTGGAACATGCGTTGGAAAGCTGCTGTCACTGTACGTCATTTCAGTATATGTCATTCATTTGAAGCGTAAACAACAATCTTTTTTTTTCACTAAAATATGTCGAACTTTGTACGGTTTGTGTGTTTTTGCGGCGAGTTCTCCTTCATTACTTTAATATAAAGAAAACTGCTGCCGCAAGTCATCGTATTTTGGTGCAAGTTTATGGTGAACATGCGATAGCTGAGCGATTAGCGAAAAGTGGTTTCGCTTTGGCAGCCGTCTTAGGCAACCAAAAAAGTTTGAAGATGAAGAACTGGAAAGCAGTAAAAGGAGCTCGATATATTCAAAAGCAAGGAAATTGGGTTCCACATGAACTCAAGTCGAGAGACGTCAAAAGGCGGTTTTTTATGTCCGAAATGCTACCGGAAAGCAGCAAAAGGATGCCATTTTTGCATCGGATTTTGCATTGATTGGCGCGTAGGTAATGCTCTGTATTTGGTGGGATCAGAAGGGTGTGCTGTGTTATGAGCTGCTAAAACCGGATGAGACTATCAATGGACAAAGCTACCGAACACAGTTAATCCGATTGAAGAGAGCAGTATCGACGAAAAACGCCCGAATATGCTACCAGACACGAGGCAATAATTTCCCATCATGACAACGCTCGGCCCCACGTTGCTAGTTCTTTTGGGATGGGATCCACAAATTGCCAGAAAGACGGGAAGAAGTCATAGCTTCAGATGAATAATACTATTGTACATGTTTTTTTAAATAAACGTTAAAATTTTGAAAAAAAAAAAATGCACGAATGGATGAGTAATAGACTCAATATTTCACAGCACCAGTGCGTAGATGGATGAATTATTTATTTAAATGAGTTTTTAAATAAAATATCTAGTCAGGACATTTCGTTTATACATTAAGTGGTATATTGGGTAAACCTTTTTAAAGTGTTGTAAATATCTGCTCGATAATTGCAAGTTTTCAATTTTCGCAACAGGTCATGTTTTCATTAGTTGCAAAAATGGGATTTACACTGAACCATGATAACCTTGCTTACTTGTTATTTTTATGGCTGTGTGTGAGGTGTTTCTTGAGCTAGGACAACGGTATGATTTCCGTCGACGCTGCAGTGGTCAACTCCCTGACCACGCAAATGGCAATGTTGACGTTTTTGGAGTAGACTGAGAGACCAGACCCGCTCTCTCATCCACAATGTACACAGAGCCGTCAACATTTATTTCACATGGCTTACACCGCTTGCTGAACAAGATCTCGCGTAAAAAGAACGTCGCGTGGCTCAGTCTAAGAGTTGAAGAGGTTTCACTAAATTTAACTCACGCACAGCCTTTAAGCCTATTCAAACCTTGGCAGGCGCTTAAAATGTAAAATAAGAATTTAAATCACTCACCGCATCAGAGGTCAAATTGCAGGCAATCACATTCACTCCAATCATCAGAATCTGTATCACAATCCACAGCACGGTGAAGACGATCTCGTGGATCTCCATCGTCAGCGAGTGCACAATCAACGCGAAGAGGTTGTAGCTCTGGATGGTGACGACAGCAAACGATATAATCGTAGTCATCAGGATGTGCAGGGAAAACAGCTCCATCACCAGGTCGACGCAGTCCACAACGTTCGAGTAGATTTCCGCGAGTGCTCGAATCTGTTCGGTCAGCTTTACATCCTTCCGCACCAGCATGACGCTGTCCGAGGTCTTGTGGAACACACTTATCGAGCCGCTGTGCAGCAGCTTACTCTCGCTGATTTTCTTGATCTGCTTGTTGACGAGGTTGAACTTGCCCTTGAGCAGGAACATCAGGTTGTAGAACTTGATCTCCTTCAGCGTCAGCGACAGCATGGGCGCGAAGCATATGAACCAGTAGCAACTCGCGCTGAGCGTGAACGGCGACTTGATCATCACGCAGTTCACCATCGAGAGAATGGTGGGAATGAAGAACGCTACGACGGCCTGGATGAGCAGCCGCTTCCGGTAGACCTTGTACGATATGACGGCCCCGGTCATCTCGAGCGCGTAGTCTATGCTGCTTATCTTCGCAATGAAGTTCCGCATCTTGGCGAGGTTTATCCACGACGTCACCATGGCCGCGCATCCCAGGAGGAACAGCGAGAAAATCTGCACCCAGCTCGCGATGAACGAGATGACGGTGGCGGTCTTGTGGAACCCAAGCGTCTCGTACAGACTCAGCTCGTAGACGCCGTAGCTGAAGCCCACTGCAAGATATGTAACACATTAGAACTCGTCCTAACACACGCGCACACACTGCTTCGCCTCTACCCACCAAGGACGCAAACGAATGAACCAACACTCAGGAAGATTGATCTCCGGTCTGGCAGGAACCGCACGTGGGGAAACTTGTCGAGGCACAGCTTCACCGGTGCGAAGCCGCAGTACTTGAAGATTTTGAAGAACGGGTACACGAGATACCAGATGTTATCCTCCGGGAATCGACCGCAGAAGTGCTCCATTGAGCGCCGGTACGCAGTGCTCAACTCGAACGACATGATTGTACTCATCACTTCGGCCGGAGTTGGGCTCTCGGAACATTGGACTTGCGATTGCTGGGACATGCGTGGTGCGGCCATCAACATGTGGTTGAAGACCTTCAGAGGTGAGCGCCGTTTCATAATCGAAGTGAATCCGTCATCACTGGACGCTATTGGAGCCAAGGACTGGTTGCTATTTCTTTTTTTATCGTTTTATGAACTATTTATTAATGACTCCCTTTCGGGAGTCATAATCGAAACGCGAATTGTGGTCTTATCGCCCAATCATCGCGTGGCTGGCTGATTAATGCCAGACTAGTCGGTTGCCCGGATGCGGGAAGGAGTTGGAGCCGACAGTAATGCAGGAAGGCCTTGAAACTTGACGTCAAGGGAGATTGATTTTGTGGACAGTTTCGAAGATATTTCAAGGGCTCGATGTGTAACACTTTCACTGACCGACTGTCCATGTTTCCTAGCGGATTTTAGTTTGAAAAAGTCGCCGGTAACGTCAGTGTACCCAACCGTAGAATGTTGAGACTCATCTGGGGTCTTTAGTCGTGGGCTCGTCCTTCGTGCAGTTACTCTTCTCGTCTGAGTCGTAGGGTGACTATCCTGTTTTTATCCTTTTCATTAAGGGAGTATTTTTTTGTCGGAGGTTTTTAACGCCAGACTCGAGCACGCAGACTCAAAAACTGGCCCATTGTACTGCCGGGTAGCAACCTACTTTTGCTGTAGTTTGTTGATCTTCCGAAGGGTGGACAGAAGGCGCTTCTGCGATGGGGAGCCTAGATCCTCAGCAAACCTGCGACCTGATCCCAGCAAAGGCGGGACAGTGACAGTGGAAGTGCTCTGCTGTGTCGTCGTCTTCCCCACGGTAGTGTCACGTTAGGGACTTTGGCTGCCTAGGAACCGCTATGAATTCAGACAACGACACAAGCACTGAAATCAAACGCCCATCGCTGCTTCCTTGGGCGAAGAAAGCAGTTGGCAAGCAAAGCCCTCTCTCGAACAACCCAAATGGCCCTCTTAAGACCTTAATCGTCCCAGTTCTTCGTTATGCCGCGGAAACAAAGACAATCTCAAGGCTAACGAAGAGGAATTTCCGGAGGATAGTTCTGCGTGCCATATTTGGTCCTGTATCACGAACTGTAGCGGCAGTACAGCGACATGAGCCTAGCCAGGCGTCTACGTCCATGTAGAGCACATGGACTGCATTGCTCCGGCCCGAAGAGACTTCGACTCCGCAACAGAGGGACATCATAAGAGAGGAGACCTACGAAACCGATGGAGCGCAGAGGCTGAGGAAGAACCCAATCAACTTGGCGTGCGAAATTGGAGGCAGCTGGATAAAGATCGTGCGAGCTGGAGAGACTTGTTGGCTGAAACCCATGTCGACCCCTGTCTGTAGCGCCAGTAAAAGAAGTAGGTTAGGTTGAGTTAGGTTTAGGAAGGGGAGTATGATGGTTAGAGCCCATTGCGACCCCCTTCATTTGTGGAGTACACATATTGTCAAATAATCGTGTCACGTGATGGCTTAAACCTTCCCGTGCGAATCTTTGAAGACCCGATATATCAGCATTCGCTTTGTCCGCAGTCTCTGTGAAGAATCTTTGGCTCACCGAAGCTAGGCGCCGATTTTGGAAATCTGGGCAGGGGCAACGCAGATGTTGGTTCGTCTCGGTTTCTTCCTTGTTGCTTCCAGCTCTGGCATTTCATTTCCAGCGCATTGTTCCAGTGATCACTCTGACGAACACCCCCAGTGCCAGAAGCTTCTTTGTTTTTCCGCTATTAAGCTCTGGCCACGTTGTTCTTGTCCTGTGACGAGTTGGCTTGTTTCGCTCATGGTCCGGCATAATGCACTGATCGGTGGTTGCAGGGATGTGTCCGCTCCGCTGGCGTCTATTTCAGACCCTGTTCTGGCCAATTCGTCCGCTCTCTCGTTCTCTGCTATTGAACTGTGGCCGGGGACCTAGCAGAGTTTGTGGTGACTGATGGACGCGGCAGTTCACAACTGGCTTTGATCTTGTCGTACCATTGTCTTCAGTGGAGCCTGGCTGTCAACAAAAATGGTGATACCTGATGGTGGGATATCGGTTGTTTGAATGTGTCTGGCTGCCTATCTCTGCTTGGAGGACACTGCACATAGGAGGGAGTCTATATGATTCCTGCTTGTGCAAGTTCTCAGAATAAAATCCGGTCCCAGTACTTGTGGCCACTTTTCATTCGTCAGTGAAAAGGGTAATCTCATGGTCGCTGAATCGAAAGCCACTTGTCCCTGTTGGGGAACAGATGAGAACGCCGGATGAATAGTGATCATTCTCAGGACCTGAACCGGAAACGGGTCTACCTGCGTCTTTGATTAGGGCATCGACAGCTGGGCCTCTTGATAACGCTACCGGAGGTTTCAAGACTCTCCAGGATACAGACAGACCAAGCGCATGATCCCTGCATCTGTAAGAAATCTGCGGCATTTTTATTGTCTCTTGGCAGAAAAGACTGCAGACGACTTACAGGCGACAACTCCAGAGAAACAATCTTTCAGAAGTCTGTCCAACTACTCACAAATGCCGACGATATGGACATTATCGGAGGAGCACAGTGTGATGTCAGTGGCGCTTTTGTGAGTTTTGCAACTGAGGCGGCGAAGATCGGTTCAACGGTGAACGAGGGCAAAACGAAGTATTCATCAAGAAAGGACGCTCAACATCGACTACGACACCGTAAGCAGAGGTAGTGAAGGACTTCGTCTATCGCTCCCGAGTTACCAGTATGAACAACATCGATACCGAATTTAAACGCAGAATACCTCTGGCCAAAGGATGTCTCTTTGGGATCAAGGAAAAATGAGTTGTAAAACCCCCTCTCGAAGGACGAAGTTAACTTTATATTCGACCTTGATCTTTCCTGTCCTGCTCTATGGCGCGGCAGCCTGGACAATCTCAAAAGCTAATGAAGAAGCCCTTGGTCATCTTGAGAGAAAAGTTGTGTGTTCAGTCATAGGTCCTGTTTGCGTTGAGGCGTTTTGGAGAAGAGGATTCCACAATGAACTGGGCTGAACAGCAGCATGAGCCTGGCCAGATGCCTACGGATACAACTAGGCCATGTAGAGCACATGGGCAATACTGCGGCCGGCACGAAGTGTTTTCGTGAACAAGTGTCACGAGGCAATAGAAGACACCCAAAGACACGATGGCGCACACAGGTGAAGATTGAGCTCAACCAACTTGGCGACGGAAATTTGAGGGACCTGCCTGAAAGGCTTGTTGGCTGAGACTCAGGTCGTTTCGGACTGTCTTGGACAATACTCCCGCCGGCCCGAAGAGTTTTCGACTCCGACCAAGTGGGACAACGCAATAGAAGACACCCAAGGACACGATGGCACGCACAAGTGGAGGATGACGTCAACCAACTTGACGAGCGAAATTTGAGCCGACTGGCTAAAGATCCTGCCAGCTAGAGAGGCTTGTTGGCTGAGGCTCAGGTCGTCCCGGATTGTCTTGGACAATAGTCCGGCCGGCCCGAAGAGTTTTCGACTCCGAACAAGTGGGACAACGCAATAGAGGACACCCAAGGACACGATGGCACGCACAAGTGAAAAACGAGTTCAACTAACTTGGCTAGCGAAATTTGAGCCGACTGGCTAAAGATCCTGCCAGCTAGAGAGGCTTGTTGGCTGAGGCTCAGGTGGTCCCGGACTGTCTTGCATCCGCTGGAATCCGTTCCAGAGAAGAGGAGAGGGAGTGTCCTCCTCGAAGGGTGCCTCTGACGACTCTTATTCCGCGCAGTAGTGGTGGCCTAGCTGAGATGCAACACACCTGTTTAACGATGAGCACATCGACTTGTCAGAGGGTTTGTCTCTGAGGACACATCAAGAGTTGCCGCACACTGCTGACAGTGGTGATTAAAACAAAATATCCACTTGCATACTTTTCAATCAGTTTTTATTAATTTATAAGTAATGATAGGTATATATTAAGCTAAGTTCATATGTACAAAAAATTAATTTAAAAGTAAATTTTACTTAGTCCTTAAATTTATACACACAACACAAGAAACAAAAAACTGAACTTTGTGACAACCAATACATGCCGTGGACGACTTTCAGTTTTCCATCACAATTCAATCATAATTTAGCCCGTAACTACTCTCCTCTTCTTACACTTTCACGTCTAATTAAATAAAACAAAAAACAATTTCCGCAGCAAAAAGGGGGGGAAAACAAAGGAATTTAAATTAATCGCTAAACGCAGGGCTTAGGGTCCTGCGCAGCTAATTAGATGAAGCTTTATGGTACATTGCATGGCGAATTTCAAATGAGCAGATAGCATTAGCATTGTCCGTGGTGCGCGCGGAGATTCGTTCAGTTCGGTCAAACAGTTTTCTTCTTTTCCATCATGTGCTCTAAGATGCTGGGATCTAAGGTTGAGGCGTGATCAAGATTCTCTGCGCTGGCATTCTCCTCCGCGACATTCACGAACGCACTTGACAGCTCGCCGTTCAGTTTGTTCACTGCTCCGGTAGCGATGTCGTACATGAATATCTCTTGTCCTTCCTCGGGTGACCTGGAAAATCGTAAATTGTGTTATTTACTTTGCAATTGTGAGGGAAAATCGGAAAAATTGAGGATATTTGTGTTCACTGGAGAAATGAACAATTTGTTGCAAAATGTCGGGCCAGAACAAGATGTGTGTTGTTCTTAACTCACAGTGGACGCTTGTGGGATCAGGACAAACGTGTGTGTAGGCATTTTTTTGTCACACTCGGGCTTGAAAAAATCGGTTTCCGTGATCCCTAAATGTCTCGCAAGGTTCCCAAAAAACTACAACAATTGACCGCTAACCCTGACACACTGAAACACCGACTGGCATGCATTTTGTCTTGATTTTGAAGCTACCTAAACAACATACCAATCCATATTGACGACCCTAGGAAGGCTGCCTCAAGTCATCACGCACAAGCAATGAGGCTGGTTCTACCTGTCCTCCTCGAACCAGAAGGCCCGGATGGGAAGACCTAATTGGCCGAACAAATGTAGTCGTTGCCACTGCGGACTTTATCCACATCCCGCTCGTAGAGGTCGCGGCTGTGTCTTAACGCTGGCAGGGCCATATATGACCCTCGAAGGCACCAGGTCTGTCGTCTTCGCTTTGGGGTGACGGATCGAGTTTTACAACCTGGTTTAAGGCAGTTTAAAGTTGAGACAGTCACAGACATTGAAGTTGTTCATTCAGTCAGAGATACCCAATCAAATGTCCTTCAGTGCCCCGGGGATACACATGCGGGCCAGTCTTTGCACCCGATTGAGTAGCGTGCAGTTGACAACTGTGTTTAGTGCTGTCCACCAAACTGAGACCTCATACAGAAGTGTCCGTCTGACAAGTGAGATGAAGATCCAATGGGTGATGCGTGGTTGCAATCCCCATTTGGAGCCTATGGCGCCCATTTGGAGCCTTCTTGACCCTCTCCTGGACATTGAGTTTCCAGCTTAGTCTGTTGTCGACGATGGGACCCAACAATTTCGCACTGGCGGTTAATGGTAAAGTGGTGCCGCAATTTGAGATATTTTGTACCTTCTGGTGAATAGTACGAGATCCGTTTTCGTGGGTTAACACTGAGGCCGCGTGTTTGTATCCATGCTTGGGAGCATTCTGCCTCATGTCTCTTGAGGTAGAGACGAATTTTCCAGTTGTAACTATAGCAACATCGTCTGCATTGGCAACAACTTTACATCCAGCCTCTTCCAGTATTAGTAGCAGCTCATTAACCGCTGCGTTCCAAAGAAGGGGTGAGAGTACACCACCTTGCGGGGTTCCTTTATTCCAAATCTCCTCTATTTTTGTTTGACTATATACAGTCAGCGCTGAAAGTGAGTGTACAGTATAAAGGTGCTTCCGTTCTCAACGGAAAATAATGTCAAATGGGACTTCAAGAAAAAGCCTTAAAATGCAGTTTTCTAAGGTAATTAGTAACGTACATAAACTACAGGCACAGCTAGTCATAAACCAAGAATTAAGCGAAATTGACACCTCAAAAGTAAGCGGACGGTCAAAAGTATATGGTGGCATCAAACGTGCTGAATTTAGTATCCACTTATCAAAAAATGGATGCCTTTGGTTATTTGAACTATCTAACGACTAAGCTGCGCCAAAACCTTTTGCACGCAAACCTGAGACTAGCCATTTATTGGTGATCGAAATTTCGTTACGTTTTTGGTCTATGACCCGTCGTGTCCATAGTTATTGAGATATCCTCATATTTTGCCTTTTAAGTGTCTTTAAGTTGCTGTAGAAAATTGCATTCCTCTTTGGCCTCCCGTTTGAATTAAATATTAATTTAAACGCAGAACACCTAAAATGCTGTACGCTCACTTTTGGCACTGACTGTATATAATACAAAGCCCAGTCAAATACACGGAAGGTCGCAACTTCGACTTCAGTGGGGTGGAAGTAAGCAGTTTGTTGAATGATCCATGCTCAGGAAGAAATTTCAGCGTTTTACTGAAGAGAACAAACTTAAGCGTTTGATTCTCTTCTTTCAGCTCGGAACCATAAGAGAGCGCATTCGATTGAGAGGATAGAATGCATGAAATCTTATTCGTTGTCTTGCATGCAATGTCTGTATAACCATGTAGCTGACCCAATGCTTAAGATCAGGAATCGCCACTGACATTCGTACATGTTCACATCCACACAATCCGCTCTGACATTTGTAGTTTCTACCTCTCTTTGCTTCTTGCGAATACAGAGGAGCAGCATTGGTATGTTGCATGTACACATGCAAATCAACTTCTAGTGTGATTGGCTGGTCTAAGTGAGGATAGTCAGGGCAGTGAGGTCTTTGGAATCTTTGACTAGACTAGTTGCGACAGAATTGATATGGAACGATTCTTTTCGCAGTCGGAACTGGTTCGCGGAGACATGTCCGCAGAACTATGTAGCTTCACGCGTTAAACATGTCCGCGGAACTGTGTATGTAGGAACAGGCGCCCGCAGACATTTTTCCTGGAGGGATTATTTATAAACGAAATTCGCCTTCCTTGTCATAAGCCGTATGTGAATACAAGCGTTAATGTTTTACATCTCGTCGGACATGTCGGAACTACATATGGGACATGTTTAAGTAGAGCGTGCGGAAAGTTTGGAGCTAGTTCCGACAGATGACATAGTTCCAGGAACTATACACGCCTGGAACTAGACCCACCCCTCCGGACGTCTCCAATCCTGTGTATATTCGCAAAGGATCGTCCAGCATCTGATTGTCAGACAACCAATCCAATCAGACTTGGAAGGAATGCTGGTGGGGGTTTTCTTCTCGAAGATGGCTTGGGGTAGCAGGCGATCGGTGTCGTTGGGAAAGAAGAATGCTTTAAGAAAAGTCGGACCACAGTCGGAGTGTTTGTGAGTCCCAGGCTTCTGCCGGCTGCTACTTGTTCACCCAATAGTTCCAGTTGTGGATGGTGATGGATTATATTAATTGCATGAGACGGAGTGCTTCCTAACGCCGCTCTTGATAGCCACATGCAAGCCAGTCTGCACCCAGTTGAGTGTCTTGCAGTTGACAGCTTTGTTCAATGATGTACAACAGCTGATAGAGCGGATATTTCAATGCGTGGATGTAATTACATAAGCAGGTGCATAGGACAGAAACCTAGCCCTGTCCTGGATATTGAG
This sequence comes from Eristalis tenax, assembly GCA_905231855.2. Taxonomy (NCBI): domain Eukaryota; kingdom Metazoa; phylum Arthropoda; class Insecta; order Diptera; family Syrphidae; genus Eristalis; species Eristalis tenax. The sequence continues at coordinate 42,275,953 of HG993127.1, forward strand.
TCACCTTATTGTCGATGTCAAATCATCGACGGTAAGTCTATCAACATGAATGGACATCGATCATCCCTACAACAAAATATTCAGGGGAAAGTCTAACCGGTGGAGAGACTGACCGGTGAAGAGACTGACTGGTGGATAGAGGTCCACCAGCCCCTCAAATTTTGATGTATTGCAGCAACCTCAATCGCGTGTTAATTCTTCGAACCTGAACCACAAGCAGGGCCAGCCCGAGCCAAATGAGCGCCCTGTGCAAGCCATAGGTTTGGGGCCCGCTGCTTGTTGTAGTAAAGGGTGATTTTTTAGAAACACTGGTTTAAACAGCTGACGCACGTTTCGTGTTTTGTTTCACTGTCAAACATCTTCAGTTTGGTCTACAATTTAACCATGAATCGTCTTACAAACGAACAACGCTTGCAAATTATTGAATTTTATTTTCAAAATGCGTGCTCTGTTAAGAAAGTTCATCGCGCGCTTCTTCCATTTTATGGTCAGTCAGCGACGAAGCTCATTTTTGGCTCAATGGGTACGTAAATAAGCAGAATTGTCGATTTTGGAGTGAATATCAGCCAGAAGCATTGCAAGAGCTACCAATGCATCCAGAAAAAGTCACAGTTTGGTGCGGTTTATGGTCTGGTGGCATCATTGGACCGTACTTCTTCAAAGATGATGTGAATCGTAACGTAACTGTGAATGGTGAGCGCTACAGTGAGGTGATATCCAACTTTTTTTTGCCCAAAATACAAGAGCTTGACTTGCATGACATGTGGTTTCAACAAGACGGACTTATTGAGAGGCAAGTTCGGTGAGCATTTTATTTCACGTTCGGGACCGGTCAATTGTCCGCCTAGATCGTGCGTGTGTGTGGGAACAGATGTAATGATGAGAGCTTTCATTTATTTGGGCATCAGAATGCGCCCATAGGAACTTTGCGCCTTGTGCATTTGCACAACCTGCACATGTCGTGGGTCCGGCCCTGATCACCACTGAAACTCGAAATTTAGCATATTTGTCAAATAAAAACCACGTCAGTTACAGAATTGTGAAATAATTGATTCAGTTTGAGAGGGAAATGCATAATTTAGTGCAGATCGCGAGCTTGAGAGGTGGCCTGGGGAACAAAACCAGATCGAAGGTTAACAAAAGTGACGCCACCAACTGTTGCGACTAGAGAAGGTCACTTGTTACACGGTCTAAATGCATATTTATGACGTATTTACATTTCGAGGAAGATGAGGCAACTTAGCTTGTTGCGGCCGAAGGGAGATACGCACCACTGGCCCAAACATAAGCCACGCTCAAATCGTTCAAACATCCAAAACCCCGCTTAAAAGAGATCGTATCGATGTTAGCGTGGAATTGGTTTAGTTTGAAATCCAAGCCCAAAGAAATATGACAGCCGGCCACGACTTTCTGAAGCGCGGTCTGAGAAGTAGATCAAACACGCCAACCAGAGCAGTGTGTCCGGAGACTGGGTGAGAAGATGCCACCAAGAAAAACTGCTCAAGGCTCAACGGAGTAATGGCCCGCGAACCTTCAGCGTGTTGTGACATTTTTCGATTTCCTTCCGACAGAAAACGGACTGTTCTGTCGAACTCCTCTCAAATTCTTCAAAACTTACTTAGCCACTAGCAGGACGACAGACTGACTGTCAACGTCCGTTCGGGATTCCTTTTCGAGCCACTTGCGGAAGTTCTCCCTGGTGGGCTTCTTGATGAGCTGCTTGATGATGTCGCCGCTGACGAATTTCACCTCCTTCGAGTCGGTGGTGTCACGTTCACTGCGTCCATCATCGGTGGCGTCCTTGTCGAGACCTTGGAGATGGTCCACTGGCGCCAGGACCACCACACTGGCGACCTTCTTGCCGCGCAGCTCTTCCACATCGGGAATGGGGAACTGTGCGCCGTTGATCTTCAAGGGCAAATACCGGCTGTACTGGCGGTCGGCCAAGTCGACAGGCGGCACCACGGTCGAGTCGGTTTTGATGAACTTGTCGGAGATGCTCCTCTCGTTGTTGGCGTTGAAGCGAACGACCTTGAGGTCGACATTCTGTTTCTGCGGCAAGCTCTTGGTCTCCTTCGCCTTTTCAATGGACTTCTCGGAGAAGTTGACGCTGTCGCCATTGGGCCTGACCACTGTCAGCACCTTGTTCGATTCGGAGATCTGTGCGCCGCCACCGGCGCCGTAGAAGTGCTGCAGATGCTCGGCGGGGAGGTTCTCCAGGGCCACATCGCCCACCTTGTCATAGTCGAGGATGCTGATGTCGGCGTTGTCCAAGATGCCGGAGGAGAGCAGTTGCTGCCTGAGGTCATCGGGCACTTCGTCGGGGAGCTGAAGGGAGGTCTGCGCGGCGTTCTTGCTTATCGCTGGCGATGCGGCGGGAGTGGTCGATGGGGCGGCATTCTTGGTCGTGGATCCGGGGAAGTTCTTGTGGTTGCTCTTGGCGTCGTTGCCGTTGTCAGGCTTTGTGAGGCTGCTCTTTCGGTGCTCGAGCTCCTTGAAGACGTCCGAATGCAGAGTGGACACGCTGAACTGGGAGGACTCTGACTGGCGCGGCTGCTGTTGACTGTACAGCTGCTGCGGTCTTGGCTGGGAGTTGGGAATGACCTGAGGCTGGGAACCGGATGACACGAACTGTGACTGCGACTGCGACTGACGATGGCTGTTGTAGTAGTTCGTGGACGGCATGGGAGTGACGATTTGGATTTGCTGGCCGTCGTTCGACTGGATGTACTGCGGAGCCTGGGTGGTGGACTGGTATTGGAGCGGACTCGGCGAGGTGACGAAGTTGTTGAACTGCTGGCGGTAGGAACCGGAATTGATGTTGTAATGCCCGGCAGAGGGCGTCTGACGTTGCTGCGAGCTCGGAGTGGTTGGGTTGACTGGACCCAAGTTTGGAGCAGGGATGTCGTGGATGACCTGGTTGCCACTCGAGTACGGTGAGTAGTTGTTGTAGCGGTTGCCTCCGACTTCGGTGATGTGCTGCTCGAACTTCGGAATGGCCTTCAGCAGCTCTGTCTCCTTGGACGGGCGGATATCGAAGAAGTTGTGCAGCTGGCCGAGGTTTGAGTTGGAGGTCTGGCTGAAGCTGCTGGCCGGTGACTGCGGCTTGTGGTTGTACGGGATCTGCTGCTGCTGATTGTAGCTCTGCTCCGGCCTGGGGCTTGGGCTCTTCTGGGGCTTCTGATAGCGGTTGCCGTTGTCGAAGATCGATCCCTGCGGCTGGGTGGAAAACGCTGGCTTTTGAGCGAATGAAGGCGGACGGTTGTAGGGCTGAATTTGGGCTAGGGGAGGGCGCTCGGCCTTCTGAGCGCTGGGCACCGGTGTGGGGCGGAACTTCACGGGCTGGTAGCTGCCCGAGCTCTGGTAGGGTGGGAGGTCTTGACTCTTTGGTGGTGGCGTTGGGAAGAAGACGGTTTGTTTGAGTGGCTGAGCTGCTGGTCGCTGTTGTTGATGTTGCTGCTGTTGCTGCTGCGGCTGGTATTGCTGGGGACGAGGTTGTTGTTGCTGTTGGCTGTATTGATACTGCTGCTGCTGCTGCTGGTGTTGGGAGAAGACATTTTGCTGCTGGTAGCTTTGGTACTGCGAAGACGACGAGGGAGTCGATAATGTCGGCCGAGTGTACTGCTTAGCGGGCTGATTCTGGCTCTGACTCTGCTGGGCTTGGCTGTAGTACTGCCTTTGTTGCTGCTGCTGATACTGCTGTTGTTGCTGATGTTGCTGCTGTTGGAAACTCTGGTGGCTCTGGTGGCTCTGGTGGCTCTGCTGCTGGGGTTGTGGCCTGAACGGTGGCTGCGATTGACCGCCCGGAAGTTGCTGCTGCTGAATGGATGGCTTGTACTCGGGCTGCACGTTCTGGTTCTGATAGTAGGACCCCTGGTATCCCTGATAGCGATCGCCCAACGCAGTCCTCGCGTCACCGAAGTCAGCTCTGACATTAGCGGTTGGTGCTGGCTTTGGTGGGAAATTAGCGGTTTGCGGCAATGCCACCACCGAGCTCAAAACACTCTCAGCGTTGTCCTCTTGCAATTCGTGGCCAGACTGAGATCGGTCCTCTGAGCCGAAGGTCACATGGATGCCACTGTTGCTGTGGAACTTCTCCGAATCCGGGTGGATAATCGTACGCAGGGTGGTGGTCTTCAGCGGCGGAATCGGAGTGACAATGGTCGGATAGTGAACGATCTCCTCCTCTTCCTCTTCCGTCACATCGGTCTCGTGGTTGTTCAACGAGGCGATTGGCTCCTCCAAGTGCAGTTTGTTGTTCTCATCCTTCTTGTACTTCACATAGTAGACGTGGACCTTCTCCTTCTTCTTCTTCTGGATCAGAGGCTGGGGAGATTGGGTGGGAAGCGTTTCGTTGCTGTCCTTGATGATGATTTCGATGATGGGCTCGGGACCTTCCAGGTACTGTGGATATTGGGCGAACTGACTGTAGTCGGCCAGATGGTTGGACGTCTCAGGGAACGGGTATTGGCCTGGAAAAATGGGAAGAATTTGAATTTGCTTGTAAAGTGAATTGCGACTGGTTGTGCTGACCTATGGCGCTTTGTCCGTTGTACAGACCGTCCTGGGCGTAGAAAGATCGTCCATCAGCGGCTCCTTGTCGGCGATTCGCGTCCACAGAGTATGAGAAGCCGGGATAGCCAAGATTTGACAGAGTTCGCTTGCCACGATTGTCCGTAAGACTCTTCGAAGATCTCGAGTGCTTGCTTGCCGGTGCGGATGCTTTGATCGATTTATCCTTGCTGGGTTCTTTCTCTGCTATTGCAATGGATATGCAAATTCCAATCAACTGAAAAGAGTAAGAAGGGGAAGGTCAGTTGTTGTGCGAAAGAAAGGTGTCACAAGAACTTGAAGTGCGTAAGTTTATAAACTGATCGTCAGGTAGTCTGAGAGTGAGTGAGAGTGAGTTGTTGATGTCCGAAGACTGACTTCTGATTCAAATTGTTGATGAATGGACTTAGGCTCCAATAGTGGTGACTAGTTACTGAAAGTACTAACGAGGTGCGGATGTAACTTTGGCGTTGGTCTGACCAAGGCTGAGCTGGTGTTCAGCTCTAGTCTCTATCGGATTGTTCAAATTACCCCACCGAAGCTTAGTGTGGATCGACGCAGACTTCACTTAGAAACTTCACTAGAAATGGAGTGGCGATCTTAAAGAAAAGAGTGAAAAGGTGACAATAGCGCTTATAATGGGCGATGGAGTGACCGTAAATGTCAGCCACCGTGGTATTGACGTCCCCTTCGTGGCAATTCAAGACCCAAGCCTTGACACAAGCGAGAAACGAGAGATAAAAGAATTCAGATACGTTTTTTTTAGCTATGCAAAGGCAATATGAAAATTGAAGCTTTATGGCATTAAAGCACTAACGCTTGAGTATAATCTCGGGTGTATGCGCGCACCTTTACTAGCTCGAATGAATCGCAAACGTGTCCAATTTTCGACAACCTTATCGAGCAACTGGGGTCGTTTAGCACAATCATTCACCGTCTCTACTTGATCGGCATGGACTAGGCACTTCACACAACCCCGAAAGAAAAGAAAGGTGTGAGATCACAGGATCGAGGAGGGCGCTGGGCCCGCCGCAATAAATTTCAGCCCATTCAACCGAAATCAATCGGTTTTAACTCATGCACAATAACGAGCTTATAATCTTCTTATAATCTTCTTCTACAATCTTCCACAAAGTGGGTGGGCATACCTCCAATTCCTGTACACGATGGCGAATCGACTCTGTCTCGTCTAGAGATGAGTATTATCCACTAGAGAGTGCGTGGTGCGAAAGCGATTCATCGTGTTCCCAATAACTTGCTCGGATGGCCATTTTTGTCCCCCGTAAAGTGGACGAATCGCACAAGATTGACGAACATAATCATGGTTCTCAAAACAAGCTTGCGCGCGTTGCTCTGGCGTTAATATAAATATAAAATATAATATAAATATAATTAATAAAATAAAAAATAATAATAATAAAATAATAAATAATAATATATAAAATATAATAAAATATAATAAAATAAAATAAATATATAATAATAAATAAAAATAAAATAAAATAAAATAAAAAATAAAAAATAATAAAATATAATAAAAAATATAAATAATAAAATAAAAATAATAAAATAAAATAAAATAATAAAATAAAATAATAATAATAAAAAAAAAATAAAAAATATTATTAATATAAATATAAATATAAACGTACTACTATCTCAAAATACAATCTGTTCATCGCAAAATGGCAAAACGAACTTACCGCAAATCAACGATCAACCGTCAAATGGACGATCTGTAGAAACACTATTGGCAGTTTAAGAAGGCTTGGGCCGCTAGGGAAAGCACCCAAACTGGACTATGTTGCATCTAGGGGTCTTCCCCCACTTCGAGTAGGGGTTAGAATCTATCCGAGATAAGTAAGAGGCTCTAAGTGGCGACTGAAATCCAAAAAAGTCTCGACTTTGACGCTAAATAGGTAACAACAAAACCAAACAGTACGACTGACAAACAAAAAGGCTTTTCCACTCCAAGTGGTACTCGCACTAGCGAAAATTCATCCGAAGTCTTTTCAGCTGCTGCTGGGGAAGGATTCTGGAGCCCCCATCTGCCCCCTCATCTTCTCAACCAGGAAAGGAATGCAGTTGAATTTTTATTGATGGCTCCAAAATCAATGAAGGATCTGGCGCTGGCGCCTAACACTGAAACTTATTCCGACCCTAGTGGCCACGAACAGTATTGAGAAGCCCAGGTGGAGGGGGCCAAGCTGTACTTAAGGCTGTACTCAATCCGTTAACCAATTCTAAGATAGTTCAGGAATGCAAGTCCTCTCAGATATGTCTGGGTCCCAAGTCACCACGGATTCGCTAGGAATGTGATCGCCGACGAACTTGCTAGACAGGAGACATTTCTAGAGGAGACATTCTAAGAACCTAAACCTGCTCTGGGTCTACCTGCGTCCTTGGTTAGGGCGGCCATTGATCGAGAACACAACAGGAGGTGGCATGACTCTCCAAGATGCAGACAGACATGCTCCCTAACGTCTGTAAGAAATGCGCGGCATCTTGTTCTCACTTGGCAGAAAAGACTGCAGAGGACTTACTGGAGTACAAACGGTCCACTACACCTTCGCAAAACATCTAAATGTGCTTGGCCTCAGCGACGCCTGTGGAGAAGACGACGACACTGCAGAGCACTTCCTCTGTCACTGTCCCGTCTTTGCTCGGATCAGGTGGCAGGTTTTCCGTGCTGATGTGCTGAGAGCAGATCATGCAGGCTCCCCATCGCAGAAGCGCCTGCTGGCCACCCTTCGAAAGACCAAGAAGCTACAGCAGAAGTAGGTTGCTGCCTGGCAGTACGATGGACCAGTTTTGGAGTCCAAGTGCTCCCGTGTAGTGTGGAAACCTCAGGAGACATCGGCGACGTAGGCAGGGGTCATACTGGCTACTGTCCCGCTATTCGATGATGACTAGACTTCCTTCCACCTTATCCCTAGGTGCGTTGCACAATCTTTCGGTGAGTATATTTTTGAGGGATATTGACAGAATTATCAGAATAAGCCGGCAAAAATTTAACTGGTTCTAGGGGTCAGCTCGCGTAGTGGCGCATCTAGAGATGCTGTGTTTCCAAACCAGTGTGAATTTTGAAAGAAAATGAAACAGCTCAGGCATGCAAGTTTGTAAAGAAAGTTGTTCAGACAGCTTTTCTAATTTTTAACCGATACTTATTCCGACGGAATAGGTTCTGAAGAAGTGAATCCCAACACCGCCGTCAGGCATAATGTTCAACTCAACGTGGTTGAAGATGGACGAGAACTCCGTCTCCGATCAAGGGTCTAACGAGGCTGCTGGTGCTCACAGGCAGTGTATGGGCACGATCTTCCAGAAGTCCGTTAAGCGGTTCACATACACGGGTGACAGAACTCGCTTAACTGGCCATGAGGTGGCCTCGAGACGGAAACAGCTTCAATGGGGCGAGCAGTGAATACGGGTAATGTGGCTTGCTCTACAGCCAGCAGATGGTCAGGACTTAGCTTCAGATGGTAAGTGACTCAAAAGAGGTGGGGCCGTGAAGTTATTTTGCTCGTACCGGGAATCGAACGTAGGGTCAAGTGTGTATTTGTTGACGCACCAACTCACAACGCCACAGTAGCCACGAAAAGCATGCTGCCCTCAAAAATGGACACGCCACTTCGACGTCTTGGACCGAGCGTCATAATGGGCGGCACTCACCCCGCGCAAGACTTCATTCACCCCAAGATCAAACCCAAAAAACCTCATGCCAGCCGCTATTGCTTTGGACTAAAAGGCAATAGAGTGACCTCTCGAAGAATCCAGCTGGCTTTATATAAGACATTGACCTACCCAGTCTTGTTGTGCGGCGCAGAGGTATAGCCGATCTCAAAAGTGGACGAAGAAGCGCATCTCCGATGATGGCATGTGTCATGTTTAAGAGATGAGTGGATACAGAATCATGAGCTTCGCCAGGCGTCCAAGGGTCCTGGATGTGGAGCACATGTACAACTTAGTCTGGGCTGAAGAGTCTTAGTCTCCGAGGACAACACAGACAACGCACGCAACTCTACACATCTGGAGAAGGACCTCAACCAGGTCACGCTAGTTGGAAAGCTTGTTCGTTGAGGCTTCGTCAAGAAGTAAAATTGTCGTAGCGGATGTAGAAGAAGTACATAATTTTCATTGGAGCGACAGTCCAAGCTGGACATGGGCCTAGATTCCACAGTGTTCTCTCAAGAATGGTTGGGACCTACAGTGTTGCCGACACCGAACGGCGATGTTTGGGAAGTACTCCTTGAGCAATGTTAGTGGAGTCGAAAGAGAAAGGGTCGTGAATTATGAAAGTTGGTAAATTCGGCTATCAAACCAAGTCACAACGCCGCAGCAACCCATTCCAGTGTCAGGTGTGCTTTAGAAGTAAACGAAGATTGGCACATTTTAACGATCTCTGGATTTTTCATTCTTCTCTTGAATGACCTTAAGTCGCTGGTTTCAAGGAGACGCTCCACATTGTGCGACGGCATCAGTTTATAGAATGAAAGCTATGAGCATCATGTCGTGAAATGGACCATCAAATCGACGTTCAAGATGCACGCCTACACATTCCATATCACACCAGAGGCTCACAGCCGATGCATGAAATGAAGAAACCGACTTTCAGTTCATTCGCAACCAATCATCACGTTATCCGATTAAATTTCCCCACGATTAGTGTTTTCGTAACAAGCTCTCTGACAGTCCAGAGATCATGAAATGTGTGCACACTGAGACCTACGGTCGGGAGAATGGAATCTGTCCACCCACGAGAGGTGCTTGCACTAGAGGAGATGCCTGTGCTAACAGCGTAAAGTACATCTGCTCTCACCAAGATGCTTATCGTCATCGATAAAATCATGGGATTATCCAAGCAGCATGTCATCATGCACGCAGTAGGCCCACAATGCCGTAACAACAATCAATTACGCAATCGGATAGAAAGGCTCACAAGAAGCCTCATTAACGACGCTTGCATCAGAAACGCCTAAAACTTGATGAGCAGTGGAACAGCCAAAAATAAATCCTTAACGCCGTATCGCGACGTTAACGACTTGGAAGACATACTCGTACACACTTGGACTGCAAAAGAAAGTGCGATTGCACGAGACTTTTGAAAAGATTTGTGTGCTATCCCAGTGATTGTTTGACAAGCTGGTTGATTCATGTGAAATCCGTTGCGTGGAGATCGAATTCAAGGGAAGATTGAAACGCATTTAGGAAAAACGTACGATTTTTGGTTGCGTAGTTAAGACACAGCACTTGACGAAGGTGTAGAGGGAGAATGGCAGTCTGTGGGAAATATTAGGCTGGGTAGAGCATTCCGTAATCGCGACGTGCGGCTGAAGAATGAGTTTCTAAATTTGACCGGCTTCCGAAAGCAGGCTTGAGGGTAAACTGATGAGCATTCCTGGCGAGACGGGTATTGCGGGTGAATTCTTGGAGAAGAGGAGTGTAAGTGGCTAGCTCGCTTGAGCATCGTTTTTAAAATAGCGATAAATAGCGTCGATGTTCGGCGGTTCTAATGACTCGGCGGTATTGTTGTCTCCTATAAGTTTAATAGCTCGGTTCTTGGATTCCATCTAGTAGGTGCAGGGTGGTCTTGGTTAAGTGCCTGCCCTTGGTGAGTGGGGTCCCCAGTTCAAATGACAGTGAAAGCAAAGTTAATACGCTTTTATCTGGTTTTCAAATCTGGTTCAGTCACCATTTGCCGTTGGGATCAAATTAACAACACTATCACTGGAGTGGTAGATCAGTGGTAGTAGTCTGACTGTGGGTATCACAATGGACCAACATGGTCTTAGTGTGCTGGTAAATTCCCTAGCAGCCCACATCCCTACTCTACCTACCTAGAAGCACCAGACCAGACGTGTGCATTGTCTCAAGTTTGGGGCGGAATAATAAATTAAGGCCAAAAGAGAGGGAGTGAAGTATTTCCGACATCGATTAAGGAAACCTAAACATATCACAGCATTGTGTTTGTTCCAATTAAGTGTTGTGTTGATGCGCATTCCAAGGGTGGAAAGTTTCCAGGTTTCATCGACAACAGCGCCATTCATGGATAAGGGCGGTGGCTTTCTTGGCGCAATCTACGGACCTGGGCTTAGCCTCTACAGCAACCACTCATGCTGTGTCCTCTCCCACGAGTGAAGGAGATCTACCGACTTAGTGCCGACACTGAAGGGGAAAGTCGGAGCAGATTTGTCTAGGCAGTTGGTACTCCTTGAGTGATCCATTGTAAGTGACTCAAAAGAAGTGGAGCCGGTTATTATGAACGTTGCTCGTGTGGGGGATTGAAGCCAGGATCCTCAGCGCAGAAGTCGATACCCTCATGACTGAATATTTGTGTTTCTCTGAACGTAGAAATTTGTGTCTCTGCCTGACTGACACTCTGAAACAGGCTTAAAAATCACCAGTCATGAAGGTACTCAGACTTAAGCTTACGTCAAAATGAAACGAAGACATTGCAAAATCATCATCGACTTTCAAAGTGCCCACAAGGGCTTCAGGGCTCTCGAGCAAAACTGAAAAACCAACGCAGGCACAGAGCGATGCATTTCGTTTCCACTTAAGTAAGCAAAAACGAACGAACTCAACGAAACTGAACGAAGTGCTCATTATGGTTCATATTTCTTTGCATTCGCTCTGTTGCTCAAGTTTCTCAAAGTCTACGTTTTAGACGAATCTGCAGCAACGACAAGAGAGACATGTTCATTCACGAGTGGAAATCGCCTCCAATTCTGTGTTTAGATTTATCAAACTGCAGCATCTGGACGATAAACCAAGCAGCTGAGTTGATTGTTTGCCTTCGAAAGGAAAAATCTGCGTCGGGTGTATGGCCCTGCCTGCGTTGTATGGTCCTGCCGGGAGCTTAAGACATATCCGCGAAATCTACGAGCTGTAGCAAGATGTGGATGTAATCGGGAAGACAAACAGGATGGCAAGTCCGAGCGCATGGACTCCAATGCCCCAGCAAAGAGGTTCCTCGAATCCGAGTCTCCTTGTTCGACAAAGAGAGGCAGATCGAATCTCCAGTATAAGGACCAAGTTATCGCTGACACCTTGGTCTTGACCGTCAGCGATGAATGGCAGCCAGAGCCTCCGTCGGTCGCTGGCCTGATAGGTAAGTAAGGCGTGAGCATCTCCGGTTGTTTCCAATGAGGGGCGGTTTCTAGTCTCAGACGCTTGTTGGAGTTCCTTAACCAAGAGTGAGTGATGATGAGGAAGAATGTGTAGCATGGTTTGCATCTTCGCATAGCACATGTTGTCAGAATAAATTTGGTTGCTAGGCACACTTTGCCTAGATTGTTGTAAATGGCATGTATTGAATTTCGAAGCAGATTTGAAGATATTTGGTTGGGATGTAAGTAAACCACATGCGCTTAGACCTCATCGATCTATTGTCCTCCTTTCCTTGATGCTGGCATATAGAGCTATTCCTTCAGAAACCAGTAGCAGTTCAGCAATTAATACTTTGAGTCTGGACGGTTTAAAGCTTGGACATTTGACTAGTAAATGCCTGTCCAGTGTGTCGGCATTTATCTGTTGTGGTGGCTGCATGAGGAGTTGCCAGTGAGTGACCCACTTAATAGTCGCGTCAATGGTCCACGCTGGACTGTGCTGTTACGCAAGTGGCGGCCAATTGATGAGCGCTTGCCATTGGATGAAACAATCGCCCAATTCCCTGGCTTGTATAACTGTGTAACAGTGTTTCCTTCATCATTTCCGCCGTGCCATAGGTCGCACGGAACAGTCAGTCTTAGTGGATACATTGAAGTGCTCGTCTAAGCACTTGTGGTTTGTGTGTGCTCTTATTTAGCCAAAAATTGGCCTCGTCCGACAAGACGGTGTTGAGTCCACGATCCGGATCTCCGCCCAACACTTTCAAGCTCACTGCATTTTCTACAACCGTTTGGCTTCAATTCATGCATCAGCGTTCGAACGGTTGGACTCTCTGGAAGCCGAACGCTGCACAAGTAGGCAACATAAGAAGCAGATTCTTGGTGCCTCCGAAAAAAAAATCATAATGGATTGGAAGACCTAATCGCGAATTCTACCAGCATCGCCAAGATGTAGTCCGGAAGGCAAAGGTCCGTCGATTGCACTGACCGAGTGCAAGGACCCCAACAGTCTTCGAATCCAACCCTTCTGGTTCGATAAGGAGAGTGAGACCGAATCACCGGTGTAAAGATCAAGTTACTACTGTGACTTCTTACACAGCTCGGTCTTGATGACTGGAAGCAGCATGCCCAGGACCGTCATCAATGGGTGACAGCTAGACAGCTGTCGCTACCCTGATGAGTATGGTACTCTCTGGCGATGGCCAATTGGCTGATCGGCGTCGGATCGCAATTTCTGTGTCTTCTTCTATACTGCCCCCTACGGCGGCTGTTTTTTTTTTTATTTCGTACCAATATTTCTCCGGTTGGTTCCTTCTTGTGACTTTACCTTGAAGTACACTTTGCGTATTTATAACTGAGCAGGATTTTGGTATGAGCACTTTATCCAGTCTATCTCTTTCTCTCTCTCGAATCTGCTACAATATTTGGTGGACCAATTGTTGAGTTGCTTCTATGTCCTCCATCTACACAGAACAGCTGCCCAGCGTCACAACCACAATCTGAACAGCAGGCAGTGCACTTTTTTTTGTTTTCATCTCGTTTCGTTTCAACGTTGGTTACCGCCCATCCAACCACGTCAACCTAACGAAACACTCAGAAATATAAGACCAACAACTTACACTGACTAGCACTTCTCCCTTTATTCTCATCATTTAAACAAATGTCGTGTCATGTTGAAAAAACTAGATTCACCAAGAGTTTGTGTGGAAGTGGATTTTGTCGCCTCCAATGGATATTTTCAAGACACGCCCGTACGCCAAATATGGTTCATGTCCAGTGGAGACGGGACTTATAAAATCAGCTTTTCCAGCGCTTCCATATCTGGCATGTCCAGAACGACTTCAATCTGTTGACTTCAGCCAGTCTATTGAGTGTCTTGTGACATTCCCAGCTTTAGCCTAATACCAGGAGCAAGAGCCTCGAACGCCGCTCTGCTGTCTGAGCATAACGGTATTTTACTCTTGATCCATCTTCCTCTTTGGGCGTAATGTGCTGATTCTCTTAAAGCAAGGAGCTCTACTTGGATTATTATGGCGGCGAATGTAGGTCTGACATCATGGTCCCATCCTGGTACTGTCAGATTTAGACCCATCTATGTACCACCCACCTTTTAGGCATCGTCTCTAATCCAATTGAGATCCTCTAGTCATTCTTTGGGATTACGATAGCATAGAGTTTGATCAGATGATTTATGTGATCTACTTAATCTCTGTGAGGCTGGAACCTGAAACGCAGTCTCATCGACCACGGCGATGTGTACTCTGGGTAAGTTAAAGACTGTCCAATAGCCCCTGTGATACAGATGCAAGCGAGCCTTCCCGATACTACGAAATGCAATTAATCGTGCGTCCATAAGCTGCATTTCAGACTTAGTCCCCTTGTCTTGCCGTCAAGTTATTTTTGGACCCATGGAGCATTAGTTGATTGCGTTAACGTGACCATTCCATGGCAGTCCACAGTCATGACAAAGAACTTTACCTCTTAACCTGGGTTTCCTATTCATAATCCATTCACAGGTAATTTCAAGGCTCTTAGCATGAGTTTAACGACTTCATTCCCATTTCCCATTACTGATCAATACGTTCCACAAGTCTCGACCTTACTAAATATTCGCCTCATGTTTGCTGTTCACAGGCATATAATCAATCTCATTGTGGATCCTCAAAATGGATCCTCACACAAAATGTAGTTCGGAATCATTCTCAAATTGCTCCCATGACTTGCCACTGATGTCCGCCTTTTATTAAGAGCGAAGATATTTAAACACATGCATGTACTGGCCATTCCCGTACTAATCGTAAAATAAACACATCAAAACTGTCAATGCGGGACACGAGTTGTGCGTGCTCAAATTGACAACGTTTGTGTTCCATTGACGATCAAACGCGAAGCGATATGGGCTGAGTCAGGTGCAAGTACAAATACCCAGGAATCTAGGTCACTTGAAATTTGTACCGCAAATGAAATTTGAATTCGAGCCAGTGGAACATCTCAGCCGATACCGATCACGATGAAAAGGTGCCAACACAAGTTTATTTGCGATCTCATTCAAGTTGGCGTGCGAAACCGGGCCAATGGTCAACGGTGGACCGTGTGAGGTGGAAGGGCTTTGTGCAAGTTGAGTAAAAGCAGGAATATTCACCGTTGTCTTGTTGCAGGCAGCCATACTACTGCAGCTGTCAATACAATTTATGGATCGTGTCTGACTGCTTGTGGATTGCGTGTTCGGTTTGACAAGTCGCCAAGTTAAGCGGTGTTTAGCATCACTAACTGTTATTATTCTCATTCACCGACAGCTACGAGTACAACTTGCTCGTGATTTTTGTGGATCGCGTCTGCCTCTTTGTGTATTGCGTTCTCAGCTTGACAATTTGCAACGACGAAATATAACATTTTCTTTTTTTATTTGGTCGTTCGCACATCTCTGCTCATGGGAAAAAAGAAAATATTCTTACTTCTTTAAAAGAAAATACTCCTCCCTCCAAGCGGAGGATCCCTTGAATTATATTCGGTTTGGAAGATAAGATTGAACGACGAACGCTACAGGCTGTATAACCACATCGACCTACTCAAAGGAATTCGAATGTCTCGAGGAAAATCTAGCCGACTGTGTGTCCAGCGGGAAATGGACCTCACTCAGCCGGTTGTACGAAGCTGCATGCGCCAATCCCAAGACGGTGCCAGGCGTGACTCATGGAGAGGCGTGTTAAATGAGTCCCAGATCCGTCCCGGTCTGTAGCAAAAAGCAGATCTCCATTCGGACACAGTTTTAGCGAGTTCCGCTCCAGAATTGTCAGTATCTCGGCATGACCACTTAAGTTGGATGCCTATCTGGCCGTTCGGAGATAGGCAGCTCTTCAGGGAAGTCTTAGAGTTGGGCACAGCATAGAATTTTCCTGAAGCCCCGTCGATTGAAATCAGGAGAATTTTGTGGAAACAGCCCACGCGCTCTGTTCTGCATCTGTTCGATAGGACGTCGCGTGCATCAGAAAATTGAAATGGACTAGTGTCACTTTCACAACACTCATCTTGCTTGTGTCAAACATGTTACAGATCACTTATGTTTCATCAATAATAATTCGCGCTATCTGAGAAATAATTACCCGCAACCAACTGCCACAACCACTCCCACATCAGTGGATCCGTTTCAAAGAAAAAAAAGAAAAACGATAATTTACCCTGAATTGGATCAAAATCTCGAACGAGACGTCACTCTCTGACTGGCGTGTTCGCTGCAGTTAACTCCAACACAGTCTTTTGTTTGTTAATTCAACTCTTGCTCACACGGGTCCCACGTAAAGTGTCCATGACCTCAACCACCAGCACATCCTGACGTGCGTAGCATCTGTAAGCCAACTTTCCCTGTATTTTCCATTTTTTGTAAGCCAACACCTGCTATGGCCACGAAAGCCCTCAACACAGTTTTAATTGTTGGACAAAAGCCAAATTTTCCGTGAACAAGTTGCGTGTGTAGCGGCTAACAGCGCCGATCGCACTTTATTCGTCAACCTCCGGTTGCCGGCCCGCCCGCACACCGGGGAGTGCTTCACGCGGCTGTCACGAAAGTGAAACGCAATTAATTCTTTGTATTTTACCGTTATTGACACTTTTGACACGTACATGTGTACGGGTGAAACACTGTGAGTGATTTGTTCTACTTTTTTGGAAGAAAATCGGTTTGACAGCCATTCAGCTGCACCTTCGCTTTCGACGCACACCCGTCGAATATGTCGACTTCCGATTTCCTTTTCATTCGATCAACTTTCTTCGGCCACTCGACGGCCCAGGGAACGCTGGCGGTGCGTTCCGGTTATGGCCGGTGGAACTTTCGTCGACAGCGGGTGTGCAACTGCGCTCCTAATTGAAATTCAATGTGTGCGCGGTCCGACTGACTGACTGACATGGTCACAGGTTCACCAATTAATTGTCCACCTCCTTGTCGTGCGATTTCTTTTTGTCCCAGTCCGACACCCGTGCCCATCCCGTGCCCGTACCAATTACCCACATTTTCGGATTACCCGCTGCGTCATTGCGAATTCGGCGACGAACGTTGGGCAGTTCGGTGATCGGCGATCGAATAAATGAAAATCGCCGCATTGACTGCTGAAAAATGACATAATTGCGCGGAGATTTGTGAGGCGAAACGGTTAGGCCGCTTGTCATCGGCCGATATGTGGGCCAGTCGAGTGTGAGACTGGTTTTTCGGTGGCGTCGTTGGGAAATGGGAGATGGTTGGGGCCGTTTGGGCAGTGGCTGCTGTCTGGGATTGCGGACTAAGTGATTCACAAGAGCTGACTAATTTGGAGAATGGTGGTCGGTTTCATGACGATTATAAGTGTTTTGTTGAATATTGAGGTTACATCAGCGTCGGTGCATCTGTTGTAAGGAGGCAACGCAATTCACGGGAAAATACCGCAGCGTTGCGAAAGGCCTTCAAATCGATTTGGGTAATATTGTCAGCGGTATCGGTTGCAATTTGCAATTAGAAGGGGATCTTGTGAGACGATCGTCAAGAAGACTGACAAACAGTTTACTTTGAATGCCATTGTAACCGAATACTTGTGCGGTTTTGACTGTCTCGTGGTTACAGGAGAGTCTTTGGCTACACGGAGCGAATCATTGACGGATGTGTGAAAACGATTTTGAAAGACTGACGCCTAACGGCGGTCGGGGGGGGGATCTGAGCCCTAAGTCAGCATCGAACTCGGTCTGGTGCCTGACGCTCTAGTTTCGTACGTTCAGCTGACTGAAGTAGTTTCTGAGGTGTCTATGCTAGTAGGGGCGAGGTCTTCTTTTGCAGAGTTCCATTGGCGCTCAAGCCCAAATACCAGCGACTGACAAGAGTAATCCTTCAGCTGTGGTGACATTAGTCGAGTTTACTTCGGAGTCTAGGGAGGTGTGTCGATGCCTGTTTCGACGTTTTATTCGAGAGGTCGGTGTTGGTGGACACCATGTACGTCTCACCCTCAGTCTCCGCAACACCTGTCTTACTCGCTTTCACATCGATGATCACATATGGCCCACTGACAGACCGTTGTATGCCTCCGATGATGTCAATGACTTGTGGATGATCGTGCCTCTAGTGCTGACGTCTGAGTTATGCACGATCTTCTCGAGTAAGGTCTCGCAACGCTGAATTTTGAAAGTATGCCGAAACTAGACAATGCGCTCTTTAGTTTGTCTCTTTAACTGCTATCATACGCGGCGTTAGCATGGAATAATATTGAGTACCTATTTGAAACTCCCGAGACTGTGCCACCTAGTCTCTTACCACTCTTAGGATCGGACAAACGATCCTCAGATGCCTTCCGTCGGGCATACTCTCATACGTAGTACGCTAACCTTCTGAGCAGCATGCTACTGTTGCGCTCCAAGCTATTCCTTGTGCGTCGTACCCAAAACTAGTTTGTATCCTTTTTCGATAGATCCATGTCGGCAGATTGTGACACAACTTTGGACATTTTCATGTCGTCCACGTCGTTAGCGACTTCAGAGAAGTTGACCACCACCCAGAATGCCTTGAACGAAAGTCAAGGGACTAAGGTGGCTTCCTTGTGGGACCCCAGGGGTAGCATCAACTGAGTCAGATGAAGAGAAGCTGACACACATCCATTTTATGCAAGTAGAAATAATAATTATATTTAAGAAGTGAACCCAGGCCTGGTTTCTACAGCAACTACTTGTCTCGGGCGTCTTGTTCGCTCACGAGTGGAAGCCACCTAAAGTCTTATGTCAGCTCCAAACGTTTTGAGAAACTCTACTATGGGATAGAGGAGAGCCTAGCAATTAGAAGTATCATTCCTACTCAGAATTTTGTGGAAAGGAGCGAGGCTTTCATTGATGATGAAGCAGAAATTACACCAGAAAGCTGCGAAGTCACGTGATCCATCGCCACGGTCATATTGGCAAGCATAGTAAGCATCCCGGAGACGACTGGATGGCGCAGTTGGTCAAGTCCCCGACATCGAATCCCAGTGAAAGCAAAGTCAAAATGCTTTTATCGGGTTTTCAAACTTGATCCAGTCACCATTTGTCGTTGGGATCAAATTAACGCCACTATCACTGGAGTGGTCGATCAGTGGTCGTAGTCTGATCGGGGGTGCTGCCTGGCAGTACAATCGACACAGTCGTCATGTCTGAGTACTCCGGTTCGGCGTGGTGCCGCTGTGGTGCCATAACAACTTCATGGAGGAGACAACACCATCATTGGATAAACTCTGACCTCTTACTGGTGCCGACGTCAAGAACAAGATCACCAAAGCTACAGTGGTTGACTTGGTTGAGTTCGGTCGGATGCGGTCACCTGCCCAAACAACCAATCATCGTTAAAATCAAATACTTCTCAAGATAAGACTGAAGAGGCTGTGATGATGAAGAAGAAAAGTATGGTAGTCCTTGGGCTGAAGTGGCCGACTGCTGTACAGAAAGACAACAGCCAGACTTAGTGGCTAATGCCACTGAGAGAACATTTCTTCCGAGACCTCCAGGATTTAACAAAAATCCTTCTAACCCCAATTTTCAGGATAGTGAGGATTTCAGGATGGAAGGGTAGCACACGGTACGGGGAAGGTGTTAAGAGGAGAAATTTGCACTACGTCCCAGACGTGGCTGACGGCTCTACCCACTTACCCACCCTAACCCATATCAAAGCTTTGAGCACAGTTGACCGAGATTATCAGTCGCCCTCAATAATTGGACTTTCATTGCCCAACGAGAGCCACATCAAAGAAACAATACTTTTCATTTGAACTTTATACACACTTTCCCCGACGCCCATTTGGGAGGGAGCAATAACAACGTTTGAAAGTGACTCCAAGCAGAAGACGATTGAGGTTCATTGTTTCGCTCAGTTGTCATGGCAATTAGATGAGAGATGCTGTGGATGTTAAGGGTTTCAACTAAAAGTTGAACACACAACTTTGTTATTCTTCGCTTCAACTTCTGGACTTGCTTTCATTCACTCAAATTTTATGACTCCAACAAAAAGCCCAAGTTAAGGGATGAAATCGGCGACTTTGCTCTTCTCTGTTGTCTTCCATTCTCGTAGTGTCCTGCTCATCTATCGTTTTCGTCTCTCAAAGCGGACCAAAATAATAATGGTGCTCCAGCTAATACAGGATTCATTGCCGTGCTAAGAGAGAAGGTACTGGCTTTTCGATGAAGTATTTGATCGAATCTTTTTCATTGAATTACGAGCACTTACACATTGACCAATATTTTGCGATCGGATCAATTCAAGCATGTGTAAGCATGACAAATGTGCATACTCGCTTGTGCTGTTCTCCAACACTCAGCCGGCAGCAACTGAAAACCGGAGATAATGAAGGATAGAGACATCCAACCATTCTCTGCTAAGGTCACCTTCCCCTCAAGACACATTTGGGAACAAAATAGGCCCGCCATCAACCGCGAGTCGCACATCTGGTAAACAGGTGGCTCCAAAACAGACGACGGATTTGGTTTATATTTGCCATATGGTTAAATTTTAAGGGCCGATGGTGAATGTGAACCACACCTAAACGTCAAGTTTCTTTCTGCATTTCATTCGACATTTCTCAATTTCAGACTAACTCAATTTGAACCACGGAAAGACACACAATCGAGCAACGCGTTAGAGTTATTCAGGCTTATTATGAAAATGGGCGTTCTAATCAAAATGCATGATTTTTTCGGTCAATTTAATCGTCCAAATGTGCGTACAATCGGAAAAATCGTGCAAAAATTTGAGCAAGCCGGGTCTGTAGGAGATGTGACAACACCAGTGCATGCTCGTACAGCTCGTACTGCAGAAAATATTGCTGCTGTTCGCGATAGTGTGGCTGAAGAGCCGTCCACCTCAACTCGTCGTCGTGCCCAACAATAGCACCTCTCACGCTCGTCGTTGATGAACATTATGCACAAAGACTTGCATTTACACGCTTACAAGGTGCAATTGACTCAAGAACTAAGGCCTCTTGACAATTTCCAGCGTCGTCAATGGTCAGAATGGTGGCAAGAAACGGCAACAGGGGATGATCAATTTCCGAAGAAAATCATCTTCAGTGCTGAGGCGCATTTTCACCTCGGTGGATTCGTCAATAAGCAGAATTGCCGCATTTGGGCGAATGATAATCCAAGAGTGATTGTCGAAAAACCAATGCACCCACAAAGGGTGACTGTTTGGTGCGGTTTATGGGCTGGCGGCATCATCGGGCCGTATTTTTTCCAAAATGAGGCCGGTCAGGCAGTTACTGTGAATGCTGTTCGCGATCGTGAAATGATAACGAATTGGAAGACGATATGTGGTTTCAACAGGACGGTGCCACTTGCCACAAAGCTAACGAAGCAATGACCCTTTTGCGCGACAAATTCAATGGCCGTGTTATCTCACGTGGTGGCGATGTCAATTGGCCGCCAAGATCATGTGAATTGACACCGTTCTTTGGGGTTATTTGAAAGAAAAGGTGTACGTCGATAAGCCCGCAACAATTCAAGAGCTAAAGGATGAGATAATTCGGCACATTAACGGCATAGAACCTCAATTATGCTTCAGCGTCATCGAAAATTTGGACCATCGGATGGAGGCGTGCCACCGAGGTCGCGGTGGCCATTTGGCCGATATTTTCTTCCATACATAATTGAACCATACCAATATTATCATAATAAAAAGAAATGACAATAATTTACTGAATAATTTGTGTTTTATTCAAAATCAACATGGGCCCTTAAAGTTTAACCACCCTTTATATGGGTAATATCACAGGGTGGACATTTACAGCTCCGTATTTCGAGCAAAGGCATTCGCAATCGAACTCTGCCTCGGAGAAAAAATGGACAGAGCCATCACTAACAAACGCATCTATATGCCCTTTGACAGCAAAGCTGCTCTTCTAGCCCTCAAGAGCTACGAAGTCACGTCAAAGTTAGTAGTAGACTGCCAACAACTGGTACACCAGCTGGCCAACACAAACGGAGTCCATCTCATTTGGATACCGTCCATGCAACCCTTCTTTATTTCCTTCACACACACACAGACAGCAGACCGCAGACAGTCGAAATAAATGAAGGAAAGCCCGTAATAAGGAAAATATAAGCAATCTGTGTCTGGTGCTGTGGAGAGGAGGTATTTTTTGGAATTCAGCGCGAATAACATAAAATTTACATAGTCCCCCTTATTCTCTTAGTCGTGTCACATGGGCACTGTGACGAATGTGCACTGTCTTAGTCACTTTATGTGGCAATTGAATACGAATTTGTCACAGTGACACGACTACGAGAAAAAAGGAGAATATTTTGTGGAAAAAAACCCAAGGAGACGCTGACAGGGATTTCATTATAATTGGTGAACTAGATCACTGGGCGTGTGTACTGTTCGTTAGAATGTTTGTGCTTATTGCTTACTGGAGTGTAGTTAGTAATTTATTTGTGGGCTGAGAGAGGTGTGTGCGTTTTACTGATTTTAATTACAGTCGCATGCAGGCATAGTAACCTTGACCCCTAGAGGTGTTGGTTAATGGTTTCTTTGCCCACACCCAGAGAGGGAGAAATGACTGGGGTTAGGTGTTTGCTTCCTCAGTGTGGATGGTATACTCCAGTTGAAAGACAATGCCACCACCAGAGTAAGTTGATGGTTTGCTCACTTAGTCTGGTATCTTCGAAAATGGAGCGGTGATGGTTTGCTCCCGTTCTATTAGGGCACACTTTTTGGATAAAGTCCATCCTAGACAGTGAAGCTAGACAAGCCTAAGAACGTGCCTCAAATTAGACATCAATCAAATCATAATTGAATCAAGCATTCCGTGTTTTATTTTCACTCAAATCAAGTTCCCTTTCATGCTCCCAAAGTGAGCCACTCACGCCCTAAACAACCGGTATGGGTCAGGTGCGTCCAAGGAGATTTGTCCATCTGACACCAATCATCGATTCCGACGTTGGAATATGTATCAACATCCTAAACTACTCTACTACTGATTCGTCGCTCCGCGGTATGTGAGCAAGTCAGCGCCATGGTCTCCGATTTACACGCAATCCAAGCACGCACTCATGGCATCAATTGGGTCAGCAGATTAAGTAACTAGAACGAGTTCAATTCACACACGATTAATTGGCACAATTTTCATGCATACACCACCACATCATCTCGTCTGGTTTTAGAATTCTGTCGGAAACCATTAAATCCCCGGCCGGAGTTATTTCTTCACATCCAACCTTGAACTTAATTCAACGATGAAACAAATAAAACAAAGGCCTGACCTCGATAAGACACTAAACATTGGCACAAATTTTGCTATCAAATCACCCACATCCACCGTCGACATTTTATTGCTGCGCCTTCATCAATACGTCTCGCTCACGTTCCAGCGATTTTACGAGCACATTCCGCACTGTTATCAGCTGGCCATCAGATTCCGTTCACTGTTAATCCAATTGACTTCCCACGTGTGATGGCAGCCCAGTCGCGAAATTGGGCTCATCTTTCGCAAGACTTTGTCAAGGAGAACCTTGGGATGTAAATGAATGAAGGACTGCAAGGGTCACGGCAGCAATCCAGTCTAAAGGGGGACTGCGGAATGGGATTGTATCCATTTACTAAGTGGCTGGATGTAGTTTGAGGATTCAGTTTTGTCTGTGAAAACCCAACATGTTGCCCAACAGACAGACGTTTGAAGACATCGGTATCAACAAAAACGATTTCGAACCTTTGAACGAAAGCATCAGAGGTCGCCCAGGTCTAGGGTGTCACTGGAGAAGGACTCTAATCATCGTCTTATTGACAGTGTATACGTCCTGTCGGCACGGGGCCAACAACAGTGCCCGAACCTGTGAGCCAACGCGACAGAGGACGCCCAGGTCTAGGGTGCTACTGGAGAAGGACTCTAATCATCGTCTTATTTGTATTGACAGTGTATACGTCCTGTCGGCACGGGGGCAACAACAGTGCCCAGTCGACGCTGAACCTGTGAGCCAACGCAACAGAGGACGCCCAGGTCTAGGATGCCACTGGAGAAGGACTCTAATCATCATCTTATTTGTATTGACATCAATCGTCAAAGACAGCAGTGTATACGTCCTGTCGGCACGGGGCCAACAACAGTGCCCAGTCGACCCCGAACCTGTGAGCCAACGCAACAAATTACGCCCGGATCTAAGGTCTAACTGGAGAAGGACTTTACTCTCAGGCACCTAGCCAGAGGTCGCACTACCTACCAAGGCTTGCTGGTTGAGTCCCAGGGCCACCCCGGTATAAAAAAGAAGAAACCCGCATGACCTAGAAGCTCATTATCAGCCGGCTGCGTTACAGACATCAGACATCAGACGTCGTTGATGTGAAAGACGGTAACCAACCGATTGTGTGCGTAAGCTACCACAAGCAGATCTTCCTCTCCCTCATCGACCAGTCAGTTCAGTGAAAGTCTTAAGCGTTGATGAGGATTCCAATCATGTTGGTGATTTGGCAAGCCCACAATCATTCCCAAAACCAACAGGCACTCATCGCAAGCTAGTGACCACATTTTAAAGCCACCCGACTCAAGGAAACACCACGACAGCATCTGCACACATCCATTCACTTCTGCGCAAATTGCTTCACAAATGTGGTACAATGCCGCAGGCAGAGTGTTGAAAGAAATCGAATCAATGCACGCCTCATCGACTCTCAGCACACAAGCACACACGCGCTTGTGTGGTTCTGACGCAACGACTGCGGCAACAATCTCTCGCTCTCCCGGCACACTTCCTGATCACTGACAACATACGAACGCCACCTCCCCCGGTTGCACAACATTTAATTTCTACTAATAAATATCACCAGCCAGCGCCAGTAGACTCGCCAATAAAAACAAGAAAAAAGGACAAGTCGCACCGCACCACATTGGCTCGACGTTGCGCAGCAGCGCCCCAGCCGACCAACCAGTTAAACCACTGTGCATCGTGCGCACCCTGTAAAGTGCTCATCTCCGCAGCCACATGCATGCAACAAGTGCCAGTTGTTGGCTCCATCTCGGGGAAAAGTGAAACCCAGTCCCAGTCACTTTTCTTGGGTTTCCATCGCGCAGAGTCGGTTCATTAACATGTGTTTGACTCTTCGCCACCCCTGGGGTTGCATAAGATCGGCTGCAGCTCCATTGTTGATACACATTGAACCAGCCACAAAGAGGCAGTTCATCAAAGCTGCTGCGCACGGGCGAGGTACGCTTGGAATGCGAGGCGAAACCGCACACGGGTACATACAGTGATCCCTACGCAGCGCTCTAATTGGAGCACGATGGCAGCGTGATTACCTGAAATTACTGCTTATAAGATCCAGCAACAATGGGTTACATGAGACTCTTGAACTGCGGTGTGGGACTGCCGCCGTTCGCATCCAGGCTAAAGAGTGTTAATTGAGAAACCGTTGATCTGTACTCAAATTGGCGGCGTGCCGTGTGGGTGATCGGTGGGCGCGAAGAGGGGAGATCTCGCGCGGAGTTATGAAGATGCTAACAGTTGGCTGCTGCAGCGGTTGTTTGCGAATCGGACGAGAGGGGCTGAGCATCATAAGTCACGCTGACATAACCGCCATCCAACGACGGAACGATGGAAAACAAATATTGTGACATGCTGTCCGAAGCCTGAATTAGTGCCTGGTTGATAGTACCGAGTTGTGGTGTGTCAGGCTGGAGTGTCGTCACCTGGGGAAAGCTGGAAGTGGGTTGGACTGAAAAAAAGAACACTAGTTAGTCGACTTAAGGTGTGATGTCATGATGCGAAGCCTTTGTTTGCCTGGACGATTGGACACTTTCAGCATGGTGTCCTTGTGGTTTTTCCCCATTTTTATGCGGTGACATCATTATCACCTCCTGACGAATGTTGCTTTGAACCAATGGGTTGCGGGCACTCTTATGTAAAGGGTGTCCCCAGAATCTAGCTTCTGGGTTAAGTACTGACAATGGAACGAAGGGAGACACAGGGTGACAGAAGAGAAACCCAGAAATGTTGTGCTGCACATGAATGATATGTGGTTTCAATAAAAGCTAAATTGGCCAAGAAACAATGCTGTCACTGAATGAGAAATGTCCTGGCGTCGTAGGCGGCAAGTGTGGGCATCCTTTTCAGACAGCCGAGAATAGAGTGAAAAAATGCATCGTACGGTGAAATCGGAACAAGTTTCCAATTCGGTCTCGTTGGCATATTTTTCTCGCCCATTTCATCGCTTTAACGACGGTGGATCAGTCTCGTGCTTGTAGAATGTAACTTCTCTAAAGCAGACAGCTGCGTCAAAATTTTGATTGTCCCTTATGTAGGGGCGGCCATTCTAAAGAGGGTCAAATACAGTGAAACTTCTCTAAAGTGGACAGTTGCGCTACTATTATGATTGCCCATTATGTAAGGGTGTCCGTTCTGAAGAGGGTCAAATACAGTGAAACTTCTCTAAATCGGAGGGCTGCGGCACCATTTTGATTGTCCGTTATGTAGGGGTGTCCATTCTAAAGGGTGTCAAATACAGTGAAACTTCTCTAAAGCAGATAGTTGTGTTGCCATTATGATTGCTCGTTATGTAGGGGTGTCTGTTCTAAAGAGGGTTAAATACAGAGAAACTTCTCTAAAGTGGACAGTTGCGGTACCATTACGATTGTCCGTTATGTAGGGGTGTCCGTTCTGATGGGGGTCAAATACACGAATACCCTCATGCCGGGAGCATGGCGAACTGTCCGTATAATGTCCCTTATAAAGGGGTGCACGTAAAGAGAAGTTTCACTGTGTGTAACAAGTTTCTGATCAAACAAACAATTTTGCGAGCAGTCTCAAGAAAAGTTGGGCAAATTAACGCAGATGTTAAAAAGGGCATTACTTATTCATGACTCTTTCCAATCTGTAGTGAAAAAGTCTGATTTCTGATGAAAAATGTTTGGGGCGTCCTTATAATGAACGTTCCACGTGTCACTGACAATGCCTGCAATACTACCGTTGCCCTCCAACGCAAACAATACAAAGGTCTTCTACTTCTTGACATGGGCCTCAACGAACAAGCCTCTTCAACTATCGAGGTTTCTGTGAAGCTAGTCAAGTTGGTTGAGGTCTTTCTCTACCGTTGTCCTACAGGTTCGGAGTCGAAAACTCTTCGGGCCTGAGCTGAGTTGTCCATGGCTCAGCCACCTTAGACTTTGGATCCGTAGATGTCTGACAAGGCTCCTGTCGCTCGTACAGTTCGTGGCTGAATCTTGTACTCCAAAGACCGGACTAAATATCGAAGAGACCAAGGACTGCCTCATCCACCTCTGAAATTGTTCATGCCTCCAAGAGGACTGGGATGATCAAGGTCTTATAAAAAGGCAGCTTGGTCCTTTGAGGGATGGCTCTACCACTCAATTGCCTCTTGAACCTCTTGAGACACAGCAGTTGTTACTCTGCGTATGATCTCAGTATTTATGTTGATCGTACTATTTACTCCGGAGCCGAGGTAGACGAAGCCCTGGACCACCTCGACGTTATATTTGCCCATTGCCACGCTCTGTCCAAGACACCCCTCAAATATGCGCATACAGATTTGTTGCCGCAGTAAAGTGCCATAGAGGCCTAGAGGAGACTGAAGTACTGTGTGTTGGGTTTCTACCGACAGAGACATCTTTGCCGGCACCCAGGGGGAGAATGTCGTGTTTGATGTGGACCTAATCCTAGACCATTCTCTTGAGTTCTTGTACTTAATTTAGAAAGTTGTCCACATCATAGCACGCGCTTAATAGCACAAACCGTTTAATGTCACACTGTCGTGCTGGCGGTTGCCCAGGTTCTCGAAGGGGCCTTCAATAAAGACCGCTATCATGGAAGGCCCGTTCGATGTCGGAGAAGCCTAAAAAGCTTCGGGATTGTATCCATCGGCGAGTGAGCAGCCATGTGCTGTTTGACAGTAGAAATCTCACGAATAACTAAAAATAATGCCAAATTAAGGAGACCACAGATCACAGAGCTGCCGTCTGCAGAAATTTTAATTCGTCTTGAACAAAGTGTCACACCGAAGGCGCCAAGGTCCACCATAAAGTATCCGAATCGCAAGATCTTTCCCGTTCGCAAGTTGTTGGTTGATCAGAGACATAATGGAGGATGGAGATATCCAACTTCTGCCATTTTTACCCCTATTCTCGGGTGTAGTGAAATTCCCTTGCATTTCGCACATGCTCTTACAAAGTTCCCGGCTCCACCACGTATCGCATTGAAAACGCTGTCAGATGAAATCCAGGGGCAAGGGAGGTACAAGCTGTATGGCCCTATCCTCCACTATTTCTGATAGATCACAACCTAAAGCAGAACATTTAAAATGCTGTCCCAGTACTCCATCATTCTTTCCAAAGATGCCCATCTTGGAACAATTTTCACACAAACGCCACGAGTTTCCGCATTAACTGCAAGCCCATATGCTCAGCCTCCCAAGCTCGCAAGACATTACGCGAGCAGGTGAAGTCGTTCAAATTGTTTGAAGTGCCCACGACAAGTGAACTCCAAGCTCGCCCTTCAACCTGAAAGATCTCGACAAAAGAAAGAACGAAACATTTCGCCACCTTCAACCGACGTCGACGTGCACCAGTCTGCTGTGGCTTCATGCCCACGAGACGAGACTCAATTTGTTGAGGACCGACCTTACGTCACCTAACCGCGCAGACGGTCCACACAAAGTGAAAACTAGCTGTGATCATTAAGTCACAAGGAAAAGCTTAACGCTGTACTTTCGTGACCTTTCCAAACAGACACTCGCCTCGTGGCCGGAGCGCGAGCCAATCTCGAAATGGAAAGTGTAACGCCGTGAGTGAGTGTGTGAAAGATGCAAGAATCGATGAGAATGCAAGAATGTCTTCGATCGGATCATGTGCGTCGGCATTGTTATGTAAATCAAGAGCTCACTCATTTACTTTCATTCAGCCTTGGATGTGTCGGCGCAGTCGGTCCTTAGCTTTCCATTACGACGGAGCACACTCGACTTGAGATGCCTCTTGACTGAGACTTGAATGCGGAGCGCGGATACCCGCGATGAAGGAAATCAAAGAAAGAGCCCGGAGATGGACTTTTACTTTCCTTAAGCTAAGTGGAATACTTTACGCTGCAAACCAGTCAAACAAGATTGTCCGTCTGCTGTGGCTGGTTTGGAGGGGCTCCCACAGATCGTCGACGTTGATGATGATTTGGCGAGTTGCCGTGCACGATCATTAAGCGGAGATGAGGGATTGGGTCGGATGGATGGAGCCGTGCCTCCGAGGCATTCCCCCACTTGAAAGTGTGTTGGTCCGGATGTGTGGATGATCGTGGAGGTGTGGAACGGATTCTATCGCTTGTCGTGAGACGGTATATCCTGTGTTGTGAAATGAAACCACAAATCCAAGGTTTCTGTTCGGAGATCAATAGGGAAGTCACGTCGTGGACGAATGTCTCTTTGGTTAGTCTGCAGTCGTAAGCCTAGCACTTATCCGGACATTCACATCGGCGGGGAACTTCGATTTGCATACTTGTCGGAAACGGTTCGGTAAACGAAACCGAAAGTTCACAATTAAGGCTGTGATGTGAATTTCAAACAAACATGCCGAGTTCGAGCCGTCATCAGACGGGAGAAGTGATCGCACTGCCAAGAGCATTTCCCATGGATTCGGGTAAATTTAATCGCAGTTCAACTGAAGTGGTTTCTTTCGTGAATTCAGAGACTCCCAACATATACCGTGGGTAAAGTTCATCTCAAGGGTTCTTATCCCGTCTCCATGTTTGACTTTTGTGGCAGCTGCTTCGACGCAAGGTTCGTTGTGACTGTTGCGAGTAATTGGCGCTTTTCGAGCTTAACCTCAAAGAGAGTACGTTAAAATCACTGAAATATTTGTTCCCTGTTTTTGTTCACTGGCTGCCGTTGCGTTGTGGGTTGGAGCGTTGGTGCGTTGACCCATACGCACTTTGAGCTCACAAGTGTCTAGGTTCGATTCCCGGTACGAACAAAGTTGTTTTCATGGCCCCACCTGCTCTTGTTCTCTGGCGGCCGTGTCGATGTGGGTTGCTGCGTTGATCCATACTCACTTTCAGCTCACAAGTGTCTAGGTTCGATTCCCGGCACGAGCAAAATAGTTTTCACGGCCCCGCCTCTTTCGAGTCACTGACAATGCTCAAAGAGTGTAAAACTGTCTAGAAAAAGCTTCCCAAATTGAAGAAAACTGTAGGTGCCTTCCAACCGTGAGAGAACAATAGAGTGGCTGCTCAGAAGCTAGGCCCTGGCCCTTTACGGGCTGTAGCCCTGTTTATCTGGTGAAAATTTGGACGACTCTCTGTAAGTTAGTGTTGCTTCCGCAACACAATGGCGTGACTGCCGGTCTTGTCTTCTGAAAAATGTTTCAAAAGAAATCATGTCGAACCCTTGTGCCTGTCACAAGAGCGCATTATGGACCGCTGTCTCAAACGCTTAGACCGGAAATGCTGAGCCACATCAATCAGTCAAATGCCCATCTCGATGGAAAAGTCGTAAGCTTCTGGCCAAGGGCAAGGAAAGAGAATTGAAATGATTCATCCAGGTACCTTTGGCTGCTTGCCATGCGGTTAACCAAGAAACTCGCCACATCAGCTGGACAGACGTCACAATAATGTCTCTCTCTCTCTCTCTCGCTTAATGGGACACAATTTTTGTGCAGTCCTCCGGATCCAACGAGGATTGAGCAGGAAGTCGGAAGTCTTTGACCATGGTCAAAGTTACAGAAAACTGAATGCAAATGATTAACAACGTTTCCACGTAACTCCTCCTAGGATAGGTCAAGTTCAAGAAGGTGGTCGAATACGGAAAGACGTTACATTGTTTGGTTTTGTGCAGATCCGCAGGATGCACGACAAAGTGGTCGAATATGGAAAGACGTTACATTGTTTGTTTTTGTGCAGCTCTGCAGGATGCCCGCGAAGGTGGTCGAATATGAAGTGGCGCCCAATGGTAGTCCAACCAAATTCGACATAAGTGACTTTTGATGAAAAACAAATGTTACTTCACGGGCCTCGACATCATCCTTTTTTCTATTGTCCAGGGTATGTCGAGCCAGCCTGCCCAGGCACTCACGAACGCGACATGGTTGAGGTGCTTCCCTAATTGCTTTGTTGAAGGCTTACATTTGCCTTCCAGCATAATTCACATGAACGCTCAACTCAGAAAAGGGCCTTCAAAGGCCATACGACTAGGTGTCAGGCCTGTCTAGGCTATAAGCCCACTTCCCAGTGATGTCTTTCAGAGGGAACAGAATCCTTTCGAGCTTGCAACAATATTGTGTTGTATTGTATTTGCGATTACTAGAACCAACGTGTGGTAAACTACCAACGCTTTGACGGTCCTCCAAGGCGAAACCTCCGCCAGGATGACACGGTTTTGTCCTTGGCAGTCACCCAAAAAAAACTGGAGCAAAGTTACTCTTTCTGATTTGTAGTTGCAGCTGCGCACAGTGACAGCGACTCCCTTATAAGGGAGCTATGGAAAAAAACACTGCAAAATCGATTGCAATGGAAGTGGAGCATGCAATCGAATGCAAGCACACTGGACAAGCACCCAGATCCAATGCAAGCACACAGGACAAGCACCCAGATTCAATGCAAGCACGAAAAGAAAACCATTACGTAATATTGTATCGCCCCAGATGCCCGAAAGTGTCAAGTGGCATTCGATCGGTATCGACTGTGGTTCATGCTACATAGAGGACAGTTGAGTTTCTGTGTTTGTTATTGTTTACACCTTCATCCGTTGCAGTGGGCCGTAGAGATCACCGTTGAATTGCATAGTTTATTCATACGAATTTCTGTATAAATAGAACGAGTTTTGGCAGCAAATCAATCTTGAATTCGTTCTTGACTCAAAAAACAAAAATGTTTGCCTTTCTTGAAGCGAGCTGCGCTTTAAACAGCTGAGAAGAGTGGGCCGCGCTTTGTCCGGCATAGGGCGAAAGACTCCGATAGAGTAGGTTTGGTTAAAGTGGCTGACTACCTTAAGGCCGCAGAGGCCAAAGGTAGGTCCGTTGTGTTAAGACAAGATCTAATGGAACTTGGAAATGGACCCTCGAACCATTTGGAGGTCTTATAAACCGTTGGAGTTGACTGATGCTAATACTGCTCAGACTGAATCTAGAGATGGCGTAAAACATTACAATTGTGCAAATGGGATGAACGATGGCCTAAACAGTTTAGACGGTTTTAAGATGTGCACATGTTGCTACATGCATCAGATAGTCGTCAGTGTTTGATAGCCAAATCACAATGCCGGGTTCGCGCGGTCGTGCGTTACGTACGCGTTACAGTACGCGTTTTATCGAACTTACGAGAATGTTATGTCAAAGAGCCCTCACTTTTTCAAATCACAGTGAAAGGCGCGCGTTTCATAAGTAAAATGGTCTAAAATTCTGACAAGTAATTAATTGCGTACACAAATAGTTGCCTCAGCCTGCCAACAATGAAAGATCACGAGTAAATAAGAGATAATTGTTTGACAACTTTCAAAAGCCGGAGAAGTAGGCCTACCTAAAAATTTGTGCTAACGCTTACGATATTACGGTCTGTGAACTATCAAAGCGCGACCGCTGCATTGTGACTTGTTTAATGGACTTACGCGTATTCTCCTTAAAATGTCAGAGCAAGACCGGCATGCTTATTAAAACTGATTCAATTCTACTTTGCAACAATCTCCAAACCTCTAGATCCAATGCTAATTTGTGCAGAATACGTACTTAGTCCCTTTTGGGGCTGGCGACCCATGGAGGGTCCGAACCTGAGCCATTGCTGCCTTTCATCGATGACGGTCCTGGGCACTCTGCTTCCAGTCATCAAGACCAAGCTGTCTTGAATCTTGGTCTTTAGACCGGAGATTCGGTCTTCCTTCTGGAACGATGGCTCAGATAAGCCTCGGACCAGGAGGCTCGGATTAGCTGGAGCGTTGGTGTCGCCCGATGGCTCAGATAAGCCTCGGACCAGGAGGCTCGGATTAGCTGGAGCGTTGGTGTCACCCGATGGCTCAGATAAGCCTCGGACCAGGAGGCTCGGATTAGCTGGAGCGTTGGTGTCACCCGATGGCTCAGATAAGCCTCGGACCAGGAGGCTCGGATTAGCTGGAGCGTTGGTGTCACCCGATGGCTCAGATAAGCCTCGGACCAGGAGGCTCGGATTAGCTGGAGCGTTGGTGTCACCCGATGGCTCAGATAAGCCTCGGACCAGGAGGCTCGGATTAGCTGGAGCGTTGGTGTCACCCGATGGCTCAGATAAGCCTCGGACCAGGAGGCTCGGATTAGCTGAAGCGTTGGTGTCCACTCACTCGATGTGGCCAATCCAATGCAGTCGACGGATTTTTGCCTCATCTTGGTGCAGCTCATAGAGTTTGCGGTCGTGTCTTCTCCTCCATTCGCCTTTCCCGCAGACGAGACCATATATCCGTCGTAGAATATTTTTTTTGAAGGCACCAAGAATCAGCTTTGCTTAGCGTCTAGCTTTCAGCTCCATGGACCAGGACTGGCAAAATAAGAGTCCTGTAGAGCATGACTCTGGAGTTTTGAGCCCAGCTGTTTCGACAAGCCGAAGTAGCTTCGGTTGTCAAAGACGATTCAACTGTGATGTCATTCGTGAAGTTCACGTTTGCCCCGAAGTAGACAAACGCCTTTACCGCTTCGAGAGTGTAGCTGTCGATCTTGATGTTTTGTCCGGAGTGGTGTGCGACGGAACGTTGTTTTGGTCGACAGGATATATATCGTCCTCATTGACCTTGAGACCAGTTCGTTTTACGGCACGTTGGCAACTCGCAAGAATTTCGATGTCATGTAGTTCCACTGTCAAGGCTCTTACACCTCTCTAGGTTAGCACTGTGCGACGGACGAAAACTTCATAAAGGAGGCTTATGCCACGTTTCCACTGAACCGAAACTGCGAGGTCAGGATGAACTTTTACTGAAACCTCAACAGGCCGTTTCCACCGAGCTTGAAGTGGTTTCGCTCTCAATTTTCATGTCACTCCCTCTCAATTTATAAGTGCCCGCCGAAAGAAATGTCACTCGCTCTCAAATTTTAAATGGCCGCCAGAACAGCTGTCTGTTGACAGGACACAACAGAAAATAGTGAGAGACAAAATGAGAAAATTAAAATCAAGCTACGTAGTTCAAGGCATAATGCCATGGCCAGGGATTTGTTAACCCTTCTGACTAGCTTCTATCCTGTGCTGGCTCAAGTCAATTCTATAATCACGTTGTAGGCTTATCCAGGCTCACAACCTCTCATGGAGGGATGAACTCCAGGAGGATTTAAGTAGGGATTTAACAGAAACAGCGAGTTTTTCAAACCCTGAAAATGAATGGCGGAACCTGGTAGGTTCGGAGAAAATCGATGGCGGTTTCGTTCGGTGGAAACGTAGCATGAGTTTGCCTTGCACCCATAGGCCAGTGGCCCATTCCTGTAGAAATTCTATGAACTGACCTTGTCTTCTTGGATGTTCGCAGCTCAAAAGAGGGATCAGCTGTTACGTCCACCTAAGGCTGGCCGTTCTTGGAAAATCTGCTGTGATTTCTGCTTCGGCTGTTCCAATCGGAATGTGCGCTTTCGTGACAGTTGAGCTAAGTAGTGTGGAAGCTTTTCTTGGCCAATTCGACAGCATCCTCATTTCCAGGCATAGTGCCATGGCCAGGGATTTTTTGATGCCCTTGCTGATCGAAGCAATAGCCTGTGACATTGTTAGAGGTGAGATTTGATTTGATTTGAGGCCCCCCCTTGTATTGAAGACGTCTGCTGACAGCCCGAATCTGGTTGTCTCAAGGCACTCGCAGTTCTCAAATGATCCATGCAAGACGCCGAAACTGGGCGAAAATTTGTTGGTTTAAAGCCCAAGCTCACGTGCTGTTTATGTGGTGCCTTAGGCAGACAAGATCTATACGAGCTCTCTAGTATTCTCCGACATGTCGAGGAAGTGTGCCATTTGCTTAGATGACAAGCCCTTCTAATGCCTTTGCAGAAAGTGGCAGCATCGCGTAGGAGGAGGTGTCCCCCTCTACCACACCATCTCTGCTTATGCAGATCCCGCTCTATTCGAAGGAAAAGCCACAAGCGAAGGCAATACTTTGGCTTCTTCCCTTCGACACAAGTCAAAAAATGGAGTTATGAGACCCACCCGGTAGCACAATCCACCGAATATGCTGCAGGGTCAGTCAGCAAACGAGAGACAGTCTCAACAGCCTTGTGCAACAGTAGCAAAACATGTTTACTATTAGCGTATGTCATGTTCGAATTCTACCTGTTCGTGTGCTCCTCTTGCGATTCATGGGAGGTCATGTTGACAATTTGTCACCAGTTGATGTACAAGATTGCCCATCCGAACCCTCGTCAACTTGTCGTCGTGTCTAATGAAAGACCATGTTTCACAATACTCGTCGCTGGGAATGATGCCATTGTTGCCACAGAAATTAGGGTTTGTTTACATCCGCGGATATTAGCATCTTCATGGACAGTGTGTCAGCGAGGCAGCGAGGCCAGCGAGGCAAGGCAGCCGACAAACCTTAACTTTCAATGTGACAGCTGTCTAAAGAAGTGTTACATGTGATCATATCTAATTCGCAACGTTCCCATGTGGCCTGACCTGGAAATCTTCGCCAACTTGAGCCACAATCGACCTCTTTAAGAGCTCGTAGAAAGCTGCAAAATCTAATTGTACGGTGGCCCAAGTCTCTTCGACACACTTCCTTTCCCACGAGCATTCACAGCTCGCTCAAGCCTCCAACATCCCACTTCCTGTCTGATGTCCCAAATCCGATGTCGTCAAGCTAAACACCGCTTATCGTTAGCACACGAGTTTTTATTGCGCCATCATCGCCATGGCAGCCACATTTCACTTAACGACTCGCACGCAGCCTCCCGTGCCCGCGCGCCACTTCACAAAGAGAACCTCTACCTTTTGCCCGCCGCCCCAGAACACATCAAAAATTTGATTTGATCAACGAGGTGCGAGATGCATCACCTCTCTAATTACACTGCACTTCAGTTGGATGGCGCGGCAAACAGCTGTCGTGTGTAGACACCGGATAGGCCAGGCTGCCACCGACAACAGCGATGCCGGTGATCTTTCAATTTCGCCCATTCGGCGGTTTGTTTTAGCTCACATTGCGCCCAGACTTGACCCGATCAAGCATGATTTCACCGCGTGGTGGTCTCACTTTCTATTTTTTATTTAATTGGCACACAAACCTTCTGCTTTCTTATCGATTGGGCGCGAAGCTATCGGGCGACGACTTGCGCTGGTCTGAATGGCGCTCGCAGGCTGTTGCGTCACAGACGTCGTGGCCACTCTGATAAGACATAAGCGGTACCCACACACAAGCGGTCGGTTAGCTTTCTCCGCGCGAGGAGGATCCGCAAAACCAGTCCTGAGGACGGTCGTCGTCGGTCACACGGCAAGAAAAAGTTATGCAGTGCCTCTCATCGCAAGTGATCTTCACTCGAACCCATCCAGCGATCGCTTACTCGGTGATCAGTGCGGGTCCGGGGAATATTGCTTAATCCACTCACATTCGATTAATGCCCGGCTCTTGCCAATTAAGTCACTTCAACCCCACCAACCCCGCGGCATTCCGCACGCCGGAGTCGTGAACAAGTTGAAGCTGTTGAAATCGTCGAAAACGATTCACTTCGACGATTGAACAACTGAAGATGGAGCATCTTCAGCGGTTGCACTGCGAACAACAGATGTCCAAAAAGTGAAAGGCCTCTGCGCCGCGGTGGCGGCGACGCTATTGCTGCTGCAGATGGCTGCGAAGACGCTGCGCTGCGCGTACGTTGTGCTCAAGCAAGCAACGTGATGTCTGCGATGCCACTATGTGTGTTTACAAATGAAGAAGCGAACTGATCTGGAAGCACATGACTTTTTCGAAAGGTCCAACGGTTGTGAGGAAAATTGCTGCGCCAACGACTTTGCTCTGCGCCGCGATCCATTCGTCTTCTTGTGACATTTTCTTTCTCCCAGTCGAGCGCTGTGAATGTTTCGTGTGACTGCGGCTGTCTGGCTGGCCTTGTGCGGTGCCAGTTTTAGTGGCGCTCGAGCGGATTTTGAAGTGAGGCACGACGAGCGTGTAAGGTCGCAGAATTTGATTTTCAAATAAGTGTTGACGATTGCAGGGTGCTCGCTTTGGATGGGAAATCGATAACCTTGATCGCGTCTGCATCAGAATGCAGACATTGACTATGAATGCTGACGAGTCGCAGCAATTGTTCGCCTTTAGAAAGTGCCCGCTGTAGAAAGTAATTGCTTCGCGTTCGGAGGGTCTTGCTGTGACTGTAAAGCAATCGTTTCTGTCTGTTTTGGAGATATGTCACTGAACAGGAGCCATCTAATTCAGAAGAGACTTATTTGTGGTGACATTCAGAATATGAGACGTGAGCCCGCAGCCGCAGAGGGCCCTAGGAAGGACACAGGCAGTGACAGAGACACAAACAAATGAAAGGCAGACAGGACACTGTACTTCGAAATGCGACCTCCTGTCAGTGTCCTTCTAGAGACGGGTCTACCCCCAGGGCTTGTATATTTCCTTAAAATAGCATCAAGGGTGTTGCGTTTTCAAAACCATCGCATCGCGCATAGACGCTAAATGTATGATCATCCGAAAATTGATCCGTAAGGGGAATAGGCGACGCCAAGAACAAGACGTCACTCTAACGATGGACACTGTAACAATGGAGGTTCTGGTTACAAATAGTCTTCCAGCCGCATTTATTGTAAGCAGAGAGAACAGCAAAGCTTTCACGTGAAGTACGCTCTTTACAGACGCCTATGGCCCCGATAAGAACAATTATTCCATGTGAGATCACGATATCGCTTACTTTCAAGTCTTGAGACGTCTGAACTGCCTGCCATTCTTAGAGCCAGGGAAGGTGTCCAGCATTCCTTGAAAAGGGCTTAGAAAGAGGCAACAAGCGCACAGCTCAACGAACAATGACGCAAAGTCTGGAGATGATATAACTTTAAACACGCTTCAAACAAGATACTCACTGAGACAGAAAAAACCATGTCACGGCAAGCTGCGATTTGTCACGTCTCAGAAAGCAGCGCAGTACTTCAAGTCTTCAATGTTCAAGGAAGTGATATAACGTTGAAAATTTAACCAGGATGGTGATTCGATTTTTCAAGAAAATGGTGGACGATGCAGTCGTTGCGGTATCAGACTACAGGGGTGCTAGTGAGACTATTGAGACTAGACCATTTTCACTCAGATGCTCTAGTCAAGGTTGGATCAACGGACCCCTTCAGTGCGACGAAAAGTTGGTAGCGATGGCGGTTGAAGCAGTCACTGGCCATAATTGCATGAAGTATCACAAGTCCGCCAACGAATGCAGAGGCGCACAGCTCAAAAGCAGTCACTGGCCACAATCGGATGCCGAAGCTGTGAGGACGAAAGCAGTCACTGGCCACAATCGTATGCCGAAGCTGTGAGGACGAAGAAGAAACAGAGCACTCTCCTCAAAAGCAGTCACTGGCCACAATCGGATGCCGAAGCTGTGATGACGAAGAAGAAACAGAGCACACTCCTCAAAAGCAGTCACTGGACACAATCGTTTGCTTGCCAACGCATGCAGAGGCTATAAGGACGAAGAAGAAACAGAGAACACTCCTCACAGCCAGTTGAGACACAGAAGACTGGGAGAACATTACTGGCCATGGATCCGTCTTCGCATGCTCAACAAAAGTAGAATACCAAGAGGACCTTAATCCAATGGTGGAGGCACGAAAATCCATGTCCAAACCTACATCGTGTCGCAGAATCTCGATTTTACGACATGACATGAGCTCTGTCCAAAAGTTGGACATGAGATTTGACGTTTCCCTATTTGTGCACCATTTTGTTTTAATGGAGTGGTAAATATTGAGAGCGAAACTAGAAGTGTTAGTGAATACTTGGTGGTTGGTTGCCCGCTTCTTGATGTTGACGCTCTCGCAGGCAACGTGGAAGTGAAGCGACATGGCGTATCTTGTTCTGTTCAGATTGTGGTTGTAACGTTGGGCCGAAATATGTCCAGTGGAGATGGTGTGTAGGTGCGAACTAACCTGCCACAAATTTGAACAACTCCAATCGAACTTCACGTCCAAGCAACGCTAGCGATTGAGAGACATTAAGTGCAAACGCAAAGATCACAAAAGTAAATACTTGACACAATGAAGACATAATTGTGGCCATCACCAGTCATGGAGAGGCAGCGTCATACGTTGGCACTTTGCTCAGAAATGACTGCACGAGCATTAGGTTTGAAAACAATGGACCGTACCATACACAACTGGTGTGTGCTGGGGAAGCTAGGCAAATGTTACACTTGAGCTGTAATTTCTTGATACACGCCTGGTTGTTTGAATTTGATCATATCAAGTTGCACGCACTTAAAGTCAAACTTCATCGTAAATTGACGGGAAACCAGTCGACACCGAATTCCTTAAGCGCTAATCATTGTGACAAGCATGTTCTGGAACATAGCACTCAACAAAAACAACATTCCCTGGGGTTCACAAGTGAAGAGACGTTTTTTGAATTTCCGGAATTTTTTATGAGAAAGTGCTTATAGAAGCCGTCAAGGATGAAAGCAATCTCGAGCAAAAATCAATTACTCATCAAATCTGCTTGTGACAGTGGTGGCCGACTTCCCACACAAATATTTTCATCCGACTAATGATGCGGTCTCTCAGAGGCACACACGCGCCTTTGAATGACATCAGAATTCAAATGGCATTTTGGGAATAGAGACTTAATGGCGGGGTGAGCTTTGAAAGGTGTGAAGTTGGGGAGTGAAAGTGTGCTATTGCATCGGACATCTTGACGAAGAATCTACTCACGTTATGCAGGCAGAGCGTCAGTGGTCACATGGTGGACCTCTGCTGCGTACCAGGGCCCACTGGCATCCAAGGAAACGAAAAAACGGAGCTGGGTGAATCTCGACCAATCCATAACGCAATCACGTAATGGCGGACAAAGCCTTAGATAAATCGAAAGCACAAGACCCAGCAGGCTGGTCTAAGTGAGCTGTAAGGGCACCCATTTTCCTAGCTACCAGCCAGTCGGTGAAATGCTGGGACAGGTCCGTTTCTCAATTCCAGATCCATTGGCGGTTGCAGAGCTCACTAATCTAAGAAAACTATCTGTCTGTCACCCGGTTCAACTCCTCAACTTGGTCAGCAGGCGCAAGCAAACTGTTGTGTCGCATAATTGACACTACTCTAATGGAACTTGGTAACCTCGACGGCTTTCAAAAATATGCCAACTCAACGAGTGAAGAAAAGGACACAGCACACACGATCGATCGAATGCAGCGAGATGGGAAAAGATGAGGGACTGAATGGTATTCCTTGTGGAACTGCACCATTTCATGGTTCAATTATCATGTGAGACAACTTCACAGCGACAAATGAGAAGAAAGTACTTCGTTGAGTAAATAACAGAGACATAAGTGTCGCATCGGATCCTCCGAGGAATTCGATTTATTGTGCCCACAGCGATTGCTAAACAGAAGTGTGAGGAAATGTCAAGATTGGAAAGAAACCCAAGAGAGAATATTGATGAATAACAAACTAGAGGAATTTCAGTTGTCTGTGTCGATTTATCGTCCTCGAACATGGAGTCTCTGTTTCAGGATTACTCTGCCTCTCTGTCAGTCGGAACATCAGTCGGGCTGGTGTGAAGCTCTAGCTCCTGAAGGACTATTCGCATTTGGATGAATAGACAGGCTAAGCTCAGAGTTAGTTTGGAATTGCAAAGACCTAACGTTTAATCATGCCGCTTGCCCTTTAAGCCGGATTAAACTCTTCTACTACCTACACTGAGACTAAGAACAACAAGTTCGGTATAAAGACAAATACCAGCAATCTTCGAGAAGGATGGTGTCAATCCGTTCAATCCCCGAAACTACCAACTTCCACAATTCAAGACTACGTCGAGTCTACGTCAAGTCACTGACAAGCCTCAAAAGAGTACAACCGTCTCGAAAAAGCTTTTTAAACTTGAGCTCCCATACACATAATACTTGTGTGCACTAATTTGCAAATGTGTCCTGTGTGTGGGTGTGCCACACGATGTAAGTAAAATGAAAAGCTTTCCATTTCTTGTGTCGGCTTGTCCGCACAATTTCAAACAAAATATTGATCGCATTCCGATCAGAGAGAATAGAGGATATCCTCGATTATCTCTGATTCCGAACGTTGAAGAGTAAAGAGCTCTGATCAAGTGAAGCGGTTAAAGGGACGTTTGATTTCTTCTAGCTATTTGAGCGATTTACATGGTCCCGAAGCTTGTGACAAGTTCATGAAGCATGCTTGCGGGAGACAATGACGAACTAATGTGTACGAATTCGTGTGAATAGTGTGGCAGCACACACCGAAGTGTGCACACAAGTGTCGTGTGTATGGGGCGCTTAAGACTGTGGGCCCCATCCACTCGTGATATAACAATAGGTAGCACATACAACACGAGTGGGCGCTGTTGATGCTAAGTCCAGGATAACCTAGCACTTACACTCATCATCATCGAGAACAAGAATTATTGGCGACAAATTTTATACAACATTTTAGCTAAATAAAGCGACGGCCGAAGTTAGGAGAGCTAGACTAACGCTTGCTAATGATGAAGCAAAAATTAGAATACCTCTTTGTATATCAGTTAAAAGGAACGGACGACCTTTATGACCCCTGTAGGTAATGTTATATACCGTCGAACAAGTGAGGAAAGTGTCATGACAGAGAAGTTATCCCTTCTTAGTGCGCTGAGTTCCTCCAACACATCATTACAGAAAGTGTATGCTCCCTAAATCAGAAGCGGCATGTAATACAGCATGGATATTTGAGCAAGGCAAGTAGATGCGGCATAATGTTTAGGTAGTTTAAGTGTGATATACAGGCCAGAAGTTTGAATTTATCGACTTGGCTGTTCATAAACGTTCATAAAAAGCGAAATGATCGTGCTTCAATACCTTTGAATGATCTTCAACCTAGCCTCACTCACTCGCACATCCAGCCAGAGTTGTCAACATGCGACTTTAGTCCCTGACCCTTTTTGCCGACTGTCTCTAGTCTCAAGTCTTTCCTTTTGACAATTTTGTTGCGACTTTGGAGCCATATGGAATATGAAACATATTAGGTGTAGTTAAAATAAAACCACTATTTTTTAACAGGCGGCTTTAGGAATACCTCGTTCTGTATATGACCCATCGGATCATACTAAATGCCATCAGAAAGTTAAGATTTTGTACAAAAAAATAACTTTATGGACAGTATGGCGATTAAATGACACCACCACAAAGGAAACAGGCCACATTTTGCAGGTTTTCTAGACAGAAACGCGATTCAGAAGCGCAAACACAGAAGGATGCGCGGAAGGGCGATTGGTCTCACCCATTATATCTGCACGAATGGAACGGTACTCCTTCGACCCTTCATTTGATGATTATGACCAGAAATGATTCTTACCCTCTCTTGCCCCATCAATTTTTGACAACTGTTTTTTTTTTTGTATCGTTTGCTCAAACCAAATTAGAGAACGGCATTCACATTATTTCGTGAATAACCGCCAAATGTTTACGGATAACTGAAAGAGAAAATCAGCTGTGAAGTTGGCCATGTCTATAGTTCTTCATTTCTGATTGCGACTAAGGATTCTTTTTTCAATAAAACTTGCAGGAATCCCTAAGTGGACAAGGCGGCTAAAACTGTGCTTAAAATGTAACAATAAGCCATGCTCAGTTGTCGGTTCTCTCAATTCCGTTCTGGCCATTTCGATGCCAAAGATGCGCCACGGTCAGGAAGGCCAACTGTCGATCGTGGAAATCGGCAAGTCCGGCCGTCATGTAAGCACTTTTTCGAGTGTCCGAGAGCTAAAAATTGCACAAAAACCATTTGGAACGATGGGTAGTTGACACCAAAGCACCTCATGGACCGAATTTCCATCTGCGAATCACTGCTGAATTGCGACCCATTTTTGAAGAGGAAGATGACTAGTGATGAATCGTGGATCACTTACTGCAACGTCGACGGCGAAAACGATGGTGGTCGAGCGAGAAAGGTCTTATTGTGTGCTTCGTCGGATTGGCAGAGAATCATGTCCTATGAGCTGATCTCCTACGGCAAACATCTTAATTCGACATTCTCAACAGTTTGAAGAAAGAGGAATTGTTTTCCATGAGGATCGATATCGATCGATAGCGACTCGTCAGAAGTCGCTATGCATCCACCTTATAACACCAGTGATAGCACCAAAACCTGTTCCACCTTAAGAGAAATTTGTGAAAGCTTGTGTCTTCAAAGGTCTAAGACCCTTGACCTACCCGCGCTTAGCTGCGGTATTGGCAAGAAGTCTTACTGGAGAATTTCTAGCCGAAAGCGTCTGATTCAAAAAGGGTGTAAAACTGCGGCATAAGTTCTCAGCTTAGTTGTAGTGGAAATATATTTTATTTGAAGGAAGCTGTGCTTATTTCGGTATGTGGGCAGGGCCCCCTAGTAGATTTTCACATATCCTCGCCAACGAAAAAAAAGGTCAAAAAAATTGTGATTAATTGTGTGTGAACATCAGAAACGAAGTATTCCCAACTCTCGTCCTCTCTCGCCCTTAAAAGTGTTTCACTACCATTTTTTAAAATATATTTCTCAAACCAAATTGACCAATCAGAAATTTCGAGCCGAATTCATCGAGCCGAATGCAAATCAAAGGAATTCAAGTCTCAAGTTCAAAGACATGCCTGACATGGGCTTAAGTGATTTACATTTTTAATAACGGCCCCTTTCCTCGCAGATATCTTTCAGAGGAAAAAAAAACCCAAAAAATCGAACACTTTCTTTCGGGCATAAATCTTTTAATTCTAGCTAATGTAAGCAGTAATTTCTTCTTATTAACACAACTCGATTCCGAAAAAGTAAAAGTGCCCGTCGATGTTTTCTAAATTCAAAGAGCCAACATCGGCGATGCGAACGTACAAGCACACCCATGCACAGATGCGAAGTCGCGTATTTTCTCACATGAATGTCTGCGGCCAGAATACAAAATACGAGACAAAAAATACAGCAGACTGTGACACTCACCAACAGGATAGATATCCTCATCTTGAATTTGTATCCAAAGTAATCCTTGGGGGGAAACGAAATTTTCGGGGAGTTCACTGCCACTAACACTGAATGTATCTCAATCAATCTGATGACACTCCTCGTACTCTTCCTTATCCATTCACAAACAAATTATTCGCTTTTTTTCTTCTTTTTTTCCAATTTGTTCGCACTCAGATCGATTCACACGCGCACACACTCTGCACAGGCACTCGATGCGCTTCACTTGGGGTATCCTTCGACCACCTTCAAGCTTCGTACCAAAATTCCGACCGGTCGACGGTGTAGCTTGTGGTATACTGACTTGTCCGATTCAAAAATTTCCAGCAAAACTAAAATTGACAAAAATGCAAGCAGAAGCCCAACGACCGTCCGACCGACCTAGGCGACGGTACAGCGACGAAAACGACGAAGAAGAAGAAGAAGAAAAAGAAGAAGAAGAAGACCCAAGACCAAGAGTGTCTAAACCACCATCATCATCGACAGGCGCAGCAGCAGCAGCAGGGGCGCTCCCAGTGAAACAGTCGATGGGCCCAAGCAGACGGCTGAGGAGCCAGAGGTCGCAACGGAAGCTTTGCGCCAGTTGCCCATATCAGCCAAGTCGACGCGCAGTACATTACCTTACCCACACTGCCGATCGCTGATTTTACTTTCTTTCCACGAAGCAGCAGCGCTAGGCATTCCACAGCCGTGGTGGGACACATCCAACTTCGGCGGCTCCCAAGGCGCGCTGTTCACACACACACGAGGTAAACAAAACAAGAGGCGAAGAGGAAACACACAAAACCAGCGAGCGCACACCTCCCGCCGCCGCCCGTCGTCGCTCCATCGGAGAAAGGTACGAAAGCAGACGCGAAAAAAACAACGCGCCGCAGTTTCTCGATACCCCTA
Organism: Eristalis tenax; assembly: GCA_905231855.2. Classification (NCBI taxonomy): domain Eukaryota; kingdom Metazoa; phylum Arthropoda; class Insecta; order Diptera; family Syrphidae; genus Eristalis; species Eristalis tenax. The sequence continues at coordinate 42,320,538 of HG993127.1, forward strand.
GTGCCTGTGTGGCGGCCGCGCAGCTTTAACACTGGCTTACAAAACGGCCGCTAACCCAGGCAAGCCAGTTGCTCGCCCTTAAGTCGGGCGGTAGAATGTGTCACGCAACTTTGGACATATCCGGGAAGCGCGCTGTGGGCCGCAAAAAAAAAAACTACAGACAAACAAAAACACGGCGTCGGTAAGCTTTCTCGCGCATAATTGCCGCCGAGTATCCGCACACGTACGAGAGTGTGCTCTCGGAATCATGATTCAGATGGTGACGATACTGGGAAGTTAATGCACTTATGTGTGTCGGTGGCGGTGCTGGGTTTTAATGGCACGCAGGGACTGCAGTTCGTGCGCCGCCAACTTTCCCCTGCAGTTACATAGCGATCCAGTTTTGTTGCTGTCCGCCATATTCGGAAGACTGTTGCGGATTCCGACGCATTGGCCAGGGCTGCAAATGGCCCGTCCTGATGGTCAAGTACAGACGATCAGATGGGCAATCAATGGTGGCGGAGGCGACGACGCGTCGATGGAAAGTCGCGTTTGGCTTTATTTGGTGGGGAAAATCAAGAGCGTATCAACGGTGGCTCAACTGTGGAATGAAATATGTGGGAACACTCAAGTGAGTTATGGCTCACGGGTGTCCGGATGGTGGCCGTAAACTTGGGGCGAATACAATGTTGCCCTCCCTGTGATTGGATGGAGCATTGAGAAACGATTTCTTCGGAGTTTCCGATCGATTCGGAGTTGCAGTCCAACTGTCATCACGATGGAAACGTTAAGAGCGAGAGAGAATACTGCGTGCAGAGGTGACTTGTCAGTTCGTTGCAACGATACCGCTAATGGCTGCCACATACATGAGTTCTGGGTGACTAAGTCTGGGCATTGGAACGGTCGTAGAGCCTAGAAGACAGACGACAATTTTAATCGCAATAGGAGTCCTTACCGGGAACTTTGCCATAGTTACACATGCGCTGTGAAGCTGCAGAGATGCGGAAGGAGCAGAATCTATCCAACATCTGCTCTACAAATGCCAGGGATGAGGGTAGTTCATAGAAAAGCCCTTCTTCATAGAGCTGGAGGACATAAGCGTTGTTGCGGGTATCAAGAGAAAGACCAAACCATCACCTTCTTCGCAATTGCAGTGCTCTCACATCTCATTTGGACGCCGCATATTCTAAGCTTTGTTAAAAGCTGTAAAAGCTTGCAGATTAGGATCGACTAGATCTTTGTAGTAGCACAACCGGCCTACTTTGGCCACAGTGCGGCTACCTTTTCAAAGTAGTCAGCCACGCTAGCCTAACTAAACCTAAGCCTCTTATGATTCATAGTTCGAACCCGGATCTAGATGATTTCAGTTATAACGGAAGGTCACAATGAACCTAGCTCATTGGTCTAAGTGAGCCGCGATCCTAAGGTCCTCAGGCTACCCATATACTGATCTACCAACTATCGTTCAATAAGTTAGAACGCTGTTTCTTTTTGGACCAAATTGCCCGACCTGAACTGACGAACAGCCGGTTGCAGCAAGTCCGCACTACATGTCCCATATCCCGACCATCGATGAACAAATTGAGAAATGCCGTCGGGAAGGACCCGATATGGACCGACGATTGGCCAGATCGCGGAATTGACGCTTTTGGAATATTTTTTATGGAGATTCGTCGAATCACTCGTTTTTTTCTTTTTTTTATAATTTGCGTGCGCACAATGGATTGTTAATACCCTTAAGTGCCCGGGGAGAAGGTATAGAGGGAGAAAGGGAGAGGAGGTACCAGGTCTTAAATATCTGCGTATTGTAGCCTGTTGGCAATATAAGGCTGGGAAGAGCATTCCACATTCTTGTGGTGTGGCTGAAGAATGAGTCTCCAAATTTAACTGTGTGTCCAAAAGTAAGCTTAAGGGTTGACTGATGAGCAGGGACCGGACTTTGTTGACCTAAAAGCTTTCAACATCAACATCAATGTTTTCTGGAAGTTTGGAGTTCACGTCGCAGTTCATTACAGAATTTCTCTGCTTAATAGTTTTCAGTCCTCTATTTGCATTGAAAACGGCATGACTTCCTTTGCATGACTTCCTTTCCAAGTTTTCTTGAGTGTTTTTCAAAAGCGGCAACGCTTCCCCAATTCTTGTTCCTTGAAGAGAATAAAGTTAGCTAACAATAAAAGTAGAGACTCTCAAAATACCTGTTTTTTGCAATAGGCTGTAATAGCTGCGCTTGTACTGCCTCATCTTCAATCAATTCCTTTGCAAATACAACACAGCTTGCATCAAGAACGCTTGCAATTTCGAGATCCGAGAAAAATAATCCGCACAATATACTCAGAGATAGAGCTATCCATCTTCTACCTTTCCTGTCCCTTGATTTCATTTGACAGCGTTTTTTATACGATTTTTGACCCCGGCCTGTGAATACGTGTCAGCTCTTGAGAACAGTTGGCGAGCAGCTGATATCCTTCATCAACCTAGTCGAGAGGTGAATTAGAGTTTTTATGTGAAAATTCGCTCGTTAGTTGGACGTTCTTTAAAATGTTGGTGTTAAATTTCGACACAGTATGGAGGGGTAAACAAACGAACAAAGCTCATGTTCATGAAGCCGATTCCTTAAGCCCCCATTTGAGCAAGTTATAGTCTGACAAAATTACTGACTTTTCTATATAAATAATATTGGGTCTATTTTTTAATTCGTGCGGTTTTTTTGTCTGGTCGCATATTCCGGGCGTTTTTCGGCTACTGCTCTCTTCAAACGGATTAATTGTGTTCGGTAGCGTTGTCCATTGATGGTTTCACCCGGTTTTAGCAGCTCACAATACAGCACACCCTTCTGATCGCACCAAGTACAGAGCATTACCTTCGTGCTATGGATATGCGCAACGGCTTTGCCGTTGATTAGGCTGGTTGGCCAAGCCAAAATCACAATCGTGCAAACCACTTTGGCACGTTCGTTCAGCTAGCGCATGTTCACCATAAACTTCCACCAAAATACGATGACTTTCGGTAGCAGTTTTCTTTATATTAAAGTAATGAAGAAGAACTCCCCGCAAAAACACTTTTTCAGGCATAAAGTTCGACACATTTGAATGAAAAAAATTATTGTTGTATACGCTTCAAATGAATGACATATACTGAAAGGACGAACAATGACAGTAGCTTTCCAACGCATGTTCCAATGGAATAATACAAGTTACGCCATCTCTTAGCAAACCGCACGAATTACCCAATTTAACCCAATATTTTTATATAAAATAAAGAATAACTTAATGCAAAGGTGTCTTAGCTGCATGCTACCACATATCTTGAGTGACTCTAATGACTGAAAGTATAAACATGCAAAATTCTTTAATATAAAGGGTGATTTCTTAGCTATTATCTTTTTGGCAACACTGGTTTAAACAGCTGACGCACGTTTCGTGTTCTGTTTCACTGTCAAACATCTTCAGTTCGGTCTACAATTTAACCATGAATCGTCTTACAAACGAACAACGCTTGAAAATCATTGAATTTTGCTATCAAAATGCGTGCTCTGTTAAGAAAGTTCATCGCGCGCTTCTTCTATTTTATGGTCAGCCAGTGACGAAGCTCATTTTTGGCTCAATGGTTACGTAAATAAGCAGAATTGTCGATTTTTGAGCGAATATCAGCCAGAAGCATTGCAAGAGCTACCAATGCATCCGGAAAAAGTCACAGTTTGGTGCGGTTTATGGGCTGGTGGCATCATTGGACCGTACTTCTTCAAAGATGATGCGAATCGTAACGTAACTGTGAATGGTGAGCGCTACCGTGAGATGGTATCCAACTTTTTTTGCCCAAAATGCAAGAGCTTGACTTGCATGACATGTGGTTTCAACAAGACGGTGCCACATGCCACACAGCACAACAATGGACTTAATGAGAGGCGAGTTCGGTGAACATTTTATTTCACGTTCGGGACCGGTCAATTGGCCGCCTAGATCGTGCGATTTAACGCCTTTAGACTACTTTTTGTGGGGCTATGTCAAAGCTCATGTCTATACAGACAAGCCCGCTTCAATTGACGCATTGGAAGACAACATTGAAGCATTTATTCGTGAGATACCGGCCGAAATGTTGGAAAGAGTATGCCAAAATTGGACTAAGCGGATGGACCATTTGAGGCGCAGTCAAGGTCAACATTTGCATGAAATAATCTTCAAACATTAAATTATATGGACCGTACTATCGATTCAATTAAAGATCTCATGCATTTTTCTGAATTTTATGTGATTTTTTTTTTTTTGAAAAACTTTCCTATAGCTTTTAAAAAATCACCCTTTATACCGAATTACCGAACAACATGAAAAATGAGGCAAATTTCGTACGTTTTAAAATTGTATGTATAGAGTTGGCTAGGGATAAGTACTCACATTGTAAGTCACTGTAAAACGGATTTACAATAGATCTAAAGGGAGCTAACCAACATTCACTGCTTGGTTCAGTTTATTCCGTGTTCCAGCTCCAAGTCCTTCCCGCAATTCAATAAGACATCTAGCAAGCCAAACAGCCTCGCGCCTCTTATTCAACGCAATAACCTCGAAAGTGGTTGGAAATCCCTTACCATGATGCTCATTCCTTCTGGAAACACTGGTTTCAATGCCACTTCAGCTCCAAATCACCCTCCAGGCGCCTTCTTTCATGAGATCACATCCTTTCAAAGGTTGTGTGTTCGTTTTGCCTCTCAACCGCACTTGGCGTCGTTGACACGATTGTCACCCTCGCCATGATGTTGCAAAAGAGAAAGATCAATCCAAAATGTTTTCCGGGCCCGGGCACTTTCCATTCGATTACACACACAGCCTAGGAAACATGAGCCTCCACAGCCTGCGGCACAATTCAGATTACTCCATCAATCTCCTGGCAATTTGCTTCGCCTGCTCTCCTTCAAGCTCCGCCAATTAGTTGAGCGTTCAACTGAAAGGCTATTGAATCGGCGATTAAGGCGATTTGCGGTGCCTCATTATCGCAGCTCTCTTGAATGACGCCATCAACCGCTGGCAGTGCAACTTTATCAGGTGCCTTCGACTACAAATCAGTAATCTGACACCCAAATGGCAAGAGATTATCAAAGACGCTAGGATCATACTTGAAGCCATTAAGCCGGCGTGCTTACATAAGGCTCAGCGACCCACTTACCTGCGACCGTGTTGAATCATCGACTCCGCCTCAACTGAAGAAAGTTTCTCGGGTCCACACCAAAATCTGATCCCTCTCAGAGCTGAAAGCGAAAGTGATGCAAATTTGGCAAGAAACAAAATTAAATCTTTGTTTGACAATCCAACGAGTGGATTGTCCCCGAATTAGAGGCGCATCTCGAAAATGTAATGCCTCTCGAGTGCACTCGACTGATGGTTTGACGCGCAACCTGCGGAGCTGCCGTCGGCCGTGTGTGTTTGGGCGATTATATTTCAGATGTGTTCGAGATGTACATGAGACAATCCACATGTGCTGTGATGCAACACACGTTCCGGTTCGTGGGAAAGAGCCACGTCTAGTGCTTCCACCAATTTTTGAGTGTTGGGACGATCGACTTGACTTGGATTCAATCAGTGAAACCAAACGACTTATGCCTCGGCTGTTGTAGTCGCGGAACAAGTCGATGTCAAGTGCAGCCGTTTGAATGAGGGCTTCGATTGACGGAAGCTTCTGTTTGCGGTCAGTGGGTGGAACTGCGATTCCTTATATCGAATGTTCGATGGCACTTAGTCATTTTGCCATGAAAATGTGTTTCAGAAAACTGACATTTGTCGAACATTGGTTGGTCGCCAGTGAGTTGTAGGTCGTCAGTATGAGTCATGACTCATATTTGACTTTCATGGCAAATTGAAAAATGCTCAAGGAAGGCAGTTAGGTTTGTTACAGTGGCTTTTCGAATCATGTGGATACTCCGAAGGCCAAACATTGCAATTTTGGCAATAAACCATCAATCTCTTAAAGCCCATACAGTGACCGGCAAACTTTCATTTGTTTTGAGATGTTGTTCAGCGTTGAAAACATGTTGCTTCGTGTATCGTGTGACGGTCCATTTGGACTAACTCCAACTATGAGCTGTCAAACTGTTAGTTTTTGTTCAGTGCTGCCAACAATTTACTACACAAATGGCCGCCATTTCAAATCTGGCATTAAGTTTGGGCCACCCTTTAGTTGATTTTATACCATGCCACTTTTTCGGGCACTTTGACTGGTGTCTCGCTAATAACACGTACCGTCCATCGGTATGATCATCGCCATGGATCACAGACATTCTTCGGCTGGGCGTGAGATGTGATCTCCTGAAGGAAGGCGCCTGAAGGGTGATTTGAAGCTGAAGTGGCATTCAAACCAGTGTTTCCAGAAGGAATGAGCATTATTGTAAGGGATTTCTAACCACTTCCGAGGGGCTTGAGGCTGTTTGTCGAAAGGACTTGGAGCTGGAACACTGTTGACGAGGGAATAAACTGCACCAAGCAGTGAATTTTTTTGTTGGCAGCTCTTGCATCGTCAGATTTTGATCATCGGACAATATGCGGCAGTCTTGTTTATTAGCACAATCCATTCGACTCGAAATGAGGTTCGTCGCTCAGGGCAATTTTTTTTTAGTCATCGAGTTCACGACATGCACCTTAGCGCTTTTCGTTGTTGTCTTGCGTGCTTCTCCAATCCTGTCTGAGGGCAGTTGTGATCTGATCACCGGAAAATACGGTCGAAGTGGTGAGTCAATACTACGATGGCTTCTGTTCTTGCGCGAGCTGTATTTTGTAAACTTTTAGAAAAAAGATCCTTACGTAAAGTCGCACCGTCTTCTGTCACGTAATAGATCCTGATTCATGGGCCACTGACGGGAACAGCAGAAATACTATCCCTGTACGCAGACCACGCATTCGGCTGCGAAATTTGGTCATCATGGCTAGAATAACTTCCTCCAGGGCGACGAAAGAGCCCTATCATCTTAGGAAACTCGCAGAGGCCGTTCCAGGGGTCGTTCAAAAAGAGGGTGAGAAACTGCGACATCTGCTATGGTGATTGCAAAAGACATAGGCGCTCATATGCGCAATAAGTCTTAAACTTTACATACCTACGGGTTGATGGATTTCTGTTTCTATCATGGTCCACTGTGTGGAGGGGAACATTCTGCCTGACAGCGGTATCGGTGTCCTCATCCCCGTTTAACAGTCTGCAGAAATGATTCTTCCGAATTCTTAGTTTTGACTGCGACTCTACAAATAGAAGCCGAGTCTCTTACCCTCGGCTCTGTTCGTAGAGTTCACGAACAGCTCTCGTGGTTCGATGCAGCGTTGCCTACTAGGCGGCTTGCTTTGCTGCATGTACCTGCCTGTCGTTGTCAAACCATGAAGTTTTCCTAGTTGGCGTCCTTAAACCCAGAACTTGAGTGGCAGCTTTTCTTGATTGACGCATCCTATGTTCTTCGATTGATTGTGCAGGCGGCGCACAGTGGGTTAAGATCGAAGAAAGGTCTTCTTCGTAGCCTTCATAGTTTTATGACTAAGTGCTATCAGATAACCCGGGCTTATGGCCCGGGCTTATGACTTATACACTATACACGTGTTTACAAGCCCTCAGAGTCAACAACAAAATATCTATTCAAGTTGCGAGCCATATTTTCAACAAAAGTTTACAAGTCTTTATCCCAAGCTTCATAAAATAAAAAGCCTCTGTAAATTTATACATAATTCTATTGGTCTGCTCTTGGCTATTTAAAATAAGGAAAATCTTCAAAGGTGCCTTCGATAAGCAGCTTCAAACGTAGGTGTTAAAAAACCAAACTCTTTGAGTTTGAAAAAAAATCTACGGCAAGCCACGCATAGAAACTTGCATCAACTCTCTGGATGCCGCACGGAAAAAATCTAACAGAGGTTTGTTTCGTTGTATCGGATTTAGGGTACACGGTTTTGACTTTGGTCAAGTTACAAAAGTCACAATGTCTTGGCTAATAATGGTTGGAATGAATGCAACTGGAACTTTCAGATTCTTATAGCAGAGCCTTAATTTAGCACAAATTTGCAGGGGGTGTGTTTTATCGTTTGTTGGACTGTAGACAAGCTCCAAGAGACTCCAGCAGGGGACCTTGTTTATCTGAATGATGTAAAGATCCTATCCATCTTTGAGACTCTCAAATTCAAATGACTGTGAGGAATTATAAGGATTCTATTGTGTGGAATAACGATCGACCATCCTCTACAGGATACTGAAGACCCATTCAATTTTCTTTTTGAAAAAAAACTGCCGAAATAATACTAGGCGAGAGACAAAGAATTGACACGGAAATATACAATTTATTTCAGACGATCCTCAGGTCATAACAGAGATGATGGAGGAGGAAATGGGCCACTTCTACGTTTCTTGCCCCGCAGATTCATCTGACAGCGTTTTTTTATTACCCTTTCACAGACAGGCGTCTGTGAATACGTGTGAGCTAAGCGAAGCTGTTTACTCCCGCCTAACACCATTACGTTGCTCTATACTTCTAACAAGTGTGCGTGAACATAGAATAGTATGCGTGACTTTAGGGCACAACTGCGATGGACTGGGGGTTTTCCATTGGAAAGGGGAATATCTCTTCCTCCATCATCTCTAGTTCATAAGCAACCACGAACTCATGTTCACAATGCTGGACGGACTGTGAGCCCAATCTGTAACAGGAACTCCTGCAGCAGAAAAGGTGTACGCCGATAAGCCAGCAACAATTCAAGAGCTAAAGGATGAGATAATTCGGCACATTAACGGGATTTTTATTTTTTTTTTAATTAATTTTTATTCCTATAATCCGATAAACTTACATACTAGACAAAAAAGCTTAAAACTAGTTGGACGAACATTGTTACTATTTCTAGCTTACTGGCCCTCCGCGGGCACTCTAAGCTAAACTTAAACTTATCGTATGTCTTTCAACTTAAACTAAAAATTCTTATGATTAAAACTAATTATCTTAACTGTACATTTAAGTATTAAGAAAAATTGTTTACAAAAAAATCTTAATGAAAGAACTTTTTTAAGTAAAACCTATATACTAACTTACTAATAACTTACACACTACCTTAAAACTAACTACCTAAAATAACTTAAACTAACTTAAGCTAAACTACACACATATACACATGTATATATGATGATATATATATGTACTTAATATATACAGTGTATACACAAAGGTACACTCATGTGAATACTCGTCTTTTTTTTATATTTACTTACAACTTACAAGCTACTTTAAAAACTAACTTAGGCTATGTAGGTCGGCCATGGCTTACCGCTCATAAACTTGCATCTCAATTGCTGCAAGACAGTAGCCGACTGCTCCCACTTTCGGGGATACGTACTACCCTTTCTATCTCGGGTCTAAAGGGTTCGACGAGTGAGTTCCCCTCTCCCCAGCCACCAGAATTTTCGGTGTTGCATTACAACATCCCGAACATCTCTCCTTGATACCGCCGTACTGAACCGGAGGAGACCCTCTTTAGCTCGTTGTGCGACGGTACGGTCGTAGTTGAGTCGCCCATCCATAATTGGTCTGGCGATGTGGTAGGCGGTACTGCATTTATGTCTTGTAACTGTCCGTTCTTGTCTAAATGGAGAAAGGCTTCTGGGGGGACGAAGCCGTTGTGGCGTACCCTTTCGTGGTATTGTGTATTGGGGTAGTAAGCCCCCAAGATCAGGTTATTGACCGAGTTCATCGCTCTGGCAGTATGACCTCGAATCAACTTCGCTTATCAGGTTCGCCCTGTTGTATAAGACCTCATTGGAATAGAATTTTTAGTACTGGGCCTCTGGAGTTCGATAAAGGCGAAGGCAAGCCCTAAGACAAGCCCTCTCGAACAACCGAATCTTTTCCATTAAGCTTGCACTCACGTTGAACCACACGGGACAGCCATAGGTGAGCATTGGCCGGATGAGGGCCATGTAGCAGATAACCTTCACCCTCGCATCGAGTTGGCTGTTGTAAAACAGTCTCTTTGTAAGGGCAAAAGCGCCTCGGGCCCTGGCCACAGCAGCAACTACATGTTTGTTAAAATATAGATACTGATCTAGCCAGATCCCCAGGTATCTGACTACAGTCCTTTGCACCAGTGGTTGTCCATGTCGTCCAACAATTGAGAACTTTCGCCAATTCTTTTTCGTATCGGCCGAGGCTTTATACAACGGTGTCCTGAACAATATGGTTTCCGACTTCTGAAAGTTGATTTTCAACTTCCAGTTATCGCAATCTCTCATGAATGAATCGAAGTCACCCTGCACGAGAGTAGTGATGTCCTCGATCTTTTTGCCTGATCTGTACACGATCAAGTCGTCGGCGTACGCAATAACGTGAGGAAGAGAATTTATCAGATCGCTCAAGTAAATGTTGAATACCTGTGGAGGTCACGTTGCCATTCTTGACGACGAACCGTCTACCGGTAAGCATGTTACACAATAGGTACAACAGTGGTTTGCTAATGCCCAGCCGATTAAGCTTGTAAAAAAGACCTTCTAACCATACGGTGTCAAAGGCCTTCTCAAGGTCAATCAAGCAGGCACCCGTACATTGTTTCTGGCTCTTGTTCCATTGGATATCCGACACCAGTTTCGACGCGGCATGAATAGTGTCATGCCCCGCTTTGAAACCGAATTGGTTATCCGGAATTATGTTTTTGTCCTTAGTCCAGTTGATCAGAGCTCTATTTATCATCTTCTCGAATACCTTGCTGATGTTCGGAAGGAGACTAATTGACCGGAGGTTGCACGGATTCGAAGAATCTTTGCCTCTCTTGGATATGGGTTGCACAATCGCAGTTTTCCAATGCTCCGGATAATGTGCATTATTCAAAGCATTGTTAAACAGGGTTGTGTACATATTAACCACTTCCAGGGGGAGATGTCTTAGCACAATGTTCGAGATCCCATCGACTCCCACTGACTTCTTCTTTTTTATTGATTCGAAGACCGCTTTAAGATCTGTCTTCGAAATGAACGGGGGATGAACCCCTTCGTCGGCGATGACATTATCTGCCATGTTAACATCATTGAACACGACGCACATTAACGGCATACAACCTCAATTATGCTTCAGCGTCATCGAAAATTTGGACCATCGGATGGAGGTGTGCCGCCGAGGTCGCGGCGGCCATTTGGCCGATATTTTATTCCATTCATAATTGAACCATACCAATATTATCATAATAAAAGAAATGACAATAATTTCCTAAATAACTTGTGTTTTATTCAAAATCAACATATTTTTTATTTTTCATTATAAATAGGAGGGCAAGTAAAACCCTCTCATCTGTAGCTCTGCTTTATGTTGCATATTGATTTTTGAGTAAATGTACTTATATCGTCAGAATTGAAGTACGATAGAGACGCCCAATTTCTAACCCTCGTGCCCCTTAAAATTATTGACAACCGGCTTTTATATCGTTTTCTAAAGCCAAATTAACCAATCAGTGAACGGCACTTACGTAATTTCGTGAATAACCGTCAAAACTTCATGAATAACTGTCAAAAAGTCTCTGAAGTTCGACGATGGACTAGGGGTTCATCAGCTGTGAAGTTGGGCATTAGAGATGTCTATAATCTATTTCTGATCGACAGCTTTAGGGTCGTTTTGTTCACAATCGCTCAACGTTCTGGAAAACTGTTAGTTGATCAACTTCGGGGTTGAAAATTGATTTTGTTCACTATTTCAACTCACAGTCCGAATTATAAAATCCAGAAGTTGTAAGTAACTTTCAGTTTTCAAATTTCCCCTGGGATATTTTTCACAGTTCACACATCCAATGTCATTTTCAACTTTGGGTTTACGGTGTGTGCTGAATCTAGAATCTCTCACATCACTCACATACTTCATTATTTCAAATCAAAGGGCCAGTGTCTTCTCTCGTTTCAAGGCAATGAATCCTGAACTAGTTCGAGCACCATTATTTTTGACCGCTTTGAGAGACGATAGATGACACACACAATCATTCCATCTTGTATACAGACGTGAGCAGAGAGCGCGAAATCCCCGATTTGATCCCTTAACTTCTGCTATTTTCGCAAGTTGAGAAAATGAGGAGTTGATAAACTCATGGGCTGTAATTTGAAAGCTGAAGCCATAACATTTGAGTGAATGAAAGCAAATCCAGAAGTTGAAGAGAAAAATCCCAAAGTTGTGGTCATCTTTAAGTCAACAAAACGACCCTTAGTTCGCCAATGACCACAACTCACATCGACCGTTCGACTCGCCAACCCTAACCCTCTGTGAATCGCTCGTCGCGAATGAATCTCTCTCTCTCGACAGACTCACCAGAATGAACACCAAAGAAATGACTTCGTCCCTGAACGGCGCAAGTAGTTCTTACTGCACATCAACATTCAACGTTCAGTGCTGTGGTTTCAAAACGGCTAATTGGGTTCTCAAAGAACCGCCACCTCTCTCACACACACACATTCCGTGAGAGGATGATTTTGCAAGCATTTTGTAGACGACCCCTTTTCGAATGAAAGACCCTTCTGGCAAAATGCGATTTCCCACGAGCATGTGGAGTCTGAATCACAAAAACAAAACAAAGTAAAAACAGCGGAAAGTCTTTAAATGCTCGGCTCACGACAGCAGATGTACATAAGCATAGAGCGGCTTCGACACGTGATCTCATTAGTTGCGTAAGGCTTTCGAGTTTTAAATTACTGATGATCTGTATCAACGCGGCTTGAACAATCAAATGTAACGCAACCCAACACACAATTCGCTCCGAAGTAAGTCGCCATTAATTTGACGACCTAGTCCAGGAACAGCAGGCTTCCTACCGCTTCCTTCCGACACCTAATTGCGCTCAGTCGGAAGACGACACTCACGCGAGACACGCAATACTCTTCCCGTCACTCAAGTGCGATCCAAAAGCAATTCGCATCAATTGGCTCACCTCGGTGCTGTCAAGACACAGAGTATCGGTTCATCAATCATCCGCAACTGCGATGGTTGTTTACCAAATATTTTCCACAGGTCGGTGCTGCGGACCTGTCAGTCTGACGAAGAGGATGTTAGCTCGGGAGAAATGGAAACCAATTAGCGGCGTAACGGGCGATTCTTTATTTTACCCGCGTCGCTTTTGTCTGAGAGGCGCGCTGCGTGGCTTTTGTTTGCTTCTTTATGCCTTCAAATGTCGATTATGAGCTTGCGCGAGAAAGTACTTCCGTTCGCTGTAAGACGTAACGTTTCTCGCTGTAATTAGCCGATCATCATAGATTTCGAATGGAGTGCTGCGGAGGGGCTACGTGGTGCTGTTGGGTAGACTCATGTGGTCTACTTATCAATTTGAAATGAATTAATGTCCTTAAGGGCTTTTGGCTTTCATTTTTAAGGCTCTCTATGGCTCACTGTTCAGCTGCGGGCGGTGTGCTTGGCGATTGGTGGTCCCAATTTCGACAGATTTTAAGGTTTTTGTGATAGATTATATTTCTTCTTCCTCTTCTTTGTGTGGCGCTACAGTTCGGGGTGGATTTAGGTTTGTTGCAGGCATTTGTTGGCTCACGAGAGGAGGCCCTCAGCAGCTGACCTCCTAGTGGTGGGGGGCGGGCAACAGGCTTGGGGTGTGGGAGTTTATTTTCATACATCCCAAGCCTGGCTAACGAAGCGAAACCCCACCCGAAATGACAAGAAGAAGACGATTGGTCTCGGACATTGCCTACCCTTGTGTGCCGGGGCCCCATTTGGAGCCAGGCATGAATGATGGCAATATGCGAGCGTCTGGTGGACGTTCTCCGGAAGGAACTACGAGCAACCTAGCAGTGGCAGAAGACACGCCTTTCACAAACCAGTGCGTACGGGGAGCAAAAGGCAATGGACAACTGCATCGAATTAGGATAGGCACATGGAACGTTTCATCGCTCAGAGGAAAGGATCTCGAGCTAGTTGAGGGGGCTGCCAGGTATCGTTTGGACATCGTGGGTATCTCCTCGACGAAGCAAAGGGGACCTTTTGGACGGGTGGAAACTGGAACTTCCTGTCGGGAGTTGCACCTCAAATGTCTGCACAGGCGGGAGTGGGGATAATCACAAGTCCCAGATTGGCAGGCAGGGTGGAGTGGATTGGAGTGGATACCATTAGGAGGGAGAGTCGGTATCTCAACTCTGGCTCTAGTGCAGGTGTATGCACCAAATCTGGAGTCAGAGTACGCGGCTTTCCTGGATGAAGTTGATGTTGCCCTGGAAAGGGTAGCGGAAATGGAATCCTATACCCTGACGGGTGATTTCAATGCTCTCGTGGGTGTGGATATAACGACATGGGGGAGCGTGAATGGGAAGAACGGTGATCCTCACCAGAACGCGAACGGAGAGAAGTTGTTGGAGTTTTGTTGTGCAAAGGGCATGGACATAATGAACACCTTCTTTCCACACAAAGGCATCTCACTGATAAAATGGAAGGTGGAAACCAAGAGTGGTTCACGCATACTGTGGGAGAAACTACAGAACATATCTGAAAGGTTTGAGCGACTTCCAACTGTTCCATCGCGTGTAGAGCAAGAATGAAGACTGCTTCCAGCAGCTGTCTTTGCCTCTGCACGGGATGTTTGTGACTGAAGCGGCTTGGAGTGGCGGCGAGAGTGGTGGTGAGAAAAGAACTACTTGGTTTACAAAGGCCGGAGTTCAAAAAGCCACCAGGGAGAAGAAGAAAACCTACAGAGACTGGATTCTCTTGAGGGACTCTGCTTCTCGTGGCCGGTACACTGAGGCGCGAATAACTTGCAAATTGGCTGTGCGAGTAGCTAAAGAGCAGTCTTGGAAGGAGCCCGGCGTGAAGTTGGAAAGCGACCATAGATCTGCGAAAAAGGTGTTCTGGCAAACCATTCGCCGACTCAGAGGAAGGCAATTCAACATAATCGAAGGAGTCAAATCCAAAGATGGTGTGCTGCTTTCCAATGGGGTGCACATCTTACGCAGATGGAGCGAGCACTTTTCGGAGCTGCTCATTCCCGAACAGGTCACTGAGGATGGCAGTCCCCTAGTCTTGAGTGGGACGGAGAATAGTCCTGCGGTCGAGGAAGTCATTTTGGTGATTGAATTGCCAACAGTTGGCAAATTTGCCGGTGTTTATGAAATCCGGCCAGAAATGCTTAAGGCAATGGGTAAAGAGGGAGTTTTATGGCTCTCTCGTGTCATTAAAGTGGCCTGGGAACGTGGTGAGACACCTGGCGATTGGCAAACTGGGGTGACTGTCCTACTTTTCAAGAAGGGGGACAAAAGCGATTGCTCCTTCTACAGGGGCACATCTCTTTTAAGTCTCCCCGGGAAAGTTCTAGAGCTATGGTCGAGCCCCGGATGGGGGACGAACAGTGCGGCTTTCTTCCCGGCAGAAGTATAACCGACCAGCTTTGTTCGTCTTAACGGTGTTAAATCATCACCTTTCACTGTGGGCTTTAAACTTGTCCAAGGGTTCGTCTTGCTACCCCTCGTTTTCATTGTATATATGGACTGGATGTTGTGGCGCAGCCGATGACAGGAATGCTTCACATTGGGAGAGTTGAGGGCAAGCCATCTTATTTTTGCAGATGACTTAGTTATCCTCACATCTTCGCAGACGGCACTCCAGCACACACTCAATAGGTTCGTGGCCGTATGTGCTGATGCTTGACTGAAGGTCAACGTGGACAAATCGGGGGCAATTGTCATCTCCAGAACACATGCTCAGTGCACTCTACATGTTAGAGGGGTCCCATTGAAGCGGGTGGAGAAGTTTAAGTAGCTGGACGAGTGATGGAAGGATTAATGCTGAGCTTTCCTGTAGGATTGGTCAAGCTGGCTCAATTTTGAAACAGCTTGCAAATTTTATGACCGTAGGTGAGAATTGGTATAAGCACTGAGTTGAAAACCGCTAACTTGGCTTTGACACCAAGCTCGACCTTCCTGATTGCAGGTCTAAATTAGGAAGGTCGAGCTTGGTGTCAAAGCCAAGCTAGCGATTTTCAACTCAGTGGTTATACCAACTCTCACCTAGGGTCATAAAATTTGCGTAATGCCCGCTGACATGAGATTACTTCGGCTGTTGTGGAAATTACTAGCCGGGATAGGGTGAGAAACACGGCAGTGCGAGAGGAACTCAACATTGAGAAGCTGCTTCTTCGAACGGAGAGGGATAATGTTCGGTGGATTGGTCACGTGGGACGAATGTCCCCTTCCCTAAGACGTTCGAGGCGGGCATTGAATACGTTTCCAGCAGGCAGGCGACCGCTTGGCCAACCCAGGACGAGATGGTTGGAAGAAGTCTAAAAACTCGTCTGGTTATGCTTGGGCATTATTCCTGATGAGTTAGAGTCGATGACGGAGGATCGAGTTGCCTGGAGATAACTCGTGCGTGGCTTACCCCCTCGACCCCTTTAGTGGATCATGCGAGTCAGAAGATGATGATGATGATGATTGTGTTTGCTTGCTGCTGTATTGGCAAAGGCACCATATTTATCCTAATTTTAAACTGAACCACAGCATGGTATATTCAGTCACATTAACATACTGCTTTACATTTCTTAATAGTTATTTGTCTCTCATATTTAAAGTCGATGTGTTGGAGCTTAGATTTAAAAAATACAGCGAAGTCTCACTTATATGAACTAATGGTTGTTGGGCCTGTTCATTTATTGGAACTATATTATTTTATTGAAATTGGATTAAATTACGTAAACAGAAAATAATTTATTTCAAATTTTTGAGCTAAACTCGTTTGGAAAAGTTATTGTTTGAGCTGTTGCGCTCTTTTTCTTCCGGGGCAGGTTTTTTCTCAAACAGATACAAAGGTTTAACTGGAGACATTTTTAAGTAGAGACTCAATCATTATTCCCATCAGCATTCTAGATTTGCTCCTTTTCAGTCCAAGTTGCATAATTTTTTGGTCAAGTTCAAGCTTAAATGGGGGACTAAGTGCCGGCTGACTCCGGAAATCGATGGAATCTTACCCAGCATTATGCACAGACCTCTCCTTAGACCTCTCCCCTAACAGTCTGACCTGCGGGCACATCCCGTCCGCCTGGAGGGAAGTCAAAGCAGTTTTCATCCCTAAGCCAGGCAAGGCCAGCCAATGCACGGCGAAAGACTTTAGACCTTTACTTCATTCCTCCTCAAGTCTGATTAACGTATACATACAGCTCAAATGCAAGCACGATAAGATCTCCCGTGCACAGCATGCGTACATGACGCAGTCGCTGTCATTGACCGATCCCTCACCATCAAGGAATACGCTCTCGCTGCTTTGTTAGACATAGTGGGAGCCTTCAATAATAAAGAAACTATGACAATCAAAATTGCGCTTGTGAAAGCCAAAGTTGAGCAATCGTCAGCAATAGTAAGCTGGGTCCAAGGTCACAGGGACATTCCACCATTAGAGTAGTAGCTTCAAGGGGTACCCCCCAAGGTGGTGTTATCTCCCCCTTCTGTGGGTGCTAGTCATTAGTGACATTCTGGAAAAATTCAGGCTTACGGGAACCAAGGCCATTGCATACGCTGACGATGTAGCCATAAAAGCCTGTGGAAAGTACCTCCCGAACTCAAGCGAGTGAATGGATACCCTTCCCAGGTGGGCAAAATCGTGCGGTCTAGGGATAGACCCACAAAAGACAGAATTGGTTCTTGTTACCAATAAGAGGATCATTCCGGCTTTCGACCCCCCTTCTATTTAGGGTATAACTCTCATCCAGAGTAAGCTGGAAGCTGGAGGAGGAACAGGGGAGTTTTCCCTTTCATTACAGACTCTTCCTCGAATCTGTGTCCAAGTGGGTGACGACAATAGCCCACCATTGATCATCACAAAGCAAAGGACTGGCTAAGACTAGAGGTTCAGAAAGTATTGTTGCAGCAGCTGCCACTCAAAGTGGCATGTATCGTCCATTCAAGAGTCTTGAAGCCGAACCCAGCCATACACTCATCAGCGTGGTATGTTCAAAGCGAATTGCGTGTAACCAATTTTTGATGATTACCCAACATCCGGTCGATGTCTAAGATTATCCGAGTCACGACGGTCATGTCAATTAAATGGTAGGGCGTAATCTATCTGAAGTTTATCATCAGCTGCCCAATGGATCTTTCTTCGTCCAAGTGTAACCCTCCCACGTGGGTACAGGCCACCCATCAACCACCAGCCAATAGTTACGTGATCAAAAATAAGCGCATTTGTACACCAGCATGACGAAATGTTGCATTTGCGTTCTCCTCCCCCACAATCAAAAGCACTCCCGAGTGTTGCTCAAACGGATCACTGCCTTTCTCCAAGAAGATGGGCTCTGAATGAATGAATGGACAAGAAATCAATTGCACATCGGACACTCACACAGTGTTCCGTGCATCAAATCAATCCAAGGCTGGCCTTCCGTCGATCCCCAGTCGCACCCTCCACGCTCGGGATGCAGTACCCCAAGTGCACGCCACTTTACGACCGACAGCACCTAGGCATTCCCACAAATTAATCACCCATCCGCCGATCTCGAGCCACTAATTAACACCATTAATTAAGGCGCCACACACCGACGCCGCGCACTCACCTACTGGCTGCCATCTTCACATTTCAATGATTTACTATGTGTGTCGAAAGCGGGCAGCCAGAGGTCAGTCCAGTTCAGAGCCATCAATCTGTGAAATACAAAGGAAATTAAACTGAATGAAAGGGACTGCTCGTTTCGTGGGTAAATTGCTTTCGAAAAGTAAACATCAACCCGCTGACATTGAAATACAATTCTGCATTCGAAATGGCGGCTAATCAATGCGTGTTTCCACATCCAGCCGTGATATGGGTTTGGGGGCATTTTGGTTGGGATTCGCTTGCGATTTGCATTTCAATTGATTGCGGCTTGATGCGCTCGTTAAACCGACTTACACAGCCACCGCGCGGCGCGGCTCTATGGCGAAACGCGTGCAATTTGTCAGCAGTAGCGTGCGGTAAAGACGCCAGCACCATTTCTCACAATGATGCATCGAAGATGTGGATCAGATCGGCTAAAACTGCTAGTCAAGGTGATTGATGATGTCGCAGATGCAAATCGATAAATTGGGCCGATTTCACAGAGAAAACTGTATCTGCTTTCGGCGGTAATTAATCAATTTAATACGTCGCAATTTGCGATAGGGGCGGACAATCTATTATGCGGACTTGCTGGTGAACGGGGCAGCACCTGGTTACGGGCGATGAAACTGATTCGAAGAAGGTCGTTCACATGGATTATGTACATCTGGGCAAAGCAAGAGGCACTGATTGCAGTTTTATTGCTTTTCAATCAGCTCTTGACGAGCCATGCAATGTCAAGAGGGGTTAGGCAACGATCTGATTATCGCCGAAAAGATTACACATTTGTTATCGACGCTGTGTCATCATTGAGGGACAAGGGAGGTGGAGGGGACTGCAGTGGAGCCCAGTAACAGTAACTGAGGCCAGTAACTGTGGAGTTCATGCAGTATGCGATGGGGAACAGTCCTTGGCGCATGCAGATGTCGTGGGTGTGCCAAACAAATTTGTGGTCAGTATAAGGGCGCATTCGAATGATTATTCGAGTGACTGGGCCGTATTCAAAAACGAAAAGGATATGCTTGTACTTGCAAAAGATTAATTAAATCCTTTCGCCTGTATTCATAATATTTTCGAGCTAAACCTTATACTTTTCGAGTAAAAGCATATCCTTTTGTTCCCATAAAAGTAAATGGTGACCTTTACTTCAAAGAAATGGCAAATGCTTCAACAATTTTGAGTTAAGTCAGAAGCAGACTCATCTCTGCAGTAAAAGGTTGTGTTGTGTCCCAAAATATTGGATCTATAACTTAATTCGTACGGTTTGCTAAGAGATGGCGTAACTTGTATTATTCCATTGGAACATGCGTTGGAAAGCTACTGTCATTGCAAGTCATTTCATTATATGTCATTCATTTGAAGCGTAAACAACAATAACTTTTTTTCACTCAAATATGTCGGACTTTGTGCCTGAAAAAGTGTTTTTGCAGGGAGTTCTTCTTCATTACTTTAATATGAAGAAAACTGCTGCCGAAATTTATCGTATTTTGGTGGAAGTTTATGGTGAACATGCGCTAGCTGAGCAAACGTGCTAAAACTGGTTTCCACGATTTAAAATTGGTGATTTTGGCTTGGAAGACGATGAAAGTCCTGGGCAGCAAAAAATGTTTGAAGATGAAGAACTGGAAGCATCACTCTATGAAGATTGTTGCCAAGCACAAGAAGAGCTCGCAGAATCTTTGGGTGTCACTCTAGCAGCCATTTCAAAACTTTCAAAAGCAGCTGAATATATTCAAAAGCAAGGAAATTGAGTTCCACATGAACTCAAGTCGAGAGACGTCAAAAGGCGGTTTTTTATGTCCGAAATGCTACCGGAAAGCAGCAAAAGGATGCCATTTTTGCATCGGATTTTGCATTGATTGGCGCGTAGGTAATGCTCTGTATTTGGTGGGATCAGAAGGGTGTGCTGTGTTATGAGCTGCCAAAAACCGGGTGAGACCATCAATAAACAAAGCTACCGAACACAGTTAATCCGATTGAAGATAGTAGTATCGCCGAAAAACGCCCGGAATATGCTACCAGACACGAGGCAATCATTTCCCATCATGACAACGCTCGGCCCCACGTTGCTATTCCGGTTAAAAACTATTTTTAAAACAGCGGGAAGATTTACCCCAGCCGCCTTATAGACCCTTCTGACTACCATTTGTTCCGGTCCATGCAGAAATACGGTTCACATCAGAGCAGTATATCAAAAATTGGCTTGATTCATTCTTGGCTACCAAGCCGGCGCAGTTCTTTTGGGATGGGATCCACAAATTGCCAGAAAGATGGGGAAAAGTCACTGCTTCAGATGGGCAATACTTTGAATAGTACTACTGTGCGTGTTTTTCTTACACGAACTAATTAGTGTGGTTACAGCTTTGTTTTGAATCCCAATTTGGAGTCATAGACCATAATAAATAATTATTGTATGCCTTTAAACAAAAATAAGTGATTTTTTTTATTTTTTGAACTTAAGATTACTCCGTTACCGGATGACCTACGGCACCCATTTTTGAAATGTAATAAGATCTCGGCGATTGTACTATGCTTCAAATTTCATCAAAATCGGTTCACGCGATCAAAAGTGACCACTTTGCTGCGGTACCCAGGCCGGAAATTCGGGACGTTGTTGAACTGGGCTTGGTGTTGTAGAACAGCTGTAAGAGAGGAACTCTTTGTTGAGCAGCTGCTCCTTCGGACGGAAAGGGCTAAGCTGCGGTGGTTTGGATACGTGACACGAATTTCCACATCAGCACGACTGCCGAGGCGTGCCTTTAATGGGATTAAACTGCTCGGCTGATCCAGGACGAGATGGTTAAAAAAAATCGCCTGGTTCCGCTTGGGCATAACTCATGATGAGTAACAGTCGATGGGGATGTGTGCTTTATCCTTGCGACCCCTTTAGTGCATCATGCGGGTCCGATGATGATGATTAAACAAGTTACTGTGGACGAGCCGGTACTCTCTGCACAATTAAAAGATTTACGCAAGTGGATGCACTATCAACATTATTTTATTCAGAGGTATCGCCTTCCAGTTGACATCCCATGCAGTTGACAGCAATGTTATAAACAATGTCGCGGCAACTCTTATCCAGGTGGCAGGAGGCAATGTAGATCCACCGCTGCAGTCTTGAAACCACTCCAAGTCATGATCTAATAAAGGCTCAACCATTGTGGGATAAACAATTGATGTGTTGAGCTAGTAGAGGGCGAGCGCCTACCTTCTCCAGAAATCACTCGTGTTATCCATACCATTGTTCTCTCACGAGTGAAAGGTACCTACTCTTTAATGCCGAAGATGAAGAGGATTTGTCTGGACATTTTTGCTCTCTGAACATTGTCGGTGCGTCGAGAGAGCGGTGAGAGGTCGGGAGCATAAACCAGACACCCAGCTTAGGTGTCGACAAACATAGCCCCTAATCCATGACGCCACACCAGTTTTTTTTTAAATTGATACACAACAGAAACATTTTTGAGATCACTCAAGAAAACACATTCTATCTCCAACTTCAAGGTTCCCTCGTCGAGTGGGACATTGACATTGGTCGTGGGACGCGCTTTCAATTTCGTCGATGGCCCTCTTGCCGACACACGAGTTTTACATTTTATCGTGTGCCGTTGTAACTTTTCAACAGAAAAAATAAATAAATTAACTTTCAAATTCTACACGCGGTCCATTGTTTTAAAATTCAATAACTTCGACAGTCGATTTTATTGAGACACATCTCACCGCCATCGAGTTGATACACATTTTCGTCATTAATCAGTCCACCAGTCGAGTTTGTTGCACACAGCCCGCCGAGCAGAGAAGTGATAAAATATGTCTACATTCACGCGATTGCGTTCGCTCGGCGGTTAATCAAATTAAACATAAACACAGCCGATCCGCGGCGAGGCCTAATGAACTTTCTCGACATGGAAACATGTGTTTTATTGGCGTGTTGTGGTTCATTAGGAGAGCGCCGATAATTGGGAAGTGCGCCTTGGACAAGTCGCACAGAAATCGATCGGCTTGATGAGTGGTAGGAGCGGGTGAGTTGCATAAGAGAACGGATTCTTGTTGATTGGAAACTTCAAACATGGAGCGCGGTTCGATTCGGTGTGTGTTCTCTGGTGAATGTGGCCAGTCCTCGGGCCAGAGACCTTTTGAAAAGTCGTTTAGTTTCACTTTTTTTTTTTTTCGTTTCTTTCACTAATTGATGCTAAGCTCGAGAAGACGGATCATCTGACATTGGATTCATTAATTTGTATTAGAACGGTTGTGTGAGACCGCGAACATGATTTCTCTTAATGGGAGAGGCCTACATTTTCATCGGAGCGGACAAGTTGAAACTGAGCTTACTCTGCTTTCTATAAGCAGAGTTGATCTGGTGGTGAGGGAGCATTCGAAGCTTACTGGACAGGGATATGAGTCGAATAAATTTTAGCTCTTGTGCGCCCTAAAAAGTGGAAGTCTGAGGCATGAGCTGCGTACCGCCAAGAAAATCGCGATCATGAAAATATTTTGATGGCCAGCCACACTAGGGCTCCCGCCTTCGGTAGGATGACCATGGCGGGAATGTGATAGGTACCAAGGCTTTGTCTATGCGACCACCAGGCCATCTCCATTCAATCTGCTAGACCTGGGCAAACCAGATTTGATGCGTAGTTGGTGAACCTCAGTCTAAAATTTGTAATATTGCTCAATGCGCAGAAGGACCCTTTGTTCATTGTTCATCAGAACTAACCAAAGTTCTACGTAAATGGCGACGACTCTGCAACCGAAGCTAAAAGAGCTGAATCGCTCGTTGAGTGAAATGACTTGACCATCTCGCTTTTTCGTTACAACTCCAAGTGTCACCATGGCGGCCATTACCCGCACGGACATCTTCTCCTCGCCCAACATGGTATGTTCTCCTTCTCTTGTGAGTTTGTTGCCACCTTATGTGGGGAACGCGCCAATTGTCAACCAATTCGGTCCGTGTAGAAACAAACGATGTTTAAATAGTTCTTCCGCCCCGTTGCCGCGACTGGAGCAATCACTTGGACTCTGGATGAGTCCGGATGATGTGATGTCCGGATAATGCTACGTATATCTTTAACGTAATGGGGTCTTAATGTAGCCAGCATATCACGAGTCACTCCCACGAGTCCAGCCATAAATAACTTAACACTCCGCGTTATGTAGTCCCAGAGCAACACGGACGTGCCTCAATTTCGACGTGCCTCACTTTCGATGCCAAAGGGTATTATTAAAATTAAATTGTCCTTAAATGCTGGACAAAAATGCTTGGAACTAGCTTAACTATCTTGACAAAAGTTCGTACATCTCACCTACTGACCCTTGCGGGTATTCTAAGCTATTCAACTCATGATTCAACTGTGCCTTGCGGCTGAAACAGTTTATTATTCTTGCCTCAATTGACAATCTTTTACTGTTTTGTTTTGTCTGGCCAAGAAAACTTAAAGAAACAAGACTTGGCTTTATTCATCTAACTTAACCTACCTTAGACTTCTTAATCTAGGTGACATGTAACTTAAAAACTAACTTAACTATGTCCGTAAATTTACGGACATGTGCAACAGGGCGTATACGAGGGGCGTTCAATATATTCTCGGTATCGCTGTGGTTGTATATATAAATTGATTTATTTTTCAAGTAATACTATTATTTTAGTGCATTCATGTAAAATTTCATATAAATGTGATTATTAGTTCGCGTTTTATCTCTAGTTAAACAGAATCATAATTTCTCACTAAGTAAGGAAAAAGTCAAAAAACTACTCATGAAGAGATGGTGGCTGTTTACCAGGGTTCCGCACCCCTTCATTATCAACTGTGCAAAAGTGGTCGAGTGAGTTCAAGAGAGGCAGAGAGAGCATTGAAGACGATCCCCGCTCCGGCGCCCCGGCTACGACTAAAGCATCAAAGAAGTCGAAAAACTTGTTCTTGAGGATGCCCGACAAAAGGTGAAAATGATGGCAGAGATCACCAAGCTTTCAATTGGTACCATTCACACCATTCACACATGACCATCTTACCCTTTCAAAGGTCAGTGCAAGGTGGGTGCCACGAATGCCCACAGCGCCTCAGAAAAAGTGAGAATCACATGCTGTAGAGAGCTTTTGGAGATGTGTAGTAAGAACGCGGACGGTGTTATGGATCGAATTGTTACTGGTGACGAAACATGGGTCCACCATTATGACCCTGAAAGCAAACAAGAGTCCATGCAGTGGCATAAAAAAGGAACAGACCCCCCGAAGAAGTTCAAAGTCACTCCGTCTGCCGGGAAGCTCATGGATACATTTTTTTGGGACTCAAAGGGAATCTTGCTCATTGAGTACAAAAAAAGGTGAAACCATCAACGCCACATCCTACGCTTCCACTTTGCATAGTTTGCGGGAGGAAATTAAAAAGAAAAGACGTAAGCTCGCAGCGGGTGTGTTGCTTCTTCATGACAACGCTCCTGTTCACACGGCGCGAGTTTCCAAGGCTGCTGCGCGAGATTGTGGTTTCGAAGAAATCGAACACCCACCCACATTTCCTGTTTCCGGATTTGAAAAAATGTCTTCGTGGAATAAGATTTTGGGATGATGAAGAACTCAGGTCGGCTATTTTGCAGAGAAAGGGGAAATTTATTTTTTTGAGGGTTTAAAAAAGCTTATCTCAAGATGTAACAAATGCATTGATGTTAGAGGAGATTATATTGAAAAATAAAAACAAATTTAAATGGAATTCGAATTTTCCTTCATATCGATACCGATATTGAACGCCCTCGTATGTATCGTACCTACCTTTTTCTTCTTACTGGGCTACCTTAAATCTATGTAAGTTGGTTACTATGGTCAACTCTCGGATCACTTTGCAAAGCTAGCTACGGCGGGGACTGGTGTTGGTGTAACCACCAATAAAATTGTCGTTCTTTGGCACACAGATCGCTCTACTGAATCGGAAGAGTTTCTCGTGGCTGCGAGTGACATCCGGTTCGTATTGGAGTCGCCTGTCCACTGTTCGGCGTACGACATGGAAGATAACTTGTGGATCCTGCATGAGGGCAATCGTGTGTAGATAGAGCAATGCTTCGAGAGAAATAAAGCCGTTAAGGCTCACCCTTTCATGGTACATAATATTGGGGTAGTAAGCCCCGAAGATCAGACTGTTGGAAGAAGTCATAGCTCGTGCAATGTGCCTTCTGATCAGTTTAATAATAAAATTATCTATCCTGTTCAAGTTTGCCTTGTTGGGATTGTACTTCTTGTACTCAGACTCGGGTGTGTGCAACCGGAGACAGGTCTGAAGATACTGTTTTTCGAACAACCTCATCATTTCCATCTAGGAAGGACTCACGTTGAACCACAACGGACAACCGTACGCCATAATTGGCCTGATTAGGGCCATGTAGCAGTCGATCTTAAACAATCCTTTTTGTCAGAGCAATATCGACATGTTTGTCAAAATACAGCTATTGATCCAACCAAATGCCAAGATACCTTACTTCACTTTTTACATCTACATCTAACGGTCTAAGGTCAACTACGCCCAACCTTCGCCAGTTTTTGCGTGTATCCCATGATGTCATGTACAACGCAGTCCTGCAAAGGATGGTTTCACAATTCAGGAAATTGATAATCAACTTCCAGTCGTCGCAAAATCGCTGAATTTGTTCGAAGACACATTGCAGCAAGATATTTATCACATCGACCTTCGAACCTGATCTGTTCGCGTCAGATCGTACACAATTAAATGCGGCATTGAACATGTAAGATCCGCATTGAATATTAAAAACATGATCGGCAAACAAACCGCCCCCTGTTGACCATTTTTGATCGCAAAGACCGTGTTAGAAGTTACGTCGCCACTTTTCACGAGGCACTTTCTTCCTGTTATCATGTGTACTTATGCAGAGCCTGACCAGCTTGATGAAGAGGCCCTCCAACCTAACGGCGTCGAACGCCTTCTCTAAGTCAATCAGGCAGACACGCATTTATTTTGTATCCTTATTCCACTGAATGTCGGACACCAATTTGGACACGGTATGTGTGGTTTCATGCCCCACCCTGAAACCGAACTGGTTGTGCGACATGATCTTATTTTCCTCAACCCATTGTTTTAGTACTCGAATGAATATGTTTTCAAAAAGCAAGGAAGAAGACTGATCGACCGGAGAATTGTTGGGATAGATTTGTCTTTGTCCCGTTTAGGGATCGGTTGCTCCACAGCTCTTTTCCAATGCCTGGGGTACCAATTCATGTGTTGAAGGTGTATTACTCTGAAACAATATTATCTGTTACAATGGAAGATAAACAGAATATAATAGCTTACAAATTTGTGTCCCTACGGCACGAGCACGCTCCATCAATTGAATACACTGACGAGAGGAGAACAATTTTCGCCTTAATGCCTTCATTTGATGTGCGTTTACGTGGCTACGGCCCACAGGATATAGTCATTGTGTATGAATTGCGCCCATAGCTTAATTCGTGCCGTTTTTTTATTCAAAATTTGAACATTTATTTAAGAAAACCATGTACAGTAGATTATTCAAAGTATTGCCCATCTGAAGCTATGACTTTTTCCCATCTTTCTGGCGATTTGTGGATCCCATCCCAAAAGAACTGCGCCGCCGTGGCAGCCAAGAATGATTCAAGCCAATTTTTGATATTCTGATCAGATGTGAACCGCATTTCTGCATCGACCGGAACAAATGGTAGTCAGAAGGGGCAAGGTCTGGGCTATAAGGCGGGTGGGGTAAAACTTCCCATCCACTGTTTTCCAAATTGTTCTTAACCGGATCAGTAACGTTGGGCCGAGCGTTGTCATGATGGAAAATGATTGCCTCGTGTCTGGTCGCATATTCCGGGCGTTTTTCGACTACTGCTGTCTTCAAACGGATTAGTTGTGTTCGGTAGCGTCGTCCATTGATGGTTTCACCCGGTTTTAGCTCATAATAGAGCACATCCTTCTGATCCCATCAAATACCGAGCATTACCTTCGCGCCATGGATATTCGGCTTTGCTGTTAATTTGGCTGGTTGGCCGGGTTTTACATATGATTTTCTGCGCTTGGGGTTGTCGTAATGGATCCATTTCTCATCACCAGTAACAATCCGATGCAAAAATGACTTCCTTTTGTGGCGTTCCAGCAGCATTTCGGACATGCAAAACCGCCTTTCGAATATATCCAGCTGCTTCAAAAACGTTTTTAAATGGCTGCTTGAGTGACACCTAAAGATTCTGCGAGCTCTTCTTGTGGTTGGCCACAATCTTAATAGAGTAATGCTTCCAGTTCTGCATCTTCAAACTTTTTTGGCTGCCCAGGATATTCATCGTCTTCCAAGCTAAAATCGTGCAAGCCACTTTTGGCTCAGCTAGCGCATGTTCACCATTAACTTCCACCAAAATACGATAAATTTCGGCAGCAGTTTTCTTCATATTGAAGTAATGAAGAAGAACTGCCCGCAAAAACGCTTTTCAAGGCACAAAGTTCAACATATTTGAGTGAAAAAGAATTATTGTTGTTCACGCTTCAAATGAATGATATATACTGCAATGAAGTGCAATGACAGTAGCTTTCCAACGCATGTTCCAATGGAATAATACAAGTTACGCCATCTCTTAGCAAACCGCACGAACTAAGTTATAGACCCAACAGTTAGAATAATTTGTGAACAAACCCGATTTGCTTGTAGTTGGTCACTATTCCTAAACCTTAGAATACTTCCAATAAACATCTCTACATATTCAAGGTTCTTAATGTCTTTTCCATACGAAGGGGATACAGCGCAAATCTGAGAAATTCAAATATATTCAGATTAAGAGAGAATGACATGTCACTATCTAACATCAAAAAAGTCGTCTATTTCTTCAAGAGCGGGGCGAAAATTTAGATGGACCGAAGCTTAAAGAATCATAACCGTCGTAATCGCCACCATTTGCTAAAAAATTCTCATTGCAATACACCCTCTCTGCAACTCTGCCCTCTCAACACAACCCATCAGGTTGCCGTCGGATGGTACTTGTAACCAGAAGTCAACCTCGCCGTCGATCTGTTCCGACCAGATGTCACAGCAGTTAGAAGTTGTTCCATTCATGTTCGGTTATTTCGACCGTGTTCGACCTGTGTTCAACGTCAACTTGCTCCTTAACAAGTTTGCTTCGTCATCAAAGTGCCCTGTTTCCTTAGAGTGGGTTTGACTTACAGTCACGTCTCAGTTAGACCCTCGAATTAAGTCCATTATGCCCCAGGTTCCGGTACGTATTCCTGATTCCCATAGCATTCCCTTCGTCCTCCTCTCTGGGCCACCGGATTCCAATCACCAGTCATCTAACAACTTTTCATCAGTCGTTACGCAACCGTTCGCTCGAACTCTACCAGGGTATTCCTTTCCTTTTTACCACAAATGTCATATGTCATCTTTCTGTCTTTTAATCCTGATTTCTTGCCTGCAGAGAAACTCATGACTGTCCGAGATTAAGACACGATTTGAACGTAACTTTTGGCAAGAGGCGCTTACTCACCACAGCTCACAAACGTAGTTAGTGGCTCCATGTCAAGGGGAAACTAACCACAATTTCCTTCATTATCTCACCCCGTGTGCACAGTTTTCGACAGCGTCTTGAGTAACAGCTGAAACCGCTGAACTCCAAATGAAGTCGTTACCTCTCCCATTGATCTCGGCTCAGACGCAGAGGCAGAGGCATCCAAGCGCATGTGTAATGCAATGACCCATCGGTTGCATGCGAGTGTGGCTTGGCGAGCATTAATCCATTTCTCTCCGTTTTCAATTTGCAATCGCACATCGAATTCGACATGAAGTCGCCACCGTCGTCATCAACATTTCCCATTGAACCGAGATGATGATGATGCACTTTGGCCAAAGTTGGAGATTGTCTTCTTCTCCTGCGCATGGACAAGGTTATTATTCACCAGCGCGGTAGGGTTCCAAGCCGAAGTGAGTGGCGCAACGAGATTCGAAAGGCTGCAGCATCCCCCAGCAGAAGAAGATCCAGTTGGCGGCGCGCGGCGAATGTGACTGCACTGGTGACGGCTTGGCCAGAGTCTCCTCTATCCACTTGCCGATCCAAAAGCAAATTGCACGGCTGAACGTTGCGCAATCGGTACCACGGTTACACTTAACCTGTTGCCTGCTCGGTCGTTCTGAACTTTCCAGTTGCGCCATCAAATTGCAAACAGATGATCCCCAGATACACTCCATAACTCATCTCGTCACGAAGGGGGGATGAGTTGCTCGCAGATTGGCCGCAAAACTCATGTGCTGCGCAGTTTTGGAAGTGTCGCAACTGCCAGTTCACTCAGTGTGCATGTGCAGGGGCCGGGGCTTCATAAATGGAATCCAGGTCAAAACTCATGAGGAGCCACGCGCGCAACTGCTTCTGTGGCCTCACGTACGCGCCACGCTCAAGAGCACGGCGCAAATTGATGCCATGTGCGATATGGAAGGAATGACGTGTGAAATCTAGTAGACTCAGCGGCTGCCACTGGAGTTCGTATCGATCGCCGTGGAGATGTTTGGCGTCAAATGCTAAGGTCGCTGGAGCGGTGCCTTTCGACCACCCTTACCTAACGTGGTTATGGTCATCGTTACGGTAACGCGACGCAAACACGGCACTTTACGGGTCCGATAAGTGACATCTCCCCTTGACGACGCGCTCTTGAATGCCTTTTTGGCTGGTGTACTGGGTCAAGTTATGCACGATGTGTTGGATTGTGTAAGAACTTCAAACAAACACCAGAAGTGGATGAGTAAGAGAGCTCAGTTGCTGTTAACTGCTATGCAGGGGAATGGTACGGAACGCTGCATCGGTGCTGTGTAGACAGAAATGTCTTGTCTTGGTTAATTCAAAGGGCTGACTGGAATGGATGCTTGCTTCGATATTGGTGTCTACTAGTCACCGCCGAGTGGCATCGTTTCCATGTGAACAACTCGTGTGAGTGGTCTGTGTAAAATCATCAAAATGAACTTACTACGAGCGAGTGCAGGGTTCGAGGTGCCTGCTTGATTGACCTGGAGAAGGAAGGTATTTTTTACAAGCTCAATCGGCTAGGCATTAGCAAACCATTGCTGTACTTACTGTGCAACATGCTCACCGGTAGAAGGTTCGTCGTTAAGGCACGTCCACAGGTACTTTAGATGAACAAAAATGGTATCCAAGAGGGTGCCGTTAATTCGCCGATCTTCTTCAACTTTTTCTTTCCGTGCACAGGCTAGGCAAAAGGATCGATGAAATCACTATTCTCGCGCAGGATGACTGCGATTCATTCATGAGAGATTGCGATGACTGGAAGTTGAATATCAGCTTTCCGAAGTCGGAAACCATACTGTTCAGGACGCCGCGCCGTTCTATAAGGCCTCGGCGGATACAAAAAAGAATTGGGGAAAGTTCTCAATTGTTGGGCAACATGGGCAACCACTGTCGTAAAGGACTCAGATGTCTGGGCATCTGGCGAGATCAGTATCTAGATTTTCTGGCCAGGGCTAGTCATGCCCTTACAAAGAGACTGTTTTACAACAGCCAACTCGATGAGAGGGTGAAGGATATCTGCTACATGGCCCTATGGCGGTCTCGTGGGTTCAACGTGAGTGCAAGCTTGATGGAAAAATCTTCGGTTGTTTGAGAGGACTTGCCTTCGCCGATATATGACTCCAGAGTCCCAGTACAGAAAATTCCACTCCAATGAAGTCGCAAACCTGGTAAGAGTGGACAATTTTCTGGTGAAGTTGATTCGAGGTCATACTGATAGAGCGACGAACTCGGTGAACAACTTGTTCTTGGGGGCTCAGTATCCCAATTCACAATAACGCGAAAGGGTACGCCACAACGGCTTCGTCCATCCAGAAGGACTTACCTAAGCATGGCCTGATACAAGACGTAAATGCATTCAGCAACCACATCGCCAGATCAACTGTGGGTGGGCGACTGAACCACGACATTTTCGTCGCACAATGAGCTGAGCAGGTGCTCCTCCGGCGCACAGTGCACAGAAGCTAACGATTTCTGAAAGACTAAAGTATTGTCTATCGATGGTGCAAAAACTGAAGTGGCCTTTCTTGCACTTCGGGAGAACGAGGCGTTTTTTTTTTTTTAATTCATTTTTACTTACCAATTCACTTATAAACTTACATACAAAACACAAATGCTTAAAAATAGTCGGACGAGTTGTGATTATATTTTAACATACTGACCGTCGCGGGCTCTCTTAGCTAAACTCAATCTTAACCTATGTCCTTCGACTTAACCTAACAATGTTTTTTTAACTAAAAGAAAGTAAATTTATATGTACAACGTAATATTAGGAAAAATTGCAAAAACTTAATAACTGAACTGTATTTTTGCATCGTAAACTACCTCAACAATCTACCCTAAACTATGCAAGACGGTCATAGGTTGCAGCTGCTCAGCTGCAAGACAGTGACCGACTACTGCTTGTTAAATGTAACTTACATGCTAGAAGAACTTAAAACTAGCTTAACTAACTTAACAATTCATAAATTGTTCTTAATACTAACCTACTGACCCTATGCGGGTACTCTAAGCTAATCTAATCTAAAATTATAAATGTGCTTAATCTACTTTTTTTTTAGTCTTTCCTGACAAACTTGATTCATTTATTATGTGCCAAGAAAACTTATAAAAAAAACTTGGCTAAACTTAACTTAACTACTTAACCTACCTTGTACTAACTTACCCTAACATAAAACTTAGGACTATCTTAATTATATCCGCAACAGTACGGACGCGTGCACCAGGGCGAATATGTTATGTATATGCTTAACATATATAATTTATACGTCGTGGTGCATCTTTTTTTGGATTTTTGTTTTATATATATATATATTTTTTTTTTTCTTATCAACTACCTTAAAACCTATGTAAGCTGGCCACCATGATCAGCTACCGGGCAGTTTAAAAAGGCCAGCGGTGGCGGAGACTGGTTTTGGTGTAACCACCAGTAAAATTGCCGATCTTTGGCAGACTGCTTTCTATCTAGAGCGGGGATCGCTCGGCTGAACCGAAGAAGATCCTCGTGGGTGCGAGCGACATCCGGTTCGTATTGGAGTCGCCTGTCCACTGTTCGACGTACGGCATGGAAGATTACAAGGCCAATCTGTCTAAATAGGGGAATGTTTTGGGAGGAATAAAGCCGTTAAGGCACCCTTTCATGGTACATAATATTGGGGTAGTAAGCCCCGAAGATCAGACTGTTGGAAGAAGTCATAGCTCGTGCAACGTGTCTTCTGATCAGCTTACTACTGCTCCCATACGGGGATGCCTATTACCCTTTCTACCCTTTTTCTTCGCTCCCCAGCCACCAGAATTTTCGATGCTGCATTGCAACATCTCGCACATCCCGCCTTGATACCGCCATACTGAACCGGAGGAGGCCTTCCTCAGCTCGTTGTGCGACGGAGCGGTCTTGGTTGAGACGCCCATCCACAGAACGGGTGGTTTAAGTGGAGCAATGTCGTGCATTTTTCGGTATTTTCAAACGATTTCCCTTGCAATGCATGTATTGTGCAAATGCTACGCGAGGAATTGTTCATTTTTATGATTTGGAATACTTTAGGTCATACAATTTATCTTTTTTGTTTTGTTTGCTGTGTCCGGTTCACATGGGCATAAAAAAATTGATTTCCGACTTTATCACTGCAATAGTGAAGATTTCAATTAGGAAGATGCGAAGTGATGAAGATTTAACGACAATACTTTAAAAATTAGAGCTGCATTTCATCATTTGTTGTGCAAATTTCAAGCCTTTCGCGATGACAAGTATTGTTTTTGAATACACATTCCTGTGAGACTACTTTTTGATGGAAATATTCCCAACTCCGGTAGCTTTTTATCAAATAGAAACGGGAAGTTACCAACGTCTCAAATAGTTTTAGAAGTGAAACAAGGAGAAGGAATGCAATTTCATCAGGTCTAGAAACTCGCCTGGTCACGCTTGGGCATAAATCCTGATGAGTTAGAGGCGATGGCGGAGGATCGAGTTGTCTGGAGATCTCTCGTGCGTGGGTTACTCCCGCGACCCCTTAAGTGAAGCATGCAGGTCAGAAGATGATGATGATGATGACAAAGATTTTTGCCACATTTGAATGAACGGATTAAGGTGTCACATCGAATAAAAGGCAAATATTCTGAATGGCCATGGCGCGAAGGTAATGCTCTGTATTTGGTGGGATCAGCTGATAAAACCGGGTGAAACCATCAATGGACAACGCTACCGAACACAATTTATATGTTTGAAGAGAGCAGCAGCCGATCCGGAATATGCGACCAGACACGAGGCAATAATTTTCCATCATGACAACGCTCGGCCCCACGTTGCTATTCCGGGTAAGAACTATTTGGAAAACAGTGGATGGGAAGTTTTACCCCACCCGCCTTATAGCCCAGACCTTGCCCCTTCTGACTACCATTTGCTCCGGTCGATGCAGAACGCCCTCACTGAAATTCGGTTCACATCAGAGCAGAATATCAAAAATTGGCTTGATTCATTCTTGGCTACCAAGGCGGTGCAGTTCTGTTGGGATGGGATCCACAAATCGCCAGAAAGATGGGAAAAAGTCATAGCTTCAGATGGGCAATACTTTCAATAATACATGCTTTTCTTAAATAAACGTTAAAATTTTGAAAAAAAAAGACGCGCGCGTTATGGACCCACCCTAAATAACGGCGGCAGATTGACCCCTCCCCTCCCCAAGTGAAGAATGCTAGTTTTTACCCCTCTACAAAATACCGTCATCATTTCTTGTCGCTTAAGTCACCACACTTGTGCCAAAAATAACGTAAATCAATTAAAAATCCTCACTTTTTTTTTTGTGTTTTTCTTACAAAAGGGTGATGGTGATGATGGACGTAAAAAGTGAAAATTTCAACAAAATGTCTTGGGTGGTGTGAATGGGTTGAGGCTTTTGAATGATCTTTGCTGATCACATTGATGAAGATATCCGGTCCAGTGGTCTTTCAATTAGAGACATTTATATCCATGAGGTGATGTAAGGAGGCTGGATTAGGTGGGGTATTTCGCCCCTATCTCTGACCACATATGGTTATAGATCCTAAAACCTTGATAGAATCAAATTTATATTATTTCCGAAAAGAAAAAAAGCCGTAGTACATAGATACCAAGCGCCACGAGCTCGCCGCTAAATTTGCCAAATAACACACTGTGCGACGTTGGTAAACGCGGGCATTCTTAGTTGCGCCCACAATAACAGCGGTTGGCAAGAGTTACTCTGCGTTTGTAACGTAACAACGCACAAAAGAGTAAGGAGCTCAGTTAACGTCCGTACCGGAAGTTGATTGAATAATCGAAAAATAAGAAGGCACTGCTATGAATTAAACCTCCCCTTGCGATGTCAAGAGCAAACAGAAAGTGCACTACTTCCCCTTAACACTGCTTTATCAGAGACTGGACCTTAAAACTCCAAAGCAACTGAAAGAGTTGCGGAGAAAATATGTACATTGTCATAAAACGTGGCGCCTGGGCGTTGCAGAACTGGGTCCTATTCCACCCGAGAGACCCAGGTCTGAGAGTTAAAAAAAAAAAAAAACAAGAGATTCCTTCTTGTTGCCCTTTCCTTGGTTGGTCATCTCCATCCTCCACGGTCATGTGCTAATTGAGGTTCATTTCCAACTTCGTTCGCCACCAGAGTCTTGGTCTTGCTTTACCCCGTTGTTCCTCCGGGCTTGGAGTCAAAGTCATTCTGGTCCATTGGTCCACATGACCTAGCCATCTGAGACCAGCGTCCCGAACTCGTTCAATATTTTCCTCCGAACCCCATCAACACATACGGGATCAAATATCATACAAAACGAACAAGAATAGCCTCGTCCTCTTTGGTTAGAGTCCATGCTGCTGCGCCATACTGCAGGACTGCAACTATCAAGGTGTTATAAAGAGAGAGGGCTTTATTTTTAAGCGATTAGCCAGAGTTATCATTCGTCTTATCTCCGCGGTGGTGTCATTGATTGCATTCACTTGGGAGTCGAAAAGATTTCTTCAGAGCGGCGGGAGTTTATTGGGGATGGTAGTTAGAACACTCTCTGGCGTGCGTATCTAGTGTGGCGACGAGGAGGACACACCATCAGTTGAGAGACAGAACACTCTATCTCGAGTAGGACACCAAGAGGACATGACAGACAACAGAGCTGGACCTAAGGGGGACGTGCCTAATGTCTGCCTACCCATCAACACCAGCATTCACCGCTGTTCACAGAAATGCCTCTCATGGTCAAAGAGGGTTACAGAAAAGAAAAGTCAAATATCAACCATTTTTCATGACCCAAAGTTCGGCGAAAATTCCCATCGTGCTTTTTCTTTTGTTCACAACTAGAACGCAATCAGACATGACCGATGCCAATTTGAGTCCTTTCACGGCAAACCAACCACCACACAACAGTCAAGCAGGTACCGCCAAGTTACATAGTCCACCGACCATTATCCTCCAATCATGATAGCCCACAATTTGTAAAAATAATCGTATCTTTCGCGCACACGTAATAAAACTTCGGCTAATGATCAGCAGCCCCGGCGCTGATCTCTGGTAATTACAGGTCAAACATTCACTTAATTGCGGCGCGTTAGCAATTGTTTTTTGTGTGTCTGCCGGTGGACTGGGGAAAAGCTGAGACACTGTGCGTTAATCTATTCACTTTCGTTTTTATTTCATAATTTAGTCCGTTAATTTGTTAACGGCAAATTAATTTACATTCCACATAAATCATTTCATTAAAATCAAAACAACACAAAAATGGGGACCAAGCTCGCACTGCAGCCGAACGCCCCCAACTTTCTAACATTAATGCAGACATTTACTTCTTTTTTCGTTTTAACGCGATTTGAAATTTTGCCCAGGCCGCCGGCGCTCTGCTCCGCGATGAAAAGACAAAAGACCCGAATGTTCACACGGCGCGCGGCTGCGGCGAAGACCTCTCGCCGAACGAAATTCCAATGAATGTCGTCCCATTTGCATGAAAAGCGATAAAATTAGCCAAGTCTTCGGTCTAATTGGACATTCATCTCGAAATTTGTTGAGGGTGAGAGAGAGAGATTGCTATCGTGGCAGAATAGAGATTTCCAGCCTCGGGGCTACGACGAAGATTATGACATTTCGCACCCATTTTTCATGGCAACGGAATGTTACATTTCGAAATCAGAATGGTGGCTGAGAGTTGTCGGATTGTTGGTCATTTTTTTTAACAGCACTGGAAACTTTTGGTCGTGTTTTCGACAACCCCTTTCTATAGACTGTTGTGTCAGACATTCTCGATGCTCGATGTTTGCTTTGCAAATTCATGTTTACCTCATCTCATCATCATTGATTCGTATGATTGGCTAAAGGCGTCTCGGGGACCGAACCCACAAGACAGTTCTCCATCCTTCGTCATCGACTCTAGCTCAAGAGCTGTGCTCTAATGGCCGCTTGACTGTGAATTAGAGTATCAGTCGGTGGTAAAGGGGGGTTAGGTTTTTAAGGGCCGATGTTGAATGTGAACCACACCTAAACTTCAAGTTTTTTCCTGCATTTCGTTTGACATTTCTCAATCATCAGACTAACTCAATTTGAACCATGGAAAGACACACAATCGAGCAACGCGTTAAAGTTATTCAGGCTTATTATGAAAATGGTCGTTCAAATCAAAATGCATATCGTGCACTTCGTGATTTTTCCGGTCAGTTTAATCGTCCAAATGTGCCTACAATCGGGAAAATCGTGCAAAAATTTGAGCAAGCCGGGTCTGTAGGAGATGTGACAACACCAGTGCATGCTCGTACAGCTCGTACTGCAGAAAATATTGCTGCTGTTCGCGATAGTGTGGCTGAAGAGCCGTCCACCGCAACTCGCCGTCGTGCCCAACAATTGCACCTCTTACGCTCGTCGTTGATGAACATTATGCACAAAGACTTGCATTTACACGCCTACAAGGTGCAATTGACTCAAGAACTAAAGCCTCTTGACCATTTCAAGCGCCGTCAATGGTCAGAATGGTGGCAAGAAATGGCAACACTGGATGATCAATTTCCGAAGAAAATCATCTTCAGTTATGAGGCACATGTTCACCTCAGTGGATTCGTCAATAAGCAGAATTGCAGCATGTGGGCGAATGATAATCCAAGAGTGACTGTCGAAAAACCAATGTACCTACAAAGAGTGACTGTTTGGTGCGGTTCATGGGCTGACGGCATCATCGGGCCGTATTTTTTCCAAAATGAGGCCGGTCAGGCAGTTACTGTGAATGGTGTTCGCTATCGTGAAATGATAACGAACTTTTTATGGCCCGAATTGGAAGATGTGAATGTGGACGATATGTGGTTTCAACAGGACGGTGCCACTTGCCACACAGCTAACGAAACAATGGCTCTTTTGCGCGACAAATTCAGTGGCCGTGTTATCTCATGTGGTGGCGATGTCAATTGGCCGCCAAGATCATGTGATTTGACACCGTTCTTTGGGGTTATTTGAAAGAAAAGGTGAACGTCGATAAGCCAGCAACAATTCAAGAGCTAAAGAATGAGATAATTCGGCACATTAGCGGTATAGAACCTCAATAATGCTTCAGCGTCATCGAAAATTTGGATCATCGGATGGAGGTGTGCCGCCTAGGTCGCGGAGGCCATTTGGCCGATATTTTGTTCCATACATAATTGAACCATACCAATATTATCACAATTAAAAGAAATGACAATAATTTCCTAAATAATTTGTGTTTTATTCAAAATCAACTTACTTACTTACTTAAGGTGGAGCTACAGTCCGGGGTGGACCTGGGCCTCAACCAACAAGCGTCTCCAGCCAGCTCGATCTTTAGCTAGCTGTCTCCAGTTTCGCACGCATAGTTGGTTGAGGTCCCTTTCCACTTGCGTGCGCCACCTGAGTCGCGGTCTTCCTCTACTGCGCCGTCCCTCGGGGGTGGATTGGAAGACTTTTCGGGCCGGAGCATTGGTTTCCATCCGCTCTACATGACCTAGCCACCTCAATCGTTGGATCTTCACTCTTCTGGCTAAGTCGATGTCGCTAAACAGCCCGTATAGTTCGTCATTATATCTCCTCCTCCAATCACCATCTATGCAGACGGGACCGAAAATCACACGAAGAATTTTCCTCTCGAAGCAAACAAGAGCAGCTTCATCCGCTTTTGATAAAGTCCATGCCTCCGCGCCATATAGCAGGACTGGGACGATTAAGGTCTTGTAGAGCGTTAGCTTGGTTGTTCGAGAGAGCGCTTTGTTTACCAATTGCTTTCTTAGCCCAAAGAAGCAGCGATTGGCAGGAGTTATTCTTCGTTTGATTTCAGCGCGGGTGTCGTTGTCTGAATTGATAGCGGTGCCTAGGTAGACAAAGTTTTTGACTACCTCGAAGTTATATCTGTCTGCTGTGACGTTCTGACCGAGACGTCGGTGTTGGGTGTCCTTTCTCGTTGACAGCATATACTTGGTCTTACCCTCGTTTACCGTTAAACCCATCTTCGCGGCCTCCGTTGCAATACCCACAAAAGCGCCATTGACATCACGCTGCGTTCTTCCGATAATGTCAATATCGTCGGCATATGCGAGTAGTTGGACGGACTTCTGAAAGGTTGTTCCTCTGGTGTTGGCGTTCGAGTTTTGAACAATTCTTTCAAGAACGATGTTGAAAAAGTCGCATGACAGCGCGTCGCCTTATCTGAATCCTCTTTTGACATCAAAGGTCTCGATTAGGTCTTTACCGACCTTGATGGAGCAGCGTGCATTCTCCATCGTCATCCTACACAAAAGGACGAGTTTGGCAGGGATGCCAAAACTAGAC
The DNA here is from genome assembly GCA_905231855.2 of Eristalis tenax. Taxonomy (NCBI): domain Eukaryota; kingdom Metazoa; phylum Arthropoda; class Insecta; order Diptera; family Syrphidae; genus Eristalis; species Eristalis tenax. The sequence goes on from HG993127.1 coordinate 42,359,809, forward strand.
ATTGCTCTGTATAGCTCGTCTCTATAAATGCTATCATACGCGGCCTTAAAATCGATAAAAAGGTGGTGGGTATCGATTTGTTGCTCCTGGGTTTTCTCCTAAATCTGCCGCAGTGTGAATATTTGGTCGATGGTGGATTTTCCTGGCCTAAAGCCACACTGGTATGGACCGACCAGGTTGTTGACGAATGGCTTTAGGCGTTCACACAGTACGGCAGATAAGATTTTATATGCGATACTTAGGAGACTGATGCCTCTGTAGTTGGCGCAGTTCAAAAGGTCTCCTCTTTTATGGATCGGGCAGACTATGCTGAGGTTCCATTCATCGGGCATGTTTTCCTCCGACCATATTTTACAGATGAGTTGGTGCATGCTCCTTACCAAATCATCGCCTGCGGCCTTAAAAAGCTCGGCGGGTAGGCCGTCAGCTCCCGCAGCCTTGTTGGATTTTAGTTTGGATATGGCAATCCTCACTTCATCTGGGTCGGGTGGACGGAATTGTTGATCTTCATCGTCCCTTTCATTGGGGTTAAATGGTTCGTTCTGCCTGACAGCGGAATTTGGTTCTTCGTCGCCGTTATACAGTCTGCAGAAATGGTTTCTCCATATCCTCACCATCGACTGTGACTCTACTACGATGTTCCCTTGATCATCCTTACAGGCTTCGGTTCGGACTTTATAACCTTGACTAGTTAACTTTACCCTTTGGTAAAATTTCCTTACCTCATTCCTGCAGTAATATCCCTCTAGTTTGCCGATCGCGCGCTTCTCATGCTCCTTCTTTTTTCTCCTGAGAAGCCGGTGTTCGTCTCTCCTCTTCTGCTCGTAGAGCTCCCGAGCAGCTCTTGTCCTTCTTTGCAGTGCCGCTTTGTTTGCTTCTTGCTTGGCTGCATTCGCCTGCCGACACTCGTTGTCAAACCAGGGGTTTCGTTGTGGTGGCGGATTGAAACCCAGCACATCAGAGGCGGCATCTCTGATGGCTTTTTGGCAATGCTGCCACTGATCTTCAATACTTGATGTTGGCGGCGTAGGATTTCTTAAGAGGTTAAGGGAGACACGATCGGAAAAGGATTTGGCAATCTCTTGCGATTGTAGCCGGCTGACGTTAAACTTCCTTACAGTATTTCTTTGTCTTGGCGGTGTTCGGGATATCCGCAACCTTATCTTGGCTACAACAAGGTGGTGGTCCGAGTCAATGTTGGCGCCTCGGAACGTTCGAACATCTATAATACTGGAGGAGTGCCTTGCGTCGATCGCAATATGATCAATCTGATTGACGGTTGATTGATCAGGAGATCGCCATGTTCCTTTGTGGATATCGAGATGTGGGAATTTTGTACTGGCTACTACAACATTTCGCCCCGCAGCAAAGTCGATCAGCCTAAATCCGTTATCGGATGTGGTGTCGTGTAGGCTGTGCTTTCCGACCGTACTACCAAAGATGTTCTCTTTTCCAAGCTTTGCGTTAAAATCGCCAAGGACAATTTTAATGTCGTAGCTAGGGCATTGCTCATAAGTTTTGTCCAGGAGCTCATAGAACTTGTCTTTGGTGTCGTCATCTTTCTCCTCTGTGGGGGCATGTGCGCATATAAGGCTTATGTTGGCAAATTTAGCCTGGATGCGAATTGTCGTGAGGCGCTCGTTCACGGATCTGAACGATAAGACTTCAAAATCAACATCGGCCCTTAAAATGTAACCTTTTATTTCCAGCAATGATATCATTTTTGCCGCTTCTTTCACCTCAAGGACCTTTGCTCGAAAAACATGCCGCAATCAGGTAATCTGAGATAGCAGTGCATGTTTAACAATTCGGAGAAAATGCCCGCGCCAGTTATTTTTTCCATCTTCTTTTGAGCTCCACTACTCCCTTGTTGGAAAAGGACACTGAGAGGGTCATAATTTGAATTCGAACGAGGGGAGGGAGTAGTCGTGGGCAGTGCCAGCCGCTTCGTTCTTCGCCGACGAAGAATAAGACAAAACCGCAACTCTGCACATTTCTTTGTTCTCCTCGCATGTACTTATCAAATGTGAGCGACAGCAAATGCGCTGATCCCAGCAATGCAGCGGAATACGATCGAATATCAAAAGAGGGATTTGGGTTCCCTGCTATTGTTTGACATATCTTGCGTACCTGCCCCACAGCTGCTCTAGAAGCTCTCTTACCGATCTTCGTCAGGAAGATTGCTGCCAACTAACTAGTCACCGTAGTATACTCAGCTCTATCCCTAATAGAGACATGTTTTGTAAATACAATGCCGGGTGTCATGGTCAGGCAACATTGTTTTGGCAGGCTTTTTGAAGTTGACATATTGCACCGCGGAAATGTACCAACGGTGTCCCAGCAAAGGACCCTAAAGTCTGGTTTGATACACAGACGGATCAAAGGTGGATTCTGGAGTAGGATCTTTGGATCCAACACAGTGATCCAAACACAGATTTCCAAACCTACAGTGATCCAAACCGAGACCTGCTCCTGCACAAAACCTCCACAAAGACGCTCTCGTCCAATCTAATGGACTTCAAAACAGTCAAGTGCTGCGTGACGCTATGCAATCTCTTGCCAAACACAACAAAGTGAAGCTTGGCTCTGGACACAGGGCATTACATTCAACGAATCCGCAGATGAGCTCGCTAGAGCTGGCTCGGAATCTGCGTTCATCGGTCCAGAACCGTAGTGCAATGTCAATTGGACAGCAGCTACAACTCTGATTAACGAATGGGAAAATAAACTTCGCCTAGACCAGTTGACACATGGTCGTGGTCTTAGACAATCCAAGAGATTAATACTCCATCTTAGCAAAGATAGGTAAAGATCATGATGAAATATGACCCTAACACACTAAACCTGTAGGAAGCCACGCTTTTTTCGGCTTTGCCTCGAAGAGGATGGCACATCCGAGCACATCTTGTGATGTGAGTATCTTCAATAAGGATCGATCTGGGTCTTCCATAAGGAGATACTCACATCAGTGGAATTAAATCATTCCACTACAAACGACGTACTAACTTTCAAGAGAGAACTGGTATGACTTTTGATGTAACTCCAACCCTTCGATACAATACGAGTACATCTATCCTGGTCGCGGTGTCTTTGCCTGCACGGCATGGCTGTAAAGGGTGATTTGTTAAAAGCTATAGGAAAGTTTCTCAAAAAAAAAAAAACACAGAAAATTCAGAAAAATGCATGAAATTTTTATTTGAATCGATAGTACGGTCCATATAATTTAATGTTTGAAGATTATTTCATGCAAATGTTGACCTTGACTGCGCCTCAAATGGTCCATCCGCTTAGTCCAATTTTGGCATACTCTTTCCAACATTTCGGCCGGTATCTCACGAATAAATGCTTCAATGTTGTCTTCCAATGAGTCAATTGAAGCGGGCTTGTCTGTATAGACATGCCACACAAAAGATAGTCTAAAGGCGTTAAATCACACGATCTAGGCGGCCAATTGACCGGCCCCGAACGTGAAATAAAATGTTCCCCGAACTCGCCTCTCAATAAGTCAATTGTTGCGCGTGCTGTGTGGCATGTGACACCGTCTTGTTCAAACCACATGTCATGCAAGTCAAGCTCTTGCATTTTGGGCAAAAAAAAGTTGGACATCATCTCATGGTAGCGCTCACCATTCACAATTACGTTACGATTCGCATCATCTTTGAAGAAGTACGGGCCAATGATGCCACCAGCCCATAAACCGCACCAAACTGTGACTTTTTCTGGATGCATTGGTAGCTCTTGCAATGCTTCTGGCTGATATTCACTCCAAAATCGACAATTCTGCTTATTTACGTACCCATTGAGACAAAAATGAGCTTCGTCGCTGAACACATCTGATGTCGCTGTTCGTTTGTAAGACGATTCATGGTTAAATTATAGACCAAACTGAAGATGTTTGACAGTGAAACAGAACACGAAACGTGCGTCAGCTGTTTAAACCAGTGTTGCCAAAAAGTTAATAGCTAAAAAATCACCCTTTAGGAAGAAGATGTGTCCAACAACTGGCGCTTTTGGCTGTCAGCACTTCCGGTTGGAAAACAATGCCATTCAAAAGGGAGTTGGACTAAACATGCATGTCTGCTGGTTACAAGTCGTTGGTCATTGGTCTGGCTAGGACGTGACGTGACAATTGCATCAAGGGAGGAAGGAGTGTAGTCGCTTTAGACATGGTCAGTCTGCAGCCTGTCTACGATATTGGCATAGCCAGTGGTACTTAAGAACCATCCACTGCATTCTCTAATTTTCATGTCGCGTGAAGGGTGTATGCTCCTCGATCTGGGTCTTCAGGCTCCCTGGTCCATTTTGTTAACTGAAGTTGAGCCGGAGAAGAAGAGCGGCCGGGGCTGAGGTATGGCTGTGCATGGCAGTCGGGATATATATCCACCTCGGGGAACATTCTCTCAACCGAGGTTAACGTCGTCGTAATCCAGCGCGAAAATCGAATTCGACCGGCGACTGGGCAGTGTGCTCCTGAGATCGAGATCAGAAATCCGGATAGAGTCAACCCCGATTTCTCCAAATTTCTGAGTACACCCCAGCGACTCCTCGCTACCAGAGGATTAAGTGGACGGACCCGAGGTCTTCCTAAAACGTACCCCCACATCCAATAGCTACTACGCCCACAAACAAACAGTCCCACCGACTAGGCATCAACTAGTCAATCATCACCCAGTCCAGACAGCCACCATCTTTACTCCACCAGAATTCAAAATGCCATTCGAACGATACCAATCTGTCATACTTTCTCCTGTCACACGTCAGTAAATTGTTCACCCATTCTAATAAAAGAATATCGCAAAACAAATTAAATCCCTAGAGCCGAGCGATAAATTTGCTGAATGAAATTAGAAAACTCGCTGAGCTTGACAAGGTGAAAAAAAAAACAGAAAACCAAGACTCCCATGCTAATCAATGTCATTTGCATATGACACAACGGGCCGAAGAGTCGTCGACTCTTCACTTTCTATTTCCTTTGCTCCCCCGCCGCGCCATCCGCCGCGGCGTTATTCTAAGCCCCGCTTGGCGCTTACCGCCCATTTAGCAGAGCAACAGCTAACACAAATATAATTCTTACGCGTCGTGGGAGTGGAGCACGCTCATAAAAGAAGTCTTGCAAATCCGTGCGACAACTGAGACAATCACCCAAATTTGCCGTGAAAATGTGCGGCCGACTAGTGAGCAAATGACCCTTTGTGGCGATGACTCCCCAGCAATGGTCCGGTCTGCGACGGTGGCAGGCTGCTGTAATGCAAATTTGAGCTTTGCTTTAATTACCCAGATCTGGGCAATTCATTAACCGAATGCTCCCACTAATTGTTTTACGAAGAGCCGCCGAGCCGTAGCCGCTCCGCCACCGCCTCCCTCTAAGCGGTGCGGCTCTGGAGCAAATTAATCATCAACAAGCGTTGTTGACTCAGTGAAACCGGAGCGGGCGGGAGACGGAGTGAGTTTTAATTGCAGCTTGACAGTTTTGATGGCTGCGATGACGATGAGGCAACGCTGACGCTAGCTGCTGTGAACTGTTGCATAAAAGCTCTCAGATCGGAATGCTCAGACAAGTAGACCTTCCGCCGAAGCGGATGAAGATTGAAGTCGTCTTCTTGGAATGCAGCGCGAAGAACTGCTGGGTTTCGCTGGTGTCTCCACTTTCACTTGGAATCTGTTTCAAATTGAATTTGATTCGTGTCCGCGAAGAATAGCGCCCTAATGGCGGCTACCGACAAACGTCATTTGTATGCACAGTAAATGGTTCAATCAATATAAGCCCGTTCGTTCCCGTCGTCATAGCGACAAAGGGCACCGCTCAGGCGTTGGCAGAGTGCAGTCGGCACTTTCCGGAAGTGGCAATAAGCTGCGTGTCTTCTGCCTGACATATACCGAGCCGTCATCTCGCTTGAGGTACATGCGCAAGGGTTTGATGGGCTAGATGACGCGCGGTGATATTTGTTGAGTGTTTCGTTAGTCATCGAAAGAGAAAGTGCAGATTATCCGGCGCACAGTTAAATTTTATCGGTCATTACTGCGGTTGGGTCTGGAATTCATTATCATTATCCACTCCGGGTATCGCAGTGAGACGAGAGGTACGCGCATGCAATCTGAAAATGAAAAAATTAAGTCAAACTGAAAAGCCGTCGATTCTTGAGTGTGAATGATGGTCCCAGAGGTGGCGATGACCTTCAACGCTGATTTTTACAAAGAGAAAGAGACTAAACACCTGACTGAGCTGTGCGCACTTTCTTAGTCTTCGCTGGGCAACGGTATTGACTTGCTTGGAGTGTGGCCCTAGGGCACGAAGCTCGTGCATGTGTTTGATCCATACTTTCTTTTCGGGTCTTGGCCAACTAATTTGACTCTCAAGGATGTTGACCATGGGAAGTGGGGGTCGTATGTCGACTGCACGTCACATGGACTTGCCACTGGCGTCTAAACTTATCCCTTGGTTTGCACCCAATGAGTGTGATGACATAGCAAGGTCGCATTGCATTAACTGGCAGTACAATTCGATAGAATTTTGAAGCTGATCTGGGGTTCTTATTCTTTGCGAATGGAGGCGTCCTATAATTGTATGCGAACTCCGAACGGTGAAGTTTTTATGACAGAGGTCTCTGAGGCTTGGGGGAGGTGGTTTAATCGAACTTCTTCTTTATTTGGCGCTACAGTCTGTGGTGGACCTGGGCCTCAACCAACAAGCTTCTTCAGCTGGCACGACCTTTAAGCAGTTGCCTCCAGTCCCGCACTCGCATTTGGTTGAGGTCCTTCTCCACCTGGCTGCGCCACCTTAAACGCGGGCGTCCTCTGTTACGTTGTCCGTTCGGAATCGAAGACTCTTCGTTCCGGAGCTGAGTTGTCCATGTACTCTTCATGGTCCAGCCACCATAGACGTTGAATCTGTAGACGTCTGACTAAGCTTAGTTCGTGGTTGACTCTACTCATCCAAAGACCGTCAACTCAAACAGGACCAAAGACCGCACAGAACTTTCCTCTCGAAGAGACCAAGGACAAGGTGGTTGGCCCACGCCAAAAACCCGCCTCCTTACGCTTGCGCAAAACTCCTGATGAGTTAGAGTCGATGGCGGAGGATCGAGTTGCCTGGAGGTCTCGTCGTCCGTGGTTTACCCCCGCGACCAATTTAGTGGCGCATGAGGGTCAGAAGATGATGATGATGATGAGATACCAAGGTCTTCCTCATCCGCTTTTGAGATTGTCCATGCTGTGACTGACTAGCTGCCCATTGTGACGCTCTGTGCAAGAAGTCGATATTGTATGTCCTTTCTCAAAGACAGGGTTTTCTTTGTTTTGCGCTCGTTGGCCGCTACATCCTTTTTAGCCGCTTCCTCGTTTTGCCCGGCCCGTTCCACCAAACCTCCTGGATTGCTGTGATGTCTGCTTTGTAGCTGTCAGACCCGAAAGTCGTTACCCTTGTTTCGTTTGCTAATTCTTACGTTAACCTCACGCACAACCCCCCAACGGAATGACAGTCCCTATTATTTTACCCCCGAGTGTCAGGGTGTATGCGGTGTAGGTAACATCGCTGAGGCTGCGAGGTATCGAGCTCTTTCGCCGCTGTCTCTATTCAAGGGCCCCGACGCACGTGGCCTTAGAGGATCCTTTTAGACCTGAGCTCCAAATATGTCGGAGTAGCCTGGAGGAGGGCGCACCTTGTAGTTCCTGATGAAGTGCTAAAGTTTTGGATGCCACCGGTCAGACAGCTCTCCAGCTCCTCTGCCGCCATCCATAAAGAGACTCACTCGTCCTATCGTATAGTTCGAAATTCCATCGAAAAAAAGAAGAAGAGAGCATAACGAGCGAAAAGAACAAATTTTTGACATTAAAACGAATCCACCATTACCGGTGACGGTTTTGCCCTCATACCAAAAAGCTGAAACTTAACTAGGTAGGCGTCACAATTTTCGCATCACGGACATTTGTGCGAGCAAGGGAAATAAATAATAGTCGCAATAGAAACTTACACTACGCTGTTTAACAAGGCGCTAAATAGTGTACATCACCCGGCACATGGAGGAAAGCTATAGTGCAACCAATCCCTAAACGGGACAAAGATAGTAGTATCCCCATAGATCTCCGGTCGATAAGTCTTCTTCCTTGCATTAGCAAGGCTTTTGAAAAGATAGTCATTGGAGCCCAGAATTTGTGGGTTGAGGACAGAAATATAATTCCGGATAACCTGTTTGGATTCCGGGCGGGACATGATACCATACATTCCGCGTCAAAACTGGTTTCCGACATGCAATGGAATAAAACTAAGAATCAGTGCACAGGTGCCTGTTTGATAGACTTGGAGAAGGCGTTCGATGCCGTTTGGTTTTAGGGCCTCTTCCTCAAGTTGGTCAGACTGGACATAAGCAAATCACTTCTATATAAAGGGTGACTTTTTAGCCATTACCTTTTTGGCAACACTGGTTTAAACAGCTGACGCACGTTTCGTGTTCTGTTTCACTGTCAAACATCTTCAGTTTGGTCTATAATTTAACCATGAATCGTCTTACAAACGAACAACGCTTGCAAATTATTGAATTTTATTATCAAATTGCGTGCTCTGTTAAGAAAGTTCATAGCGCGGTTCTTCCATTTTATGGTCCGTCATCGAAGAAGCAAATTTTTGGCTCAATGGGTACGTAAATTAGCAGAATTGTCGATTTTGGAGTGAATATCAGCCAGAAGCATTGCAAGAGCTACCAATGCATCCAGAAAAAGTCACAGTGGCATCATTGGACCGTACTTCTTCAAAGATGATGCGAATCGTAACGTAACTGTGAATGGTGAGCCCTACCGTGAGATGATATCCAACTTTTTTTTGCCCAAAATGCAAGAGCTTGACTTGCATGACATGTGGTTTGAACAAGACGGTGTCACATGCCACACAGCACGCGCAACAATTGACTTATTGAGAGGCGAGTTCGGGGAACATTTTATTTCACGTTCGGGGCCGGTCAATTGGCCGCCTAGATCGTGCGATTTAACGCCTTTAGACTACCTTTATTTTTTGTGGGGCTATGTCAAAGCTCATGTCTATGCAGACAAGCCCGCTTCAATTGACGCATTGGAAGACAACATTGAAGCATTTATTCGTGAGATACCGGCCGAAATGTTGGAAAGAGTATGCCAAAATTGGACTAAGCGGATGGACCATTTGAAGCGCAGTCAAGGTCAACATTTGCATGAAATAATCTTCAAACGTTAAATTATATGGACCGTACTATCGATTCAAATAAAAATTTCATGCATTTTCCTGAATTTTATGTGTTTTTTTTTTTTTTTGAAAAACTTTCCTATAGCTTTGAAAAAATCACCCTTTATGATCTATGACATGATAACGGTTAGAAAGTTTGTAGTGAAATGTTGCGGCATGACTTCTACAACGGTTTTTGACATAAAAAATGGTTTCCAACAAGGAGCTGTTGGCTCCCTGATCTTATTCGCGATATTCACTGCGGATCTAATAGGTTCCGTGCCGCATTTAATTGCGTATTCCGATGACCTTGTAGTGTACAGATCAGGTCCGAAGGTGGAAGTCATAAACATCTTATCGCAACGTGACTTCGATAAAATTCAGCGATTCTGCGACGACTGGAAGCTGTTTATTAACTTTCAGAAGTGCGAAACTATTTTGTTCCGTACCCCGTTACACAGGGCTTCACGGGACACATGCCTAAACTGGCGTAAGTTCGGCATAGTTGACCCGCCGCGGGGATGATATAACAGCCAACTTGATACCAGGTTGAAGGTAATCTGCTACATGGCCCTCATCCGGCCTATACTGGTTTATGGTTGCCCCCTGTGGTTCAATGTGAGTCCTTCCCAGATGAAAAAAAATGGGGGTGTTCGAGAGACAGTGCCTCAGGGCCTGTCGCAGGTTGTATCGCACACCCGAGTCTGACTACAAGAAATATTACTCCAATGAGGTCTTGTATAACGAGGCAAACGTGAATAGAGTAGATAATTTTATTATTAAGCTGATAAGAAGGCACATTTCTTCTATGACTTCTACCAACAGTCTGATCTTCGGCGCTTACTACGACGGAATGGTCTAGTCCCTCCTGAGGCATTCCTCTACTTCGATAAAACTGGCCTGATACAGGATGTGGACGGATGCCTTGTAGTCTTCCACGTGGTACGCCGAACAGTAGAACGACGAACCGGACGTCGTTCGGGAACACGAAGAGCTCCTCCGATTCAGTAGAGCGATCCCCGCTCGAGATAGAGAGGAATCCGCTAAGGAGAGTTGTTTCTTTTGGTGGCCGCATCAAAACCAGCCTCCGACATCGTCAGCCCTTCAATAGTCTTCCGACGGCTAATGCATAGGGCATAGGGTCAGTAAGTTAGTTATAAGTTCAAATGAATTGTTACAGTTAAGCTAGAATTAAACATTCTGTCTAGGATTAAGTTAGTCATAAGAGTACAGTTAAATAAAAATTAATTAAAAAAAAAAATAAATAAAACCAAAGCAAACAGTTACGTTTGCGTACAAATTGTATAGATCTAGACTGAAGATGGTCAAGAGACGTAATCAGAAATGAAGTATGATAGAGATGCCCACAATCCACCTCTCTTGCCCCTAAAATTTTTGACAACCAGGTTTTATATCGTTTTCTAAAGCCAAACTGACCAATCAGAGAACGGCATATAGGTCGTGAATAACCCTCTAAAAATTCATGAATAACTGTCAAAAAGTCTCTGAAATGCGATGTACTAGGGGTCAATCGGCTGTGAAGTCTCAATACGTCATTTCTGGACGCAAGTGCATTTCCGTCAGCTTGAACAAATTTACACCACAACTTGATTATATGAACTCGTAGTGCAAATATACGAGTGCAAGTCCATGCAAACAAATTTAAGTACATAAATTTAACAGTTCATAGATTCGAGTAATTCAGATAACTGCGGGATCATATTGTTGTGTATACACCTTAAGATAAATGGCATCTTGCATATAAACCTTAACTTTGACAGATTGTCTTCCTTCTTGTTGAATAAAGGATGACGGTGAAATAAACTCGAGCTTTTTAATTAAAAAAATTTAAAGATCTCGACGTGGATAAATCCGCTGGCACGGATGGTATTCCCCCTATTCTTCTGCGCTAGCAAAACCACTGCGTAAGCTTTTTCATCTATCCTACTCTTTAGGTCTCTTTCCGAGCAGATGGAAAACAGCATTTGTCCAGCCAGTCCCTAAAAAGGGCGAATCTTCGTCACTCACCTCGTGACGTCCCTTCTTTCCAAGGTCATGGAAACGCTGATAAATCGTCAGCTTATGAAATATCTCGAATCGCGGAAGCTTCTTAATGACCGGCAGTATGGTTTCCGCAGCAACAGGTCCACTGGTGATCTGATAGCTTATCCCACCGAAAAGTGGAACCAATCTTTGCACAAGTTAGGCGAAAGAAAGATCGTTGCGCTTGATATTTCCCAGGCATTTGACAGAGTTTGGCATCAAGCTCTCTTGTCGAAAATGCGTGCCTATGGTGTCGATGAATCTCTTCGTCAATGGATTAGAAATTACCTTGCGAACCGTTGTTTTAAGATTCTGTCTGCTGTCAGTCGAGCGAACCCTTGTTAATCAGCTATTATCCATGAATGGCACCTGTGTCGATGAAACCGGAAAGCTTTCCATCCTTGGTATATGTATCAACCAAGTTGGAACGATCACATATTCGAGGTCGCCAAAAATGCAGCGAAATGCTGAGGTTTCCTCAATCGATGCAAGAGATACTTCACCCCTTCTGATTTGGCTTTTATTTATAAGGCGTATATACGGCCCAAACTTGAGTAAAACGCTCATATCTGGTCTGGTGGCCCCAAAACCGCCCTGCACCTACTAGATAGAATCCAAAGGCGAGCTATAAAAATTATAGGAGACAACAATATTGCAGAGTCATTAGACTCGCTCGAGTATCGACGTACCCTCTCGTCTCTATCCGTATTTTATCGCTATTTTAACAAACGATGCTCAAGTGAGCTTGCCAACTGCATTTCTCCTCTCCATGAATTCACCCGCAATACCCGTCTCGCCAGGAATGCTCATCAGTTTACCCTTAAGCCTACTTTCGGACGCACAGTTAAATTTATAGACTCGTTCATTAGCCGCACGACACGAATATGGAATGCTCTTCCCAGCCCAATATTTCCCCCAGAATACAATCCGCAGATATTTAAAACCAATGTGCACATGAACCTCATCTCCCTCTACACCTTCGGCCCGTGCTTTGTCTTGAACCCGGACACTTAAGGGGACTAACAATCCCTTGTGCACGCGCACAACAAGTGTTTGTTCTTTTAATTCCAGGCCTTCTATATTTAAAATTGTTAGTCGTCGAAAACTGTATATAATCGCAACTCTACTGTAAGCATTTAGGACCCCCTCCTTAACGCGAAAACGGTGGCGACAACGCACTAGAGTGTCTCTCGCATCATTCACATGGAATTTCACCTATTCGCAGTCACAGAGAACTTCGGGAAGAATTTGGGAATTTCTTAAGGGCCCTTCATATGAGCCGCGAACTTTCAGAAACAAGCAACTTCCAAAGAATGTAAACAAAACGGTATACTTCTGAAAATGAGCATTGATCCTGCTCCGAGTCCTCATCTTCGGCATCTCCTAAGGTTATTATTACTCCAGGGTCCTCTGCCAACTCCTGACAAGCTTTGTTAGCAGCATTTCCCTTAGGGACAGCATTTCTTAGCAAAGACAAGGGCATTTGAGAAACATGAGCAACTTCAGCTTAAATGAGGGCTTACCTTGGAGTTTCAAGCGTTTTGCTCCTCGGTATACAAGAAAATGAGGATTGATTGGTTGGTGGCGCTACAGCCCGTTGAGGGCCAGGGCCTAGCTTCTCAGCAACCACTCGTGTTGTGAGTGCTATTGTTGCCTCACGAGTGGAAGGGACCTACAGTTTTACGCCGACTCCGAACGACCGGGTGTGAGAAGTTCTTACTAGACACTTTTACTCTTTGAGCATTGTCAGTGACTCGAAAGGGAATAATTAATTTAAGCGTCCTTATTAACGATTTTAAGTTTTTCATTCTATTTGCGAGCCGTCAAGCTGAGTTCACAGTACACAAGAGAGGCAAACGCGTTCCACAAATTCACGACCTAAAAATGTGAAAACTCCATACGACTGAATTGTCAGAGTTTGCGAAGTTCGCAATTCGTAGAGAGCTCATGTGAGTGGCCCTTTACGCGAGCTATGTATATGAGCAGAACAACAGGAAATGCTAACTCGAACCTAGTCAACGAACTTAGCATTGCACACCAAAGTGCAAGCACAGCCAAGCCGCTTGCTTGGTGATTACCTTGAGGTTCGTTCGTTGACAGCAGGTGTCTAATTGCAATTTAGTTGATGAGTCGATATCATGTTGGCGAGTCATCGTATTGTAAACGTAGGTCATAAGTTAGATTAAGAAATTAATGAATAGTTAGTCAATAAAGAGACTCGACACCGGATAGTTAAAGAATTTAACTCCCGTGAATTTGTGGATTGCGTTTGCTCTTTGTGTATCGCGTTGTGAGTTTGACAGTTCGCAAATTTTCTGATTGATGCGCAAAGAAACACTTCAGGGATATGACATCCAACGTAGCTGAAGTTGAAATGTTTCTCGATAAGAAAACTCGAGAATTCAATGCGCAACTGGCATACCAAAGAGTACAACTTTTCTTCACGTTTGGTGGAAATTTGTTGCTTCTGAAAGTTCGCGGCTAGTATATACAGAACTTAAAGATTATATCCGTCCGAAGCCTGAGTAAAATGCTGACAGGCCAGTCGAAGGTCTGAGGTCCATCGAATCAGTTACTTACCAGCGACTTCAACAGACAATGCTACAACCCACGTACATTAAACGATAATATTGCTGGTGCTATTTACTGGTTATTACACCATTGACATTTAAGTGAGTCCATCCAGTTGGGCACAATTAATGCAATTCAAGCGATGCCTCTGGATGTGGATTGCCTGCACGGAAAGCGAGTGTAAGCTTGTGTGTACTGAATCACGATTTGCAAATTAAATTTTGCACAATTTCGTTGGTCTGTTCGTGGTGAAAGTGTGAAGTAACCTCAACTCAAGCTTTTAAATGGTTGTGCTTGTAAAAAGACCACAACTCGAAATCAAACACTCACATTTGCACAAACCAAAACAGATTGACATTTGAATGTTGCACTCGTAGCTGCTTAAAGCGTCTCAATTTGGCAGAAAGGCCTTGTGGTGGCTATTTAGGTCACTCAATGAAGGAACTGTTACTGACCTTAGACTGTTGAGTTGCTTTTAGACCACAGACCGCATTGTGTTGCCGCATGGATGGATTGACACCCCATTTCTGGTTGTGATGTGGCCGCAGACCACAAATGTCAGTGTTGCATTGTGCGATCTTGTGAGGTTTCAGCTATTTGGCACTCTGGCAAACAAGAAAAGACAAAAGGACAGTTACCATGGTGTATTCGTTGTCATGTCAAAAACCTTGGTGGAAAGATAGTTAGGTGTGCTTGACAGTTCAACAGAGGCGTGACGTCTTCGTGGGAACTGTCATGTCAATAGAAATTTAAAGACGGAAACAACTGCTTGACAACTTTTTGAATTCTTTTCGTATCCAATTGATTTGTTTCAATGCTTTAAATGCTTGATTCAGACAGACAGAGACTCAGACTTTCATCGACCATCTTTGTAAGATTCCGACTCGGTACCGACTTTTTGTCTAATGAACACCTTGTTGCGTTTATGTTATCCTTAATTCACCAGTCATCGTCGGTGAAATGTAGGGAAAACAGCAAAACAAAGAATCTACTGGCGTTGGGCAGTGCCTCGATCCGTATGATCGTCCAGAAATGGAATGCGCAATCCAGCGATATCTGCCGGAGCTGCGGTGACAAGGAAGACACAGAAACGATCCAACATCTGCTTTGCCACTGCCCAGCTCTCCAGAATGGGTGCTAGCGACGCTAAGCATACGATTCTTCACAGGGACTGCGTGAGGATGTAAAGAGCGGTTTAAGCCATCACGTGACAGGATAGGTTGACAGAATGTGTGCTCTACAAATGAAGGCCTCCTCCACTCCCCTTCCTAAACCTAACCTAAACTACAATTGGGCAGGATTTTCGACATGTTTTACAAATAATTCCCTCCAGTTTGACAATCGCGAGACGTTGAAATGGCAGACATTTCTGAATATTTTGACACCTAGAATATTTGACAGCTGCTTGGACAAATTTTCATTCTTATCTGGTCACCATCTTGTGCTTAAAACCGGCGAGGATATGTCAAATCTAAAACTAGCGTCATAAACTTTGACGTTTTCGACTGTGCACGTAGCCGGAACTTTGTTTCACACTTGTGCTATTTTTTTTATAGAGACTTAAAAATAGATTTAATCGTGAACACTTCGTGTGAAGAAGTGCCAATCAATTTGTATTGAGGTTTTCCGAGTTCATTGACATTCGTTTCACAATAATTGGCAGAGGAACAGTGAGTGGTCGATGTAAAGTCTTCCCCGGACAGACAACATTCCCTTAAATTTTTTGCAATCCACTGATCTACCTATTCTCCGCCAGTATCTGTTGGAGTTTGCAGAAAATAAGGAGGGCTGCGGTATTTGTCGGAATGCTAGCATATTGCATACATGTGGCTTCAAATTTCAACATCAATCATCCACTGTGCAGCGGATATAAAGCCTGAGCAGCCGGCTGAATTCTTGAAAGCACCCATAGTCTGTTTTAGTGCTTCACGACCTACGTCGACACAAAGGGTAGTTGTGTATTGTCTTTTCGCGGGAGTGAAGTAGTTGTCACACAAGGGATGGTTCCGAAGGAAGAACAGACTACTGACTGGGTTCATTCATTGCTTTCTAAGCCACAATCACGATTTAGCTTTTAATTCACACAACGAGCTCTACCATGGAAGGCGTCCCCCCTCAATCGGTAATTGTTTAACACTAAAACAAATGCAATGAGCAAACAAATGCTTCTGTTGCACGCAGAAACCCATGCATTTAGCACGTCTGCTGGACTTTATCATAACATCAAAGTTTTCCCGGTTATTCTAGCCTTTGCAACCTCTGACTGCACATTGCGGCATGGTTTAAAACGCCCCGAGTTCCAGAAGGCATCAGAGAGAAGAAGAAGACCTACAGAGACTGGATTCTCTTGGGGGACTCTGCTTCTCGTGGCCCATACACGGAGACGGGCAGAACTCGCAAATTGGCTGTGTGAGCAACTAAAGAGCAGTCGTGGAAGGAACCCAGCGTGAATTTGGAAAGCGACCATAGATCTGCGAAAAAGGTGTTCTGGCAAACCATTCGCCGACTCAGAAGAAGGCAATTCAACATCTTCGAAGGAGTCAAATCCAAAGATGATGTTTGGCTTTCCAATGAGGTGGACATCTTACGCAGATGGAGCGAGCACTTTTCGGAGCTGCTCATTCCCGAACAGGGCACTGAGGATGGCAGACCTGCAGTCTTGAGTGGGGCGGAGAATAGTCCAGCGGTGGAGGAAGTCATTTTGGTGATTGAATTGCTAAGGGATTGAATTGCGGGACAGAAACGCTTAAGGCAATGGATAAAGATGGCTCTCTCGTGTCATTAAAGTGGCCTGGGAACGTGGTGAGACACCGGGCGATTGGCAAACTGTGGTGATTGTCCCACTTTTCAAGAAGGGGGAAAAAAGCGATTGCTTCTTCTACAGGGGCTTTTAAGCCTCTCCGGGAAAGTCTACGTTAAGGTGTTGCTATGGTCGTTCTAGAGCTATGGTCGAGCCCAGGACGGAGGACGAACAGTGTGGCTTTCTTCCCGGCAGAAGTACAACCCACCAGCTTTTCACTCTTAATGGTACTTGAGAAGGCTTGGGAGTATGCCAAGCACATCTACAGCTGTTTTGTGGATTTGGAAAAAGCATATGACGGAGTTCCTCGAGGTAAACTCTGGAGTGTTATGCAGGAGTATGGGATTGATGGTCCTCTTCTGACGGCCATTCAGTCTCTAGACACAAACTGTAGCAGCTGTGTTCGGGTTAACGGTGTTAAATCAACACCTTTCACTGTCTGCCGTTCATTGTATATATTGACTGGATGTTGCGGCACAGCCGAGGCGAGGAATGCTTCACATTGGCAGAGTTGAGGGTAAGTCATCTTATTTTTGCAGATGACTTAGTGACCCTCACATCTTCGCAGACGGCACTCCAGCACGCACTCGATAGGTTCGTTGAAGTATGAGCTGATGCTGGAATGAAGGTCAACGTGGACAAATCCGGGGATGTGATCATCTCCAGAACACATGCTCAGTGCACTCTTCATGTAAGTGAAGTCCCATTGAAGCGGGTGGAGACGTTTAAGTATTTCGGGGTCTTTTCAACGAGTGATGTAAGGAGTAATGCTGAGCTTTCTTGTAAGATTGGTCAAGCTGGGTCAATTTTGAAACAGCTTGGTAGACCAGTAATCAGGAAGGTCGAGCTTGGTGTCAAAGCCAAGTTAGCGATTTTCAACTCAGTGCTTATACCAACTCTCACCTTACTTCGGCTGTTGTGGAAATTACTAGCCGGGATAGGGTGAGAAACACGGCAGTGCGAGAGGAACTCAACATTGAGAAGCTGCTTCTTCGAAAGGACAGGGCTATGCTTCGGTGGTTGGGTCACGTGGTATGAATTTCCCCTTCATCAGGACTTCCGAGGAGGCCTTGAATGCGATTGGCAAACCCAGGACGAGGTGGTTGGACCAAGCCCAAAAATTAGCTTGGCCATAACTCCTGATGAGTTAGAGTCGATGGCGGAGGATCGAGTTGCCTGCAGATCTCTCGTGCGTGGTTTACCCCCGTGGTATCAACTGCTTACATATGCTGATGACATCATCGGAAGGACACAGCGGGTTGTCAGTGGGGCTTTTGTAAGCATCGAGAAGGTAGCCGCTAAGATGGACCTTGTGGTTAATTTGAGTAAGACAAAGTACTCACATGATGTCTAGAAAAAAGGTCCACCACCACCGGCATCTTGGACAGTTCTCCAATATAGACACCCATGACGTAGATGTAGCGGAATGAAGTGTTGAGGAATGAAGCCCTCTAGTCTAGTCTAGCACAGAAGTATGCACACTGACCACTGCGGAAGAGGTTACTCTTGGTCGCTTAGAGGGGAAATGTTAGTATAATCATTGGTTCCGTATGTGTTGATGGTGCTTGGACAACGAAACTGAACGGAGAACTGTACGAATTCGAGCTTCTCGTCTCAGACTGCTGGGTCATGTGAACCAATTCTCCGCCCGGATGTTCCGGAGGGCGGAAAAAGAAGTCCTTGCCTCCGGTGGCGTTCACAGCTGCAGAGGGACTACAATCAGCAGAGAATAGCCATTCGATCGAATTTACTATTCGCTACGCGTAAGTATTTTGGGCAACTTAGACTCCAGCATTTGAAGGAGCAGTGATAACATGAAACTCTAATTTCTGTGGCAACAATGACATCATTCCCAGCGACGAGTATTGAGAAATATGGTCTTTCATTAGACACGACGACAAGTTGACGAGGGTTCAGATGGGCTATCGTTCAACTGGTGACAAATTGTCAACATGACCTCCCATGAATCACAAGAGGAGCACACTAATAGGTAGAATTCGAACATGACATGTGCGCTAAATGTATACATGTTTTGCTACTGTTACACAAGGCTGTTGAGACTGTTTCGGGTTTGCTGACTGGCCCTGCAGCATCTTCGGCGGATTGTGCTACCGGGTGGGTCTCATAATTCCATTTTTGAACATGTATCGAAGGGAAGAAGCTAAAATATTGCCTTGTGGCTTTTCCTTCGAATAGAGCGGGATCTGCATAAGCAGAGATGGTGTGCCAGAGTGTCCTCCTCCTCCTACTCGTCTCTGCCACTTCCTGCAAAGGCATTAGGAAGGTTTGTAATCTAATCAAATGGCACACTTCCTCGACATGTCGGAGAATACTAAAGAGCTTGTATAGATCTTGTCTGCCTAAGGCATCACTTAAACAACACGGGATCAAACTCTGCCTATACACTTGGCGACGTCGAAGAAATCGAAAGTTATAAAACTGCTTCAACGTAGTACCGGAAGCCGTAGCTGTCTGCAATCCGTTCATTACAATGCAAATTTATTTAATTCAAAAGCTGCCTTCGTGAAGCGTAAAAATTATTTTTATTGCACATTTTATTTTAAGTAAGACTATTGCATGTCGAATAATTAACTGGCTCGAAGCTGACTGCGCGAAGTCGGTCAAATCTACGTCCGTTTTTTTTTTTTTTTGGGACAAGCGATGGCTGAACTCAAATCAAATTTTGTTTTATGACACAACATTCGTAACCTTTGTAACGTATCACATTCCCACCAATCGATTTCACCACAAAATGTTGCGAATTGCAAAATGAGTGACACTTGTTCTAGTACATTTGCCTAACCCCAGAAATTGAAATGACAAAAATACGGCCAAAGCTAATAGAGTACAGTGACAAGTACTGTGAGATAAGGACATCCACGCAATATATGCGGCTCACAGTATGAGCACATATGAGTGTATGCATCAAGCAATGCGATTAGACATAGAGAGTGAGAGGAGAAGTCTTCAGCCCTGGGTGAAAATGGGCCTCAACCAAATAAGCCTCTCCAACTAGCGCCACTGTTAAGGAGCCACGCATTCAGCAGAACCGACATACGGAATCCTTGTTTCGTTCGCTGGGGTCATCAATAGTGCATATCCGAGGTGTGTGTCGTCGTCGCTGAACAAGACTTTTACCTGTACCGTGGTATGTAAGCAAAAATGGATGAAATGTCGCAACATAAGCTGCCTGAAATAGATTGAAATAGAGGGCCATTATTTCATAATACTATTTATTACTCAATGTATTTTTTTTAAATATATTTTATTTAAATACTTGAGAAGCTAGTATTGCAGAGGTAGTGTGCAGATACGCTGCTGAATGATAACTAACTAGAAAAAGGAGAAATGAATATGTGTTGACTTATTCTTGTTTTACTCATAAGAACTATTTGATAATAATCAAATTCCATGGGGTTTTGATTCTTGAAATATGTGGTGTGTATTTCTTAATCTCCACGTCTGTTGCATTTTTTATGGGCGGCAAGGTTATTTCGTTATGTTGCCTAGTGTTTCTTACCGCCAACATAACTCCTGCGGCTGAATGATATGGATAAGTTACAGGTTTTAATCAATTGTGTTTCAATTTTTCCATTTTATGAGGCTAGTGCGTACGCACTCGCACTTATGACAGTTTCAATAGTGAATTTTTCTCGGCGCTCTATTTCTCATTTAACTCACGAAAAATAAAAAAAATCATAGGAGTAAACCCCTAACTGGGAGACAAGGACCTTTACTTTAACCATCGGGTAAAGGTCTGGATGCATCTGCCTTTTCATACAGTGTACTCTATTCATTGCACACAAATTGTGTGCACTAAAAATTAGTGCAAACACCATACAGCATTCTGATAACGAAATTAATACACTTTTTGATCTCTCTCTACTTGGCGAGTACATTACTCAAATGGAAAATTAAAGTTCACATAAATTGGCATCACCAATCCGAGCGAATACAGTAGCAACTTGGTTACACTCAGAAAAGGGTTCATCATCATCATCATCATCTTCTGAACCGCATGCTCCACTAAAAGGGTCGCGGGGATAAACTACACACGAGAGATTTCCAGGCAACTCGATCCTCCGCCATCGACTCTAACTCATCAGGAGTTATGGCCAAGCAAATTTTTGGACTTGGTCCAACCACCGCCTCGGAAGTCCTGATGAAGGGGAAATTCATACCACGTGACCCAACCACCGAAGCATAGCCCTCTCCGTTCGAAGAAGCAGCTTCTCAATGTTGAGTTCCTCTCGCACTGCCGTGTTTCTCACCCTATCCCGGCTAGTAATTTCCACAACAGCCGAAGTAATCTCTTGTCAGCGGGCATTACGCAAATTTTATAACCGTAGGTGAGAGTTGGTATAAGCACTGAGTTGAAAACCGCTAAATTGGCTTTGACACCAAGCTCGGCCTTCCTAATTACAGATCTACCAAGCTGTTTCAAAATTGACCCAGCTTGACCAATCCTACAGAAAAGCTCAGCATTACTCCTTCCATCACTTGTGGAAAAGACCCCGAAATACTTAAACGTCTCCACCCGCTTCAATAGGACTTCACTAACATGTAGAGTGCACTGAGCATGTGTTCTGGAGATGACCATAGCCCCCGATTTGTCCACGTTGACCTTCAGTCAAGCATCAGCACATACGGCCACGAACCTATCGAGTGTGTGCTGAAGTGCCGTCTGCGAAGATGTGAGGATAACTAAGTCATCTGCAAAAATAAGATGACTTACCCTCAACTCTCCCAATGTAAAACATTCTTATCCTCGACTGTTCCGCAACATCCAGTCCATACATACAATGAAAAGGAGGTGTGTCAAGACGCACCCTTGGGGAAGTCCAACGCAGACGGTGAAAGGTGTTGATTTAACACCGTTAAGACGAACACAGCTGCTACAGTTTGTGTATTGAGACTGAATGGCAGTCAGAAGAGGACCATCAATCCCATACCATCATCCCAGTCCAGAGTTTACCTCAAGGAACTCGGTCATATTCCCTTTCCAAATCCACAAAACAACTGTAGATGTGCTTGGCATACTCCCAAGCCTTCTCAAGTACCATTAAGAGTGAAAAGCTGGTCGGTTGTAATTCTGCCGGGAAGAAAGCCGCACTGTTCGTCCTCCGTCCTGGGCTCGACCATAGCTCTAGAACGACCATAGCAACACCTTAACGTAGACTTTCCCGGAGAGGCTTAAAAGAAATGTGCCCCTGTAGTCGGAGCAATCGCTTTTGTCCCCCCTCTTGAAAAGTGGGACAATCACCCCAGTTTGCCAATCGCACGGTATCTCACCACGTTCCCAGGCCACTTTAATGACACGAGAGAGCCATAAAACTCCCTCTTTATCCATTGCATTAAGCCGGATTTTATCCACACCGACGGATTTGCCAACTCTTAGCAATTCAATCACCAAAATGACTTCCTCCACCGCTAGACTATTCTCCGCCCCACTCAAGACTACAAGTCTGCCATCCTCAGTGCCCTGTTCGGGATTGAGCAGCTCCGAAAAGTGCTCGCTCCATCTGCTTAAGATGTCCACCTCATTGGAAAGCAACACACCATCTTTGGTTTTGACTCCTTCGATGATGTTGAATTGCCTTCCTCTGAGTCGGCGAATGGTTTGCCAGAACAACTTTTTCGTAGATCTAAGGTCGCTTTCCAATTTCACGCCGGACTCCTTCCAAGACTGAGCTTTAGTAGCTCACACAGCCAATTTGCGAGCTCTGCCCGTCTCTGTGTATGGGCCACGAGAAGCAGAGTCCCCCAAGAGAATCCAGTCTCTGTAGGTCTTCTTCTTCTCTCTGATGGTGAGATGTTTTAAATCACGCAGTTCTTTTCTCACCACCAGCCGCCACTCCCAGCCGCTGCACTCCACAAACATCCTGTTCAAAGGCAATGACAGCTGCTGAAAGCAGTTGGAAGTCGCAAAATTTAGCCGCAACAGTTGGACTTCCTTTGTCAAATTATTGTTGTATGCATGCAGGCAGTTATTTCGTTTTCGTCCTTCGGTTCAACTAGACAATTTTTCGTCAATCCGAGCGAGAATTTTTTGTAGATAATAGGAAACTCAAGGGAGTATCGAATTATCGAGAGTAGACTGTGCGTCTTTTCTAGAAGATGGTGCGTCTTTTCATTTACATTTCATTTGCAAAGCTGGTCCGCACAATGCAATGTCAACACAGTTTGACCTCCCAGTGTACACAACCTACAAGTTTATGAGCAAACGTATGCATCCCTTGGCCATGCGAATGAGGAAATAAGGACGCTAATGACTCTGCACGGTGTTGCACAACTCAAACCATCAGAGCCCAGATCCGTCGCTGCCCCCGATGACAACCGTGCCCGCAAGCGAGCTCACAACAGTGACAACCACATCACTGCATGTGTCCGAAGCTATGACTAATTTCTGAACTCTTATGCCACCTGGGAACCCAGCCACTCCACCGATGTCCGAGACATCTTCATTTCATTGCATCCCATGATTGATTTGAAAAATTTCACGAAGTCGATGTCACAACGCATCCCGAAGCCACTCAGCGCTTCTCTGTCTCCACAATCAATCACTGGGCATCGGTTTTTTGTTTGTCATCAGCAAATTTTACACGCACGTCAAGATATTCGAAACCTCTTCGGAGACGAATTGCTCACCTCTCCTGGACGCGCAGCTAACCAACCGTTTGCGACACAGAAACGAGAAAATCGCTCATGCAAAGTTTATCATAATGGCTTCACTTCTTACGGTTCCCTTACGTCGGTCACTTTTGCATATGCATGAATTCATATTCGACGCATCTGATTGACCCACAAAGGCCGGCGAGGAGAAAAGTGAAGTTCAAATGCCATTGCGACCGTCTGCGTGAAGATGGTACCAACTTGCCATGGTAATTGGACGTGCTTGAAAGGCAGGCTTCGCCACTGCAGCTGCATAACTGCCATTGTCAAATCAATCATATCGACGAGCATGCCGTGCAACCGATAATTCCCGATTGCTGGCCGTCGAAACGCAACGGCAATGGCCCGTATTCTGACCACGACTGCCGTCGCATCGCTGCAGGTATGCGACACTGTAACCAGACCAGACCCTCGGTTCAAAGCGCTCCCCAGACTATGCGTAGAAGGCAAAATTTCTATTTCCTATCGTTTGCCTCTAATTAGCATGCAGCAGAAAGCCGAGCCGCGGCGCGGGCGGCTCATGGATTTCACTGCAAAGGGGAGTCTGACGGACATCCCCCTTCGACATGACACGACTGCTCACTTGTCATTTGCGTACTTTTTGTAATAACTTGTGTTCGCAAACAATGGTGAGAGTCCGTGTCGGGCGGTATTATTCAATTAACACTTGAGACGCATGTCCAATGCGTAATCTATGCAACGTCGTCGCCGCCTAAGTTGGGCGTGGAGGCGACTTATGTAGCTGATGACATGTTGCCGCCCTCTTTCGGTGATTGTCACGTTGGCTAATGACAACTGATGGGACACTTGACATCAATTGTGTCCGCATATCGTTTGTGTCCTAATTTGTGTTTCATAACTTCATAAATTGCAATTTACCCAACAAGGTACTCAGTTTGAATTTAATTGTATGCCTCTGCCTCTAACTTCGACTCTAACTGTCGAGCTTGTGACAGGTAATGCAGAGGCTAGGTTCTGCATATGGTAAGTTGACGTCAGAGTGTGAAATCAAATTACGAACGAAGTATGGCAGGGTTGCATGTTGACACCAGCTCACCCAGGACAGGCTCTTGGTCGCACAGCACTGTCGTTTGGACAACGATAATTTACATACAATATGGTGGTTACGTGGGTGGTAACGGAGCCTTAAGTGTGCTTCGAAAAGGCTTCGAGTCTGAAACCGACTACAGTCACAACCAGAAATGTCGCGTCTGCCACTTAAAATGTTTGACAAGCATTTTTTATGTTTCTAAAGCCAAATTGACCAATCAGAGAACAGCATTCACCTCATTTCGTGAATAACTGTTAAAAAGCCTCTCAAATTCGTCGATGGGCTAGGCGGCAGCTGTGAAGTTGGCCATCTCTATAACACATCATTCCAGGTCTCAACCTTCTAACCTAAGGTTCGGTTAGAAGGTTGTGATGTGTGATGATGATTTGTTAGGATGTGTTAGGATAGACTGACTACTAGCACGCGGTTACCACGCCTCAATATATCTTTACAAAGGGACTTGGCAGTCCCCAGATCAATCAACCGACAACCAGAACATTAGGGTGTTGGCTCAACAATAGGGGCCCAGCTGATGTACTTTGTTTAATTTAATGTTTATAATTATTGTCGGTTTATTGTTAATTTTTTATGTCCTACAATGGCTGGTGCTTACATCGGGTCAAGTCCGTGGGTCCACGGTGGTCCTTTTGGGATGGGGTGGTGATGTGATAGCCGACTTAGCCTCGATAGTGGTTGCATGCTCGTTGTTCGACGTCGTTGGAAAGTTCTGCTCGTTTAGCAGATTTAACGGGTTGAGGTAGCGTTGTCCGGGGATTGTGTTTCTCAAGTTCCTGATTTCCTCGTTAGGATGGTTGTTGATGTCTAGTAGCTGCTTTCTGAACAGTGTTACCATGTACTGTTGCATGTGTGGATGATGCGTGCTTGGTAGTAAAGCCTATTGTTGCTGTGGTGTCTTTGACGGGCCCTGTCGAAAATCAGTCCGGTACATATTCGCAGCATTTTTCTTTCGAAAATTGCGAATTTCGTCAGACTGGTCTTAGAGATAGTGTGCCAGATTAGAGCTGTACGTTAAGATCGGCCGTATAAGCTGCTTGTAGAGCAGCAGTTTTGTCCATTTTGCTTGCGCGTCAAGGCAGACATGCGATGGAAGCCTAGGTTGGCCTTCTTACGTGTCAGTTTCGAATGCCTTTTGAACTTCAACCTTTCCGTGAAATTAACGCCAAGATACTTGACCTTTTCGTTTGATGATATTTCTGTACCGTTAGTGAGCACTACCTTTATGCTTCGACAGCCAAATGGCTGCTGATCTGCATCCACCCCTGGATGGGGACCTTAAGCACATAAGTACCGATTTCCCAGCATTAATACGAATACCCCATTTGGTATAGTAGTCAAATTTGTTCGCTGTATGGACTTCGACCCTTTGCGCGGCTATCTGTGGTGACGTCGAGCTGGCATAAGCCAGCGAGTCATCTGCAAATAGACAGCATTCCACTGTGTCGGTTGGATGTGGTTGATCTGCCGTGTAGACGTTGAAAAGCCACGGTCTCAGCTTTTGTGCAACTCCCACCTTGGTGCTCCGCTCTGTTGACTTTCTGCCTTCAACTGAGACGTAGAATCTCCTGGAATGCAGAAAGCTATAAATTATTCTGATAAGGTTGGAGGAAAACTGCATCTGGTTCAGCTTGTTGTTGAGTCCCTCAATCCAGACCGTATCGAAGGCCTTTTCTACGTCCAAGAAGCAGGCGATGGATGGTACTGTTCAGCGCAGCTACAACATCGTGGTGGAACTTCATTAGAGGATGTAGCGTTGAATGTTTTTCCCGAAATCCGTACTGAATATCCGGAATGATTCTAGG
The DNA here is from genome assembly GCA_905231855.2 of Eristalis tenax. Lineage (NCBI taxonomy): Eukaryota > Metazoa > Arthropoda > Insecta > Diptera > Syrphidae > Eristalis > Eristalis tenax. The sequence continues at coordinate 42,385,956 of HG993127.1, forward strand.
TCGGTAGAGCAGGTCCTCCAGGATCTTGCTTATATTGCTCAAGAGCGATACAGGCCTGTACCCTGAAACACTAGCAGCATTCCCCTTTTTTGGTATTGCCACAATTTTTGCTGTTTTCCACTTGCTAGGAAAGTTGCAATTGTTGATGACGATTGTGAGAAGTATCATCACCGTTTGTGGCATTCGCCTCAGGACGAAATTCGAAATATTGTCAGCCGGCTGTTTCCTCGTTGGGCTACGTTCAATGATTCCCGCAATTTCTTCGGCCGTTGTGAGGTCATCCTTTCCAGTCGTTTCGTCCGCTGGTTTGGTTTCGTTGAAGATGATGTCTTGTGTGGATGAAGTCTCAAGTGCATTGACATAGCTCTTGACTTCTCTGAGTATGCGTAGACGGATTGACGCGAAAGTTTAACAGACATTAGCAGTGTTTTTTCTTTGGGTGATAGCAGAGTTTTCCAACCAAACCTCAGTTCTTAATTAAGACGGGATAATTTATCGGAGTTTCCATAGCTTTAATATTCAATATAGAACCGATTTGACTACGACCTTCTAGTCGAATTGTTGTCCACAGTCGTTAATCACCAAGGGAAATACCAAAGGTCGGTCAATAGATAGAGGCTGGAAGAGAGCTGGATCGGCTTAGCTAATAAAAGGTTCAGTTTTAGTTTACGTAGAGCAGGGTGGGTGAGGTTTTTATTTATCTTTTCCTCTCTTCTTCTCCGTCACCGCCAACAGAAGGCATGCATCAGGGCCGTCGCATCATTTTATATAATTCCAGGATGTGGACAACCCTTTACTGTAAGATGCTCAACCGCCCCCATGCATCAGGGCCCTCGCTATTGGCCTTTAGAGATGGTGATTGAGGTCGAACACTCAAATCCAAATACACGACCAATGCTCTAGCTATGACACAAAGATCATTGTAGGGTGAGGAGGAAATTGTCAGAGTTACACGCAAACACGCTGCTTGCACGAAACCACATCCCATAATCCGCAGAGGTTAATGGGTCGTGGTTGAAAATCACCTGCTGGTCCCCCTTCAAAGCGATCACATAGCTGTAGACGCCAGGAGGAGAGTTGCTTTAAACAGTTCCGACGACGGTACGGACATGCGACGATTTTGTTCACAGTCGGAACTGGTTTCCGGAGACATGTCTGTGGGACAAGGAAGTTCCTTGCGTTAAACTTATGTGAATACACTCGTGGGACGTGTCGGAACTGTGGAACATGTTTAAGTAAAGCGGGCTGATGATTGGAACTATTTACGGCGGTGGACATATGTCCAGGAACTATACAGGTCCGGAACTGCCCAACTCTAGTCAGGAGGTAGATAGTCCACATTTATTAGTTCGTTTTCAGGCAGAGGATGTTCAGAATTTTCTTGGAAAAGTACAAAGAAATAAAGATCGATACTGTCATGTATTCGTTGATGTCAAGGCCGCACATGACAGCTGGCGTAGAAGCGAGCTCTATACTGTCACGTCTCATTATCACATTCCTCCCAAGTTCATCAAGTTGTGTCAAGAATTCATCAAGTTGTGAATGAATTTAGGCAAGACAACTCTATGTCTGTTTCAGCACAGGTCTTAAGATGGCCGTGAAAAACTCAGTGGTTGCGACTAAACGCACGGTCTTCCAAAGTTTCATACAATTGATAACACAAGCGGACGACGTTGACGTGATTAGCAGAACGAAACGTGCAGTCATTGATCATTGAGATGGAAGTGACTTAATTGGGTCTGGTGATGAACGAATGGTTCCAGGCATTGATTCTTGGACAAGTATAACTTCCAGGTAGCCAGGGACTTTATATATCACGGTTGCACGGTAGACAGTACTAAGAACTTTTGTGCCGAGATCAAACGTAGACTAACTCTTGTCATTGTGTCTAGAGCAGGAGGTAAGCAACAGAGCCCTCTTACCACGGACTTTGTAGAAGAACCTGAACCAGCTCAGTGGACTGGCTGAAGTCGTCATTGCTTGCACCAAGAGTTACTTTAATTCCATTCAAAAGGGTCAGTTTACGGCGGCGTAGGTCTGGCTTGGTGTCTACAGATCCAACGAGAGGGCATAACCCCGACACGACAACTCGTTCACTCTGTGTTCATATTTTGCACAACCTAAGGACAACAATCAATTTGATGTTGTCATGCAGATAAATGGAGATGGCTGGGACACGAGGACACGTGGGGCCCATGTACACCAGGACCGTGAGGTGGCCCTGTCCGTCCACTTCATTTCGACCACCTGCAGTTTGAGTTAGCGTTTGAGATGGACATTTGTTGGACCAGCCAACTTCACAATCTTCGTACACACATAAGTGAATCGCTAAACTCGCAATTTCAAAATCTCTCCTTCGTTTATTTCACGATCACTTACAAGGTGTAGCTGCACACGCAAATTACGAATAATTGCGTGAAAATAAACAATACCTCCGAGGGGCACGCGAACTGCGGAATATTTGCTTTAAATTTGATAGCGGTCATCGCGGGCCGCGCCGGCTTTTCCACAATGTGGAAGGAACCCGCGCTACCCAGCTGCATGTGTGTGGTGTTGTAAGAAAGCAAGAAACCCACGAACATGCCACGAGAGTCAGTCTGGTGTGAAAAACCTTCCTACCGCCCGGAACTGAATTGTTACCGAGTCTAGCCGTGTCGATGCGTGTTAACATGAAATTCATTCAACTAAAACCCTGACTCGTGATAGTAACTTAGAGTTGATTTGGGCTAGGAATTACTGATTTTGTCAATGGACAAGGCAATGCCTTGATGTTACAGAGTGCTAGTGTCGCTTTCGGTATGCGATCTGCCAAGTTGGGTTCCCAGCTAGGCTTTCTTTTCAGATTGAGCCCGTGGTATATGAGTGCATTCCTGAGCTTGCAGCTGGTGATGTTTGTGCTTGTGGGGTCGATTTGAGCAATGTGGGGCACAATTGATCGAGCTGTAGTGTATGCAGGCATAATATATGTCGAGGGCGTTGATTATTGATATCAAGACGGGGACACCGAGATGTGTGGCCCGAGAAAGAGTGCGTTTCAACACATTCAATTAATAATTGAGGTCAAAGTTTAAGAGAATAAAAATGTAGGTACATATCAAATAGGTTTGAGGTTCAATTTGGGTCTCTTATGCTTTTTTTAAAGTTTTAAAATTTCGAATGTGTCTAAGTTCTTGCGGAATTGTGTTGTGAACTTCACTGCACTTCAACCGTCTTCTTCCATAGTTATTGTAGAACCGGGGTTCTTGGAGCATACCTTGTGCACGTCTTCTTGCATTTATTCCATGGCTAATTGGCGTGGTGAATCGTGGGTCGTCAAAATGTTATTTTGAAGATGTCTTCCACTTGAAGGACATTAACCCTTTCTCGCTCAGCAAAATTTCAATGCTAATGCGTTTATTTTCTTCAGTGCAGCAATTTGTAGCTTCTGTAGTTTCCTTATATGGGGGACTGATGCATTACCCAAGGCAAGCATTCCATATCTTAGTTTGGATTCCACTGGTGCAAAGTGCACGTTCCTCAGCACTGATGTTGGCGCATGGTACTGCAGATGAGTTAGTGCGTATAGTGTCCAGAAACTCCTTTCGGTATGAGCCGCAATAACTTTCTGGACACCAGAGTGTCTAGAAACTCGTGTCGTTATGGGCTGCAATAACTTTCTGGACACCAGAGCAACCAGAAGCAAAAGGTATGGCTCATTTGAAAATTCGAAGTAGCTCAATGGCGTATAAAACGTATAGGAGTGGGCCCACTTTCGATCCTTGTGGGACTCGGTATTGGGCGTGTTCTCTTTGGCTGTATGTCTCTTTGATCTTGACGCAATCAAATCGGTGCTGTAGGTATTCTCAGCCATTAATCCTCGTACAACAATACGTTTCAAAGCATCTATTAGCTTTGAGTGAGTAAGCATGTCAAAAGGTGACCAAAACGTGGTACCTTTTGTTGAGGCTTTCATTGATGCGGTTTGCGAACTCCCCTAACAGTTGACCTCTGATTTTCTTTCTTTGGGAACCGTACAATCGAACAAAAACATAGAGAGGACCTGTGAAAAAATTCAATGGATTCAATTGACATAAATGGCTATAAAGCTGTGCATCTAAAAAAGGAATGACGAAACTCGCAATTTTCGAAAGAAAAAACCTGCGAATATGTACCGGACTGACCTTCGACAGGGACCGTCAAAGGCACCACAGCAACAATAGCCTTTACGACCAAGCACGCATCACCTCCCTGCCACAGTACATGGTGACACTGTTCAGGAAGCAGCTACTAAGCTTCAACAACCATCCTAATGAGGAAACCAGGAACCGGAGAAACACAATCACCAGATCATGCGTGAGTTCTGCTAAACGAGCAGGACTTTCCAACGACGTCGAACAACGAGCTGCGTGGATTCTACCAGAGCAGCGATAGCAATCACCATCGAGGCTAAGTCGGCTAACACATCACAAATTCCAAAAGGACCACCATGGACACACGGACTTGAACCACCCGATGTAAGCCAACCAGCCATTGTAGGGCATAAAAAAAAAACAAATAAATATATAAAGACAATAATAATAAATACTAAATTAAACAAAGTACATCAGCTGGGCCCCTATTGTTGAGCCAAGGCCCTAACCTTTAGCTTCTAAGTCTAGTTGTAATCTCAATTGTCCGTTCAAATACATTTTTAAATCGCTTTTAAATAGTTTGCCGTTCGTCTGCACATAGTTTCATGGTTTCTATTAACACCCAGTACCGGTTCTTGAAATGATCAACAACTGCTAATGGAAAACTTGGCAGCACTACAAACACAACAGAATTTATGGTAACTTTAGTTCACTTCATGACTTATCGAATGTAACACCCAGTTGCCGAAGACACAATCCACTAACATAATCAGTGATGCCAATTCCTTGTGCATCCACCGTGGAAGCACGTGAACGTGGTGAGAAGCAACGAGAAGCGCCTTTCCCTACCCGACCTAATCCATGAGCCAGTCTGTACTATAGTCAAGGGAATTTAAACTGCCACCGTTCACTAGCAATGGCTTAGTTATGGGGCACCAAATTAGCTTGAGAAGGTTCTATGACTTCGGAGACCTTAATAACCAGCACAGTAAACTGGTTAGATTCGTCCCAACACTTCACATGTATCGTCAGAGCATAATCCATGCAATTTATTTCTAGTAATGCGAAAGGAGCACAATTTGTTGAACCAATTTGTTTAGCATACAACAAGTAGTTTGTGCGCAGGGATATCAAATATAAAATTGTTAAGCAGAACAATGATTCCTTTAATCATCTAAAACGTGTAGTATGTGGATATGCCGCTGCAAAGTGCTTCCCTTAGCGCTTAGATTTTATCCTACTTTGCCTTGTAATCACTTGCTAATTGCAGATTGGATGGACATCATGTCAATTCACCAACAAAAAATAGTGAGTTTCATCATTCATTGCTTTGTTATGGCAATTTCATAAACCTCAAATCACTCTCAAATTAAATAAAATTAAAATCAATAACCATAACAGCACGATGGCAATGCCATTTCATTTGCAAGCGCTACCACCATACGCGCAACGAAACATTAAAATTGCCGACACAGCGGCAACGTGAGTTGGTACCTCTGCATAGATTTCGATTGACTCAGCTAAGTGGACAGAGACGACGACGAAGGAAAAAAAGTTCTGCAAACTTGTTCTGGGCATCACATTTACACCTGCAAAAAGTAATTTTTTAAGTGAATTTTTACATCCATTCAATCTAGAACAAATCTACCAACAATGGCTGATTCGAAGAAGTAAGTAAAATAAAACTTTCTACACTGGAAATAGAATAACTTCAGAGAAAATTCACTTTGCGACAAAGCCGACATAGAACCACCTTCAATTTCGCTTGTCATCATGCGAAGCAGCCAACTTGTACAAAGGGAAACGCATTCGCACTCGTTTTAAATGGACGCAATATTCAAATTATCGCTAATTGCACAAGTAGCCTTGTTGGAATTATTTGAAAAATATGCCTTTCGTATTTTCATTGAACGATGAAATTATTGCATCAACTTTTTGATTCATTCATTCGCACTGTTGAGCGGTGCGGTGTGGCGCAGACTAGAAAATTCGCTTTTCTTTGTTTCATAAACACTTTCTAGTGCAAAATCTTATCGACGCGGTGAAAAAAAATTGATAATTTTCCACAGCGAATTTAAGTGAGCCTTGAAAAAAAAAATTCCGTGTGATTTGGAGGAAAACAAAGAAAACACATATAGTTCTCAATTGCTGTGCGCCCCTCTAGTATACGTGCATAAGGCTGAGAGCGAATTAAAATGGCGTTCAGAGAAAAAGAATTACATCAAACAAATAGATCGGGGTATGCTTCTGCAGATGTTTGCCGTAAAGTGCTCGAAAAAACCATGAAATTAGATTATTTCCGCAGGGTATTGAATTAAAACGATGATTTATCTTTCAGCAACGATGATTTAGCAACAGCAATCCTGAAGAGGAAGGATCGTCCAAACCGCTTGATTGTTGAAGAGGCTATCAACGATGACAATTCAGTTGTTTCATTGTCTCAGGTATGCATAAAAGATTCTACACTCATTTGTGTTACTAACTTGGTTAAATTACTCACAATTGTTCGATGCGTATAAACGATGTGGTCATGTCCCTTTTTTTTTTTTGTGTGTGGTCGTCTTCGTTGTCTAGACAAATTAAACATGGTATCGATAAATAGGTCATGGACCTTTCCGTAGTGTGTTAGAACATTAAGTTTCTTCGATTTTGTTGGTTAAGAACCGGTTAATGTACATATTTTGTTTTTCTCGTTATCATTTGTTTTCGCTGAAATCAAGAACATTCTCGACGAATGGAATAGTGTTATTTTATTTCTGGCAAAGTGTGTAGTATTTTTATTTTGATTTGTGCTCGAACTAAGAGCATGTCATCTTACAAGGACGTACATGGACATTGTTTATGCTGGCCTTCATACTGAAGAAGCCCTAGTATACTCTCTTAATTATGCATTCTTGTCGGTCATCAGACGTTTGTACACGAACTTGCAAAAACATATGTGGCTTTCAGGGGCTTATAAAGTGACACCTGATATGTTTTGCACTCCGTTTCAGACGTCAAAAATGTTATTTCACCCCCAAACAAGCCAGACCAAATTGCAGTTGGCGCAGAGTAATGAATTTTGCAATTGATCGGTAGATGATCGTTCGTCGCACAGCAAACTAAACTCCGTGCTCTGTGCTGAATTAAAAAAAAATACTTCCCACTCATAATCACATTCATAATTTGAAAGTTCTTATCTCGCGGCAATCATATTGCACGTGTTATGCGAGAATTATAATCTACATCTGCTCATGGATTTGTACGAGTTCTCTGTTAAACTTTGAAGGCATGGTTATGAATGGTTAGCTTTTTGCAAATTACATAGGTTCATGCGCATCGGTTTAGAATCGACGATGAAATACCGACAGTAGACAACAGCTTGTCCTGTCTTCGTAGCCTTTAGAAATATCTGCATTAACAAACTCAAAATCATCAACACAGGTCGGCCGTCGAAAGTGCCACAGGACAACAGCTGATATGGTTTAAGGAACTAAACATGAGTGTGTTTCTAATAAGGTTGAATTGAAGTTTATGTCGCTAATACATTATGACTGATTTTTCGTACAATAGCAGCAATACTGGGAATGAATTTAGTTTATTCTTCTAAATGAACGCCTATGACATTAAATTAAAAGTCCCATGCTCATGGCAACAACAAAGTATAAAAGATGAGTCATCTTTGAACGTAGATTCGACGAAGCAAAGGGCTTGTTCGGAAACGCAAACTTGTCAAAGCAAGAGTAACAAAGCAGTTGACACGTCAAAGGCATCCGATTGCAAAGCACACTTCAGGCGTTTTCGAATGAATTATTTGCTTTTTTTCCACAAGGAATATTTTGAATGTATTTCTTAACACTTCATTGGATGGTGGCAGTGTGAAGCTAGACATCGAAATAAGTTCACAAAGTGCCCGGGAAATGAAGCGGATTTTAACTAAATAGACGACCCATATGTTGTTGGATGTGTTGATAGATATTGACAAGCCTTCTTCAGTGACAGCTATTATAACCTAAATGGAAAGTATTCCGTTATATTGCAAGTGAATTTGTACAAAATGGTTTCTTGAAAAATCACCACGATTTTAATATTTGCTTAATTTTGCACAAATTTAAACGAGTGTTTCGCTAAACAGCTGGACAGATTAATTACTTTCCTTATAATCAATAAACTCTTAGCTGTTTAAAACAAAATTTTATCCAGTAATCCGAAAACCTCCGTGATTCGAACTAGGGTTAGGTTTTTTTTAGTTCCAATTACGGAGTGGCACGGTGGGTGTTTGCATTTGCAAAAATGTTTGCGCTACAGCGTTTTGGAATGGTTTATCGTATATGCATTTCCGAATAGTATTTGCCAAGCTTTATTTTATTCAGAAGAAAGACTTCATTGACTCATGTTGAGTCCTAGAACAGCTTCCCCTTTCACGAGCTTAGAATATGTTCAAAAATTGAAGTATAATTCCTTTTAATCAAGTTTTGTGTAGGGACAATGTCCTGAAAAAATATCTGAGTTAATTCGGTAATGCAAACTTTGCAGGGAACGCAAGTGCAAAAGGGGAAATGAAATACAAATGCAACACATTTTTTTACAATCCATATTATTATGGCTAGCACTACATGTTGTGTGTCGGCCGTGGCTTTGTGTTGGTGCCCCTACTCTAGGTTCGATTCCCGGCACGAGCAGAATACATTCCACTGCCGCACCTACACCTTTTTCGAGTCACTGACAATGCTCAAAGTGTAAAACTGTCAAGAAAAATCTTCTCAAACTTGACCGCTCGGAGTCGGCGTAAAACTGCAGGTCATTTTCACGCGTGAGAGAACAATAGCGCGCACAATACTAGTGGCTGCTGAGAAGCTAGGCCCTGGTCCTCAACGGGCTGTAGCTTCACCAAATATATTATTGTAGTAATAAGTAGTGGTCCTACATTAGTAGTAATAAGTCCCGTAGTGGATCTACAGAGCTTCTAGAGCATTCGTGTTGTGTGTGCTACTGTTCGTGAACGAGTGGAGCGGACCAAACGCTCAGTGAGAGGTAGAGCGGTGAAGTAGGTATGAACATTATTCGATTCCCATACATACCCACTACGCGACCATGTTATTTTATTCCATATTCACCAAAAATGTTCAAGCAGGATTTTAGGTAAATAACAAACATTGACTCGAAAGATGTTGGGCCGTGAAAATAATCGGGAATCGGACCTAAGTAACGTAGGTTCAAGTTCGAAGGGGTCTTTGCTGCGGCCGCCATTTTCTCAACCTCCTATACGTCCTATATCCCGACACTTCTTAGAACTTCTGTTTTCTGGTGGTTAATGCTCATTGCATCTGGTTTCTTTATGAACTAGCGTGCAGACATGCGCCAAAACGATAAGATCTGTTGAATATTCGCTATATTACTGCGGTTATGTCTATTCGTTGTTCTGTCTTCGGTTGAAGTGGCTGACAGTCAGTCACACTTAAGCCAACACATTTGTGTTACAAAATGCAAAAACCACGCTGTTGTGTCTTACTTGTTTTCACTATTTTTTACATTCGCACACGGATATGGTTTTGTAGGGACTGCATGTGGGATGTTCCTTCTATCATCTTAATTATTGTTATTAACGTTAGTTTGGAAGAACAGATGATGATATAATACAGCAACACTGTGTTGTAATGGATGCCGTCTTTAAAAATGTTTCCCTTAGTATTTCACTTGCGGCATCAGTTTTTATTTTAAAACAATTTTAACATTTTTTGGAATGATTTAGTACAACTATGAGACTATAAAGGTGCGGGATACAGTCGAGTTAACATATTCACTATTGAATGTTCCAATGCCTTTCAAATAACGTGACAGTCGAAGTACCGACGACATCATTCAGTTCAAAATGAGCAAAATCTGGAATCTCTGACTGTAATGATACTGGTCCACACGCTAATAAGATCAAATGAGTTCTGAAGAATTGGCCAAAATGGTTTTGATATGATCAGGCCCCCAGTGTATGTACAATGTTTACTCTGAGGTTCAATTGATTTTTCTTTCATCTGGTAATAAAGATTGGTGACTTGAATTCTTTCCATTATCTTTAGATCTGCATGTACACGTCTTAAATTCTGCAATAATGCTGTTTATGTGCTCCCATGGCAATCGAAAGTTCTTTTCATTTTTCTGCTAAACAGCCAAATCGGCATACATGAAGCCTCTGAGTGACTTTTTCTCTTCTTGATACCAAATCAGATTTACGACGCACTGGATATCGTGGCAAATGCAATTTGTGAGGAGATTGTCTACTGTTGAATTTTGAAATGACACCTAGTGTCAAACGAAATAACATCTGTCAAAGCTAGCTATGTATCAACAAAGTCCAGGGGCATGTTCGTAAGTTGAAGAAGTTTCTTCAAAGATTTAGAAAGTCTAGGCTGATATTTGTTTTTTATTTGGATGATTTTTGTAAATAAATAAATAAATTATTTACAAAGCTAACATATAATTATTAAAATTAGAAATTAGCTGTTAAGCCAGAGCGACGAGGCCTTAGGCTTTTTAGATGATAAATTGATGTGTACATTTAAATGGAGTGACAACGAGACCTTTTTTGGCTTGGTAACTGCAACATTTTAATGTGAGTCACGGGTTCTATTTTCGATGGTTGCCATTCCGATGATGAGAACCAAAGGTTTCATCTATTGAATTTTAAACAAAATATGCCCTGTTGTGGGTCACCTGGCCGTTCGGGTGACTAACCATGGCAAAAAGGCGACAAGCCTCAGCCTGGTGGTGACTTGCAACAACAGTCGGGAGCAGAAAACTAACTCGTAACAGTGAACTAACTACCTACACAGTAGTCCCTACCCTTATGCAGTTGCTAGCCCATTTTCATAAAAAAAAACATCCGTTTGCAAACATTTCACTATAAAACAATATTTTCTATATTCAATCGGTAGGCCCATCCCTTGACATCCTTTTGCTACACAAATAGGCTCTGTTGCCAACCAAACCGACTGAACTTCTCTTTTCCACAAAAAAAATATGAATGTCTTAAGAGCAAAACAGAACAGAGATTGCTAGTCATCCCGTTCTTGCTTGTCACTCCATTTTAGGTACCCAAAAATTGATGAAACGAACTTGAACTGTTTCAATCGAATTTTTCATCTCAATTATAAATTAAGCCAAAAGTTAAAACAAATCTATTTTAAACTCAACCTTTACAGACCAAAATGGATGAATTGCAACTCTTCCGAGGTGACACCGTGCTGTTGAAGGGCAAACGTCGGAAGGAGACTGTCTGCATCGTCTTGTCTGATGACACTTGTCCTAACGAGAAGATCCGAATGAATCGTGTTGTGCGAAACAATTTATGTGTTCACTTGTCGGATGTTGTATCAATTCAATCGTGCCCCGACGTAAAGTATGGCAAACGTGTCCGTATTCTACCATTCGACGATACGACCGAAGGTGTTACTGGGTAAGTAAACTACATAGCCTCAAGAAAATTCCATCTTCTCGAACGCCACCTCTCTTTGCAGAAATCTTTTTGAAGTTTACTTGAAGCCTTACTTTTTGGAAGCTTATAGACCAATCCACATGGGTGATAACTTCATTGTGCGCACTGCTATGCGGCCAATTGAATTCAAAGTTGTTCTGACTGATCCTGAACCATACTGCATCGTAGCACCAGAGACTGTCATCTTCTCTGACGGAGATCCAATCAAACGAGAGGTATGATCTCCAACAGCTTGTGTTCTCAGGAAAACGATAAACCCTTTCAATTTCTTGTGATTTCAGGAGGAAGAGGAGTCGCTGAATGCCGTGGGCTATGACGATATCGGCGGTTGTCGCAAACAACTGGCCCAAATCAAGGAGATGGTGGAACTGCCACTGCGTCATCCGTCGTTGTTCAAAGCTATCGGTGTTAAGCCCCCACGGGGTATTCTTATGTACGGCCCACCAGGTACCGGCAAAACACTAATAGCCCGAGCTGTGGCCAACGAGACCGGCGCGTTCTTCTTCTTGATCAACGGACCTGAGATCATGTCCAAACTGGCCGGAGAATCTGAGTCAAACTTGCGTAAGGCTTTCGAAGAGGCTGAGAAGAACTCACCAGCTATCATCTTCATCGATGAAATCGACGCCATCGCCCCGAAGCGTGACAAGACACACGGCGAAGTTGAACGTCGTATTGTCTCACAATTACTGACCCTCATGGACGGCATGAAGAAGAGTTCACATCTGATCGTCATGGCTGCTACCAACCGGCCAAATTCAATTGACCCTGCACTACGTCGGTTTGGCCGTTTCGATCGTGAAATCGATATCGGTATTCCTGATGCAACTGGCCGTCTGGAAGTCTTGCGAATTCACACCAAGAACATGCGCCTGGCCGATGATGTGGATCTAGAGCAGATCGCAGCTGAGACACACGGCCATGTTGGTGCCGATTTAGCTTCGTTGTGTTCGGAAGCTGCTTTGCAGCAAATTCGTGAGAAAATGGATCTCATTGATCTGGAGGACGACAAAATCGATGCCGAAGTGCTGGCCTCCTTGGCGGTCACAATGGACAACTTCCGGTATGCAATGACAAAGTCGAGTCCATCCGCCCTCAGGGAGACTGTTGTCGAGGTTCCAAATACCACCTGGACCGATATTGGTGGTTTGGAAAATGTGAAGAAAGAATTGCAAGAACTTGTTCAGTACCCAGTCGAGCATCCGGACAAGTTCCTCAAGTTTGGCATGCAACCAAGTCGTGGTGTCTTGTTCTACGGACCACCTGGTTGTGGTAAAACTCTGCTGGCAAAGGCTATCGCCAATGAGTGTCAGGCCAACTTTATTTCCGTCAAGGGCCCAGAGCTGTTGACCATGTGGTTCGGTGAGTCTGAGGCAAATGTGCGCGATATCTTCGACAAGGCACGCTCAGCCGCGCCATGTGTTCTGTTCTTCGATGAATTGGACTCAATTGCCAAGGCTCGTGGAGGAAACGCTGGTGATGCTGGTGGCGCCGCCGACCGTGTCATCAATCAAATTCTTACTGAGATGGATGGTATGGGAGCTAAGAAGAACGTGTTCATTATTGGCGCCACCAACAGGCCCGATATCATTGATCCAGCTATCTTGCGTCCAGGACGTTTGGATCAGCTTATTTATATTCCACTTCCGGACGACAAGTCTCGCGAAGCAATTCTGAAGGCCAACCTGAGGAAGTCGCCCCTGGCCAAGGAGGTTGATCTCAATTACATTGCTAAGGTCACACAAGGTTTCTCTGGAGCTGATTTGACTGAGATCTGCCAACGCGCTTGCAAGCTGGCCATTCGGCAGGCGATCGAAGCTGAGATCCGGCGGGAAAAAGACCGAGCTGAAAATCAAAGTTCAGCTATGGATGTAAGATAAAGTCGACCAAAGTGTTCTCTTGCAGTTGCTAATCGATGATTTATCCCCACAAACAGATGGACGAAGATGATCCAGTCCCAGAGATCACACGAGCACATTTTGAGGAGGCAATGAAATTCGCGCGCCGGTCTGTTTCGGACAACGACATCAGGAAGTACGAGATGTTTGCACAGACACTCCAACAGTCTCGTGGATTCGGATCGAACTTCAGGTACGTCTCAACTGGCTTTCTCCAATTGCACAATCGTCAAAACATTCCTTCGTTCTCCCTCTTGCAGATTCCCATCAAATTCAGGGCCGTCGTCTCAAGGAAGTGGTCCCAATGCTCCCGTGAATCCGCCAGGTGACAACGGTGATGACGACCTCTACAGTTAGATCTTTTTCATAGTTTATATATTTTTTAATGAACAACAAGTAAAAGTAATCCCAATTGAATAAAAAAAACAAATAAGAAACACGAAAAGAAAAAAATGTATCTGGTAAGGCGGTCACTAGGAAACAACATTTGTTATAAGGAATCGAACATCCTTCAACACCATACTGAGGAAACAAAAGAATCATTTTTACTTAGCATATTCATCCAAGCTAAATTCATTACTAAATTGTCCCCTATATGCAAATGAAACCCATTATTTAAAAATATAATATTTACGAAACACAACAATGTCACTTTTGGTAAAAGCAAAACAAAATAAATTATTTCATTTGAACGAAGAACAGCAGGTGCGGTGTGATTGTTGTTCAGTTGCGAGCCCCTTCTCCACGAGTATTTGTCTATTGTGTAGAATCCTGTCATGTCTGACTTAATTTTTTTTTTTTTAATTTAAGATAATGGGTAATAAAGCGGAGCCGATAGCGGATGTGCTTTCTGGAAAAGAAATTTTACTTGTATTTTCAATTTGAATCGGTTTTATGGACGATCTTGATCGTGTTGGGTACTTCGTCACTGGCAGTGCAGGACATGGGGGAAGGAAACGAATGGTGGGTGGAAGGTGGATTCACCAGCACGCTTTTTTTTGTCGAAGCTTTTAAACACTTCCATCACTCGTGAAAAATACCCCGGATACTTAAACTGCTTCAAGTGGACGCCACTAAAATGTTGAGTGCATTGAACAGGCGTTCTGGGAATTAACACAACTGGATTTAACCTCCATTACAGCATCGGCCACAAACCTATCGCGTGCGCATTGGCGTTCCGCCTGGGAAGATGTGAGGATCCCTATTCCATTTAAACTGTCAGGCAGCAACCTACTTTTGCTGTAGTTTCTTGGTCTTCCGAAGGAAGACCAGCAGGCGCTTCTGTGATGGGGAGCGGAGTTTTGCAAAACGTCAAATAATTCCGCATCACACTGCAAACGTAGTGATGCAAAGCAAGCGATGCCTTTGAATAAAAAACAAGCATCATGCCAATAGCCGATGCTCTGTTTGCTTTGGCTTGAGCAGTAGAATTGTTCATAATGCGTTTTGGAATAGTATGCATTGACATTACCTTTTTTGCTTGCGCTATGGAATGGTTGCCATTGCAGTATAAGAGCAATGATTCGTCCGAGCCTACATCAGCAGTCTCACCACTTCAGCATCGAAGTGACAGAGGAAGTGCTCTGCAGTGTCGTCGTCTTCTCCAGAGGCGTCGAAGAGAGTTTCGTCGCTTAAGTCAAGCACACTTAGATGATTGGCAACGGTGTAGGTTGAGTTCATAATTGCAACATTGTTGCCCCTGCACTGCACAAAATATTCTCTCAATACATTTATGAACACGAATGCTGCCGCAGAGGCATTTCAGAGGAACTATGTTTTTTACGTCTTCAAAATGTGCGCGGAACTGTGAAGGTCCATGGGCATGTCTGCTCTAATAGTCACTTATTCCCCTCTTCCAACAGGTGATTCAATTGTCAAATTGAAAATCGAATGTTTCCATTTCGATGTTTTGCTACTTTGGTGATAAAAAATAGGCCGAGATCATAAAAGTAACAGCCCTGCTGGATTTGCGTTCATAACTGAAAATAAACTGCGTTGACTATACACAGCTGAGTTC
Organism: Eristalis tenax; assembly: GCA_905231855.2. Taxonomy (NCBI): domain Eukaryota; kingdom Metazoa; phylum Arthropoda; class Insecta; order Diptera; family Syrphidae; genus Eristalis; species Eristalis tenax. The sequence goes on from HG993127.1 coordinate 42,401,448, forward strand.
GTAAGTGGAACATTGTTGTTTTCGATATATGGGCGATTTCAATTTGAAATCCCTTAGATCAGCTTTTCCGCTTCTGGTCAGATCCTACAGGTTACTTTTGCCGACTCTTTGTCTTGCCTTCTTTTGGAAGGTTAAGGGCTCAAAAGAAGCGTGTTTGCATTCTGCATCAATACGCCGTTTTTGAGATATAGGCGTATGAAACTGAAGTCCTTCAGATCACCTTTTCAGCTGCTATGGGATACGTAATTGGATCTGCTATCGATATCCAGAAGGAAAATCCGACGCGCTGATGGTGTATGTCATTTCGTACGTTTTGCCATCATTCACCGGCAGACCTATTTTAGGCGCTTCCGTCTCATTGCCCTATTGACGGCTCGCTGTGTTCTGTCAATCATGTCAATGTCACCCGCGTTCGCTTATGTACGGACATGGACATCTGGAAGACTTCTAGTCTTGACGTGTGAGTCTTGCAGGATTCCTTCCAGTATGACGTCGCTTTGCCTAAATCTTTTTCTTACATTGAAGGTGCCGTTGAGTTCGTTACCGACCTTGATGGAGCAGCTGGAGTTCTCCATCGTTATCCTGCACAACCTGACGAATTTGAAGTGAATGACGAATTCGACGAATATGTTCCGCGAAGGTGTAGGTTGAGTTCATAATTGCAACATTGTTGCACTGCACAAAATATTCTCTCAGTACATTTATGAACACGAATACTGCCGCAAGTTTGCAGCAGGTCAGCATTGTCAAAAAAGCAATCATAAATGCCACATCAATGGACGACACAAAAAGTGTTTGGTTGACATTTGCATTGATAAAATGAAAGCCTACATCATGTCTAAGAAGAGAATTTCGGTACGATGTTCTTAGGAACCATTTCCGCATGAAAAAGTCCACTTTTCGGTTTCCCTGCAATCCTGCAACAAAACATCATCAAAATCACTGCCAATTTGATCGCAGTTTGACCGTCACATTGCTTTCATGAACGCATTTGCCGACTGCTGTCCAAAGATGGTGGAGGAAGAGATATTCCTCACTCCAATGGAATACCCCCAGTCCATAGCAGTTGTGCTCTAAAGTCACGCATACTATTTTATTTTCACGCACACTTGTTAGAAGTATAGAGCATCGCAATGGTGTTAGGCGGGAGTAAACAGCTTTGCTTAGCTCACACGTATTCACAGGCGCCTGTCTGTGAAAAGGTTATAAAAAACGCTCTCGATGGATCTGAGGGGCAAGAAACGTAGAAGTGGCCCATCTCTTCCTCCATCATCTCTGCTGCTGTCATGCACAGTCAGCCTAGCAGGGCTACCGCATTGTGACGTTTATAAACTCGGCCTTAGTGCCTCGTTTTTAAAAAAAGACTGCAGACGACTTACTCCAGTAAGTCTTCTGCAGTCTTTTCTGCCAAGGGATAACGAGAATTCCGCGGGTTGCTTACAAACATTTCGGAGAATGCGCCGGGTCTGTCTACATCCTGGAGAGTCATGCCACCTCTGATTGTCTTCTCGAGGGGTCCAACCGTCGTTGGAAGCTCTAACCAAGGACGCGGGTAGATCTAGCACAGGTTCAGGTCCCGAGAGTTGTTCCTCTGATCCTTGTTTAGCAAGTTCATTGGCGATTTCATTTCCAGCGATCCCGCGGTGACCAGGGACCCAGACAAGTCTATGGCTGCCGATCAAATTGACTGCTTAGACCATGTTGGTCCATTGTGATACCCACAGTCAGACCGCTGACAACGATTGATCGCTCCAGTTTGACCCCAAAGACAAAACCAGACAAAGGCGTGTTAACATTGCTTTCAGTCCCATTTTACGACGACAGAGTTTAATTTGGAATAAATCCATCTCATATTCCTTGCTTGGAAGCTATCATCATTTAGTTAAGACATGAATGCAAGGTTTTGGGTATGCCCATGACTTGAAAACCTCTCCGGAAAGTCATTCGACCTCCTCCAGTTGTGGAGATTTCCGGAAGGTTTTCACAGTGCCGTGATGTAGGGAGCAGTTAACTGCAATGCGTCTTCTTCTCCTTTGTTCCTGACTCTTGGTGGTTTCATATATCAACTTATTATTGTTCTGCTTCGTGTCTTCAAACATGGCAACAGCAGCAAAGCAGCCGTTCTCATTCACCGATGACACAGACGTTGTAAAGGGTGATTTTTTAAAAGGTATAGGAAAGTTTTTCAAAAAAAAAAAAAACACGTAAAATTCAGAAAAATGCATGAAATCTTTATTTGGATCGATAGTACGGTCCATATAATCTAATGTTTGAAGATTATTTCATGCAAATGTTGACCTTGACTGCGCCTCAAATGGTCCATCCGCTTAGTCCAATTTTGGCATACTCTTTCCAACATTTCGGCCGGTATCTCACGAATAAATGCTTCAATGTTGTCTTCCAATGCGTCAATTGAAGCGGGCTTGTCTGCATATACATGAGTTTTAACATAGCCCCACAAAAAGTAGTCTAAAGGCGTTAAATCGTACGATCTAGGCGGCCAATTGACCGGTCCCGAACGTGAAATAAAATGTTCACCGAACTCGCCTCTCAATAAATCCATTGCTGCGCGCGCTGTGTGGCATGTGGCACCGTCTTGTTAAAACCACATGTCTTGCAAGTCAAGCTCTTGCATTTTGGGCAAAAAAAAGTTGGATACCATCTCACGGTAGCGCTCACCATTCACAGTTACGTTACGATACGCATCATCTTTGAAGAAGTACGGTCCAATGATGCCACCAGCCCATAAACCGCACCAAACTGTGACTTTTTCTGGATGCACTGGTAGCTCTTGCAATGCTTCTGGCTGATATTCACTCCAAAATCGACAATTCTGCTTATTTACGTACCCATTGAGCCAAAAATGAGCTTCTTCTTAAACTCGAAACCTCGAAACCTCGTCTTTCTTAACAGAGCAAGCATTTTGATAGCAAAATTCAATAATTTGCAAGCGTTGTTCGTTTGTAAGACGATTCATGGTTAAACCAAACTGAAGATGTTTGACAGTAAAACAGAACACGAAACGTGCGTCAGCTGTTTAAACCAGTGTTGCCAAAAAGGTAATAGCTCAAAAATCACTCTTTAGTTCAACATTCCGCTACGTGAACAATTCAAGATGAGATGGATAAGGCCATTGAATGTTGCCACGATAACAGGTATGAACCCCTCTAAGACGAAAATGATGCATATCCGTGGTCCACATCATAAGTCAACGCAACAAAAGATCAGTTTTTGAAGCAGTATACGCCAAAGAACACATCCAAATCAGACCGTTGAAGTTATCGAAAACTATAAATACCTTGGAGGCACAGAGAATGACAGTAATTTCATTTGGGACAAGGACTCGCTCTGATCTAAAAAAGGTTGCCATGTACTACCTGAGAAACTACTCGACGCCTGAAGTCCAGAGGCAAGCTTACTATGCCTTGGTCGAATCTAAACTGAGGTACGGTATACTTGCTTCGAACACACGCTTCAATAAACTTAAAAAGATCCAAGAAAGCACATAGAACATGAACAGAAGACATGCATCCTCCCGCACATCCGGCGATAGCTCCTTCAAGGATTTAAGAGTTAAACAAATCTTCAAGATGACGCTTTGTATGGAGTAATACGACGACACCCGCTTCAAGATACCAGGTGGGGGAGGGTTGACTGTTTTTTAGTTGATGTTCGTGAGTTATTTTCGTGTGTCCAAGCCGGAGCCTAAGGTAGCATTTGTTCACCACGGCGGTTGTTTCGGTTGGGAACACGGTTGGTTGGCAGTAGTGGTGGGAGAATTGATTCCAGGCCGCATGTGTTCCTAGTGCGAGAGCGTACATTTCTTGAAATCTTTCTTGGGTGGAAATCTTTCTGTTACGGCGAATTCTGAAGACGCACGCTATGCTGCGAGATCAGCTAACTCATTTCCTTTGATGCCTGAATGTCCTGGAACCCAGACAATTTTTGGTTTGGGATGCAGTTTGATGATGTCGCGGATCTTGTTTATGAGGCTGGAGCGGTGGATGAGGTTCATGATTGCGTTTAGAGAGAGGCTGTCCGAGCAGATTACTGTATTTCTCCGAACGTTATTTACGACTTCTGTAGATGCGAGAAGAGCTAGAGCCTCAACGGAGAGAATTGAGAAGTAGTTTGGTATTTTCTCGGCGATTAGAAATTGTCCATTAGCATCAAGTACCGCATAGCTAGTGCCTTCGTCACTTTTGGAGCCGTCGGTGTATATGATGTCCCAGGAATGGATGTAAGAGTTTATTAGTTCGTTGAACAGTTGGATCTATGTTTCCTTGGGAGTGTTGGGTTTTATTCGTTTGGAGAGGTTGATGTTGATGGCATCTTGTGGTAGCAACCAGGGTGGGTGTGTTGTCGGGATTGTAGGCATTGTAAGGCATTGTAGGCGCGGAGTTGAATACGCTTAAAAGATTTTTTCCTGTATGAAATATCAATTTTGTAATTTTCAATCATTCACCTTTAAATTCTGCAAAGGCACGTTCAAAAAAACCTAAATGGTGTATTGTGTAAATTTAAAACTACGTCAGCAATCATTTTCAAACCTTGCAATGCAATCTTCTGCAGATAAGCCTAGGCTTTAAAATTAATTTCGAATTAAATAAATATGTTTTGAAAAAAAATGCAAGCATTGGATTGAAAAATCGACCCGTATCTGCCCTCAAACATTTGCAAGACATCTTCAATATCAGTCTCAGGCTGGGATATTTCCCTAATAGATGGAAAGCAGCCAAGATAGGGCCCATTTTAAAACCTGGAAAAAGTGCGAATCTACCTGGTGGTTACAGACCTATTAGTTTGCTCAGCTCTCTAAGTAAATGCTTAGAAAAGATCATAAAGAAAAGGGTTGTTTCTTTCATTGATGAAAACGGAACCTTAGCTAAAGAACAATTTGGATTAAGGGATTGTCATACCACTACTCATCAAGTGCATCGTATAACAAATGACATCAGAATAAATCTTTCAGAAGGGAAAAGCGCTGGCATGTTAATCTTGGACGCTGTGAAACCATTCGATACCGTCTGGCATGATGGTTTGATACACAAGCTATTGAATTATAACCTTCCACTGTATCTTATTAAAATCGTTCAGTCTTTTCTATTCTATAAGAGCCTCTCGGACAACAAAATAATTTGCGCTGGTGTACCACAAGGTTCTGTCCTAGCGCCTGTCCTATTTAATATATACACCTCTGATAATTGCAATATTGCTTTATATGCAGATGATACATGTATTTACTCCTCGGATGCAACTGGTTCCATTATTGAAACCAATCTGCAATCTGGGATAAATACTGTCAAGATTGGAAAATTAACATTAACGCTTCTAAAACGCAAGCAATCCATTTCACTCGAAAAAGAAAAGCTTGTTTACTTCCAAGCAACAGCCTTCAACTTAATGGTTTCCGATGGAGTGGAAATCGAGTGGAAAGTGTCTTGGGGTACATTTAGATGAAAGGCTAACTTTTAGGCTTCATATTCTAGAAATTATCGAAAAGATAAACGTTACGATAAGGATTCTCTATCCATTCATTTGCAGGAATTCTAAACTAAGCAATGAAAACAAAATATTGATTTTTAAGTCTTTTTTCCAACCGATCATGTTTTATGGGTCTCCGGTCTGGGACAAGTGCCTCAAAAGTCATCTGCGTAGGCTCCAAATAACGCAAAATGAACTCTTAAAAATGATTCTAAATCTCCCTTGTTGAAAAACTTTTTCTCCAATATAATCAATCCCTTTTATCGTCCGAAAACGACTTTTCAAACTTAGCTGCAGATTGAGTGCAATATTTACCCGTTTATTTATCCATCTATATATTTACTTGTTTAATATATTAACATATCTATTTATTTATTTACTTATTTATTTATTTATCTATTTATTTATTTATTTGTTTATTTATTTATTTATTTATTTACTTATTTATTATTTGTCTAATACTTATTTATTTTATATTTATCTATTTATCTCATTTAATCACATATTTATTTATTTTCATTTTTGTGTGTTCTAAAACATTCTAGTCAGCAATTTGAAATCAAGACTAACCACTTCTCTCTTCTCTGCAAAGGAATTAGGAATTTTTTGTTGCCATGAAGGTTTTTAAAGTGGCTTTTCCTTCAGACTAAAATCGAATATTTCTGTGATAAATTATAATAAAGATTATATGAATATTTTAGTAGTAAGGTTATGGAAAGCAAATCTCTGTATAACAAATTGTATGCAATACATTGTACAATTTGTGCCACTATAAATAAATAAAAAAAAATTAACTCTAACTCAGAAGTTTCCACCACTCAAAGTGGTGCAGTCATCGACGAGGTATTTCAACGATATGTCAGTACATTGCAGTCTCAAGTATACTTACTTACTTACTTACTTAAGGTGGCGCTACAGTCCGGGGTGGACCTGGGCCTCAACCAACAAGCGTCTCCAGCCAGCTCGATCTTTAGCTATTTGTCTCCAGTTTCGCACGCATAGTTGGTTGAGGTCCCTTTCCACTTGCGTGCGCCACCTGAGTCGCGGTCTTCCTCTACTGCGCCGTCCCTCGGGGGTGGATTCGAAGACTTTTCCGGCCGGAGCATTGGTTTCCATCCGCTCTACATGACCTAGCCACCTCAATCGTTGGATCTTCACTCTTCTGGCTAAGTTGATGTCGCTAAACAGCCCGTATAGTTCGTCATTAAATCTCCTCCTCCAATCACCATCTATGCAGACGGGACCGAAAATCACACGAAGAATTTTCCTCTCGAAGCAAACAAGAGCAGCTTCATCCGCTTTTGATAAAGTCCATGCCTCCGCGCCATATAGCAAGACTGGGACGATTAAGGTCTTGTAGAGCGTTAGCTTGGTTGTTCGAGAGAGCGCTTTGTTTACCAATTGCTTTCTTAGCCCAAAGAAGCAGCGATTGGCAGGAGTTATTCTTCGTTTGATTTCAGCGCGGGTGTCGTTGTCTGAATTGATAGCGGTGCCTAGGTAGACAAAGTTTTTGACTACCTCGAAGTTATATCTGTCTGCTGTGACGTTCTGACCGAGACGTCGGTGTTGGGTGTCCTTTCTCGTTGACAGCATATACTTGGTCTTGCCCTCGTTTACCGCTAAACCCATCTTCGCGGCCTCCGTTGCAATACCCACAAAACCGCCATTGACATCACGCTGTGTTCTTCCGATAATGTCAATATCGTCGGCATATGCGAGTAGTTGGACGGACTTCTGAAAGGTTGTTCCTCTGGTGTTGGCGTTCGAGTTTTGAACAATTCTTTCAAGAACGATGTTGAAAAAGTCGCATGACAGCGCGTCGCCTTGTCTGAATCCTTTTTTGACATCAAAGGTCTCGGTTAGGTCTTTACCGACCTTGATGGAGCAGCGTGCATTCTCCATCGTCATCCTACACAAACGGACGAATTTGGTAGGGATGCCAAAACTAGACATTGCTCTGTATAGCTCGTCTCTATAAATGCTATCATACGCGGCCTTTAAATCGATAAAAAGGTGGTGGGTATCGATTTGTTGCTCCTGGGTTTTCTCCAAAATCTGCCGCAGTGTGAATATTTGGTCGATGGTGGATTTTCCTGGCCTAAAGCCACACTGGTATGGACCGACCAGGTTCTTGACGAATGGCTTTAGGCGTTCACACAGTACGGCAGATAAGATTTTATATGCGATACTTAGGAGACTGATGCCTCTGTAGTTGGCGCAGTTCAAAAGGTCTCCTCTTTTATGGATCGGGCAGACTATGCTGAGGTTCCATTCATCGGGCATGTTTTCCTCCGACCATATTTTACAGATGAGTTGGTGCATGCTCCTTACCAAATCATCGCCTGCGGCCTTAAAAAGCTCGGCGGGTAGGCCGTCAGCTCCCGCAGCCTTGTTGGATTTTAGTTTGGATATGGCAATCCTCACTTCATCTGGGTCGGGTGGACGGAATTGTTGATCTTCATCGTCCCTTTCATTGGGGTTGAATGGTTCGTTCTGCCTGACAGCGGAATTTGGTTCTTCGTCGCCGTTATACAGTCTGCAGAAATGGTTTCTCCATATCCTCAGCATCGACTGTGACTCTACTACGATGTTCCCTTGATCATCCTTACAGGCTTCGGTTCGGACTTTATAACCTTGACTGGTTAACTTTACCCTTTGGTAAAATTTCCTTACCTCATTCCTGCAGTAATATCCCTCTAGTTTGCCGATCGCGCGCTTCTCATGCTCCTTCTTTTTTCTCCTGAGAAGCCGGTGTTCGGCTCTCCTCTTCTGCTCGTAGAGCTCCCGAGCAGCTCTTGTCCTTCTTTGCAGTGCCGCTTTGTATGCTTGCAGTCTCAAGTATACGTTTCCTATTTCAGCTATCATAAGCCCATTGTATTAACGTTACCATAAATTGAACCTGCTTAAATATTCGTCACCAAATCATTTACGACCCTCTTTTTGGATTAAAATACTTCGTATCCCGTGAAGGTTCTTTGTCCGTTCGGATATCATCGATTGGGGGGACACTGCTGTGATAGACCTCGAGTACGTCCACTGCTCGCTCCTTTTTGAAAGCATGACAATTTTGCTGCAAAATTTTGCTTGTTTCTTTAATATTTGATAAGTTTATTATATGTTTGCATCAAACATTAAACCCAGTATTATTCTTTTCTTAGACATGATGTAGCCATTAATTGTAGCAGCACAACATCAACAAAACACTTTGTATGGCCTATTCACATATCGCGCATGTAGCACAAAAATGTCACAACTCAAATAACTCATTCTTTTAGTTTAGGCCATACAAATTGTTTAAATTACCTCCAAAACGTATCTATCAAGTTAGAGTTGACTTATGTGGAATATTTCTTTCTCCAGAAGGTTAAATGTTTTGAATGAGGTCAAAGCTGGTTTGCTGTAATCCGAATCTTGGGGGAGAGTACGATAACTTTGGCGCCAAGAAATATTAACGGTATTTTGTAGAGGGGTTTACAACTAGCACTATTTAAGGAGGGGCGGGGTCCATCTCGCCCCATTTAGGAGTTAAGGACAACTTTCAATCAGTCGGCAATCGCAATACCTACATCAATCGACGAGCAACAAAAGTCGATTGCTTGTCGACCATCGACACTCCCAATCGCGGCCAATATTTGGTGGAGTGCAAGGGCAACAATGTTGCAATTATGAACTCAATCCATGTCTTAAAACCAGCGGACTGACTGCAAATGCCTTCACTCCTTAACTCCAGTTTTACTTCGAATGTCAATCTCATCTGCATTAAATTAGATCAAGCTCTTAACATATCTGTTGACCCTCTAGCCAGTATGTGTACTGGCTATGGTATTTGGTTGACCTGCGCATTACATTCCGACCCTGTGGATTCGTGAATAGACAGGACCTCAATTGGTGCAGATGTCGTAACTCTGTGGAACTGAATTGGGACACTTTTAAGGGGGATGAATGAGTCTTACAGACAATGCAAAAGAATTCAGCTCAAATAGAGGTAGATTCCGTCCTCCAAATGAAGGACGATGAAGGATCTTCATAAAGACTCCATTGCCCCTCTTCTCGCCGTTTCTTCTCCCGAGATATCAAGATGAGGCTCACGAGGACTCCGGTGTCATTAACCCTCGTCGCCTTACCTACAATGGTCGATTCCATTGCCCTCTTCTTGCCGTTTCTTCTCGCCAGATATCAACATCAGGCCCACGAGGACTCCGCTGTTATAAACCCTCGTCGTCCTGCCTACAATGGTCGATTCCATTGCCCCTCTTCTTGCCGTTTCTTCTCGCCAGATACCAACATCAGGCTCACGAGGACTCCGGTGTTATAAACCCTCGTCGCCCTGCCTACAATGGTCGATTCCATTGCCCCTCTTCTTGCCGTTTCTTCTCCCGAGATATCAAGATGAGGCTCACAAGGACTCCGGTGTCATTAACCCTCGTCGCCTTACCTACAATGGTCGATTCCATTGCCCCTCTTCTTGCCGTTTCTTCTCCCGAGATGTCAAGATGAGGCTCACGAGGACTCCGGTGTCCTCGTCGCCCTGCCTACAATGGTCGATTCCATTGCCCCTCTTCTTGCCGTTTCTTCTCCCGAGATATCAAGATGAGCCTCACGAGGATGCCGGTGTTACAGACCCTCCTCGCCCAACCTACAGTGGTCGATTCCATTGCCCCTCTTTTTGCCGTTTCTTCTCTCGACATATCAACATCAGGCTCACGAGGACTCCGCTGTTATAAACCCTCATCGCCCTGCCTACAATGGTCGATTCCGTAGCCCCTCTTCTTGCCGTTTCTTCGCGCCAGATATCAACTTCAGGCTCACGAGGACTCCGCTGTTATAAACACTCGTCGCCCTGCCTACAATGGTCGATTCCATTGCCCCTCTTCTTGCCGTTTCTTCTCGCCAGATATCAACATCAGGCTCACGAGGACTCCGCTGTTATAAACCCTCGTCGCCCTGCCTACAATGGTCGATTCCGTAGCCCCTCTTCTTGCCGTTTCTTCTCGCCAGATATCAACATCAGGCTCACGAGGACTCCGCTGTTATAAACCCTCGTCGCCCTGCCTACAATGGTCGATTCCATTGCCCCTCTTCTTGCCGTTTCTTCTCCCGAGGCTCACGAGGACTCTGGTGTTATAAACCCTCGTCGCCCTACCTACAATGGTGGATTCCAATACGGAGTTAGCCACCCTAGGACTTAAAGCAGAGATAATGGAGGATAGATGGGCCAAGTTTACCCTTAGTCCATGGAGGCATTGAGCCGTTGCATTTCACACATCTTCCTGCAAAGTTCCCGGCTCCACCACGCACCGCAACAGCGTATAAAAGAGGCCAACAGATGAAATCAAGCGGCAAGGGAGGTAGAAGCTGGGTTCCCCCTATCCTCCATTATCTCTCATCTAAAGAATGCCCTCACATCGTAGCGCATCCCCAGCAAAAGGACTACCACTTACGGAGGCGATGAAAGCAAAACTCCATAATTAAATTAATATAAATAATATTTATTGCGATTGGAAAATAGGTCTTTCATTAAGTGTCGAAGATGAAAGTGCATTGAATTTGCTTGTTGGCAGTAAGGTTTTCTTTTTGTTTTTCTTTCATATACGCACGTATACATATGCATGCGCTTAATTTATTTATAATAATTCTGCACCTCATGATGTTTGTTTTTATTTATTTTTCATTTATTCATACTTCATTACACTAATAGTAAACAATTGATACTTTCTTGTTTTGTTTTTATTATTTTGTCAATTTTTTGTTACTCATAAAAATGAATTTTGATTTTGATTTTTTTTTTTTTGTATTGTTATTTCTAAATGGCAAGATGGACATGATATCATCATCATAACATATGTATGTATGTATATGTACATCTAAAACAGAAAAAGTGATCTATGACGATGTAGTTTGCGTGTGTGTGTGAAGGTATAATTTTTATTCTTTTTTTTTTTCATCTCGAATGATAATTACTTATTTTTGGTTTTCTTTTGTAAAGAAACATTTATGAATTTTTAGCCGCTACATTTGATGGATTACATCTTTCATATTTGTGATTAAATTTTACTTATTAATAACACAACACAACAATACAGGTTTTTATTTTATTTCTTTGTTTTTGTTTTTTGATGTAATATTTTTGTTTTAATTATTCTTACAAAATAAACATTTTTCAACTATATACCAATCCATTTATAACATGTTTTACGTTTATTTTTGTTTGTTTTTCCTCTTTTTAAGATTTAATGATATCATATTTGATTTTGGTGAAAAATGTCCAGCACTTTCCAAAATCTCATCAATTGGTATTTAATTTTTTTTTGTGGTTATTTTTGCATTCAATTTTTCTGCGTTTGTTTTCAATTATTTAATGTCCCACACATAGACTAGACACCAAAGAATATTTATATGTTTTCTGTTTTGCATTTTCTTCTTCTTTATAATTAAAATTAACCGTTCACTTATGTATAATACATCATTATTGAAGAAAACAAAACATTTTAACACTTGCACCGACACGAGCAGGTTTAAGTAGATGTCTGTTTTATTCTCTCGTTTTAGTTTAGTTTAGTTAAGTTTTCTACTCAATGATTAAGCTCTTTTTTAAGGGTGGAGGAGGTTCACATACATTTTGTATTCCTAAGACTACGCATATCGTAAAGCTAAACAAAAACTTCATTATTCAATAGTTACACCTGCTTTTGCTTCTCATTTTCACTTATTTCATGATTTATTGCTAATAAATAGACAAGAAACAAAAACCGAATAGAGGACTTTCGAGTGCTAGTAATGTGATAACGTATGCGGATGCGCATGAATATTGCTTTAAATTACTGCCGTCATATATTCCTCCTGCATCCTTCACAGTTGTGTGTGCGCGTGTGTGCGATGAGTTCATGTACAAATTCCGTCTACTCGGCAATAGGCAACAAAAATAACAATAAATAGTGTTAACACTCAAAAAGGGGGGCATATACAGTAAATAATAAATAAATTTGATGTATGTGTGTGCATTTCCTTATGGCAAATTTGTATCTACACTACAATAAATTGGTACAGCAAAATTTGAGCCATGATTGTTCTCGTTTCAATTTTTCCTTTTTTCTTCAGTTTCTTTGTTTTGTTTGTTTCATTAAATTCTTTTATTTGCTTCTACAAAGCGAAAATATATGTAAATACAGATGCAACTGTATTCAAACCAAGAGTGTCGATAGGCTATGTGCACAGTCCGCATGAGTGTTTGTTTTATATTACAATGGGGACGCATGAACACCCGGGGTATGCTGTCCTTCTTGCTTCAAATCAAAAAAATCTGCTTCACTTCAAAGCTGACTGCCCCCTTGTTCATCGACAAATTTGACGGATAATCAATTATTTGTTAACCATCAACAGCACGAATTGTTGACAGTTAATTCCGAATCACAGAACAATGTGAATAACAGTGTTCCATGTTGTAAAGTGGTAAGGGAGGCAGAAGCTGGCTATCGCTATAATACTTAATTTCTGCTCCAAATGAAGTAAATGTACAAGATTATGATTCTGTATTCTAGTTCTTAGCCGAAAGCTGGACGACAAGCAAAACAGATTGAGAAAGAAATACCCTACCCTTCGTCAGATAAATGGTTCTGTCTGGAAGTTGTGGAGAAGAAGGCGCAGCCGCCATCCGAAAGGGAAAAATTCGTCTACCACATCGAGCGTATGGACACCAATTCTCCAGCTAAGAGGGCCTTCGAATCCGAGTCTCCTGTTTCGAGAAGGAAAGGAAGATCACCAATTCTCCAGCTAAGAGGGTCTTCGAATCCGAGTCTCCTGTTTCGAGGAGGAAAGGAAGATCACCAATTCTCCAGCTAAGAGGGCCTTCGAATCCGAGTCCCCTGTTCGGAGAAGGAAAGGAAGGTCGGTCAAGGATTAAGTCATCGACAGTTTGGTCTTAAGGACTACACTAAAACGTGCCCATCAAGGACTGAAGGATGCTATAGATCGGGCCCAGGTCTTTCAATGAGCCCGTTCCTTCAAATATTCGCATTCATTGTCACAGATTTCATTTTCATTCCATTCGTGGAGTCTTAAATTTTGCAACTTTGGTGAGATGATGTTGAATTCGGCATTCGGCCATCTGTCGTTTCTCATCCCAACTCTCTCAAGTTCATGTCGGAAACATCGTAGGAGGAACTACAAACCCAAATTATTAAATAGGAATCAATTTGTTGATTATTAGAATACTGAAAGGAGGATGTCTCAACAGACAAACTGGAGTTGTTAGGAACTCGAAACGCATGAGCAGTTGAGCATTAAAACACAAACTGTGCCAAAGTAGGTGCAAGAAGTTGTAGCTTGTGTCGAAGATTGAATCGAGAAACGGAGTCGACTCTTATATAGTCACGACGAAACGGGACGGTCACATTTGTGTTGGTTGGTTGGTTAAGAGCGTGCCCGTGGTTCTGTTGCTGCGGAAAACCTCCAACCGAGCTTCAAATTCAGGCATAAAATTAGCTGTTTCTTTCCACTAGCTATAAAGACTTTCTTGACAAAATGTTTTTGCCGATTTTTGTGCGGTCTTTTGAAAGTGGAGCATGAGTTTAATTCTTGTGGTAAGAAACTTAAGCCGTGACATATCATATATTGTACATCAACACGTTCGGCAGTCCTTTTATTAAGGAACGTGTAAATGGAGACACAATTTTCAATTATTCATTGCGATTGTCGATTGTCGACTGAATCGATAGTCGAAAAATCTCTCGATTGAAATCTAATTTGGTAGTGTGTAACTCAATCGACTGAGTGAATTAAAAACGCGCATATGATACATTTGTATACGAATGCCAGTTGAGGATGTCGAATCCCTTAATTCGAGTTTACTTAGACGTGAGAAGCGCACCAATATTAGATTGTTACTCGAAATTCAATCGACAATCACAATATCAAAATCAATCAATCGACTGTCGATAAAAGTCGATAGTCGACACTCGTAATCGGAGCCTTAAATATTGAAAAGAGGCATTTGAAGGAGGATTATTCACGAATTTATAGAATTTACAATAACTACACACATCTACGGAACGAGCGCCTAATGTGGCTGAGCCATGTTCAGCGGCATGGACACCTCAGCTCCAGCTCGAAGGATCTAGGAGATAATAGAAAAGGGAATACGCGCGTTTAAGGTGACGAACACAAGTGGAAAAGGACATTAACCAACTTGTATGCAATGAAGAAGCATGTTGCTTGAGGCCCAGGTCCACACCGTGTTGTTATAGACTTACACAGCTTAGACTCTAGGTCAGCATTTTTATGTGATGGGGAAGAACAGATCAGCTCTCTAGGGACATCGGCAATCCCCTTTTTATACATCAAATGCCATTCAAATCTACAAAGGCAATTCAATGGTGATCCTTATCGACTGGTGGACCATTTTTAATTTCACGTACAGAAGGTAATAGTGTCAAGGTTATCGGAGCACGTTAGAAAACTTTACTTTACAAGAACACACATTTCCTGGAGGATTTCAAATCCAAAATTGAACACAAACTCATGCGGACTGGACTGGAATGAAAAACACAACTTCAACCTAAATCTCTAATTGCCCTTCTCCGACTATCTGATACCAATTGCTTATTTGTTCACGATATGTATACGTTTGATGTTGGAATAGAATCTTGGCCTCTTTCTGAGAGGTTTCTTATATATTTTCTCACTGCATTTAGAATAGTGAATGCAATATTGATGGATGCGGGCAGCGGTCAGAGACAACTCAGTTTGAAAAGCGCACTTTTTCCCAGTGTACATATATAATATTATTTATATAACCCAAGGTCTGGTACAGATAATTAATGTAGCTTTAATTAGGTAACACTCATTGCTGACTCATGAACTATGAAAAAATAAACATCATAAAAAACATAACAAATATTAGACTCTTAGATCCTTAAGTTGCATTACACTTCACTTATCTACAACAGAAAACAATTATGTGTATGCAATGATTTCTCTTCACAATAAAACAGCAAGACATTGATAACAATAGGACTATAATCTTCTGTAATATCTTCTCATTTCAAATTGAGTTTGTAAAAACTTATACAAACTGAAAATAAAAATGTTTTGTTTTATTTTTCGTAAATACACATCATATTCAGGTAAAACGAACGCTAAAACTAGGTTTATATTTATAATTTGTTTGCTTTTGTTATTTTATGCATAAAAAAATCGTTCACATCTTCACCTCTCTTCTCTCAATTAGTTTAATGTAATTGGTTTTCACTTGATATATTTAAATACATATTTATATCCACTTGATTTTACGCTACTTTTAAGTTCACATTTATTAAATAAATTAGTCAATTCTTGTTTTGTTTTGTTTTTGTTTTAATATCAGAAAGAATGTTCAACATTATTATTTATTTATCTATTTCTATGTATGTATTTATTTTCTGTTTATTTTACTTGCTTTTTCTGTTGGTTTTTTTTTTTTTTTTTAATTCTTCTACAATAATAAACAAATATCATTCTATGCACCGTGTGTTGCATTGTGAATATATTTTTTAAATTATTTTGGTTTTTTTTTCTTTCTTCTAAGTTTCTGTTGCATGTGAAAAAAAAGGAAGAAAAAACTAAAAAGAATTGTGTACATTGTCTGTGATCATCAATCGTCTATCTAGATCTAAGCTTTGCTCTACATGCTCAATCCCGTATAAGTTATCGATTAATTGTTCCCTTATGTATCAATCTACGTTTGTTTTGTTTTTGTTTGAACAATTATTGTGTTCTCCCTTCAGCTACCGATCTTTGTCTCTGCATTAGGAATAAACTAAAAAAGCGTTGGCGGTTGTTGTTTGTTTTTTTTTTTCTATCTGTATCCTTTATCTAAGGTCATTGAAAGAGTGACTCCCAGTTTTGGGTGTTTCTATATGTCTATTGGGTGTTGTCAATATTCTATAAATATTCATGCGTGGATTTGTGTAAGATCGGAGCGCGATTCTTAGTTTTGCGCGATGCTGCAGCAATTAAGACTATATTTTTCTTTTTACTTAATTACCGTTAAATTACGCTTGATAAAAATGTATTCATATGTATGCATAGAGGGGGATGTGAAATGTTTTTTTTTCTATGTTTTTTTCTATGGAAATGTTATGTTTTTGCGTTTCTTTGTTGTGTGTTGTATGGCATGTTTATATTGTTTTGTAGTTTTAACTAATGTTTTGTTGTTGTTGTTTTTTTCTTCAGACTTTTCATCGAATGTGACTCTTTTTGTTTGTGTGTGGATTTATCGTGTGTCAGTTATATTAGTTTTGCTGCCGAATATTTTGATCAGCTGCGTCTCATAGTCGTCAATGCTGCGCTTCATGATCTCCATGCACGGTCCTAAAAGGCGCTCAAATGCATCCACGTCCAGAACTGAAAATAAGCACATCATTAATTCGAGTCCGACATCAATGAATGAGTTAAAGTTTGTTTTTTGTTTTTTCAATCGAAGTTTACACATAACAAACATAAAACAAATGTTGTAATCGTTAAATTTTAGTTTTCAAGTTGCTTGCACAACATGCTTGTGGTTAGTTACGACATAATTGAGTGAAAACAAACTCAATGGCGGAAGCGAAGCCTTTTCAGTTTTCTTAACGCATTTCGCCTGCATAACAGGCAGAGTTTCAGTTCAAAGCACTTCGAGTAAGAACGTGTGCAAAGTTGGCGACGCTGAAAGTTCTTTTGCAGTTCGAGGATTGAACAAGGCGTCTCCATAAATTCCGTGGAAAGCAGAAGTCATAGAGTAAGGTTGATTATTTGATTTCAAGAATCAAGAGGCGGAAGTAATTTCAAAGGAAAAATCAAAGCATTTATTGGTTTGGGATTAATACAATAATCGAACGTTATTGATCAGATTTAAGTGTTGCTGTTAAACCCATTGTTCGCCAAGCAATAATTGCCTTCTAAAGGGTGACTTTTTAGCTATTATCTTTTTGGGAACACTGGTTTAAACAGCTGACGCACGTTTCGTGTTTTGTTTCACTGTCAAACATCTTCAGTTTGGTCTATAATTTAACCATGAATCGTCTTACAAACGAACAACGCTTGCAAATTATTGAATTTTATTTTCAAAATGCGTGCTCTGTTAAGAAAGTTCATCGCGCGCTTCTTCCATTTTATGGTCAGTTTAGACGAAGCTCATTTTTGCCTCAATGGGTACGTAAATAAGCAGAATTGTCGATTTTGGAATATCAGCCAGAAGCATTGCAAGAGCTACCAATGCATCCAGAAAAAGTCACATTTTGGTGCGGCTTATGGGCTGGTGGCATCATTGGACCGTACTTCTTCAAAGATGATGCGAATCGTAACGTAACTGTGAATGGTGAGCGCTACCGTGAGATGATATCCAACTTTTTTTTGCCCAAAATGCAAGAGCTTGACTTGCATGACATGTGGTTTCAACAAGACGGTGCCACATGCCACACAGCACGCGCAACAGTGGACTTATTGAGAGGCGAGTTTGGTGAACATTTTATTTCACGTTCGGGACCGGTCATGGGGCTATGTTAAAGCTCATGTCTATACAGACAAGCCCGCTTCAATTGACGCATTGGAAGACAACATTGAAGCATTTATTCGTGAGATACCGGCCGAAATGTTGGAAAGAGTATGTACTATCAAATAAAGATTTCATGCATTTTTCTGAATTTTGTGTTTTTTTTTTTTTTGAAGGCTTTCCTATAGCTTTTAAAAAATCACCCTTTACAAAGCCGTAGTAAAAGTAGATGTGAAGGTAATGTGACTGGTCAAGTGAGCCAAAGAGAAGAAGCTGTCGGTGGTAGTTGATGCATCGAATTGTTAAACAGGCACTGCTCTGACTACGACAGTGTTTTTCCAGCGGAGGTCTTGGTGGTCAAAGAAGCGGCCAAAATTATATCATTGGTGGAAATGCCACTGGCTGGTTTTACCATTCTAAATAATTAACAGTCAATCGGCCATTAAATCAATTTCGGCCAGTGACGAGCTCAAGGCTCTTGGCACGCAACATTCGATCATTCTATGCTGGGTCCCAGGTCCTAGGGACATAACCGGCAATGAGGTAGCAGCTGAACTTGCTAGGAAAGGGGCCGAAACCGACTATCTCATGGTTCCATCCACCTCTAGATTCTATCAACAGTAAAGTGGACAGTGAAATCATGGAGTTAGCTAATGAAAAGTGGGACTCACTTCCCACCTGTGAGATTTCGTGTCGCCTTGTGAATCGGCTCAACCATAATAGACTTGTAAGTTAACCTTAGCATTGAAGCCATGATCATAATTACCATTTTGCTCAGTTTCGTTCAAAATATGACGCCATTGCTGATGTCTGAGCAGCCTATCCTTCCTTTCTCCGCTACTAGTGGGGCCTAACATGCCAACAAATCCAAAAAAAAAAAAAAAAAGCGAGTGCTCCTACACCGACTGGTAATTCAAAGCGCAGTGTCCGCATGGGTCCAACAACAGCTTCTGAAGCTCGGCAGGAATACCAATCGCAAGCCAAGTTGAGGAACCGTATAGACCCACCAAAAAACACAAACGCTCCAGCCCGCGTGGGGTCTGGAGCTTTTAAAAGGCATTCCTCCGGAGCAGCTCTCTGAGGCGAAAACGAGATCCATGACGGTGAACATCAAAGTGGTACAGGACCTGGACGCGGGAAAAGCCACTTCGGATACCACGATGAAGCCTGCAATGTTTCAAAAAGACTGAAGCTGTGGCATTGCGCAAGCACCGTAGGTTCTCAAAAGAGTGAGGTTCTCAAAGGAGGCTTTACATACGTCGTTATTGACAGGGACGATGATGACTGTGGCATTTCGGCCTCTGGCTGTACGAAGGTCTATTGGACCTACGTAAGCCTACCCCTTCACCTTTGATGCTGGATGACATCCGGGCCGCATCGAGCTCAAGTCATCTTAAGACCAGAGGTCAGGCAACGTTTTTGAAAAAACCTGGCAGGGAGCAGTTTGGGAAGGTATACAGCTCGACTTTGTGCATATCCCTAGAATTACCACGACACGTGCCTCCCGCAGTTGCTCGCTCCATTCTAAGTTCAACTGGTTTTAACAGCAATCAGCAACTTCAACCTAACCTAACCTATGGGTGGCGTGACAGTCCTAGGTGGGCCTGGCCTTGTCATCTAAAGTACCCACTCGAGGTGTGCGTGCTATTACGATTGGAGGAGACCTACAGTTTTGTGCCGACTCCGAACGGTGTGGTTTTAGTAACTTTTTTAGAAACGAATATTCTTTTAGCATCGCCAGTGAGTCGAAAGAGGTGGAGCCGTTGATTATGCAAGGTGCTCAATTCGGGAATTGAACCTAGAACCCTGCAGCAAGGAAGCAGGAATAATAGGCAACTTGACGACCCTTCGGATTACTCAGCTTCAGTTTACTTAAGTCAATTATGGTTGGGCCTTTAACCTTAAATCATTGCCATTGATTTGATTCAGTTAATACTTTACTTTCACAACAGAGAGAGAAGCCAGACTGACTTGAGCACTGATCTTGGAGATTGAGTGAAGGCAACCCCTTAAAAATGAAAAATTTGTTTACCACGATATCTTTGTTTTTCATGCGATGTTCAATGTACTGCCATTTATGCAAAGTATTGTGAAACCACTAGGTTTGGAAAAACTTTTACTGAAACCTTTACTAAACCTGTTTTCAAATGTAATTAGCTTTGAAGTGGCCCACAAAACAGCTGTCGGTTGACGGGAAATAATATTGTGAGAGCAACAGAAAAAAAAGGAGAAAGTGACAAGATAAATCCAGAAGTTCACGCTGTAGACTTTTGACAACCTATCACGGACGGATGAACTCTAGGAGGTTTCAACTAGATTTCAATGACATCGAGTGGTTTCTAAGCCCCGATAATTTATGGCGAAATCTCAGAGGTTTAGAGAAATTTGATGAAACCTTCCGATTTCGTTTGGTGGGAACTAGCATAACAAACGTAAGAACGGCAGCCCATCGCAGTATTTCGGGCTGTGCCTGTGTATTGCTTGCGTTGGAAGTGAAACCCATTCGACGGTAGCACCCACGTAGCATTGCGTTTCAGGCATCACGGATTTAACGGATCCGTGGAATCTCTTTTGGGATTTCCAACAATTATGTTCTATATTTTCAGCAGGAGTTCGTTGAATCTCTGAGATTCTTGGAAAAATGGCACAATAAGGAATATTTATAGCATTCCGGGAGAAAAACATATGGTTTCCAAGTCTTTTCATGCAGTGTTTGGACATTAGTTTGTGGCAGAGATGTACTTTGACATGAGTGTAGCCAGTTTTGGACCAGTTCACACGATAAAGAAAAAGTTGGCAGTGGTAAGTAGGCAACAGGCGTACAAAATCCTGGAGGCTAGTGGCAACAATCCCAGGATAATGAATGCTCATCCAAAGGGAGTAGACCTAGAGAGAAAATCGACCGACTAGATCGACCTAGTACCAGCCACTCTTACAGAACCGACTGGCGTCCAGAAGGACCTTGTAATGCCAGGACGGTTGGCAAGCCAGACGGATGCAAACCTGCATCTGGCGGGCAAGAGGCTTACTGGACCGACGGGCGTCCAGAAGGACCTAGTACCACTCACTCTTATAGAGGGTCTACTAGGAATGGCAGGACGGTTGGTAAGTTAAAATGCAAACCTGCATCCGTCGGGCAAGAGTCTGGAGAACAACCGAACAGAACTTTCAGGCGACTCAAGGAGAAGGAGGATCAACCGACTGGACCGATAGGCGTCCAGAAGGACTTAGTACCAGCTGCTCTTACAAAGTGTCTACTAGTAATAGCAAGACGGTTTTCAAGCCAAAATGGAAACCTGCATCTAGCGGGCAAGGGGCTGGAGCGACTGGACCGACAGGCGTCCAGAAGGACATAGTACCAGCCACTCTTACAGAGGGTCTACTAGGAATGGCAGGACGGTTGGCAAGTTAAAATGCAAACCTGCATCCGTCGCGCAAGAGTCTGGAGAACAACCGAACAGAACTTTCAGGCGACTCAAGGAGAAGGAGGATCAACCGACTGGACCGATAGGCGTCCAGAAGGACTTAGTACCAGCTGCTCTTACAGAGTGTCTACTAGTAATAGCAGGACGGTTGGCAAGCCAAAATGGAAACCTGCATCTAACGGGCAAGGGGCTTTAGCGACTGGACCGACGGGCGTCCAAAGGACCTAGTACCACCCACTCTTACAGAGGGTCTACTAGGAATGGCAAGACGGTTGCCAAACCAAAATGCAAACCTGCATCCGGCGGGCAAGAGTTTGGTGATTAACCGAACTTTTAAACGACCGCTATCCCGCTCATAAGACTCCATAGATGATGACATATGGCCGATGTGGTGAATCGACTCTTCAGCGAAGTCAAGACAACCTCACATATGGGATCTCAGACGAGTCCAAGCTAAGTGGAGAGAATTGGAGAGTCTTGATATCTCTGTTGTTAACCGAGAAACGATCACCAGCACCACCGACCTTAACTGACGTCGTATTGTTCTCAAATTGTGCCAAGTTAATCAAGTGTCTCAATTGGAGCTCAGCAGAGTTCTGCTGTGTTACACAACTGACAGCGACACCGTCGCAAACAAGGGCCTCAAAATATGGACTGAAATCTGTGCTCTCGTTCGTGAATATGTGGTCGCCTATCGCCTGCGGCGAAACGTCTCGCAGCTACAGCTATTGGAAGCGTTTTCACCTCGGTGCGAACCCGAATTCCACAAGTAATACTCTATGGACTTTATGCGTCTCTAATTCGGCTTGTTCAAACAATGTGCTGTACAAGTCGAAGTTATGATTAGATAAATTTCCGAAGCAAATCTTCAAACTGTAAGATGTACAAACCTAAACGAAATATACGCTTCAATTCTCAGGAGGTTAGTAATTCAGAGCCTTAAGCTAATCATCCGGAATACACTAAATTACATGCTCGAAATATATAAAGTCTTAACACAAAAATTAGTAAGGAAAAATGTTTGTCCCAATGCAGTGTGCATGCAAAATAAATAAAAAAGTGTGAGTGCGCTTGTGTAAAAGATAAATAAAGTTAATCAAAGAGCCAACAAATACTTGTTCCAGACCATGGCCATGTTTCCACGACTTTCCTGTTGTTATTGACTGTTTGCAAGTGACTATCGTCCTAGATGATTTGAGGTCATCTCAACCAACGTGCAGTACATGCCAATTTGAATTCGAAAAAAATAATACGTCTTACCATATAATTTTGGATTGCATTGAATTTCGCTGGCCGGATTAGGGAAAAAAAAAAGAGAACAACTCGTCTATTCGAGTTTGTCGAATTTTGTCGGCGATTCCAATTTCAGCAAGAATGTTAAATTTAAACATACTCTGGCGCGTAAATTTGTGTTTATTTTGTTTTAATTTATTTAATTTCTATAAATTTAAAGTACATTGCAATTTATTTATTTTTTGCTGACTTAAATTTGCTATCTAACATGTTGTGTTTTTCATCAGAAGGTTCTCTATTGCCTCTTCATATACGTCGATATTGCGTTTCATAATATCCACCAGGAATCCAAGCACTCGATGAAACGAATATATATCTAAAACTAATATAAGAGATATTTTGAGATTTTTTTTTTGATCGATGATCGTTATTTTGGATCAAGCGGTAGCTATCTAAAAATACTTAGAAAATAACTCAAAGCGATAAATTCGATACTGTTTCCAAACGTTTTTTTCATCATCGTCCTCAGAAGGTTATCCAACTTTTCGTATGAATTTGCTCTTAATAGTATAGCTTTTTTAGTATAGGTGGCGCTGCAGCCCGTCGTGTGCCAGGGCCTCGCTTCTCAGCAAACACTCGTGTTGTGCGTGCTATTGTTCTCTCTCGAGTTGAAAGGACCCACAGTTTCACGACCAGCTTGAGAAGCTTTTTCTCGACAGTCATACTCTTTGAGCATTGTCAGAGACTCGAAAGAGGTGGGGCTGTAAAATGTATTTTTCGCGTACCGGGAATCGAACCTGGGATACGTAGGGATCGACGCATAAATTCACAGCACCACAGCCGCCATCTTAATAATTTTTAATTACTCGAAATATGTCCTGGTGCGTCTTAAATTTTGAAATTATACGTGGTATTCAACTTCGCTAGCGCACGGCTCCCACGTCTGAACATGCTGGTTTCCTGATTAATCAACCCTCAACCAGATTGATCTTATCGCGATCGACACACGCCAACATTGACTCGAACCACCACCTTGTTGTAGCCAAGGTAAGGTTGCGGATATCCCGAACACCGCCAAGACAAGGAAATAATGTGAGGAAGCTAAACTTAGCACGGCAAATCATTTTCCGATCGAGTCCTTGACCTCTTAAGTAGTCCTACGCCGCCAACACCAAGCTTTGAAGGCCAGTGGCATCATTGACAACAATCGGGGATGCCGCCTAGTATTCACACCGCCAGTACATCGAATCCCCTGGTTTGACGACGGGTGTCGGCAGGCGAATGCAGAAGCCAAACAAGAAGCCTATAAAGCGGCACTGCAAAGAAGGACAGTGCCTGCTCGAGAGCTCTATGAGCAGAAGAGGAGAGGCGAACACCGGCTTCTCAGGCGGAAAACGAAGGAGCATGAGAAGCGCGCAAAAATAGAGGGATGCTACTGCATGTATGAGGTACATTTTACCAAAGGGTAAATGTAGTCCGTGAAGATAATAAAGCCCGAATCCGAGCCTGTAAGAATTAAAGTAGAATCGCGGTCGATGCTGAGGATATGAAGGAACCATTTCTGCAGACTGTCTAACGGCGACGAAGAACCCAATACCGCTGTCAGGCAGAAGGAACCATTCAACCCGAATGAAAGGGAAGATGTTGATCAACAATCCCGTCCACCTGACCCGGATGAAGTTTAATCTGAAATCTAACAAAACTTTATCGTCCATGCCCCGCAGACGAAGGGGCTCTTGGTTGCTGTGAGAGGAAAATTCTCTCAATTTTCAGTCCCTAGTGGTTGGAGGAGGAGACATAACGACGAACTGTACGAGCTGTTCAGCGACATCGACAGAAATTTGATGATCCAATGACTGAGATGGCTAGGTCACGTAGAAAACAAATGCTCCGCACGTCTTCGAATCCACCCCAAAGCGACTCAGGTGGTGCACGCAAGTGGAAGGTGATCTTAACAAACAGCTAAAAATCGAGCTGGCTGGAGACTGTTGATTGAGGCCCCAGTCCACACAGAAATGTAGTCGCAGAGGTCCAGGACCTAGCTTCTCAGCAACCACTCGTGTTGTGCGTGCTATTGTCCCCTCACTAGTGGAAGGGACCTACAGTTTTATGTCGACTCCGAACGGCCAATTGGAGGAGCTTTTCTACACAAGGTATACTTTTTGAGCATTTTCAGTGACTCGAAAGAGGTGGGGCCGTGAGAAGTATTTTGCTCGTACCGGGAATCGAACCCGGGCTCCGATCGCTCAAGTGCGTAGGGGTCGACACACCAACCCACAACATCATGGCCGCCACACAGAGGTGTATACACAGAGAATTACAACTAAAACCCGCAGTAGTAAGACTTTTTAGTACTGGAAAGAAAATGGATTCCCCGCCATCATTACGGAATATCGACGGCAGATGATGTCCACGGAGCGTTGCTACTTGGCACAGAAAACTAGTCTTTGCATGGGGGATTTGAAAATAACTCGGGCAACGTGGCCATGTCGCGGGATGTGGTGGGATGGAACCTTGTTTAGACTAGACTTTGAAATCGGCATGGAATTACACAGTGCCAATGAGAACACACTCAACCACATACCGTAAGTGCTTGAATTTAAATTTAGCCAAATTAGACGATCATACGTCGATGTTCACAGGAACAAAGAACTTCTGTATCTGAATGCAAGACTTGACGTAGATGAGTGAGTATAAACATACATATAGTCTGAAGGGATCAAATCACAATCCGGCCAAAAGGAGAGATAAATCGCTCACCGAACTCTAACTCACCAAAAATTAGACGCTTTGGTCGTTCTTTCGGCTTCATTTTTGACGGCTTCAGTTCTTGGTTTAAACCGTGATCCTTGCGTAAAATCATCCTCGTAGTCAACGAACACACCTCCAAATGTCCGACGGCGAAAGGACAAGTCACGATCTTCATTCGGGTTGATTATGAATAGAATTCCCCTGCCAACTTTTTCTCCTTTTCCAATGAGAGAAAAAGTTCGGGGGGAATTCTATTCATGATTGTGACTACCGGATACAGCAGCAAAAAATACAGGCAAATCCATATATCCAAATGCGGGTAAATGGAGTGAAATTTGGTCAGAATGGCTAGAATTGCATGCTCAGTCGGTCGATAAGGACGATCGTAAAATGGTCTGAGTCGAAAGCAATTTTTCACAGACCACGAATCTTGACACGGTTGAAAGTCTTTTCATGATGAATTGGGCATGTTTGACATTGACAGATGTCCCAAATGACAAGTGAGCTGTCAAAAATGTGCATAGTGCCACTTAGCATTCTTCTGCCAGCGTCAGTGGGAAAACATACGGCACAAATCGAAGAACAGTTTCTGAAAACTGCAGAATTGAGTTCCCTTCAATTTTTCATGGAACAACGACATGTTTAAGAAAATGTGCTTGAATGAAAGGGCGTGTTTTTTCGCACGGAGTGTCCTTAGCTTTGAGAACACTTTCCTTCTTTTCGCTCAGCTTAAGTACATAATGCTTGGATATAGAATAAATTGAAAATACTGTACAATAAGAAATGAACAGATAAAATAAACTAATACCTAGGAAATACCTAACATTGCGGCCTGGTAATAAATTAATGAAAGTACATAAGAGTCTCAACGATTGCTTGTATTCCTTGTTAAATAAATCTATTCGTTACTTCTTCTTCTTCGTAGATTTTGTTTGTTGATATTAAATTGAAAAAAAAAAAATAATAAAAAATTAAACAAACTAAACTCTGAGGAGGTTAATTGCAATTTAGTGTCGTTAAAAACGGCTATTTGGAAAGTCCAAGCGTAAGTCATCGTCTAAGTAGCGGTAATCGCTTATTCCACGCTTTATCAAGTTAATACATTTGCCCATAAGTCGCTCAAAGCATCCAGTCTCTAAAACTACAATGTGTGGGAAAATAAAACGAAAATGGGGAAAAAATAAAACAATAAATAAACAAACAAAAAAAAACTCGTTAATCAAGAAGCTTAAAAATAATACAAAAAAAATCAGTAAAATTCAATTAAAAGCGCTTGTATTCGGAGGAAGGAAGGAGGTTAGGCTTGTGGGCAAGCCACAATTCCGTGGTGTTTCGTGGGAGCTGTACAATGTTCGTGTAAATGTGTAAGTACATTCCATTAAAAAAAAAACAAAAAGGAACGAACGCAACTACATACCATCAGCTAGCTCTATGTACGAGTGTGACAATAGCGATACGTAATGCACTTAGTGGACATTATGGTTGATTAATGATGGACTTACATGCAACTTTGATGTCATCAATGGCATATACAGATGCTGCTCTGGGTCGATGTGTTACCAACGCAAGCTCTCCAAAGTATTGACCTTTGCTCAGCTGGGATACCTCAAACTCACCACCGTCCTGCTCTATTCGAACGGACACCTTGCCCACTTCGATGAAGAACATGCCGTCGGCGACGTCACCTGAAAATGTTGGAAAAGAAAAAAGAGAATGTTTTCATATTAATTTCATTCCAGCCCAGAAGGACTTAATGTTTTCAATGCATGCAAGATAACTTAGGGGACGGAATGGGGACATCGCCCGCCAACTGGCTATTAGGCAATTATTACAAGCTACTTTCTGCTCTGCCTACGGGTCGATAGTGGTCAAACAAAAGGCTTTTCAGTGGTTGTTCGTAACCAAGCGACAATGGGTGTTC
Source organism: Eristalis tenax (assembly GCA_905231855.2). Classification (NCBI taxonomy): domain Eukaryota; kingdom Metazoa; phylum Arthropoda; class Insecta; order Diptera; family Syrphidae; genus Eristalis; species Eristalis tenax. Next base: position 42,428,767 of record HG993127.1, read on the forward strand.
GAACAACAAGACCATGGCAATCAATTGCATTTTAGGTTTGAGGCTGATTTTCCGATTTGAATTCATGGTTTTGTTTCATCAAAAATGCAAAAACAGTCCCACAACTGAACACCCACACATTATGGATTGATTAATAATGCCTTGTTTGGAAGTGATTAAGAGAGACGTTAATTTTACTGGGATAAACACGGGGTGCTTCGACCTGATCTGTCAAAGGCGCATAGACTGGGAATGAGGTCAACCCCCTCCAGGACAATTAAGTTGTTAATGTGGGGGTTTAACGATGTTAATAAGTGTGCATGGCTTCGATACGAATAAATCTGATGGGAATGAGTAATGAATACGAATAAGGCGGAGTTTAACCTTTGAGTCAATGCAAGCAACGCTTAGTCGAGACGTGCATACCCGGGTGTCCTTGTATTTCATTTAATCACCATTCAAATACAATGAAATATCAAATTTCAATTTGATTTTGTTTGTTTTGAAGACAGCTCCCACAAACAGGTAGTAAAATAGGCTGTGCTGAACACAGACTGGCTGGAAGCAAACTTGGCATTCCTTCCTCCTTGGACCTCTCTTAGAGTGAGCAAAGCACATGGTGTACACTTGCCTTTCTGTTTTATGCAACCAGTCCCATCGTTTTGTGGGGACTGGTGGCAGGAAGCTGTAAGTTCAACCCCTACACTCTACTCTAGCATCGCTTACAATCGATCCTGGGGTTGAAGTTGCGGTGAATATATGGGGTCCTCGAGACATTTACCTTTGAGAGTTGGTTTGAGAATTTTGAATCGATCAATTTGGACATCCATTTTGCTTCATAACATTTCCCCTTATTCTTTTAGACGAGGTGACAAATTCTCATTTTTCTATCACCTCATATCACACCTGTATCCAAGTGAGGTGACAAAACCCAAACAAATTCTCATCCTAAAGGACTTCAACGAGTGGGCACCACATGCTGCAGGTTTCTGTTTTCAAGTGGGATCAATTTCCATTCATCGCCAGAGTATGGATTGAGCCAGAAGACAAAACTGCTGCTATACAAGCAGCCCATACGGCCGATCTTAACGTACAGCTGCCCAAAATGGCACACTATCTCTAAGACCAGCATGACGAAGCTAGCAATTTTCGAAAGAAAAATACTGCGAATATGTACCGGACCCACCATCGACAAGGACCGTCAAAGGCACCACAGCAATAGTAGGCTTTACGACCAAGCCCAAGATCATCCCCCTGCAACAGTATATGGTGACACTGTTCAGAAAGCAGCCACTAGACACCAACAACCATCCTAACGAGGAAATCAGGAACCTGGGAAACACAATCTCTTTAGCGTTAAATCAGCTGAACGAGGAGAACTTTTCAACGACGCCGAACAACGAGCTGCACAGGGATTCTACCAGACCACCGATAGCAGTCGCCATCGAGGCTAAGTCGGCTACCACATGGACACAGGGACTTCAGCAACCCGATGTAACATTAAATTAGAGAAAGTACGTCAGTTGGGCCCCTATTGTTGAGCCAACACCCTAATCATTAGTAGGTCTTGTTGTAACATCAATTGTTGGTTCAAATAAATTTTTAATTCGCTTTAAAGCTAGGAAGGATTCTGTGATTATATTTGCTAATACTTGTAATTTCAGGGTGCCTTTAGTGCAGAACTCGTTCGTATCACATATTTGAGGTCGAAATGTTTAGGTTTCCTCAATCGATGCAAGAAATACTTCACCGCTTCTGATTTGGCTTTAATTTATAAGGCATATAAAGGGTGATTTTTTAGCTATTATCTTTTTGGCAACACTGGTTTAAACAGCTGACGCACGTCTCGTGTTTTGTTTCACTGTCAAACATCTTCAGTTTGGTCTATAATTTAACCATGAATCGTCTTACAAACGAACAACGCTTGCAAATTATTGAATTTTATTATCAAAATGCGTGCTCTGTTAAGATAGTCATCGCGCTCTTCTTCCATTTTATGGTCCGTCAGCGAGGAAGCTCATTTTTGGCTCAATGGGTACGTAAATAAGCAGAATTGTCGATTTTGGAGTGAATATCAGCCAGAAGCATTGCAAGAGCTACCAATGCATCCAGAAAAAGTTTGGTGCGGTTAATGGGCTGGTGGCATCATTGGACCGTACTTCTTCAAAGATGATGCGAATCGTAACGTAACTGTGAATGGTGAGCGCTACCGTGAGATGATATCCAACTTTTTTTTGCCCAAAATGCAAGAGCTTGACTTGCATGACATGTGGTTTCAACAAGACGGTGCCACATGCCACACAGCACGCGCAACAAAGGACTTATTGAGAGGCGAGTTCGGTGAACAATTTATTTCACGTTTGGGACCGGTCAATCGGCCTCCTAGATCGCGCGATTTAACGCCATTAGACTATCTTTTGTGGGGCTATGTTAAAGCTCATGTCTATACAGACAAGCCCGCTTCAATTGACGCATTGGAAGACAACATTGAAGCATTTATTCGTGAGATACCGGCCGAAATGTTGGAAAGAGTATGCCAAAATTGGACTAAGCGGATCGACCATTTGAGGCGCAGTCAAGGTCAACATTTGCATGAAATAATCTTCAAATATTAAATTATATGGACCGTACTATCGATTCAAATAAAAATGTCATGCATTTTTCTGAATTTTATGGGTTTTTTTTTTTTGTTTTGAAAAACTTTCCTATAGCTTTGAAAAAATCACCCTTTATGTGCCCCAAACTTGAGTACAACCTTCATATGTGGTCTGGTGCCCCCAAAACTACCCTGCACCTACTAGATAGACTAGACAACAATATTGCAGAGTCATTAGACTCGCTCGAGTATCGACGTACCCTCTCGTCTCTATCCGTATTTTATCGCTATTTTAACAAACCATGCTCAAGTGAGCTTTCCAACTGCATTCATCCTCTCCATGAATTCACCCGCAAAACCCGTCTCGCCAGGAATGCTCATCAGTTTACCCTGAAGCCTACTTCCAGACGCACAGCTAAGTTTAAAGACTCGTTCATCAGCCGCACGACACGAATATGGAATGCTCTTCCCAGCCCAATATTTCCCCCGAATACAATCCGCAGATATTTAAAACCAATGTGCACAGGTACCTCCTCTTCCTCTACACCTTCGGCCCGTGCTGTATCTGGAACCCGGACACTTGAGGGTACTAACAATCCATAAATTATAAAAAACATACCTTTTGGCAATGAAACGAAATACCTCGGGATGACTCTCGACGTAAGACTCAAGTGGTAAGAACACGTTATGCACTGGCTTACTGGTAAACATTCCAAGCTAAGTATTGACAACAAATTTCTTGTACGGAAGCAGATTCTAAAGTTTGCTTATCGTATAGCCAACAACTTTGGAGTTGTACCAAAGCGAGGAATGTGAACATTATACAGACTTAGTAAGAAGGATCGCCAATGTACCTTGGTACATCAGAAACGACGATATTCACAGAGATCTTATAATTTTACCGGTTCACGGTGCCAGCACGATTCCGGCATGGCGTCGGTGGATCCCTACCGGGAAACACCGACCTCACGATACCTGAGCTCGACTCCAGGACACTGCACTATCCTCGATAAATTTTGATCACTACCGGGAAACATCGACCTTTAGGTATCGTGAGGTCATATTCGAGGAACATCTCAACCAAAATCACTTTTAAATCGTGCAAACCACTTTTGGCACGTTCGCTCAGCTAGACCATGTTCACCATAAACTTCCACCAACATACGACTTTCGGCTGCAGTTTTCTTCATATCAAAGTAATGAAGAAGAAGTCCCCGCAAAAACACTTTTTCAGTCACAAAGTTCGACATATTTGAGTGAAAAAGAAGTTAATGACAGTAATACAAGTTACTTAAGTTATAGATTTTTTGATGAACAAATCATGAATTAAAATCACTAGTCAGACTTATTTGATCGGAACGGAAAACATTGGAAGTGTTGTTAGTTAAAAATAAGTCAAGTAGTGAGGGGTGACGTAGAGATCTAAAACACGTAGGTTAGCGACTTGGTGAGGATATTGAGAATCATGGAGCCACAGTTTGACAAATGTCTGCGGATTAATTTTTCTCCAACGCAACATGTCTGGCGGTTGGGTTTTTTCCAGCAAGCACGGACAAAATTTTAAATATTTTATAAACTGTCACTTAATCCGTCTTCCGAAACAGTAATCTTCATATTTGTACCTTTCCCTCTCTTGGAGTCACTTCCATTCACCACTCAACTTCCACAAGGGATCGCTCATTGGAATCCATCTTCATTCACTCCAGAATTGAGACAACATTCAGCTGTCAAAAATGTGAGTGGAATGGTTTCGTTAAATTCAACGAAATAAAATTTTCCTCACACCAGATTTAGTGTTCCCTCCAAAATGCTGAGGAAACTCTCGCACTCAATTTTTATTCACACTGTTCATCAAACAAGTGGACCAACCGCCTAAAGCACAGCCAGCGGAGCCGAATTGTGTGCTATTCCATCATGACGACATGAAAGTTGCTTCAAAATACAGCCGGAATCAAATGCATGTCTTACACCGTTGTTACACGATGCCAACTTAATTTCTTATCATATTTCCTTCAAGTCTTCAGCAACTCATGTTCCCGGACGACTATCTGGCACTGCTTACACTTTACGAAGCAAATGGCTCCGACTTCAATTCGTGCGTCGTGCATAAAGTTCAAACTTCCATTTCATCCACTCAATCCGAAAGAATTCGGACTGCAATTTTCCTATTACCGTTATACGCACATACATTGCAAAACATTCAAGAAGAGTGCACGTTCTCGGAGCACATAACAGTGAATTCCAACACGAATTATACGATCTCGGATGCCATCGTAGTGAGTTAGGATTTTTACGTGACGAAATGTACGTTCACGGATGAGACCATTCGCTCTCAGCTACGATTGCACACTTCATTTCCTCCGGGTACACTTATTTGTGAAAGACGTACACCACGTAGAAATTAAATTAGAAAAAGGGCACATCTTGATTGAGTCACAGTGCATTAGAGGATGACAGCTAGGTTAGGTTAGGGAAGGGGGCTGCCAGCGAAAACCAGCCAGGCGATACTCTCAGTTAGACTACTACCAATGATTAACCACTCCAGTTATTTTACATGTCTTTTAGTTTCTTCTTTTTTTAAATTTTACAAAACTGTCGGCATGGGGTGGTCTACTGTGAAGTGAACAGAAGTAATGTCACATGGGCCAGTATTTTGTGGTGAAACTATCCCCCACTTGGGAGAATACAAATCAGCATGTTGCCAAACGCCCAGCCCGCTTTAAGAGGGTTTAGATAAGTCGGCAGATATTTTGAGATTGCTTGGAGAAAACGTTTAACCATTCGACTGCCCCACAATGGACCTGGCGTACATGACGACTGTTAAGTAATGAGAAGTGCTACCGTGGCAGAGCTTAGGGAAGGCTTCAAAAACTCTAACGAAAAAAAAACTCCTGGTTCCGATTTAATTGCAGAATACATTTCTGTTTAGTTACCCAAGGAAGCCCCTCTTACTATTCATCAATGATATTCCGGAAAAATATAGAACCAGCGCGGGAGCCAAAGCAATCGCTTATGTCGACGACGTGGTCATAATTGCTTGTGGTAAATTTCTCAGACCCTCAGCGAACAGTAGAACACCGTTCTCGGGTGGGCAAAAATCTTGCGGTCTTGGGATTAACACAGAGTTAATCCCTTTCACCAACAAACGAGTCGTCCCGCCTTTCGACCTACCATCCATTGTGGACACGACCCTCATTCCTAGACAAGAAACTCATCTGGAGACTGAACGTATATGAAAGAGCAAAGAAAGCGGCTTGCGTCCTGTGCAACAGGATTTTTGGCAAAAAAATGGAGTCCAAATCCCAGAATAATCCTGTGGACGTGGACGATTGTGCGGCCCATCTAATGGTGGGAGGCTTGCCTAAAAGGTGTGACAGGAGAAACTTCCACTACTCCAACTGTGAGCTTGGATCTTCTTCCACTCGACCTTTATAATCAAGTCCGTGCTGCTCGCATGGTGCCGCGAAGAGCTTGGCACACAGCACTTGCTTGGTCCCAGGTCATAGGAGCATAACCGGCACGGAGGTAGCAGATGAACTTGCCAGGAAAGGGGCCGAAACCGACTCATCGCAGGCAATCCCATGCATCGATCCACCAAAAGTGGATGACATGATCATGGAGTTGAATGAAATGTGGAACCCTCTAACCACCTTTGAGCCATCCTGGCAAAGACCAACAAACTCCTTCAATGCGGCGAAATGCTGCTGCGGCTGGTAGTTGGAGCGCTAACTTGCCATAATCATCTGAGATATCACAGCACGCGCTATGGGGAGGGAGAGCAAACAGAGGGCATTCCTCACCACCTGTGCAATGCTCCAGTCTTTGCCTATTGCGACGTGGAACACTGTTTGTTCCAGAATCGATTTTCAGGTTCGCTAAGCATTCTGAATGACTGGACTACCAACACAACAACAGCTGAAGGAAGGACGCGAGTATGAACTAGCACTTTGTTCAACCGGACCTAAGTGAAACGTGGCTCCACCACGCCCACCCGCTCACCTTACCTAAGCCCCTCTCAAGTAGCTCCACTTAATTAATGCCGCCTTTAGACTAGAGCATGCCCCTAGTCGATGGGAAGTGGCAGAAGTTATAATGGTACCAAAACCCGGCAAACCACGAACGGTTAGAAAGTTTGAATCACCAGTCGGAAGAAGGAAATAATTCCATCTGACCTCGGTTTTGGTAAAACGCAAAAGATTGAATAACTTCTGTATTTGATTTGTTTTCTTCTTCCAACTAGGGTAGGAAGGTAGTTATGCTTCTTTCTGCGCCCTAAGAGATCCGTCTACGTACAGAGCTGGCAGAAGTTTTGGAACTTATCCCCTTCTTCCAACTGGTGATTCGCATTCACTACTCACGATAATGTCTACAGGATATGAACAGATTCTACTTAGACGTTTAAGTTCAAGTGTGGAAGAATTTTATTCCAAACTAGCGGACCCGGTGAACTTCACCTCGCTCCAATTTAACGTCTTCACATAAACTCCATATACGCATCATAAAACGCAGATAATTCAAATGTCAATGTGACATCGTTTCGGTTCCTTTCAATTAAAACCGAAATCAGTAGATTTGATAAACAATGGTGTTCTAGTTTTTTTTCGGCGACGTTTGCCAACACGCAAGCCAGAGATAATGGAGGGATATAGACATCCAACTTCTGTCACTTTTGCCCCTAGTCCACACCGGAGATGTAGTGGTGTCCCTTGCATTTCACACATACTTTTACACAAACCGTGGATACACCACGCAATGGCGGCCGATTCGTGGATTTTAGTGGGAAAAATGGTGACAGATTGCCGAATTTGCCCACGATCCATGTATTGTTGTGCGGAGGGTGTTCGAAAGGTGACTCGTATTCTTAAGAGCATGTACAAAGATGTATTGTTATATGGACTTTCGTGAATAAGCATGTAATTCAATGCCCACTGAACTGGAACTATTTGACCTCAATTTAATTCTTAGGTTTTACATCTACAGTCTATTTGAGAAACCGTAGTGTAGTAGTGCGTAGTGTAGTGCATTTTGTCAGACTATAACTTGCTCAAAGACGGGCTTAAGGAATCGACTTCATGAACATAAACTTTGTTCGTTTGTTTACCCCTCCATACTGTGTCAAAATTTAACACCAGCATTTTAAAGAACGTCCATCTAACGAGCAAATTTTCAAATAAGAACTCTAATTCAACCCTCGACTAGGTTGGGGAAGGGTATGAGCTCAGCTGCTCGCCAACAGCCCTCAAGCTCACAAGTATTCACAGACACGGGGCAAAAAGCGTGTAAAAAACGCTGTCGGATGAAATCAAGGGGCTAGAGAAGTAGAAGATGGATATACTCGTATCTATGCCTCCATTATCTCTGCAAACAATCGAAGCACGGCTTTGACCGTACGAAAAACAGGGAAATTCGAGATTAATCTAACAGACTTCCAGCGATTGTCACCGCAAAAGCCAACTGAATCCGCTTGAATTGGAATTTAAGATCAGTTGGTCGTTGCTTGAGTCACATTGTTCATCAGTTTCTTGACGAACAGCAGCGTTCTGTTGCTCAATTTCGGATAATTCAGATTCCGCAACACGAATGTGATAGATGCGGCTAAGTTCCTGGCACATCAATCGAATTAAAAAAATCCGTCGGATAATTCATCGCTTCATCCTCGTGGGCCACCCTATTGACGGATTTGTCCGAATGCAGTTCGCCAGCCATTTGACTTTGGATAATGAAGTTCAAGCTATCGACGTCCTCATTCTTCGCTGATCGATTAAAACATCAATGCATTGCACTGCTTGCATACGACAGGCAATGAACCTATATCAACGAAGCGAATACCTTTGTAGGCGGTTGCAGGCTCCTAGTCGAAGGCTGCGCGATTCAAGTCCACATTTACGACTGCTCTTCATCTAGCAACATTTTGTCGAATTTAGGGTTGTGGACCTGTGCAATATGGGCACGTGTCCAATCATATTCTTCTGCACGTTCCTCTTGCATTTGATTATTACGAACATTCTGATTTGGCATTCGTCCACGGTTTAATCGCCTAAGAGGAGGCATTAGTCAAGAAAATAACTCTCCCATAAAAACAACACCCATTCAAAAGAAAATTCCCCTAAAAAATGGCAACGGAATGAATGTTTCGCACTTTCACTTTATAAATGTGAATGATAAATATCGCATTGAATATTGCAATTGATCGTAATGTTAAACTTCGGTTTTCCCAATTTCTCGACTTTCCGGTAGGTTTTCGTAAAAACCTTCTCCTGGCGATTTGGCCCGGCCATTTTTATACATTAGATCACCAATTTCGTTTTTGAAGTGAACAGTCAACTATTCGTATAGCTGTATATCGTATAGCTGATGCAGTAGAAGCACCATTTGAACACAAGCTCCTTTGTCAGCCGTATTTCTTGATGTTTCCCAAGCCTCTGACTAAGGCACGAATGGTCTGAGGTATAAACTTTGCGGACCTCTAACTTTGAAAATTTATAGCAGCGTTCAAAAATTTGAATGCTGGTGTACCACAAGGGAGGGTTCCTGGCACTCTGCTATATCCGCTGGTAGGTTAGGCTAGGTTATAGTGGCTGGCTGCAGAAGGCAGTCACACTGCGGCAAAAGTAGGCCCACTGTGATACCACGCGGATTGATTCCCCTTAACAATTAAAACCAGTTCGTGCTTGTGACAAAGCGATTTAGCTGGCTAATACCGACGCTTTTTAGCTCATTGAGGTTGCTGAAGTAGTAGGCCCCTAGGTGTAAGTATCTACGACCTGCCAGTGCGCTACACGAGCAGAGTAGGTGATCTGTGGTTTCAACCTCCTCTTCATCCATGCAGCTTCTACAGAAGTCATTATAGGGGACCCCAAACCTACGGGCATGGGTGTCAATTGTGCAGTGCCCTGTTATGACGCCGGTGAGCGTCCTGATTGATCGTCCAGATTGAGTGATCGTTTGCTATTAAGCGAGATTTCCTTTGTTTCAAGACAAGTGGTACCTTCTAGCCATTCTTGATTCCTTAGCGATTGGCATGGGTGAAGGGTGTGCCAAGCCTAGTCACAGTGTCCCGGCACCCACATGAGGAGTATGTTAAAATTCCCAGCCATCTCGTTAAGAGACAGTCTGCAATTAAGGGATGCTTTTGAATCAATCATGGCATTGTCCAGGGACTTGATTGCTGATGCTGATATCTCTTTTGGATTGTTGTTCTTGAGCCAGGACAACGCCTCCTTTATCGCTGCCTGGAATATGCTACAGTGGTCAGGGATCTTCAGGGAGATAGCTATGTTAAGGCCTTGAGAATAGACACCAGCACCTACACCCTCGTCTGTCTTCACCCATCAGTGAAGGTGTGCAGGTGATCAGCCAGCGTCTGATTACCGGATATCCAGTCAAGTCTGGAGGAGATGCTGGTGAAGAATTTCTTTTCGAAGATAGCTTGGGGTAGTAGGCCGTCAGAGACGTTGGGGAGAAAGTTGAATTCTTAAAATGGTTGAGTGGCCGAAGGAGAGTTCGGACCACAGTCGGAGCGATTTAAGTCTCAGGCCTTTGCTGTCTGTCACCCGTTTACTGAAGGTTTCCAGTGGTGGAAGATGGAGGAGTATATTGAGTGCATCCGCCGGAGTGCTCTTCAGTGCCCCGGTGATACACACCGTTTGAGTAGCATGCAGTTGACAGCTGTGTTTAGTACTGTCCACCAAACTGAGACTCCATACAGAAGTGTCGGTCTGCCAATTGAGATGAAGATCCAGTGGATGATGCGTGGTTGTAATCCCCATTTGCAGCCTATGGCTTTTTACAGCTGAACAGGGCAAAAGAAGCCTTCTTGACGCTCTCCTAGATATTGAGTTTCCAGTTTAGCTTGTTGTCGATGATGAGACCCAGACATTTCGCACTGACGGTCAAATTGAGGGATTTTGTACCTTCTGGTGAATAGTACGAAATCCGTTTTCTGGGGGTTAACACTGACGCCGCATGTTTGTATCCAAGCTTCTAGCCTTTTGCTGGCATTCTGCATTATGTCTCTTAAGGTAGAGACAAATTTGCCAGTTGTAGCTATGGCAACATCGTCCGCATAGGCAACAACTATACATCCCGCCTCTTCTAGTATTAGCAGCAGCTCATTAACCGCTTCTTCCAAAGAAGGGCGAGAGTACACCACCTTGCGGGGTTCCTCTATTAACTCTCTACGGATGGTAGCAACTCCCAGATTAGAGTGGATTACCCTGCTGGTGAGTAGTATATCCGCTGTACACTAGTGATTTACCGCAAGAATAACACACTGTTGTAGGCACATTTGCTGACGCAACCGCCATTTTTGTAATAGCCAAAAGGATTGAAGAGTCAACAGCCAGATTAAGACGTGCACTGGATCAGATACCCGAATCGATGAACTTCTGAAGAATGGGTCATAATGAAGGCAAATCAGTCCACTTCCAGGGACGTTAATAACTTGCCAGTCTTTCTAAATCGTGTCTAAATACCTTTTGGCAATGAAACGAAATACCTCGGATTGGCTCTTGTCGTAGGACTCAAGTGGAAAGAACACATTTTGCATTGACTAAGAGAATGAAATTCTAAAATCTGCTTATCGTATGGCTTCCAACTTTGGGGTTGTACGTAAGACTGTTGATGTACCAAAGCGAGGAATTAAGCATTATACAGACTTTTAAAATCAAGGCGGTTAGTATGATCGCCAATGCAACTCGGTGTATCAGAAACGACGATATTCACGGAGATATTGGAATTTTACCAGTTCACGATTCCGGCATGGCGATTAGACTGAAATCGTCGATTAATTTGGATCCCTACCTTGAAACACCGACCTCAAGATACCTAAGCTCATCTCCTGGATACTCCACCATCCTCGAACAATTTGGATCCCTACCGGGAAACACCGACCTCACGTTTTAGATTAGGTATCGTGAGGTCGGTGTTTCCCGCTCATCTTCAAGACACTTCACCATCCTCGGAAAATTTGGAAACACCGACCTCCCGATACCTTAGCTCATCTTCAACATTAGGTTAAACATCGGCGGCAACCAGCATACGCCCTAGATCTTACTACGTCTGAACACCAGACGCTGGACGGTCTTCTGCGAATTTTTGCAGATGGATCGAAGATGGGCGAAGGATTGAGTGTGGTTGTTTACTCTAAGGATCGGAATTTACAAATGTCATTCCGACTACCTTCCCAGTGTAGTGTCTTTCAGAGACTGTAGCCAATTACAAAAGCTCTGTCCTGAGTCTGCTCTAAGGATCTGAGCTCTCTTTCCGAATACCTTCCCACTGTAGTGTCAGGCAGAGACATTTGCGATTAAAGAAGCTCCGTTTTTGCTAAAGAACAATGTAGTATTTGGCTGTTAGGACAGCCAGTCTGGGTGCAGTCTACTTCAAGACGTGTCTCAATCTCTTGACGAGGTGGCTAAGTATTTCAGAATCCAACTTATGTGGGTGCCGAGACACAGTGACATCCCAGAGAATTGCGAAGCAGACAAACTCGCTGAAAAGGGCACCACCTCAACTGTCTTTCCGTACCTGAAACTGCCGTCCAGGCCTATGGCTAGGCTAGGCGGGGGGAAATGCCGTCCAGGCCTGTGGCTACCACCTCAACCCTCTTTCCGAACGGGGAACTGCCGTCCAGGCCTATGGCTACCACCTCAACCCTCTTTCCGGACGGGGAACTGCCGTCCAGGCCTATGGCTAGCACTTCAACCCTCTTTCCGGACCTGAAACTGTCGTCCAGGTCTATGGCTACCACCTCAACCCTCTTTCCGGACGGGGAACTGCCGTCCAGGCCTATGGCTAGCACTTCAACCCTCTTTCCGGACCTGAAACTGTCGTCCAGGTCTATGGCTACCACCTCAACCCTCTTTCCGGACGGGGAACTGCCGTCCAGGCCTATGGCTAGCACCTCAACCCTCTTTCCGGACCTGAAACTGTCGTCCAGGTCTATGGCTACCACCTCAACCCTCTTTCCGGACGGGGAACTGCCGTCCAGGCCTATGGCTAGCACTTCAACCCTCTTTCCGGACCTGAAACTGTCGTCCAGGCCTATGGCTACCACCTCAACCCTCTTTTCCGAAAAGGGAACTGCCGTCCAGGCCCTTGGCTAGCACTTCAATCCTCTTTCCGGACCTGAAACTGTCGTCCAGGTCTATCGCTACCACAAAACATCTCATAAAGCTTGAAATGCTTACTCACACCCAACGTAGATGGTCTTCTGGCACTGGGTGCCTCATCACAAAGCAATTACGGCCTACAATTGATCCAAAATGCTCACGCGACTTGGTCGGAATAAGGATGCCGAATCTTAGAACTCTTATTGGCGTCATAGCCGGGAACACACTTCCAGACTAGGTATCCAATATAACGACTTCTGCAGAAGTTGCAGGGAAGAAGAAACCATTTGACACCTTCTTTGCAATTGCAGCGCCCTCTAGTCTCGCAGTTTTAGTGACTTGGACGCCCCAAAGTTCTACGACTTGACAGAACTGAGTAGCATTGGCATCAGTCAGCTACATCGCTTTTTTAGAAGCTCCAGACGGTTCGCGGATTAGGTGGTTGGTAACACAACGGGCCTACTTTCGGCCTAAGTGTGGCCAGCCTTATGTCTGTCAGCCACTCTAATCTAACCAACCGTACTCCCAGTCGTCGTCTGCCAAATCCGTCGATCGTCGAGGGGTATTTTCAACAAAGTTGTGCTTAATTTCTGACGACTGGCTCCCTCGCAGTTGAATCCAACTGCCGACGATGGAGCATTTCCCACTTCAAATGAATTACCCTCCCACATACATCTCGACCGCACTGTGCTTTGCAAATGCAAACGTTCAACGAAAGTCTCCCGTTTCGAGAGATTCAATTTGAAGTCGAAAACCGCAGATTCATAACTCGAACGAAACTGGAACACCTCGCCACGGGCTTTGTGTAGACACACACAGCATTTAATTTGATTCCAGGCAGAGCGAGAGATAGAAAGGAATATTCAGTTGAACGCAGGACAGCCTACGCAAATATGTAGCATTTGTGTAACATTTGTTGTTTCCGCAACACTTACCTTGTTTAATTACTAGATCGCCCTTCTTGTAGTGCCTTGTGACTAGGGCATCGGCCAGGTTCATCCGTTCGTAGCTCTGCAACAAGAAATAGATTTAGATTTTCAGTTCACACACAGATAGCTGACAAAGGAAAAGCTATTTATATGCTATTGCACATAAGCATACACTGCCTCTGCCGCATCGTTTCCCCGCACCACTGGCGGGCAGGCAGGGCGGTAGCATCGTCGAGCATATTTACCTGAAGTGCCTTCAACATGGGCACACTGTCCAGCAGTGTTTCATACATTTTTCGCTTTTTAAATGCGGATTTCAACAGGATACGACGGAACGTTTGACGGTCCATTGCCCACAGTCTCCCTTCCGTTTCAGCTTGTACAGAGGCAGCTCTATTTTTAGGGCGGAAACCGAGTTGGAGTAATGGGGGAAAACACAAGAAGAAAGTTATTAAATCTCACTAATATAGATAGGCAGATAGGCGAGCAGGCGGGCAGGCGGGCAGGCGGGCGGTATGTGCATATGTGTGTGCGTATGGACGGGAATGTAGGACTAGGCGGACTAGGACTGCTGGGCGCGAATCGGGGTGTTGTGCATGCAAAAGGGCACGTATATACACACATTTGTGTGTACCAGTAGGACGGGGTACATAAAGGATGTGGAGGGATGTTTTTCACGTGAATGCGCACCCAACCATGCCGCCGTCGTCTTCATCATCGTTTCCTTGCTCTCTGTCACTTACCTGGGCATGTTGTACAACAGGGCCAGTTCACCAAAGCTTCCGTTGCTGTTGTAGCAATGGATCAGTTTGTCGTTGACGTAAACGTTGTAGACGCCACTGCAAATAAAAATCACAATCAAGCGGAGTTAAATGGTGATTGAATATAGATTTTAATTACTCCCCCTTTGTGTAGCTATCTACGGGCTAGGGGATACATAAACGGTTTTCGGATGGGCCGCATCCAGACCGATTAGTTCGGAGCGAAGATGCCCATCCGGACACGCAGAGTGGAATTCGGAAGAAGTATGGCAAAATTACTGTCAATTATTTATGCGGAGGATGTGGGGCCGGGCCGAGGTAGGCCACTCGCTTAACTACCGCCACCGCACTTGGGGGCGGCCGCATACTGATGGTGGATGTGGGGTGGGTGTCGTGATTAGGGTTATTCACCTTTTAATTATGACGATTTATAGGCGAATTCGGATATTTACTAATTCATGACCTAATTAGTGCGATGAGCGAACTGGGATCAATTCATTATTTAGTCAGAAACGTTAGGTCGGAGGTAAATTTGATTTTTCACGATTTGTTAGCGATGATCTCTCGACTGGGTGTGTTTTGGCGGCGCTTCACGTCCGAGTGGGAGTTTTTTGTTGTTATTTTTGAATGCACTAAGTGGAGGTCTTGAGGAGGATGAAAAAGGTTTTAGTTGTCTTTCTCACCCATCTACATCTGTACGGTAAAACATCGTTAATTCGGAGTGCTTGGGGGGAAGGTCAGTCCGAATTGACGAATTTTTCGAATTAATGAGGTGAGTAGGCACTAAAAAGTCGTTCCTATTGAGGAATGTGTGCAAGAGGGAAAAATGATTGAAAAGACTTTTAAATGGGAATTGCCGAAGTTCGACATATTTGAGTGAAAAAAATAAAAATTGTTGTTTACACTTCAAATGAACGACATATACTGAAATGACGTACAATGACAGTACGTTTCCAACGCATGTTCCAATGGAATAATATAAGTTACGCATATAGGCAAACCGCACGAATTAAATTATAGACACAATACAATCTTATACAATCTTGCCCGCTTATTGGCACATCCTACACAGATCCATAATTCATGTGATTTCCAAGGGAAAGGCTTTTTTTTCTGTTAGCGTCTTAATATGTATGTGTTACACTTCACATTGCATTTGACTTCCTCACTAAGATGGAAGTGTCCCACTATTTTTTGTTGATGTTCGTATGTAGGTGATCTTCTGGATTTTGGAATTTGGAATTTGGGAAACCATCCATCAACTCAACATCTCTTGTCAAAAAGTGTGGTTTGCTAAGAGATGGCGTAACTTGTATTATTCCATTGGAACATGTGTTGGCAAGCTTCTGTCATTGTACGTCATTTCAGTATATGTCGTTCATTTGAAGTGTGAACAACAATATTTTTGTTCACCCAAATATGTCAAACTTTGTGCCTGAAAAAGTTTTGTTGTTTGAATTCTTCTTCATTACTTAATATGACGAAAACTGCTCCCGAAAGGCATCGTATTTTGGTGGAAGTTAATGGTGAACATGCGCCAGCTGAGCGAACGTGCCAAAAGTGGTTTGCACGATAAAAGATGGTGATTTGGGCTTGGAAGACGATGAACGTCCTGGGCAGCTAACAAAGTTTGAAGATGAAGAACTAGAAACGTTACTCTACGAAGATTGTTGCCAAACACAAGAAGAGCTCGCAGAATCTTTGGCAGTCACTCAATCACAAAAATTACTTAATATGACGAAAACTGTTCCCGAAAGGCATCGTATTTTGGTGGAAGTTAATGGTGAACATGCGCCAGCTGAGCGAACGTGCCAAAAGTGGTTTGCACGATAAAAGATGGTGATTTGGGCTTGGAAGACGATGAACGTCCTGGGCAGCTAACAAAGTTTGAAGATGAAGAACTAGAAACGTTACTCTACGAAGATTGTTGCCAAACACAAGAAGAGCTCGCAGAATCTTTGGGTGTCACTCAGCTGGATTTATTAAAAAGTGAGGAAATTGGGTTCCACATGAAGTCAAGCCGAGAGACGCGAAAGGCGATTTTGCATGTCCGAAAAGCTGGTGGAACGCCACAAAAGGAAATCATTTTTGCATCGGCTTGCTACTGGTGATGAAAAATGGATCTGCAAAAAATCATATGTGAAACCCAGCCAACCAGCCAAATCAACGGCAAAGCCGAATATCCATGGCGCGCAGGTAATGCTCGGCAGGATGTGCTGTATTAATAGCTAAAACCGGGTGAACCCATCAATGGACAACGCTACCGAATACAACTAATCCGTTTGAAGACAGCAGTAGCCGAAAAATGCCCGGAATATGCGACCAGACACGAGGCAATAATTTTCCATCATGACAACGCTCGGCCCCACGTTCCCATTCCGGTTGAGAACTATTTGGAAAACAGTGGATGGGAAGTTTTACCCCACGCGCCTTATAGCCCAGTCCTTGTCCATTCTGACTGCCATTTGTTCCGGTCGATGCAGAACGCCCTTCACTGAAATACGGTTCACATCAGAGCATCATGCTGGCGCATTTCTTTTGGGATGGGATCCACAAATTGCCAGAAAGATGGGACAAAGTCATAGCTTCAGATGGGCAATACTTTGAATAATACTATTGTACTTGTTTTTCTTAAACAAACGATCAAATTTTGAAAAAAGAGACCGCACGAATTATGTTATAGACCCAATACTAACGTTGTTTTCAACTCCCTTCTGTCATCCAACCTTTGAACCAGGGTATTATACGTTGCTTCAAGGTTTATTATGGGCAAATCATCGTACGGTGACAACTTCTAGCTTTAGCAATTGGTCAGACAGTGGGGAATTTTTCAAAATTGCTCAGTGCTTTATTTCCTTATCTATGCTATATAATAGCAAAAATTACTCGATAATACTGGATTGCCATTCAGGAGGCGCTTAAAATAGAAAAACGTTCTTGGTGGTTGGTCACCCCTAGAATTGCTTTTAGAACAGCTGCCTTTGACAAAAATTGTGTCTCAGAAAGCCAAGTGGTGGAGGAAATCATTGAGTTGCCAGAGAATTTAAGAAGTTGGTAGATTGTCATCTTCATAACGACTGCTGGGGGTGAGCTCACAACCGAGGAGTTCATACAGGAGGTGGCCCAACTTACTATTGATAGTCCGGAAACCGATAGCAACGAACTTGAAGATGATTTACTATCAATTATCAATGGAGTGGTTTGAGTAAAAAATATAGAAAAAATACGTTTACTTGGCTTAATTCAGATTAAGTTTGTGACATTTTTAAAACAGTCCCTATTCATTGAACTATCAACTTCAGATGAGACAGAATTATATAATTTAAGAGAACGAGTAATAGGATTATTTCGGCCATGGTAGGATCAGTGGGAAGATGGAATATTTAATTTCTAATTCTTAGATGTTTATCTGGTACATACCAGGAGATTAAGGCGAGTAATTCATCGGATTTATGAGTATTTAGGAGTAAGTCAAATGGTTTCTGGCATTTCCACTTTGCGAAATTATTTCGAGGCCATAAATGAGAGCAGGTGATGAAACCCATTTTTCCTAATCGTATTCCAAAGAAAATTAGTGATTACTTTAAGCAAGTGAATTAATCAAAAAAAAAAAAAAATATGTTTTTCTTTATCGGTTTTGTTTGATTTGTTACGCACATGTGTTAGCACGTAAACTTTATTTATTCCGGTTAACAATTGTGTGCACAAAAAATGATGTACAGATATTGTAATACCGAAGATATGTGCTGATGGTGGCGCATCGGAATAGTTAACCACTCGATCCGAAGGCACAAAAGAAAAGAGGAAAAGACACATGGTATGCCTATTGACACTCCTTTGACATACACGTCAGTTTGAGTGTGGTGAATTCGTCCAACTCCAGGGGTGTTTCTTGTGTCGGTGGATTGTGTTTATTGTGGGTCACCACAGATTAAATAATTTTTTACATGTTTTTCCGCATTTTTAAACACTTTGTACGTAAGATCAAACAAAAGCGCTTAATGGCACAATATTTCGTTGCACGGTTGATGCCCTGTTATCCGGGTTCGACTTACACTCAAATACGAAAAATCAAAAAATCGACTTAAGGCGTGAAGAATGAGGCCAAGAATCGAAAGAATGCGTTCGAGTTGGAGGGAGTTTCGACTTATTTTTCGATCCGAAGGCTTAGGGAGAGTTTTGCATGGAAAATTGAGGAGAATGCTAAAATATGACGAAAAAATTCGAGTTAGGGAGCAATTCGACTTTGGGAGAGCCCACCGTACATATATTACACATCCATCTGGTTATTGATCATAAAATTCAATGCGTTTGTTTGACTTCAGAAGATTTTAATTTCCAATGCACCTTGCGTTTGCTGGACCACTCAGGTTGTGTTATTCTTTCACGCGACCTACAGTTTCATGCCGACTCCGAGCGGCCAATTCAAGACTTTTTTCCTAGACAGTCTTGGGGCATTATCAGTGACTCGACAGAGGTGGAGGTTCTACCGGCCGGGAATCCCAGACAGCGAGTTTCGGTTGCGTAGGGATTGACGCACATACCCACAACGCCACCTATGTATATAGCGATAGAAGACCTGTCCGTCGGGTTTATGACAGTATGTAGGGAAGACGGCTACCAGTGAATTCATCAGCACACTTAGACCATGTTGGTCCAATGTGATACCCACAGTCAGACTACTACCACTGATCGACCACTCCAGTGATAGTTGGCATTGACAGTAAGCGGGCAGCCACTTGGATATCTTTCCCTTCTGCCTTGAATACTGTAACAGTTGGGCAGTCGAACAAACAGGGAGAAGGATATATCCGGCAATGCCGCGGTTACCCCTAGTGCGGCGCCTTCCTCTGTTTTTGAGCCATCTCGCAGGTTGTCAGATTTTCTTAATAAATCTTTTGCCCAATCTTCCCTGACTGAGATAAGTGTCATGTACCCAAACTGGAAGTCTAATGCGGGTGCCATATCCTTGCAATTCTGATTATTTCCGTGTGTCCCAGGCTGTGTGATCTGTTTCAGCGGTTGCATTCCCGCTTCCCATAGATGTCCATGGGAAGAAGCTGTAGCATTGTTTCCATGGCGGCTGAGTGTGTCGAACGAAGTGCCCCCACGCTAATCTTTGAAAAATGCGTATCAATTTACGATTGACTTTGTTATTTAGTGCTGGACATCAAACAAGGATGCCGAATGTTAAGATAGGTCTGATAAGAAGGCTTGTCCAAAAATTAGAAGAAACTTGAAGACACTCAATGAGAAAGTTTTCCCGAAATCACAGACTTCACATATTTAGATTTCCCTACGCCCCGAGACTAGATAGACGAATACTTACGATTCAATCACATAGAAATTGTCTCCATCATTTCCTTGGCGAATGATAAACTCCTTCGGTTCCACTCTCTTCTCGAACATGGCGTCCAAGACTTGGTTCATCTGCAAAACAAAAAGAAATAAGTCTTTTAATTCAGAATTCATTTATTGACGAAACAACAAAAAAAAAGCCATTACAAGCTTTCGTAAATAGCTAAAGGCACCTCTAACTTAATTAACAGCGCTTATTCACGGAAACGCTCTTGGCCTTGTCCCGCGGAAATGTTTCCATTGGAATACTTCACAAAAATTGCGTAAACTTTGAGAATATGAAATGAAGATAGATTCTGATTGAAAAGAAAATCATAACCACCGCCCGCCAGCCTTCGCACCCACGGGAGCAGAGCCATTTGCTTTCATTTACATTAAAGTTTAAATGGGTAAACAGGCGCTCTTAAAGGCGGCAGCTTTGATAGCACTGAAAGTTGGTTTCGAAAAGTAAATATTTCTTTAAGCTCGCATGAGTGCTGCACAATCGAGTGGAGTATTTTTAGTCACTCGGATGGGCTTTATTATGATGTATTGTTATGGCAACAGTGTGATGAATGGTGGGTGTTGAGAGGGTCAACTTTGGATTGTATTGCCACCCAATGACGAAGAAATATGTTCTATGCTAAAGGAACTTTTTAATTGTTGGTATAAAATAAATAAATCTTGATATTCCCTTCGGTTGAGAAGTATGAACTGCGTTCGAATCAAAAAAACGCTTAGACCACTTCACTTGTGCGTATGTCTGTTCTTTACATCTCTGCCGACCTGGTAGGTCTTCTACGAAGAAGTATAAATGGGCAATCAAAGTCAGATTGGACTCAATATGTACTTCAATGTCGAACATTTCTTGTTAAGCAAAGCGACGCTCTATCATGCGTTGGCTTCAACGTCACACTTGAGAAAACGACACAAAACTCACTCAAGAGTGATAAAACTACAAGATGGTACCTAGTAATGATGCCCATCACTAGAATAGAATGATTTTAAGAATCGAGACTTTAATTATCGAGGTATTTTAATAACAGGAAGATCACTGGATATGGGCGCATTCGAATGGTTATTCGAGGAACAATCGACTAGTAAAACAATTCGATTCTCAAAATCATTCGAATGAGTTAATAGGTAGAAGTCATTCGAGTGATTGATTGAGAATGGAAATATATTCGGAATACAATGCATTGATGTCCTTTCGCAACGCCTTTATGAGAACACAAATATAGCTGACACCCAATCCTCAAACTTCTTGTAGAAGGTGCAATGTTTTGGACAGTCCAATAAACTCTTCTCAAAATAGGTTCTTTTTTGTCACAACAATTTCTGCTTTCGAGCTTCTAAAAATTAATGGATCCTTAAAAAACTAGAGCTCTCGAGGCGTTGATGGTGTCTCTAGAAGAATTCTGAAAAATATCGTTGTGGATGTTTTACCAGATATCTTCAATAAAAGTATTATTTCTGGTGTCTTCCCCAAATCGCTAAAATGTTCGGACATAGTGCCACTTTTAAGAAAAATGGACTAGCTGAACTAGACCAATTTTCGCTTCTTTCTTCATTCAGCAACATTTTTGAAAAAGCAATCAAAAACAGAGTCGTACAAATTTTTTTAGTCCGTCTCAATTTGGTTTTCGTAAAGGCAAATCTACGGAAGATATATAGGAAGACAATGGGAAGTTCACTGCAAGCTTATTTGTTGATATTACGAAAGCCTTTGATATGGTTAACCACGGTTGGTTATGGTTCAGATCATATCTAAGTAACAGATCACAAAGGATACAAATTTACGAAGTTGAATACGAAGCAGAATACTAATTAACCTTGGAGTACCACAGGGCTCTGTTCTAGGTCCCGTACTGTTTTGGATATAAAGGGTGATTTTTTTAGCTGTTATCTTTTTGGCAACACTGGTTTAAACAGCTGACGCACGTTTCGTGTTCTGTTTCACTGTCAAACATCTTCAGTTTTGTCTATAATTTAACCATGAATCGTCTTAATAACGAACAACGCTTGAAAATCATTGAATTTTGCTATCAAAATGCGTGCTCTGTTAAGAAAGTCCATCGCGCGCTTCTTCCATTTTATGGTCAGTTTAAGACGAAGCTCATTTTTGGCTCTATGGGTACGTAAATAAGCAGAATTGTCGATTTTGGAGTGAATATCAGCCAGAAGCATTGCAAGAGCTACCAATGCATCCAGAAAAAGTCACAGTTTGGTGCGGTTTGTGGGCTGGTGGCGTCATTGGACCGCACTTCTTCAAAATGATGCGAATCGTAATGTGACTGGTGAATGTTGAGCGCTACCGTGAGATGATATCCAACATTTCTTGCCCAAAATGCAAGAGCTTGACTTGCATGACATGTGGTTTCAACAAGACGGTGCCACATGCCACACAGCACGCGCAACAAAGGACTTATTGAGAGGCGAGTTCGGTGAACAATTTATTTCACGTTTGGGACCGGTCAATCGGCCTCCTAGATCGCGCGATTTAACGCCATTAGACTATCTTTTGTGGGGCTATGCTAAAGCTCATGTCTATACAGACAAGCCCGCTTCAATTGACGCATTGGAAGACAACATTGAAGCATTTATTCGTGAGATACCGGCCGAAATGTTGGAAAGAGTATGCCAAAATTGGACTAAGCGGATGGACCATTTGAGGCGCAGTCAAGGTCAACATTTGCATGAAATAATCTTCAAACATTAGATTATATGGACCGTACTATCGATTCAAATGAAGATTTCATGCATTTTACTGAATTTGATGTGTTTATCATAGAAAAACTTTCCTATAGCTTTTAAAAAATCGCCCTTTACTAAAAGCCATTATCAGTTGTTCGCGCCAAAGTTATCGTACTGTCCTCAAAAAGAGGCATCATAAGAACTACCCTACACAAGTTTTCAGGATCAGAAGCGTTTACTGTGCTTGCAATTTTCAGGGTTTCAGCTTCATCCACAATACTTAAAAGGCCCCAAAGTATGAACAAATCAATGATGTAGCTTGATTTGATTTGAATCTTTCTGCATTTAGGTAAATGCGAACTTACTGCCTCATTTTTGTTTGAATTTGTATTTTATTTCATGTATTTCTGTATCCTTCGACACAAGGACACAAACACAAAAGACCAGCCAAATAAAGCACACAGCTTTTCGTCGTTGGGTACCCTCTATTAAACTTGACTTTTCGAAAGCATTCGATAGTGTTCCTCCTAATTTAACTGCAGTAATCCCACTTATAAGTGAATCGTCTCGTATCTTCCTAACCGGGTTTTCGTGATGTCCACATCGATGTACCTCAAGGCTGTATTCTCACTCCGTTATTATTCTCAATGTTCTTTAATGATCTTCCTAAAGTGCTGTCTTATTTCAAATTTCGTATGCAGACGATGTTCAAATCTACTCAAGTTTTCCTCTTGGTGGGGTTGAAAATTCAGTTGCAAAATTAAAAGAGGATTTGAGGAAGTGGGCTGACGAAAATGCTCCTATGCTTAATCCACTGACAAAGCCAAAGTCATTCCATTTTCGGAAAGAGGATTAAACTCCGTTCCAGTCGAATATGTAACCTGTGCAGAATGTATAATGTGTAATAGTGAACTAACATGGACTGTTCATATAGGCAGTCTATGCGTCTTAGGGGTTTGTTAATCGGCAAAATGTATTCTCCCAATGAATGTAAAATTAAAACTTGCCAAAGCAGTCCCCATCTTAACGTATAGCCGTGAATTGGTTGAAATGGCGCGGTATGTCCTTTAACTTCGAAGACTCGATCATGTCTCGGACAAACGTCGCATTCTCCTTGCGTGTGAATTGGATGTATTTCTACTTCATCCTTCTCTCTAAAATCATTTAGAGTAAACAGCCTAATTAAAAAATTAACTTTCTGTCGATCGAGTCGTAATATCACGTTGGAACCTTCTGTTCATGCATGCCTAACGTCGCGCAGACATTTTTTCGTTCACGCTGTACTCCTGTGAAATCTGCTACCCTCACAGGTACGGTCCAAGACCGAGTATGGACAATTCTGTGCAACTTGTCATCCCTCCGATATGAACTGACATAATTTCCTAAACTAAGCTCTACAACACTGACGAGAGGCACTTGGTGGCATTGAACGGAAGGCGGCTACAATGGTTTCGAGGAGAAAACGAAGTAGGTGCTGACTTTAAGGAAGAACACACACTTGAGACGACTTGGCCATACTGCCGTTTCTATGGGCTCAAGAGAGGCGTTCTAGGAGGTCATCAGATACTGGAGGCATGGACTATCTTTCTCTGCGAGAGAAAAGACATCCGTGCGATTTTTGGTCTGTTGACGGCATTTGGAAGAGACACGAATCGGCGACAAGAGCCTAGCCGAGAGCATTTTTGAGGTCCAGGACCACAGGATTTGACAGCTTTAAACCACTTTTCAGGACGATGCGTCAAACACTCCACGATGCTGATGAAACAACATTCCGTGTGCTATTGCCGAGATACCAGTTAACGTGCAAAAACACACGACTCAAACCAATGGAGCGGTGTGGTGTGGGAGAGTTGCTTGAATATACTTCTGAGATCTGAGTGGATACCCGGACGAGTGAAGCGTCACACACTACTTCTAGGGACTCACATCGCCAATTTTAGAGCTACTCTTCCATCAGGTTGCTGTTGCTGGGAATTGATATTTTAGGAAGAACACCGTCATCTGTTGAACGTTGTAAATTTAACAGAAAAGGCTTTGCTCCAATTCACATTCTTCCGCAATCTTGTTGTTTATTCACGGCACCTTGATAGTCCAGAAACGTATTAAAAATCCTCATTAACCCGGTAGTCTGGCACCTCGCCATTATTCCCTCACGGCATCGGCTCCTCCATTCAGGTGCGGATTATATTTTATGCTGCCCTAAAGAAAATGGAAAATTCCAATTTTATGATCCATTCAGCAGGTTTTGATCCCCAATAAATAAAACCATCAACATTTTGGGGAAATATGCCCGGGGCTTCGTTAACTATAAAATCCACTCGCTCTTAGTGAGTCCACGAAAATGTGTTTACCCCCGAAACAGATGTTGTTGATAAAGCCACTCCGCTTAAGATCCTAGGGGATTGCTACGGTTCATTGTGTTGTGCCGTGTGTGTGTGGGTGTGAGTGTTCTGAACGTGCATGAATTCATAGTGCTCCCCTTCTAAAGCCGATAATCTGTTTGTTGACAATAAGTTCGTCCGCAGAAATCTTCCTCTGTTTGTTGCTCTTGATAATGCCGAGGGGATTTGCCGCTGCCTTCATTACGTATGCGAATATTGTTCGTGCGCAAAACCATCCGGAGATGCACTCGGAGAAGGTACTTGATCCTTGAATAAAGTTTGCCATACTCGCTTGGACTTGGTGAATGGCAACACCTGTCATCTGCGGGACATCCCAAGCTCCTCAAACTGAGTGAGGCTGATGAAGGGATTATCTTTGCACATCGAGTCACAAGACGTGGGGATATCGTTTCTTTTCCGGAAGTTAGTGAATCAAAATCACAAAGATGCTGGGTGCATTTCAGACTCCTTTAACGATAGGATGGGCTGCTGGGCCTAATCAGGCCTAATTTGAGTTTGAACATGTGGGGTAAATGCCGGACAGTGTTTGTAGCCGGAGAGTACTTGTAACCGGACAGTGCTTGTAGCTTGACACTTCGCCGTTTATTGTCAAATAAAGAAAGAATGTACCGGTTTTAGAGTGAAAAAACAGCCATCTATGTTTCTTCCATACACACACGAAGTTTCCAATAGATGCGATAAGTGGTTTGCGAAATAACTGAAACGCATCGAGTTCGTCAACCCGTGTTGCAACTCGGTCTGCCTCTATTCTAACCCGGGTTAACTCGGTTTGTAAAACTTTCGGGTTGGCACATCACCAGTTCGACAAAACTCTTTTGTACCCCTTTTTGAAAAGACGGATAATCACCCTAGTTTGGCAATCGCCATGTGGTTACCAAATCCCCTCTTTACCCATTGTCCTAAGCATTTCTGGCCGAATTTCATCCATTACAGCGGATTTGCCAACTTTTAGCAATTCAATAGCAAACCTGACCGTCCCACTCAAGACTACGCGTCGTGCCCTGTTCGGAATTGAGCAGCTCCGAAAATATGTTCTTTCCACTCCATCGGCGCAAAATACCCGCCTCAATGGAAAGCAGCACACAACGTACTTATTGCAGACGAAAAGGGCCTTGCCTTCTGGGGCAGCATCAACTACTTTCCGCCACAGTCTAGCATTTCGGGTATCATTTGGTGACTTTTTGATTCACTCTCTTCATCTAGGGCCAACTGGACTGCCATCCCTCAACTTTACTTGAGCTTGATAAAACGAAGCCGACGACGCTCAAATCAAATATTCACATGCTCAGCAACATCCCCAAATTCAATCAAGTCGAGACTAAAATTTATGTCAAACTCCGTTTCTCCACCACTCAACCACAAAAAATAAATCGAAAACTATTCCCAGCTTCTGCGGCTCCATCAAGTTGCCCTAATTAATTCCATTTCCTAAATCTTCATCGGTTATTCGTGTCCCCGAGATGTATCGTCTAATTGCAAACATCATTACAGTCTGAAAGGGATGTGTTCTGTCTAGTGCGCGAGTCAGTTTTAATTGACTTTTCGAAATTTTAATTGCGAGTTTGATGGGAAGTCAGCAGCAGCGTAGACCCGCTTACCCCTCATGAACAGCTATTGTATCGTCTGTTGACTTGGATATTAGTTGCCGTGAATACGTTGGCACTCATGCACGCCTCCCACTTCGTTTCCACTCAGTTGTGAGTTGTGCTCATGTGACAGTGTTGCACGTACTCTACCGATGGATGTTGGCGGATGAAACCAAGCAAATTCGATTGCATTGGTCCTCTGACAGACTGACATCTGCTACACCGCTACGTGGGACTGTGGGACAATGACAACGACGACGACGAATAGTGAATTAATGTGTGGTAGTGAACTTTGGATTTAGTGGATCTTGACTGGTTGTCAACACAGAGAAGTTGCGGATTAGATTGTATTGTGTGGCAGCACCGCAAGTAATTCAAGTAGTCAAAATGAAACGAGTTGCAGTACAATCACACATTGCGCGTTTGTTGTTTCAAGGAGCGGCAAGCACTGGCAGTGAGAACTGGCACTCGGAGACGATGAAATGATGTTTGTATGTGTGTTCAGGCACGTCTAAGTGACTTTTAAATGGGTTCCAACGCTGTGAGCCCTCGACACAGTATGTGTTACAATGACGACGGAACATTGAAAGTTATGTTAAGGAATTTGCTAGTCGTTTGCTAAGAAAACAAGCAAGTTCGACACAAGTCTTCACTTTTGATTTTCGTGGGAGTAATCACTTCTGTCCATTTGACTAAGAGAGCAAACACAAATTCAAATATCTGGACAATGACATAAAAAGGAATGTGTACAGTCGAACGCAGGTTGTGCTTAATGTCACAGCAAAAATATGACAAAGGAAACAGTTCACGTACACTCTTCCCTGCTTGTTGTCACTTCCTACACAAGTCCTTAGGCGTGTTTTATTGAGAACTCAGTACTCAACTCAGCAATGATCCTCAATAAAACGCTCTTCTTCTCATTTAATTTTTTTTCTGTCAAAAGTTGGTGAGTGTCCTCACTTGCATGGCATTAAATTTCAAAATACGAATAGGGCGCTTCTATATTTAATTTTTTGTCAAATGTGCTTAATAATGTTCGCACAAATACGGTTTTATTCACTAGAAGCGTTTGTATATTAAATAAAGGATGGATTACAAATTTGGATACGTTATTCTATGTCAAACTATTTAAAACACCAATGCCGATAATTCTGCTAGATCTTCAAAAAGTGTTGTCAGCGGCATCTGTGATTCCGTGGCGTTATCTGAATCTTATGTGAGGCGCCACCTATGACAGAGGTTCTTCAGTCAGTGTTGACTGTCAAATATTTCTGAGTGGATTCTGCTCAGTAATTTGATTTGTTGTTGCTTCGCGTGTAAAGGTAATACTGAGCTGAGTACAGATTCTCAAAAAAACACGCCTCATAATTCATGTGACTTCCAAAGGAAACGTTTTTTTCTCTGAAATTGTGCATGGATTAAACTTTACATTGTATTTGACTTCCTACCCGTCCTGGAAGTGTCCCACAATTTATTTTTTGTGTACAATACTGCGAGCTTGCTGGAATTTGGGAAACCAACCCTTGTATTACATTTTCGGCATTTTTAAACTATTCGCCATGTAAGATCGGTCGAAAAGCCCACCCCTTTTAATAGCGGCGTTCACACACAACAATTTGTCGTGACGATTTGCTTGACAACCGTGGTTGATGGGCCGAATCGTCAATGTGGACGCTCTCGTTACAACCAAACCGCAGACTGGTGGTGCGGTAGACAAAACATTTTGAGGTGTGAACACGAGTTGTACAACTTCAGTCAATTTTCCATTTCCGATTGGGACTTCAGTGACTGCACATCGGGGGAATGACATCAAATGTGGAAAAATAATGTTCTCTGATTTTTTTGAATTATATATAAAATTTCCAAAAGGTAGGGGAAATTAGAAGTGAACAATGTTAAAGAAAGGGATTTGGTGGATTTTTCGGATTTAGTAATACGGCTGAGACACGTCTGAATTTTTGAAGCGGAGTCGACAGTATATTTATTTTAAAGTTGTTAATAGACGGTTTTTTGTCTTCTTTAAATGTGCTAAAACGTCAACTAAGACACGTTATGAAAGGCTTCTGGAAATATTAAAAAAGGCCTGATACGGCACGGGGGTGTACAAAAGCACCAAAAGATGTGACGCTTTTTCGGTAAAAGGTGCAGCCCGCTTTGAACGCTCTTGGACCACCTTCTGAAGAAGTCTACAATTATGTGACTTCAATCAATTTTCTAATATTGTTTAATATCCTAGGGTGGAAACGCAAAAAGAAAACTGGGTCAAAACAAAATAAGACGTGAACGCAACTGGAGGCGGTCAATGCCTACATTTCCCCTCAAGAATGGAAGAGAATGGGACGCAACTTGCATCAGACTTCCAATTGGGAAGAAAGTGTACACCTTAAGTTCTAGACGTGTCTATGTCATCCCACTACGACACCGATTGAGCAACAATAATTGCGAAGCCAATAGTTTAAATTTTTTATAATTTAAATTTCAGAATAAAACCGAGTTTTTCTTAGTTTAGCGCACAATATTTTTCATTCATTTCCACACATTTGACACTGAACAGCTGATTTCGAAAATAAGAGTGAGAGAGTTCTATGTGGCAATGCTTTTTGCGATTCCGTTTCGACTCTCTGATAGCATTTATTTTTTGCTACGAATGGATTCCGTGATAGGGGTGAATAATGTACAGCTGTGTTCAAAATAATAGTAGTGCACTTTTAATTTGCATATCCCAAGTAATTCCATGCCAATTTTTTGTAGTCTCCCTTCATATCCCGAGCAATTGCAAGCAAATTTTGTTATATTTTCCCTGAATGCAGCCTGCAAAGACCATTAATGGTAATTGACAAAACAAATACTGATCATATTTTCCACTGCATGTCGGTTTTAGTATCAGTCAGTCGTTAAAGGTTTGGCGAGGTGTTTATACAGCTGTTCAAAGAAATAGTTGTGTTCTAATTAACTGACTTAAATTTGATAAAAAATTTAATTTAAAGATAGAAACAAAAGTAAGAACAAATAAATATTTTTAATTTAGATTATAGTAAAATCTTGAAGTTTTAATTGAACAGTGGCCGCAATAAACATTGCACAGAGCAGGAGAGAAAATTAATTTTAAAATTTAGAGCAGATGGAAAAACTTATAAAGAAATTCAAGAAATCATACGCAATAAAGCACCATCCTAAGCCCGAATCCCGCTGACGAAAAAAAAAAAAACATCAGAATTGGAGGACAGGCGAATTGTAAGATATAGCAAGACGCACCCCTCAGCATCTTCAAATGTCATACAAAAGGAGTTGGGGCTAAGTATTAGTGCTGTCACAGTCCGCAGGCGGCTGTTAAATGAAGGGCTATACGCTCGGAGTCCCCGCAAGGTACCATTACTCTCTAAAAAGCACATAGCAGCTGGGACAGCTTTTGCCAAAGAACACATCACCTGGCCTGTGGAACCTTATGGACCGATAAGAGAAAAATTGTTCTTTTTGGGGCATGTGGGTCCCGTCAATATGTTCGCCGTCCTCCAAATACGGAACATCGCCCTCAATACACGTTAAAGACCATAAAACACGGCGGTTCAAAAATAATGGTTTGGGGCTGTTTCTCCTACCAAGGTGTTGGGCCTATCCATCTTATTTCTGGGATCATGGACCAGACTGCATGTGTTGATATTCTTGCAAGGATAATGTTGCCTTACGCAGAATATGAAATGCCCGAAACATACCAGCAAAAAGAACAAGCAATGGTTGCGGATCAATGGGGTTAATGTTATGGTGTGGCCCGCACTGTCACCAGACCTTAACCCCACAGAAAACTTGTGGTGTGACTTAAAGAAAGCAGTGGCGAACGCAAAGCCAACCAATAATAGAGAACCTTGGCAAGTAGTGCAGAGCGCGTGCCAGAATATTACAACCAAAAGTTGCAAGGATTTGGTGGACTTCATGCCACGTCCGTGCAAATCAGTCCTAGAGAATAAGGGGTTTACAACCAAGTTTTGAGGTTATCTTTTGTTTAAGACCCATTTTTTTGTTTGATGACTAATAATTTTTTTTTGTTAGTTTCAATCAACACTGCTATTATTTTGAACAGGGAAATTTTGTTTGTAGTTTTTCGTTGCTTTATATTTTTAATTTCCAAGCTAAAAATGTTGTCAATTAAGAATGAATTATTTTGCTAACAATACACATTTTATATCTATAATTAAGAATAAAAACGTTGTATGTACATGAAATTCAAAAATAAGTTTTTGTCATTCGAAAAATCTTAAATAACCAATATAACTAGGCGCACTACTATTATTTTGAACACAGCTGTAAATGAAATACTTAGTACGCACAAGACGAATTGTTGCTGGAGAAGAAAGAAAAAAATTCGGCACCGACTGTAGCAAGAAGGATCTTATGCACTTGCTTACCTGTTCCTTTTCTAGTGAACGGAAAAGTAGAATATTTTGCACGGCATCGATCAAACGCGATCGCTGTTCATCTGTTTTGGGGAAAATGGCGGTGGCGCCGTCATCTTCATCGACATCATTCTCTGGATCGTATGTTTCGGCGAATACCGATTTGCGTCTTCCCGCAAACCTCTGTACAATAGGTTCTGAAATGGAACAAAAAATATAAATAAATTTTGAGTAAACGAAATGTGAGCGGGAGTAAGTTTAAGGAGGAAGAATGGCGAATGAGTCAGGAGGAACAGCAAAGTATCTCAGAGCTGTTGCAGCATCAATCTTGAAAAAATGGTTCAAAAGTCAAGAATTGGCTAACGCTAGAGACGCAATCTGGTCGGTCCATACCAGTGTGGCTTTAGGCCAGGAAAATCCTCCATCGACCAAATATTCACACTGCGGCAGATTTTGGAGAAAACCCAGGAGCAACAAATCGATACCCACCACCTTTTTATCGATTTTAAGGCCGCGTATGATAGCATTTATAGAGACGAGCTGTACAGAGCAATGTCTAGTTTTGGCATCCCTACCAAATTCGTCCGTTTGTGTAGGATGACGATGGAGAATGCACGCTGCTCCATCAAGGTCGGTAAAGACCTAACCGAGACCTTTGTTCCTGAACCTTCGTTCTTGAAAGAATTGTTCAAAACTCGAACGCCAACACCAGAGGAACAACCTTTCAAAAGTCCGCCCAACTACTCGTATATGCCGACGATATTGACGTTATCGGAAGAACACAGCGTGATGTCAATGGCGCTTTTGTGGGCATTGCAACGGAGGCCGCGAAGATGGGTTTAGCGGTAAACGAGGGCAAGACCAAGTATATGCTGTCAACGAGAAAGGACACCCAACACCGACGTCTCGGTCAGAACGTCACAGAAGACAGATATAACTTCGAGGTAGTCAAAAACTTTGTCTACCTAGGCACCGCTATCAATTCAGACAACGACACCAGCGCTGAAATCAAACGAAGAATAACTCCTGCCAATCGCTGCTTCTTTGGGCTAAGAAAGCAATTGGTAAACAAAGCCCTCTCTACAAGACCGTAATCGTCCCAGTCCTGCTATATGGCGCTGAGGCATGGACTTTATCAAAAGCGGTGGCTAGGTCATGTAGAGCGGATGGAAACCAATGCTCCGGCCGGAAAAGTCTTCGAATCCACCCCCGAGGGACGGCGCAGTAGAGGAAGACCGCGACTCAGGTGGCGCACGCAAGTGGAAAGGGAACTCAACCACTGGGCGAAACTGGAGACAGCTAGCTAAAGATCGAGCTGGCTGGAGACGCTTGTTGGTTGAGGCCCAGGTCCACCTCGGAGTGTAGCGCCACCTTACTGTAGAAGCCAAACTTAATCTTAATTCTATGCTTTCGACCTATTTTAAGAATGAATAAATTCTATGAAATTATACAGAAAGAATTATATTAATAAACACTTAAATAAACTTAATTATTGAAAAATATATTGTGACATGTACTCAACCCTGGTATACACGTATACATTCTTTTTTTATTTACATCTTATTCCACGACGTTGTATAAGACCTTTTTGGAAAAGAATTTTTACGGAGACTCTGGAGTTATATAAAGGCGAAGGCAAGTACTCTCAAATAACCGAATCTTTTTCATCAAGCTTCCACTAACGTTAAACATGGGGTAGCCACTGGAGAGCATTGGCCGGATGAGGGCTATGTAGCAAATCACCTTCACCCTTGCTTCGAGGTGGCTGTTGTTAAATAGTCTCTTTGTAAGGGCAAAAGCGTCTGGAGCCCTGGCCACCGCAGCACCTAGGTACATCTTTGTTAAATATAGCCAGATCCCCAGGTATCTGAATACAGTCCTTTGCACCAGTGGTTGCCCGTGTCGTCCAACAATTCACAACTTTCGCCAATTATTTTTCGTATCCGCCGAGGCCTTATAAAACGGCATCCTGAACAGACTGGTTTCCGACTTTGATTTTCAAATTCCAGTCATCGTAAGTGAATCGAAGAAAAAAATTTCATTGTAGAGGACAGTCCAGTCCAAATTGATGGCAACAGATCCATTTTTGGAGCTCGGATATTAAGAAAAAAACTCAAGATATAATGACTACCTATAAACGAATAAAATAGCGTAATAAGAAATCAGGAAGTAATCAAGAAGTCAGGAGAGAAGCAACGACTTGGGAGTTTTTTTGGGATATTTGATGAAGCCTACGTTGGAAGACACAGTGTATCTCCTCCACAAAACATCCTTTGTTCAAGCTCGTAGTTTTAAAATAATGAACAAAATGAATCTGCTGAGGACGAAAGCGTTTTCGATAGACTAA
Organism: Eristalis tenax; assembly: GCA_905231855.2. Classification (NCBI taxonomy): domain Eukaryota; kingdom Metazoa; phylum Arthropoda; class Insecta; order Diptera; family Syrphidae; genus Eristalis; species Eristalis tenax. Next base: position 42,461,901 of record HG993127.1, read on the forward strand.
CAATATTTAACCTACACGCAAGAAAAACATTAAACAAAATTAATATAAGTACAAGACTACTATATCCGCTCATACACAGAAGATCACTAGGAAACAAAAAAATAATTTATAAAGTCATATTTCAAGCAATAATTTATATGGATGCCAGGTCTGGGGAAACTGTGCAAAAGGTCACATAGCAAAATTACAAATTGCACAAAATAAACTATTAAAAATTATGCTAAATCTCCCGTGGTATTTCTCTACAAGATCCTGGCATAGAAGAGCGAATGTTGAATTGATCTCTGATAAAGGGTGATTTTTTAAAAGCTATAGGAAAGTTTTTCGAAAAAAACGGAATCGATAGTACGGTCCATATAATTTAATGTTTGAAGATTATTTCATGCAAATGTTGACCTTGACTGCGCCTCAAATGGTCCATCCGCTTAGTCCAATTTTGGCATACTCTTTCCAACATTTCGGCCGGTATCTCACGAATAAATGCTTCAATGTTGTCTTCCAATGCGTCTCGTCAATTGTCTGCATATACATGAGTTTTAACATAGCCCCACAAAAGATAGTCTAAAGGCGTTAAATCGCACGATCTGGGCGGCCAATAGACCGGTTCCGAAAGTGAAATAAAATGTTCACCGAACTCGCCTCTCAATAAGTCCATTGCTGCGCGTGCTGTGTGGCATGTGGCACCGTCTTGTTGAAACCACATGTCATGCAAGTCAAGCTCTTGCATTTTGGGCAAGAAATGTTGGATATCATCTCACGGTAGCGCTCACCATTCACAGTTACGTTATGATTCGCATCATCTTTGAAGAAGTGCGGTCCAATGATGCCACCAGCCCATAAACCGCACCAAACTGTAACTTTTTCTGGATGCATTGGTAGCTTTTGCAATGCTTCTGGCTGATATTCACTCCAAAATCGACAATTCTGCTTATTTACGTACCCATTGAACCAAAAATGAGCTTCGTCTAAACTGACCATAAAATGGAAGAAGCGCGCGATGAACTTTCTTAACAGAGCACGCATTTTGATAATAAAATTCAATAATTTGCAAGCGTTGTTCGTTTGTAAGACGATTCATGGTTAAATTATAGACCAAACTGAAGATGTTTGACAGTGAAACAGAACACGAAAGGTGCGTCAGCTGTTTAAACCAGTGTTGCCAAAAAGATAATAGCTAAAAAATCACCCTTTAGAATGAACACACTTGACGACAAATTTAAAGGTCGCAGCTCCGAAAACCCTTTAAGAAGAAATTTATTTTCTTAGACATAGTTCCGGCAATACTTTCAATCAATTCCGAGAAACTTTGGTACATAAATGTACATATTTATTTATTTATCTATTTATGCATTTATTTATTTATTTATTTATTTATTTATAATGAAAATATTATTTATATGGCAACCTGGCTCACCTGAGCAACATTAGAATCAGTTTTTTCTTTTCGGAATAGATAGCCTTAGATCCGCGTGATGACACAATGGGCCTATGCTTGGCCTCAGAGTGTCTGCTGTCCTTCTGCGCAGCAGTCAGCCACTTCAACCTACCTAATGTAGTTCTCAAAAGAGGACCTACAGAGCGTCACAATGAGCAGCGAAGGACTTTGTCTACCTCGGCCCCGCAGTAAACAGTACGAACAACATCTGTACCGGGATCAAATGTAGAAAAACTCCTGCCAACCACTGTTTTTTGAGTCTCAAGAGGCAATCGGGTGACAGAGCCGACTCTCGGGGCAGTTGACTGTACGGCGCAGAAAATTGGCCCATCTCCAAAGCGGATGAAGATTGCCTTTTCTAAAGAAAAGTTCTGCGTGAGGTCATTGGTCCTGTTTCCATGAACTGCGGTTCTGCTGTTCAGCGACTTGAGCTCAGCTTGGCGTCTAGGGATCCAACGCCTAAGGAGTCTTTACCATGCGCTCTGGACAACTTAGCTACGGCAGGAGAAGGATCTCAACCAACTTGGCGCGAAACTGGAGACAGCTGGCAGAGATCGCGCTAGTTGGAGGGACTTGTTGGGTGAGGTCCAGGTCCACCACAATTTTTACTTAAAACTTACTTACTTTTGGGTGTGAAATTAGTCGATTTTTTATTCAACGTCTTCGCGCTGTCTTCTCATGTCATGAATCACCCGTGAGCTGGCAAAAGTAGTTACAGAACGGAAAAACCGAACGGCATAAAAATCAACCATTAGTTGGAGGGCAGGGTCTGTGCACAGAGGGGAAAGATGTTGATTGCTCTCAACATGGCAGGATGCCAGCGACGATCCCTGCCGCTCCATAGATCAAGCTGACATACAGCCACCTAGCGGCACCCCCTGGATAGCCTTCGCAACACCCGTTGTGAGGTGAACTGATGTGAGCAGCGATTTCCTTGTGTTTGTGCGGAGCACTAACAATGCTCAAATCGGAAAGGAAGACATCTTCGGCGGAGTGATCGGAAAGCACAGCCTCCACGACACGACGTCAGATAACAGCTTCCGACTCGCAGACTTTGTGGCAACATGTAATATGGTCATAGGGAGCACGAGGTTTCCTCGCAAAGGAATCCACACAGCAACCTGGTGATGCCTGAGGAACCGCCAACCAAATAGACCACGTGCTCATTGACGCAAGGCTTGCCTCAAATATCCTGGGTGTGTCACTCAGGGGGGCAAAAGTCGACTCTGACCATTTGCTCGTAGCAACAAGATTCAGAGCTCGACTGTCCAAAGTCAGAAAGCTGCACGGGCCAACAAAAAGGATTTTTGACATTGGACGCCTGAGCAGAGACTGCCAGGGCCTACGAAGAGCAATTACGTGAGAGACTCTCCGGTATGTCTACGTCGAACGAAATGTGGTCGCATTGCCGCACGGCCATCAAAGAGTGAGCCGAAACGACCTTAGGCTACCGACAAGAAACCCGTGGTATAAGGCGTGCAACTGACGAGGCATACCAAAAGGAGCTGCAACAGAAAACAAGAGCAGCGCAAGATGAGTACCGGGCTAGAAGACGGGAGGAGACTGAGAGAACAAGGTTTAACGCCTGAAGAAAAGTTCTCTCGCAACCACCCACCTCAAGGATATCGAAGAGTGCAGGGATAGACAGAAAATACGGTCAAAGACCTTGCTACTGGCTTTAGGAAAGGCACCCAGGCTCTTCGAAACTGTGAGGGTAACCGTGTTACTGACCCACGAGGAATAGTGGATGTGTTTAAGCAGCACTTCCAACAAAGGTAGGGAATCAAGAAATTCCATCTGCAGTCGACGAAGTACTCCTAGCACCCAGCTTTGAAGAGGTCGGTACAGCCATTAAAAGACTGAGAACAGCATAGATGCAGGTTCAGTTGGCTTACCATCAGAGCTCTTCAAGGCCAGTGGCGATGTTCTGGTAGAGAGCATGCACTAGATCATCTGCAGAATTTGGGAAGACGAAGGCATGCCCGACGACTGGAATATCAGCTCCATATGCGACATCCACAAAAAAGCCGATCCTACGTCTTACAACAACTATTGAGGTATATCCCTGCTCAACGTCATCTACATGATCCTGCCCAGCGTACTGTGTCAACGGCTGGAGCCGCTTTGCACCGCACTAATCGGCTGGTACCCGTAGACGAAATATTCACACTTAGGCAAATCCTGAACGAAATCCAAACGATTTTAAAGTCGCATACGATAGCATTCGTCGCAAGAAGCTACTCGATGCGATGGCCGGCCAATCGGGATCCCAGGAAAACTGATCCGGTTGTGCCGCACCACGCTAGCCCACACGCAAAGCACCGTGCAGTTCGGCTCAAAAATGTCCGAGCCGTTTGAAACCTGCCAAGGATTTCGGCAAGGATACGGCGATTGAAGAATAGGGAAAACGAACTGGTCTCCAGGCCAATGAGGACCAAACCAAGTATATGCTGTCGACCCAAAAACGTTCCGTCGCACACCACCTTGGACAACACATCGCGATCGACAGCTGCCATTTCGAGGCAGTCAAGGATTTTGTCTATCTCGTGAACTCCACCTCTCGACATCACAGTGGACTTTCCGACGCAGAATCGCCCTTGGCAACCGGTGCCACTTCGCTTTGTCGAAACAACTGGGCTCAAGACTCCTGACTCGAAGGACCAAAATCTTGCTCTACAAAACTCCCATTTTGCTAGGCCTGTTGTATGGAGCCGAAAGCTGGACGCTAAGCAACACTGCGGAGCTGGTTCTTGGAAAAATTCTGCGTCGGATATATGGTCCCCTCTGCGGTGAATGGAGGAGAAGACACAACCGCGAACTCTACGAGCTGTACCAGGATGTGGATGTAGTTCGGACACCAACGCTCCGGCTAAAAGGGTCTTCGAATTCGAGCCTCCTGGAGAGAAGACACAATCCGAATCGTCCTGGTTCAAGAAAGAGAGGAAGATCGATTCTCTGGTATAAAGACCAAGTAATCGCTGATGCAAGACAGCTTGGCCTTCTTGACTGGAAGCAGCGTGCCTAGGACCGTCAACGATGGAAGGCAGCAATTGCTCAGACTCTCCAAGGGTCGTCAGCAAGATGAGTAAGTAAGTAAGCAAATTCAAACAGTGACCAAATTGAAGCAACGACTGTGGCATAAACATGATCAGGTTCGGTCAGTTCCAGAAGTGACCACACACGCCCTGACACTCTGGTCACCACGACGCCCACCAGAATCCATTGGAAACAGAGGAAAACCCTTTCAGTAGCCCTTTCAGAGGTGCTTCCTTTTCCACTTCCATAACGTGACTCAAGGTAACTAACGACCTGCACACAGTCATCGCATGCTGGTCGTTTGTACATTCCAACCCCAGACAAGTTCAACAAGCCATTTCCACCGAAAATCTCTTCACACCAAAGCCACACATCAGATTCTACGTATTTTCCCATTTTTGTACTTGCTTACAGCACCAAGTGGTGCAGCATTGGGATCACGGCCAAAATGAATCTAAATTTAATTGTTACCCACCGCGTGACGCAGTTCGCGATTCTTCGCAGACTTCACATGCCCGCCGACACAGACGGGGAAAACTAATTCCAAAACCCGAGTGATGATGGGAACCCATTTGCGAAATATCCAATGAATATTATTTTAAGCGTCACTATACGAACAGTACACGATCGAAAAAGAAGGGGTCCCGTCGAGGCACGCCCGCCCGCCCGCCCAGCAGTGAATGGTGGGTGGGTGCTGTTGCTGTTGCTGTTGCCATTGCTGCCGCAGAGGGTGAGAGTAGATTCAATTTAATTTCGTGTTACTTCGTTCGGCTATAATCGGATTAATGATGATTGAATGCTGAAATTGGAATATTACCAGCGATACAACAGCGGCGGCGTTTCCACCTCCCTGCGCCCGCTCGCGAGGGACCCAGCAAATGTAGGTACTCGCAATTTTGAGTTTGATAAAAATAGACTGCCCGCCGACTCGACGCTTTGTGTGTTGTGTTCCAAGTGCGCTGCGGGCGAAATCAGCTCCCACAGAGCACCAATGTTCTCTAGTTTCATGGAAAGTCCCCGGCGCAAATCCGGGCGCACATTGTCATCGTTACACATCTCCCCCCTTTTTTGTGTGCAAATTGAAATGACAGTGAATATGTTTTTCATACGCACGTGATTTTTCAATCGAAGCGACAGCGATGGCGGCGGCGGTGTTCGGCCTGTGGTCACAAGGACGACATGCATTGGTGGCATTTCGTGGCTTATTTCTGGCTGACATTTCGCTGGAAAAAAGGAGAAACGCTGAAACGTGTGCACAAAAAATCAGAAATTCGCGAAAGCCATTCCACCGCAGCACCGCAGGAAAGGACATACTGCATAAATGTGATGATAATTTGATTTCCAGTGGTAGTGGCCATGGATATGGGTCAGTTTCCAGAATTTGATTACGGTGTGTGGAGGAGGCATCCAACCATCGAGGCATCGAGGCTACCGAGAGGACGAGGGGCCAGTGCAGATAATCAAATTACCATGGGAACTGGTTGAGGGCACATTCCTGGATGGGTGTCGAATGGGGGATTGTCATTGGGAATCTCTGGTTGGAAAGGTCATGGTCAGTGGCGTGCCTGTGTGCTCTGACGTCTGACACAGTGGATTACGGATGTGTCAACATGAAACTGGAAACCACAAGCTAATCCCTCTGATAAGGACGTTGGCTCACGACGGAGCATAATTTGGGATGGAGCAGCAATCTCCGGAGAAAGTCAAGGTTCCACAGCCACAACTTGTGGTTTTGTGGCTCTCGATGGGTGGGTGGCTAGTAAAAATCTTTGATTTGGTCAGAGTCTGAAGAATTCCTTAGAAGCCACATCGAATTATGGACGTGTCTCTGTGTTGTGTTCGACTTTGTTGCGGTTGTTGCGAGTAATTGTTGGAATTCGAGCGTGCACTGCCGACAGTTGTGGTTGAGTGCAGCAAACAAACGAAGATTGCAATTTGGTTTTGTTGCAGTCGAACCGCAATTCATTGCAGTTCATCCGGTTTTGATTGCCTGTGGATTGGGGGCGACAAGTTTACAGCGCACGCCATGGCTCCTAAGTTTACGGACAGAGAAAACTTTGGCAGAGTTGATAGCTCTAGGACTTGAATTGTGGGCAAACGGTGGATGGGGTAGCAGTTGGTAGTCTATTTCGACCAATTTGGTCGTGGCGTTCCGTAGCTGTAGCTAAACTATGGATTTTCCTATTCGGTGATGGACAAAATGTAATTTTATCAAGTTTTTAAAACCTATAGCCATATGTGGTCACCGATAGAGGGCGCAGGGCCCACGGAACTGCTACTAAGTGGTGCTACTCGTGCTTCGGGAGTCCTTAACAGGGCAATACACTGTCGAGGTAGGTGGTTCCTGTTTCTATGGAGCGCTGTTCTACGACTCGAAAGATATGGAAAACCTGCTTCATACATCTCTATTCGTCTCTTTTCTGGAAGATTTCCGGCTAAAATGCTCTCGGAATCGTTTTTATTCACTATTGCTCGCTGCTTGGACTTCCTCGGACAATGGACCAAGTGGCAGTATGCAGGCTTATCGCTTTTGAGTGCATCACAAGTTTATGCATGCTTGCAGAAATGTGGTACCTGCATAGCTTGCAAACTTGTCGGCATCAATTTCATATTCACTCGATATTGCTTCGAGTAAAATTCGGAAATGGTAGATCAGGTCAATGCTGATGTTATCGGACACCATTTAGACTCCAAACAACATACAAGCAACCGATATCCCACCATCAGATGTCACTATCTTTGCCGACAGCCAGGCTTAGTGCAGCCTCAATAGAATCTGTAACGATGAGAGCAAGGGCTGTTATGAACTGCCGCGACCCACTAAGGTTCCTCAGTCACCACAAGGTCAAACTCTGTTGGGTCCCGGGCCACAGTTCAACACCAGGGAACGAGAGAGCGGAGGAACTCGCCAGACAAGGGTCTGAAATGGACATCAGCGAGGCGATCAGTGTATAATACTGGACCATAAGCGACATAATACGAGAGGAAGCCAATTCGTCATGAAATGCCTGTCACACGATAAAATCCACGTCGCAAGAGCTTAATAACGGCAAAACAAAGAAGCTCCTGGCGTTGGGCCGCAACCCGCTCCGTGTGCTCGTCGGAGTGATCACAGGACACTGCCCCCAACAATGCTCCGGAAATGGAATGCCGAATCCAGCGAGCTGGAGACCAAACAAGAGCTAGACCAAAACAATCCAACAACTGGTTTGTCACGGCCTAGCTCTGCAGAATCAGCGCGAGCTCTGCCGGAGTTGCGGTGACGAGGAATAGACCGAAACGATCCAACATCTGGTTTGTCACGCCCCAGCTCTCCAGAATCGGCGCCTACCTTCGCTGGGCTAAAGATTCTTCACAGAGACTGCGAACTTAGCGAACGCAAAAATATATCGGATCTTCTAAGATCCGTAACGAGCACGGGGTGGTTGAACAGAATGTGTCCTCCACAAATGTGCCTCAAGGTCTCCGAGTGGAAGTGATGTTCAATCATCACACTTCCCTTCCACAACCTAACCTATTTGCAAAACAAACACTCGACAAAATTCGATCACCAGGTTCTGCTTGACTTCTCCCTCACCCATGAATCTTTTCTCTCAAAGACGCCAAGGACTTGTTCACCCGCTTGTGATATTGCCAATGTTTCCATGCCATTGGCAGTGATGATCAAGGTGTGGCACAGTATACCAGTCCTCGGGAGGATCTAGGAGCCTAGCCCTTTGCTAGAAGTTCATGTGCTGTTTCATTGCCGGTTATTTCCATGTGACCTGGGAGCCATTCGCGCTGAGAACCTTAAGGCCTTCGGGGTGACATGCGACTAGTTTGGATTGGATTTTTGTTGTCGAAATTGCTGTAATGGCGGCTGGACTGTCAATGAGGATGTTACTAACAGCGGGTGATGCAGTGTGTCTTTGCTTTACGGACACCTCTCTATAGGGGCACACCTCTTTACGGCAAGCAGATATTCATGTATTCCAACACCTACGTATCCTTACGGATCTCGTACTATTTACCAGAAGGTACAAAATCCCTCAATTCGACCCCCACGCTGTGCGGCACCACTTTACAATTAACCGCCAGTGCGAAATTTCTGGGTCTCATCATCGACAACAAGCCAAGCTGGCAACCTAATATCCAGGAAAGCTTCTTCTGCCACGTTCAGCTGTAAAAAAAACCATTGGCTGCAAATGGGGATTATAACCACGCATCATCCATTGGATCTTCATCTCAATTGTCAGACCGACCGGAGTCTCAGTTTGGTGGACAGCACTAAACACAGCTGTCAACCGCACGCTACTCAAATGGGTGCTAAGACTGGCCTGCATGTGTATCAGCGGGCACTGGATGCACTCAATATACTCCTCCATCTTCTACCACTGGAAACCTTCAGTAAACAGGTGGCAGCCAGTACAGCCCTGAGACTTAAAACACTCCGACTGTGGTCCGATCACTCCTTCGGCCACTCAACCATTTTAAAAATTCAACTTTCTCCCCAACGTCTCTGACGGCCTACTACCCCAAGCTATCTTCGATAAGTAATTCTTCACCAGTATTCCCTCCAGACTGGACTGGATATCTGAGAATCAGACGCTGGCTGATCCCCTGCGCATCTTCACTGATGGGTCGAAGACAGACGAGGGTGTAGGTGCTGGTGTCTATTCTCAGGACCTCAACATAGCTATCTCCCTGAAGCTCCCTGACCACTGTAGCGTATGCCAGGCAGAAACTATTACGATAAAGGAGGCTCAAGGCTTGTCCTGGCTCATGTACAACGTAATATCCAAAAGGGAAATCACCATCTGCCCGGACAGTCAGGTCTCAGGACAATGTCATGATTGATTCAAAAGCATCCCTTAATTGCAGACTGTCTCTTAACGAGATGGCTGGGAATTTTAACATGCTCCTCATGTGGGTGCCGGGACACTGTGACATACCGGGCAATTGCAAAACAGACGAACTCGCTAGGCTTGGCACACTCCCCACCCATGCCAATTCAACTTTCCATGCCAATCGCTAACGAATCAAAAATGGCTAGAAGGTACCACTTGTCTTGAAACAAAGGAAATCTCGCTTAATAGCAAACGACCACTCAATCTGGACGATCAATCAGGACGCTCACCGGCGTCATAACAGGGCACTGCACAATTGGCACCCATGCGCGTAGGTTTGGGGTCCCCTATAATGACTTCTGTAGAAGCTGCATGGATGAAGAGGAGGTTGAAACCACAGATCACCTACTCTGCTCGTGTAGCGCGCTGGCAGGTCGTAGGCACTTACACCTAGGGGCTTACTGCTTCAACAACCTCAATGAGCTACAAAGCGTCAGTATTAGCAATCTAAATCCCTGTGTCACCAGCAACAACTGTTTTTAATTGTAAGGGGGATTCAATCCGCGTGGTATCACAATGGACCTACTTGGGCCGAAGTGTGACTGCCGTCGGCAGCCAGCCACTATAACCTAACCTAACCTAAGCTGATTGAAAAGATGTACATTTCTATTAGAACCGACCTCGTTCGATAAAGAGGTAATAACGCGTGTCGTTGTGTTCCTATACGTGATCTGAGCAAACGATTATTTTTTGCGCTATCTACAGGTCGAGTGCTATGAGAAACAATATTCAGTACGTCCGAGTATTTTTCACTGTTGACCAGTGTTATTTCCGAATATCCTGTTGCTCAGGTTTAGGCCTCTATCTCTGCTCTTTCATTGACAATAAGAAGGAATATACCAAACTTTTTCGCGCTTTCCCGTAGGTTGAGGGCTGTGCTGTCAATTGTCGGTACGTTGAAACGCGGAATGACTCATTTTTTGGTAAAAAGAAGAAATTTTGTTTTTTTTGGGGATCAGGTAAAAGACCGAGGATTAGCAAACCTGAGGAGGGTGCTCACTGCGTATTCTAGTCGCGGGCTATTAGCGTAATCGGCGCAGGCCGTGCCTTCGTTAGGACTAGCACGCACAGAACGGATTGAGATGACTCCGCCCTCGGGGTACCCTACCCTCTGAGGCTACAGCTCATATAGAGCTATTGCCTAAGGTGGCATTGACTACTCTTTTGCTGAACAAGCTTGCGCTCTTGGTTGAAAGACGGTTCAAGAGCACTTGGATCGCCTTGGCTTCTACGATATTGAGGGCTTCTTCGATGTCGAGGAATGTTCGAAGTTTTTTTTTTTAGCCTTTTCAATCGTTCTAATGACACCGTGCTGCGTCGAGGACTTCATCAAAGAATCGAATAGAAAATATCCATCCACAACTCAAGATCGAGTAAGGTCTTAAGCGGCAACCCAAATAATCGTTATTGGCTTAAGTAAACCTGAGCCGAAGCCAGTCTTCCACCCGCCATTGAATGAATGTCATGACGCATCATGTGGAATATTTATTTGATTTTCGGTTACACCAATCCTCTGGCAAAGTGCCCAATAGTCCGTCCGTTCGATTTACTTATCCGGACCAAATAAAGATAAATGAGACCTCAATTTGATTAACTTATTTATTAAAATTGAACTAGGAAACTAATTTCCTGGGCTCATGTCAAACGCTCTGTGTTTGGGGAATCGGCCGGGACATATACTTCACCGCAGCGTGACGTTATGGCGGTTAATGGTAATTAATTGCTCTTATGACTACAATCAAAGTGGCAGTCATAACCATTTATTGTGTTTGCTCACGTAGCTGCCGAGTTGTTTTGTTCTTAATCAACCGTGGCCATAAACAACGCCAGGGTAGGTACATATTTCAGTTCTCTAACACGCACGAACAACGTTGACATATTGAATAAATTGTGAGACAAGTGCGTACACTGAGGTCTGCCTTGACTTGGGAGAGCCTAAGCATAAGTTAATCGGCGATAATTAAAGTTGGTCAGTTGTTTCAACAGCCGACACCGGCGTAGAGGGACAGGTTCGCTAATGGATTCTTTGGTTGTCAGATTTATTATTTCGCAATTGACGCCTTGACGTCTGAACTTTGCGAAGAACACGCGAGGTACGAATGGTTGAAATATGCTTCGATGTGTTGTCGAAACGCCAGTTTTGAACAGAATCATAGACAATCAGTAAATCTTTTAGATTCATACTCCTTGTTTGAACACATCACATCCAAATTCCTTTGGCGAACTCAAGGACATTATTCGCAGTCTGGAAATAAGAACATCAACTGGACTCGACAAGATAAAAAATCCATGCCTTAAAAATCTCTCCGACCTTGCCCTTAAGAAACTTGCGGAAATCTTCAACAACTGTCTCGGATTGGGATATTTCCCCAATAAATGGAAAGTTGCTAAGATAATAGCAATTCTTAAACCTGGCAAAGCTCTGGATTTGCCCTGTAGTTATACGAGGGGAGTTCAATATATTCTCGGTGTCGGGGTGAAGCTGTGATTATTAATTCGCGTTTCATCTCTAGTTAAACAGAATCATAATGGCAACTGAGACGATGATGGTGAAAATTGAGCATCTCTCACTAAGCAATAAAAAAGTCAAAAAACTATTCATGGAGAGATGGTGGCTGTTTACCAGGGCTCCGCACCTTCATTATCAACTGTGCAAAAGTGGTCAAGTGAGTTCAAGAGAGGCAGAGAGAGCATTGAAGACGACCCCCGCTCCGGCGCCCCGGCTACAGCTTGCACGGGAGAAAGCATTAAAGAAGTCGAAAAACTTGTTCTTGAGGATGCCCGAATAAAGGTGAAAATGATGGCAGAGATCACCAAGCTTTCAATTGGTACCATTCTTCATGACCATCTTAACCTTTCAAAGCTCAGTGCAAGGTGGGAAGTGCAAAGTGAGAATCGCATGCTGTAGAGGGCTTTTGGAGATGTCTGAGAACACGGACGGCGTTATTGATCGAATTGTTACTGGTGACGAAACATGGGTCCACCACTATGACCCTGAAAGCAAGCAAGAGTCCATGCAGTGGCATAAAAAAGGAACAGACCCCCCGAAGAAGTTCCCCGTCAATCTGTCTGCCAGGAAGCTCATGGCCACAGTTTTTTGAGACTCAAAGGGAATCTTGATCAATGAGTACAAAAAAAAAGTGAAACCATCAACGCCACATCCTACGCTTCCACTTTGCATAATTTGCGGGAGGAAATTCAAAAGAAAAGACGGGGTAAACTCGCAGCGGGTGTGTTGCTTCTTCATGACAACGCTCCTGTTCACACGGCGCGAGTTTCCAAGGCTGCTGCGCGAGATTGTGGTTTCGACGAAACCCAACACCCACCCTCTAGTCCAGACCTTGCCCCTAGTGATTATTTCCTGTTTCCGGATTTGAAAAAATGTCTTCGTGGAAAAAGATTTTCGGATGATGAAGAATGGGTATTTGCATGGAATTCGGCAATGAATGGGTATTTTGCAGAGAAAGGGGAAATTTATTTTTTTTGAGGGTTTAAAAAACTTATATCAAGATGTAACAAATGTATTGATGTTAGGGGAGATTATATTGAAAAATAAAAACAATTTAAATTGAATTCGCATTTTCCTTCATATCGATACCGAGAATATATTGAACCCCTCCTAAACCGTTAAAGCCTAGTAAGTTCTCTTGGCAAGTGCTTTGAAAAATTGGTTAAGAAGAGAGTTGTCTCTTTTATTGATGGAAATGCGATCTTACCAACACAGCCATTTGGATTCAGAGCATCTCATAGCACCACACATCAAGTCCATCGTATCACAAACGACATTAAAATGGTTTTTCGGTCGGCAAAAGTACTGGAATGGTAATCCTAGACATATACCTGATACATGAGCTTGATACACAAGTTAATGCATTCCCAATTTCCCTTATATTTAGTCAAAATTATGAGATCGTTCCTTTATTCCCGAAGCTTCAAGGTACGTGTAACTCAAAGCTTCTCGGGCAGCCAACTGGTCAAAACTGGAGTTCCACAAGGATTCATTATTGCACCGGTCTTATTTAACATATAAACCTCTGATTTGCTCAACTTAAGAAATTGTAATGTTGCCCTATTTGCTGATGCATACCTGCATTTATTCCATTCAACATCGAAACTAATCTTCAATCGGGGCTAAATGACCTTTCAGCGTATTGTGGCAACTGGAAAATTAATATTAATGCTTCAAAGACTCAAGCTATCTTTTTTACTCGTAAAAGAAAAGCTTGCTCACTTCCAGGCAACAACCTTTCTATAAATGGTACTCAGGTTGAATGGAAATCTTACGCAAAACATCTTGGTATATAAAGAGTGATTTTTTAGCTATTATCTTTTTGGCAACACTGGTGTAAACAGCTGACGCACGTTTCGTGTTTTGTTTCACTGTCAAACAGCTTCAGTTTGGTCTATAATTTAACCATGAATCGTCTTACAAACGAACAACGCAAATTATTGAATTTTATTATCAAAATGCGTGCTCTGTTAAGAAAGTTCATCGCGCGCTTCTTCCATTTTATGGTCAGTTTAGACGAAGCTCATTTTTGCCTCAATGGGTACGTAAATAAGCATAATTGTCGATTTTGGAGTGAATCAGATATCAGCCAGAAGCATTGCAAGAGCTACCAATGCATCCAGAAAAAGTCACAGTTTGGTACGGTTTATGGGCTGGTGGCATCATTGGACCATACTTCTTCAAAGATGATGCGAATCGTAACGTAACTGTGAATGGTGAGCGCTACCGTGAGATGATATCCAACTTTTTTTTTGCCCAAAATGCAAGAGCTTGACTTGCATGACATGTGGTTCCAACAAGACGGTGCCACATGCCACACAGCACGCGCAACAGTGGACTTATTGAGAGGCGAGTTTGGGACCGGTCAATTGGCCGCCTAGATCGTGCGATTTAACGCCTTTAGACTATTTTTTGTGGGGCTATGTTAAAGCTCATGTCTATACAGACAAGCCCGCTTCAATTGACGCATTGGAAGACAACATTGAAGCATTTATTCGTGAGATACCGGCCGAAATGTTGGAAAGAGTATGCCAAAATTGGTATAAGCGGATGAACCATTTGAGGCACAGTCAAGGTCAACATTTGCATGAAATAATCTTCAAACATTAAATTATATGGACCGTACTATCGATTCAAATAAATATTTCATACATTTTTCTGAATTTTATGTGTTTATCATAGAAAAACTTTCCTATAGCTTTTAAAAAATGACCCTTTATTTAGTCAAACAATTAACATTCGGTCTCCATGTAGAGGAAGTAATAAAAATTAGAATCCTTTACCCGTTTATATGCGGGACAACAAACTAATAACTTTCAAATCTATTTTTTAATTCATGCTTCCCCCATTTGGATCAAGAGCGCGAACTGTCACCTACGCAAACTACAAGTTGCTCAAAATAAATTGCTAAAAAAGGTCCTAAATCTTCCATGGTATTTGTCTACAAGGGAACTTCATGAAATGGCTAATATAGAAATGGTAACTACAACATCTGAACGACTTTATCAACGTTATTTAGACTCTTGTTCGTCATCAGATAGTGAACTGATTTCAAACTTAGCTTCAACTTAGCTTAGTTATTCAGGCTTACTATGAAAATGGACGTTCAAGTCAAAATGCATATCGTGCACTTCGTGATTTTTTCGGTCAATTTAATCGTCCAAATGTGCGTACAGTCGGAAAAACCGTGCAAAAATTTGAGCAAACCGGGTCTGTAGGAGATGTGAAAACACCAGTGCATGCTCGTACAGCTCGTACTGCAGAAAATATTGCTGCTGTTCGCGATAGTGTGGCTGAAGAGCCGTCCACCTCAACTCGTCGTCGTGCCCAACAATTGCACCTCTTACGCTCGTCGTTGATGAACATTATGCATAAAGACTTGCATTTACACGCTTACAAGGTGCAATTGACTCAAGAACTAAAGCCTCCTGACCATTTCAAGCGCCGTCAATGGTCAGATTGGTGGCAATAAATGGCAACAGTGGATGATCAATTTTCGAAGAAAATCATCTTCAGTGCTGAGGCACATGTTCACCTCAGTGGATTCGTCAATAGGCAGAATTGCCGCATTTGGGCGAATGATTATCCAAGAGTGATTGTCGAAAAACCAATGCACCCACAAAGAGTGACTGTTTGGTGCGGTTTATGGGCTGGCGGCATCATCGGGCCGTATTTTTTCCAAAATGAGGCCGGTCAGGCAGTTACTGTGAATGGTGTTCGCTATCGTGAAATGATAACGAACTTTTTATGGCCCAAATTGGAAGATGTGAATGTGGACGATATGTGGTTTCAACATGACGGTGCCACTTGCCACACAGCTAACGAAACAATGGCTCTTTTGCGCGACAAATTCGATGGCCGTGTTATCTCACGTGGTGGCGATGTCAATTGGCCGCCAAGATCATGTGATTTGACATCGTTTGGATTTTTTTCCAGCAACAATTCAAGAGCTAAAGGATGAGATAATTTGGCACATTAACGGCAAAGAACCTCAATTAGGCTCCAGCGTCATCGAAAATTTGGACCATCGGATGGAGGTGTGCCGCCGAGGTCGCGGCGGCCATTTGGCGGATATTTTGTTCCAGACATAATTGAACCATACCAATATTATCACAATAAAAATAAATGACAATAATATCCTAAATAATTTGTGTTTTATTCAGAGTCAACATCGGCCCTTAAAATTTAACCACCCTTTATAATCTTAACATTAATAGCGATTTGGACGATTGCGACTTTTTTTGTCCTGAAACATTGCTGAAGAGTGGCAACACTGCTGAGGAGAACATCACAATGACTGTTCTTGTGATGGTCACAACTTGTGAAGATCGTGGTAGTTTTGTGATTACATGACTTGTGATGCTCACAATTTGTGAAGATCGTGGTAGTTTTGTGATGACAGTTCTTGTGATGCTCACAAGTTGTGAAGATGGTGGTAGTTTTGTGATGACAGTTCTTGTGATGCTCACAATTTGCGAAGATCGTGGTTGTTTTTGTGAGGCAGTTGTGATTTGTGACACATCACAGAGGTTTGTCAGAACACGGCACTTTACTATATTGTTACGCCTTGGAGCGTTTATAAAATAAAAATAATTCAATTCACACTCTCGGTCACGGAGATCGTCAGGCTGACGTGTGGACGGGGATTTGCCACCAGTATTTCCGTCGGAAAAAATGTACCGAAAGAAGAGGAGTAGAAAAAACAAAACGACCCGATAATTTGCAACAGAAAGAAAAAAAAATGTTTTAGTGCAGTAAGAAAACAAAAAGGTGTTTATTTCACGAGCGACCGAACACAAGTGATCTTAATTCTACCTTAAAACTTATGCTGCACTCGCAGCCATACGCTACACATACGGCACACGCGCTGCGCCCAATAGTGCATAGGCAGCAGTTTGGTGTCTGGGAGAATCGTGAAGTCCGACGAACATGGTGCTAGATTATTATTTCAATTTTGCTGACATCGTCGACTAACATCCGATTCTAAATCACAGATTTTTTTTCATCCGAAATCCGGATGTTTTATTAATCCGGAACCGGACTATCGGAAAATTCATCTAATCCGGATGAATAAAAAATATGAAATCCACAGCCAACTGAGTCGGTGGAAACAGTCATTATTTCATACAAAAACATTTCGCCACCATGTCACCCTAAAATGGACATCAAAATCGACTTTCAGATCCCCGCCAGCATTCGACAATAATCACTTAAAAATGCTTTGCTTCAGCGTCAAAAGCTTACGTCTACAGTTTTTCTTAACGCGTGATGAAAACCAATAACTTACCAATCAATAAGGCAATCGACGGCTGTGAAGTCATCTTTATCCACTCGATCAGTATTCAAAGCGGTTGTCTATTAATCACTGTTTTTTGCCTTTTCTTTCTTTAAGTCTAAACACGTTTGTCTTCACTTCACGACTCAGACTCTGAGGGAACTGAAAAAAAGCAGCCTCTATAGCGGCAGGCGGAGAACACAAAAAATAGTCCACCAACACGAAGAAAACAACTGCCAAAAGAGCATCAGTCACACTTTGATGAATTCCTCAACCGTCCACCACCGATGTTCACTTCCGACTCGTGTCAAAGAGCACACGAGCAGCTTCAGTTGGTGGTTAAATCGCGCCAAAAAGGCCTAAGATTACAATTAAAATGAAAGGCATACCGTGCGTTATGCTCACATACCTTCGATGCGCGTGCCTGTGTCAGGTGGTTCGGTTCGCACACAATTAAGGGGCCAATTGTCGGCAGGGCAGAGAGCGATATCACCGATTCGACTGGGGAATGGATGTCGCCGTCGACCACTTCTGATTGACTTATTTTTTACCTAATGCACATGCAGTCCACGATACGTGGGATGGATGAACGAAGGGGATTTCGAGCACACTCTGGTGATGAGATGTGTTGTGGTGTTTGTCTGGTAATCCCTTGCAGACAATAACTAGTGCAGTGGGAATGCTTTCAAGCGCGTGCGAGGCGTAGTCGTGGTAAGTGCCTTGTCGCGTATCTGTTGAAGCTTGGACGATGTGGGTGGGAACAACTTCCGATGAACGGATGATGGGGGTATTAAAGAACGTATCCAGCCAGGCATTTGGACATTTTACGAAAATCTCTGGTTCCCCAGGAGCTGGCAGCTTACTTGGACGAAGGATTTGAGTCTAAGCTACGCCTTCCTTGAATCGTAGCAACAAAATGGAGGATTTTACTTTTTTTCTTACCAGATTACGAATAACCTTGGGGTCAAAGGGCAGGTTAGTAATTCTTGGAACGAGTATGGAACAAAGTGTATGGTGCAATCATCAAGAGTGCATTGGATTAAAAGATGCAAGACAGGAGGTCGTTTCTAAAAATGAGAAAGAACACCGGAGACAGAACAGAACCTTGGAGAACTCCAGAGTTTATGTGGCAAAGATCGGGATGCCAGCACGTAACTTGAAAGAACCGAGAATTGTTCATAAACAAATTTTTGAGAATCATTTTGGTTTTACTTCTTGTTTGTAGGACGTTGGAGGAACAGGACTCGTATAAAGGCCAGTTCTTTGGATTTTGAGATCGTATTTGTGGCACCCACTTTAGACCGGACGTGTGATAAACACCCACTTTAGACCGGAAAAATAAGCTAAAATCCAAGTGCCAGAGCTCAACTCCGAAGGACCATGAGCGAGATGCTTTCTTGTGGTTGCGTCGACGTGACATGTGTCAAAGTCAGAAATGGAAAGACTTACACTCAAGCAACGCTTCTAAATTATTATGGTTTATTATAAAAATCAAAATGTGCACAGTTGTCTTCAGCGACGAAGCTCATTTCCGGTTAAATGGGTATGTTGCTAAACAAAGCGGCCGTATTGGGTCCGGTGAGCATTCTCTGACAGAAAATGGACGCGAGAAATGCACTGGGGCGCAATCAGTGAGATGAGTTGACAGTGAAATCAACATTGCCGTCCATGGGACCAGCTATTGTTCAATGATCTCGAATTCTTCGAATGGTGCTTTACTTGGTTGACATGTGGTTTTAGCCAGACACCACTATATGCCATGCACCACGCGAAATAGTCCCGAAATGAGATCGATCGATCTAGTCTATTTCAACTCGTCTATGCGGATAGGACACAAGAGGGAGCATTCCACGTGTTACTAGTCAGATACCAGCCAAAATGTGACTTCAAATTGGACTCTCCGCATGGACCAAGCAAATCATAGTCGTGTTCAACATTTACGTGAAATAATCATTGCAGAGAAAATGTCATCATCAGCCTAAATACAAATTTTATACACTTCTCCAAACTCTCTTTCTCAGCGTTCTTTAACAATTAAAACCCAAACGCTCACTAAATCACGTTAACGTAGTCGAATTTCGGCTAGTGCATTCGACATGTGATGCTTGCTCTCACCCGCTTCTACCGATTTGAGCTCATTCAGTCATTCGCTCTAACGCAGTTGTGCATCTCCCCTGTGCCCCTTGTGAATTACAAGGATTTCCTGCCCCTGCTTCCACGAAAATATGCTTGACTAGAAACATGCCACCTCAAAGCACCGTCGATAGACATTTTTACGCATCAAAAATGCCAGTTCAGAGCCAAGTACCATAACTGGCACGGCCGACCGAATGTCTAAACAGTGAAAAAATCGTCTTCCTCCGTTCGGTGCCTGCATTGATTTCGTTGCAGTGAAACAACATGAACTGTGCTGATTTTTGAAAATCAATAAACGAACCTCGTTCGAAATTCTGTCAGTCATCATTCAGCGGGGGCGTATGCACTTTCAATTGAGATGCCTCTCGACAGTGTGCACTTTCAATTGAACCCGATGCTTTTGATCGTGGCGACGATACCCGGTACTGTGGCTGGCCTACAGTATGCACTGTGGTACGAAATTGAAAAACAAACAACCCCCCAGCAACTCGGAGCGGAATTTTAACTAATTCTGTGGCAACAAGAGTGAAGTTTGAGGAGTTGGATTCAATTTAATTATTGCAGTTTCAAAAGGTACATGACTTGGCTTCGGCGCGTGGGTGCACTTTGAAGGATTCCGTTCTGCAAATTCAGTCTATAAACAACCTTTTCATGGAATCTTTGACAGTCACTCGAATTGTGCTCGTTTCTTCGTGCTCGTGTCTTTTTTTTCGCTTATGGATGTGTAGAGCATCGTCAGTCGGAAACGAACCAAAACCGTCGTTCTCAAGAAGTGGACAGCACGGGATGGAGATTTTGGCGAAAGCGCCTTCGTCTAAGGCTACTCGATCATATGAGACAACGTTTGTTTTTGGATTGCGTTCTGGAAATGATGTAAGAAGGCGACCAATCATTACAATCTCATCTTCAGGGAGCTAAGCGATTGGACAAACATGTGCGTCAAGAAACAACACTTCATCCACATTGCTGGTTCTACCCCACCACTTCATGATTAAAACAGTCAATAGAGATTGCTACAGACATGTGCGTTGTGACACGTTGTTTCTTTGATCAATTGCATGGACTAGACAATAATGATTGTGATTGGAGTGGAGCCGAGGGCCAGTAATCTTGAGAAAGTAATATTGTACGTAGAACTAAGCTCAAGCATTTTTGTCTAGCATGTACGTTTGATAAAATAAAATCGCCTCTTATTTAAGAAATATTTTGTGTATTGTTGGGTCTACAACTTAATTCGCGGTTTGCTAAGAGATGGCGTAACTTGTATTATTCCAGTGGAACATGCGTTGGAAAGCTACTGTCATTGTACGTACATATGTCATTCATTTGAAGCGTAAACAACAATCTTCTTTTTTTTCACTCAAATATGTCGAACTTTGTGCCTGAAAAAGGGTTTTTGCGGGGAGTTCTTCTTCATTACTTAAATATGAAGAAAATTGCCGCCGTAAGTCATCGTATTTTGGTGGTTTGCACGATAAACGTCCCGGGCAACCAAAAAGGTTTGAAGATGAAGAACTGGAAGCATTGCTCTATGAAGATTGTTGCCAAACACAAGAAGAGCTCGCAGAATCTTTGAATGTCACTCAAGCAGCTATTTCAAAACGTTTAAAAGGAGCTGGATACATTCAAAAGCAAGGAAATTGGGTTCCACATAAACTCAAGCCGAGAGACGTCGAAAGGCGGTTTTGTATGTCCGAAATGCTGCTGGAACGCCACAAAAGGAAGTCATTTTTGCATCGGATTGTTACTGGTGATGAAAAATGGATCCGCAAAAAATCATATGTGAAACCCAGCCAACCAGCCAAATCAACGGCAAGGCCGAATATTCATGGCGCGAAGGTAATGCTCGGTAATTGGTGGGATCAGAAGGGTGTGCTGTATTATGAGCTGCTAAAACCGGGTGAAACCATCAATGGACAACGCTACCGAACACAATTAATCCGTTTGAAGAGAGCAGTAGCCGACAAATGCCCGGAATATGCGACCAGACACGAGGCAATAATTTTTCATCATGACAACGCTCGGCCCCAAGTTGCTATTCCGGTTAAGAACTATTTGGAGAACAGTGGATGGGAAGTTTAACCCCACCCGCCTTATAGCCCAGACCCTGCCCCTTCTGACTGCCATTTGTTTCGGTCGATGCGGAACGCCCTCACTGAAATACGGTTCACATCAAAACATCATGCTGGCGCATTTCTTTTGGGATGGGATCCACAAATTGCCAGAAAGATGGGAAAATGTCATAGCTTCAGATGGGCAATACTTTGAATAATACTCGTACTATTGTACATGTTTATCTTAAATAAACGTTAAAATTTAAAAAAAAGGCGCGCGAATTAGTGTTTTTGCCCAAAATATTTCGAACAGTTCAAGGCAAGTTGATTGGGATGGGTTCAAGTTTGTCTGTCTGAGACATTCTTTCATTCATTTTCATACTCCTTCGCTGGCGTCAACACCATCAGCTTCTCATATTTATTCCAAGTCTCACGACCCTGCACTTCGGGCGAAGAATTGAATTAATAACATTGAACACCGATCTTCACAGCACGTTAGGAACACTATGGATGGGGGGTCGACCCATAAGCACTTGAGCCTACGTTCAACTGCCGGTTCGAGCAATATTATTTTCCACGGCACCACCTCGTTCGAGTCACTGACAATGCCCAAAGAGTAGAACTTCTCAAATTGATAGTTCGGAGTCGGCAACAACACGAGTGGTTGCTGAGAAGCTAGGCCCTGGCTGTACGCGCTACCGCCTGTAGCGCCACATTATTATTTTTAAGAGAAATAGAGTGGATTTCAGTGATTCAAAAACTCAATGCTGCCTGCTGTCGCTCAAGGGACACATTGATGAAACAGTCACTTTCCATGAATGACGCCGGTCTCGATGAAACCGGAAAACTGTCCAACCTATGGTGTGTTTATCTGGGAGAGAGTCTGCAAGTAAATTCACACTTCAGACTTCGACAATGTGTCATGATTCCCACAGTCAGACTACTTCCACTTCCCAACGACAAATGGTGATCAGAATTGAAAACCGGATAAAACTTCGTTCGAAACGGAGACCCCCCTCCTCAGACTCTCAACCAACTGCGAAATTCAGTCGTTATACTAGTTGAATGCTACTACCGTGATGGAATTTCTCAAAGACACAATGTCGGGATCTCAAGTCGAAAGTTACAGCGGATCCCTCACTTGTTCACACATAGAATCCACACTTTCCATGAACAATTAATGAAAATAGCATGCTTCTAGGCGCACCGATTATTCCTGCACATTTTTTATCACCGATTCTGTGGTTTGATGACCCCTGCCCCTCTGTTCGTACATGAAAGTACATGAAATCTAAGAATTTAAAAGATGCCCCGGCAAATAAATTTAATTGACATCACCCCTCTCCTCTGAAACCCCACCGAGTTACACAATTGATAGAACTTTTGAATTGCGTCGGTTGCAGCAAGAAACACAAAACCACATCCACCTCGACACGAAAATGTGATTTGGTATGACACAAAAGAAACCCATTTCTGGCACTCGCCCAAATCGAATTTGTGTATGTTCAGCCTCAAAGCACAGATCCCTGTGCAACGCGGCCTCCTCACAGTCTACGACGGTCTGTCGATGCAGCTACCCACTCTTTTGGCAGTTGGCTGTTGGCATTCACAATTGATTCACAAAATCCAGAAAGAAAAGGAAAATCGGTATGAATTCCATTGGCAAAACGCCTACACTTCGGCACGGCACTGTCGCGAAGTTACACAATCGAATGTCCCCACAGTGTCTCGACGTGTCACCTAATGCCCGCTCTGGTGTGTCACTTCAGCACTCGTGCGTGTGTGCGGCTTGAAATTAATTAACAAAGTACGTTGTACACACACTCACTGGGTGCCACCAACGTCGCCGGCAACACCGACGACACTGCCCACGCCAGCGGAGCCATAAAAGGAGCTTAAATTGCGCAAACGACTATCTCCAGCTGAGATGTAAAATGAACTGTCGCGTACTTAGAGACGGACGCGGTACGCAATCCGGCGCGTGCGATAGGAAAAAAGAGTCGTGCCTGTTAAGGAGACACTTCAAATTTGACACTAACTCCGCTACTCACTGCTTGTCAAAAACGCAATCCGAATGGGATATTCCATGTAAACTGACAAACTCAGACAGGCACACCGACAGAGTGCGGAATAAAATCTAAATCTATCCGAGCGAGGATCTGTCTCTTGACTGACTGACGCTCCCCGTTTTTATGCCTTTAATTACCGAGCCACTATTCTGGTTGACTGACACAGCTGCCATCGCTTGTAGTCCTCCTCGTGCTCGTCCTGCTCTGCCGCTGCTTTGTCATCAACGCCGACATCGTTGGCGCCCATCGCATCAGCATCAACGTCTCTCGCAGCGAAATTTCGTATCCACACCCGTAAGGGTGTCGCCACCGGATTCCAAAGAACACGGGCTGCCGGGAGGGGTCTCGGCGATAGGCGGACAGAAACGAAACGGGCGAAACGCTGTACATAACGAGGACGGTGGTGGTATCGACAAGATATGTATGCTCGACCACTTTCTTTCTCTCATCGGTGAGCATCTAATATGTGAATACATCAGGTCCACCCGGCCGTACCTTTTGGGGCGTGTTCCAACCCCTTGACGGCGCATCGGCGACTTCCACACACAAGGCTCGAATAACTTGATTATTGGACTTTAATAATCCAACACAGGAAGACTGCCAGAGCACACGAGTGCAGAGGGGGACCCATCAACAGGAGGAACCTATGGGAAGGAAAAATATAAATGGGGCGGGGAGGCGCGCTGCTTTTTATTGGAACAAAGGCCATAAACAGATCTCTGCCACACGTCCTTCTGACAATGACGACGACGACAACAACGCCACCAGCATAGGGGAGTGCGGAAGCGGCTGCGGAATCCTTTCTGAACATGACAACGGGCACCCCACCCTCGCCTGACCCCTTTTTTTGGCTTGTGGTCTGGGCAAACATCTGCTCTGCCGAGGAACACAGGACCTGTTTGATTGCTATTATTGGAGCGACAATTTGGGTGAAGGGCTTCGATTGCAGTTCACAGGCAGGCAGTCCTCCCACGTGTTGACCTACTGCCATGGGGCAGCTCAGCAGTGAGTGGAATCGAATGGAGTGCCTGTGCAGATGTACTTGCAAATTTTACGGTCCTCCTGAAGATTGAGATTCATTTACATGTCAGTGGGCAGATTATAAAACGACCTGCCCGTCGTCTGGCCTGCTCGATGTCTGCAACGGAAATTTTCTAATTAAACAATTCGTCGGCCGGACACATCGTGTGCACCGCTTGGAATGCTGCAGCTGACGAACGAAGTGATTTACAAGTTGTACCGAGTGTGACGAGTGAAAGTTTGCCTCTCTCTTGGTCTTGACCTCAATGCGTGCGGACTTTGAGAAGAACACTGAATTGGGGGCCGATGAAGCACCAGGAATGGGAAAAGGACCTTCGTTTGGCAAAGGCTAGTCAACTGTGTCATGTCAACAAGGATTTGGTTGAGTTTCTAATTAGAAGGGGAGGCACAACCCTGGCGAATGCGAAATGTAATGCGACGCACGTGACAGCCATTCGCTCGTAAAACCCCATGGAATGACTGCCTATAAACTCAAATGTGGTTCTAAGCTGATTCTTCTTGGGCTGGCGGAGAAGTTTTTTCATTAACCTTAACTGGGTGCTGGGCTGTGGTAAGCAGGCGAGTCAGGCAGGCATTCCCCAACCTAGCTTCCGTCATAAAACAGCACTGCCCTCAGACATGTGTGCTCCGACTGCTCATGAGGGCAGGCAGTGCGCATGTGCCACTTCATTCGTGGCTGCTCATGCGGACAAATTTCGTTTTTCATACCAAATAATTCAAAAGACGTAATTTGGCTGACCGCAGTTTGGTGAGCGATTGCCTTCGGGGCACTCGGTGTGTTTTAAAGTCAAACGTGATCATTTTTCCTTTGTCAGTCAAACAGTGTGTTCATGTTGTTATCCACTCACCAGCACCTTTGCACTTGCCGGTGGTCAGATCAGAACTGCTCAGGAGACAGGACTGAACAGAGCACACAATCCAACAAGGATACGAGGTAAGATGTGTGAACACGCGGAGCACCTTCAACGCTCCCAAGCTCTGCCCTGGTACACTACACAGGGGAAGGAATGTTGAACAGTGCTGGAGCCAGGGATTGTGGCACCCGCTCATTTTTAGTGGACACTATTTGGCATGACTGCAATGAATAGGCTCGTGTACTAGTTCAATCAACAGGACCGTGCAGCGTCTCGTAGTCAGACTTCCAGTAGGATTTCTAAGTTGTCCTGGTTGAAGCTTAGGTACCAGGAAGTTGGTGGCTCAAGGTATAGATGAGGGTAGAGATCGTCCTGAGTTCCACCATCAATTGCAGTGGTTTCGATGTAGCTAAAGATTGAGGAGCACTAGGGCAAGTCTAGGGCAAGAGAAGGAGCGTGTCTACAGATCCGCCCTCGTTTAGTAGTAGCAACGTATATGACACATCCAAGAGCGTACAGACTCCATGGCTGGGTGTTGCTGAAAAAAGGCAACACTGGCAGCAACACCCAACACCCTGACATACTCATGGATGCTGGGTTTCCAACTTAGGTTAGTATCACTGCTGGGACGCAGGAATTTCGCACAAGTATTCAACATTATCGCAGGTCTGCACAGGGAGAGAGGGTCGAGGCCTGGCATTTTGTACATATTTCCTAGTGACGGGTACAACCTCTTCTAGTTCTGTATAATTTTGTTGAGACCCCAAATAGGAACAGGACATCATTTGGATAGGCGTTGACCTGCAGACCACCCAAACCGCAATGCAGAGAAAGGCGACACACAACTTGACCGTCGAAACGGTGTATCAACTGTCTGACTGATGATCCTGATTCAAGAGGATCGCCTGCGCAAAACAAAACCACGGGCACGCAGTTGGAACATGAAGATCTTCTTGCTGTACTCAAGGGCACTGATGATAAGGACTCGTTGAATATTGAAACGGGCGTCACTATCGAAGGGGAAGGAGCATTTCAAATAGTTGACATCATCGACAACGAGGACGGCGTTGAGGTCCAACAGATGCCTGAGATTGGAACGACATGGAATCCACTTTGTCTTAATGAGAGTTGCAATTTATTCTGACAAGTGAATTGAACACCTTGGCGGGCATAAGGGAAGCATCCATTACCTGGTCCCACCTGTCCGGCTTTAATGAAAAGAGTAAGCCTTCGGATTGCCTAAAAAATATTTTCCATTGCACGCCAGACTAGCAGTAGGTTGGACCTCTCATAGAAATTTTTGGTGGACACATTTGATGATACTTCTTGCCCAACATCGGTCTTGAAAGCCTGAATCGATTCCGTACTCTTCGCGTAACATCGGTCCTCCCCCATCGACCCACTTTCCGATCTGGACACTGATCCACTTTGTCGCCTCGTGGGGGTTGATGGAGCAAAGAGTCTGAGAGAGGGAATAAAGCGCGGTGTCACAAGAGAGAGTAAGAGTAGTCCTTTAGATCAACAAATGGGACCATCGAATTCTGAGTACCGCGCCGTTCTTAGGTCAAATCGATACGGAGTACGTCTTTTGGAGATTGAGACGGAAGTTCCAAAGAGACAGGGATTCCTAAGGGCTGACAGGGATCAGAGCATCAGCACGGCTTCGGAGGCTTGCCTTGAATGTGATTCCAGCAGAAAGGCGACTGCTTGGCAGACCCAGGGCGAAGTGGTTGGATCAAGTGGGTTGCGCTTGGGCATGCTGCAACTTGTAATGAGTCAGAGTCGATGGCGGAGGATGGCCTGTAGACCTGTGGGGCGTGCTTTACCCCTGCGATCGGGTCAGATGATCATGATGATGATTTTATTCCAAATGAGAATCAATTTACTGGCCTTAATTACTCATGGAGGGTCTGAGCTACAGCTGCCTTCGATAATTGACGGTTCCGGCAAGGCGCTTTCCGTCATCACGACCAAGCTGTCTTGTGCCTGTGATAACCTAATCCTTAAACTGGGACTCCAAGATCCTGTTAGCTGGGGACCAATCTCTCGTGTGCCTGTGATGACTTAATCCTTAAACTCGGACTCCAAGATCCTCTTAGCTGGAGACCAAGCTGTCGCCTCTGATGACTTCATCCTCAAACTCGGATTTCAAGATCCTCTTAGATGGAGCATTGGTGCCCATGCAATCGATGTGGCCGAGCCATTCGGTGGATTTTTGGGGGCGGGTATGGAGCTGCTTTGCAGTCGCAGGAAAGCTACTAACCTTGGGATGTAATTAAAATACTCGGAAAACAAAGAAATCCTTTACATCGGCAGGCGTCAGTTACAGACTGTGTCACCACTTGACCTTGTTTGGGAGGATTTATCTTCAAATTGCATCCAAGCACGATCTGTGTCTGCTGGTCTTCCCTCGGAAGACTAAGAATTTACAGCAAAATTAGCCTAGCGGTACAATAGACAGGTTTTCAATTCGAGTCCTCCAGAGCAGAGAAGAACCTCCCAAAACGATCTGTGCTTGATGTCTCGGCTTTTTGGGGACGCCACAAATCGGATTATCATGCCAATGAGGTGGACATCTTACGCAGCTGGAGCGAGCACTTTTCAGAGCTGCTCAATCCTGAACAGGGCAGACCCGTAGTCTTGAGTGGGGAGGAGAATAGTCCAACGGAGGAAGAAGTCATTCTGGCGATTGAATCGCTGAAAGTTGGCAGTTATGGAAGAAATCCGCCCACAAATGCTTAAGTTTTATGACTCCCTCGTGTCAACAAAATCGCTAAATAGGCTTTGACACCATCTCCTTCTCTCAGGAAAGATAGTAAGCCCTCTGTAGTGGAATTTGTGGAAGAAGCGTTTCCTTATCCAGATAAGTGCCAGACATTCCGACAAGATGTGCTCTGAAGGCTCGTCCTCTTCGAGACAAAGGCGACAAACCTTGTCCTGACACAGGTTTAATTGGTTAAGGTGATATTTCAGACCGCAGTGACGAGCTAGTTCGCGTTCTTATGTTTTCTTTATTAAGCCGGAGTATTCCCTTATGTGAATAAGGCCTGACATTTGGGTTGGATAACGTTTGCACAGGACAATGTGTCCAATGGTCTAGACGAAGTTTGTTAGCCAATTCGTCTATCAGAGTTGTGACTGCTGTCCAAATGACATTACACTCCAAGCCAGCCCTCGCGAGCTCAACTGCGGATTCGTTGCCTGCAATCCCCCCGTGTCCAGGGACCCAGCCCAGCTTCACTTAGGTATACCTGCCAAGGCATTGTAGAGGGTCATAGCAACAAGCCAGCCCTCGCGAGCTCAACTGCGGATTCGTTGCCTGCAATCCCCCTGTGTCCAGGGGCCCAGCCCAGCTTCACTTAGGTATACCTGCCAAGGCATTGTAGAGGGTCATAGCAACAAGACAGCCCTCGCGAGCTCAACTGCGGATTCGTTGCCTGCAATCCCCCTGTGTCCAGGGGCCCAGCCCAGCTTCACTTAGGTATACCTGCCAAGGCATTGTAGAGGGTCATAGCAACAAGCCAGCCCTCGCGAGCTCAACTGCGGATTCGTTGCCTGCAATCCCCCTGTTCCAGGGGCCCAGCCCAGCTTCACTTAGGTATACCTGCCAAGGCATTGTAGAGGGTGATACCAACAAGCCAGCCCTCCCGAGCTCAACTGCGGATTCGTTGCCTGCAATCCCCCTGTTCCAGGGGCCCAGCCCAGCTTCACTTAGGTATACCTGCCAAGGCATTGTAGAGGGTCATAGCAACAAGCCAGCCTTCGCGAGCTCAACTGCGGATTCGTTGCCTGCAATCCCCCTGTGTCCAGAGACCCAGCCCAGCTTCACTTAGGTATACCTGCCAAGGCATTGTAGAGGGTCATAGCAACAAGCCAGCCTTCGCGAGCTCAACTGCGGATTCGTTGCCTGCAATCCCCCTGTGTCCAGAGACCCAGCCCAGCTTCACTTAGGTATACCTGCCAAGGCATTGTAGAGGGTCATAGCAACAAGCCAGCCCTCGCGAGCTCAACTGCGGATTCGTTGCCTGCAATCCCCCTGTGTCCAGGGGCCCAGCCCAGCTTCACTTAGGTATACCTGCCAAGGCATTGTAGAGGGTCATAGCAACAAGCCAGCCTTCGCGAGCTCAACTGCGGATTCGTTGCCTGCAATCCCCCTGTGTCCAGAGACCCAGCCCAGCTTCACTTAGGTATACCTGCCAAGGCATTGTAGAGCGTCATAGCAATATCTGACTGTTCTGGAGTTCTTTAGATTGGTCGAAAGTGCTTTTAGTGCTGCTTGAGGGTCAGAAAATATCTGGATTATAGCGCCTTTGATACCTGCATGGAGGTTTCGTCTGGCGCAGATCACGATGGCTTTGAAATTTCGGCTTGAAACACTGTAGGACTCCACCCCATTGGTGCAGAAATCCTTGTGTTGGATCCAAAGACTCCAGCTCCTACTCCAGAATCCTGTCTAGTGTTGGCACACCATTGGTCCATCGACATATCGCGATCCAATATGTCAACTTAGAAAAACCTACCGAACCAGTGCTGCCTGACCATAATGTCCGGCGTTGTACAAAACATGTCTCTTTTAGGGATTGAGTCGAGCATACTAGGGTGACCCGTTAAGTAACCTGGTTTGTAATTACACTTGTGCTGCAGTTTGATGGCGTATCGGGGGTAAGCCCGACTATAGCTTCTAGGGGTGTTGTGGGGCAGGCGCATATAGCGCCTGTTACTCCAAGACAGGCAATTCCTTGTAACTTCTGCAATCAATTTGCCGTTGTCTGTTGGAGTGTTTCAGGCCACCAGACGATGGCCGCGCGTGTGACAATGGGTCTTGCCAACGTACCATGTACAACGAATGCATAATTTTGGGAGAAAGACCGCCGTATAGACGTTCTGGAGCAGTGGTCGAGCCCAGGATGGGGGCTTTCGTCCCGGCGGAAGTACGAC
The DNA here is from genome assembly GCA_905231855.2 of Eristalis tenax. NCBI lineage: Eukaryota > Metazoa > Arthropoda > Insecta > Diptera > Syrphidae > Eristalis > Eristalis tenax. Next base: position 42,492,134 of record HG993127.1, read on the forward strand.
CGACCAGCTTTTCCGACTAAGAATGGTCCTTGAAGGCTTGGGAGTATGCCAAGCCCATCTAAAGCTGTTTTGTGGATTTTGAGTTGCTCGAGGTAAACACTGGAGTGTTGTGTAGGAGTATGGGACTGATGGTCCTCTTCTGAGGGTCATTCAGTCTCTGTACACAATCTGTAGCAGCTGTGTTCGGGTTAACAGTGCTAAATCAGCTTTTACCGTGGGCGTTGGACTTCGCCAAGGGGGCATCTTGTCACCTCTCCTGTTTTTTGTGTATATGGACTGGATGTTGCAGCGCAGACGGGGCGAGGAATGTAGTGAGTTGAGGGTAAGCCATGACTAAGTTATCCTCAAATCTTCCTAGACGGAACTCCAGCGCGCACTCGATAGGCTTGTGGCCGTATGTGCTGATGTTGGAATGAAGGTTAAGGCCCGTTCTATGCACTCTACATGTTAGTGTAGGCCCATTGAAGCAGGTGGAGAAGTCTAAGTATCTCGGAGGCTTTTTCACGAGTGATAGGATGAGTAATGCTGAGCTTCCATGTAGGATTGGTCAAGCTGGATCAATTTTGATACAGCTTGGTGGATCTGCAACCAGGAAGGCCGAGCTTGGTGTCAAAGCCTAGTTAGCGGTCTTCAACTCAGTATTTATTCCAACTCTCATCACATCATTGCTTCTAGCATCCTCAGTGAATCGTTCGAGGCTGCCGTAGACGACCTTTATGTGGCAAAGGCAGTTGATAAACGCGATTTTAGTTGCCCTTGCCTGCATATGCCCCGTCCCTGTGAGGTAAATGAGAGGTAATTTTTTTGTTTGTAGGAAACCCATGGTTTTAGCAAAAAAACACAAGGAATACAGGGTATGAACATTAAGTGTGCGGTTTCACTGTGAAACCACTAGAAAGCAAAGGGTTGTCTACCTAGAATAGCGGCCAAATTTCACATCAAGTGCTCTATCCACTCCTATGGGGGTAGCGGCAAAATGTTGTCAGGGCATGACGAGATGCGTCATTGGATCGGCTATCGATGTCCAGTATGAAGGTCCAACGACCGACCCATCGTTTTCGATGTATGGGCGATTTTTCATAGTCAGATCCTACAGGTCACTTTTGCCGACACTTTTTCCTATTTTCTATTGGGCATAGCAGCATGGTTTAGGTCTCAAAAAAGCGTCTTTGCATTCTGCCAAAATTTGACCAAATGCGACGTCGCCGAAAAACCCACAATATGGTATGAAAAGCTAAAGCCGTTCAGGTCACCTTTTCGTTGGACGTGGAGATTGACTTCCGGTCAAAATAGACACCTGAACTCATGTGTATGACAGTCTGTAGAAAGACTAGTCATCAAGCCGGATAATGACATCAGAATCCACACTCTCGTCTACCGACGCGAGTCTTTGCAGACGTCTACAGATTAACTGCATGAACAACACTGCTACAGTCGGCAAGGTCTTCGATTCCGCGACATCGATGGTTCCCAAAATCGAAGGTGCACACAACTGAAGGAGGACCATAGCCAACTTGGAGGGCGTAGTTAGAGGCAGATGTCTAAAAACCGAGTCAGCTCTAGAGGTCCAGGTATAGCGCGATGGAGGAGGTCACAACTACCTACCGAATCATCTGCTTTTAAGCTTCAGTCAGGCTCAGCTGTTGAATTTACAGTAGCAATGGAAAATAAGCCACACAACCAGTAATGTACTTGGTGGCTTATGATGGCAATTTACCAAAAATTGTGGCCGTCTTATTGAGGTTGTCATTGTTGCGGCGTCGATGCGGCAACAATTTGGACGGCTGCCAAATGCTAACTGCGCAAACCGAAATGGCGCCCGAACAAAATCGTTTGAACATGAGCTACAGGGTGCAGCATAGAGAAAAGTGCATCACTGAAGAACACAACACAGCGGAGAAGTAAAGTTCTCTCTCTCTACCTCTCTCATACGTTTCCACAGCCTCATAGCACTTGACCGCATTGAGGCCTGCGCGACGGAATTATCCACAATCGACTTGTTGCAATGAGAAAAACTCGGGATGGAGAATTATTCGGCGTCAGGTCCCCGTTCTGATGGTGCCCGCATGTCGCAGTGTCATCTGCCAAGTCGCATCAACCCCATCAACCACTATTTTTACTTCGACGCTGCTCTCCAAATCTGGCCTCAAAAAAACACACATACGATTACCATAAACATGACAGAGCATAGAAGAACCCTCTAAACAATAGCGAGCACCACTCAGCTGGCCGAGGTCGTCCGATCATTGTACGTGACAACACATCGATCTGGCGCAGATAGATGCTGATAAGATGTCTGTGTGCACACACCGGAGCTCCTCACGTTGGCACGCATGCAGCTTGCGTCAGAGCAAATGATTAGCATTCTCCCACAGCGGGTGGTCCTCAATTTAGCTAAATGAACTCACGGACAACTCACAGCAACTGCTGCAACGATGCTCTAGTGATCGCCTAATTCAACCCACTCTCGGTAATGGCATTAAAACGCTGCCGGGAGTGCGAGAGAGCGAGTGCACTTAGCTTGTCGTTCGGTCCATGTAAAGGTCATAATCAACTGACGTCTAATTAATGCTCACCAGGCCAGTGCCGCCCGCTACCTTCGTGCATGCATACACGAGCGAAGGCATTTGTTCCGCCCGGCAAGCACTCTGCTGGTGCCTGGCTGGCTTGCCGGTGCTTTCATTTCTTCGACACAAATCTAATTGCGAGAAATATTCATTCCATACATACGAGCAGACGTGGCAAAGCTCACCTACCGTTAGCTTGTGCTGGCGGAAGGCGAAACAAAAAAATTAAATCTGCATCACGTTGCATTGAGAGCGAGTTAATTGAAGGAAAAGCAGCTTGTGCGCTGCCATTGTCGCTGTTCTCCGGAGGATAAGGGAAATGCGAAGGCGCCAAGGACATCTGGGGTTCGTAAAGAGCCGAGCAGAGGGCGGTTCGTCCAATTTTGAACGGTTGCAAATGCAATTTATCTTGACATCACGTAAAACGCTGCAAATTGCATTCACCTTAAGAGGTTTCTTTTTGTTCTCGACTGGACAGAAGTGGGCATGACTCCTTTGCCCTCCTGCTGGCTTAAATGTGTGAACTGGTTTCAGACAGAAGATGCTTGCTTTTGACACCAGGCGCCGGGCGGTGCAAAGCCGAGACTGGGCGGATAGACTGACTGCGGTATTCCTCATGCCAGCGCTTGATTAATACATGCCGAAGCTCAAACAAAATCTGCGCCGTTGTTCTGAAAGCCGGCGAATCATTGCACTTCACTCACGCACCGTGCTAATTAATGTTCGTTTTTTGGTGTTAAGATTTAATTTAGTTTTTGTCCGTTTTGTGACTTGTGTTGTGAATTGCTTTAAAACTGTGGCTCCTTCGAAGCAAAAACTTGCACACCGCCTCCATTGGACATATTTCTGCCCAGCATCACAAACACAATCTGAACAGCCGTCCGTGCGATTTTCTATCGTGGGCAAGATAGACGGACCATGTCGCTTCACTTCAACGTTGGCTGCGCGAGAGTTGACATCAAGAAGCGGGTCACAACCACCAATCATCGAAGTAGATCTCACTTAAAAAGAATGCCAAGCCATTACATTCACTTACACTTCTACTTTTACTCCCACTTCTACTTTCGTGCACATACAGGAAAGCGTCAAATGTCAAGCTTTTGATTAGAGCCTCATGGCTTGTCGTAAAATCGAGATTCTTTCAATAGATGTTCAGTGGGGACTAGCGGTTGCAATCCAGAAAAAGCTTTCTGTACGGGTTCTGATTTCTGTACGAACACAAAAGCAGTTGGACTAGATTATATACATCCGGCATCCATTAAAATGTTCTTATTTGCACCATATTTACCACCAGTGTGTTTCCCGACGAATGGAAGACCGGAAAAATGGCACCATTGCCCAAATCAACGACCAATACAACAGAATTCCGGCCAATTACACATCCCCAACTTCTGAGAAAAGCCTTCGAAAAAATTATAAGCAACCAAATGAAGGAGTACCTTGAAACTCCAAGCGAATGGCTGGAAATGAGAGTGCAACGGCTTTGCTTAAGGTTAGTGATGACACACGCTCCGGTTTTAATTGTGCGTTGCTGTCACTAGCTGTGTTTTTGGATTTCTCAAAAGCATTTGACTCAGTAAGCCACAAGATATAAATATATAAATTTGAGAAACAATTTGCTTTTGAGTACTCCGTCTGCCAGCTTATTCTTCTAAACCGTCCTCGAGCAGAGTTCTTTGAAGGAAAAGTCTCAACGTGTCTTAATGTTGTGTCAGGTGTGCCTGAGGGGTCTGTTCTTGGTCCACTTCTGTTCGTTTTAATAGTACCAAGCAGGGGTCTATAAAAGAAACGTCTCAACGTGTCTTAATGTTGCGTCAGGTGTGCCTGAGGGGTCTGTTCTTGGTCCATTTCTGTTAGTTTTAATAGTACCAAGCAGGGTTCTATAAAAGAAACGTCTCAACGTGTCTTAATGTTGTGTCAGGTGTGCCTGAGGGGTCTGTTCTTGGTCCACTTCTGTTAGTTTTAATAGTACCAAGCAGGGTTCTATAAAAGAAACGTCTCAACGTGTCTTAATGTTGCGTCAGGTGTGCCTGAGGGGTCTGTTCTTGGTCCATTTCTGTTAGTTTTAATAGTACCAAGCAGGGTTCTATGAAAGAAACGTCTCAAAGTGTCTTAATGTTGCGTCAGGTGTGCCTCAGGGGTCCGTTCTTGGTCCACTTCTGTTCATACTCTGCGTACCATATCTGTGCAGATGATGTGAACCTATTGAAAAGTTTTCCAAATTGTACATGTTATCAAGCGTTAATGAAATGAATGGTGATATAAACGCAATTTGGTGCTTTTTAACAGGACACCTTCAGACAATTCTCTGTCACACCTTCGGAATAACACCACTATCGTCCTCGTTAAAAAATTCAATAATCTGGGGGTTAACTTTAAAGACACGTAAACTATATCGTCTCTAAAATATACGGTTTTCTTCGAGGTTTAAGCTATCTCTGCTTATTGGCGCCAAATTAAAGTAAGCAAAAGCCTATATCTTACCGATTATATTATGTCTTGGTATATTATCTTACCGATTACACCAAGACATAAATATTTGGTAAGCAGTCGTCAGCTTTTAATACACGCAATACTCCTCTGGAATCAACTCCCTCTTCGGTCGGGGTCCCTTGGTGGAGAGGGTTGGGGCGATGTTCAATCTTTCGTGCAGGTTCTGCACCGGTCTTGTTGTCGAAGTCCAGTTGTATGGCATTTGTAACCCTAATACCCTTAAGTGTCCGGGGTCAAGACACAGCACGGGCCGAAGGTATAGAGGGAGAAAGAGAGAAGAGGTACCTGTGCACTGTGGTAAATATTAGGCTGGGAGGAGCATTTCATATTCGTGTGGTGCGGCTGTAGAACGAGTCTCTAAATTTGAATGTGCGTCCGAAAGTAGGCTTAAGGGTAAACTGATGAGCATTCCTGGCGAGACGGGTATTGCGGGTGAATTCATGGAGAGGAGGAATGCAGTTGGTTAGCTCACTTGAGCATCGTTTGTAAAATTAAATACGGACAAAGAAGAGAGGGTACGTCGATGTTCGAGCGAGTTTAATGGCTCTGCAATATTGTTGTCTCCTATAAATTTTATCGCTCGGTTTTGAATTCTATCTTCTAGGTGCAGTGGTGGTCTTGAGGGCACCAGACCAGATATGAGCGTTGTACTCAAGCTTGGGGCGGACATGCGCCTCAGAAATGAAAGCCAAGTCAGAGGGTGTGAAAGTATTCTTGCATCGATTGAGGAAACCTAAACATTTCGCAGCATTTTTGGCGACCTCAAATATGTGATCGTTGTAACTAAGTGCTGTGTTCATACACATACCATGGATGGGAAGTTTTCGGATTTCATTGACACAGACGCCATTCATGGATAATGGCTGATAGTCACGGACTCGCTTGAACGACAGCAGACAGCATTGATTTTTGAAGCATTAAATTCTACTCGACTGTCCCAATTAATTATGCTGTCAAGATCGGAATTCAATGTGCTTAACAGAAGCAGCCGTTCCAATTCTACCGCCGAAGGGCGGGGTCGTGAGTCTTTGAACGAATATGAAAAGCTGGGGGTGCTGTCATCAGCGAAGGAATGACTTGGATTAGAAGTAGCAGACAAGAGACCATTTATAAAAATGAGAAAGAGTGTCGGAGACAGAACAGAGCCTTGGGGAACACCAGCATTTATTTGGTGGATATCAGACTTGAACCCTTAACAAACAACGTGTTTTAAAGGTAATTTCTAATCCATAGAAAAAGGGGTTCATCGATACCATAGGCAGAAGAGAGCTTAATACCAAGCTCTGTGAAATGCCTTAGATATCAAGCGCAACGACCTTTCTTTCGCCTGCATTGCGATAAGATTGGTTCCACTTTTCGGTGAGATAAGCTATCAGATCACGTGTTGCTGCGGAAACCGTACTGCCGGTCATTAAGAAGCTTCATAAGCTGTCGATTTATCAGCGTTTCCAGGAAAGTTCACCATTACTCCACAATCACTAGTGAAAAAGGCTCCTGCGCTGGCAATACCACTGAGGGCGGGTCATAAAATGATGATGATGATGAGAAATGTTTGCCTACGTTCCATGGAAGCGAGACCTCAAAGTGACTCGATACACACTCACTTCGCGCCCATACTCATAGAAAATTATGTAGACCCATTTACCGGGCAACATAATGTGCTCGCAAAGAAGTTTGAGATCATTGACTTTCATTCCAAGATCTTGAAATGGATGACCAGCTATCTGATAGTGGGACAGAAAAGGGATCCGTCACATGAAATCGTCAATTGATCAAGGGTACCTCAAGGTAGTCACCTTCGGCCTCTTCTGTTTCTTCATTTTATTAATGATTCGCCTCCCAATGTTTCCCATTCCGACTGCATTGTTTTTTAAATCAAGGCGATCATTGGCGGATGCGATAGAGTTACAGAACGATGTCGCACCCATACAGAATTGGTGCCATTTGAGTGGACTATATTTCAATATAAGCAATGTTCAGTTACGACCTTTTCTATGAGTACGGGCGCTTTCCAGAACTTCAAATAATTGTGTATCGCACTGATGCAATGTAAGCAATGCTTTTCAGTGCAAAACAGGCATCATGACATTCGCCGATGATCTGCTTTGCGTTTGTTTGCGCAGTAGAATTGTTCACAATGCGTTTTTGAATAGTATGCATTGGCAATACCTGCGTTTTTTTTCAGGACTAAAGCAATAGTACGTTTTTGAAAACGTGATCCTAGGAGTATCAGAAGAAGATCGCTGCAGACAGAAAGTGTACGGGGATCTTGCGAGGCACTAGCCCCCAAAGGGCAAGCACCAACTATCGGACTAAGAAACGAAGTCACTCAACCAGCTAATCCAGATTCCTAAAGGAAACTGGATTAGAGAGAACCTACAGCTCTGAAACGAGCTGCATGTGAGGAGACCTCTTACGAAAGCAAATGTCTGCAAAGGGGGCACAATCGATCCAAGGGACTCTGTGCCACCCTCAACAATAGTAATAAATAGATGTGCATGGGCCCAACATACCTAACAGACCATACATCTCTGCAATTCCTCTTAATGGTTGTAGATATCTAATGCAGTCTAAGATAACACCGATTTCGTTGCTGGTAGTCTACCAGTTGATACCAAGTACTTTCTGTTTCGTAGCTTCTTCCGTTTGCACCAGCAGTTTTATTCCTCTTTAGTCTCGATATCGGTATCTTGTCGGGGGGGACGGAATTCCTCGGAACCTCATATCCACTCGATAGGTAAAAGTTTGGGACACCATTTCTCCCGTAGTACCTTTCCATCTCTCGGCTTATCACGATCATTCTTTCTCCTCCTGAGAACCCGGGTTTCTTCCCTTCGTGTCTGTTCGTAAAACTCACGAGCAGCCCTTCAGAAACTAGAGGTTTATGCCATGTTTTGCACATAAACACCCCACTCTGCGACGCAAATGGGTGCACCAGTGTGCCGTCTTTGGGCAGCTTAGTGTACATAGTCTGTGGTGCTCCTTCCATTCCCTGCAGGCGATTGCATCGAAAGAATTTACTTGAGTGGAGAAATTGCGTACATTCATGTTTCCTTTGGGACAAGTCAGCGGAAAAACGAACGCCGCCAGTCGGAATGTACTCCTGACATAGACTCTCCTTCAAATACTCAAGTTTCCAGAAGTCTGCACATTCACGGTGTCATAAATGAGAAATTTAGGTTCCTAGGCGAAGGCTTCAGGACGTATACAGGCCCAGGTCTACCGTACACACGTGCGTCCTTATGTACAGCGACGTTCATTAATTCGGCAAAAGCCCCTCCATAACGAACACCATGAAGGTATTCGAAGAATTTGTGTACCAAGCCACCACGCCATCGGCCCCGAAATCGTACCACCCCTCCACCGAGCGTCAGTTAGTGACATTGAATCTGCAGGAATGTATCCCGACTAAGTAGAATCCAATACTGCAAGTGTGCCCTTCTCAAACCTTAACAAGCGTCCGGGCCCCAACTAGATAGCATCCATAGGCCTACCAATTAACTAATCCGAAAGTATACCACGACGGGTCAAGCCATCGGTCGATGTGTGCGTGCATGAGCGCCACATCCACGTAGAGCGCGATCGATATTTAATTGATTCGGTCTTGTCCTAAATATCTTGAATTCCTCACGATTGGAATCTCTTTGGCTATAAGTCTGTGGCGCAACGACGGCAAAGTCAACGTCAGCCGGAGCCACGACGAACATGAGGCAACAGTTGACGGGCTGGGGGAGGTAAAAGATTGTCTATCTGCGAAATATTTATCGAAGAGTGAGCAACAGCACAACGGCTGGGATAGAAAGAGACAGATACCTCAGCTCACCCCCAACACACACACTATGGAATTTTTCGATTAAGGCTCCTTCCCCCTCACTCCCACCGACCCACACAACCAATTGGGAAAGATGAAACGGAAATTCTGAGAGAAATACCGTCCACAACCACCACCACCGGCAGAGCGTTCATTTTCAAATCAATTTGGGCTCCCTTTTCTATTTGTCATCTCCCGGTGCCGTCCGCCACCGGCAGAACAGATGCTGAAGCTGGAGCGAATTGTGCCCAATCACAGCGTCAATTGGAAGGTTGTGAGCTGGCAAGTTGTGCGCTCCAACTCTGAGCAGCTGGCGTGCACGTGAGAAGAACACCGTCTGCAGGTGTGGTTATGACGAAAGCCAACGCACAGCACCTCCAACCAATTGTGATCCCTAGCAGATACAAATACACTCGGCGACTAGCAATTAGCAATTGTCTAGGCGGCTCAGTGTTGCACGTTTCAAATCGATACACACACGCACACGCCATAGGCGACACCACGGACGTCCTTAACCCGTTTTACGTTCCTTTCGCTCATGCATGCTCGTTGCAGCAGCGGCGCGGCGGCGGCGTGCAGAGATAGACAACGCGGAGGGGGATAATTTATGCAGCAGCAAAAAAAAAAAGAGCTTGCATTGTCGTCGACTCTATATTCCAGAGGAATGCCAATCGAGAGCTGTCGGCGCTGACTAAGAGTGCGTGGAAATGTGTCCAATGATCGATGGACTTCTTAAACGCCTTCGAGCGACGCCTTCTCGCTTGCAGGTTTTTCGGGTTGTTTATCATTCAGGCCGGCGGCAGTCATAATTCATGCTCCCTTCACCTGGCGCATGCCGACGAGGAGAAGGTGCTCCCTTTTGGGGGGTTTGTTAGATTTATCGAGGTAAATACACAAGGTTGGCCGTGGGGGCCATTGCATAGCCTTGTGACTTCTGAAGCACTGAAGCACGACTCGAAGGTGAGGCTGTCCGCAAGAAGGGTTTTTTGGAACATGACTTCAGAGGCTAAGGGTGTGTGGACCAGGTTGTCATCAGAGTTGATGACAAGGCTGTGGCAGGGCTTGAATATAAATTCATCAACAAAAAAATAGTCGTTTTCGCTCGTTGAACCAAAAAGTAGTGTCACACAAGCCTACCTGAATACAGTATTCAGTTGACTGCAAAGTTATTCTGTGAGGTTTTAAAATCTGTAGTATAAATTTTAAAATTGAAAAAAAAAAAAATATTAAAAATCGGTATTTTGATAAAAGTAACGAAAGTAACTAGTAACGATATTAAAGTAACGAGTATGGAGATAAACAGAGACCTACAAGTACAACATTCAGCGTACAGCTCAATTCCAGGGCATAGAAAAGTCTCCGAAAACGAGAAAGCCGACAAACTGCCCAGAAAAGTAGCGGTCCTCCATAGCTGGTCTGCTATGGACGTACACAATCCACTTGAGCTAGTTAAAGCACGAATTGCATCACATTTCTTGGAAATGTCTAACCTCAGATAGGGCAATATCTAGAAAGACATGGCCAGAGTACAACATATCACGACCTAACTAACAGCTAAATAGTACTCGCATAGATATTGCTAAGTACGGGACACTGGCCGATAGTGGGAATCTGCCGTAGCTGAAATAAGTCGGCAGAACCAGCATCCTTGATTCACTTCCTCTGCTCCTGTCTAGTGCTTGCCAGGGCAGGGCAACGGACTCTAGAAAACCTCATCAATGAACACAAAGCAATTGATTTTGTTCCTCAACGCCGCAGCATGGTTCTTAATGGAAATCTACAACCTTCTTCTAACTTTCAATTGGCTAATTGGGTTCTCTAAGAACCACCACCTCCGACAGTGGCAGCACGAAGCCAATGTCTTTCCAACAGTGCTGTTATTTAAAGAAGCCAACCCATGCGCTCATACGAACGGTGTGAAATCAACGCTTCTCCCGTGGGCGTTTCACTCCGCCAAGGCTGAGTCTTGACACCTATCCCTTTCATTAGGCGTACATAGACTGGCTGTTGCTTGTGAGGGCTGAGGGTAAGCCTTCTTCTTTTCACAGATGACTGAGTTATCCTCACATCCTCCTAGATGAACTTCCAGCTCTATGCTCTATGGGTCTGTGGCCGTGTGTGCTGATGCTAGGATGAAGGATTACGTGGACAAATCGGAAGTTCTGGTAATTTCCAGAACGCTTGTTCTATACAATCCACATGTTAATTGAGTCCAGTTGAGGCAGGTGAAGCAGTTTAAGTAGGCAGGTAGGTAGGTAATAAGTGGTTTAGATGCACTTAGGCTAAGTAGGCCCACTGTACTCCGACGTGGACTTACACAAAAGATGTGTTGCGACAGCGTGATTATTACGACAGCCATCCACAGTTATCAGTGAAGTCCAATACCGATTTGATTGGAAATAGGAGACTAGAGGGACTGTAAGTTAAGGGGTCTTTTTCACGAGAGATTGAGAAGTGATGGTGAGCTTCCTGTGGTCAAGCTGGATAAGTTTAGAAACAGCTTGGAGGGTCTGTATTCAGGAAGGCCAAGCTTGGTGTCACAGCCAAGTTAGCGGGTTTTAACTCAGCGTTTATTCCAACTCTCACTTCACTCACTTCGGCCATGAAATTTCGGTAATGGCCGAAAGAATAATCGCGAAGGACGAAGTAATTTTGACGACAATCTGCCGAGATGAGATTTCTTCGTACTGTTGTGGGAGTATTTCAAGGGTATAGATTAGGGTTGCCATATGTTCGCGTTTTAACTCCGCCACGGAACGTCCTAAAAATATTTAAGAAATTGCCCTCTTTTTTCCCCTCACAGGTAATTGTAATTAAAAACAGAAAAAAATCATCGAACTCTGCGAACAGAGCCAAATCAGATTTTATTGTGACATGTGTCAACCCTTTTAAATGTCAAAAAGATTTTCCGCCACGGAACGTCTTAAAAATTTTTAAAAAATTGCCCTCTTTTTTCCCTCACTGTAATTAAAAATAGAACAAAATCATCGAACTCTGCGAACAGAGCCAAATCAGATTTTATTTTGACATGTGTCAATCCTTTTAAATGTCAAACTGCTTTTCTGCTTGAGTTCATGCACCTGGTTTTTGCTTACATTTTGTCCTCCTTTTTAAAGTAGATGATGTCTTCCCGGGATTTGAAAATTTTGTTTGTCCTAGGCTAGCTTAGGCAGCCATGGCAAACCTAGTATAGGTTGGTGAGCGAAGAACTCAATGTTGAGCAATGAAAAGGGCTATGCTTTGATGATTTGGTCACGAAGCGCGTCTGTTAAAATTATTAGTTCCGAGGCGTGGCTTGAGTAGGCCCACCGCTTGCCAGAACCGGGACAAGATGATTGAACCAAGTCCAAAAACTTGCCTGGTTGCGCTTTGGAATAGCTCTTGATGCGGTGGGTCGATGGCGGAGAATTGGGCGGCCAGGAGAGCTTTCAGCGTCAGCGGGTCACTGAAGAAACACATCACAACAAGAATTCACACATTAATGACTAATGGGGGAGGAATATGAAAAATGCCGATAGGGTAGCTATGCCGATGTTAGCAAAAACATAAAAAATGTCCCCATGTACACCACAAGTTCAACACACGAAAACAACGATCAAATGTACTCACCTTCATCCTGGGACATAATACTTTCATCGGGCGATGGAATTTCCGTTTGTTTCAGTTGTAGCGAAGGTCCTGCCTTTCGTCGCTCCTGCAACTTGGTGAAGTACTCAACAGCAAAGGTGACAACATCACCAGGCTGCTCTATAAGGTATGCTATGGAGAACTCCAATAGGACCTCCCTTAGGGCATCGGGAACTTGAATTCTTTGCTTTTGTGCCATTTTGTCTTCAATGCTAGAAAAAAAAATTAAATTCGAAACACAGTCAATTAAAATTCACATCGACACGTGACGGGAAAATCAATGAAAATCGTAAACTAGACGTAAATACATGTAAATTCGAGATGGGGCGGGTGACCATTGCTCACACCCACAAACCACTGCTGATGGCCCCCCTTTCGCAATGACCATCAGGCGGCAATGAAACCATTTGGGGCAGTGAAGTGAATACTGAGTGCCTCGCTTTCCTAAGAGTTCCCCTCACACGCAGGGTTTTCAAAATTGCATTGAGCACTTTGGACTCCAGTTGGGCGAAGGTTGAAGAGATTTTTTCTAGACTACTACATCTAAGTCAGGCTTTCAAAGCGTTGGTATGGCGCCTCATGAAAGCACAAGCGTCTGCACTTAGCTTCCTTCAACGAACACCTACTGTCACCTGCACGTGTGAAATCTGGGAGCCGCGCACCTTCGATCGCAGATGGGGTACCCAATCCCCTGGGACGTCGTTCGCGGCTACAGACGCGAGAGGAGAGAGAGAGAGTCTTTATGGATGGTGGCAGAGGAACTGGAGAACTGTCTGGACAGCGGCGGCATCTAATACTCCAGTCAGCAAGAGCTACCTGATGCGCTCTCCTTCTTGAGTGGTGCAACCGTTCCCCAAACGCAACAGAGGCAGGTCCATTCCGACAAATCTCCGGTCGATCAGTCTTCTTTCTTGGTTTCTTCTTTCAAGATTTTGTAAAAGGTACTCATTCGAGTTCTGAGGCAATGGGCCGTACGACCAGTTCGGATTCAGGTCGGGGCTTGATACCATACATGCCGCGCCAAAGTGGGTTTCCGACATTCAATGGAACGATAACAAAAATCTGTGCTTGGGTGGTTGTCTGATTGACTTGGAGGAGGCGCTCGACACCGTTTGGTTGGTGGACCTCTTCCTCAAGCTGGCCAGGCTCGGCATAAATAAACCATGGCATGATACACAGGTAGAAAGTTGATGGTGAAAAATGGCGACGTAATTTGTACCACAGTCTTTGATATCTGCAACAGGGAGAGTTTGGTTCGCCGATCTTGAAGATCTTATAGGTTCCATGGCGGCCCTAATAGCGTACGCCGACGATCAAGTAGCGTACAGAACTGGTCCGACGATCGAGGTGATAAATATATTGCCACAGCGTGACTTCGATAAAATTCAGCGACGGTTAGAAGTTGATTATCAACTTTGCTGGTCAAAAAAAACCATGCTTGCGGAATAGATCCTCTGCTGGGGATATGTGGTGGTACCGATCTAAGTGATGTGACCTGAAGATCCCTGCAGTACAGCCAATTCACCACTCATGACTCTGAGGACAATTCAAACGCGCACCGCCCATTGTACTCGTCTATGAGGACCTCCCAGTTCGATTTGCATCGGCATTGCACACGAGGATGTTCTTCCCAAAGAATGATGCCATCGGTGACTTAACTAGGTTAGGTTAGGTTTTGGGCGATCACTTCCACTCGGACGCCGTAGGGCCCATTGTGAGTCCCTTCATTTGTGGAGTACACATTCTGTTAAAAGACCCCGTGCCCTTGCTCCGATATATCCGCCTTCGCTAAGTCCGCAGTCTCTGTGAAGAATCTTTGGCCCAGCGGAACTAGGCGCCGATTCTGGAGAGCAGATATCCGATCGTCGAGGTCTCTTCCTCCGGCACCGCAACTCCGGCAGAGATCGCAAGAGTCTGCATTCCATTTCCGAAGCATTGCTCCGATAGGGCAGTGTCCTCCCTCTGAGTTGACTAGACTAACAAAAATCACATTACGTTCAATTCAACAAAGCCAAGCTCCCCACTTGACCTTCGTTTATTTCTATTCCTTGCTGTATCCACAAGTTTGAATGGAACAGGGGCTCGTTCAAATTTACAACCCCCTTCACGTATTGTGATTGAATAGCCCAACCGGAGCCCTCCCTCACTGTCGCCTTGCCTTGCGCCCCATCATCAATGAATTCTCTCTCCAACGCAAATATGTGTGCAATTTCGCCCGAATCTAGCAAAATCCACTCATGTGATAGGCGAGTGTGCCGATAACCCAAAAGTAAGTCACAACCTAAGCAGATGCTTATTTAGAACAATGTTTCAGCAATCCTCGGAGTTTTATGGGCGTTTTATCAGTCACCGGGTAATTGGATTTACTACCCCAAGCAACAATAAAAACAAACGATCCAGTGCACAGGGCCGCTGCCGAACTACCCACTAATGGTCGGTTAAACTAGACACGTGCTCGGCACCGACCGCCTGCGTCTGTGCTCTGAGGGAGGAGAGTCCGCATGATGGCCGTCGCACGAAGTTGCACACACAGTGTCTGTGGAGTTTTGTTTCATTGTTTCATCCAATTCTGGAAATGAGGGGGATTTCTGTGGAATGTACATCCACACAGATGCCACATCGCTCCCCGGGGACACGGAGTTTTGGGAATGTGTCAGGGAACGGTGCCGTGTAATTGGGCAGTCTACTATGAATGCAGTTACCCTCGGGGGTGGGATTGATGGGATCCGAGAAACAATGAAGACATCGCATTTGCACCCACTTAATTAGAACTTCCGGGCGTTATCGAGCATGAAACTTCGATAGTCGATTGGATCACATGGCTGCGTGGGATGACAAAGGTTATGCGCTTTGCGTGTCTGTTGCGGGTTTATTGAAGCAGATGCACTGAATTTGCAAGACTCCAAAAAAACGCCTTGGGCAAGGCAAATTTCCTCATTTTCGCCAGCAACCCATCAAATTTGTCCTGAGCTCTCTTTCCGATTGTTGGTTTTTGATGTTATTTTATTCGTCACTGTGTAACGACAGGTGCGACTCATTTGATCCGTATTCCTGGAACAGAAGCGTCTGGCGTTGCAAGAGGATATGGCAAACCGGTATGGAGTAAAATGCGTCTGCTCTCTTACAGCTTCAAAAGGATTGGTAACTGGAGGCACACAGTTTAGACATAATGACGCTTTATATTCTAGGTCGTACCTCAGTTGCGGGTTATGTGTGATGATAATCATGTCCGCAGGTTTCTGTTGAATTGGCGAAGATGTAGTACCTGCAACACAAGATGGCGCATCGCTGACGCCACGGAGTCCAAACTTGATGCCCGACATTCAGTGGAATTAAGGCAATTCACGGGAGCCCGTCTGATTGACTTGGAGACAGCGGTAGCCATCTTTTGCTTGGAGTGTATCTTCGCCAAGTTGATCAGGCTCGGCATAAGCAAACCACTGCTGGACCATGGTCACAGGGAGGCATTAATTGCAAAAAGTGGCGGCGAAATAATTTCATCCACGATCTGCAACTTCGGCGCAATACTCTTTGTTTAAAAATATAGCTGCTGGTGTACCGCAGGGGAGTGTTCGTGGACCTCTGCTGTACCTTTGCTGAAGTTTTTCGCGCTTTTGGTAAGCCAAAGCGGCTCATATGCCTCCTGGAAGAGCACATAAACTCTGCCGTTTATGCGATCCTTGATGAAACTAACGTCTTGCGCCGCCTTCAAAGGACTAAACCTCTTGATCCCGTGCGACGGCCTTGACTCGCGCCATTTTGGTAATAGCCAAATCAGCTCATATGCCTCCTGGAAGAGCACATAAACTCTGCAGTTTATGCGATCCATGATGAAACTAACGCCTTGCGCCGACTTCAAAGAACTAAACCTCTTGATCTCGTGCGAGTCTTGAACTTCGTATGGTTGTGGTTGCTTCGCCGATATTGGTCTCAATATTCACGGGCAATCTTAAGGCTTCCATGGCGTGTTTAATAGCGTATACCGACGATCTTCTAGCAAGAACGAAGTAATAATTATCATGTTGCAACGTGGCATCGAACAAAATTCAGTGATTTTTTGACTGTCCTTCAGGACTCCGCTGTTCAAGGCATCATGGGAAACGCGCCCATGAACTGGCACAAGTTCGACATCGTTAACCCGCAGGAAAGTAAAACGTACACAGCGTTATTCCAGGCAACGATGGGGACGATGAACTAGGCAGAAAGGAGGCCTGCTTACAACTTGGTGCCAATCAGGAGACACTCTGTCCCCCCTTAAACCTGTTCAAGAGCTTACTGCTCGCTGCTCACTGATGATATCGCAAGCACTGAGAGAAGACGGAATCAAATGGAAGCCATCAAAACGGCGAGACCAATTAGGCCTTCACTCAATCAATGCCCACAACAAATAAACAGGAGAGTCATAAGCAGAGTCGTGGTGGGTATTATTTCCGGACACATAAAGGCAACCACAAGAGGCGTATGAGAACCCCGTACTACGACTTATGCAGCAACTGTGGTGACCTCCTCGTCACGGTTGACCAGCTCCGGTTAATATAAAATTAAGATATATTCCTTGAACGGGCATCGCGCATGAATATTTGCTACAAATCCAGAGGAGAACGTGGAATTGGCAATCCTTGCCCAATAATGTCACCATCGACATCCTTATCAAAAGGCGTCAGTGCAAACGCAATGAATAGGCATAGGCACAAATCACGCCATGTCTCAAAAAAGAAACCGACCCTCCTTTTGCGGCAACGCCGCTTGTGTTCCCCCACATACCTTCTTTGACATACTTTCAAAAAGCCAAACCTCGGCCAGTCGCACCTAGCGCGCCACATGCTCTCCTCTTCAGTCCCACCGCACGGCATTCCACTCGCCCAGTTTTATTTCATTCCGACAGCGATTTGTACGCGTACCATTCATGGCGAATCTCACACTGCCCCATAGGCAGACATACAAATTACTGCAAAACAGTCGAACCGCAAAGCCGCGAATGCAGCGAACTGCACTCTGGGCCAGACGGACTAGGGGCAGGCAGCGAAACAAAAAAAAACACGTCAAGACAGCCTAATTAACAGCCCGCCGTTGCAATGCCTTTCGGAGCTGCCCCAAAAAAGGTCATCACACAGAAAAACCGCACAACCATGAGGATTGCACAAACACGTCAAAATGGTGCGAATTAGTCTGGCGCTGTTTACGGTGCTGCGCTAGTCGCTGTCGCTTTACAAATCCGCACGCACCGCAGCAGCAGCAAGTGAGATTGATGGCTAGTTATCAACTCTAAGGCTAATTGAAATGTACACTCTTGCCGAGAGATGTGGAAACACCGCACAGACACCGTTCCCAGTCGCAGACCGAACGAATAAATCAACCAAACTGACGGCATGGACTGCCAAGCTGCCCTGTTGAGCGTTCTTTTGATTTTTTCGACGAGACCTTCGTCATAGAAGCGGCCGTGTCGCCACACCAGAAATATGCAAACAAGCAGTCGGCGACCAACCCTCACAAGGTGTGGGTACTCCTGTGCACCCGGGTACTCCTTCAAACGAGAAATACGCCCAAACGCCGAGCACAATAGAACTGAAAACTCAATTAAAGTCCCCTTGTGTGAGGCGAAGTCGTAAAGCCTCACGAACCCCTGAAAGCGGGGGTCTGCGGGTTCTGCTGCTTCCTCTGTCGTAGCCCTTCGTGAATCGCATTTGCCTAAGGACACGACTCTCCATTCTACACACACTCACACAGCAACGTCTCTTTTGTTGTGGCTTTTTCGCAAAAGAGTGAGTAAAGGGCGATGTCCGCCCCTAGCAACGGAAGAACCTTCCGTCGTTTGTCGTGACGTTTTCGACACACCACGCCCCATCGGTACCGATCATTGGCATTAAATGTTTGAGAGCCCTCTTAAGGGGCCAGCGTTTGGGCCGTCTATGGAGTGCCGAAGCGGCCGGGGACGTGCCAAGCATAAATGATCAGCAGCAAAAATCAATAACGTGACGCAATCACTTGTGGCGTCACTCGACTTGGACTCGAGTACATCTGGCACTGAACCGAACCGACTCATCTCCACCACTCGACTTGACAGCAGGCACTGGTGGCGTTGTGTGTGCGTTTGTGTCAATCAAACTCTTGACCTAGAGCACTTGATTAGGCGAGCATACGAATGTAAACACACGCCCAGCACACCGCACACGCCCCTTGAGGCATCATTTGTCATGTTTGCACTTGATGTACATTTGCTCGGTGCGGGGTGTGGGCCAGCGGTGCCAGCATGTTTTCAGACTTAAACCATACCTCCGCAGAGGATGACTTCTGCACATGTCCTGGAAGGGTGCTGCTGGTGGCGTGGGTTGGTGGCATCATTAGTCTTCTCGTCTGGACGGCGAGCATGAAAAGCGTGACATCCGTCACGTTTGGTTTCGTTTTGAAAAGTCATTCCACTCAAGGGCAAGCTGGGGACGTGTGCATACATTTTCGGTCAATGATGGATGAGTTTTGGATCCACTTTGGGTAGAGCTTATGGCCCGCCTAATGACGGATGATTCAGTTTGTGATTGTTACGACTCTGGGGACAGTCTGGGCTTGACTGGATGCGTCAGACTGCAGACAGTCTTTCTAGTTAAAGGATGAGGTCAGATAACAGACAGCCTTAAGGATGAGGACTATGTCCTTCGATTTATTCCAACAGAGTGTTGCGGGATTCGCATTCGGGATAAAGGATGAGGTCAGATAACAGACAGTTGCTCTGGTTTATGGATGAGGACTGAGTCCTTCGATGTATTCCAACAGAGTGTTGAGGAATTCGCATGCGTGGGGATGGGGCGTCCCTGCGGGTACATGGTTGGTTCAGTACAAGGCCATGACCAACTGAGTGTACTTAGAGTGTCCTTAAGCCCACAGGATATGATCTGTAGCGTCTGATGTCAAACGCTGTTTTCACCTTTGTTGCTTGATGTTTGCGGGTAAGTCATTCACAGAACAGACATACGCAAGTGTTCAAAGCGAAAGAGCGGCAGACTTGAGACATGTTCTCGAAGTTGTCTCATACGACGCTGCTAAGAATGAGCTATTGTCACGAAGGAAGCAAAATATCATCAGAAACTAAATAAATACACGAAACTTTAATTTTCGAGCTTAAGTGCTTTTTTGAGTGACGCCACAGTCCGGTGTGAACCTGGGTCTCAACCCAGGAAGCCTCTTCTTCTGTTGTGACCAAACGGCAGAGGTCCTTCCCCAGTTTGTCGCGCCTATGGTGACAATGGGTGGTCCCGATTGGCCTCCCTACCCGACCAATTCAGCTGGGCTAGCGTATGAAAGTCTTTATAGAGACGAGCTACATTGCGCATAGTCTAGTTTTAACGCCCCTGTTCGCAGGACAAGGGTTATGAACGCACATTGCTCCATCAATGTCGGCAGGCACCTCATGGACACCTTTGATGTCAAAAATTGATTCATTCAAGGCGACGCATTTTCATGCGACTTTTTTAATTTCATTCTCGAGAAGATCGTGCTTAACTCAGACGTCAACGCTAGAGGCACGTGCCGATGACGAGAAGCATCGAGAAGGATGCGGCTAATTAGGGCAAGACGAAGTAGAAGCTGTTTGCAAAAAACTGCATCAGTTTCGAGACAGCAAAGGACTTTGTCTACATAGACTCCGCAGTCAACTCCGAAAATGTCACCACCGCCGCGGAGATACAACAAAGAATAACTCTGGCTTTATCTTTGGACTTGGACTGAAAAATACTGGCATCTCTCAATGAACCAAGCTGTCTGTCTATAAAAGCTCGATAGCCTCAGTACTGTATGACACACAAGCATTGTCCATATCCATCGAAAGCTGGATCTGGTTTTGTGGAATTTCTTTGATGACATTCGAAGGGGGCATTGATGCCGGCTTGTGTTGAAGGTGATTGGTAACAGCCGCGCTGACTGATGGAGATGCGTTCAGAGGCGTTGTCTCTGTTTCATTCATTGGGCTCGCAGAACCTCCGCTATCACTCAGTTGCCACTCGTCACGTCAAATTGGATTCCCTACTCAACTGCAGGTCTGAGGTGGTGACACGTCATCACATAAGTCATGGCATACCCAAGAATAACCACCATCAGACACACATGCTTTGGAAAACGCACACCGGTCGGCTCGTCATTCATCTCCAAGACACGCCTTGGTCTAACTAGGGCGCCTAGCTACCTTGAGAAGCTAGCCACACTTAGGCCAAATTTGGCCCGATGTGCTACAAAATCCTTAGAGTTATATATTGGGCTACGTTTGCGTAGGAGTTTGGAGCAGATTGCACGATGAACTCCACGAGTTGTACAACGATATCGACCCAGTCGAACGAATTCGAATCTCTCGACTCAGATGGCTAGGTCATGTAGAGAGGATGGACACTAACGCTCCGGCTCCGAAAGTCTTCGAGGCCCACCCTGAGGGACAGCGTAGTAGAGGAAGACCTTGTCTCCGATCGTGTAACCAACTTAAGGGCCCTGTGGGTCTGTGGGAAAACAGTGGTGGAAGGTGGAAGGTCACCATGGACACCAATTCTCCGGCAACCTGCGAGTGCCACCCCGAGGTACGAAGTGATAGTGGAAGGCTTCAACTCCGTGCGGCGTTCCTACCTGAAAAGGGACCTTAATCAACTGCGTCATGTCAACGGAGGCCCAGGTAGAAGAAGAAGAATGTATATTGAATGAGAAAACTTAGTTTTCTTTGTCATACATCATCATTATCATCATCTTCTGACCTGCATGATCCACAACAGGCACGAGAGATCTCCAGGCAACTCGATCCTCCGCCATCGACTCTTGCTCATCAGGAGACTTCGTTCAACCACCTCGTCCTGGGTATGCCAAGCGGTCTCCTACCTCAGGGAGTCGCATTCAACGCCCGCCTGGGAAGTCATGATGATGGGGACATTCGTGACCAAACCAACGAAGCATAGCCCTTTCTGTTCCAAGAAGCAGCTGCTCAACGTTGAGTTCAAGTCGCTGGGACAATCACCCCAGTTTGCCAATCGAAAGGTGTCTCACCGCTTTCTCAGGCCGCCTAAATGACACACCGGCGGACTTGCCACCGTTGGACTATTCTCCGCCCCGGAGTCTGTCGAGTCTGTCATCCTCACCGTCCTGTTCGGGAATGAGCACCTCCGCAAAGGGCCCTCTCCATCTGGGCCAGATGTCCACCTCGTTGGAAAGGAACAAACCATCTTTAGATTTGACTCCTTCGATGATGTTGAATTTCCTTCCTCTGCGTCGGCGAATGGTTCCTTTTCCTTTTTCGCAGATCTATGGTCGCTTTCCAAGACTGCTCTTTAGCTGTTCGCACAGCACTTATACAAAGCTCCCGTATACGTAATATTCAGCTAAACGAACAAATTTCTCGTTCCCCGGTTTAGTGGCGACTCAACACTGCGATCCAACTTGCCGCCGTGATCAGATCACAACTGTCCAGAGACAAGATTGAACATGGCAACACAGATAAGAGATACGATGCACGTCAGGAGGTTTATGACATATCGAAAAGAACCTCGCATGCTGTACCGTAATGTTGCCAATACACTACACCCGGCGATTCTCAAATAACCCTGTGTATTTCATTATTCAGTTATACGGAAGGTCCGCTTTTAGAAAGGGTACATTGTTCCCCTGATAAAGTTAGACAATTTTTTTTTCCTCATAATTGCCTTCTCTGCTACACCTGGGTCTCACTGCATTTCTTAGTCGTTCGCCAGATCTCTGCTGGATTCTTCTGGCCATATTCTGTTGTACGAGTGACTCATTCCTTTCAGTCGTCAGTGCCTGTGGTGCCTAGCAAAAGCGAGTGCATCACCTCCACCTCTTTCGAGTCACCGACAATGCTCAATGAGTATGACTGTCTAGAAAGAAGCTTCTCAAACTTGGCCGTTCGGAGTCTGCCTCAATCTGTAGGTCTGCCTCCACTCGTGAGGGAACAATAGCACGCACAACACGGGTAGTTGCTGAGCAGTTAGACCCTAACCCTCTTCGATGTAGTGCCACTCATATTGTTCTCCCTTGTTCTCAGGGACGTGGTGACAAATTCTCGCCTAGCATTTCTCTGTCACCTCACATCAAGATCTGTACTCTTGAATTCGAGTGAGGTGACAAGAAACCAATCAAATTCTCGTCCCAAAAAAAATCAACTAGTTGTGTCTTCAAGTGGGATCAATTTCAATTCGGTGGTTGTATTTGATATTTTGCATAGTTCTTGGATGCCTTTGGTTCAGAGCGCGGATATGTTGGTGCGCGTATGTGATGGATCACATTTCGATGAAAGCCCAAGACCGGACTCACCTTCGACAGGGACCGTAGTCGAGGTGCAAGAAAAATCCTAGGCGAGAATTTGTCACCTCGTCCATGAGAATAAGGTGGAATAATATGGGTGGCACTATGGTAACTGGACAAAGGCACCACAGCAACAATAGGCTCTACGACCAAGCACGCATCAAGCACCCCTGCAAAATGCCGACACTGTTCAAAAAACAGCAACTAAACATCAACAACCATCCAAACGAGGAAATCAGGAACTTGAGAAACACAATCCCCGGACAACGCTACCTCAACGCGTTAGATCTCCTAAACGAGCAGAACTTTCCACCGACGTCGAACAACGAGCTGCATAGATTCTACCAGAGCGGCGGTAGCAATCACCATCGAGGCTAACACATCACCACCCCGACCCAAAAGGACCACCATGGACACACGGACTTGACCAACACGGACTTGTAAGTCTAGTTGTAATCTCAATTGTAAAAAGAATTCCGTTCAAATACATTTTTAGATCGCGGTGCTGAGATATGTCCGGTTAGGCAGTAAGTTCCCTGGATAGTTGTGAGTAGAGGCGATCTCCTCTCCTGGGAATCAGCCAAACAATACCGACGCCAATCGTCGAACACGAGTTCCTCTGACCATATCTTACGGACGAGCTGGTGCACCTCCTAGTCAGTCCATTCAAGCAAATGTCTTTAAAAATCCTGGAATGAAAGGGATTATCATGTGAGTTGAATGTTCCAAGACCTTCCATATCGACAAGTGACAAAGAAGAATCCCTTAAACGAGTCCACTTATCTTTTCTGACAAGCATTCTATTTTTACTCACAAAGTTTATAAATAAAGTTCTCTCGATCAAACGACGGATCTTGTGCCACCATAAATCATTTCCAGGCTTAAACTTCAATTAGTTTGACAACCTGGCTAACTCGAAGTACCGGTGGTCACGAATTGATGACTCGGTGTCAAGCGGTGGAAAGCCTTTAAAATATTGACAAACCGATTGCTTCTATTTAGGGAATGATGTATGGGCAATGGGTTTTCATTTTGTATCTATTCAGGCATACGTGGGTGTACAGTGATGGACAAAATAATAAATACACTTTTCTTTTCTGGTGATGATGATCTCACAATGAAGACGTAAGTGACGTAAAACTGTAGGCAGGCTGGCGTGACTTTGGAAGTATTTAGGCCCGACTCGATCGACGTAGACTCCTCTTGGTGTGAGTTACAACGATTTCTGCAGAAGCAGAGGAGACTTTTATGCGTCTTCTCTGCTCTTGCAGCGCTTACTTTTCGCCTTGCCGAGTTAAATACTACTTGGGCCAGCCATCTTCATCGCATTGCAAGAGTGAGATCGCTTAGATCCGCGACATGCCTATACCGCTCCATGTTTGACTGTTCCTTTACCTTGCCAATTTCATTCCCCGCCTGCACGAATTCACCTGAAATGATCGCCGCGTTGTGAACGTTTATTCGTTTTCGTGATCCCGTAGCCAGAACTAGTAACTGAACTTAAAGCAATTGGAAGCATTCGAGACTGGATTAAGAATATCTTCGAAGAATCTCCGTAGAAGCATCCAATCTGAACTGGGACACCGCAGTATAACCGGCAGAAAAAGGGGAATCCCGCAGGGGTCGTGCTGTCGCCCAGTAGCCTGTGCAGACGACAAGGCCCCAAATCGTAAGAAGCCAAATTTCTTTTAGAGGACAGGAAGAGCTGGTTTAGATGAGAACCCGTCTAAAACAGAGCTCGTACTTGTCACAAGAAGACACAAATTACTTCGAATAAGTCCACAAAAGTTGAAGAATGAGGAACTAAGTTGCACAAGTCAATACTAGATAGGAGGCTAAACTGACTATCGAATATTCAGGAGCGGTTAATTTGGGGGAACGTCATCGGCTCCAAATGGGCATGCAAGCCGAGGATGACACACTGAATGTAAACATCGGTCCTTAGACCGTTTCTAACATACGGCATCCTTGCTTGGTGGCCAGATTAAGAAACAAATCTTAAGAGGATAGCTAGCATCCAGAGATATGCGTGTATTTGCAACACGGGTGCACATCGTTTCACAACCTCACAACCATGCCGCAACTGCTTCCCATGGGAAGCCGACAGGGATTAAGCTGAGGGAATGCCACCGTTGCAGTGTGACGAATCGCTGATTTAGAGGATTTAAGTTAAGAGCGACCACATGTTAAATCGAAGTTGTTGAATAGACTAGAATAAATTTTCGACTCATTTCAAGAACACAAGCACCTTAAACTTGCTAAAAATGGATCAGAGGTCATTATAAATCTGTCAAGAAGGTAGGCCGGTAAATAGTTTCCTCAATTTTCCATTTTCTTTGTTTCTTGCTTCTTGGACTGCTT
This sequence comes from Eristalis tenax, assembly GCA_905231855.2. NCBI lineage: Eukaryota > Metazoa > Arthropoda > Insecta > Diptera > Syrphidae > Eristalis > Eristalis tenax. The sequence continues at coordinate 42,517,277 of HG993127.1, forward strand.
CAGAAAGTTGTCCGATTAGAAGAATACAAGAAGGAATTATGTATCTTAACTAAGGGGTGATTTTTTAAAAGCCATAGGAAAGTTTTTCAAAAAAGCGGAATCGATAGTACGGTCCATATAATTTAATGTTTGAAGATTATTTCATGCAAATGTTGACCTTGACTGCGCCTCAAATGGTCCATCCGCTTAGTCCAATTTTGGCATACTCCTTCCAACATTTCGGCCGGTATCTCACGAATAAATGCTTCAATGTTGTCTTCCAATGCGTCAATTGGCTTGTCGGCTTGTCTGTATAGACACGAGCTTTAACATAGCCATACAAAAAATAGTCTAAAGGCGTTAAATCGCATGATCTAGGCGGCCAATTGACCGGTCCCGAACGAGAAATAAAATGTTCACCGAACTCGCCCCTCAATAAGTCCATTGTCGCGCGTGCTGTGTGGCATGTGGCACCCTCTTGTTGAAACCACATGTCATGCAAGTCAAGCTCTTGCATTTTGGGTTGGATATCATCTCACGGTAGCGCTCAGCATTCACAGTTGCGTTACGATTCGCATCATCTTTGAAGAAGTACGGTCCAATGATGCCACCAGCCCATAAGCCGCACCAAACTGTGACTTTTTCTGGATGCATTGGTAGCTCTTGCAATGCTTCTGGCTGATATTCACTCCAAAATCGACAATTTTGCTTATTTACGTACCCATTGAGCCAAAAATGAGCTTCGTCGCTGACTGACCATAAAATGGAAGAAGCGCGCGATGAACTTTCTTAACAGAGCACGCATTTTGATAGCAAAATTCAATAATTTGCAACCGTTGTTCGTTTGTAAGACGATCCATGGTTAAATTATAGACCAAACTGAAGATGTTTGACAGTGAAACAGGACACGAAACGTGCGTCAGCTGTTTAAACCAGTGTTGCCAACAAGATAATAGCTAAAAAATCACCCTTTATAAAGCAGTAAGTCTGCGTGTCTGACTAAGAAGGGGTCCGAAACTATAAGGCACAGGGCTCTTTTTTCAACAAAAATCGGTTTCTAATTGAGATTCTAAGTGTGACCATTAGAAGTCGGTACGACATTCGATTCGAACGTTACAAGTCTCATATGTCCATCCATGTTATGATGCTAACAAGAGTAAACGAAACATTCCATTACGTAAAATTAGGTAAAGAGCTCGTTTATTAGAGAATTATCAGGGATGCCGGACCTGATTTTGAAAGATTCAGAGAGTTTATGTATTTTGTTAGAGATCAATTCAACATTAGCCTTATAATGTAGGTTCATAGTAGATTGATGCGAAGGAAGATTCAGCATCATTTTTAAGACCCTGTTCTGTGATATTTGCATTTTTTTTATATAGCACTTAGCACAATTTCCCCAGACTTGACACCCAGACAAAAGAATTGCTTGGAATACAGCTTTGAATATGAGTATCTTGTTTTTATTTGAAAGCGACCTTCTGTTAATAAAAGGGTATAACATTTGTAAAGCAATGTTATATTTTTTAAGAACTTGTGAGTGGTGTTCGTTAAAGGTCAGTTTTTTATCAAGATATATGACTAGATACCGCATTTTGCCATAATATTAATTTTTATTCTCCATTTTGAAAAATATTTTTTTGTTTGTCTCAATATTCAGACTGAACTCATGTGAAGACAAAATTGCTGTATCATCGGCATATATGGCTGTATCACAGTAAGGTAGAGTAGGAAAGTCAGACGTAAACAAATTGTACAGAACTGGACTAAGGACTGAGCCTTGTGGAACACCAGCATTGACGCCCACTATATGTACACCCAAAAGTCGACAGAATATTTTGCTTCTTTGCTTCGGGCAGGATTTTTCAGCAAAACCATTCAACTTTGCCCAAAATTATATCTTAAACTTCTGAACGGATGAGCCGATTTTGATCACATTGTCGGAATAGACTACGCACGTGATGTGTCGCAATATAGGCTTTCATGTTTGACTTCAACACCTTTCACCGTGGACGCGGGACTTCGCCATGGGTGCGTCTTGTCACCTCTCCTTTTCACGGTATATATGAACCTTGCTAATCCTCACATCTCCCTAGACGGAACTCCAGCGCGCACTCGATAGCTTTGTGGCCGCATGTGCTGATGCAGGAATGAAGGTCAACGTGGACACATCGGAGGTTATAGTCATCTCAATGCACACTAGTGGAGGCCCATTGAAGCAAGTGGAGAAGTTTAAGTACCTCGGGGTCTTTCTCACTAGTGATGGAAGGAGTAATGCTGAGCTTTCCTGTAGGATTGGTCAAAGCTGGGTCTCTTTTGAAACAGCTTGGTAAATCAGTAATCAGGAAGGCGGAGCTTGGTGTCAGAGCCAAGTTAGCGGTTTTAATTCCAACTCTCACATATGGTCATGAAATTGGGGTAATGACCGAAAGAATAAGATCGTGAACACAAGCTGCTGAGATGGGAACTCGTCGTGCTATTGTGGGAATTACTCGCCGGGATAGGGTGAGAAACACGAGAAAACACACAACTTAACATTGAGGAGCTGCTTCTTCGAACGGACGTTGGTTTGGTCACGTGACACGAATGTCCCCTTTATCACGACTTCCGAGGCGGGCATTGAATGCAATTCCATCAAGTAGGCGACCGCTTGGAAGACTTAGGACGAGGTAGTTGAACTGAGTCTTTTGATGAGTTAGAGTCGCGGAGGATCGAGTTGCCCGGAAATCTCTCGTGCGTGGTTTACCCCCATGACCCCTTAAGTGGAGCATGCGGGTCAGAAGATGATGATGATGATGAGAAATATGGCAGTGCGCGATAATCAAAATGTTGAGCAACAAAAAAAGGTATGCTTCGATATTTAGTCAAGTGGCTCGTATGTCACCATCATCACGACTTCCGAGTCTGGCGTTTAATGCGATTCCATCAGTTAGGCGACCGCTTGGCAGACTCAGAGCGAGGTGGTTGAACGGAGTCTCCTGATGAGTTAGAGTCGATGCCGGAAGATCTAGTTGCCTCTCGTGTGTGGTTTATCCCCACAACCCCTTTAGTGGATCATGCGGGTCAGAAGATGATGATGATGATGATCAAAGATCCCGAAGCCCTTCGAAAGCTTCGAATTTGGGTATCAAAAACTGATCCGAGATATAGAAGACTTTCCAAAGGATTAAGTCAAGAAATCTGCCCCAAACCGGAAGTATACACGGACCGTCTAAGACGGACGAAGTCACAGGACTGGGAGTATCCTAACCCTCCGATTGCCAATCCCCTGCAGTGGGTGCAAAAGGCTGCACGTTTAGTGTCAATGAACCCGTCTATTAGACGAGCATTCTACCGCTATATGTAGGGTTGCCAGTGCTGCCTAAGAACAAGATATTTTAAAATACCGGACTGCGTTAAAAATGAGGACTAAATGAAAAAAAAACTAGGTGCTTGAAAGAGGTTGACACATGTCAGAACAAGGTTCGTCCCTTTTTGTGTTTTTCATCAAAATTGTATTGGCTCTGCTTTTCTTTTAAATTCAGAGTTCGATGATTTTTTTATTTAAAATTGCCTTTTAGGGGAAAAAGAGGGCAATTTCTCAAAATGTTGTAGGACGTTCTGCGCCGGGCTTAGAAAGTGGGAATGTCCTCACAAACGGCCAGATGCCAACCCTAGCTATATGTATACAATGACAGTCAGGCGGCCATCAATTCTCTGGTTACACCATCAATCAAATGAAGGATGGTAAAACTTAGCCGGTAGATGGCGGTCTGATGCAACCTCCCTGAGCATAGTCGTACTCCAGCTAGGACACCCCCTACCTCTCGATTCAAGTATTAAACACCTTGATGCATCTTCACAGAGATGCCATCAACACTCGGAGATGGATGGAACTAGACTCGTGCAGAACTTCGAGGCTAATCTGATCTTCAATAAATCCGAACGAGAGAACGATGCACTCATAATCACGAATGAAATCAGCTATGTCGTGGGAACTACCCGCCACAAGCCAGATGAATGGGAGCCCCCCCACACACACACAATGACTTCTGCTCCAGTTGTGACAGTCACTTCAATTCAACCCAACCTAAAGTGCAGAAACACAAGACAGTCAATGTCAACCAATGACGTGGCTTTATTTTGTGATAAATATGAAATCCCTCGTCTAGATGATGACATCTCTTCATTCACAGAGGAAAACATGACACTATTGCTCCGGACTACCGCATCCATGCCTCTCCCCTGGAAAGACACATGAGAACACCGCCAGCGGTGACATAAATCACAAAAATGCGCAGCATTGTAAAGCATTTCCCAGAATAGCATCATAAAGGGAAAAAAAGGAACGAAGTCCGATACCCAAAGTCAGTCCACAACTGCTCCAAACCGTTATTTCTGGCACTCGCCAAAAGCAAGAAATTCGATATTTCCTCCTATTTAATCAAAACATTTACAGTTCTTGGGACTTTGTGCCTTTTTTCGGGATTCTCGACTGCTACCCGATACACTCGAAGCGAGAGAGCTGCCAGAAAATAAACACATAAATGTGGGTCGCTGGAGGCAGCCAGGCAACCAGGCAGCCACTTGTTATGACATCTAATACCCGATGGATGGCAGCCCGAGCTAGTATGTCTTCGTCCAGGATCCCGGTTCCCTAGTTCCCGCCCCACACAAGTGTGTACGTGTGATGCGACTCAGGCAGTGCCGCGGGTGTGCAGATTCCAACAACAGGTGGTCCCGGGATGAAGTAATAGTGGCCGTGTCCTATGCACGTCATAACGGTCCTCCGGCCGAACAAAAAACCAAACAAACTCTGCTGCTGGGAGCGTGTGGGAGCAAATAGGTGAGCTCCACTTCAAAAGGTTGCCAAGCGGGTTACTACGCACACGAGGAGCATGTGGTGACTGGAGGCTGGTGGCGCACCTAGTACAAGCTCCAACACTCCATGAAGTCATTGTTCGAGGCCGAAATCATCAAAGGAGACGCGATTAAATTTGAATTTCATGTCCCGACAGTAAAGGCTTCTCACACACTCGCTCATGCATACACAACGTACAATTGCCGAACGGGAGCTGTCATGGCGTGGATCCTGTGTGCGTCCATAGTTTCCACTAGACCTGTTCACATGAGAGGGCAATTTGATGATTTTTTTTCCTGCTCTTTGTGGGCCCTCTTCTGGAGATTAACTTTCGCAGGAGAATGTATTTCACGTTTAAATTCGGGACCAACCACGCTGGGCGACATTGTCTACAGATTAAGTGTCGGTTTAGTCAACTGGCGGTGACGGTGGCTAGTGGGGTCGTGGTTAGTTTTTTTACGACTCAATTCAGAAGTGGTAAGTGAGATGAGTGTGAACTGGAGATGGATATCGCCTCGATATGATGGGATTACGCTGACAGTTGTGAAATACAATGTCATCCATTTTGTGGTTTCAAAAGTAAACGGACATAAAACGCAACTAAAATTTCGACTTCGATCTAAGTTTTGCTTCAATATGTTGCTTGGATCTTGCCATTTCGAACGGAAAAGCACTCCATAGGAGTTCTTGCAGGAGTCGATTCTTACGAGGTCATTTTTAAATTGACTTTTCGACACATTATAGTCGAAATAACTCGGCCATAACTAACAATGAGCATTTGCTCAGTCTCACGGAAATAAATCCAACGATCTTGGTGAAAAGATCACTTCGGGATCTTAAGACAAAACCCAGAGTTGGACGACGTGTGCAGGCAGGCCCAATCAGCCAAACCGGAGGGTGACAAGGCGACGGTGTTTCAAACGAGGAGAGCTGCTCACAAGTTTGCTACGAACAGAAAAGAGCGTCTGTAGTGTCACACGAAGAAGAATAAGATTCCATACATCCCCACTAAATTACAGTTCACACAACCTGCATCTGGACCACTTGCGATCACTTCTACCAACATACCACTTGCAGGCAGAATATTCCACTGAACATGGACGGGAATTTGGTCACCCCGATTTACAAGAAAGCCAGTAAATATAGACGGAAGTCTATAGCAGCTGGCATTTGCTAGTCATTTGACGGAAGAACGTATTGAGACAGTCGAGGAAAACGATGTGTTTGTTGAGATGGACGACTTGGATAGAGCGTGACTGTGGGAAGTTATAGCATCATCCAACGTCGGTATCCAGATAAAATGCAGAATAACTCTTGCCAACCACTGTTTCTATGAATTACGGTAATTGAGTAAATGGCCAAGGCCTTGATAGGGTCAATACCCTGTCCTGTCCCATCCTTCTGTATGGCGCGGAGGCATGGACAGTCTCAAAAGCTAATGAGTCCTTGATCTGTTCGAGAGAAAAATTTTGCGAGCGATCTTTGGTCATGTTTGAGTGGACGTCTAGTGTCTACGGATCCAACGTCTAGGGTGGCTGGGCCATGGAATGGGGGTATGGACAACTCAGCTCCGGCCCGAAGAGTCTTCGACTTCGAACCTGTGGGACAAGAGTTATTCTGCGTTTTATCTGGGTACTGAAGTTGGACGACATTATAACTGCCCCCAGTGCCGCTCTATCCAAGTCGTCCAACTCAACAAACACATCGTTTTCCTCGACTGTCTCAATAGGTTCTTCCGTCCCAATATTAGCAAATGGCAGCTGCTATAGACTCCCGTCTCGTTTTGAAACAGGTGACACCCGGCTCTAAAGTGGCGCTCCCACTTTAGGCCCGGAAAGTCTTCGAATCCATGCCAGAGGGACGGCGCAGTTGAGGTAGACCGCGACTCAGGTGCCGCACGCAAGTGGAAAGGGACCTCAACCAACTTGGTGTGCGACACTGGAGGCAGCTACTAGCCAGAGATAGTGCTAGTTAGAGAGGCTTGTTGGATGAGGCCCAGGTCCACCCCGGACTGTAGCGCCAAAGAAAGAAGAATAAGTCACTTTTGGGAGTTTTTGAAATAATTTTGCATAGATGGGCGTCGCTCTGCTATATTTTCCATTTATGTTTCCTTAAGACTTCTGTAACGGAGTTGGTCTCGTCGAGCATATCCTAACCTCCCGTGCTTATCAAACATTTTAGGGAAACTCATAGCGCAGCAACGTCAGTTTTGTCTTTTCTCAACTCATTCCGGCAGAGACAAATGTTTGTTCTCATCGCATTCATAAATAATACGCGCTCCCTCCGATGGACGTTGATTCTGTCGACCATAACCTGTTGGTAATGCGCATCACGTGTCAACTACAGAATCACTGTTTTCCGATTAAGTTTTCACAATTTGAACACGTCCAACGACTGTCAAAGGACTCCTATTCTAAACTGGCAAGCCTTTAACTAATCATGTACAGTCTCGGATGGCAGTCTCGGTTTGACGAATGTCACGTCAAATTCGGATCAACGACAATCAACTGTTCACCGTCAACAAGTGTGAGGGCAAGAGCGAAAAATAATTGCGACAGTTTAAGTGCGATTCTCGAACAACGGTGTTTTGCTGAAGCACGCCAAATGTCAAAAATGAGAAACTCACAAGGGGACCAGAATGAGCGAACAGAAAATAAATAGAATAGAAACCATTCGTGCTCGTTTACACTGCATTTTATTTTTCGACACGTGTCTGAACGCTAATTAAATTCAAAGTGGCACGTCCTGATCGTAGAAACTTTTTACTGACCCATGGGCACAGGAAAAAAAACTCGTTACAATAGCCAACGAATGTTGAGAACGTGCACCAATCTCGGCGATGCCGGACTGAGAGAGACGCTTAAGATGATTTATTTCGTTTTAGAAACGTTCCGGAAATAAAGTGAGCAAATATTTTACGTTCTTCTGTTCATTTTTGCGGAGCGACTACGTGAGTGAGCGAGGGGGAGGACTGGGGGGAGGTTTGCTGAAGTGCACAGTGTTAAGTTCGTAATGGAAGTAAATTACTGTCGATGGCGGACTTGAGTGTGATTGAAAGCTGATTTTTTTTCGCACGTCGAAGCACTGAATTTTTGTTGCATATTTGTCGCAGTTTAAGCCTCATTATGGCACCATTACGATAACTTTGACGTTAAGCATTGATAACGATATTTTGTAGAGGGATTAAAAACTAGCACTTTTTTGTAATGTTACTTCCAGGCATAAAAATATAACAGCAACAACAAGATTTTAGGAAACACAGTAGACGCTTGATATAGTGAACAACGATTTAGGGAACAATCCAATGTAATAACACCCAATATTTTATGCAGGCTATTCTAAATATCAAACTAACGATCTTAATACAAGAGATAGGGGCAATTTTAGAAAAAAAAAAAATATTTAAAAAAAACAACGGCAACACTTACACTAAAGTACTATACCGAACGTGTTTTTTTTTTTCAAAATTGATGTAATCACTGACTACAAAAAGTCAATATAGCACATCATTTGTCAATTTTGAAAAATATTGGTCGACACTTTTTTCGTTTTTTTCATCAAAAATTTGAGTCTGCATGCGAAGTACTTAACTATACACACGATGTGAATTTTGTATTAAGTCACAGATTTTTTAAATTCGATATAATACTTCAATGTGTTGCCATTGTCCTCTAATTATTCGTTTGTAGTTAATGATAAACAAATTATAAGAGAACAACGACAACACATTGAAGTATAATGCCGAATTTAAAAAATCTACTATAGACGGAGCGATATGCTAGTTTTTAACCATTCCACAAAATACTGTTATCAATCCTTGGATCCAAAGTTACCCTCATTAGCGTTGCAAATCAGGAAGGTCTCAGCAGTGAATGCTTTGATTTCTAGTTCGTTCGAGCCAAGGAGTGTTGTGTTGCCGTTGTTCTATAATAATTTCTTTCCCATTTTAATTGTTTTTCTTCTAAAGTTGTCCCTAACGCTTAGACGGAGCGATATGCTAGTTTTTAACCCCTCCACTAAGTACTGTTATCAATTCTTGGCGCCAAGGTTATCGTACTCCCCCTCTCACTATCCTTACAAATCGGGGAGGTCTCAGCAGTGAATGCAATTGTGAGGCGTGCTCTCGGAAATTCAACAAAAAAGGCACGTTTCTGAGTTTCGAGCCTTACAGTAACATTCCGCATTGCAACTGGTTGCAACTTTTCTTCCATTGACAATCTATGACGATCCCGACTGAAAAGATCTGAAAAACCGAATCGGAACAGAGGGACTGAAATTATTTACCGACATACGTCCGTTCAATAGGAAGAGTGACGACATTTGGGATAAATCTAAAGATGATTGGAGAAAGGACCCATAAACAAGGGTAGCTTCGACGTGCAGGTCTAATGAAGAATATTGCACATGGGTCCATCAGACTCAATCATCCATGTGCAGCCTTGAAGCTGATAAAGAAGAGACTCACGTCTGTTGGTTTTAGATGATTTATGATCACACCGTCCTACATCCGAAGACGAGGCGGATCAGATATTAAACAACAACGGTGTGAGATATAAAATTTATTCAGTCGGTCCTACTACCGTCCTACTCCTGATGACTCGGTCCAATAGGTGGAACAGGGTCTCGAATGTTAGTCTCCAGCTCCTCCAAACTGGCTGGCTTGTTGGGGTAGACTAAGAACTGGACGTAGCACCAGATATAAAGCAAGCAGTCGTAATTTGAAAATAACTTCCATGCCACTTCCTTTAAGTCCCATTTTTTAGGGTTTTCAACTTATGTCACTTTACGAAGGACAAGGACTTTAAACAAATATTTGTATTTAATTTAAGCAACATTATACATCAAGTATAAACTTATAACTAGTACAGGCTATATGCTTACAATAAGATTTTAGGAAATACAGTTGGCGCTCGATATAGTGAACAGTCCAATATAGTGAACACCCAAAATTTTATACGGGCTGTCCTAAATAGTGAACAAACAAATCTCGCTAAAGTGAAAATTTTTTTTTTTATTTTCTTTGAACCATACAAAAACACTTCTAAAACTTAATAGTAGCATCCAGCGAGAAAACTGCTCGAGAAAGAACAAAGGATCCCACTATTAGCGTGTGCAAATGCCACAGGCCATAAAGTGAAATCTCTTGTTATAGGAAAAGCACAGAAACCTCGTTCCTTTAAAAATGTGTCCTCACTCCTTTCCATTTATTCCACATTATATTGAATGAAAGAGTTTTTTTTTTGAGACAGCATTTGCGAAGCTATTAAGGGTGTATCAATAAAAAACGCTGTTTTTAACTTGACAGCAGCATGGAACAAATTAGAAGCTTCGGGCACTGCGAAGTGCTGGAAAAACGTCCTCCCGTTTAAAGAAGACCTCTCAGCGTTTTTCGTAATAATTCAACATCGAATGCTAACTCAACCATATAAGTGGACTAGGGCATACGGCAGTCGATTTAAGCGATTGGAACGAAGATCATGTGTATATGTCCAGATATTGAAGAAGACAAAACGAAGGCGAAGACGAACAACAACAGGAGGTAGATCATCCGATTTGTTTAGTGTCCTCTAGAGATGATCAATTTTTGATATTCTGCTCTGATGTGAACCGTACTTCAGTGAGGTCGTTCTGCGTCGACCGGAACAAATGATAGTCAGAAGGTGGGGTGAAACTGCCCATCCACTGTTTTCCAAATAGTTCTCAACCGGAATAGCAACGTGGGGCCGAGCGTTGTCATGATGGAAAATTATTGCCTCGTGTCTGGTCGCATATAACGTGCGTTTTTCGGCTACTGCTCTCTTCAAACGGATTAATTGTGTTCGGTAGCGTTGTCCATTAATGGTTTCACCCGGTTTTAGCAGCTCATAATACAGCACACCCTTCTGATCCCACAAGGATGTCGCTTCTATACAGTAGCCACTCGTGTTGTGCGTGCTACTGTTCTCTCACGATTGGCTGAGACCTATAGTTTTATGCCGACTTTGAACAGCGACGTTTAATAAGCTTTTTCTAGACAGCAGTTCTCTTTGAATATTGTCAGAGACTCAAAAGAGGTGGAGCCGTGAATTATGAAAGGTTGTAAATTCGGCGATCGAACCTGGCACCCTCTGCGTAGGAGTCGCCGCACCAATCCACGAACCACAACCACCCTTCGTCAATGTTTATATGTATGCAGGTAGGCCAAGCTTAAGACCAACGAACGTAACCCCCGTTCCTGAAAAATGACGAGTGGAACGAAATCGCGTTCAACGATGCAAGGAGTCAGTGCAAAAAGAGGGGTTAGGTTCTACGAATTCAATAGAAACAGCAAAATGTATTTTTTTCAATTTTTTTTATTGAACAACTAATTTAAGCCATAGAAAGCAAACAAGAACAGAAACCGTGACTTTAGTCATTAGTCTCTCTTCGATATTATCAAAAACTAAAGAATTAATTTTGTGTCATCGGAAAACACTTAAGTTATTTTGTCCTTGTAAAGTATACCGACACGACCCAACGTTGACAGCACACCTAACAAAATGAAGACAAAAACTAAAACAAAGGACGTGTCCGATTCCGGGATAAACGAGGGATCGCCGTTGCCCACGTGATACGATCTAACTTACCAAAAACGAAAATAGGAGATACCCCCTTTTGTTGAAGTAGAGGAAGAAGAGCTGGGTACCTAATAGACAGTGTTGCAACTCCACATGCAGATGGGATGAGGTTGTTCGAGAGGCTGTGGCTTCGGACATGTCTCCGGTTGCATCGTACACCCGAGTCTGAGCACAAGAAGTACTATCCTATCGAGGTCCTGTACGACGAGGCAAGCTTCAACAGGATAAATCATTCTATTATTGAGCTGATCAGAAGGCACATTGCACGAGCTATGACCTCTTCCAACAGTTTGATATTTGGCGTTTAGTACCTCGCAAGCGGACATAATATTGGCCTTATTCCTCCCGAAGCATCCTTTATTAAGACAAGATTGTCCTAATACAGGATACAGACAGATGCCCCGTGATCTTCCTTGCCATACGCCGAGAAGTGAACAGGCGACTCCAATACGAACCGATCTTCTTCGGTTCAGTAGAGCGATCCCCGCTCGAGATATGAATAAATCTGCCAAAGAACGGAACAATTTTACTCTTGGTTACACCAAAACCAGTCTCTGCCAACGCTGACTTTCCTAGATGACCACATAGCTTGCAATGGTGGCCAACTTACATAGGTTTTAAGGTAGCTTTTAAGAGGAAAAAAAAATGCAAAAAAAATCCAAGACAAAAAATATTGGGTCTATAACTTTTCTCTCTTCGTGCGGCTTGCTAAGAGATGGCGTAACTTGTATTATTCCATTGGATCATGCGTTGGAAAGTTACCGTCATTGTACGTCATTTCAAATTCATTTGAAGCGTAAACAACAATCATTTTTTTTCACTCAAATATGTCGAACTTTGTGCCTGAAAAAGCGTTTTTGCGGGGAGTTCTTCTTCATTACTATAATATGAAGGAAACTGCTGCCGAAAGTCTTCCCATTTTGGTGGAAGTTTATGGTGAACATGCGCTACCTGAGCGAACGTGCCCAAAATGGTTTGCACGATTTAAAAGTGGTGATTTTGGCTTGGAAGACGATGAACGTCCTGGGCAGCCAAAAAAGCTTGAAGATGAAGAACTGGAAGCATTACTCTACGAAGATTGTTGCCAAACACAAGAAGAGCTCGCAGAATCTTTGGCAGTCACTCAAGTAGCCATTTCAAACTCTTAAAAGCAGCTGGATTGGGTTCCACATGAACTCAAGCCGAGATACGTCGAAAGGCGGTTTTGCATGTCCGAAAAGCTGCTGGAAAGCCACAATAGGAAATCATTTTGAGTCAAAATAAATCCATTACGACAAACCCGAGCGCAAAAAAAATCATAGGTGAATCCCGGCAACCAGCCAAATCAACGGCAAAGCCGAATATCCATGGCGCGAAGGTAATGCTCTGTATTTGATGGGATCAGAAGGGTGTGCTGTATTATGAGCTAAAACCGGGTGAAACCATCAATGGCCAATGCTACCGAACACAATTAATCCGTCCGGAATATGCGACCAGACACGAGGCAATAATTTTCCATCATGACAAGGCTCGGCCCCACGTTGCTGTTCCGGTTGAGAACTATTTGGAAAACAGTGGATGGGAAGCTTTACCCCGCCCGCCTTATAGCCCAGACCTTGCCCCTTCTGACTACCATTTGTTCCGGTCGACGCAGAGCGCACTCTCTGAAGTACGGTTCACATCAGAGCAGAATATCAAAAATTGGCTTGATTCATTCTTGGCTTCCAAGCCGGCGCAGTTCTTTGGGATGGGATTCACAAATTGCCAGAAAGATGCGAAATGTCGTAGCTATGCTATTGTACATGTTTTTCTTAAATGAACGCACGAATTAAGTTTCGGACCCAATGGGAAAATCTTAATTTGGGAATAAGCAAAACAAGAGCTCTATTTTGTCTCTAATACTTTTTCGTTTTTCTAGAATTGTCGTCTCGGATGCGGCTGCTCGTTTTGTAAGTTTATTTTTTTGCCTAGTGGTTTTCGTGCAGTGTTCTATGCAACTAGGTACTAGCGACTACAATTCCAATCTGTGCGAGGGGTGTGTAGCTCCTGGAAACGTAGCTTCCGTCACTATTGTTGGAGACGATAAGGTGAAAGATTCGGTTTTGAAAAATAAATTTTATAGGATTCATCTGGAATTAACCCAGAAACTATTTCCGCGGTTGCTGTAGCTGAAGAGTGCCTAGGACTTAGAAAGGTACGCTCGGCATCACCTGGTGTCCAATGAATCGCTCAATGCATACATTTTATCGGACGACGACAAAATACCATCAACACAACGAATAGCATCCAAGGGTCTATTCCCTATAGATGGCGGAGAATCAGGGGGAATATATACATGAATGACGAAACACCCAAGCAGCGATGGCGATAATTAACTGACTCACCATTGGATTAACTCTTGAAAGTTCGACCAATCGCACACAATCCACCACAAGAAGTGTGGCATGGATTTCGATCACTTTGTCATCTCCAAACATTCCACAATCTTCTTGCAGCGGAATTAATAAAATATTTATTTAGCGCAGCTCGCGCTGTAAAAGCGTCTGACCGAAATGCAAACCGCAATAAATCTTGGCGGCGTGTTAACAAAAAAAAAAAAAAAAAATAACATCCCGTCTATTCTCTGAATTTTAAGAGCCAATTTCTGAGAATGTAAAAATGTTTGAATTTATGTTATGACAAGCAGAAGGTGTGGCTGACAATCGGCAGCAAGCCAGTTGGACCACGTCCAAATAGACCGAAGCTGAACAATAAACTCCGCCGCCACGGCTGTCAGATTTGTCAAAGTCACACTGCAGAGAAGGATATTAACAAATGGGTCAACACAGAGACGGCACAAAACGGAAAAGGATAGCTTGCAGTCAGTGGCAAGGACTGTAGTACGTGATCGGATGTCGGGGCGTGCTTGACCCTTGCGGGGGTCATCTGTGATAGCCAATTTTGAGAGAAAATGAACTGTAGTGGTGTGTGGTTGTGCCAAAAGAGGTGCCAACAGGAATGATGATGCACTCAACCCTGAGAAGTCAACGAAATGGCATCGATGACTGTTGCTGAGGATGTGCAGATTTATGAATAAGATGAGTCACGACATCCAGCTGTCTTGGCAAGTCAGAAGGGTTGCATTCTGAGGAGGGGATGATGGCACCCATAAACGAGCGCTGGCACAGGTGAAGGGGTTTTCTGTGACGTCCTCGAAAAGGCCTTGGCACTTAGAGGCTACTGCAGCGCCATACGAGCCAGCACTAGCGCTGAGATACCGCAATGGAACCGACAACTCAAGTGCAAGATTTTCCGATAGCCAAGCGGCAACCATCGTCTTATGTCGTAGCATTGCGCATTCTAACACACGGTGATCCTATCCTGGGTGCAGCGACATAATGGCATCCTAGGAAATGAACAAGCAGGAGTCAAAGAGCGACGAATTTCAAGGAATCTCTTATGCATACATACCGCTTGAGTTCGAAAGGCAACAGCTGGGGCGAAAGCGAAAAGAAGCTCTGGATTGAGGCAGAAGTCCATAGCTTAGTCTGGATTCTATATTATCCAATGTGGAGTACAAAGAGATCACCACAAGTTGTCAGTTTTAGTCGCAAGGGTGTGCGCATGCTGGGCACTGTGACAGAGGTAGGCAATCATTGCGAGTGAGCATTTGTGTCTCCTAGAGACTTCTGTAGAAGGTGGAGATACGAGGAAGAAGCATAAGCTGACTGACATCTGAACATGGTGCCAAAGTGGCTCTATGCTGCGAACAGCATAGCGACATTTTGCCAAGTGTTAGTATTCAGCGTGATGACACTTTCAAAACCCACCTACCTTCCTGCCAGGAACTTGCATTCAAATTGTAGGCAGTGGCGCATGAATTTGTCGTCTTTTGTGCGACAATGCTCGGAACATGAATAAGATCGGCAAGAGGGAAGAAAGGCCGGAAAAGAAGCTCAAACAAACAAAAAACATTTCAAAAACATCGAGAAATCGGAGTCAGTAGCTGAAATAAAGGCCATCTACAAGTAAGCCTGCAAGACGTCTAGCTTACATTAGGAAAGGTTCTTCGATTGTGTGAGGGAAGCGATCAACTGGGAATGGTAGTCATACTTCCAACAGCCCAAAAGAGAGCAATAGGGAACCAGGAAATCACAACTCTAGACGATGGGGTAGTCCTCCCACCAAGCCTAGAAGAACTCACCACAGGCGTCTTCAACTCAGATGGTTTGCGCTCTTCAAGGTCTGGCAGGGACCATGCACCTGACGAAGCGCATGCTGAAATGTCAGCTCCATACGCCCCATCGACAAAAAGGCGATCCGACCTCTTTGAAGAACTGCATATCAGAACTATGCCTGCTCAACGTCGCCCAGAAGATCCAGTGTGGCTAAGGCTAGCCCAGTCCGACAAATCATCTAAAGACTGGTGAGTTTGAGATCGGTTCCAAAGCCACATACGACAGCATTCACCGCAAGGAGCTTTGATTCTGAAGACTAACCAAACTGTTGGGCTGCCCTGATAACATTGACTTCCATGATAGAGGCTTTTACGCCGATTGATGAACAGGTACATACCTTTAAGATGTTTACAGAGTCGAGAAAAAACCGAGACGCGCATCACCATCTAGCACAAAGCGTCACGATCGACGGCTAACTGCTTGAGGGAGTTTGCCTCCTACGCCAATCCAAGGTCACCCGTATGTCGTTATGTTCGGTTTGACAAAACAATTAGGGTCATGACTCCTTACAAGAAAGACCAAAATCATGAACTAAGAAACTTTAATTTTGCCAGGAGAAGAGTCGGTGAGGGTGTGTTGCTGAACACTCCTACAGACTGTCGCAAGGTTCCTGTGTATTCCAGAACGAACTACGAGTACATATGTGCGACTCGGGAAGTCCGTGAGAAGTCAAAATAGACGCAAATATCTTGCCGAGTCAGAAGGTTGTCATTTGCGATGATAGCCAAGCAGTCATCTAAGATCCTGCCTAGGCTACTTCAAATTCAACAATAGTGCAGGAAGGCCGTTAATTGTATGGCGAGACAGTCCGAGGCGGACGTGGACCTAACTTTTACAGCAATAACTCGTGTTGTGCATGCAACTGTTCTTTAACGAGATGGAGTTTCATGCCGACTCCGAAAGACGAAGTTTGCTTAAAAGCTTAATCTAGACAGTGACCATTGTCAGTGAATCGAAAGAGGTGGACTCGTGAGTTATGAAAGTTGGTAAATTCGGGGATCGAACCAGGCACCCTCTGCGCAGGAGTCGACCCAACAACAAACGTCGTTAGATGGCCTGCTCTAAATTCTCCCGTTTGTGCAACCAACTAAAAATGCTTTACAAGACTAACGATGACACAACCATGAGATATTGAGACTTATGGCGAAGGCCTAACAAACGAAAAATGTACAAACTACGCCCTCTGGAAAGCACTGAAAAAATATCAAGAAGGCCCAAATGCAGTCGACAGAAGGCCGAATGATAAGTGGGCAAAAAGTGATAAAGAAAAGGGGGATCTTTTCGCAGAACATCTGGAGGAAACATTTCAACCTTTTGATGGACAAATGTTGGTCGACGCTCCAAGTATGACAACAATAACCAACGGCTCGAGAATAGAAAGCGTGACATTTACCGAACTTTGCAAGGTTTTTAATCTAAAGAACAATGAGGCCCCTGGTTGCCGGCCAAATCCCCAAGAGTTTGCCGAAAAAGGCGCTAATTAAACTCCTCTTTTTAATTAACGCTTCCTTAAGACTATTATATGCTCCCATCTCATGGAAGGTGTCGGACGTGATAATGGTCTCAAGACCCGGCAACCTGATGAACGACAAAAACTCGGAGAGACCCATATCGTTGTTACCAATAATCTCCAAAATTTCTGAAAACCCTTTGTTAAAACAAAGTAGGAGTTACACAGCGGAGAGTACTTGGTCCTACATTATTCTTGTTGTACACCAGAAGCAAAAAAAGCCCAGAACAAGCAGAGACAGGTATAGTCACTAACTTGTACATATTCACAGGCAAAGGCTGAGGGAGGTGAACACACGAGGCGGAAACTACCAAGCTGTTCTCTGTGAGTTGAACTGCTCGAACATTATGTTTCGGAACGCGGTACAAACGCACAACAGTATACAGCTGGAGAACAGGCTTCGCAGGATACAGTCAGGACCCGACACATTCCGACAAATCCACCAAATCATCGGTAGGAGGGAGAAGCTGCCACAAGCACTGACGACAAGCGATGGAGACGCAAACACGCCGGCGGAGAAAGCAGAAGCCTTTTCATCCTTTTTCGAAGGCATCTTTCAACCATCACCACCCGATGACCCTGAATTTGTCACAGAAGTCAACAGCTACGTCAATGCACTTGAGACTTCATCCACACCAGACATCATCTCAACGAAACCAACCCAGCGGACGACCCGACAGGAAACAATGACCTCCCAACGGCCGAAGACATTGCGGGAATTATTCAACACAGTCCAACGAGGAAAGCAGCCGGGGCGGACAACATTTCGAATTTCGTCCTGAAGCGAATGCCTCAAACGGTGATGATACTTCCCACAATCATCATGAGCAATTGCATCAACAATTGCTACTTTCCTAGCAAGTGGAAAATAGCAAAAATTGTGGCAATACCAAACAAGGGGAACGCAGCCAGAGTTTCAGGATACAGGCCTATATCGCTTTTGGCCAATTTAAACAAGATTCTCGAGGACCTGGTAGTGCGAGTGGTCTACCTATTCAGTACGGATTTCGGGAAAGACAATCAACACTACATCCTCTAATGAAGTTCCACCACGACGTAGAAGCTGCGCTGAACAATAACGAGGTCACCGTCTTATGCTTCCTGGACGTAGAAAAGGCCTTCGATACGGTCTGGATGGAGGGACTCATCTACAAGCTGAACCAGATGGGATTCTCGTCCAACCTCATCAGACTAATTTCTAGCTTTCTGCATTCCAGGAGATTCTACGTCTCAGCTGAAGACAGCATGGCAACAGAGCGGAGCACCAAGGCGGGAGTTGCACAAGGATCAAAGCTGGGACCGTGGCTTTTCAACATCTACACGGCAGATCAACCACATCCAACTGACACAGTAAAATGCTGTCTATTCGCAGATGACTCGCTGACTTATGCCAGCTCGACGTCACAGCGAACAGCGAACAAATTTTACTACTATACCAAATGGGGTATTCGTATCAATGCTGGAAAATCGGTACTTATGTGCTTAAGGAGACCATCCAGAGGTGGATGCAGATCAGCAGTCGCATGTCGAGGCATAAAGGTAGTACTCCCTAACGGTACAGAAATATCAACACACAAAAAGATCAAGTAGCTTGGGGTTAACTTCACGGAAAGGTTGAAGTTCAACAGCCATTCGAAACTGACCCTTAAGAAGGCCAACCTAGGCTTCCGACGCATCTATACCTTGATGCGCGAGCAAAATGGATTAAGCCAAAGGACAAAACTGCTGTTATACAAGCAGCTTATACAGCCGATCTAAACGTACGGCTTCTCAATATGGCACACCATCTCCAAGACCAACATGACGAAGCTCGCAATTTTCGAAAGAAAAATACTGCGAGTATGTACCGGACTCACCTTCGACAGGGACGTCAAAGGCACTACAGCAACAATAGGCTTTACGACCAAGCACGCATCATTCCCCTGCAACAGTACATGGTGGCACTGTTCAGAAAGCAGCTACTAAACATCAACAACCATCCTAACGAGGAAATCAGGAACCTGAGAAACACAATTCCCGGACAACGCGTTAAATATGCTAAACGAGCAGAACTTTCCACCGACGTCGAACAACGAGCTGCATGGATTCTACCAGAGCAGCGGCAGCAATCACCATCGAGGCTAACACATCATCACCCCGTCGCAAAAGGACCACCATGGACACACGGACTTGAACAACCCGATGTAAGCACCAGCCATTGTGCAGTTGGGCCCCTATTGCTGAGCCAACGCCCTAACCTTTAGCTTGTAAGTCTAGTTGTAAACTCAATTCTAAAAAATAATTCTGTTCAACAAAATTTTTAAATCGCGAAACCTACCTCAAACTCAGGGTACACTTGTGGCAACATTTGCGGATGCCGCAGCTATCCTGACAACGGGTAGTTCAGTTGAAGCCGCAACTAAAAACCTTCAACGAGCTCTGGGCAAAATATACGAGTGGACAACGCGTTGGCGCATTGCTCCCAATGAGACCAAACCAAAGCATATTAATTTTAGTTACAAAAATGTAAAAAAATAGGACCAGTCATCAGAGAAGCTAAATATCTTGGTATGACACTCGACACGGAACTCAAGTGAAAGGCTGTACTGGTCGCTTGGAAGACACTCCAAAGCACTCCAAAGCATGCACAAGCAAGCACTGAAGCCTATTAGGACTTACGGGGTACAACTCTGGGGTTGCACCACAGCAAGGAACAGAGGATTTATACAGTCCTTTCAAAGCAAAGTTAGACGGGCTATCGTGAAAGCTCCCTGGTATCTCAGGAATAGTGATATACAAAGAGACCTAGGGATGACTACTGATAACAGACTCCGCTCGGAAGCTCAGTATTCGACTCCATGGTCATTGTAACCATCTCATTTTCCAGACACATGAGACGTTTAGTGCGCCGTCTCCAACGAACGACTCCCTTGGCACGTGACTTTACCGAGAAAACATGTTGAAAAGGACACTAATAGATAAGGAGACTTAGTTGCAGTGATGACAAGAGCAGACCAAACGGGAAAGTGTGTTGTTAGTCAGTAAAAGTCTGACACTACTCTCTGTGCACGGGTCACATAGTGTCTTGTTGAAGATTATCGTCAACCCAAGTAAAAAAAATATTTTGGGTCACAGTGACACACCGCAACCCCTTCAATTCTCGCTTGCAGAGGAGATGAACATCCCCACAAGCAGTCAAGAAATAGCAAACCTAAGATTGGACAGAATGACAGGTTGTGCAACATCAAGAGGAAACGTACGGCCTGAGTTCGTTACACCTAGCCTCCACTGGACATGAACCAAGCCCGGTTACAAAAACCCACATACATCGTGCCGGAGAACCTCTGATCTTGATGATGCTATGTATTGGTGTTCTCACGGAGCCCCCACTTCTTTTCCAGGAAGGCAGAGCACATCGAGCTCATGGACACCAATGCTTCAGCTATAAGGGTCTGTAATTCCGAGCGCTACGGTTTGAAAAAATAGAGGTACCCCTGGTATAGAAACAAAGTCATTGTGAGCTCACGAAGATTGGAATCCGCTTGCCTGTCACCCGTCAATCATATTCAGCCTCAGACCCTCTAAAGGCCACAGACCCGATGAGTAGGTATGTGCATGACTTTGCCTAGCTTTTTGGTTCTGTTGTTCAACTCTTGAAGTTAAAACACACCCACATACTCAAGATAATCAATATTCTACATCAAATTCAAGCACCAACGAATGTCGAATGTGGTTACAAGGCCAACAGCACTCAATAACACCTGACCCCCTAGTTTGGCATCATAATTCATGCCACGCACTTTGCACGACAACGTCTCTCATTTACCAAAATATTGATCTTTGACTGCGTCATTTGAATCTCATTTTCTGCTGTTTGCGGCCAGCCCTTCCTTCTCGGTAATCATTTTCAGCACTCGTTGCTAATGACAGCTTTCATCACCACTTCCGAGTCTCCCATCAATTAATCTACATAAACGAGCAAAATAAAGACGTCCGCAGAGCAACAACTACCACTCGGGCAGCAACAGCAGCAGCCACAGATTTCAGCAATCCCCCAGACACTGTGTTTGCGAAAGGACTTAAGGGACTTTTCTCCGTTCCCCTTCCGTGTACGCCCCCTCAGAAGCTCTCTGTCGCCATCGAGAGTCCCTGGGTGCAACAGCTGCCTTATCCGTATTACATGTCAGCTTGAATTTTCCTGAGCTGCCGGTCTTACTTTTTAAGGTTCTTTGCGAGTCTTTTGTGCGCTCCTCACAAAGGAATTAAAGGCTTTACTCGATGTATTGAAAGGCGTAACTTGTTTCACTGTACCATGTGATGGGGTGCCTCTTCAACTTTATCTTGCTGCTGTACTGTGTACACCGCCACCACCCTGGGGCTGAAACGAATTGAACGCACTTTTGGTGATGTCTTCAATTTCGTTGATTCTAATCGATTTGGTTGCAATGGTGTGCGTTTGAAAATACATCGGGAGTCGCGCTGCAAGCCGGAAATCGGAAAGGAAATAAATCTCAGAGAGAGAGTGTGTCTTTTAATTCGATAACCGGCTGAATCTGCCGTGTCTGTCGAAGTCACTGCTTCGTCTTTGTCGTTGCGTGTGAGATGCCACGAAGGTCGCAGTACACGCAATACGAGGCGACTTCGTCTGAAATTTCAAAAGCAGATATACTTAATGTACCAATCGACGCACACTGCCTTTTTTGCTTGCTAAATGCTGTCACACAATTGATCGTACCATAAGAGCAGGTTTTACTCGACTGTTACTGTTTAAAATTTCGGCAACTGTGCCAGGAGCTAAGCCACTCTTTATGACAGCCGAAATGCCAATCGGCGGACGACAATGGCGTGCTTCTATATGCCATTGCGCTTTTTATGATGTTGAAAATTAATTGCATAAAAATCAGAGAGCCTCTATAATGTGAACTAATTAAAACATGGTCAGTTCACAGAGAAATAGAGAAACGTGTGCATTTTTTTAAAAGCAAGACAATGTCGAGGATCGGGTATGTAAGTCGTTCTTTTCAACTTATTTGACGATTAAAATATATTTTGCTGTTGTTTTATTCAGAAATACCCATTTTAACACCATTACTGGAAGGTTATGTAACAGATGAGTATGCAGGAACTGACTGTTCAAATGATTGAGCTCTTTCTGAAACCATTGAAAGATGGCAGTTTCGATTCGAGGCATCTCTGTGGTCTTTCTGGCCCCATTCTTCAGCGATAGACATAATCCTGAGTAGCCAGCATCCAGTTTTCTCCTTACAATCAAGGAAAAGCTACAGGATTTTAAGGAATCTGTGGTGCTTTTGCGTGGTTCGTATGGTACACCCCTTCGGGTAGGGGTTAGAATATACCTAAGGTAGGTATGCCTGTCGAGACGTCTTACTTCGAAGGTAAATAGATCGAAAAGCCATGGCTACTCTAGGTGGTACTCGCAATAGCAAAAATCCATCCGTAGTCTCCCTCCCAGGCTTTACTTGTTACGCTGCATCTCCTACCTCATAGCCAAGTGGTTGATCAGAGAACTGTTTCTGATGACAGATTTTGGGAAACAAGGCAGTCTCTGGGGGGGCTCTGGAAAAAACACATCGAGTCGAAAATCGCCAAGGCGCTGTCGGTTTTATGGCAGTGCAAGCGGCTTCCATTTTAAATAAGTTATAAATTTAAAACTTGTTAGCTGATTGGACTGATGGCCTGCGGACACTGCACCAGATTTGACACAATGTCGCGAACTAGTTTGTCCCCATGACACTTTTAAAGGCTACATTATGCCCAATGTTAATATTCGGTCTAATGACACTTTCAAAAGCGTAATTTTTAGCCACGCACGTTTCGTGTTTTGTTTCACTGTCAAACATCTTCAGTTCGGTTTAACCATGAATCGTCTTACAAACGAACAACGCTTGCAAATTATTGAATTTTGTTATCAAAATGCGTGCTCTGTTAAGAAAGTTCATCGCGCGCTTCTTCCATTTTATGGTCAGTTTAGACGAAGCTCATTTTTGGCTCAATGGGTACGTAAATAAGCAGAATTGTCGATTTTGGAGTGAATATCAGCCAGAAGCATTGCAAGAGCTACCAATGCATCCAGAAAAAGTCACAGTTTGGTGCGGTTTTGATATGATATCCAACTCTTTTTTGCCCAAAATGCAAGAGCTTGACTTGCATGACATGTGGTTTCAACAAGACGGTGCCACATGCCACACAGCACGCGCGACAATGGACGAGTTCGGTGAACATTTTATTTCACGTTCGGGACCGGTCAATTGGCCGCCTAGATCATGCGACTTAACGCCTTTAGACTATTTTTTGTGGGGCTATGATAAAGCTCATGTCTATACAGACAAGCCCGCTTCAATTGACGCATTGGAAGACAACATTGAAGCATTTATTCGTGAGATACCGGCCGAAATGTTGGAAAGAGTATGCCAAAATTGGGCTAAGCGGATGGTCCATTTGAGGCGCAGTCAAGGTCAACATTTGCATGAAATAATCTTCAAACATTAAATTATATGGACCGTACTATCGATTCCGTTTTTTCGAAAAACTTTCCTACAGCTTTTAAAAAATCACCCTTTATAATGTTTTCTATCTAGAACAAGTATTATCAAAATGCCCCCCTTTGCTGGGACTCATTTTGTTTAAGCTTCTCGGACTCACATATAATTCAATCGGTGGCAAAATTGCTGCTATTCCTAGGCAGTCCGCCACTCTGACCTCACCTAACCGCCTCCCCGCGTCTGGCAACAAAGTCCACTCATTGTAGCAAGTCCTGTGAAAACCAACTCAAACTCAACGCACCAACTTCAAAGCAGCCACCGAAACATGACGCACCCCTCACCCCAATCCCAACTCGATCAGCATTGCCAAGATCAATGTCTCGCTGGGTGTGGATGAACAACTCCTCAAGCTCAATTGAGGATGCCTCATATCCATCTTCAGTGCTCCCTTCACGCTGTCGACTTAAACGAATGGGCGCCTCGGGGTCGCTCGAGCACCCCTTAAGTGAGCGCGCCTGAATATCATGCAGACATCATTTGTTAGTTTCGTCTTAAAGCAATAATCTCAATACGAGTAAGTGGCTGCAAATTGCTTTCAAATTACAGTGCTTGCGGCCTCTCAAATGCTAAATAGATTTCAAGTGATTTTTTTGCTATTTTTCACTCGTGTGCAGTACCGTGGTAGCAAAACTATCATTATCAGCAATTCATTATTCGTTTCGAGAAGAGCTCTGTAATTACGGGCAATTTGTTGTTGAGGCAACAACAGAAGACTCTGCCGGCCGCTTGACGTGATGAATAATTAACGCACTTTTGCCGGAGCCGAATATCGATTGCTTTGAATAATAGACACCGATTAGCACCTTCATTAGAAATGTATCTTCAGCGGTTGTGGGCCTCGGCGCCGAAATCTTTTCGCACGTCACTCGGGCGTTTGGCCAGGTTTCTAAGGACGCATGCGACGGGCATTCACACTTGTTTCCCAGTGTGTTCGAGGATATTTTATTCATAACTTGTTGCCTTGCCGAAGGAGGACACGAAGTGATTGTGATTCTTTCGACAAACCCACGCACGAGCTGGTGCTTTTGCTGATGTTAACAAGCTCGTTTGACAGATGACAGAAGTGGGTGACTGTCAGATGTCTGAAACCACGTTTGCTGTGTACTCTCTCGGGAAATCAGTTTTTCGTTGTTTTATAGGAATTAGGAAAATGAAGCTGGCGTCGCTCATGTAAGGGACACGATCATCAGTCAGGTCGGGAGAGCAATTGAATTGGACTGTGAATCCACTCGACGTGGTTAAATTGGTATGAGAATGGCTGAGGAGAAAAAGAAGCTATTGCAACTATTCGTTCGAAGGTCATCGACTTTCAACCGATAAGGGATCGTCTGGCTGTGATCCGCATTCAAGGACGAGGCTGAAGACTCTATCAGAGGAGAATTCTACGACCTCTTGGACAGTGCTTATGGAGCCTACCCGGAGAACAGTGTCAGAATCGTGCTCGGAGACTTCAATGCACCGGAAGCTGGTATTTATTTATTTCGTCACGCCCGGTGAGGACAAATTGAATAAAGATCGAATGCAGCATAATAAATGATATAAAATGGGTGGCTCTACAACCCCTACACGAGGGCCTGGGCCCAGCTTCTCAGCAACCACTCGTGTTGTGCGTGCTAGTGTTATTTCACGGAAACGGGGACTTGCAGTTTTATGCCCACTTGAACGGCCAGTTTGAGAAGCTTCTTCTATGCGGTTATACTCTTTGAGCATTCTTAGTGAATCGAGGTGGAGCCGTAACGTGACGGTACATTTTAGTTCTTGTGAAATTTGAAATTCATGTGACAAAGGAATTGACTATTTGTCTGATCTAGACGAGTAAAATTCGATTCATCACTTCGTACACTCAGCCCAACTAACACTCGAAGTCACGTCTGCCACCACTCTCCATACCCGTTGGGAAGCACGCCGTTTTTTCCTTCAATTACACGTGTTTTCCTTACAAAATCAAACACCCTCAAGTCTGTTTGTTCGATTGCAAAATAAACTAGGAATGTCTGAGTTTTTCAGTAGTTGCTGGCGAGATAAGGGAGTTTTATGCAATCGTCGATAATTCGATATCTCGATTAGGTCAGCAGTATCTATTGCTGTTATCTTATCAGTTGTTGAGTGGCTCTAGTCAATTGATAAACATTTTAAACTCCCGATATTGCCACATGTGCCTCTGAAGTGCCTCAAGGTGTACTGTTCACTTAATGAATTGACATAATTTAATTCTTGAAATTTTTTGACTTAGTTGCGTAGTCCTGGGTCACCGAATGGCGGGAAAAACCGTCGCCGTCTAAGTATCATCTTTGATCCCAAATTCAGCTGGATGCCAAACGTAGGTGACACCACGCGGATACACTTACTCCTGTATCAGGAACCAGTTGGCAGTTATGGCAAAGGGGGCTTAGCTGTGGATGAAGCCATTCAGATCGCTGAGGTTGATGATGGAAAAAGTAGAGGACTGCGAGAGCAGAGGAGGTGATGTATGATTTCTATCTAATCTTCCTCCATGCAGCTCCAGCGAAAATCATTACACAGCCATCCTGCTGACGTGTGTGTCAATTGTGCGGTGCCCGGTTAAGACGCCGGTGAGCATCCCGAGAGAAGATCTATGAGACTTTTTCTTTGTGGCGGCCGTGCCATTGTGGGCATATGCGTCGACCCCTACGCAACCGAAGACACGCTGCCTGGGTTCGATTCCCAGCCGGTACGACCGAAAACAATTTTCACGGCTCCACGTCTTTCGAGACACTGACAATGATCAAAGAGTAAGAACGAAAAGCTTCTCAAACTTGGCCGTTCATAGTCGACTTAAAACTGTAGGTCGCTTCCACTCGTGAGCTAACAATAGCACGCACAACACGAGTGGTTGCTGAGAAGCTGGGCCCAGACCCTCTATCGGACTGAGGCGCCACTCATGAAATACCTTCTAGCCATTTACGATTGTTAGCCTTGATTGTGTGTACCTTGAGTAGATGGCAGGCTGTAGCGATTGGGAGGGAAGGGGGGAGGATGTACCACACCTAACGAGTCGGTCTAGCCACCTAGAGTCACAATGTATCGGCTCTAACATGAGGTGTGTGTTAAAATGCTCAGCCAGCTCGATAAGAGAGATCTTAAGTTAAACAGGACATTGTCCAGGGACTTCATTGCGGCCTGACTGTCCGAGATGGTATTATCTCTTTTGGATATTATTTGAGCCAGGGCATTGCCTCTTAATTCGCAAGGGCTTCTCAGGGAGCTTCAGGGAGATAGCAAAGTTAGAGACTTGGGAATAGACGCCAGCACCAACTCCCCAGTCCGTCTGTGAAGATGCGCAGGGGGTCAGCCAGAGTCTGTTAATCCTGCACTGCTGGTCTTCTCGAAGATCACTTGGGGCAGTAGGCGGTCGGCGTCGTTGGGGAGAAAGTTGAATTCGTTTAGAATGGTCGAGTGGCCGAGGGTGAGTTCAGACCACATTCGGAGCGATTTAAGTCTCAGGCCTTTACTGACTGCCACATGTTTACTGAAAATTTCCAGTGGTGGAATATGGAGGAGTACGTTAAGTCTTCTTCTTCTTCTTCAGTGTCTGGTGAAGCACATGCAGGCCAGTCTCTGCAACCGATTAAGCATCGTGCAGTTGACAGCAGCCCGAACAGAAGTGTCCGTCTGTCAGTTGAGATGAAAGTCCGGTAAGTGACGGCTGTTTTTTCAGCTGAAAAGGGCACAATAAGCCGTCTTGAAGTAGAATTATATTTTAGAGTTATATTTCTGTAATTAAATGTATAAACCAGTGTCGTCCGGTCAGGGTGTGCAAACCCATGTCAAAACTTTACAAAATTCAGCTCAAGCAACCGCAACACCTAAAATTAACCCCAACACATAAGGATGTTGATTGATTGGTTAATTACAATTTTTAAAACCGGGTTTACACTCCTTGGTTACTTGAGAACGGTTGGGAGTATGCCAAACCGATCTACAGCTGTTTTGTAGATTTGGAAAAGGCGTACGACCGAGTTCTTCGAGGTAAACTCTGCTGGAGTATGGGATTGATGGTCCCCTACTGAGGGCAACTCAGTCTGTATACACAAACTGAACCATCTGTGTTCGGGGTAAAGGTGCTAAATCAACACCTTTCACCGTGGGTGTTGGACTTCGCCAAGGGTCCGTCCTGTCTGCTCTACTTTTCCGTGTGTGTATGGACGGGATGTTGCAGCGCAGCCGAGGCGAGGAATGTTTCGCATTGGGAGAGTTGAGGGTAAGTCATCTTCTTTTTGCAGATGACTTAGTGATCCTCACATCTTCCCAGACGGCACTCCAGCGCGCACTCGACAGGTTTGTGGCCGTGGACATATCGGAGATTATGGTCATCTGCGGAGGAGTCCCATTGAAACAGGCGGAGGAGTTTAAGTATCTCGGGGTCTTTTACACGAGTGATGGAAGGAGTAATGCGGAGCTTTCCTGCAGGATTGGTCAAGCTGGGTCAATTTTGAAACAGCTTGGTAAATCTGTGACCAGAAGGCCGAGCTTGGTGTGCAAGCCAAGTTAGCGGTATCAATCCCAACTCTCACGTATGATTACAAAATGTGTGTAAAGACTGAAAGAAGAGATCTCGCGAGTCCAAGCTGGTGAGATGAGATTTCTTCGTGCTGTTGTGGGAATAACTCGCCGGGATAGGGTGAGAAACACGGCAGTGCACGATGAAATCAACATTGAGGAGCTGCTTCTTCGAACGAATGTCTCCTTCATCACGACTTCCGAGGCGGGCGTTGAAACCGATTCCATCAGGAAGGCGACCGCTTGGCAGACCCTGGACGAGGTGGTTGGACCATGTCTAAAAACTCGCGTGGTTACATAACCACATAACTCCTGAGGAGTTAGAGTCGCTGGCGGATGATCGAGTTGCCTGGAGATCACTTGTGCTTGGTTTACACCCGCGACCCCTTTAGTGGATCAAGCGGGTTGGCAGATGATGATGATACTGATGCTTTATCCAATGCTTGTGACAACCATATCATCGATACCCATCACTGATTGAGTCTGTTTTCTTTGAGTGTGCGTCAAAGATGGACGTCAACTTTGGTCAAACGTAGACCCTCAAAATCACATTCCCCAATTTTATCAAGTCACAGTACATGCAAATCCGGTCGTTGGACGTAACTCACACGGTTGGCTGATTTGAACTCTTACCTCTCCTTTATAGATGATTTTTGCGGAACCTAACCCGCTGCGTCTCCAGTATTTTAATGTAAGAAGAGTAGACTTACCTGAAAGAAAATGAAAAAAAAAATGTAAATAACATGCATGCACCTTGGATGTTAAAGAGTTATAAAATCAAAACCAAAATGTTCGCCTTCCAGGACAACTCAAGGTGGCACACGTGGAAAAGTCAAGACTGAAGTCAAGACAACTAAAGATCGCGGCTAAAGTCACATAAAGCTGCTGGTGTAGACGGACTGCAGCAAAATATGGTCGGAGGGATTTCAGTATAGTTTGCCCGATCCACCAAACAAGAAGATCCCTACAACGGCTCCAATCAAAGAGCGATAAGACTTCTAAACATCACTTCAGACCAGGGAAGTCAACAATCGACCAAATCTTAAGAAGATCCTTGGTAAAATTAAAGAAATGCAGATCGACACGCACCATCTATAGCTACACAACGCCAGGTCTAGTTTTGACATTCCCGCCCAAATTCGTCTGACGGAGAAGCAGGATGAAGATGGAGCATTCTCGCTGGTCCAAGGTGAGGAACGACCGAGATCTTCGATGTGCAAAAAGGTTTTAGACAAGGCGACGCGCCCTCATTTGACATCTGCAAGATCAACCTGAAGAAGATCGTGCAAGAATCACACACCAACACTAGAGGCACGATTTTCAAGAAGAAGCCCGTACGATTGCTGGTACATGCGGACGACATTGACGTAATTGGCCGAAAACAGCGAGCCGTCAATGAAGCGCTTGCTCTGATTGCGATGGAAGCGACTAAACGAAGTAAATGCTGTTCTCAAGAAAGGACCACGTCTTGGACAGAGGGTCACAGTGGGCAGCTATAACTTCGAGGTGCTCAAGGACTTCGTCTACCTCGGCTCCGCAGTAAATAGTACGAACAACATCAGTACCGAGATCAAAGGCAGAGTAACTCTTACCAATCGCTGTTTCTATGGGCTCAAGGGGTAATTGAGTAATAGAGCCGGCCTCATGCGGGGCTGCTCACTCTGCTGTGATGAGGGTAGGACAGTAGGGCTCCCGATGACTCTGGAGGGCGAGGGCACGTTAGAGTCAACCGTATTGTACAGCCTTCAGATAGAGTTGCCGATATCAGGAGACCATGCCGAAGGGTTGAATGGCTGAGCTCCTACACGCACACTGGCCAGTGCCTGAAGTCCTAAGTGTTGGCCATACTAGACCCGTCTATTCAATGGTAGCCAAAGCTTTTTCACCGGTTGACTCGGGGGATCTACAAGAACAAGCTAAATCAAAACACAGGATAAACAAAAGCACTAACAACGAACAACAACAACAAAGTGACAACGGAACAGACGAACGAACAATTACTAAGAGAAGGTAACCGATGGGATAAAACCCACGGAAAAGGGCACGCAGTATTATTCGAACACCCCTAGAATTTTCGACGCCTTTTATGAACTTCGAAATAATGCCGACGGCTCCAAATCGGAAGAAGGTACAGGATCAGGCATTAATCCCAGTTCCCTGAGATCTCCATCTGGCTACCGAACCACTGCAGTATATTTCAGCAGCTTCAAATATCTAAACGTTAAAATATTAATTTCATATTGTACACATAAAAAATAAATGTTAAAAATGTCAGGAAAGCAGGAATGGAGGAAAGCAGTTTAACAAGGGCTTTAGAAGATGTTCGGACAAATAATTTGAGTTTAATGAAAGCCGCTGCCAAATATGATGTCTGTCGATCAACTCTTCATGACCGACTAATATTTAAAAGGCCGGTTGTGTCGTGTCTGCTAGACGGACGCGAAGTTGTCTGACGGCCAGAGGTCGCATAGCGACCACTACTTTCGAAAGTTCACCAGCACGATGTTTGACGTTTGGGGTATTCGACATATACAATGGTATTCTTCCCATGTGCTACCTTTTTCTTTTGTGTGCTGAACGGTGGACGTAACCTGTATTATTCCATTGGAGCATGCGTTGGAAAGCTACTGTCATTGTACGTCATTTCATATTCATTTGAAGCGTAAACAACAATAATTTGTTTTCACTCAAATATGTCGAACTTTGTGCCTGAAAAGGGTTTTTGCGGGGAGTTCTTCTTCATTACTTCAATATGAAGAAAACCGCTGCCGAAAGTCATCGTACTTTGGTGGAAGTTTATGCTGCACATGCGCTAGCTGAGCGAACGTGCCAAAAGTGGTTTGCACGATTTAAAAGTGTTGATTTTGGCTTAGAAGACGATGAACGTCCTGGACAGCCAACAAAGTTTGAAGATGAAGAACTGGAAGATTGTTGCCAAACACAAGAAGAGCTCGCAGCATCTTTGGGTGCCACTCAAGCAGCCATTTTAAACCGTTTAAAAGCAGCTAGATTGGGTTAAACATAAATTCAAGCCGAGAGGCGTCGAAAGGCGGTTTTACATGTCCGAAATGCTGCTGGAACGCCACAAAAGGAAGTCATTTTTGCATCGGCTTGTTACTGATGATGAAAAATGGATCCATTACGACAGCCAAAATCATATGTGAAACCCGGCCAACCAGCCAAATCAACGGCAAAGCCGAATATCCATGTCGAGAAGGTAATACTCTGTATTTAGTGGGATCAGAAGGGTGTGCTGTATTATGAGCTAAAACCGGGTGAAACCATCAGTGGACAACGCTACCGATCGCAATTAATATGTGTGAAGAGAGCAGTAGCCCCGAAAAACGCCCGGAATATGCGACCAGACACGAGGCAATAATTTTCCATCATGACAACGCTCGGCCCCACGTTCCCATTCCGGTTAAGAACTATTTGGAAAACAGAGTCCTCAACCTTGGAAATGAAACGCAAAGAATCTATATTTGCATCGAGTTCGAGAAAGGGCAGACAGCATAGTCAAACATCGAATCGACACTGGAGATGTGTGGCCGATCCGACAAGCACCAAGGATAGTACCATTTGCAAAGGAAGGGGACGTTGCTCTATTGTGAAGGAGATGCAACAGAGCAACGTCATTGATCCATCGACAAGTCCATGGAGCTCGCCAGTTGTATTAGTCAAGAAGAAGTATGGCAACACGCGCTTCTGTGTAGACTACAGGAAACTGAACGAGGTAACAAAGAAAGACAGTTACCATCTGCCAAGAATAGACGATATCTTGGATACGTTGTTGGGAGCAAAGTGGTTCTCTACATTGGAAATCCAAAGCGGCTATTGGCAAGTGGAAATCGACAAAAACGATCTAGAAAAGACAGCTTTTAGTACTGGAGAGGTATTTTAGTATTGTACGTGTTTTTCTTAAATAAACTTTAAAAATTTGGAAAAAAAAGTCGAATTAAGTTATAGACCCAATATAACAATTTATTTTTATTTTAATTTCAATTTTCAATTTATTAATAAAAATAAAGGTACATTAAGGCATAAGTCTGGAGGACTCATGCAGAGTTCCGCATAAATGAAGAAAATGCGCGATGAAATTTTTAAAGCGGTAGCATGATGAAAGCAGAGCACGTGTTCTGAGATAATGAGCAAAATTGAGTTTTTCATGAAGGTACACTGGAGATGATGGGATGATGTTATGCGGGAATATGCAATTTCTGGCTTCAAAGTGGTGTCTAAGAGAAGTTCCCTAAAATTCCCTAGTCAAATGATCATGACGGCACAACCCTTTTGTGTAACTGACGACATCATTAAGAGCTGCTTCTAGCTCTCGTTGGGAAAAGGACTCAAGTTTACAGTAGACAACTTCAGCGTAGGAAATAAGAGGTAAGCTAAGAGAAGAAACAAGTTTTCCTCTGATATCAGTTGGGTATCAGTTGGGGACTCAACCAGAGCTAAATATATCCGTCTTACAACACTGTTCGCATGGTCGTAACCAGACAATTTAGAGTTGATAACAAAACCTAGTCGCTTATTCAACCGTGTCAAGTTTATTGCCCGATATGAAAGCACATGGCAGGGCGCTCACAATTATTTAACAAACGTGTGAATCAATTTTATGTTTTCCCATAAAACTAAATAAAATGGTTCATTAATCCAAAGCGAAACGTGGAAAGTTGATATGAAATTTTGGTGTCCGCCTTCTGAACCTTAAAACGTCCGGAAACTAAATATTTCTGTCCGGCTACTAGCCCAAACAGAACTTTCGTTTAAGAACTAAACAAACAATTATTTGTCACGAATTTGTCCAGTGTTCCAAGAACTATCTACAATACCTGATACCGAAGCCTTAATAGCTCGAAAATAAGAAGAAGTCATAGTTAACTGTTAACTGCCCTGGTGCCTTTACTCTAAGCCTTTTATTTCCCAACATAGTCTGCTTTTATCTCGCCACATTTAGGCCGACACGGAGCTGCCTTAAGCAGTTGCCAAAAAAATGTGGAATAATGTCCACATTATGCAGAAATAAACAGAATGCGCCCAAACCGAGGGTCGTTTTTTTGCCACCATTCCCCACCCTCATCGAACAATTAGTCATGCCCCAGGGCACAACAACCGAACAATTTGCATACGACTGAATGCCCTGACAAGCCTAATCCACACATTTGCCGTTCAAATTTTATCTCATTCATATTTGCAATTCAGGCCAAGTCAGTGTTAACGAGTCTCGTTCGCGACACCTTTCTTTTCGTTTTGTCAACTTCCTGGCACCCCACGGCGTGACAATGAGAAGGGAAACTAAATGCGAGTGAATACGAAAACACACAGCACTGCCTTTTGCCAAACAAAAAAGGTCACACATGCGACCCAAGAGATGATAATTTTTTTTTTTTTTGCCGAATTTCTCCACCCCCCTTTTTCACAGATATGTGCTTATACCTTGCAAATTACCATGAGAAAGGTTATCCATGAGCCAGTGAGGCCAACCAACCTCCACTCCGTGCCAAATGGCTGATTCATATCGCTGTCGCTCTCCTTGAATATGCCCCGCATATGCATACGTGCCCGGTATCCAATTGTTATTAATGATTGCAATATTTGCCTTCGCTCGTGGCGTCGGCTGAGTCCTAAACTCAGGTCAATTGGCTGGTTCACAGATACCACGGTTCCGAGAGACGGATTCCGACCGATTTCGATGTAACGTGCTCGCAATTTATGCGCCGCGACCGCGACCGGCCGACTGTCGAGTGAGCCGAGTCGATAGGCACCGACTGAGGGTGCTATTCCGGAACACGGGAGTTATTAATAAACACAACCAAGTGACGTATTCCACCGAGAAATTTGCATATTTCGCAGTGAGCTACCCGGAATAGGCCCCGCGCAACGCCAGCCAGAGAGGCGGGCGCGCGCGCTCGAAATAAGCATAGATACGTGAACCCAGTTAGCAGCGCGCATAAATTCACTTCAAAGTACACGCCTCCCACGCGACAGGGGATGGCGTGCCTTTAAAGTAGGTTACACCGCCACTTGCCATTAATAATTTTCGCCGTTTTGTCGCTTTTGTGAAGGTGACGCTGTCCTGTCATTGCCGGTCGTCCTAGACAACGTAAGCTTGTCATTCGTTAGTCATTACGAATGCAATTACATGTAACCAGGACCTGCTGCTTACGACTTTCTTGAAGTGGAATCATGTGTGCGTCTGTGTGTGTGAGTCTACTTTCCCTAGCCCGCAATCGTTGCTTGGAAGGCAAGAGCCACTTATGGCATACTTTGTTAGACGCTGTTCCGTTTGCCATCCGCATTAAGGCTTCATGTTCTTTGTGCACTTTATGTGTGTCCTAGAGCAAATGGAAGAGCACAACGCAGCCACCTCAAACGGAGCGAGATTGAGCGATGGAATGGGAGGGAAAGTGCTCGGTTGCACGCTCAACCTCCCCAGCCGGGTGTGTGTCTCGGGGAACCGGTTCACTTTGGCAAAAATGCATGATTCTCCGAGAACGATGACGACGATGACATCGACGTCAGCCAGTATTTGTCTCCGACTTAAGCATTTGCATGCAAGCCGAACGTCTTCTCACGAAGTGCCACGTCGCAAACGGAGTGAATCGTGCAGCCGGCTAAACGATTGCACTCCTCTCACCACCACCCCTGCCGTAAATGCCTGGCAATGGGAACGCGAGTGGCGTGCTCAATGATTAAGGGAGAACTCCTCCGGCGAAGAACGGTTCGTCCCTGCAGTACGGCTTGATCGATATCCGCAATCGTTGTGACATGGGCTGGCGCGTGTGTCTCTGTGTTCATTTCCTGGCGTGTCTTGACGACGAAATGCGGGGGGAAGAACAAATCGAAAATAAATTGACACATGTTCAAGTCAAGTCGTTGACATTGCGGAGGACGTGGTGTTCCTTTTGTGCACCAAGTGGGATTACTGCACGTTGTGCGGTGCTCATGTTGTGTGAAAATTAACGTTTTCCTGGTGCGGGGTGGGGGTTTGTGCACAGGCTAAGGATATAATTGTTTCACGAAAGTGTTTGCCAAGCGATTAGGCCCCG
The DNA here is from genome assembly GCA_905231855.2 of Eristalis tenax. Lineage (NCBI taxonomy): Eukaryota > Metazoa > Arthropoda > Insecta > Diptera > Syrphidae > Eristalis > Eristalis tenax. The sequence continues at coordinate 42,552,513 of HG993127.1, forward strand.
AACGCAAGTGGGCGCAGGGAGGCTGAAAATCGTTTGTTCTCAAGGTTGGCTCTGTACTCGCTCGAGTACTCGGTGTGTGTTGGCTTTGGTTTGGGGGAGGTGAGGAAACACATTCATTTTCTGCGAAAATTTCAATTCCAAAGCACTTAATTGAAGAATTCCGACCCCTCAGACAGGCAATTTTGGGACGACTCAATAAACGAATTGTGCCTCCCGCTGTGCGACATGTTGCCGCAGTGTGTGGAAACTGGAAACCACAAGTGCGCCGCATTATTGTCATTCAACTGCGCATCACTGAGTGAAGTTTAGGGAGCCGGCTGGATGAAGCAGCGTGTGTCTCTCGCCAATTTGCTGCGAACTTGTCGACGGAGACATAAATTCGAAAGTAAATGAGTTGTTTTTCGATGAAAATGTGTGCATCAACATTTATTTGATTCACTGAGAACGCCATTCGTTGCAAAGAAAGATTGTTCTAATTGAGGTCTCGTGTGAGTGGAGAGGTGGGAATTTTAGTCCTCTAAGTCGGTGGAGCACGTGTGTAGGTGCGTCGACTCTCACGCTGAGCGCCTAGGTTCGGTTTCCGGCACGAACGGAACTGTAGCTTGGTCTCTACGGCAGAAGGCCAACTCTAGCGAATCTCATGACAGACATTCTCTTAGTGTCCCATTTTCTGGAAAAAGATTTTTGCTTAAAATTCATCGTGACGGCCTGACATCATCGGCCTGACGGTCTCCTGGTCATCGGGGAACCGACTAGCTCCACCAACTAGCTTATCCACGTCTTGGTCCTACTTTGTTCTATTCTCCACCATCCACTGGAAGGATCGGGGGAGGATCACATGGGAGGAAGGCCCGATACACTTTATTTTTTTGTATCCAGGTAAAACCGCAAGAATTCCTTTTGGCCCACCGTCATCAAAACGCGACGCCCATCTTGCAGATGATTTTTACAAACGGCCATGCAGGGCTCGAATGGCCGATTTGACTCTCTAAGTTGATTTGCTGGCGACCAGCTTGTCCTTGTTTGATTAACTCATGAAATTCGCATCGCTCAATGAGCTGTCAAGAAACGTGTGGAATTTAATGCTCCCAACACACAGTGCTATCTGCGTTGCCACTGTGTATGAGTAATAGACTGCCGTCTATTCATGGCATGCGCATCGCTAACCCCCTCTAGTGGAACGAGCAAATTCTAGATGGCGCCACAAATGCAGCAGTGTTTGAGACTCCTTGAGAGCTGTAAGCATTTTCGCGTTAGCCACTTAGAACTCACAATCGACAGTGTCATCAGAACACTTTCAAACCACACAAAATGCCAGGGCCCAAGGACACGTTTCCTGTGGAGCTACAACAAGTCGTGGACCTTATCTCCCCCCGACTGGTCACCATATTCCAGCAGGGTCTTGATCTAGGACACGTTCCTAGACTCTGGAGGATGACCACCGTTGTTTTATACCAAAGGCAGGGAATAGCTCTCACGTCAGAGGAAAGGATCTTAGACAAATCAGTCAATCATCCTTCTTGCTCAAAACTCTTGAAAAATTGATCGATTTCGACATCAGAAGCTCAGCGTCGGTGAAAAAATGTCGATCTCTCAGCACGCCTGCAACAAGGGCAGATCTATTGAAACTCTTCAAATCTACTGAGGACTTCACTCGCTTGATACTTCACCCCGAACCGCATGCAATTACTTCAGATTCGCAAAGTCCTTAGTGAGCAATCTGCTGCTCCAAGCTTGATGACACCACGATCAGTAGAGCGGCCAATAGAGGAACACCACAGGGTGGAGTACACTCTCCCCTCCTATTAAATGTGGTAGTGAAAGCAGCTCTTCCAAGGTCATTGCATATGCCAATGATGTTGCCATCACCCCCTCTGGGGAACTATATCATGCACAGAGACAATGGTGGATGGAGTAATCCAACTTCTACCTCCCTTGGCCCTTGCTTTTTATACTGTGTTGCGATGAGTAGCGGAGCCGGGAATTTTTTAAGATTATGTGTGAAATGCAAAGGCAATTCCACTGCACTCTTATTCTTTACGGCTCCATCCCGACATGGAGAAGGTGGATAATCTGATCATGCAGTCGTCTACTGTCGAATTAGAAAAAATGGACTACTGTCTGAGTGTTAATCCGCAGAAAACAGATCTAATCGTCTTTCCCAAGAAACACAAAATTCCCGTCCTCGATCAAGCTAATATCAGGGGAGTCCGTCTAAAACTAACCCAAATCCCTTAGCCTCATTCTGGGCACGAAGCTAAGCTGGAAACCCAACGTTCAGGAACGCGTCACAAAAGCCTACACGGCTCTACAAAAATTATACGACGCAAATGGGGTCTACAGCCGCGAGTGGTTCACTGGCTCTTCGCATCAGTACTCGGACCCATGTGGCGGCCGTGGTGTTGTGGGTTTGTGCGTCGACCCCTACGCAAGTGAAACTCGCTGCCTTTGTTCGATTCCGGGCCAGAATAATCAAAAATAATTTTCACGGCCCCACCTCTTTCGAGACACTGACAATGCCCAAGGAGTAAAAAAACTTGGCCGTTCGGAGCCGGTATAAAAGTGAAGGTCCACTAGTAAGACAATAGCACGCACAACACGAGTGGTTGCTGAGACGCTGAGCCCTGGCCCTCTACGGGATGTAGCACCACCCATATTTTATTATTATTCGACTCCTAAGCCGCTAGAAAGGGTGCATCAGATGGCTTGCATTTGCATCAGCGGAGCATTGCAATCTACTCCCTCCCTAGCTTTAAATACACTCCTCACCTGTCCGGCAAGCAGCACGGCAATTAGACTGAAATCGGAGCTCCACCATTCTCGATAATTTTGGATACCTACCGGGATGCACAGCATACCCCCAGATCTTACTGGACGTCTGAGCACGAGTCGCTGGACGGTGGTGTTCTCACAGATGGATCGATGATCGGCGAAGAAGTGGGTGTTGTCTCCACTGTCATTCTGACAGTTCAAGGACTGTCCCAGGCAGAGACTATAGCCATTAAAGAAGCTCTGTCTTGGCCAAAAAACATTCTAATATTAGGTACAAATATTGTCATCTGTTCCCTCAGCCAGGCAGCGACCAAAACTCTCAGTGCAGTCTCACATTTAACTCCACGACGTCCCTACATTGCTGCTGACTGTGGCTTAACGAGATATCCAAGTATTTCAGCATCCGACTTATGTGGGTGCCGGGACACAGTGACGAACTAGCTAGAAAGGGCGCCACCTCAACACACTTTCCGGACGGGGAACTGGCGTCCATGCCCATCGCTACTACAAGTCATCTCCTAAAGCTTGAAACTCTTACTCACGCCCAACTTAGACGGTCTCCTAGATCTGGATGCCTCATCACAAAGCAATTATGGCCTACCATCGATCAAAAACGCTCACGCGTCCTGATCAGGATGAGTACACCGAATCTTAGAACTCCCATCGGCGTTATAATCGGGCACTGTGCCATGGGAATTCACGCCTCAAGACTAGGTATCCCCTATAACGACTTCTGCAGAAGTTGCAAGGGATGAAGAGGAAGAAGAAACCAATGCAAACCTTCCTTGCAATTGCAGCGCCCTCTCATCGCGCAGATTTAGTCACTTGGACGGCCCATATTTATACGACTTGATAGATCTCCCTCGCATCAGTCAACTCCATCGCTCTATTAAGAGGTCCAAATGGTTGGCGGATAAGGATCTATTAGACCTTGTGGTAACACAACGGGCCTACTTCCATGCGCTCTACATGACCTAGCCGTCTCACTCGTGGGATCTTCACTCTTCTGGCTAAATCGATGTCGCTGTACAGTTCCACTCACCATCTATGTAGACAGGATTGAAAATAGCCCGAAGACCAGCAACACCTTCGTCCGCTTTTGACAAAGTCCACGCCCCTGCGCCATATAGCAGGACTAGGACGCTTAAGGATCTTATAGACGGCCACTTTTGCTGTTTGAGAGAGGGCTTTGTTTATCAGTTGCTTTCTTAGCCCAAAGAAGATGTGACTGGAAAGAGTTGTTCTTCGTTTGATTTCAGCGCTGGTGTCGTTGTCTGAATGTATAGCGGTTCCTAGGTAGACGAAGTCTTGGACTAGCTCAAAGTTATACCTGCTCTGTCCGAGAAGTCGGTGTTGGCAGTCCTTTCTCGTTGACAGGGAATCCATAGTCTTGCTCTCATAACCCATTTCCCGGCTTCCGCCGCAATACTCACACAGGTGCCATCGACATCTCGTTGAGTTCTTCCGATAATCTGAATATCGTCGGCATATGAGAGTAGTTGGACGCACTTCTGAAAGCTTGTTCCTCTGATGTTGGCGTGCGAGTTTTGAACAATTCTTTCAGTAGAGACAACAATATTGCGGAGTCACTTGACTCGATCGAACATCGACGTACCCTCTCGTCTCTATCCGTATTTTATCGCTTTTTTAACAAACGATGCTCAACTGAGCTTGCCAACTGCATTCCTCCTCTCCATGAATTCACCCGCAATACCCATCGCGCCAGGAATGCTCATCAGTTTACCCTTAAGCCTACTTTCGGACGCACAGTTAAATTTAGAGACTCGTTAATGAGCCGCACGACACGAATATGGAATACTCTTCCCAGCCTAATATTTCGCAGATAGTTAAAACCAATGTGCACAGGTACCTCTTCTCCCTTTCTCCCCCTACACCTTCGGCCCGTGCTGTGTCTTGAACCCGGACACTTAAGGGTATTACCAAAATTGACAAACCTGTCAAAGTACTACCAACCCATGAACAGACACACCAGCACCTTTCAAGCAGATACACTTATGCTGCCGTAGACGTAGACAGATGCGTTCAGATCAAGCTTGACAGGAACTGCGACGACGCTATCTCGTCGCTAGACTCCTATGTCATCAAGTCCAAGCTCGTTTGGGAATGTCTACAGCTTAAGCTTAAGAAGCTGAGAAGGCGTAACAGAGTAGAACTCTGCTGGATACCTGACCATACAGGACTTCAAGACGGTGAAATGGTCGACTTTCTCGCTAGGAAAGGAAAATTTTACAGGCCCCGAACCATTCTGCGCTGTAGAAGAGCACGTCCTCAGGGAAGAGTTCAGGGAACTAGAAGGAAGGAGCCGTGCAGATACCTGGAACAACGCTCATGGCATGAAGCAGGCCAAGGAACTCTTGGGTTAACATAACCGAAAGAGGATTGAGCCGTGCATCAGAATGAGCAAAAACAACCCCCGTATCCTAAGAGGCTTCCACTGTAGACTCAGGGAGCACCTGAGCAAAATAGGAGCATCGGAAGAAGGTCTCTGCGTAGAAACTAAGGAAATTCCAGAACATGTACTGGTTTTTCGTGAGGCGCTAGCCCACAATGATATCTAGACAAGCAGCTAATATCAGAGGAAGAATTGAAGTCACTAGAGCCAGCTCTCATTCTCAGATCCCTAAACGGAACTGGCTTCCGGATAAATCTCTCCCACCACCAAAGGGAGCACCCTCAATATAACTCTTCAAAGAGCCGCATGGGAGGGAGGCTCTTAAGAAAGCAAATGTACGAATAGGATCTAAGGATCGTGGTGCAATATACTCTCAACAATAGAAATAATGAACATAGCCGCATGGTTACAGGCATCAATTGGTAGCCCAATGTTTGGACTTCCTTTGCAGATGGGAAACGTCAGTCTGGCGAAAAAAAATCCCTAACAATGCTTCGAAACGAACATGATCCATAGTGCAAAAGTGGCGTAACCCACAAAAATTGAAATTAGACTCTCAGTCACAAGACAGCTCTGAGGCACTCAAAAATTGCCGCCTTTGCACCGACAGCCTCAATTAGCCGAGATTTTGTACAAAACTCTCTCACTTGCACACTTACCTTCACACATACCGGCATCAGCAAACCGGTATCATAAGTTTCTGCTTAATTGCACTCGAACCTGAACGAACCGCCAATAAGGTGAATCACAACGATGGAGACCTCAATTATGCCATTATCGTAGCGCCAGTCAGTCAAGTTGTCAATCGCAAACTCGGTCAAGCGTCAAACAACAAACTACATTGGCCCTATGTCACCCCGTTATCTGGCGGGTGCTCGCATTGAAAGTGAAAACTACGTGTGCCGTGCCAAGTCAAGTGTGTGTGTGTGCCTGTGTACCTATCGTTCGTTTCTCGTTTATTTATTGAACCAAATTGAATTCACTTACGTAGATAGACATGCCGACGACGACAGGGACCGGTAAGTCTTTTGTATCAATTTCAAGAACACGCTCTCCTCTCAGCTCTCTCGCATGTCTGTCAGATCCCCATGCGAACGAAGTGAAAGAGGAAAATGCCCACAAACAGCCCGCAGAAGCCGAATCGTTACAAAGTAACAAATGCACACACTCTCCCGCTCTGATGTGTGCCGTCTTGACTTTATTACATCCTCGCCGCAAATAAGTTAAGAAACACTACATCAGATCGGGGACAGCACGGAGCCATAAATAAATTAAACTTGAAAGTAGGCACACACAAAAGCCCGCGGACGAGATTCACGCTTGGCAGCGTTTGATGCGGCGGGGGGCCACGCTGACCCGAGTTCGTGTGCCGGTGCTAATGGCATCGCCATGATGTACTGCTGGTATTGATTTATGGCGCGATTCATCAAGGGATATTATGTGTGTTTACATTTCACATGGAGAAGATCGTGTACGTCAGAGATTGCCGAAGACTCAGCGCCACTGACAAATTGAACGGCTCTTGCACAAGAGTTCGCCTTCCCGAGCAGACAGACGCAACAAAACTACCGACACACTGTTTGCTCTGCACAGATGTCGTGTTTCTTTTTTTTTCCAGAGCACACTACACAGCGGAGCAGCAGCAGCAGATGGTCACAGGCACGCTGTGACAGATGACGCCGAACTAAGGTAATCCTCTTAAAGTGGCTCAGTGTCATTACCTTTGGCATTTCGAATTGTGAATTCGGTATCCATTTCGTTAGGCAGTCAATTAAGGAGTCACACTGGAGGACTTAATGCAGATTATTGCTCACAATTGAAGCGAGGTGAATTACTTCAGATTTGCAATACAAAAGCCGTTTGGATCGGACGCTCGGCTGGAATAATCCATCGCATTAGGTTTTGCGTTAGCACAGACGGCAAAATTGCCGTTTCGGGAATTAAATAATTGCATAAACGATGGACGTAAGCGGGTTACTCTGAGTGAATGTAGTAAACTGGACGGCGGGGGATGGGAGGGATGTGCAGCGTGCGAGTGCAAGTCCATGTGCAGGTGGGAATTGTGTGTGTCACAGATTTGCAGCGGTTGAGTGGGGAACTGTAGAGTCTCACAAAGCAATTAAGGGGGAGTGCTCTGGAAGAAATGCACTTACAGAAGTAGGAGCCTCATTTGTTAAAGGTGAATGGACTTGGGTCGAATCTGGGCCATGCACTGAACGTGCTGCTAGTCGTCTGAGCACGCCAAAGGCAGTCTATGTCCACACTTTTGTTTTAGCTTAGAATTGTGGGAACTTGGTTGAAATGGTTGGACCAAGTCCAAAAACTCGCTTGGGCATAACTCCTGATGAGTTAGGAGTGACTTTCCTGGAGATGTCTCGTGCATGGGTTACCCCCGCGACCTCTTAGTGGATCTTTCTCGTACTTTGATTTAAGTCAGTAGCTCTGTAGAATGCCTTCAAGTCATCTGGGTGAAGTGACAGGGGGTTTCATGTTGTTCATTTATTCTAAGAAATAAATGTAGGATTAAGGCCTTGACAATGTCTCAATTGTCGTGTCGTTCTTGTATTCGAGTCTCTGCTTACGAACAAGTTGTCAAGGCTCTAATCATACACGTTCACACTGCCAAGAGGAACCGAGACGTGTAAAGTGTGCTCGAAATCATCTTTCTGAAAATTGCGATATTAGTAAGTCGTCGGCAATTTGTCCAAATTGCAAAGGTAAACATCCAGCTAATTATATTGGGGCTATGACTTATTCGTGCGGCTTGCTAAGAGATGGCGTAACTTGTATTATTCCATTGGAACATGCGTTGGAAAGCTACTGTCATTGTACGTCATTTCATTTGAAGCGTAAACAACAATAATTTTTCGTTCACTCAAATATGTCGAACTTTGTGCCTGAAAAGGTGTTTTTGCGGGCAGTTCTTCTTCATTACTTTTATATGAAGAAAACTGCTGCCGAAACTCATCGTATTTTGGTGGAAGTTTATAGTGAACATGCGCTGGCTGAGCGAACGTGCCAATAGTGGTTTGCACGATTTAAAAAATCGTGATTTTGGCTTGGAAGACGATGAACGTCCTGGGCAGCCAACAAAGTTTGAAGATAAAGAACTGGAAGCATCCCTCTATGAAGATTGTTGCCGAACACAAGAAGAGCTCGCAGAATCTTTGGGTGCCACTCAAGCAGCCATTCCAACCGTTTAAAAGCAGCTGGATTAGGTTCCAGATGAACTCAAGCCGAGGGACGTCGAAAGGCAGTTTTGCATGTCCGAAATGCTGCTGGAACTCCACAAAAGGAAGTCATTTTTGCATCGGACTGGTGGTGAAAAATGGATCCATTACGACACCCCCAAGCGCAAAACCCGGCCAACCAGCCAAATCAACGGCAAAGCCGGATATCCATGACTCTGTATGGAAGGTAATGCTCAGAAGGGTGTGCTGTATTATGAGCTGCTAAAAGCGGGTGAAACCATCAATGGCCAATGCTACCGAACACAATTAATCCGTTTGAAGAGAGCAGTAGCCCCGAAAAACGCCCAGACACTAGGCAATAATTTTCCGTCATGACAACGCTCGGCCCCAAGTTGCTATTCCGGTTAAGGACTATTTGGAAAGCAGTGGATGGGAAATTTTACCCCACCCGCCTTATAGCCCAGACCTTGCCCCTTCTGACTACCATTTGTTCCGGTCGATGCAGAAAGCCCTCGCTGAAATACGGTTCACATCAGATCTGAATATCAAAAATTGGGTTGATTCATTCTTGGCGCAGTTCTCTTGGGAAGGGATCCAGAAATTGCCAGAAAGATGGGAAAAGTCATAGCTTCAGATGGGCAATACTTTGAATAATACCATTGTTACATGCTTTTCTTAAATAAAAGTTCAAATTTAAACGAATTAAAATATTTACCCAATAGGGGCTGCGAAGTTGGCAAGGAGCTGCAAAAAAGACATGACGCTCTACGTCAAAACGTAAAGCCTTCGAGAGAAAAACGCGAAAACGATGAGAATATATCGCCAATTAGGCGAAAAGTAAAACTACTCCGCTTAGGCGACTCTACTTATGCCCAAGCCTTATTGATAAACACAAAACCTACCGATTAGGCAGATACGGTTGCGCAAGTGTTAGCCACGATTTTTGCCAAACTTGACGAGCCAACTGAAATCAATAAAATCATATTCGACAAATTTAGCAAGCTCGAGCTTTAACCTAATAAACACAAATCGCGTGCGATCAAAAGTTCAACATGGAACGCCAACGGGATCAAAAATAAGATCACTGAACTGGAGACATTCTTGGACATCAACACGAACATTGATGTGTGCTTGATATCTGGAGCCCGCCAGACGAAGGAGTCCCACTTTAAAATAAGAGGCTTTTGCCTATAGCACGCTTATCATCCCTCCGGTGCAGCCAGAGGGGGATCCTCCTTATTTATTAAAGGCAACACAGAGCACTTCAGAAATACAATGAGCGAACTTGGCGCAATACAATCAGTGGCTGTTAAAATAAAATGCAAGACATCAAATCTGAAGGCAGCATCTACGCGTGCCCACAAGGGATTTGGAACGACCCTCATCGCTAGTTGTGATTTTAACGCCAAACACATCTTTTGGGGTTCGTGTAAAATGTCACCAAAGGGAAGGCTGCTGTACAAAATCGGCACGGAGTTCGGGGTCGGCTTTCACTCATCAAGAAAGCCTACATATTGTCCCGCCGATACAGCAAAACTTCACGGCTTAGTAGACATTCTTCCGATCAGTCACCTGTAGGATACCGCAGTCACCTTAAGGATAAGCGATAAATAAAGAAAAGTGGAAGGTGCGCCAACCAAAACTGACGGCATGGTTTAGACATGACTGTGCAGAAAATATTGAAAACGAGCTTAAAGCACAATTAAAACTTGAGCAGTTTATGCAGAAAGCCGCTTGGAAAAGTATGTACTCCTCGCGGGAATAGCTCTAGGCAGGGGGCTGTATAGATGGAAGGCACTATTTTCTACAGTCCAACTGTTGGGTTCATCGATATAGTCGCGCGTTCCCAACGTGCCGACGAAGCTTTCGTGGCTTGATGAATGGAGGAGAAGGCCCAGGGAACTCTACGAGCTGTACCAAGGTGTGGACTGGTTGTGGTACACTGGTTTGGGCACATCGAACGCATGGACAAATATGCTCCAACAAAGAGGGGCGAGTACGAGACTATTGGTCCGAGAAGGACACGAATATCAAACAAACAGCTTGGCCTCGATAACTGGAAGGAACGTGGCCTGAATAGTCGTCGATGGCAGACAGACTTAGCCCAGGGTCAGACCGCGATAAGCCGCCGCACGGAGAGAGAATGAGAGAGAGGGAGAGGGAGAGGGAGAGGGAGAGGGAGAGGGAGAGGGAGAGGGAGAGGGAGAGGGAGAGGGAGAGGGGGATGGGGAGGGAGAGGGAGAGGGAGAGGGAGTGGGAGAGGGAGAGGGAGAGGGAGAGGGAGAGGGAGAGGGAGAGGGAGAGGGAGAGGGAGAGAGAGAGGGAGAGGGAGAGGGAGAGGGAGAGGGAGAGGGAGAGGGAGAGGGAGAGGGAGAGGGAGAGGGAGAGGGAGAGGGAGAGGGAGAGGGAGAGGGAGAGGGAGAGGGAGAGGGAGAGGGAGAGGGAGAGGGAGAGGGAGAGGGAGAGGGAGAGGGAGAGGGAGAGGGAGAGGGAGAGGGAGAGGGAGAGGGAGAGGGAGAGGGAGAGGGAGAGGGAGAGGGAGAGGGAGAGGGAGAGGGAGAGGGAGAGGGAGAAGAGAGAGAAATCGAATTTGAGTTATGTCTTTAAGATCGGTCCGTTTGGCTCTACCGTTAGCTCAATGTTGGGACTTTGAAATTTACAAAAGGTTTCAATCAACAAAAGTCAACAAAATTTTGACTTTCTATGTTTTCATATTTCCACAATCGCGAAACCTATACTATATGGGCGGATAAAAAATATCTAACTTCGGGTATTTATTCCCACTGCCGGACCACATGGCGGACTTCCTCAAGCCCTTACCTCTCCTTTATAGATGATCTCTGCGGAACCTAACCCGCTGTGTCTTCAATGTTTCAATGTTAGGAGAATTGACTTACCTGAAAGAAAAAAAGAAACAATGTAAATAACATGCATACAGCTTGGATGTTAAAGAGTTATAAAATTAAAACCTAAATGTTCGCCTTCGAGAACAACCCAAGGTGGCCAAGAGTAGAAAATGATCAACAATCTTTATGGAGAGACGCAATTAATAATAATATCATATGGGTGGCACTACCGCCCATAGAGGGCCACAGCCCAGCTTCTCAGCGAGCACTCCTGTTGTGCTTGCTATTGTTCCCACCCGATTGGAAGGGACCTTCAATTACAGTCCGACCCCGAATGGCCAATTTGAGAAGCTTTTTCCAGACAGCTGTACTCTTCGAGCATTGTCAGCAACTCGAATAAGGTGGGCCGTGAAAATTACTTTGCTCGTACCAGGAATCGAACCTAAGCAACATTGTGGCCACGTCCGCCACGGAAAGGCGCAATTGTAACCAGTGGCAAAATTGCAGACCTCCTAAATGGCAACCGCCATCGAGTTACTCTATAGAAGTACCCTCATCAGAGAATGAGCACGTCGCAGGATGACTGCACACGTCTTGATCGAATTGGAAATTGCTTTGATTTTCAAATCAATTCAGTCAATCAGTCAATTAGATTGAAATCAAATCAAGTCATGAATGTCAATTTCCGACCACCTTGCACTTGGCACTGCTGTCAATTTGCATCTAAACAGATTCGTTTGAGGAATTTCCGACCATTAGGCAATCAATACAGACGCATTTAATTGCTGTCAGTTCGAGGTATGCGATGCAGAGATGTGTCATCGCGTTTGAATACATCAGACTTTAGGGTGTTCCCTTTTTAATCCTCGGTCTGGTGAAGAAGGAAGTTTGTTTATGGATCTGCTTCTGCTAACTGGGAGTGTAATGACGCGAGTTTGCAGATTGATAGCCCCTGAAATGGCAACACGTCCGTGTACATGCATTATGTGCCTCGTTGCTTATCCGCCCCTTATCTGCGTTAAGTCAGCTCACTTGTAGGCAAACAGACGATCAAATAAAAGTGTCTTGTACAAATCCTTTTGCTAACTGGGGGTGTAATGGAAATGCCCCAGAAGCGAATTATACGTTAACTGGCGCCATCGGCGTTTATTGGCAACGCGTGAGCTTTTAGCACAAGGCATCGCTTTTATCGATTGGGTGGTAATCTGGAGAGTCTTTTCGGGAATCACTTAATGGCTCATGAACGTTCGCTGAACTGAGAGATCAATTGATTAACGGGTTTTATTTTATCGGTCGAAGCAGGGGAGAGACTAGCTCAAACGGTTGATATATGCTTTCGAAGTGGTTTAAGAAGTGTTTTGTCTTTGTTCTGCAGGCGCTGTAGGGTGGAGAGGCGATGGAAAAATTCACCACTTGTCCTGCTCTTATGAGGACAGCTAAGAGTTAATCAATTTCTCATTCCACGTCGAGGGTGAAAATCTAAAACATTTCTAGAATGTGGTCCAGCCTGTCGTGGGCTACACTTAACCTTAACATCTCTTCTTACTTCTCAGGCGATGCTGCCTTCAATTACTGACTGAAGCATGTTGCAACGATTCCTCGAACCAGGAGACCCGGATTCTAAGATCCTCTTAGCTGGCGCATTGGTGTCCATGAGGTCCATGTGGCCGAGACAGTGCTGCCTTCCGGACTACATCCAGACTCGAACTCCATTGTTTCTCATGAATACACCCTTTATTCGAATGCGTCCAGAATCATCTCCGCCGTTCTTGTTGTCGTCCAGAATTTGGGTGCATTTGAGAGGACTCTCCAAGAAGCATGGCTTGCCAAGAGCGATTTCTGCTGTGGATCACCTCTAGGGTGTCATTTGTGCACTCCTTTTATTTCCAACAGAAGGACGGGAAGCTGAAGTTAACACATATTTCGGCAATTTGCCTCAAAATTAGGATCGAAATTGCCCGTTTAACTCCCGCAAACAATCATTGTTTACAATTGCCCAGAAACAAAAGCAAATGTTCACAAACAACCAAATTCAAAGGCAAGCAGCTGAGAAAAATGGAAAATGCAAAGAGCCCACAAATCGAGAACATCAAACGCTTGACGTATAGGCACCACCCCATGTCGCGGTCTGCTCTGCTGCTTTCAGTTCATTAGACACGGGCCAGAAAGCAAATAACCTCCCCATCCACAATCCGGGATACATATCGACAAACCAGCGCCGCCGCCCGCCTAAGTCTTCATTCAACAAACTACCGAGGCATGCCTTGAAGATAAAAGGGAAATCTGTGAACGATAACAGCTCAGCTTGTCAGAGATATGGACATAATCTATTTCGAAAGTAAATGTACACCACCGCCTCCGTCGCCTTCTCCTTCTCCTTCCGTTGTCGCTGTAGTGGCCCCGCAAGTGAAAAATCAAAATACATCTGAATACGTACGAAATGAATGTCAAATTCAGGTATGTTCACAGAACAAAAAACATTTCAATTAGACGGCCGAGCGGAGATAAAGCCAAACGCAGTGTGTTTACCGACCGAGTAAACATAACCAAATTAGTTCGTGTCGCCGCCGGGGGACTGGACGTGTTCCGAATCATGTCACAGGAAAACACGCAGCCACAGCCATGTCCACGGCCAGAACCAGTGCATGCTCGCATTTGAATTGTCGGCAATTCAGAGCCGAATCGTTGTTTGTCATTTAATTGAGTTGCATATTTTCAGAAATGCCGGTCGCTGGGACGAGATGACTCGTTGCATGGAAATGCAATTGCATTTTGAAAAACGTTTCGAACTTGTGCGGAATATTGATGGCAGATGTTTGCCAGGATTGCGTGTCCATGCTGACAGATGCCAATGATCTGGCAGGCGGATGGGTGGCAATAATTCGATTAGCGGATGGGTTGTGACTAGTGACTAGCAACTAATGGGTTTCTATTGAAATTTGTCTATGTGACTGTATGGGTATGGGGACACTGTGTGGGGTAGCGGGGCGCACTCGAGGTCAGTGGTGCAAAAGTCTGAAGACTTTAAGGAAAAATACATATGACGCGCAGAAAGGAAATAAATTAACTTGGAGTGAATGCACACTGATGCCGAAAAGAGCAGCAGGTCTTTATTGGCGAGCTGAATTTCTGGTCTCGAGTTCGAGTTTAGTAGCGTGCCACGTCTTACTGAGGTCCTGTTGGACCCATTGTGATGCCTTCCAGCAATCCTACTCGTTTCTGGTGTCGAAGATGGTGTTTATGGCGCTATACAGCGGCGATTCGAGATCTTAGCAAGTCTTATGGTCTCACTCGTGTCGATGACGTTATTTCATCCTTCCAGCCAACCAGAAATCCTTATAAACCTGTAAAGGGATTTTAGTAAGACGCTCGCTTTGCATTTAAGGGAGAATGACCACGTCGCCCTTGTATGCGACCATTGTGCAGCGATGGTTGCACTCCAGGGGTCTGATAACCTCGCCAGACTGGCTGTCATGGAGACTAGGTTTTTTTGCTGCCGGGTGGATCCGGAATAGCGGGACGTGTAGACTCTCACTTGGGCAGAATATCTACAATAAAGGCAATCTTCACTGATGGGTCGAAGACAGACGAGGGTGTAGGTGCTAGTGTCTATTCTAGGTTTATTGCTGCCGGAATAGCCTTAAACAGTCACTTTCATTTCAACTGAGTTCACACCAGAAGTCGATTTGAACGCCTAACTGGCTGGTGTTTCGAACAGCCTTGCTTCGTTCGAAGATGGAAGAGGAAATCATCAGAACTTTCATCCAGCGGTTGCCCTGTTTCAGCAGCTCAAGGTCATGCAAGAAGGCCCTTTTCAGAAGAAAAATGAAACCATGTTGATGATCTCTTTTAGATGGTGAAACAGTCTCCGAGTGGGAATAGAATTGGCACAAAGATTGGATCGAAAGTTAAAAGATCTGGGAACTGATTAACGGTGGTCTAGGACGGACTTGGGCAGAGACAATGGAGGATAGAGATATCCAACGTTTACCTCCCTTGCCCCATGCTTTCATCGGACAGATAGAACTGGACTGTGGATGCGGACTGTGGCCACTGTGCAAGGAGGGAAATGGAGGCTGCCCGCAAGGCGGTATCTTGGCTCCTCTGCTATGTTGTATGCTGTTTCACTCTCTGCTTGATGCTCTCAATCGCTCTAACTTGTACGCCCAGTCCTATGCGGATGACGAAGCCGTACTGCCTGTCGGCTCGTGCCTTGCGGATGTGTCCTCAAAAGGACAGACAGCTCTTGACGTGATCGACGAATGGTGTATCAGGAATGGGCTTTCAGTTAACCCTCTTAAAACAGTAGTTGTTCTCTTCACGAAGAGGAGGAAATTGACTTTCCTGACCCAACTGAAACTAAAAGGCGTCACCGTCCCTTTCTCCGATGAAGCCAAATATCTGGGTGTTACTCTAGACGGAAAAAACACTATGAGTCGACAATCGCCGCACATACAAAAACGACGTTCCCCACACTCAGTACTGACTTTAGCCAGAATCTGAGCCAGAAAGGAGTGTAGTCGAACCTGCAATGGCTGCAAAACCAATGAAGAATCTGGCGCTGGTGCCTTCGTGGAGGGCTCATTAGGATGCAGACAGACCAGGAGCTCATTAGGTAAATTTGCGTCGGTTTTCCAAGCGGAAACCTTTGCGATCCCAATGGCCACGAACTATATTGTGAAGAACAGGTGGAAGGACCATGCCCAATAGAGCACCGCTTTTAGGAAAGTTCAGGAATGCAAGTCCTCTCTGAATTTGATCGGCAGTCAGAAGACCTGCCTGGGTCCCGGGTCACCAGGTGATCGCTGGAAATGAGATCGCCGTTGAACTTGCTAGACAAGGATCAGAGGAGATATTCTCAGGACCTGAACCTGTGTTGGGTCTACCTGCGTCCTTGGTTAGAGCTTCCATCGATGGTTGGGCCTCTCGAGAACACAATCGGAGGTGGCATGACTCTCTAGGATGCAGACAGACCAAGTGCATGCTCCCAAATGTTTGTAAGAAATCCGCTGCATTCTTGTTATCACTTGGCAGAAAACACTGCAGACGACTTACAGGCGTACAAACGGGCCACTACACCTAAATGTGCTTGGCCTAAGCGACAAAACCCAAGAAGACGACGACACAGCAGAGCACTTCCTTTGTCACTGTCCCGCCCTTACTCGATTCAGGTGGCAGGTCTTTGGTGCAGAAGTGGTGAGAGTTGATGATGGGGGATCCTCATCAAAGAAGCAGCATGGGTTGCTGTCTGGCAGTACAATTGACCAGTTTTTGAGTCTGATTAGTCCAGTGTAGTGTTAAAAACCTTCGACAAAACAAAAGGCTTAGCAACAACAAGGAAAATATGGCCTGAGTGCAACCGATCCAAAATTATTTCCTTTGCCGAATTCCTCTTAATATCGCTAGAGGGCGCTGCACGATCGGGGATCATGCCGTCAAACTAGGTATCCCACACCACACGCAGCCGAGAGGGATACCTTGCTCGATCCCGGGATTTGCTAGAGCAAGACAGCGAGCGCTTGCTAGACCTTTCTTCAAATCACTTGACGAGTTGATGTGATCATTCTTAAATCCATTAAGTCTCATCTGTTTTCTTAGACCTCTTAAAACAGTAGTTTTTCTCTTCACGAGGACTGGTCAGACTCGACCGAAATTAAAAGGCGTCACCATCCCTTTCCCGACTTTAGACAGAAAGCTTCGCTGGAAAAAAACAAAAACACATCGAATGGAAAATAGCCAAGTCGCTGTGAGTTTTCTGACACAACTGAAACTCGCTGCCTAAGTTCGATTCCCAGCCGACACGATCAAAATTCATTTTCACGTCTCCACTTGATTCGAGACATGTCAGTGAACTGTCTAGGAAAAAGCTTCTCAAACTTGGCCGTTCGGAATCGGCATAAAACTGAAGGTCCCTTCCACTCGTGAGAGAACAATAGCACGCACAACACGAATGGTGTAGGGCCACCCCTATTATTAGTAATTCGTTCGTTAGTCAGAGGATATTTCGAATGCTCTTGCATCATTTGGGATTTGGGATGTGATGCACAAAAATACAAAAGAATTTTACCCGATATACTGTCCGCAAATTATATTGGGTCTTTAACTTAAATGGTGTGTTTTTTTTTTTCAAAATTTGAACGTTTATTTAAGAAAAACATGTAACAATGGTATTAATCAAAGCATTGCCCATCTGAAGCTATGACTTTTCACATCTTTCTGGCAATTTGAGGATCCCATCCCAAAAGAAATGCGCCAGCTTGATGCTCTGATGTGAACCGTATTTCAGCGAGGGCTTTCTGCATCGACCGGAACAAATAGTAGTCAGAAGGGGCAAGGTCTGGGCTATAAGGCGGGTGGGGTAAGACTTCCCATCCACTGTTCTCCAAATAGTTCTTAACCGGAACAGCAACGTGGGGCCGAGCGTTGTCATGATGGAAAATGATTGCCTCGTGTCTGGTCGCATATTCCGGGCGTTTTTCGGGGCTACCGCTCTCTTCAAACGGATTAATTGTGTTCGGTAGCATTGGCCATTGATGGTTTCACCCGGTTTTAGCAGCTCATCATACAGCACACCCTTCTGATCCCACCAAATACAGAGGCATGGATATCCGGCTTTGCCGTTGATTTGGCTGGTTGGCCGGGTTTCACATATGATTTTTTGCGCTTGGGGTTGTCGTAATGGATCCATTTTTCATCACCAGTAACAAGCCGATGCAAAAATGACTTCCTTTTGTGGCGTTCCAGCAGCATTTCGGACATGCAAAACCGGCTTTCGACGTCTCTCGGCTTGAGTTTATGTTTAACCCAATCCAGCTGCTTTTAAACGGTTTGAAATAGCTGCTTGAGTGGCACCCAAAGATTCTACAAGCTCTTCTTGTGTTCGGCAACAATCTTCATAGAGTGATGCTTCCAGATCTTCATCTTCAAACTTTGTTGGCTGCCCAGCACGTTCATCGTCTTCCAAGCCAAAATCACGATATTTTAAATCGTGCAAACCACTTTTGGGACGTTTGCTCAGCTAGCGCATATTCACCATAAACATCCACCAAAATACGATGACTTTCAGCAGCAGTTTCTTCATATTAAAGCAATGAAGAAGAACTGCCCGCAAAAACACCTTTTCAGGCACAAAGTTCGACATATTTGAGTGAACAAAAAATTATTGTTGTTTACGCTTCAAATGAAATGACGTACAGTGACAGTAGCTTTCCAACGCATGTTCCAATGGAATAAAACAAGTTACGCCATCTCTTAGCAAACCGCACAAATGAAGTTATAGACCCAATATTCCTTCGAAGAATTTGCTAGATATGACGACAGATGTAAAATAATGGACTTGCAAAGCTTAAGTTTCAGGCGTTAGCGATTTAAATAATGTCTTAATGTATTTTCTTGGCGCATTTTTCTGCGATGCTTCTTTTGAGATTCCCAACTGTGTCGTACAACAACTGTGATCTCCAACAATTTTCAATGATTTTATGGCCAGGGGAACGTGCTGGCCAGTCTAGCGTTGCAAATTGCAAGCCGACGCCAGTGGACAAAAACTTATGGCACACCCGGGTGTGTTGGATGCATGCTTGTGTATAATTTGTTGGGTCTTGTCAGGAGTTAATTAATATTGTTTATTTGATGTAAACTAAGAGATTCAAAATCGCTGGATGATCCTTAGTCGGGCAACGAAAATCTGCTGTGTAAGGCGATGACTGAGAGTTAGCACTTAGAGAGCGTAGTGTTTTCCGTGTGCTCTGTGACAGATACAACAAAGAGAAAGCAATTGTCATGTCTTAAATTCTCGACCAAGAATCGAGAACAACTGCTTTGTGTCCGCACAATAACAACACAACGAAACTAGTGGCGGAAGAAGCTACAAAAAAAAAAAAGCTCTACTACCTGGAAAAGCAAACTCAAACCAAGATCACGTGCGGCTCCAGAAATTCATACAAAAACCCAGTCAACACAGCCGTGTCGGCTCGGAATGGACAAAGCAGACTCGCGGTTTTTGATAAAGTGCTCATGTCATCATACGTGCCTTCGAATCTGCTGACAAAAAAAAGAACGTGTTATTATGCAAGACTCAATGCAAACGCCTGAAGCCGAATTTAGAATTTCAAGAAAAAATAACTGGAAATCGCAAAAATGTGGCACAACCTGTAGTGCAGACCACAATGTTTCCGGCAACATCAGACCTTTGTTCACTGGCACACGTCAAGCACACGGGCGGCGGTAAGGAGTCATAATTTAAGTGAGTGATGTTGGACAAAGGACTGCCATCAATAACGTGCGAGGGTGTTTACAAATCGGGACTATACGACGTTAAGAACAGCAGAGCGTTATTGTGCTGGATCGCGATGTACAGCGCTCAGACTCGAGGGTTCTTCTATTGAGTTGGGACGGCGTTAGGTTAGAGTGGCTACGCAGAAGAACAGCAGCATAGGCCCATTGTGTCACCACGCGGATCTATGGACACTTATTCCGCATACCAATACACTTTTCTCACTAGTGATTTCACAGTGCAACCGCACACTTAATGTTGGTTCGATGTATCCCCTTGCTTTCATCGTAAGACCAAGTGTTTTCCCCGTACACCTCCGGCAACAAAGGGTGGAATAAAGCGAACAAGATGGTGGACTCAAACGTTGCTTAGTTCATGACAACCTGTTCTCAAAGAAGTGGGCGGGTTGAGAGAGCACAGCAAGTGCTCAATGGTTTATTCCTCACCCTCGTTCATGCAGCCTCTGCAGAAATCATTTAAGGAAGGCTTATAAGGCCGACTCTAGAGGCGTGAGTTCCGACGGCACAATGCCCTGATAGAACGCCAATGAGAGATCTGAGGTTCGGCCTGCTTTATCTGATCAAGCTAAGCGATCGTTTGAGATCGATCATAGGCCAAAGTTGTTGGGTAATGGGACAACTTGTGTCTGAAGTCCATCGGCGGTTTGTTTGAGCAAGTGCTTTCAGCTTAGGCATGGACGGCAGTTCCCAGCCCGGGAAGAGTGTTGAGGTGGTGCCCTTTCTAACGAGTTCGTCCGCTTCGCAATTCTCTGGAATGTCACAGTGTTGCGGCACCTACATAAGATGGATGTTAAAATACTTGCCCATCTCGTTAAGAGATAGGCGGCAATTGAGGGACGTCTTGGAGTTGAAAGTGACTGAGTTCAGAGATTTGTGCTTGATATTACATTGTTTTCTAGCCAAGACAGAGCTTCTTTAATGGCAATAGTCTCGGTAGTCGGAATGACAGTTTAAAATTCAGATCCTTAGAGTAGACTGAAAGTTCGCAGAGGACCGTCCAGAGTCTCGTGTTCAACCGTCCAGTAAGATCTCGGGGTATGCTGGTTGAGAAATTTGAGGTATCATGAGGTCGGTGTTTTGGTAGAGTGTCCGGACCTAAGCTCCTTTCACATACTGAGCGATTTCAGTCTAATTGCCGTGCTGGCAGCCACCTGTTGAGGTGGTACCCTTTCCAACGAGTTCGTCTGGTTCACAATTCTCTGGAATGTCACAGTGTTGCGGCACCTACATAAGATGGATGTTAAAATACTTGGCCATCTCGTTAAGAGACAGGCGGCAGTTTATTTAAAGCTAAGGAGAGGATAGTTCGCAATACTCCGCTGATGCAAATGCAAGGCATTCGGTGCACCTTTTCGAGCGGTTTGCATGTCTTCGACTCGTAGTAGGTGTAGGAGTAGTATGGGTCTGACTAATAAAAATATATTTTGGGGCCTATCTAGGGCCTAGCTTCCCAGCAACCACTCGTGTTGTGCGTGCTGTTGTTCTCTCACGAGTGGAAGGGAAATTCAGTTTTATGCCGACTCCGAACGGCCAAGTTTGAGGAGCTTTTTTCTAGACAGCTATTACTCTTTGGGCATTCTACGTGACTCGAAATTGGTGGCGCTGTGAAAATTATTTTTGGTTGTACGGGCCGGGAATCGAAAACAGGCAGAGTAGGGGTCGACACCATGGGTCTGAATACTGATACGAATGACCAGTGAACCAGACCGATGTACGTAGCGATCTTAGCTACAGCCTGCCTACCAATTGCTTTTATCGGTGGTAGGGTCCTTAGCGCTCAGCAAATGCATACGCAGGACATTCTATGCTGTCGAGTGGGGAGGTTGATTTTCTCATCGAGTCCACCACTCTGCGTCGCGACTCCATGCAACAGTATGAGTCAGGCTACTGATACAAATAGCCAGTGAACCATCCGGGGTTGTAGTCCCCTTTTGCATCGTATGGCACTTTCACAGCAGGAAAGAGCCGTGGTGGGCTTCTTGACACGTCCCTGCATCTTTAGCTTCCAGCTTAGCATCGTGTCTAGTATAAAACCAACGAATTTTGCGCTGTCATTTAGCTTTAAGAGAGCAACTCTTAGTGAGGCAGGGTCGAAGTTAAGGATAAGGTTGGATGACGTTTGTCTGGACGTCTACTGTCCTTGCCTGCTTCAGTGGGTTACAGTCTGGGTAGACAACAACTTTGCTGGACGTTTGTCTGGACGTCTACTGTCCTTGCCTACTTCAGTGGGTTACAGTCTGGGTGGTCAACCACTTTGCCTCCGACAAGTTTGTGCCTTAAACAATCTCTGCTCTGAGTTACGGCTTCTTCCAGGATCGGAACTGGCCGTCAGGCCAGTATGTGAAGATGGCCCCTGTTGGAAATAAAAACTTCAAGGCAAGGCGACACGCTGTCGCGAGTTTTGTTCACCATAATTCTTGATCAGATCGTGCAAAGACTGGTCAGCGCTAGAGTCACAAACTTGCCACATGACTAAACAACTGGTGGCGCACCTACATTATTAAACACGACAGCGAGTCATTTGCTCAGATTGAAACAGAAAGGACAAGAAGGGTTTAGACGGTATTCAAGGGCAATATGAAGAATATCCCATCTTTAAGCAAGGTGCGCGGCTATGAGGTCAAACGTTTTTCCTTTAGTAGGCTGCCATGTGCCACGTGCAGACCTATAGCCTTGAGTGGGGCGGAGAATAGTCCAACGGTAGAGGAAGTCACCGGCGTGGATAAAATCCGGCCAGAGCGATTAAGGCAATGGCTAAAAAGGGAGTTTTTGGCTCTCTTGTGTCATTTAAGTGGAGTGGGAACGTGGTGAGACAGCTGTCAGTTGGCAAACTGGGGTGATGGTCCCACTTTTCAAGAAGGGGGACAAAAGAGATTGCTCCAACGACAGAGGCATACCTCGTTTAAGTCCCCCCGGGAAAGTCTACGCTGAGGTGATGGAAGCGCGTTCTAGATCTATGGCCGGGAAGAACAATCGACCAGCTTTTCACTCTAAGAATGGTACTTCAGAAAGCTTGGGAGTATGCCAAGCCCATCCACAGCTGTATTGTGGATTTGGAAAAGGCATACGACCGAGTTCCTCGAGGTATACTCTGGAGTGTTCTGCAGGAGAATGGAATTGAGGGCCATTCAGTCTCTATACACAAACTGTGTCAGCTGTGTTCGGGTTAAATCAACACCGTTCACCGTGGACGAAGGGTGCGTCTTGTTACCTCTCCTTTTCATTGTTTATATGGACTGGACGTTGCGTCGCAGCCGAGGTGAGGCATGTTTCATATCGGGAGAGTTGAGATGACTTAGTTTTCCTCACATCTTCAACGAGGGCGCGTAGATTTGTGACCGTATGTGCTGATGCTGGTATGAGGGTTAACGTGGCAACAAATCAGATCAGAGGCTATTGTCATTTCCAGAACGCTTGTTCAATGCAATTTACATGTCAGTGGAGTCCCATTGAAGTAGGTGGAAAAGTTTAGATCTTTTTCACGAGTGATGAAGGGAATGAGGTTTCATGTAGGATTGGTCAAGCAGGGTCAATTTTTAAACGGCTTCTTAGATCTGTAGTCAGGAAGGCCGAGCTCAGTGGGTTGGGGACGCCCGCGGCAGACCCAATTTATGCCACACCTAGGCATTTTTTCACTCAAAGACAGCAGGCCACCATAGGTCCATTGTGCTACCACCCGGTCTAGGAATACCTATTCCGCAAACCCGTGAGTGGTTTTAATAAAGCGAAGAAGATGGCTGACTGTGATGCTGCTTAGTTCAGCCAGGCTATCAAAACAATAAACTCCGTTGCATAGCCAGTGTACAATGGTTTCTTCCTCACCACCGTCTCTGCAGAGGTCGTTGTTGTGGACGCCTGGTCTAGAGTCATCAGTTCCTGTGGCGCAATGCCTTGTTATAACCCCAGTGACAGTTCTAGGATTCGGCCTATCAATCTCATCAGACTAGGCGATCTCTTAGGGCAGAGCGCAGGCCAGGGTTGTTTGGTAATAAGGTCAACTGGCCCACCTACGATTCTTTTGAGCAGTACTCATGTGTATGTATGTCAACAGACTTGGTGATCTATTCAGGTACAGCAGCATTTGTTTTTCCTGAAGTTGACATATTTGGAGTACTATGGTATGTTCGCACTAGACGAGTAATTTCGGCAATTTTCCTAGAAATCAGGATCGAAATTGCCAATACAACGGAACAGTTTTAAAATTTCCTCAATTAGATGATTGTGTATCATCAAGACTTCCGAGGCGGGCGTTGAATGCGATCCCATCAGGTAGGCGACCGCTTGGCAGATCCAAGACGAGGTGGTTGGACCAAGTCCCAAAAACGCTTTGGCATAACTCCTGATGAGTTCGAGTCGATGGCGGACGATCGAGTTGACTGGAGATCTCTCGTGCGTGGTTTACCCCCGCGACCCTTTTAGTGGAGCATGCGGTTCAGAAGATGATGATGATGATGATGAGGTTGCCACGTGCTAGCTTTTCGGTCTTTTCATAGAAGTACATTTTTACTTCAGTGGCACCAGGGTCAAGGTTTATTCTAAATTATGTTTTTATGGCAATTCACCATTCGGAAATCGGTAACAGCGTCAGAAATTAAAGAAGCTTCTTTTCAGCGCTAGTTTCCGGCAACTTACACAACATAAAACTGCCCAAGCAAATGAACAGTTCTCTCACAAGTGTCTTCGAGCTTGTTTTTTACCCCTCACTGATCGCTCACGCATGGAAACCACAAGAGAAATGCTGCAGGGTTCGGCATAGTCGTGAAAATCGTGTGATGTTTGCGTTTCTATGTTTTTCCTTTAATGCCCATGTTTGGCCGCACCACTGTCTGTCGGCGACTGGCCCCCAAATATTGTTCTCGGGGGTCGCCAAGCGTTTCCTTGGAGGATCGCGGTCACCAGCAAAAACATTGACATCTTGGGCCCCGATTGCGAGTGCCGAATGTCAACTGAAGCGATGGCCGACAAATCGATCGATGGA
Organism: Eristalis tenax; assembly: GCA_905231855.2. NCBI lineage: Eukaryota > Metazoa > Arthropoda > Insecta > Diptera > Syrphidae > Eristalis > Eristalis tenax. The sequence continues at coordinate 42,577,005 of HG993127.1, forward strand.
AATCCATTATATTACAGTGAACCCCGCTTAAGTCAAACTCGCTTAAACGAAAACCCCGCTTAAGTGAAAAGATTCATAAATCCACGCGCACGTGTAATTACATACAAACAACGTCGCTTAGCTGAAAAACCCGCTTATGTGGACATTTTTTTGCGATTTTTTGCAGTTTCTCTTAGGCGGGTTTTACTGTATTGTGCAACTCAATCGACCGATAATCGGAGTTTTAACTAGAAACGTGCTTATGACAAGTGTGTATACGCCTGACAGGTTTTCCTTATTTGGGTGGACCTGGGCATCAATAAACAAGCCGCACGCATGCCCAGTGAATTCCTTCTCCACCTCTGTGCGCCACCTTAAACGTGGGCGTGCGTTGCGCCACCGGTTCGGAGTCGAAGACTCTTCGGGCCGGAGCTGAGTTGTCCATGTCCCAGCCACCTTAGACATTGGATCCGTAGACATCTGACCAGACTCATGTCGCTGTGCAGCCCGTACATTTCGTGGTTTAATCTTCTCCTCCAAAGACCGCCAACGCAAAGATCGCACGCAGGACTCTTCTCTCGAAGAGACCATGGAATTCTTCATCCGCTTTTGAGGTTGCCCATGCCTCCTCGACTTACAGCACGACTGGGATGATCAAGGTCTTATATAAAGTCTACTTGGTCCTTCGAGAGATGGCTCTATTGACCCCATAGACACAGCCAAGCCGACAGACACAACAGCAGTGGCAAGAGTTACTCGGAGTTGGTCTCGGTATTGATGTTGCTCGCGGTATTTTGTTGAACGGAGGTAGACGAAGTCCATGACAATCTCGAAGTTTAAGCTGCCTATGGTCCAAGACGTCGATGTTGTGCTGCCTTTCCTTGAGGACAGCATATACTTCGTTTTACGCACATTCACCGCTACACCCATTTTATACGTCTGACAGTTGAGGATGTCAAGTGTCTTAGCGTTCACATAGACGTGAAAAGCACAAGGATATTGGACAGAGAGGGTGCGTGAGTGGTACAATGTCTGGTACAATGTCAAACTTTTAAGAGAATGTGACTTCACTTCAAAGGCACGTTTGCCAGCTCAGGATACTCTGCTTCTCTCAGAAATAGTCCATCATGCCGATTATAGAAAACGCCGGATTGACTGCGGAGGGACTTCATCCGATCCGCATCCGCAACACTATTCTGGAACCACATTGGCGGTCCGCAAAGTCTCCTTGTCGGTCCTTGCTGTAACCAGCTGTTTCCTGTCAATTTTGAATTTTCACGTTTCAACTGTCAATTGTGTGTATCTTGAGTAGGTGGTAGGCTGTGGCGATTGGCGTGGAAGGTGGAGCACCTCCCAGGGTTGCCCTGCAATTGCCCGATGTGTCACAATGTCCAGGCACCCTCCACGAGGTGCATGTTAAAATGCTCAGCCAGCTCGTTAAGAGAGTTTTTCAGCTAAACATGACATACAACTTCTTCTAAAGTGCACACATTCACTAAAATCAATTTTCCTGTCGCATCTTAAAGTTCCTCCACGTGGGTCCGCGTGAGTCGCGGAGAACTTTCTGTTCGCCTCGCGATTACTTATTTACCGTCAGCGAGTGACTCCACGGGCCAAAATTCACCAACAAGAGCACTTCAGAGAGGGAAGACAGCAAGAAGAAAAATATTAACGTCTCCTTTGAGTCACTCGTAAAAATACTTTCGGTTCTATTGCGAGTTTTTATTTCCCAGGGATTATGTTTCCATGCATACGTCTTGGACGCCTCGCTTTAAAGCGATCGCTCCCTCCCCAGTGCGCCGTGTTCACATTCACACACCGACCGAAGATTGTTTTAGTGATTCCGAAATATCGCGTCGGTCATCTCCGTATCCGCAGTGCAGATACACACATTCATTGGTCTCAATCGCAACGGAAGAAAGGAGAATAGCTGAATGTGAAGAAATCGTAAAAGTAAAATGGCTCTACATGTCCGGAATGACCCATTAGTTTTATGGGCTGCCCGATGAGGCGAGTTCGTCTTCCACTAAACACGCACTGTCAATGCTAAAGTTTGTCAAATTAACGACTCGCATAAAACCGCGCCAATGGCACTTGACTGTTTACCTTTCTCCGCAGCAAAGGTAACAAATTCACATCGCACAACATGCCGTTTGTCGGGCGCCACTGATAATTGCAAAAACTTGTAACAATTAAGAGCGGCGATGTTTTTCTTTTGAATCAGTTGGCAATTTGCTGTTTATGGATACATAAAATTGAACTTTGCCGCAAGACAGCAACCGCTAGAATTCAATTAAGAAGCACACGCACACACATACACACCATCATTTGTTCGACATAAAATAGTTGAGTATACGCCAGAGGTGAGTGCAGACCAGTGCAGGGTTGCCACCGAAAACCCATGAAATTTAATTTCGCACGAAAACCCCGTGCGAAGTTCTTATCCAACAAAAAAATAAATATTCACAAGTTATCAGTGAGTTATCGCTCAATTCGAGCCGATGCTGATAAAGGTGCTTTCGATGCGAGCGCGCTCTTATAAATAGCCCCGAAATTAGGTAAACATTTCGAGGTAAACCTCGAATGTGTGCTTAAAGTAAATTTGTTATTCCGTTTTATTGTTTTTGTTGCTGCCGTTTTTCTTTCACTTCTCCTTTTTTTCTTTTTAATTAATTACACTCGGAGCGGGGAGAGCTCGCTGAAGAATTTCATTTTGTTACCCAACACACTCCGGCCAGTTTTTGTGGAGGGTTCTTGAATTTTTTTCCCAGACCAGTGTCTCACAATCCGCACTCCGAAGTGTGTGGGGGGGCAGCATATTCGCAAGGGAATACGCTTTGAGGAATTCCTTTGAATGCAGCTTGTAGGGGAGAGAATCTTTCATCTAGATAGGCAGGAGCTTTGGACGAACGTGACTAGGTTGACACTTTGAACAATTCTGACGGAAAATTATAATGAAAGTAATTGCATGTCATAGGGGATTGGTGCATTTTGATTTGTCGCTTTTCTTGGGAAACTTCCACGCAGCCCTGTAAACAAACTGCCGGCGGCATTAAATCCCAGTTGATAATTGAAATGACATTTACGGCCGGGTTGCAGAGTTACACAAAACCTTACCTTCACTCTGTGTGCTGAACTCTGTGTGCCGCTGAACGCCCCACTGTTTGTCAACGACTGGCTCCCAAATACTGCTCTAGGGGGTCGCCAAGCGTTCCTTGGACTTTCGCGGTCACCAGCCGGGAAGATTAATAAACGCTGGCTATCACCCAGAACACTGGGCTATAGGCACACATCCTTTTAGGATGCATTCCCCGCACGATGATATTTTCCAGAATCCGAATGTACACGATGAGGAGGAGGAGATCGTACAGCTCTGGCAGTGCTCATGCTGCTCTCCCTGTGACATAGTTCGTTTGACTATTTGAGAGAACGGAAATGTCAACGTAACCGAGCCAAATACCTTTGATATAGGATTCCGCTGACACACAGTGCGCCTTGTATTATGTGCGCCATTGGATGGGGTATCTTCGAAAGATACCTGAAACGCTTGTCACGCATGCGCACGTACGATTCGCGGGATTTCATTCTCCTGTTCCCTACGAAATGAATCAAGCTCATGCACTCATCAAACTATTCCTCCGAAGGAACTGCCGTTCAGTAGTATTCCACGGGACTGGTGCTTGTGAGAAACTATTTTCTACTAAAGGCAGCGTTCCCTCTCGAACTACAATTGTACTTTTTGCGTGAATTTTTACGGCGAGCCTTTTTAATTCTTTTTTTAACAAATTTTATTGGACACCCTTCAATTGTCAATTGTTTCGATAAATGCCGACCAAATTGGCGTACAATGTAATTCTGATTCGAGCTGGTGTTTGCTGATAAAGTCATTTTAAAACACAGTTTTTACAGTCACTCCCAAAAGTAAGCATATCAGTTGAACCCACATATGTTGTAACAACCCTGGCGGTCAAAAGCCCGTGATAAACATCTGTGACATCTAGCGTGACATCGATCTCGGGATCAACATCTGGTGTCAAAAACGTCCGATTGGAGTGGATACCATTATAAGGGAGAGTCGCGATCTTAAAGTTCAAGCTTGAAAGGTCAACTTCGGCTCTAGTACAGGTGTATGCACCAAATCTAGAGTCAGAGTAAGGCGGATGAAGTTAATGCTGCCCTTGATAGGGAAGCGGAGATGGATTCCTATATAATGATGGGTGATGGGGGTTCTTCGAATCCGTGCAACCTCCGGTCAATTAGTCTCCTTCCGAACATCAGCAAGGTATTCGAGAAGGTGATAAATAGAGCTCTGATCAACTGGACTAAGGACAAAAATATAATTCCGGATAACCAATTCGGTTTCAAAGCGGGGCATGACGCTATTCATGCCGCGTCGAAACTGGTGTCGGATATCCAATGGAACAAGAGCCAGAAACAATGTACGGGTGCCTGCTTGATTGATCTGGAGAAGGCCTTTGACACCGTATGGTTAGAAGGTCTTTTTTACAAGCTCAATCGGCTGGGCATTAGCAAACCACTGCTGTACCTACTGTGTAACATGCTTACCGGAAGACGGTTCGTCGTCAAGAATGACAACGTGACCTCCACAGGTACTTTTGATGTAAAAAATGGTCTCCAACAGGGTGCGGTTAATTCGCCGATCCTGTTCAACATTTACTTGAGCGATCTGATAAGTTCTCTCCCTCCCGTAATTGCGTACGCCGACGACTTGATCGTGTACAGATCGGGCAAAAAGATCGAGGACATCACTTCTCTCGTGCAGGGTGACTTCGATTTATTCATGAGAGATTGCGATGACTGGAAGTTGAAAATCAACTTTCAGAAGTCGGAAACCATATTGTTCAGGACGCCGTTGTATAAGGCCTCGGCGGATACGAAAAAGAATTGGCGAAAGTTCTCTATTGTTGAACTACACGGGCAACCACTGGTGCAAAGGACTGTAGTCAGATACCTGGGGATCTGGCTAGACCAGTATCTATATTTTAACAAACATGTAGATGCTGCCCTGGCCAGGGCCCGAGGCGCTTTTGTCCTTACAAAGAGACTGTTTTACAACAGCCAACTCGATGCGAGGGTGAAGGTTATCTGCTACATGGCCCTCATCCGGCCAATGCTCACCTACGGCTGTCCCGTTTGGTTCAACGTGAGTGCAAGCTTGATGGAAAAGATTCGGTTGTTCGAGAGGGCTTATCTTAGGGCTTGCCTTCGCCTTTATAGAACTCCAGAGTCCCAGTACAGAAAATTCTACTCCAATGAGATGTTATACAACAGGGCGAACCTGATACGAGTGGACAATTTCCTAGTGAAGTTGATTCGAGGTCATACTGCCAGAGCGATGAACTCGGTCAATAACTTGATCTCGGGGGCTTACTACCCCAATTCATGATACCACGAAAGGGTACGTCACAACGGATATGTCCCCCCCGAAACATTCCTCTATTTGGATTCAAACGGTCTGATACAAGACATAAATGCGGTACCGCTTCTCTTTCACATCGCCCGTTCAACTGTGGATGGGCGACTCAACCACGACCGCTCCGTTGCACAACGAGCTGAGGAAGGCCTCCTCCGGTTCAGTACGGCGGTATCAGAGCGGGATGTGCGAGATGTTGAAATGCAGCATCGGAAATTCTGGTGGTTGGAGAGCGAAGGAACTCCCTCGTCGAACCCGTTAGACCCTGGGTAGAAAGGGGAATGCGGACTCCCGCATGGGAGCAGTTGTCGGTCACTGTTTTGCAGCGGAGCAGCCGCAACCTATGGCCGTCTTAAGGTAGTCTTTAAGATGTAAATAGCAAAAAAAAACAAAAAAAAAACAAAAAAAAATGTAGTATACACACTCGTACACATGTGTGCACCTATGTGTATATATTGTACATAATTTAAGGACATATATATACATATGAGTATATCATTATATACACATATGTATATGTATGTAGTTTAGCTTAAGTTAGTTTAAGTTATTTTTAAGGTAGCATGTAAGTCAGTATATAGGTTTTAAGAAAAAAAAAAATATAGTTCTGTTACTAAGTTTTTTTTCAATTTTTCTTAATATTAGTTGTGCATATAAATTTATTTTCCTTTGTTTAAAAAAGCATTGTTAGGTTAAGTCGAAAGACATAGATTAAGATTAAGTTTAGCTTAGAGAGCCCGCCAAGGGCCAGTAAGTTAAAATAGAATCATTGCTCGTCCAACTAGTATTAAGCATTTTTGTCTAGTATGTATGTATTTAATGAAATGATAAATAAAAATGAATTAAAAAAAAAAAAAAAAATGGTGGGTGATTTCAATGCCCACGTGGGTATGGACGTAACGACATGGGCTGTCAACTGATCATCACTTGGTGTTGTGTCGATGTCCTGAAAGGCAGTCCAACGTATCGGTTATCGATACGTATCGATTAATACACACACGTCACAAAAACATCACCAACCGTGTACAGAAGTCATAGTTTGGTCTGTTAGGGCCGATATGACAGTCAGAGGTTGAACCGACCAAAGGCTTCAAATCGACGATGCCGGGTGAGCAAAAATTCGTGAAAATGTCGATGTCCTAAAATGCACTCCAAGGCATCGGAATGGAAAGCCAAGAGTGGTTACACGCATACGATGGGAGAAACTACAGAACAGTGATCTGCGGCTAAATTTTGCACGGCACATATCCGAAAGGTTTGACCGACTTCCAACTGGTTCATCGCGTGTAGGGGAAGAATGCCGACTGTTTTCAACAGCTGTCATTGCCTCTGCACTAATTGAGAACGAAATTAATATTTAAGATTTTTTCAACAGTTTTGCAGCTGACTCTAAAATGTCATACGTTTCGTCAGTGCTGCCAAGTTCGTCTGAAACGCTGATCATCTTCTTCTGGTGCACATATAATTTAAGCGTAGAGTGCTGTGCAAAACATTTGCAACTAGAACAACAAGTTGACTAAATAATGGCATTTTCATAGTAAAATAAAAAATATTGAAATGACTTGTAGTATTTTACAATTTGTATGTACTATAGTTAATTATCAAAAAAAAAATAAATGTCGCAATATTTTTTGTTTTAATAACTGTGAAGTTTATTTATGCATTAAAGGTGCTTTCGTAGCTTATTTCTGAGATTTCGTGTTTCATAGAGGAGGCCGGCCGCGCAGAACAACAGAATGAGAAGATAGAAAAATATTAACTATTGTTCAGAAACATCCTCAATCGTAATCTAAAGAGGTAAAGCTGCAATCGGAATTGGATATTGACTCATCAACAATAAGACGAAGAACTTTAGAGGCTGGGCTCTAAAGAGAATGACAAGGCCCGCTTGAATTTTGCCCGGGCTCATTTGAATTGGAGTCTTCAGCAATGGAAAACAGTCTTATTTTCCGATGAATCTAAATTTAATTTGCATGGATCTGATGGGAGGCAACACGTGAGAAGACCGAAAGGCTAGCGAACATGGCGGTGGTAACGTGATGGTTTGGCGAGTGGACGGAATAATGGTGTCCGAAGACTACAAGGACATTTTAAAAACCACCTTCCATATGCCGAATGGGAGTTGCCGCTTGTTTGGTAGTTCCAGCATGACAATGACCTCAAGCACACGTCTAAACTTGTACAACGTTGGCTTGTGGATCGAAAGCCTAATGTTTTACAATGGCCTCCTCAATCACCAGATCTCAACCCTATCGGGAACTTATGGGAGATAGTTAAAAGAAGAACTGGAAACAACATTTTCAAAAAAAGGGATGATATTTTCGGTAAGGTAAGACAACAATGGGAAGATATTCCAAAAACTTTGATTGACAATTTAATTGCTTCAACGCCCAAAAGATGTTCGGCTGTTATAAAGGGGAATTTTTTAGCTATTATCTTGTTGGCAACACTGGTTGAAACAGCTGACGCACGTTTCGTGTTCTGTTTCACTGTCAAACATCTTCAGTTTGGTCTATAATTTAACCATGAATCGTCTTACAAACGAACAACGGTTGCAAATTATTGAATTTTAAAAATCAAAAATGCGTGTTCTTTTAAGAAAGACGAGGTTTCGAGGTTTCGAGTTTAAGACGAAGCCCATTTTTGGCTCAATGGGTACGTAAATAAGCAGAATTGTCGATTTTCGAGTGACTATCAGCCAGAAGCATTGCAAGAGCTACCAATGCATCCAGAAAAAGTCACAGTTTGGTGCGGTTTATGGGCTGGTGGCATCATTGGACCGTACTTCTTCAAAGATTATGCGAATCGTAACGTAACTGCGAATGGTGAGCGCTACCGTGAGATGATGTCCAACTTTTTTTTGCCCAAAATGCAAGAGCTTGACTTGCATGACATGTGGGTTCAACAAGACGGTGCCACATGCCACACAGCACGCGCAACAATGGACTTATTGAGAGGCGAGTTCGGTGAACATTTTATTTCACGTTCGGGACCGATCAATTGGCCGCCTAGATCGTGTGATTTAACGCCTTTGGACTATTTTTTGTGGGGCTATGATAAAGCTCATGTCTATACAGACAAGCCCGCTTCAATTGACGCATTGGAAGACAACATTGAAGCATTTATTCGTGAGATACCGGCCGAAATGTTGGAAGGAGTATGCCAAAATTGGGACAAGCGGATGGTCCATTTGAGACGCAGTCAAGGTCAACATTTGCATGAAATAATCTTCAAACATTAAATTATATAGACCGTATTATCGATTCAAATAAAGATTTCATGCATTTTTCTGAATTTTATGTGTTTTTTTTTTTGAAACACTTTCCTACAGCTTTTAAAAAATCACTCTTTAAAAAATAAGGGTTTTGCCATCAAATATTGAGAAATTTTTATGTTTTTGAAATAATTTCAGTTGCAAATGTTTTGCACAGCCAGATATAATAATTGAATGTATAGATTGCCTTCTTTTGTTAATAAATTATAGCATTTAAGACTTTTAAAATGGTGTCAATTTTATTAATGTCACCCCAGTGAAAATCTTTTTATTGGTCACTGAATTCTATTCTTATGTTGGTTGCAAATGTTTTACACAGCACTGTATATACGCTTGCAAAAAGTACGTCTGTTTAGCTTCAAACTCATCGAACAGCCCTCGTATGTACCGTATGTCTACTATGGACCTGATTAAAGTCATTCAATAAAGAAAGTTTTCTATTAGACTAAGCAAGCCTGGCGATGTGGGTAGACGCATCGTCTCCTACACTCGGTGTCTCTGTTCAATTCCCCACACGAAGAACTTTCACACTTCACAAGACAACTTTTCTCGAGTCACTGACAATGCTCAGAGTGGAAATGACATTCTAAAACTTCGCCTCCACACGTGGCATGCACACCATGCATGGTTGCTGTATAAACTAGGCTGCCAACTGCGCTAGCAAAAATTATACTTTACAGAGTGCCTGCAGATTATTGAAAGATTCCCAGATGTCTGATTTTACAAGCTGTCCTTCGTTTTGATCGGCATCGGGAAGATCAAGACTCATTTCTCAAAAGTCGCTCAGTTAGACCGCTTTACCACACTCTTACCCATCCTTTAGAGATCAGCTTTGTCTGGCTGACCCCGAAAATGTGTCTGCAATGTTATGTCTTACAAAACGACTCACCTGAAAGAAAAGAGAGGAAAAATGGGTAAATAACATGCATACATCCTGGATATTAGCAAATGTTTAACACAAAGGAAACTTCCCAGGCAAGGCAAGATGATGAAGAAACTGAAAAGAAGAATTTGCGACAATCACCCTCAGTCTCTTAGTCGTGTCACATGTCACTGTGACAAATTTGTATTCAATAAGTCACTTAAATATCACCTAAAAAAAAATAGCGCCCAAACACGGCGCAAACACGTCGCTGCAAACCTTAAGTCTGTGGAAACAACTGCACAGGCCTTAGTTTGCATCGACCGAGGCTGCTTGTGCCGCAATAATCATTGTATTGACAATAAAAACAAGATAGATCAAAGAGTCAGAGTGTTAAAACTTTTCTAATTTTACAAAAACTCGATCCAAAATAGTCTGTCCGTATTTTCACTCACGTTGACTGTATGAATTTTCTCCCTGGTCTGTGCAAAATTCACTAGACACGTCATGGCAGACTATGCAAAATTCAAACAGTTTTGAATTCACGCAGACGGGTCGCTGCAAAATATGAATACCCACGACACAAACTGGCCACAGGCATGTGCACAGCAACAAACTATACTGGCATCCAGAGACGTGTGTGTGGCATGTAAGATTCGTCGACACGACTTAGTGAATAAGGGGGACATCTCGCGGTGATGATGCAATGCGCGCTTGGATTCAGCATATACTCGTAAGTTACCACACTGGTGTCCCCTGGTAACCAAACAGAAGATCTGTGTCAACAAAGGCCACACATCCTATCGAGAAACATTGTCCGTAAACAAACATAGAACCTTTCCACCGAAACCAACATCGCTATCGTCTTTCAAATATAAACACAACTGAGATGAGACGATGGAAATTTTCTCTAAAAGAGGAGGAAAACAAAATGCTGGGTCAATAGTTCGCCACGCGTTACATCACCTTCAGTTTTTTTTTTTTTTTTTTGAAATTTAGAATAGTACCAATAAAAATGTATTATTAAAATTATTTTATATATGACACCTTGTATAAAATAAGAAATACTCCAAGACTATAAACAATTCCTTTATAAAATACGGATATAAACAGTACCGATCCACATCTCAAATATCAAGTGCCAAGCCACCCGTTCTCGGATCATAACTCGATGACACAACCCCTAGGTCATCCGACACCCACGCCGCCCCAAGTGGACACTGCCGAAGTATGCGACGCTCGACCAGACACAGAGCAACCATAGCTGACCTTAAGTCGATCTTCTGCTCTACAGAAATAAAAATAATAAATATTTTTGTAATTTTTATTTAAATTAGTTTAATTTATATAACAACTTTGACACTGGATGTGGATGACGGAGATTCCGAGCGAAGAGACTAAATTCGCAGCTCGGTACTCTAGGAAACGCCACCTCGAAAAGTTTAACCAAAAGAGGTACACCTCAAGGAGAAGTACTAGCTTCTCTGGAACCTAGCAGAAAATAAAGTGCTACCCATACTGGAAGGGAGGGGCTGTAAAACGATTGCATACGCGGATGATGTTGCCAAGTACTGAAAGATCTCATGCAACATGGTCTCAATCTACTCAACAACGCGCGGACGAAAACGGTTTGAGCATAAATGCAAAGAAGACCGAAATAGTCCTCTTCACCAGAAATCATTAAGTACCCAGAATCCTAAATGACACCAGACTACAATTCTCAAATAAGGCCTTGACCTTATATTGGACAGTAGGTTAAACTGGAAGCTCAAGACCGCTGAGAGAGCAAGAAAGGCAATCACTATTGGGCTCTTTAACCTCATATGACTTATATGCCTTTTTGCAGCCGTGATCAGTCCGATCCTCCTATTCGGCGTTGCCGTGTGGTGGGCCATACTTAATGTTAACACACCTCAATGCCCTGAGGAAGGTACAACGGCAGGCCTGCATCTGTATAAGTGGAGCCCTGAGAAGTACTCCTAATGATGCACTCGAAACCATACTGAACCTTACTCCCCTAGACATATTCGGCAAGCAAATAGCAAGTAACTGTCTCAATCCTGTGATTACACAATTCGTCATGCAAAAACTTTAATGGAACAGCACCTTACCTCTACTAATCTCGACTACACTTCATCTAGATACTTCCCGGAGAAAATCGTCGAAGCCCTGGTTCCCCAAAGAGACCTATGGTACGGCGGTAACATACCCTTCAGTGTGGACGGATCTTAGATGGATCTAAGACGGAAGATGGAGTAGGAAGTGGTGATTCTCTGGACATCTTAATTTAATTAAATTACTTCGTTTGCGCAATCACTGCAGTGTCTTCCAGGCAGAAATAGTGGCGATTAGCGGAGCCCTGTCCTGGTTGAGATAAAGCGTGATATCCGCCCGCGACAGCAATCAAATCCCTAACATCGTTCTCTATAAACTCTAAAGCAGTCATTAGCAGTTATGCACCTCTTGGAGAGATATCCGAACAGTTTCCCATTCGCCTGTGCTCGGTGGCAGGCCATAGAGACATTAAGGGAAACTGCGAAGCTGACAACCTTGCCACTAAACTGAACACCGCCTTAACTCTACTAATCTCGTATACACTTCATCTAGATACTTCGAAGCCCTGATTCCGGAAGGAGACTTATGGACAGTATACCCTTTGGTAATGCCTCACACATCTACTCAGACGGATCTAATAGAAAACGGAAGATGGAGTAGGAAGTGGAGTATTCTCTTAACATCATAATTTTCATAAACTACCCAATCACTGCAGTGTCTCTTCCAGGCGGAAATCATGGCGATTAGCGAAGCCCTGTCCTGGTTGAGGTGGAACGTGATATTCGCCCCCGACAGCAATAAAATCCCTTGTATCGTTCTCTATAAACTCGAAAGTGGTCATTAGCTGCCGCGCATCTCTCGCCTGTGTTAAGTGCCAGGACATTAAGGGAAACTGTGAAGCTGACGACCTCGCAAAAGTCGCCACTACACTGCCAGTTGATGGAACCTCCTGCATAGTCCTCCTCCTAAGTACACAAAAGGTCAGTTCCAGATGGGAAACAGGCATCACATGCCAAATCTCCAAACAAATCTGGCCTCGTCTCGGTCGAAAGAAATCAGACAGTTTGATCCCTTAACAGGGTCTAAAATTAGCACTGCAGTGGGAATAATCATCGGTCTAAATGCAAAAAGACGCGGACTTTTTTCGAATGATTTCTGCAGTAGCTGCCTAGATGAAGAAGGGGAGGTAAGTGTACAACACCTTCTCTGTGGCTGCCCCTGTCGCTGGCTGGCTGTCTTAATTACCACGCCAAACATAATTCAACTGTTTGTTAGCCCACGTGGCGCTACAACGAGCCTACATTGGCCTAAGTACATCCAATGCCTACCTACGTAGACGTACAATGTAGTGAGTGGTACTTTTTGTTTAAGTTTTTGGTGTTCCATGTTTGACAGCTGACGTGTGATGCGTGACATATGTCAAAGTAAAACATACTCAGCCTGCGACGCCATTTGAACATGAAGAGAATTTCTGCTGAACACTGCCTACAAATTGTTGAATTTTAAGGCTGGATGAGGATCTTATTTTTTTTATCGAATTGTCTTATTCAACGTCGAAGATCATTCCTGGTTGGTCTGATCAGAAGCTTCAAACGGCGTATCCGTAAAAATGCATTATTTGGTGTGGTGAATGGCAAGGCGGAATCATTGGACCGCGCTTTTTTAAGGGTTAATGGCTCTCGCTGTTGTCCTACGAGTTTCAACTGCTCTTGCTCAAAGTACACGAGTGGAAGCCAGTTGAAATGAGATCCCTCAAGACGGCGGAGCTACATATCACGCAGCATTCGAATCCATGGATCAGTTCCAACTGTGAGACCACACGCATGCTTTGTTGATGCCCAAGTTGAATAGTGCACAGACCGACACACTCCTTATGTCGCCTCCACTTGTGTAAAAAGTGAACGAAACTTAACGAAGCTTAGGGAAATGCTTCAACATCAACTATTGTAAGGTGGAGAGTATTTATTTCGCCTCCGCTTGTGTAAAAAGCGAACGAAACTTAACGAAACTCAGGGAAGCGTCACTTATCCACAGCCGGCCACTCTTACGTAACTTAACCTATATTTTTAGTGCAGAGGGGGCTTCAAGACCAACTATTGAAAGTTGCAGACTATTTATTTCGCCTCCACTTGTGTAAAAAGTCAACGAAACTTAACGAAACTTACTGAAGTGGTTGCTATGACCAAAGTGCACGCAGATCTGTAGCTCCAAAGTGAACATAACCAGTGCCATCCCTCAAATTCCGTCGCGATCCATGCGGCAGTCGTCAAAAATTGGGCCTCGGTTAAGCGCCACTCAGTGAAGACAGGATGTCATACTTCACATAAGACGGTGTCTTAAAAAAAAAACATAGAAATTGTTTATCACGCCCAACTTGTTTTTTGTCAATTTCAGCACCCACCAGTCCCCATGCAAGAACCGCTCCATTCTTTGGCGGCCACCTATTAGACTCTCGTGTCAAAATTCAATGCAAATGTGCCCATCTGCCAGAGATACTTTCGTCCCTCGTGTGGTGTTGGCATAGATTGTATTGTCCCAAGGCTCAGACCACCCACCAGCTGCGATTCGTGTTTCGCAATCGCAAAGACGTGCGACACTGTTTTTCTGATTTCCCATTCTAAAGCCACATGCACTGGTCATTAATTTTCACCTCTCAAAACGACTTGAACACCTCACATTGCCAAACAATTAAAGCCAAAACCACAGAAAATGTTACACAACCCCATCGCATAATCGTCGCTCGAACAAAATTGCCTCCAGGCCCGCGCGTGAGTTTGTTACCACCGAGCCGAGCCAAAGAACACAAAAGGTTAACGCACGCACTCCACGTCACGCTTTGCATATCAATACCCAGTCGATCGACCATCGAAAGCCTTCACCAAGCCAAATAAAATCGAAGACCATTATGTGATGGCAATAATGAATCATTGATTGCACTCACTTGGCACCACTGTGTGCTGGCACGGCCATTGTACGTGATCCACAATGCACAGAGAACACCGTTAACCCTTTCCCCTGAAACAGACCTAAGACCTTCTTCGGCACAAACGCCCGACAATACGAGGAAAATCTGACAACTTTCAGTTGAATCCAAAAAGCCCTATTTTGACTTGACGGATGTCCATAACTGAGCGAATTCATTTAGTATTTATTTAACGGTGCGCCACCGGTAAACATTTAACGACCCCTGATGACACTTAAGGAATGCCAGCGTAAGGCAGCAGCACTAAAACGCTGTCGTTCAGCAGAGAAACAGCGGAACAACGAACACAATACATTGTAGGAACGAGTGCTATACAATAAATCCATTTATTGATTTCGTTTGCGTGGGGATTATTTATTTTCATATTCGTCAATAAAATCCGTGGAGTCATTGAGCGACGCACACCAGTTCACTCGTGAAGCGATGCCGATACATTTTTGCTGAAATATCTGGGGCATGCTGCTTCCTGGAATGAGTGCGATTCATTCCTTTGCTGCCCGCTTTGGCCCCTCATCGAGCGAATAAATCTGTAGGGGATCGTAAAATATCTGTTCAAGGATGATGGGACGGTTTTTGTTCCGAAGTGGACACAGTGAACCTTGGACTTTTAAAATCACATACCTTTCGGATGGAGGGACTGAGGAGGTCAAAGATATGCCTGTCAAAGCCATGTGAAGGGGGCTGAAGGTCAGAATCCTTCAAAGAGCCTGCAGTTATCGAAGGAAATGCCCAATGTCCACATAAAAAGTGTACAAGCTTCATTGGAACACGTACACAATCGAAATGGTTAAAGGCAAAGCAAATGGCGACAAAGGAGCGTTATTCCCGTTAATGGCGGGATGTAAACCACTCGAGGAGAGCAGATCTCAGAGTGTGGGCACTCGTGTTGACGGACGTGCCCAACAAATCCCTGCTTTCATGAGCGGAAATTTACGAAAGCTATTTCCGGCACTGGCCTAGTCGAAGGTGCACGTTAACTGAAGTGTTAACAACTTCACCGTGGCAGTTTAGATGGGAGATCATATCAGATCATATTTCTGCTCAACCCTTAAACCATTCCCAGGATAGGGAATGCAAGTCTTCTCTGAATTTGATCGGCAGTCAAAAATCGCTAAGTCTTGTCTGCAACAGCAAGGGTTCGCTGGACATGAGATCGCCGATGAACTCGCTAGCAAGGGGTGAGGCATTCTCAGGACCTGAACATGCGCTGGGTCTGCGTACTTGCTTGGTTAGGGCTTCTATCGATGGCATGACTAGGTGGCATGACTCTCCGGGATGTAGACAGACTAAGCACATGCTCCCTTAGGGAGTTTATGTTCATTTGTTATTGTCGAAATATTCTGTGAGTGCTTAGTTTATGTGCAATAAGTCGGAAAAGGGGCTTTAAAAACCCTAGGTTAGGTTAGGTTAGGTTATAGTGGCTGGCTGCAGAAGACAGTCACACTTCGGCCAAAGTAGACCCATTGTGAAACCACGCGGATTGATTCCCCCTAACATTTAAAACCAGTTGGTACTTGTGACAAAGCAATTTCGCTGACTAATACTGACACTTTTGTTGATGTAGTAGGTGTAAGTATCTACGACTTGCCAGCGCGCTACACGAGCAGAGTAGGTGATCTGTGGTTTCAACCTCCTCTTCATACATGCAGTTTCTACAGAAGTCATTTCAGGGCACCCCCAACCTACGGGCTTGGGTGCCAATTGAGCAGTGCCCTGTTATGACGCCGGTGACCGTCCAGAGTGAAGATCTGCTGAGTCTAAGCAGATTGAGTGATCGTTTGATTTCAAGCGTTTGATATCAGCCCTATTTCCTTTGTTTTAAGACAAGTGATACCTTCTAGCCATTTACGATTGGTTAGCGATTGGCATGGAAGGTGGAACACCTCCTATTGTTTGGGTGGAGGATGTGTCACACCTAGCGAGTTCGTCGGCTTTGCAATTGTCCGGTATGTCAAGTTTCCCGGCAGCCACATGAGGTGTATGAATGCTCCTCTATCTCGTTAAGAGACAGTCTGCAATTAAGAGATGCTGTTGAATCAATCATGACATTGTCCAGGGACTTGATTGCTGATGGTGATATCTTTTTTGGACAACCTCTCCTTTATCGCAATAGTTTCCGCCCGGCATACACTACAGTGGTCAGGGAGCTTCAGGGAGATAGCTATGTTAAGGTCTTGAGAATAGACACCAGCACCTACACCCTCGTCTGTCTTCGACCTATCAGTGAAGGTGCGGAGGTGATCAGCCAGCGTCTGATTACCGGATATCCGGTCCAGTCTGGAGGGGATGCTGGTGGAGAATTTCCTCTGGAAAATAGCTTGGGGTAGTAGGCGGTCGGTGTCTTCGGGGAGAAAGTTGAATTCGTTTAGAATGGTTGAGTGGCCGAAGGAGAGTTCGGACCACAGTCGGAGCGTTTTGAGACTCAGGGCTGTGCTTGCTGCCACCTGTTTACTGAAGTTTTCCAGTGGTGGAAGATGGAGGAGTATATTGAGTGCATCCGGCGGAGTGCTCTTCAGTGCCCCGGGGATACACATGCAGGCCAGCCTTTGCGCCAGTTTGAATAGCGTGCAGTTGACAGCTATGTTTAGTGCTGTCCACCAAACTGAGACTCCATGCAGAAGTGCCGGTCTGATAATTGAGATGAAGATCCAATGGATGATGCGTAGTTGTAATACACATTTGCAGCTTATGGCTTTTTTTTTACAGCTGAACAGGACAGAAGAAGACTAATTGACCCTCTCCTTGAGTTTTCACTTGAGTTTTCAACTCGTCGATGATGAGACCAGAAATTTCGCACTGGCAGTTAGTTGTAAAGTGGTGCCTCACAGCGTGGGGGGTCAAATTGAGGGATTTAAAAAAAAACCCTCAAGCAATAATCTTTTTCAATTAGGAACATCAAACCAAAAACTATCTAATCGATATTATTATTCGATTCTGGCCCCTTTTCGCATGAACCACTTAAATGCCATAAGCTTAAAGTTTCTAAGATTTTGTACGATTTTAAGAATAAATGGGTGAACTCGAGGAGGATTTAACGAGTTTCATCAGAAACCGCGAGGTTTCCAGACCCCGAAAATGTGTGGCGGAACCGGGTAGGTTCGGAAAAAATTGATGAAACCTCGAGGTTTCGGTAAATTCCCTTCATTCTTATTATCCATTGGCAGAAAAGACGACACACAACTTACTGGCGTACTAACGGGACACTACACCTTCGTCAAACAACTAAGTGTGCTGGGCCTAAACGACGAAACCCTCAGCGGCGCCTGTGGAGAAGGGGACGACACTGCAGAACACTTCCTCTGTCACTGTCGGATCAGGCTGTAAGTTTTCGGTGCTGATGTGGTGAGAGCTGATGATGTACTGTCCTCATCACAGAAGCCCTTGCTGGTTTACAACAAAAGTAGGTTGCTGCCTGGCAGTACAATGGACCAGTTTTTGAGTCTGACTGCTCCGGTGCGGTTTTAAAAACCTCAGAAAAAATAAAACCAAACAAGGCCGAGGCGAAGAGAACTCACTGGACGACAGTCTCAAGCACAACATCAGAACTGTTCTCAAACTGGAGACTTTCCGATACGCACTCCGCGATGGGCAGTCTATCAATTATTAGCAAATAAAATAAAGATTACCCTAGAGGAGCTGTAGGGTCGATCTGCGCATCACCTGGACTAGGGGGGGATGCCAATAAAGTGTTCACGGCAAAACCCAATGCTCTTCAATATCTCCCGCACGCATTGGAAACTCCAAAAGGGAACAAACCCCTTGGAGAACCCCCGCATATCAGCCCGCCTACGCAGTAGGAAAGGCACAAGAACGCATTGTCCGCGATAGGCTTTCTGCGGTGACGTAAGCAAACAGTGCGCTGTTCATCCATCAGTATTCATAGCCATAACACATCGACTTCGCTGGACATGAACCGGTTTATGAACGTGGCTTGGGAAAAATCCACTGAAGGCAGATAAATCCATGTCGTGTCGGGCAATCTCGATTTTTCGACATGACATGAGCTCTGTTCGAGATTGGTGTGCTCCCTTTCTGTTGATTCGTGAATGGTTGGCCATCTCTCAAGGCGAACTCTTCTGGGGAGCTGTGAATGATGAAAGTTGTAGTGAATCAGGGGATTGAACCTCTCTCCACCGCAAAAAAAAAAACACTTATTGCCGATCAGATTGTGGTTGTGATGTCGGGCAGATGTATGCCTTGTGGAAACGGCGTGTAAAGACTGGAGTAGCGGTGTACTTCATCAATAGGCATCGCACATACTTGGTGTATGCTTAACAGACAAGGCTCAGCCCTCAGGGAATTATGGAATTTAATGTGTGACGGCGGTCCTATTTCATTGGTTTTGCCGACGACATCTCAATTGTCACAAGTTTGAAAGAAGAGGTCGGCTGACGACTGAGGAGTGCATGAAGCAGTTCCAAGAATGCGAAGTACATACAATTCCAGTTCCGATCAAGTCTAGGGAGTCAGTGCAGTATCTCTGAATAACGTTTGATAACAGGCTTTCATTTAAATCCCATGCAAAGTCCGCCACCAAGAAGGCTCCACTGCTCGAAGGTGAACATCGATGGGGCCTGCAATTCCACGCAGCTTGGCGGGTTGTGTGTACGGGCTGTAAGTCCGATAAGGGCAACTGGCGGATTCAGGAAAATGCACTGAGGAGCAGTGTGTGTTCTAGACGGAGTGCTGTCCATCGACACTGTTTGGACCTGGATCTCAACCAACAAGATTCTCCAACCGGCGCGGTAGTCAGATTACTACCTCAAGTTTCGCTTGTCAAGTTGGTCGAGATCATTCTCCATCTGGTTGCGCCACCGCAGACGCTGGCGTCCTCTGTTGCATGTTCCGAGTCGAAGACTCTTGTCCACGGACCAGCCACCTTCTAACGTACAGTTGAACCTTGTCAGCGCAAGCAGAACATTTCTCTCGAGGAGACCAAGGATTCCTCCATCTGCTTTTGAGGTTGCCCATGCCTCCGCGACGTACACCAGGACTGGGATGATCAAGGTCTTATACAAAGTAAGACGGGTCCTTCGAGGGATGGCTCTATTGCCTCTTGAGCCCATAGAAACAGCGGTTGGCAAGAGTTAAGTTTAACCTCGTTACTGATGTTGTTCGTATTGTTTACTGCGAGGCCGAGGAAGACGAAGTCCTTAACTACCTCGCTGCTGTGACGGTCTGTCCAAGACGTCGATGTTGTATGTCCTTTCTCGAGGACAGCTTTAGACGCTCTCGTCGCAATCCCAGCAAACACGGCTCCCAGCAAACAACGGCTCGCTGTGTTCTGCCAATCAGGTCAATGTCATCCGCGTATGCTAACAGCTGCAGGGACTTCTGGACTTTTAGTGTTGGCGTGTGACTCTTGCACGATCTTCACCAGGATGATGCTGAAGACGTCACGTGACAGCCTGGATTAAAACCTTTTTTTTTTTGTTGACAGAGAAGGGTTTGGTGTGTTCGCGACAATTCTCCATCGTCATCCTGCAGGAGTTTGACAGGAACGTCGAAATTAGACATGGGGTTCTATAGGCTGTCGTGATAGTGACGAATAGGTGATAATAATAAGCGGCCCGGCCAGGCTAACTTCTCAGCAACCATTCGTGTGGTGTGTGCTGTTGTTATACCACAAGTGGAAGGGACCCACAATTTTGTGCCGACTCCGCACGGCCTTGAGAAACTTTTTTCTAGAGAGTTGTTAGTCTTTGAGCTTTGTCAGTGACTCGTAAGAGGTGGAGACGTGTAAATTAGTTTCGGTCGTACTGACCGGGAATCGAACCCAGACAGCGAGTTTCAGTTGCGTAAGGGTCGACGTACATACCCACAATGCCACACGAATAGTTGGTGAGTGTCGATTTAAACTTCTGGGCCTTTTCCTTGATCTGCCTTTGATTGTTGGTTTCCCTGGCCTGAAACCACTCTGATGTGGACCGCCCAATAGCATGAAAAACTGCAGAGAAGCTCCTGCATGCAATACTAGGGTGACTTATGCTACGTTCCCACCAAACCGAAACCGCGAGGTTTCGATGAACCTTTACTGAAACCGCAATAGGCCGTTCTTACCGAGTTTGAATTGACTCGCTCTCAATTTATAAGTGCCCCCCAAACCAAATGTTAGTCACTCTCAATTTTAAAAGGACTCCAGAACAGCTGTCCGTTGACAGGAAATACTGGTGTGAGAACACCAGAAAATGGAAAGAGCAGCTTGTAATAAACGCTGCTTGTTCGGCTTGACAACCACTCATGGACGGATGCATTTTAGGGGACTGCGACTAGATTTGTCAGAAACCGCGAGGTTCCCAGGCGGAACCTTGTGCTTTCGGAGAAACCCCGCAGCTTCCTTTTGTGGGAACGTAGCATTATCCATCTCCCCAGTTGGCGCAGTCAAAGTGGTATCCTTTCTTGTGAAATTCGCTATTTTTTCGTCACTTTTCGAATAGGTTCCCACTTCACTTCCTTTGTTTTTCCTTAAATTCCTGGTTGTCCATCAACTGGTTAACCTTTCGTCGTGTACAGACCATCCACACACAGATTCTCACTCACATTTTGTCCCGCAATAAATGATGACAGATAAACATTTTCCATTGATTGCGCGTATCCTTGGGATCTTTCAGAACTTCCCTCAAAAGGAAAACTCTCCCCCCAGGAAATAGACGACAGCAACACGTGTTGTTCTCAGCATGAGCGCACCAAACAGTGTACGCTTCAATTTGGTTTCGCTTTGGTCCTTTATTCAGCGGCAGAGCCCTGAAATTCTCTGTATCGCATCGGATCGTCTCTCTGTCAACGTGCGCAGTGCGTCCCCTTAATTCTCATTTAGTGGCTGATTTTTTATCCCTTTTCTATGCCTGCTCTGAATCGGATTCAACAGGATTTTCCATCCCCTTCTCGCCGTCCGAGTGCGCCGGCAAAAGCAAGCCAAGCAGGTGGGGGGGCTTTCTCCCAGCTCAGTGAGTGAAAAATGATGAAGACTGCATATCGATGTGTCTGGTAATCACTTTCCAACAAAGTGAATCACCGTCACAGTCTAAGGGTGAGTGCGGATTGCTGTCATACTACATCATTCGTCTTCTTTTCCGCCGCTTTGATACAGTTTCCTTTGCCCGGTAGACCTGTGCAGCCCGCACAACAGAGCGAGATAGAGAGAGAGGGAAGGACGGTTACAGCACCCCTGCGTGCAAACACGCACCACTCCCATTTGTATTTGCAGAAGACAACTGCTAATCCAATCTTCGCAATCGTTCTATAGTTAGATTGATATTTGAAGATTTGCTTACATTTGCTCGTCCTCTCCCCCATTTCTCGTTCGTCACTCGTCATCGTCGTCGTCTCCCCGTCCATCATCACCGCGTCTGCCCTGCCTGCCCCCGCCACTTCGTCCCCTACGCACTTTGAAATTACTTCCTCTGTGCGAGATAGAAATCGTGTACCTTTATGAGTTTTGTACATCTCCCCCGAAGAATCTAAAGGGTACGAGAGACACGGAAGGAGAGAGAGGCAGAGAGAGAGAGAGTCTCTGTACAGGGGGAGACAGCGCCGAGGACGACCGCGACGGAAGAAGGAGAGATTTCGTTGTGTATCGAAGATTGTAGATTGCGGATACATTTCCGTTTTATTAGACGAATAATAAAAGTTCCGTTTGATGTTGCCCGAGATTATTTAGGGAAAAAAAATGGAATATTCCGAGAATAATTGAAAATCGATTGAGATGGAATTCTATGGAAACTGCACTCCACTCCTCCGGGCCTGCACAATGTTCGCTGAAATGATTTATTGCCAGCAATGGGAGATTAAGTGGACCATGATATTACAATCAATTTTATGAGGATTCAGTCGTTGATTTCCCATTGTTCGGCGGGATGTACAAGCACACGTTTGTGTAGATTCCTGTGCGCACATTCTAGATGTACGTCAACTTCTGGGGACGTTGTGTGCTGCAGCAGTGGCAGCGTGAGTATGTGTATCTAGTTGGTAATTTTATTTGCGTATTTATTGATGTGCTTTCTGTGTAAACAAGAGAGAACTCGATTTATCCCCAGGCTGTTGCATCGGTCGAGTTTTCCACAATCAAAGTGTATGACTAATGGAAAGTGCAATATTTTCGACGCCAAATTTTGGTGCTCATCATACATCGATGTTTTGGAATGCAGGTTCTGTATTTTGTTTACCAAGTCCTACGTGTCGTCGGTTATAAGGCCGCATATGGCAGCGGTCGTAGAGGCGAGTTATGCAACGCCAAGTCTAGTTTCGGCGTTCCTGTCAAACTCCGATGACGATATAGAAATGTCGCTGCTCCATCAAGGTCGGTAACGAACTCACCGAGACCTTCACTGTCAAAAAAAGGTTTTAGACAAGCCTGTCATGTGACTTCGTGCATCGTGCTGATCGTGCAAGAGTCACACGCCAACACTAGAAGTTTAGATGTCCCTGCAGCTGTTAGCATACTCGGATGAGATTGACCTGATTGGCAGAACACAGCGAGCAGTCAATGAGGTGTTTGCTGGGATTGCGACGTGAGCGGCTAAATTCGACCCAGCAGTCCTCGAGAAAGGACATACACCATCGACGTCTTGGACAGACCGTCACAGCAGCGAGGTAGTTAGGGACTGTGTCTACCTCGGCTCAGCAGTAAACAGTACGAACATCAGTAACGAGGTCAAACTTAACTTTTGCCAACCGCTGTTTCTATGGGCTCAAGAGACAATTGAGTAATAGAGCTGGCTTTCTAGAAGACACTAACCATGCCAGTTCTGCCGTACGACGCGAAGGTATGGCAGTCTCTTCGAGAGAAAGAGAATCTCCGTGCCATCTTTAATCCTGTCTGCGGTGCATTTGAAGGAGAATATTCAACCACGAATTGTACGGTCTGTACAGCGACATGAGCCTAGTCTGTCGTCTACGAATGCAACGCGTACGGTGGCTGGGCATGGACAATTCAACGCAACAGTGAAGGTCCGCGTCTTTAGTGGCACGCCCAGATGGAGAAGGCCCGCAAACAACTTGCCGAGCGGTGGAGTCAACTAGCCACATATATGCCCTGTAGTTGAAGCAATGACTTTTGTTGCCCACCAGAGACAATCAGCCCAGTTTGACAATCGCCAGGTGTCTCACCGCATTCCCAGGCCACCTTAATGACACGAGAGCCATAAAACTTCCTCATTACCCATTGCCTTAAGCATTACTGTCGCGACAAAGCGGCGCATTTGCCATCTTATCGAGAAAATGATCAGGTCCACTTCGGACTGTAGAAGAAGAAGCCTGAGCCACAGATTCGACAAAACTACATTTCTTTCATCGTCTCCTTTTCAAAGTCAGTAGACTCGAATTCGAAGACACTCGATCTGCGTTAAGGTGGTAGAATTCACGGATGTGGGGGCGTGTTCCTCACTGAATAAGTTTTCCGCCAGAATTTATGCCGGCCTCCAAGCAAGGATTTGGACACAAGTTGTTGGGAAAACAACAACACGGCACCGGTTTTCAAGGGCGACCAGATCTATTTCAGGGTGTCGTTGGTGGAGTGTCTATACAGACATGCCCGCTTCAAAGACAACATTGAAGCATTTATTTGTGAGATACCGGCCGAAATGTTGGAAAGAGTATGCCAAAATTGGACTAAGCGGATGGACCATTTGAGGCGCAGTCAAGGTCAACATTTGCATGAGATAATCTTCAAACATTAAATCATATGGAAATTTCTGAATTTGATGTGTTTTTGTTTTTTTTTTTGAAAAACTTTCCTAAAGCTTTTAAAAAATCACCCTTTACCTTACTCTATGTCCGTGACATTGCGGACGTGTGTACAAGGGCGTGTACGGTGTTTATATGCTTGACATATATAAGTTAAGCGCCTTTGCTCACCTTATTTTATTTTTTTATTTTTTCTTTTTTCGT
This sequence comes from Eristalis tenax, assembly GCA_905231855.2. Classification (NCBI taxonomy): domain Eukaryota; kingdom Metazoa; phylum Arthropoda; class Insecta; order Diptera; family Syrphidae; genus Eristalis; species Eristalis tenax. The sequence continues at coordinate 42,601,480 of HG993127.1, forward strand.
CTGACTTAACCTAACTTAAACCTACGTAAGTGGGCTGTTGTCCAACAGACCGACTATCACTCACATTAATTTCGCGCTGTCAAAGGCGGAGACTGGTTCTGGTGTAACCACCAAAAGAAGTGCCGCTCCTTTGCACTCTCTCTCCTATCGCGAGCGGGGATCGCTCTACTGAACCGGAGTTGATCCTCGTGTTCACGAGCGATATCCGATTCATAGAGGAGTCGCCCGCAACTGTTCGGCGTACAGCGTGGAAGATTATAGGACATCCACTCATGGCCTGAATCAGATTTAACGAATCTAAATAGAGAAAAGCCGCAGGTGAGACAAGGAAGGTGTGGCGTACCCTCTCATGATACATAAAGTTCGGGTAATAAGCCGCGAAGATCAGACCGTTAGTAGACATCATACACCTTGTAATGTGTCTGCGTGTTAATGAAATTATAAAATTGTCTACTCTTTTCACGTTAGCCCTGTTGTACAGGACCTCGTTGGGATAGTACTTCTTGTACTCGGACTCAGGTGTCCGATACAACCGACGAACCATCCCACAACGCCGCGGTCGCCACCAGGTAACCAACAAAAAACGCCGAAATGCTGAACATTTAGTTTGAAATGTTGAAACTATCCGAAATGCTGGATTTAGGTCTCTGTGCGGGTATTCGAATGAAAAACATTTCCTAACTGATGCTAACATTGCTTAGATCTGCCAAGTCAAGTACTTCTGTCTTGGGGCGTCCAGATGACTAAATCTGCGGGACAGGAGGGCATTGCAGTTGCAAAGAAGATGATTGATTTTGTCTCGTACTGCTACTCGGTACTCTGTTCGAAGTAAGATTGTACAACATCTACGAACATTTTGACAGATTGTAATTTGGTTAGAGCAATGATTACAGAACTCGGGCCGGCGTCAAGGCAGCCGTCAGGCAGCCGAATTGGGCATCGCCTATAATGAGTATGAGACGCGATATCATTTTCATCGAATCTCTCAAAGATACAGAATAGAACGTTCACTTATGCTTTGATAGTCAAGCAGTCCCCAAAGCTCATTTACTTCATTTTGAAAACTAGCACAGGCTGTGTTGCGGCTGAAAACTTTGAGAAAGTCGCCCAAAAAAGTGTCTCGGGACAAAAAAGTCGCAATTGTCCGAAATCGCTTCTAATTTTTAAGGATTTAACCATGTTTAGGAGTGATGCAGGCATTTAGTTGCCGCTTGTGAGAAACGGCGTGTCTCGTGAAAGAAATATGTTTCATATCAAATAGTCGCCGAAGTAATTTTATGGTCTCTCGGCGGGTCGCGGCCGCAAAAAGGTGCCAAATTGCGACTAAAGTCCCATAGCGACAACCCTGAGTACAGGAATGCCGCGCTAGTGTCGTGATGACCAGCTCAAAATGTCTCCAATCTGTGATCAAGGTCACATGAACAGAGGAAGACGATGAACTGGCTATTCAGGGATCTGCCGCAGAGGAGGTCAACATCCCACAGCAGCCAAAGCCAATATGTCTAAGCAACTCCTTGAAATAGCAATCCTCACACGGGTCAAACTGACAAGCTGTGCAACATCAAGGAGAGTATGTCGACCGACCTGAAACCAACGATCTCATATGTCGCCGCCTCATGATATCGCCAGATTGGTGGTCTGAAGCGATTCCACACAACAAACCTTGTCGCAGTTGTTTACACACTAGGCCCACTTCCACTTCAGAGTGTCGCAGAGTAGTGCAGAGTGTTGTTAGAGTAGCACTCCGTCTTCAATATATTCCTCCTGATAACTGACTGAAATGTTCAATTACGTTTTTAGCCCAAAAAAATCAGGAACCACTCCGAATGAGGTCATAAATTTGTCAATTCTCGACACTTTGTCAAGCACCCCAATTAGTCTTCGAAACTAAAAGCAAACTTACTTAGAAACTGCTACAAAATGTCTGGACGCAGGTTGGTTGCCCGAAAAAAAAAACGAAAAGCAAACATCTGCCGATAATGTCTCGAGTTTTGTTGTCGGTGATTCAGAGCGCGCTTTTATTGACTTCTAGTCGGTCGCAAGAATGTGATGTCATTTGTCGTCACAAAATCTCGGGCCAGTGTCCTCTTGAAATGGTTAAAAATACCCCAAGCACTTGGTGTATTTTATCAACTGATGACGTTTTATTTCAATTAAAGCCTTGAGTGTTTCTTGCGCATTTAATTAATATTTGTGAGGCTGGAATTTGGAAACATTGCACATCTATTTCGAGTGTCATTATCTCCTGATCTTCTTTTTCGTAAATTTTGATGTTAGATAGAAAGACGATGAATAGTTGACACTCTAACTGGAGTGAGTAGACACAGTGGACTCTTTTTCCCTTCCTAAGACAATCCGTCTGTTGTATGGTCCTTTAATTTCATTAAACTCTTGCGAATTGTTAAACATTCTCCTTCAGAGCTCCTGTCTATGACCCTATTTTTTAAGCAGAAGTCTTGGTAGACAAGGAAGCTGCCAGAATGATATCAGTGTTTAAAATACTGCGGGCTGGTTGACAGTCTCTACTCGGTCTTAAACCGTACCTGTGGGGGTAGGTGAGTCCAGAGATGAACAGCACGAATGGAGACGTGCCTGCATGACATTAAAGAGGTATGAATTGAGGGTCTTAAGATAATATTATGACTCGATCGACAGTTTCTTGTGAATCATTTTGGAGAGTAATATGCACGATCAGTAACCTAGGAATGCTTCCAATTCGCATCCTAGGAGATTCCGACGTTGTTCCGAGACATAGTCAAATCTGCGACGATTAAAAACGTACCGTGCAGCCGCGTTGATTGCTTTTGTCAACTCTTGCGAAGAAGAATAATCACAGTCAGCGAACGACTCAGATCCATATGACAAGGTTGGCACTATGAGCGCTTTGGCAAGTTTTAATTTAACGTTAATAGGGAGAATATAAAGGGTGATTTTTTAAAAGCTATAGGAAAGTTTTTCAAAAAAAAAAACACAAAAAATTCAGAAAAATGCATGAAATCTTTATTTGAATCGATAGTACGATCCATATAACTTAATGTTTGAAGATTATCTCATTGACTGCGCCTCAAATGGTCTATCCGCTTAGTCCAATTTTGGCACACTCTTTCCAACATTTCGGCCGGTAGCTCACGAATAAATGCTTCAATGTTGTCTTCCAATGCGTCAATTGAAGCGGGCTTGACTCTATAGACATGAGCTTTAACATAGCCCCACAAAAAATAGTCCAAAAGGCGTTAAATCGCACGATCTAGGCGGCCAATTGACCGGTCCCGAAAGTGAAAAAAAAATGTTCACCGAACTCGGCTCTCAATAAGTCCATTGTTGCGCGTGCTGTGTGGCATGTGGCACCGTCTTGTTGAAACCACATGTCATGCAAGTCAAGCTCTTGCATTTTGGACAAGAAATGTTGGATATCATCTCACGGTAGCGCTCACCATTCACAGTTACGTTACGATTCGCTTCATCTTTCAAGAAGTACGGTCCAATGATGCCACCAGTCCATAAACCGCACCAAACTGTGACTTTTTCTGGATGCATTGGTAGCTCTTGCAATGCTTCTGGCTGATATTCACTCCAAAATCGACAATTCTGTTTATTTAAGTACCCATTGAGCCAAAAATGAGCTTCGTCTAAACTGACCATAAAATGGAAGAAGCGCGCGATGAACTTTCTTAACAGAGCACGCATTTTGATAACAAAATTCAATAATTTGCAAGCGTTGTTCGTTTATAAGACGATTCATGGTTAAATTATAGACCAAACTGAAGATGTTTGACAGTGAAACAAAACCTGTGAGAGGGTCCTGAGGTACCTGAGAGTACTTGCGAAGGGTCAGTAGGATAATTTTTTAAGAACATGAAATGTTTAGATAGTAAGATAGATTTAATCATTTTTGTCCAGTTTTAAGGATCATGGATTTGTTAAATAAAAATGAATTTTAAAGTTTAAAAATAGTTCGTCGATCCCTACGCACTTGAGCCTACGTAGCCCAGGTTCGATTCCGGATTTAAAAGCGATTTAAAAACTTATTAGAACGAAATTATTTTTACAACTGAGATTACAACTTGACTTACAAACTAAAGGTTAGAGTGTTGACTCATCAATACTGGTCCAACGGATGTACTTTGTTTCGTTTAATGTTTGTTTTTATTGTCGGTTTGTTGTTTAGTTTTTATGTCCCACAATGGCTGGTGCTGACATCCCGTTGGTCAAGTCCGTGTGTCCACGGTGGTCCTTTTGGGATAGGGTGGCGGTGTGGTAGCCGATTTAGCCTTTGGTAGATTGCATGCAGCTCGTAGTTGGAAAATTCTGCTTGTGTAGCAGATTTAACGAGTTGAGTTAGCGTTATCCGGGATTGTGTTTCTGAGGTTCCTGATGTCTGTGTTGAAGTCTAGTGGCTGCTTTCTGAACAGTGGCATGTACTGTTGCAGGGGGATGATGCGTGCTTGGTCGTAAAGCCTATTGTTGCTGTGGTACCCTTGACGATCCCTGTGGAAGGTGAGCCGGTACATATGAGCATTCATTTTTTTTTTTTTCGAAAATTGCGAGCTTCGGCGTGCTGATCTTAGAGACGGTGTGCCATATTGGGAAGTCGTACGTTAAGATCGGCCTTACAAGCTGCTTGTATAGCAGCAGTTTTGCCCTCTGGCTTTATATACTTTTCATGGCCCCCACCTCTTTCGAGTCACTGACAATGCTGAAAGGGTCTAGAAAACTCTTCGCAAATTAGCCGTTCGGAGACAGCATAAGACGGTAGATCCCAGGCAGGCAAAACAGGAGCGCTTGCTGAGAAGCTAGGTCTTGACCCTCTACGGCCTGTAGCACACTAATTATTATTACTATTTACAAAGCCGACATTTCTGTCAATCATTAAAATGTTGATTACAGTGAAATTGCGATAGCAGCAAATTAAATTGCATGGATATTGCTCCAGATAAGTTGCATAGTCTACAATTTCCCTTGAACGGACGCGGACAGCAATTACGCATTTATGTTCAAAGTAAGTAACTGAAAAGATTCACAAGCCCCCGTGCATACTTACATACCGTGTATGGTGCAGTGGATATAGTTCTGAATCGGGCAGCCAAATCTGGACAGATGACTGCAGAGCACACACCGACATTGTTGGCGGAAGATATTACTGAAGAAGAGGATCAATTTGCTTTATGATGCAAATTACGTGCCGGATAATGATGCTGCTGATGCGTCTGATATTGAGGTCGTGTTGGAAGTGGAAGAGAGGCGGAAGCTGATTGGCATGATGATGATGTGATGATGGTGAGATTTATGTTCCCTGTTTTGGGTGCTGGTCGTGTGCCAATGAACTGGCAGGCCACAAGCGCATAATGTGCCCGTTGCTGCAAGAGCTGGACTCTGTAGTAATTTCGTTCAAAAACGCACTTCCATTTGCAAACAGTTTGTGACTCCAGAGATGGTTGATATCATTTGCCGGAAAACAAATCGAAAAGCAAACTATAGAGAGCGCACTTAGAACGAAGCACATCCAATAGAAAATCCTAGGGTTTGACAGCCAACGAATGAAAATGAATTGTATGCATTCGTTTGTTCGTTATTGTTTCCCAGCCGACCAAGGAATTGTGAGCGCCTTTTGCTGTACAAACGTCTCTAAAACGTTTTAACATTGTAACGAATGTAACATACACGCGAACAGCGCTTACTAACCATTAAATCGCATTAACGGACACCTTATTTAGCGGGCAACTTGCATTAACGAGCACCCTGTTTAGCAGACAACTGGCATTAACGGGCACCCTGTTTAGAGGACAACTTGCATTAATGGACACCCTGTTTACGGGACAACTCGCATTAACGGACACCCAGTTCAGCAGAGAACTCGCATTAACAGACAAAATAAATTTGAATGGCTATATTTTTATTGTCCTAATAATCAAACATTTCTGAACTTTCCATAAAATTGCTGCCTAAAGCGGACAAGGAAAAAAAAATCTGCACTGGGAGTCGCACTTCCGCAGCAGAGATAAAGGAGCATAGAGATATCCAACTTCTACCCCCTTTCTCCTTAATTTCATCTGACAGAGTTTTTCATAGGGTGTTGCGATGCGTGGTGAAGCCGGGAATTTTGTAAGAGTATGTGTGAAATGCAAAGTCAATTCAACTACACTCTTATTCTTTACGGCTCAATGCCGACATGGAAAAGGGGTAAAAATGACCGAAGTTGGGGGGACCGAAGTTGGATATCTCTATTATGTTGCTCTTCTTTTCTCCTCTCTCGACTAATTCAAAAGGAAACTATGAAACCCAGCAGTTTCTGCAACTGATCGTCAGAAATGAAGTACTAAAGAGATATGCAACATTCCAGTGGAAAACCCCACGTCCATCGCAGTTCACTTCAGATTTTGACGTTTGTGCTCTCAAGCCACGCATACTCATTATTTTCACGCACACTTGTTAGGAGTATAGAGCAACGCAATGGTGTTAGGCGGGAGTAATCAGCTTCGCTTAGCTCAGACGTATTCACAGACGCCCGCCTGTGAAGATGTTGTAAAAAAAACGCTGTCAAATGACACCGAGGGGCATGAGACGGAGAAGTTGCATATCTCTTCGTTGCTGCCAGAAATGAAGTATGATAGAGATGCCCAACTTCTACCTCTCTCACCCCTTAAAATTATTGACAAATATTTAATCAATAACCGTCAACAAATCATGAATACCTCTGAAATTCGTCCATAGACTAGGGGTCAATCAGCTGTGATGTTGGTCATCTCTATCATACTTCATTTCTGGTTCCTGCTCTGCGCTTTAAGCCAATGCCAGACAAAACGGGATGTTTTCCACAATAAACAGCACAATTCAAATGTTCGGCGAATTCCAGTCACAGGTAACCTAATCCAGATTTGCATCTTCCTCGTCTCTTGCTCCTGACATTATTCTGACAGCTTGTTGTTTTTGCAGCGAATGGGAAAACATGAGATGTGTTTCGAAAAGCTGAAAGTGTTCCCCTCCGACGTAATAGGGTGAACTAGAGCTTTTGATTTGAAAAAAGTGTTCGTTATTTGAGCGTTATTTGAAAAATTCATGTTTCACCACATAAAGGTGGAGAAGCTTAACAGAGCAGCTGTGTTCAGAAGGTACATTCATTTTACTGGAAGAACATTGGAACACGTTACAAATTAAATAATTTCCCTTGGTATATTACAAAATAGTTGAAGTAAAAGGAATTTGGTATGCTTTTGCTGTCAAATTCAATTTATTTGTTCATCCACAATTCTTAATAATGCAGTGACGATGACAAAAGTACAAAATTGTTTAGAAAACAACACAACTCTCTTTGATTTTTGGTGCTGTCTAAACATTGCGCATTTTCGAAAAGGATGTTACAACAGAAGTCATTAATTGAAGGATTTAAGCAAGTATTATTGCCTATCAGATTTGCGCCAACAATATTTGTAAATTTGTTATATGCTTGCACTTACTTTAAAATCAAACTTCTTCTTCACTGCAGATATCGTAAATATACTTGGCGAACATAACTCATGGAATGTTTCCGGATCTCGGGCCAGTTAGCCAAATTGGACACTATCAGGACCATAATTGATTTAGGGGCTTGAACAGCTGAAAGACACGATGTGAGAAGGTATGCGTGAAATCTAGCTTCCAAATAAAGGAGTATGCGTGATTTTCGGTCATGGTATTTTTGGCTGGAAAGCCGTCTGTGATGCATGTTATTGACTGGCTGTGAGGCAAATCGGATGCGACGAATGGCCATACTCTACGGAATATGCAGCTTGTGCCGGCAATGTGTTCACAGACGAAGCATGGAATATGGAAAATAGTTCAAGTGTTGGCAATGATGTCTCAGGTGAAGATGAGGACACCAGACACCGAAACTTTGATTTGTATGCTGAACACAAAAAAAGTCTTACACATTTTATCCGAACGTCGATCATATTTGATAAAAATGTAGTGTGTTCTGGAGTCCATTTACGTCAGAGCCGAATTCAAGACACTTGTCATTGAATATAACCCAATGTATGCATACCCAATGTGATGTACACGTACATCAAAATGTCAAACAAAAAAAAATAGTAAACAAATATTCAAAGCTCCTAGCTTAACATTTTGTCATGTGTCACGACTTCCGAGGCGGGCGTTGAATGACAGGTAGGCGACCGCTTGGCAGACACAGGACGAGATGGTTGTACCAAGTCCAAAAACTCGCCTGGTTACGCTTGGGCATAAGTCCTGATGAGTCAGAGTCGATGGCGGACGTTCGAGTTGCCTTGATTCGGAAAATGACGTTTTATTGAATGAAAACCGTTTTATAATTTAGTTTAATTATTCCAGCGCAGTTTTTCGCGCATTTCCTATAAAGCACTCTCTTAAGCGGACAAATGTCAGTCCCGTAGTTGTCCGCTTATGAGAGATTTTACTGTACATCAATTCGATCATGTATTTGACTTGGTGCAATATAAAATCTCTGACAATGTCTGTGCCTATCGAGGCCCAGCTGGCTATGTTACGGCCTCAGAATCAGCTGCCCATTCTAGGGTTAAACGGACAACTCCCTTAGGCGGTCAAATGTTGCACCATTGTTGTCGTTCAAGGGAGACTTCACAGTATTGCTTAGTTTTAATATCTAATCTATTCGTATTCCGTAAAACCGTGCTGTAGGTACTTTAATTTAATTATTCCAGCGCAGATTTTTTGACAATTCTTATAAACCGCCTCGGAATCAGCTGCCCATTCCAGGGTTGAACGGACAACTCCCTTAGGGGGTCAAAAAATGGTGCACCACTGCTGTCCATCAGTGTTGGGACTTTACCCCATTTGTGGTAGATCTGTCACATCTATTGCCTTAAGTGCAAAATCTACCACTACATCAACCCTTCTCAAAACACAATTTCAAAGGAAACTATGTGCAAAAAAAATTACAGAGAAGTGTGATTAGTAACGACAGTGCTTAAAAAATAGGAACACATTGAAAAGTAAGGAGCTCGTTCATTTCATTTTTGAAAACGTTCACGTAGCATGCGACATTTCTTGGAAATTGTGCATGCAAACGAGATCTATTTCTAATCTACCACACTTTGAAAACTTGAAGTCCCAACACTGCTGTCCATTCAAGGGAGATTTCACTGTAGTTCTGTGTATCCACAAAAATAATCTGATTTCAGATGAATTAAAGCCGGGAAATCGTAGCCATCATCTGCAGGAGTACACCAGATCTATATTTCAATTCAAATCATTAATGGCGTTCAAACTTGATGATGCCCCTTCCTTGATGAATACCTTTTGTAAAAGCCCCTGTTAAAACTAATTTATTTAAAAAAAGGGTCATTTTCGGCCTCGCCATTAACTGTGATTCGAAATCTACCTGAAGTGAATGTTAAAATCAGGTCCTGACTTCAACCTCTCTTCCATTTCTTCATTTAGACTTTGACAGCGTTTTTTTCAACAAATTTTCAGTCTAAACGGACCATTATTACGTGATTACCTGTCAAAAATCCACGATGAACTGTCACAAAATGCCATAAACTCATCGATGGACGAGGGGACAACCAGCTATGTAGTAAAATAGTTGATTTCTGGTTAAAATACTTCCCCACCAACTTAAAAACCCCTCGAAACTAACTCACAACGGATGTTCATATGTGTAGACTTGCCAGCCTTCTCCCCTATTTGCTTGTTGATCGTAACAAAGGTAACACTTCATTCAAGTAAAAATAGGCTACCGACCAGTCATTCGGTTCAATTGCACTGACCTTCTAGTCATTTTGCAAATTACTAGTTATTTTTTCATGTCGAAATGCAAAGTGTGCGCAACTCTCTCTCTCCCTCTCCCTCTCTCTGCAAGTTGATTACAACAAACCCGATCCAGCAGCAAATATAAACAAATATACATCTGGACCATGTTGCAATCATTCACCGGCAGAAAAAGAAGCAAATTAATTGGTAATTGGATCGATGTTGATTCACTGATCGATTCAAAGCGAACCCGAATGCCGCTGCGAGCACAGCAGAGGCGCATGCCGACCCAGAACATAAACCAGTTCGATATGGACTGATGCCCGAACACCTAGTCGAACGACTTAATTTCAATTTTGCGTGATGCCGAACCCGAGCAAACGTCCAGCTGCCGGTTCGCTAATTTAATGTTTTTTGCTCGCTCTCTCTAAATTGTTTGTATGAATTATTCGTTATCACATCAAATGTTAATTGGACTTGTAGCTCTGTGTGGCGTTTGAGGTTAATTGTCATCGATTAACCCTTCGTTTGTGATTATCGCACAAATCGTCTGTGTGAATGAGGTGTGCATTCAGACAAGTCGTTGGTTGCAAATCAACACACGCAGCGGTGTTCATCAAAATGGCGAGGGGATGTGTGTCGGAAAATTCTGAAAGGCGAAATTGTGTGTATCTTTTGACCAAAATAGCTAAGAACTCATAGGCGAATAGATGGGGCTCTGAGTGGGCGTTGAGGTAGGATTTTCTGTGTACACTTCGGGTGTGGTTGGGTATTATCGGGGATCATAGTGACGCCACAGGACGGGCTTTACTCAAGTGCCTTGTCGACCTTTTTGCCGAAGTTGATTTGCTAGTGAGGAAAATATGGATTATAGTGCTTTTGTGTGGACTTCTGCAGAAATTTGTACGTAGACGATTAAATAATTGGATATTGAATTTTTTGAATAATTCCAAGCATGTTAGTCGATCATGCGCGTGGGGGCGTCGTCAAAGGTGCGCCAGTAGTCCCACACTCCTGCAGAGCACCCCAGAGTTTACCTCGAGGAACTCTCTCGCAAGGTCTTTCCAAATGTAGACTGTAGACAGGTTTGGTATATTCCCAAGCTACCATACAGCCAAAGCTGGTCGTTTGCACTTCTCTTCAGCCCCCATCATGGACTCAACCAAACCTCATCCAACACCTTAGCGTAGAGTGTCTCGGGGAGACTTGACAGGATATGCTCCTGGATTGAAGCAATATCTTTGGACAATCACCCCAGTTTGCCAATCGCCAGGTGGCTCACCCCGTTCCCAGGCCACCGCAATGGCACGAACGAGCCATAATTCTCAGCACGGGCATGTCATCCGGGACAGAGCATCTCTGGAAAGTGCTTGCAAACACACACCACTTTAAAATGGGCCCCTTTCGAGTCGGCGCACAGTGTGTTGTTTTGCGAATCCAGCGCAACTTAATTCAAACATCAAAGTTGTGCGGAGCTATTCATAAATAGTTCCACGTTCCATATCGTTCCAATATACCTGAATTGGTCACACTGGACAAGGGTTTACAAACGGCTCTGTGACGCTCTACAGAATTTGGGCTCAGCTGATGTACTACTGATTGAAGATTTCTGTGCCCGGGTTGGATTATCGCAAACAAGTTCACAAGTGGAACTGCTCCAGCAATCATCAATCCAACTCGAAGATCAAAAGATGATATAAGTGACGGTAGGGGTGTTAACATTTTAGAAATCGCAGATACTTTGGACGCAGGGATGTTAAACGGGAGCTGCAAAGGCGATGCGAATGGTGAATTCAATTTTCTCCGCGGAACATCTTGTTCAGTCTTAGACTACTGTTTTTTTTTATCAGGAAAGTGGAATTCAATACTGGGTGATTTTAGAATAGGAACGCAGATTTATTCTGACCACATACCTCTGGAAGCATACTCTCTGAGTCTGAGGAAACCTACGCAAAGCAACTAGGGCTACTCCCTAGACTGAGGTGAAACGATAATTTTCTCTCAAATGTTGAGAACAATTTAAACAGCGAAATTGCTCTGCGATTTTACCGAGATACTGATAGAAGCTGCTCCCGAAAGCGCTAAAATGAGACCAAAGAAAGACAATTTTAAGCAACCATGGTTCAATGGCAAGAAAAAAGTCGTTCGCATTCTTAGAATTGCTGAGGAAATAAAACTCCAGCCAACAAAGATTTTAAGCAACTCCATTTGGAGAAAGGAGGCATTTGATTCTGTTGTTGTGTTCGTGGGCGTTGGACTTCGCCAAGGGTGCGTCTTGTCACCTCTCCTTTTCATTGTATATATGGACTGGATGTTGCGGCACAGCCGAGGACTCTCCCAATGTTTCACATTGATGAAGGGTAAGTCATCTTATTTTTGCAGATGACTTAGTGATCCTCACGTCGTCCCAGACACATTTTATTGCTTCATCACTCAGAGCACCAGAACTGCGAGACTGTTTCATGCATTTTCTCAAAACACCACGATTTTCGCCGCTTCCACAATACGCAGCCCCTTATTTCGAGGATGAGGTACTAGATGCGATATTCTCGATTATCGAAGTAGAAAACGTAATTGCCAAATCCAAAACTGGTCCCTGGTGATGACCGAGTCGCAGTCGAGTTCTACAAAAATTGTACAACAGAACTCCTTAGCTGATTGACTGGGGACAACAGAACTTTTTCATGCGCAGACTTTCCGGAGAGTTTTAAGAGATGCATAATATTCGCCCTACACAAAAAAGGATCCTATTATGCACCAGAGAACTATGGAGGCATTTCGTGTTTGAATGCCTCCGTCAAACTTTTCAGTACACTCATTCTCAAAAGACTTACCCAGTGGATTGAAGACAAGAAAATTTTTATTGAATTTCGAGCAGGATTTAGAAGAAACTATTCTACAATATGAGCAAATATTGAGCTTGTTAAACATTGCGGATAGGTTTAGAGGAAGAACGCAGAAGCTTACGCCTGTTTTATCGATTTTCGTGCCGCTTTTGATTCAATGGGAATTTCTAGTAAAATTGTTACATTACTAAGAGGAACGGCGACTTTATTTGCGAGGAGTTTCCAACCGAAATGGGAGGAAAGCAAGGTTGTGTCTTGAGTACGTTACTTTTCATTCTATTCATCAACGACATAGTGGAGGAGATTGGAGGAGGAATCTCGATAGGAAATATGCGTATCCCAGGGTTTATTTTTGCGGATGACATCGTTGTTCATCAGATTCGGTAGAGGGAATGCAGGATGTGATGAACGGACTGGAGAAGTACTGTGAAAACTGGAATCTGTCATTAAATTATTTATTACAATATTCCGACACGGAGGCGGTAGATATGCAAACAACGAAAAGTGGACATACAGAGGAGAAAATGTCGAAATAGTCGGTGAATATAAATATTTAGGCATACTCGGCACTTCAAATCTCAACGTGCGAAACCATATCGAGCTAAAACTAGAGGAAGCGAAGAACGTTGTACTGGATAAGTGCATTGAGCATAGTAAATAAGATAGATAATCGTTATATATTTGAGTGCGATATCAAACTTTTTTCATTCGAAAACTAGAATTAACAATTTGATAATCTTAAGTTTAATATGGTTTTGGCCACTAGACGTCGACCAGATTTTTTTTTTTTAGTTACCGCACATTGTCTTATCCAGGGATTTGATACCTAATCGCATCTTTCTACTGAAATAGTTTAATATTGGTGATTATAAAAAACAAATGGGAAATATTTATAATTACAATTTGAGGAAAAAAAAAAAACATAAAAAAAAACAAAAAACCTCACTTAAGTAAAACACAAAACAAAAAAAATTAAAATTATGATAATAAAACATATATTTGGATATAAAGGGATACTATAAATAAATGAATAGTTTATTCATAAATTAAATAATGCAGAAAAAATACATAAATAAATAATAAATAAGTAAATAAATAAACAAATAAATAAATAAATGAATAAATAAATAAATAAATAAATCAATATATAAACAAATAAATAAATAAAAATGAATTAATAAATAAGTAATATAAAAATAAATGAACGGATACACAATTAGTTTCTTATACATTCAACTGAATTGAAATTGCTTAGGGATATTGCAAGAACAACGACTAGGGAAATGATCTTTTACTAAAGTGTTGTCAGAATGTCTACATCGGACTTTAAATTTTGCCATCAGGGTGTTTATTCTTTCAGATATCAATCCAACATTAGCCCTTTTATGTAAAACCTTCGTAGAGAAATACCATGGGAGGTTTAGCATCATTTTCAAGGGTTTATTTTGTGCTCTCTGTAACTTTGCTATATGGCACTTTGCGCAATTACCCCAAACCTGGCATCCATATAGAATTATGGCTTGAAATATAACCTTGTGCAATATCATTTTGTTTCCAATTGATAACATTGACTTTCTGTTTATAAGGGGAAATAAAAGTTTTGTACTTATATTTATTTTGTTCAGCGTTTGCCTCACATGTTGATGAAACAGTAATTTCGAATCAAGATGAATTCCTAAGTATTTTACAGAAGAACTCCATTCAATTGATGCATTAGCCACTCGCAAGTGATTGGACGGAATGTAACATGCTTTTCTTTTTCGAGTGAAAAAGATAGCTTGCATTTTTTCCTTATTTAACTTTATTTTCCACTTCGTAAAATAGCTTATAAGTATTTCCAGCGCAATGGAAAGATTCCTCTCAATAATGAGAGGAAATTCATGCGATGAAAGCACAACAGTGTCATCCGCGTAAATAGCAATACCGCAAAGAGGGATATTAGGAATATCGGATGTAAATACATTGTCGACCAGATTGATAATTTGTCTATTCTTAATGTGTATAATATTTATTGATTTCTTTTTCGTTGCCTGTAATTGAGTGCTAGCCAAGCTTCCATTCAGGTCGTCCAACGTATCGCTTATTTCCATCACAGCTACCTCTCCATACAGTACCTCAAACGGAACTCTTTCAAAATAGGATGACATGATGCACATCTTCACTCTCCTCGAGGTTGCAAAGTTCGCATAAATTCGGCAAGTCGGGTCGATGTGGAGTGTAAAATAACTTAGCCCAGGACTTTAAATATTACATTTATCATACTTATGTGGTGCCGGTTCAGTAAGTATGTGTTTTCTTGAAGATCTAAACTGAGCTTGCCATCAATCAGTATAAATCAGACTGTGCTTCCTGAATAAAATTTGCGTATATGAAGTGGCTCAATTTTTCTAGAATTGTGCTGAACTTTCGACTTAAGTCCACAGGGTTCGTGTCTGGTAACAAGTGAAAACTTGCTCCTACTCGAACAGCCAGGTCCTCCCACTTTTTTCCTAGATCTCCTCTGGATGCTATCACCCACTGAAGAATTTGTTTAGGTAGCCTTCCTTCATCCATCTGCATCACCTTTAGAAAGTAGTTGAAGTGCAGCTTTAGAGTCCGTAAGAACAATGCTGAATGGTTCTGTTGTTTCTAAATGAAGCATATATTTTGGCGTTTTAAAAAATACCTGAGGGCCAGTCTACTTCCTCAAATTGGGCACCATAAAGCAGAATAGAAGCTGAGATCGAATGAAATATTTTTAGCAAATTATTTTTGGCAACACTGGTTTAAACAGCTGACGCACGTTTCGTGTTCTGTTTCACTGTCAAACATCTTCAGTTTGGTCGATAGTTTAGCCATGAATCGTCTTACAAACGAACAACGCTTGCAAATTATTGAATTTTGTTATCAAAATGCGTGCTCTGTTAAGAAAGTCCATCGCGCGCTTCTTCCATTTTATGGTCCGCGACGAAGCTCATTTTTGGCTCAATGGGTACGTAAATAAGCAGAATAGTAGATTTTGGAGTGAATATCAGCCAGAAGCATTGCAAGAGCTACCAATGCATCCAGAAAAAGTCACAGTTTGGTGCGGTTTATGGGCTGGTGGCATCATTGGACCGTACTTCTTGAAAGATGAAGCGAATCGTAACGTAACTGTGAATGGTGAGCGCTACCGTGAGATGATATCCAAATTTTTTTTGCCCAAAATGCAAGAGCTTGACTTGCATGACATGTGGTTTCAACAAGACGGTGCCACATGCCACACAGCACGCGCAACAATGGACTTTTTGAGAGGCGAGTTCGGTGAACATTTTATTTCACGTTCGGGACCGGTCAATTGGCCGCCTAGATCGTGCGATTTAACGCCTTTAGGCTATTTTTTGTGGGCCAATGTTAAAGCTCATGTCTGACAAGCCCGCTTCAATTGACGCATTGGAAGACAACATTGAAGCATTTATTCGTGAGATACCGGCGGAAATGTTGTAAAGAGTATGCCAAAATTGGACTAAGCGGATGGACCATTTGAGGCGCAGTCAAGGTCAACATTTGCATGAAATAATCTTCAAACATCAAAAAATCACCCTTTGCTTCATTTCTGGACATAGGTAATGCGATGTAGTGTTGAGTGGGACACGTATTTGCAATCAGTTTGTATGAGGTACACATTTCAGAAAGTTAAGTGGTACAATGTCCCACATCATCTGAGGTGTCATTGTTAGGATGACGCTGCAAGTATTGTCACAAATGTGAATGAATGATTGAAAAATTTAAATAATTTGCAATACCAATCCACTTGCAGAGTCCCACATTGACTCTCGCTTTATGGAGGCTTATCTGTTCCTTCTATATCGAGGAACGCGCTTAGAGTATATTCCTTCTGATGCAGGGATTTTTCGACGGTGGACACTCCTTGGTGTCCAGCGGTTTCCACCGACCTACCCTTCATGTAGGCAGGCTAGCTGGTCCCTGACGTAGTTGTCAAACGTTGCAGAATGAGGAGAGGCTAGGAGGTCAATAACCTTTGGCAGTAGTGTGACTTGCCTTACCTCACTTGGGTATGAAAATTGCATCGACCTCTCGCCATCGTTTTGGAACATAGCCTAGCATTGGGCAACCTTTAAAGACTCTTCGACGATGTGTAGGATAATTGAACGTGTATTGGCCGGCGTCTTGTACGAGGAGAAATCGTTGTGTGGTATATTCAGTCGCAATGCATGCGTGCCAGGGTTCGGTAAGCACTCCCATTAACGTTCGCACCTTTTTGCTGCTAAAGCTGATCAGTGATGTTAGTCTATTTTTATTCAGTGTCGGCCACAGTACCCTTGACACTGTTTCAATTTCCAGACTGAGTCATCTAGTTTTTACTTCATCCAGACCTTCGTCTTCCAATTTGCATGACATACAGAGCTCATGTAGAGCTAATCGACGTGAGCGCATAACGAATAGAAAAGGATTCCCAAGCTCAGATGCGTTCTACGCGACGCTGTCCAATTTTTCCCCCTTATGCCCTGGTACTCAACATTGGCTCGCCATGTTCGCCATTTGCAATACATTTTTCTTGCTTTATTACACAATCATATCCTGCAAGTGTCCCATAAATGACATCAGAAACGAAAATGTCCCAACTACACACCAATATGACAGTTGTAGCCAATGGATCAGTGCACACGTTGATTTCCGCTGATAAATCGTCTGCTCAGAGGGAGACATTATCTCCGAACACGGCAGAAATGGAGGTGTGAAAAATGTTTTTTTTTTTGAGGTGTTGGGACATTTTGGTGTTGATGTATGGGACATTTGTAGAGCATCTTGTATGAGTAACACCACAGTAATGACATGCCAAACTCTAATCATGTGGGCCGAGTTCATAAACGTCACTTTGCGTTCATAAATGTGGCATTCAGTGCATAAGTGGCGTAACCCATAAAACTCGAAAATTACTAAAATAACAATCCCTAAGAGGTCTCTAGTGAGGATGAGCGTAATTTCATGCATCGCACGCATTTACTTTTTAAACAATAATGACCTGCTGCAAAACTTGCGGCAGTGTATGTGAATATTTTGTGCAGTGCGGGGCAAAAATGTTGCAATTATGAACTCAACCCTGTCCGTAATGTTGATGCATAAAGTGACACACACAAGGCACTCAGATTTTATCTCTTTTTTTTTAGATTTCGTTTTAATAAGTTGATTTCGGTATTTTTTGTGTAGCGAGGCTTTTCGACGGCATACAAGCGGTCACCTCAATCATACAGTTTTATAACTAGAAATATTTGCACGGTGGAATTTCTACAGTCGGGAACATAGCCTGGTTCCCGAAATAGCGAGCTTTCAGTTTTACTGAAACCTCAATAGGCCGTTCCCAGCGAGTGAAGTGTTTTCAAATGTCAGTAGCTGTCAATATTAATGTGGTCGGCGAAACAGCTGTTTGTTGATCGGAAATAGTAGAGCTGAGAACATCAGAAAAGAGACAGAGATAGTGTTCAAATAATTACTGTACATAGACATACTGTACAGAACTTGTCATATTGTACCATAGAATTCCTGTAAATATTATTGATGTTTGTTATACAGTTGTTTTTATCCGGGCGCTGCGTCAATAACAGAAATGAAGTATGATAGAGATGCCCCACATCACAGCTGATTGCTCCCTAGTCCATCGACAAATTTGAAAGGCTTTTTGACAGTTAAGCATGCATTTTTGACAGTTACTCATGCATTTTTTTACAGTTATGCATGCATTTTTGACAGTTGCTCACAAAACGACAGAAATGAAGTATGACAGAGCTGGCCAACTTCACAGCTGATTGCCCCCTAGCCCATCGACGAATTTCAGATGCCTTCTGACAGTTGTTCATGAATTTTTGACGGATATTCACGAAATAACGTAAATGCCGTTCTCTGAGTGGTCAATTTGACAAGAGAGGTAGAAGTTGGGCTTCTCTATCATACGTCATTTCTGCAAAACGATATGGCTTTAGAAAACGATAAAAAATGTCAAATGTTAAGGGGCAAGAGACGTAGAAGTTGGCTATCTCTATACCACTTCATTTCTGCTCTATAAAGGAGAATAATCGTAATAGCCGGATTACAAAGACGTGCCCAATGAAATAAGTACACTGCGTCCGAAATCCATCGGAGGGAACTGTCAGTGTACCAGTTGACTGAACTTCACTTTTGCATAAATCTAATCTAATTCGAAGTTTCAAGGTTCCACGATTATTAGGAATTGTAAGCAAAACAGAACGTACCCAGTCAGTCATAAAATATCGAAGAGACAAAACACAAAGCACCGGAATGAATTTCCATGGGAAAAGCTGTCAGCCGCAGAAAAAGTTATAAGCTGTCTCCCTCTCATTTGGGCTTATGAGTGGTCAATTTTGAGACAGTGCACGAAACGGATTATATGGGTTTGCGCCTTGCGTCTGTATATTTGAGCAATAAATACGTTTACTATTTAGAGCATATTTGAATAACTAGAATATATTCAGACGATTCCAAACAATTCCGTTCCAAATGGACACCAAAATGTTCAAAGTAAACTGAAGCTCACGCTGCAGACTTGTTCGATTTGACAACCTCTCACAGACGGCTGATCTCAAGTGGGTTCCAACTAGCTTTCGCCGAAAGCGCGAGTTTTCGACACCCCGAAAATGTATGGCGGAACCTCGGAGGCTTGGAGAAATTTGATGAAACCTCGCGATTTCGTTTGGTGCGCACATGACATAAACAGCATTTTATATATAGGAAGTACGATTCCGTCTAACACCGGTGGCTCTGAACTGAATGCGTGCAGCAGAATCGGAAAGGCTTAAGATGCGCTCCGACTGCTATCCACGATCTGGAAAAGGAATGTCATCAACTTGAGAATGAAGATGAAAGATGCTGCACGATGAAATCGGTGCTGATTTACGAGTGCATGGAAAGTGGACGTCGTTACTACACGTTTTGTAATGATGTCCATTTAAGGAACATTAGGATTTGTTGGCTAAAAATATATCCAACCAGCAAGCAAGAATGGGCCGAGAACCTATAAACACGAAGGATTAATTGGCATTGGACAGAACACAGACTACGGCGCGAAGACAAAGTATCCGGAATCCGTTCAAAATAATTGGCTAATGCGGCGCGGAACAGTGGAAAATGGAATCTAGTTCTTTAAGAATGAGTTGGAAAGAGAGATCTCCGACAGAGACGGCGCGCTTGCGTTGTCTTCGCCCGCGCCTTGGAGATGAAGGGTATAAGTAAAGTAAGCTAAGTTCCCCGGCGTGTTTGAATGGAGGTTTGAGTAACCCAGCCCGAAAAACCCGACAAATATCGAAGTTTTTTGCGTATGAGCTCTCAATAATTCCTCCCTTTGTGACTCCGAAGCAATCGCGTCACCAGGACCTTTTCCAACTCAAACTTATTCATAATTGTCTTCATTTGTCTGTCGCATGCCAATGCCATGTCGCATTGTGTAAACGCTAGCAGTCTAATGTGTTTAGACCGTCATATCGTTTTGAGATCTCATTTTTTGGAATGTGAGCTGGTAATGTGTTCCTCCTGGTAATGTGCTCGCCCCTCCAATCCAACCAGGACGA
Organism: Eristalis tenax; assembly: GCA_905231855.2. Taxonomy (NCBI): domain Eukaryota; kingdom Metazoa; phylum Arthropoda; class Insecta; order Diptera; family Syrphidae; genus Eristalis; species Eristalis tenax. Next base: position 42,621,614 of record HG993127.1, read on the forward strand.
CATGCAAATTTCCTTCAAAGTGGCAAAAAAAACCCGCGTTCCATCGTGGCTTTTCATTCTTTCCACGCGGGTACTGATGAAGGTACAGAAAACACGATATCCCTTTTTTCTCGAGGGATGCAAATGAGAAACAGTTAGTTCTTGGAAATGCCCACTTATTAAACCTCAGTTCCCGGAGCATCATCAACTTAGACACAATTATGACGAAAATAAAAACCGAATAGATATAAACCGGCCAAATGCCAAGGGAACGCTGACGCTCGTTTTTTTTGGTCTGTAGGCGTGGTGGTTAATTCGTTGGAAAGCGAGAGGGACGAAAGGATTGTGCGGGCGTGAATGTTTGTATGCTTCAACTAGCAAAAGCTGAATTCTGCTTCGAGTACATTTTTCAGAACCCGATCTTCTGCACGGATAGACATACGAAGCAGAAATAAATTCCAGGCAAACACAATTCAGGCTAAAAACGGATGCTATCATCCGTCTCAGATTGCTTGTTATTAATACTTTGTCTAATTGGCTGCGAATGTAAAGACATTAATACGAATTAAATCATTTAACCTGGTGCTTTCCCCTTGTAGGAGGAAAAACCTCATACGTATGCAAAGGCGCATCAATTCATTTGTGTAAGCCGCTTACCCACAATCCCATGCACTTTGCTCTCAGTTTTCCACGGCAAACCTAAGCCCGTTTTAATTACAACTCACTTCGTTTTTACTAGGAGAGAAAATCCCAGCCTCGAGCCTTTAGACCGAAACACAGTGCTCCAGGGAAAACCCTGAATTTGTTGTAGCAGTACCATAACCAACGGACAACTCAAAGGCATAAAATGATTCACCTCAGTGCGATTTGCGCAAGGTAGACATCAATCAAAACCCACCCTGTCGCCTGTCAAGGTACAATGCAGCCAGGATCCTCGCCCCCGCATTCGTACATCACATCATCTGGAACACCAACTGGCGCCCTTGTGTGTATGAAGTTCACTCAAACATGAAAATGCAACTCCACTCAGCCCACGGACAGTGGAAAATCGAAATATAATCTACAATCCTCCTGCACATCGAATAACTACCAAATATGTTACCCTCACATAATACAACCCCATTCATGACTGAATACAAAATTTCTCTGTACCCATCACAACAAACACACGCACCCCAAGCGACTGGTTTGGTACAGGCCGTACCCCTGACACCACCAGTACACCGTGACGTACAGTGAGACTTCATCAACAAGGTGAGCTGTATGCCATAGCAGTCACATTGACATCAGGCAGAAAATCCAAATCCAACGCGAAAAGCACCCACCTCGGAGGTGGAGCAGCAGAGTTTATGTGTACATTCTGGGGTACACACCACGCATTTAGTGAGTGTGGCAAACTTACTTTTCTGTGGCTCCCAACGGTGTGTCGATTGTTCTGCTTCGAATTTCCAGCGGCTGGCAGCAACAGTGCACTTCAAAATCACTTTAAAGCCCGAACCGAACTTGTTTCTTTTTTTCCCCTTCTTTCTTGCACTTTATGCACTTTTTACGCGCACTCAATACCAATTGTGTTGTTTGCTTTACAGAGATGCAATCATTTATGTGACACCGATACTATCATGAGTGTAGGCGCACTAGGACGACTTTCACGAACGATTCTCAGTCTGCACGGAAAAATGTGAGGGGGAAGAGAATTAACAGGCGCACGAATGATAGTAGATAGATGGGTAAGTGAGTAGAAGACACCACAGGCCACAGGCAGCACACACTACACTTTTCACTTTTTTCCCACGTCGATGATGGTGATGATGATGATAACTTGAAAATTCATGTATCGATTGAGCCTGAGGAATACGAAAAGCCTCGATCCGGGGAATCACGCGGAGACGAGGCTATATACTTAAGGGGGTTGGGTGAACTTTTTTTGTTCCTTCCTTCGTTTCTTTTCTCACTTGAACTTTACTGCAGCAGCAGCAGCAGCAGCAGCAGTGATATAACTTTTATCGATTCACGGCGTGATCTAGGAGTGATTTTATTTGATTTTTTGACAAGGGTCAGCTTGATGTGAGTCTCCTTAAATGGACTTCGATAGGTTTGACTATTATGTTGCTGATATGATTGAAAATTTTACTGAATACTTATGATTTGTCTGAAAATTTTTCACTTTCACAAAACAGACGTACGGAGTGCGGCCGCTCTCTCGCTCGGTATCTCTACAATAAAACAATATGGCGCCCCTGCTGACAATTTTCACATCATATGTGTGGGGGGATGTCAAAAAGTCTTATTGGATGGGTAATTATTTTTCCTTTCTATATTTTCCCACGAATTTTTAGTTGGAATATCCCAGTCATGTTGTTACCACTGATTGGATGACAGCTCTCCACAGTTTGACCAGCTCTGGAGAGTTGCAAGGTTTGTGCATTGAACAAACGATGGCGGTACTCTGATGTGGAATTTTCAAAATAATCCGGTAAACCAATTAACTAGATTTTTTGGGAAATTGTACATTTTGTGTGATGCTTGCTTAACATGGTAGGTTCTAGTGAAATCAAAATAATCGTCAATGAATAAAAATGTATTTCTTAAGAGATCACAGAAACTGAGACTTGGCATCACTAGCTCTGGGTATTCTTATTCAGCCCTTAGCTCACCACCACAACAGACCGCTGTCAAACTATCCGTCAAGTGGCACTCAATTCACAGCCAAAACGAATAAAAAAAAAATCGCCATTGTCGCTTGTGTCACTTTCACTAAGTCATCCAGAAGTAAATATGAGAAAGCATCGATGTTTTTAATTGAATAAGTGAGCAAAATTTACACACAACAATCCTTCGAAAGCGTATTCCCCACATATCCTCCCAACAAAAAACCTACAATCAATGGGTAATTACGACAGGAAGAAGAGCACACCTTGCACCGACTGCATGCGTGCACTCAAGTGGATCCCAGTTGTATTCATTGTGGCTATCATCATCTGGTCATATTACGCCTATGTTGTTCAACTCTGCATACGTACGAAATTGCACACATGATAATCAATTCTAAAACTAAATTAATCTCTTCATCTTTTCAGTTTCAATCGATAGTATTGTGCAGAAGACATTCTTCATCATATTCTATCACGTAGTGTCCGTTCTCTTCTTCTGGTCGTATTGGAATACGATTTTCTCTCCTGTCGGAACAGTTCCTCATAAGGTAAGTGAGACATTCCTTTCCCCCCATCCACAGAGTTGTGTTATCAAGTACCTGATTCATCATCGAATTTGTGGAATTACGGTGCCCAGGGATTGATAAGATTAACCTCTCATATACACTCGTGTATACACAGAAGTCAATTTCGAACGAAAATGAACGCTCGAAATGAGTTGAAGTCATTGTTCATAGCGTGGACTCATAAGTGGATTATTGTGAGAAGTGTAGATATACCATTAATGGTAGTGCAATGGCGACAAATTTGCCTAATGAAACGAGTGTTTATTCGACATCTGTGCGTTGAGCGCGGATTTTTATGTGTGCGTGCTGGGTTCTGGTTTTCCCTTTTGTTTTTAGATATTAGTCAGCTTTCTTGCGGTTGTAATTAATACATACATGCTTCAGGATTTGTGTGCGATTTGATATTCAATGACCCTGTGAATGTGTCTGAAGTAGAGCGGAGTGGTGTCAATTATTGCCTTGGCTGGTAGAAATCCGGTGTTAGACTGTTACGAGTGACAATTTGCTTGATTAATCTGGTGTGGTAAGTTGCTAAACAATCACTTTGCGCGAGTGAGCGTTGTGTATGTATCCATAAAGATAATTGATACGGTCTACATTAGGAAGCAATTTGGATCCCAAGTCTAAGCACCCGTTTGTAGCTACTTTCTTGTCCGATAACGCTGGTTTCGGAAGCGCCATGAAGATCTGCTTTCAGGCTCATAGCATATTGAATTGATTTTTGTCTATTCCTTGACTCCACAGTCTTTAATTTATGCTTGGTGTAGGGTCGACTCACCTACTTCTACCGCACTTGCCGGTGGTCAGATTACAACTGCCCCGAGACAAGATGCACACAAGAAACCAAAGATAGGAGCCAAATGCATGTCATGAGTATTATGACACATCGGAGAGCACCTCTCCTAACGTAGTCTGTCTTTAATACACTAACACTGCACTTGGGCTCAACATCTCCTGGAGTACTTGGAGTTAGGAGGTTCTTCAGATCGGATCATTTTTTATATTATTCATACAGCGACCTTAGGAACTATTACTTTGTGACTCGCAAAGGCAGTGATTGAATCCATGCCAAAATATATCGAAGATTATACAGTAAAGCAGGGAGGGTGGGAATTTAAAGGTATTCTATCATGAATCTCTCATTTTTCCTTTCATTTCCTTTTCTCTTGTTCTTCACTTTTGTACTTACAATTTTAACCAGAGTTCAGAGCGGACCTGATGTTCAACTAGTCGGCATTTTCTTTCGTCTTTGTGTGACGTTAGAATCCGGAGCTTCAATGAACCAGCTCCTACAGTCAGCGCAACCTCTGACTAGCAACTTCTAGATATGCACTTGAATTTGATTGAGGTCCATCTCCACTTGATTGCGCAACACTTGATTGAACGAGGGCATCATCTGCTCTCTTATATTCTTTGAGCATTGTCTGTGACTCAAAAGCGGTGGAAAATATTTTGCTCGCACCAGGAATCGACCAACAGGCATCGTAGTTTGAAATTCCTCATGCCTCGACTCCGTAGAGCAGTACTTCGTCAATGTTTTATAAGTCGGCTGGGTTCTTCGAAAGACAGATCAATTGTTCAACAGAAGTTAGAATAAGCACATAATCGATAGGGAACACACTTAAACCAATGAAATCCATTTGAAGCCTCTATAGTCGGGCATTGATTGTTACATTTCCGGCGTGGTCTCCAGTTCCGATGGGTGGGGTAAGGGAAAAGGTTCTTATTTGTTCCTAATCATTTTATCTGATCTAGCTTTAGCTAAGTGTTTGTCGTAGTTTTCGATTAGCTGCAATAGAGTGAGTGCCACGCGCATCGAATAACTCCTATTTTTCATTGCCAACACGACGAAGAACATAGAACAAGTGGTTGATCTCATCTCATCTACTTCTAGGATAGTTACCACACCTCGTTGAAGAACTCCGGCCTCCTTATGCTTTAAAAAACGGAGACAATTCTTGAAGGTGGTGTTTTTCCAAGCGCTCAATATTTACAGTCAAAGGACTCCCGGAACACCAGAAATTTCAGGCGGAAATCATGACGATTCAGGCGGTTCTGTCAATGCTTCGATTTTGACGGCGGTCATAAAAACATTGGGATCATCTTATCAACCCTTCACCTACACAAAACAAATCAGCCGGTTTTCCAACAACCAGGAGGGTATTAAACACACAAGGACGATCATGGAAACAAAACTACAATCCCAAACGAGGCATTGAAGCTCTAGAACTCTATAAAGTTGACCTATGAATGCCATGTGGAGCACCAACAGGACACGGAGCACGGACAGTAATTACCACTTCCATAAAATGGAGGTGGAGTACCAATCTGACACTGGCCAGACGAATGGAACTATGGAACACCTACTAATCGACTGCCCAAGTCTTGCCCGAGAAGCAGCCGCAACAGGGAGAGATTTCAAAGAAATCCCATCGAAAATTTGTGAAAAATTTGATCTAGGATTTAAGTGCTATCCTAGATCAAAAGAAAGGGGTGAAACATGCATGACACACCCCAAGTTCTTTCAATTCAAAGAAGACATTGGGATCAGTCCCTCTCGATTTTCAGCTAGCTGCAAGCTATCGTTAGTTTCTGAAGACGGTGCAAAGTGGCTCACTGCCAGGCCATAGAGACATCGGACGAGCTATCCAAACACACAAAACCTCGCCATCTACAAGCTATTGGTTGTTCAATTGTAGTAGTACTCGTAATAGAACCCGACTTCACCATGTTCCAAAACACCCACTGGCGTTTTCCCTTTCGACTTCGCCAACTGCTATCCAGCGAGCTAACACTAGATGGCTGGCAGTGACTACGTGTTAAAGCTTCAACATAACCTTGCCCAGACTTGACTTAAAAGGCTTTAAGTGGTTTCGTCCCCTGAACAGACTTAACTATCAGTTACGTGATGGGTATTGTTACGGGACACTGCCCTTCGGGAGATCAAGCGAGGAGACTGCACTACTACACAACCACATACGACAACCAGTCGTGTACCCATCGCAAATTCGCCTTAATTCGTGACGAAGAGCATCGATTAAACGACGTCAACCTTCCTATTCGCCTTCAGTTTGTGTGTGACGATACAGTCGCAAATTAAAATGCCATGGGCTGACTGTCGTGCGATTGGCAAAGTCCGACTTCAAGTCTATGTCGCAATGCTAGTTTAGATTCAAGCGTCTCAGTAGATGAGTGAGACGTGGCTTGCCAAAGTGGCAAACTGCAGAGTCCAATCATAGTCAGCACAACATTGTACCATTGGGGATCTTATTGCTTCTGCTTCTAAAATCACTTTGTGGGTACAATGATGCGATCAAAAGGCCTGGCCTTGATGTGGTACAGAATGACAAAGTCACGTTTTTTTAGCTGCTTATGTGGAAAATATAGAAAGTTCCATTTCTGTGCATTCGTTAGCTAATTTGTCACGTACGCAAAAAAACGTCGAACCAATGCACACATTTCTTTCCCTTGTCAGTGAATGTTGACAACACTTAGCCTGGATGTTTCTATTTCTCTGAGAAGTTTTCGATAAGCTCGACAAATACTGCGGTGCGGTGAAAGTTCTGAACTCCATTTTGTCTTTCAATTGTGCTTTGGCTCGTCATTAGTGGAGCACGATGTACTTCTCTGGATACGCAATTTGGATACAAGCCTTATTTGTTACTGACTTTTTTATGGGAACTCCTCAAATTTGTGGCATCATCACGCCTCCCGGTGACTCCGTCTAAGACTTGTCCTCCGTCTATGGCTTGTCCTCCGCCTAAGACTTGTCCCTCCTCTTCCTGACTCCGTCTTAGACTTGTCCTCCGCCTATGACTTGCCCCTCCTCTTCCTGGCTCCGTCTTAGACTCGTCCTCCGCCTATGACTGTCCCTCCGTCTATGACTTGCCCCTCCTCTTCCTGACTCCATCTTAGACTTGTCCTCCACCTATGACTTGTCCCTCCTCTTCCTGACTCCGTCTAAGACTTGTCCTCCGTCTAAGACTTGTCCCTCCGTCTATGACTTGTCCCTCCTCTTCCTGACTCCGTCTTAGACTTGTCCTCCGCCTATGACTTGCCCCTCCTCTTCCTGGCTCCGTCTTAGACTTGTCCTCCGCCTATGACTGTCCCTCCGTCTATGACTTGTCCCTCCTCTTCCTGACTCCGTCTAAGACTTGTCCTCCGTCTATGGCTTGTCCTCCGCCTATGACTTGTCCTCCGTCTAAGACTTGTCCCTCCGTCTATGACTTGTCCCTCCTCTTCCTGACTCCGTCTAAGACTTGTCCTCCGTCTAAGACTTGTCCTCCCTCCGTCTATGACTTGCCCCTCCTCTTCCTGACTCGGTCTTATACTTGTCCTCCGTCTATGACTTGTCCCTCCTCTTCCTGACTCCGTCTTAGACTTGTCCTCCGTCTAAGACTTGTCCCTCCGTCTGAGACTTGTCCCTCCGTCTATAACTTGTCCCTCCTCTTCCTGACTCCGTGTTAGACTTGTTCTCCGTCTGGGACTTGTCCCTCCGTCTAAGACTTGTCCCTCCTCTTCCTGACTCCGTCTTAGACTTGTCCTCCGTCTATGACTTGTCCCTCCGTCTATGACCTGTCCCTCCTCTTCCTGACTCCGTCTTAGACTTGTCCTCCCTCTAAGACTTGTCCCTCCGTCTATAACTTGTCCCTCCTCTTCCTGACTCAGTGTTAGACTTGTTCTCCGTCTAGGACTTGTCCCTCCGTCTAAGACTTGTCCCTCCTCTTCCTGACTCCGTCTTAGACTTGTTCTCCGCCTAAGACTTGTCCTCCGCCTAAGACTTGTTCTCCGTCTAGGACTTGTCCCTCCGTCTAAGACTTGTCCCTCCTCTTCCTGACTCCGTGTTAGACTTGTTCTCCGTCTAGGACTTGTCCCTCCGTCTAAGACTTGTCCCTCCTCTTCCTGACTCCGTCTTAGACTTGTTCTCCGTCTAGGACTTGTCCCTCCGTCTAAGACTTGTCCCTCCTCTTCCTGACTCCGTCTTAGACTTGTTCTCCGCCTAAGACTTGTCCTCCGCCTAAGACTTGTTCTCCGTCTAGGACTTGTCCCTCCTCTTCCTGACTCCGTCTTAGACTTGTCCTCCGCCTATGACTTGCCCCTCCTCTTCCTGGCTCCGTCTTAGACTTGTTCTCCGCCTAAGACTTGTCCTCCGCCTAAGACTTGTTCTCCGTCTAGGACTTGTCCCTCCGTCTAAGACTTGTCCCTCCTCTTCCTGACTCCGTGTTAGACTTGTTCTCCGTCTAGGACTTGTCCCTCCGTCTAAGACTTGTCCCTCCTCTTCCTGACTCCGTCTTAGACTTGTCCTCCGTCTATGACTTGTCCCTCCGTCTATGACCTGTCCCTCCTCTTCCTGACTCCGTCTTAGACTTGTCCTCCCTCTAAGACTTGTCCCTCCGTCTATAACTTGTCCCTCCTCTTCCTGACTCAGTGTTAGACTTGTTCTCCGTCTAGGACTTGTCCCTCCGTCTAAGACTTGTCCCTCCTCTTCCTGACTCCGTCTTAGACTTGTTCTCCGCCTAAGACTTGTCCTCCGCCTAAGACTTGTTCTCCGTCTAGGACTTGTCCCTCCGTCTAAGACTTGTCCCTCCTCTTCCTGACTCCGTGTTAGACTTGTTCTCCGTCTAGGACTTGTCCCTCCGTCTAAGACTTGTCCCTCCTCTTCCTGACTCCGTCTTAGACTTGTTCTCCGTCTAGGACTTGTCCCTCCGTCTAAGACTTGTCCCTCCTCTTCCTGACTCCGTCTTAGACTTGTTCTCCGCCTAAGACTTGTCCTCCGCCTAAGACTTGTTCTCCGTCTAGGACTTGTCCCTCCTCTTCCTGACTCCGTGTTAGACATGTCCTCCGCCTATGACTTGTCCCTCCGTCTATGACTTGTCCCTCCTCTTCCTGACTCCGTCTAAGACTTGTCCTCCGTCTAAGACTTGTCCCTCCGTCTATGACTTGTCCCTCCTCTTCCTGACTCCGTCTTAGACTTGTCCTCCGCCTATGACTTGCCCCTCCTCTTCCTGGCTCCGTCTTAGACTCGTCCTCCGCCTATGACTGTCCCTCCGTCTATGACTTGCCCCTCCTCTTCCTGACTCCATCTTAGACTTGTCCTCCACCTATGACTTGTCCCTCCTCTTCCTGACTCCGTCTAAGACTTGTCCTCCGTCTAAGACTTGTCCCTCCGTCTATGACTTGTCCCTCCTCTTCCTGACTCCGTCTTAGACTTGTTCTCCGCCTATGACTTGCCCCTCCTCTTCCTGGCTCCGTCTTAGACTTGTCCTCCGCCTATGACTGTCCCTCCGTCTAAGACTTGTCCCTCCTCTTCCTGACTCCGTCTTAGACTTGTCCTCCGCCTATGACTTGTCCCTCCGTCTAAGACTTGTCCCTCCTCTTCCTGACTCCGTGTTAGACTTGTTCTCCGTCTAGGACTTGTCCCTCCGTCTAAGACTTGTCCCTCCTCTTCCTGACTCCGTCTTAGACTTGTTCTCCGCCTAAGACTTGTCCTCCGCCTAAGACTTGTTCTCCGTCTAGGACTTGTCCCTCCGTCTAAGACTTGTCCCTCCTCTTCCTGACTCCGTCTTAGACTTGTCCTCCGCCTATGACTTGTCCCTCCGTCTAAGACTTGTCCCTCCTCTTCCTGACTCCGTGTTAGACTTGTTCTCCGTCTAGGACTTGTCCCTCCGTCTAAGACTTGTCCCTCCTCTTCCTGACTCCGTCTTAGACTTGTTCTCCGCCTAAGACTTGTCCTCCGCCTAAGACTTGTTCTCCGTCTAGGACTTGTCCCTCCGTCTAAGACTTGTCCCTCCTCTTACTGACTCCGTCTTAGACTTGTCCTCCGTCTATGACTTGTCCCTCCGTCTATGACTTGTCCCTCCTCTTCCTGACTCCGTCTAAGACTTATCCTCCGTCTATGACTTGTCCCTCCGTCTAAGACTTGTCCCTCCTCTTCCTGACTCCGTCTTAGACTTGTTCTCCGCCTAAGACTTGTCCTCCGCCTAAGACTTGTTCTCCGTCTAGGACTTGTCCCTCCGTCTAAGACTTGTCCCTCCTCTTCCTGACTCCGTCTTAGACTTGTCCTCCGCCTATGACTTGTCCCTCCGTCTAAGACTTGTCCCTCCTCTTCCTGACTCCGTGTTAGACTTGTTCTCCGCCTAAGACTTGTCCTCCGCCTAAGACTTGTTCTCCGTCTAGGACTTGTCCCTCCGTCTAAGACTTGTCCCTCCTCTTCCTGACTCCGTGTTAGACTTGTCCTCCGCCTATGACTTGTCCCTCCGTCTATGACTTGTCCCTCCTCTTCCTGACTCCGTCTAAGGCTTGTCCTCCGTCTATGACTTGTCCCTCCTCTTCCTGACTCCGTCTAAGACTTGTCCTCCGTCTATGACTTGCCCCTTCTCTTCCTGACTCCGTCTATGACTTGTCCCTCCTCTTCCTGATTCCGCCTAAGACCTGTTCTCCACCTATGACTTGTCCTCCATCTAAGACTTGTTCTCCGTCTATGACTTGTCCTCCGTCTATGACTTGTCCTCCGCCTAAGACTTGTCCTCCGTCTATGACTTGTCCTCCGCCTAAGACTTGTTCTCCGTCTAAGACTTGTTCTCCGTCTAAGACTGGTTGTCCGTCTATGACTTGTCCCTCCTCTTCCTGACTCCGTCTAAGACTTGTTCTCCGTCTAAGACTTGTTGTCCGTCTATGACTTGTCCCTCCTCTTCCTGACTCCGTCTTAGACTTGTCCTCCGCCTATGACTTGTCCCTCCGTCTATGACTTGCCCCTCCTCTTCCTGACTCCGTCTAAGACTTGTCCCTCCTCTTCCTGGCACATATCTTTCATGCGCGTCATACAGCAGGCGGATCAACGCAAGAAACACTCTACATTAGCAGCAAATAAATATAATCCTTCCAGATTTTGATTAAGCAATATTTTTCTCTCTTACAGTGGCGCATTCCTGAAAGCGAAATCGAGCGACTATTTCGTGCTGAGAACCAAGAACAGCAGAAACGGATACTTGAGAATTTCGCAAAAGATCTGCCCATTTCGAATCGGTAAGTACGCCCGTCGTCCGTCCGTCACCAACGGAACTCAATAACTAATCGAATTGTACTCTCCACTCCCAACAGGACACTCAGCGGTGCTGTACGATTCTGTGAAAAATGTCAAATTATCAAACCCGACAGAGCACATCACTGCAGCGTTTGCGGGACATGCGTTCTCAAAATGGACCACCATTGTCCGTGGGTCAACAACTGTGTGAACTTTAAGAATTACAAATTCTTTGTGCTCTTTTTGGGATACGCCCTATTATACTGTTTGTATGTAGCGCTAACGTCCCTCGAGTACTTCATAAAGTTCTGGCGGGTAAGAAGTGTATGAAAATGATTGGAATTATGCTCAAAATCATTACGGCTCATCAATGCTGTTATTTTAGGGTGAACTCAATGGGGGAATGGGTCGATTCCATATACTATTCCTATTTTTCGTATCACTCATGTTTGCGATTAGTTTAGTCAGTTTGTTCGGCTATCACATATACTTAGTCCTAGTCAATAGGACGACACTAGGTGAGACAGAACTCCAGAGGCTTTCCAATGGAAAGAATGTGTGCATTGAATTGTGGTTTTCCATTCCTTTTTGTTTTGCATTCCATTCAACAGAAGCATTTAGAGCACCAGTTTTTCGTATGGGTGGACCTGACAAGAACGGATACAACTTAGGAAGATACGCTAATTTCAGAGAGGTTTTCGGTGACAACTGGAAACTGTGGTTGATTCCAGTTTACACCAGGTAAGTTTACTTATGTATGCGCCCCCTTTTACTCATCAGTACACAATGTATGTAGTTAGTTTGTTTTTGAATAACTGTTATAACCTAATGCCTGTGCTGCAACTGACTGACTCGAGAAAGTGCAGCAAATAACCCCTCTTGTGAAATATTTGGCAAATTAAAAACATTCAAATCTTTGTAACTAACTCCTTGTACGTAGAAGAGCAGGTATCGTGCAATTAATGGCTGAATTGAAAGTGATACCAGGAAAATTTGTTGAACTCATTAATTTTTGGTTTGAATCTGTTGGAACAATGCAACCGCTGTTATCGCCCTTTTGACGAATGGCTTGACTCGATTTGATTTGATTCATTGTGTTTTATTATTTCGCTTTGTTTGAGAATGTAGTTTGCCTAAAGTTGAAAGCAAGGAAATTGATTAGACGAGGAATGTTTTTTGTTTTAAATTGATTTATTTAATTGAGTGGCTTTCTTAGCACACAGCACTCTTAGTCACCTAGGTGTCACTGATAATTATCACATGTATCTTAGGGATTTATGATAAGTATTACTCCTATTCAAAGGGGGGCCGTTGAAATGGTTTAACAGACGCGAGCAGAAAGGTTCGGAGGAGTGGTGCACTGGTGCACTTTGGGTTCAAACAGCTTACTACTGGAGTGAAGTGGAAGCCTATTCCTGTCTGTTCCACATTGCTGAAAATCTGCTAATGAAAGAATTCCAATGCGGCGGGTTACATACCAAATCCGACTCAAAGATGAACGGATGAGCATTCCATCGTGTGCACAGAGTGGACAGGATGGACTCCTGTAGATGATGGTTGTTGATCACAATCTTCGGTTCGCGATTATGTAGTGTGATCATCGCTCTAACACTCTCAAATTTGTGACGGATTTCATGTGACACCCAAATAGGTATTTAAGTGAACTAAGTATGTACAAATGCTCAGTCAATTGTATGCAAAAACACTCATTTATTATCAACTAGCTGTAGCCTGTACGTTGTCAAGCACATATTCGTTGAACGGAAACTCTTCCGTCATCATTTTATTAATTCAATACCCAGCCCAGTTGCATGCATCGCGTTAAGAACCCCAAGACGACGTCAAATATGTTGTAAAGCAGGTTATCACTTACGCACCCGAGGTGGTATACGATATCGAATACACTGCAGTTGCGCTTTCGTAATGATTGTACGAACTGCGCCAGCTTTGGCAGTGTGCCGACGACTAAAAATGTTAAGTTTCGTTCAGTAGTCCTTGAGTCACAAGCGCTTATACGCTTAGACGACCTCAATATGCGATGGTCCAGTATGAAGTGCCTCAAATTGTAACACTCGGGTGCACGCTACGATTCTGGTTTACACTAGTACCGCTGTTTGTTCACTGATCAATGATTTAATGGCGGCGCTTATATGATAAGGCAGTATGCATGTAGAATCACACATGTTTCCAGTCAATGCGATGGGAGCAAATATTTTATTAGAAAAAAGCAAGTATACATGTGTTGCTACAGATACATATCGGTTACGAGGACGGCAAGCTTTTCAGTTTCAGTAACGCATGTCCCATTGTCGTAGGTAGGACGATAAGCAGATTTTTGCACTCGATTCTGTTGAAAATACCCCATGTTCATGTCCTATTATGGTCGAAATCTCATTTAATTTGAATATCCCAAGGAAAACTGAGTTTATTGTCAGCAGCGAAAGAATGTATTGGGTTTGTGACAAACAAGAGATCACTGCCGAAAATCTAGATCAGCGTTGGAAACAATATGGTGCCCTGTTTCTGTAAACTGGATTCTAGTCTTGAAGTCGTCCTCCCTCGTCCATTGAGAGAAACTTTAAGAATTAAATTTCGAACTAAGACTCATCTTTCCTTAGGTTCCACATGACCATCGAGAGCTTCGGCACAATCCTCATCCTCTTCGCATAAGATCAAGGCAACACGAGTGAGTGTTAAATAAACTCAAGTGCTGTGGTTGCCGGATTCATTGCAACACTGTGAATAGTTTTATTTGTTTCAAGTAGTGAATGAGAATAATACAAAGAGTCAATGGTTCCCTTCTTTGCTTTGTACATTTGAACTCTCAGTCTCTCTAACCCCTTTCAAAGTTCGAGGTGTCTTCTACAGCTGCTTGGTGACCATTGTGGCGTTCTTGTACATGGTGACTTGTCTATTAGTGCTTGATATCCAGTCAATGACTTGCAATGAAGTGTATAAGTAGAAAGAAAAACCTGTCAATCGTCGGAGGGCACTGTCCACTTCGCGTACGTACAAAATGAGTAGTTGCTAGAGTACCCAAATCGAAGCCATCCAATCCTTAGAGCCTAAAGACACTTGCTTCAGCCATGCTTACTCCGCCGTGTTTCTTGTTTGGTGGCGTGACTGTCAAGGTTGTCTGTCTAACTATAGGACAGTCTATGAGAAAGGAAAACCTCACGTTGAACTCTTATCGATTGCTCTAGAATAGCTGAATAATTAAGCACGTAGGGGTGTTTGAATAATCAACTTCGTAAATGTTCTGTTGTAAGCTAACACTTTAATAACAGGTGGGAATAAGCAAATGGCTTTATTGCCGTGCGAACTTGAACATACACGCGTTGTTAAATTTCGTCTAGTCCGCGGACCATGTTTGAGAATGAGTATTCATACAAAATGTGTTGCCCTTTCTTTTGTTTACATTTTCCGCCAGTGCTTGAGTTCCAATTCTTTATCGGGACACAATGCTTTGTGGAAAGAGTGGTAGAATACATGTTATAAAGCAAATCATGTATGAAGATGCACCGCGAACCAAATTAACCAGAAAGAGTGAAAATGTGTCCTGTCAATGTAATGTCATTCTTGATAGAAGCCAGTAGCCCAACCGCTTTGACACAGAACATTTCGTGTTCTTTCCTCTTTAACTCTTGCTCAAAGCTGCTAAGGATTTTTTGCTAGGAAAGACCGATCAATTTTGATCGGCGCAATGGACCCGACACGTTAGTCTAAGTGAGCCACGTCCAGTAGGCTGCCAGGGCACAAATTTTACCTACCATCGCTCATCAAAGTTCCGCCTCATCCTTTGATTGAACATCACGTTAACGCGACATGATCACTGACAGATTTCAAACTTATAAACTGACCAGACACCTTGACCAACTGAGTCAATCTTTCACAAGTCAATTGAA
This sequence comes from Eristalis tenax, assembly GCA_905231855.2. Taxonomy (NCBI): domain Eukaryota; kingdom Metazoa; phylum Arthropoda; class Insecta; order Diptera; family Syrphidae; genus Eristalis; species Eristalis tenax. The sequence continues at coordinate 42,636,738 of HG993127.1, forward strand.
TTGTATTTTCCGGATGATTGTGAATAAAATTCCTCCCGAACTTATTATCTTTTTGCCGTCATGTATAAGGAAAAGTTCGGCGGTATTCTCAAATTTCGCCGTTCGCACTCGACATACAACTTTAGGACCCATCCACTCATGAAAGTACAACACGAGTGGGTGCTGTAGACGCCAACCTTGACTTTCTTTTCAGGAGTACTTCAATTTTCCTGGTCTTCTCCTTAAGATTCCTCTCAGGTTGGAAGTCATCGCTTTTATTGTCCATTTGTTCATTACTCCATGGCCATTACATAGCCTTTCTCTCAGATCTGCTATCCAAGTTGTTCTTTGTCTTCCTCTTGCCCTCGTTCCTTCTACCCTTCCTGGTAGAGTGCTATGCATCAGCTGATACTTGATGTTTCTGAGTATATGCCCCAGGTTTTCCAGTTTTCGCTTCTTTTTCTGGTCATTTCCTTTTTCTGGTTCACTCTTTATAGTACTTCTTCATTGGTTACTCTTTCAATCCAAGAGAACCACCGTATTCTTCTGCAGATCCACAGCCTCTATTTTTCTTATGCTTCTTTTCCTAAGTGCCCAAGTTTCGGCACCGTATAATAGGATCGACGATATGGAGCATTTCATTACGCTTGTTTTTGTTTTCATGTCGATTTCTCTGCTACATAGAAGTAGTTTTCATTTTACAGAAGGCAGCTCTGGCTTGTTTTGTTCGAATCACCGTTCCTAGATATTTGAAACTGGTCACTCTCTTACGTCTTGTTTGTCTTCAGTTCGACATTCCGTTTACTTGTGCATCTCTCAGTTGCTATACATTTTGTCTTATTTATCAAAATGTTCAGCTCCCTACCCTATCTTGGGTTATATATTCTATATAATAGATATATTTCTATTTCATCTCTTTATTATTTCTTTGAAGACTTGTGCCGAGTACTTATTGAATAGAAGTGGAGATATAACGCAACCTTGTCTGACGCCTCTTTTAATGTCTATATCATGTTATTCTTCTCCTTCTGTGTTTTTGTTTGCACTTTGATTCCAGTAGTTTTTCGATTACTCTGCATTCGTTAATATTTACGCCTTTCGTACTGAGGATTTCTATCATCTCTTTGTGTTCGCCTTTGTCAAAGGCCGTAGTCTACAAAACATGCGCAAATATACCGGTTCATCTGTAAACTTCTTTGAATTACCGTATTCCAAACTGTGAGGGACTTACATCTCCTTCAAGTTGATTGAGTTGATGATTCTTTCGTGTATGATTTAAGGTATTTTTTTAGGGAATGGCTCATTAGACTGATGCTTTGCCCTTCTTTGGTAGGGTTATAAAGGTTAACCAGTCCTCTGTAATTTTGCAGTAATTATGTATTGCGTTAAAGAGGTTAGAGAGCACGTGGAAATTGTCCCTTCTATAAGTTCCATCTGGACGTATGGCCCTCTTTGTTTTGGCTTCGTTTAGTACCTTTGTTATCTTCTCGTTCAAAATAGGCAGTCCTTCAATCCGCGGCTGCAGTCCGCCTCGTTCAACCCAAACGAGATGTTTAATGTACTGCTTCCATCTTTCTATTTTCCCTTTTATATTCACTTATATCATTTTATCTCTTTCCTTTCGATCCCTGAGATTTCTTTCACCTTTATGGAGATTAAAGCTGTAGTGGTTCCTGTCAGCGTGTCGTTGAAGGTAAGTATTTTTAGCTGCATTCACTTCGTTTCTAATCAACCTGTTGAGTTTCTTGAATCTGATGGGCTCTGTTTTTCTAAATCTTCTCTATTTCAATGTAGTCAGAATATCATTCGTCGTCCACTCTCTCTTTGGTTGACTAAGTCTCTTCTCTAGATGTTTCCTTCCTGACTACTAATTGTGATACCTTTTCGTTTTCGTTACTTTCCTTGCCAGTATAAGGTTGAATATTCTAAGTACTAGCTATACTTAGAATATTCAACAGAATAACAAAGTACCCAAAGCTTGGCACCGTACTTTGCAGGCTTTGTTGCCTGATTGAACATCTTCTGTTCATCCAATCTCACATTTTGGGATGGATTGTAAAGGTTTGGCAATATTATCTCCACTCACTGATTCCACAACTCACGTTATAGGAGCACATTTATCCAACAATCGCAGTTCGCTTCGAGTTTCTCTGTTGTTGAGCCTTATAATTCCTGAAGTTATGTATTTTGAATGCCTTCAATCATGTTTAGAAGTGTATACGTCCTCTGGATGAGACACAGACAGATATTTGAAAATTTCATTTGTGTTTTGTGGTATTTTGCAATATTTAATTAAAAGAATAAAATAAAAATGAGTGCATTTGCACTGTGGTTGGACGATGATGAATAGTCTTCAGTTGTTTTGTGGAAACTCTCAGAAGTCAAGGGATGTTTTCAATCCTCTAGATTTAGAGGAAACTATGTAACCACATATGTACCCCGCAACAGAGAGTCGTTCTTAAAGGTAATCCTTTTCAGTTTTGTGGAAAACCTTTGTTTATCGAAACCACCGTTTGCGTGTTGCGAGAAAGAAAGGAATTAGAACTACATTGATACCAATCGTCGATGTTCTCGTTTTCCATAATACCAAGACTCCGGTTTGCGTCATTCCGGTTTGCGTCGTGTTTTAAAAATGCTGTGTAACTTTAAAGTTTATGTTTCGTTTTGCGTCGATAACAAGAAAATATTTGTCCCATCGCGATTTTTTAACGTAAATATAACGCATAAGTGCGTGTCTTGCTGTAGGATTGCCAATTTCTGGGGAATTCCCTAAACTGCGGGAAACCTCAGCTTGTTTGTGAATGATGTCCGCTTCTCAGTTTCATTGATACGTTCGCTCAGGTCAGGTTGCTAGTCAAGTCAAAAGAAAATATTTTGTCTTGAGTCAAAAAAGAAACCAAATAAGTTTAGAACGAAAGTTGGAGATTTTAAAGTGGTTTAAATATGGTGAAAAGTTATACAAAATCGTTTTTCGGTTTGCGTCGCAACTTTCCGGTCCCAATTAGCGACGCAAACCGGGGTATTGGTGTATCTGTTGAACAAATCGTTCGATGCAATTGTTTTTTATCGCTTCGTCCTAGAACCATAAATGTTTTTTTTTTTTTTTGTTATAAATACATTAAAATAAAACAAATTCTTACATTTTCCATTGTAGCCGCTTGCTCTGTCGTTCCCAAAAATGCGATTAAATAAACAATTGTCATTTATCAAGAAAACAAAATGATTTCAAATGAGACTCACAATACCACTTTGGCTCCATTCACAATGGACAAAATAACAACGATCAATCCTTCATTGATAATTGACAATCGCAACACCAATGAGCAGAGATGGCAGAAATGTCAATTTTTGTTTGCATAAATACATTTTTTGTGTCTGCTACTCATTACGGCACTTAATATTTATATGTAGCATGCGTAAGAAAATGTATAAATAATGTCAAAAGAGTTGAGATGTCAATTTAACGTCAGTTCAATTGTGCTTGTAAGTGAAAACCAGAGATGATGGAGGAAGGATATATTTCTCTTTCGCGTAGAAAACCCCCAGTCCATCGCAGTTATGCTCTCAAGTCACGCATACTACTTTATTTTCACGCAAACCAGCTAGAAGTATAGAGCAATGCAATGGTGTTAGGCGGGAGTAATCAGCTTCGTTTAGCTCTTTCTGTGAAAAGGTTATAAAAAACACTGTCAGATGAATCTGAGTGGCAAGAAACGTAGAAGTGGCCGATCTCTTCCTCTGGTCATCTCTGGTGAAAACATTCAACACCCAGTGTAAAATCCACACGTAAGAAATGTATGTAGATAATCAATGAAACAAATTGGGAGTGTAGTTTATTCGAATATACTACCTACGCGTAATTAATCGAGTAGATTACCTCATGTAGTCTACTCTGCCATCTCTGAGAACGAGATAGTACACTCGCAATAGGGTTGTGTGGGTTTTTTTTTGTTAAGTTTCGCAACAAAAAGTGCTGTTTTTAAATGTGTTCTGTGTGTTTTATGCTTGTTCTCACAGTGCTAACTTAAGAGTCGATCCATAGATAAATTCATAATAAATGACAATTTCGTTTTCACGAATTTTGACGCAGTGGTATTCCTTAAACCACCAATTGCCATGTCTTAGGTGTCTATCCAAAGAGTACATATTGACATTCATGAATTACAATAATCTTAACCCCAAAATATACGAGTATAGCTGCCAAATATTTGGTCTGACAATGAAGAAGCACACACTTTATAACAATATCTTTACATGCATGAACATTCGCTTGTTGAGTTGGTGTGTTCTCTCAACTTTCTGTTGGTTGCTGCAGTCTGAACTGCAGTATGTTCAATCACGATCACTATGGCCCAGATTGCGAGTGTCGATTATCAATCGATTTGTCGCTTTGGTATTATGAATGTCGATTATGATCGATTTTCACATCAATGTTTGCCGTTCACAAATTTCTAATCGCCGGTTTTCGTGCCGCAAAGAATCATTAAATAAACTTTGTTTTCGTCTTGCAATTGTAATTTAATTTATTCTGTTTTGTCCTTAAAACATTTATATTGTAACTTCAATTTCAACCAGAGAGTTGCACATAAAAAAATCGAACAAATCAACGAATAAAAAATGTCCAGAAATGTATTATTTCATTCCAGTATTTGCACACACGATTTGTTTTGATACCCGAGTGCCTGTTTACACTGTACCGGTGAAGCCCACATCCCTCTCTCTAACTCATGGGATCTCACACACCCTCTCTATCTAATATTCCTGTGCTCCCCACGTCCATGTGAACAAGAATTTTGAAGAAATTTGACACCCTCAACTGTCAAACGCATACAAATGTCGACTATCGATTCAGTCAACAATCGACACTCGCAATCGGGGCCTATATCTTTCATAAATGGTTCACAATAACACTCAATTCATGACTTACGTAAATCACCCGTAACCTTACTATACCCGCGCAATGGTCTGTGAGACCGTAAAATTAGGATTTTTAGCAATTACGAGGCTTGATAAAAAGACTGACATTTATTTGTTAAATACAACAACTAATATAAACATGTTTCATTTCGTTAAAAATAAAGGGTGGTTAAATTTTGAATGAAACACAAATTATTTAGGAAATTATTGTCATTTCTTTTTATTATGATAATATTGGTATGGTTCAATTATGTATGGAACAAAATATCGCCAAATGGCCGCAGCGACCTCGGCGGCACACCTCCATCCGATGGCCCAAATTTTCGATGACGCTGAAGCATAATTGGGGTTCTATGCCGTTAATGTGCCGAATTATCTCATCCTTTAGCTCTTCAATTGTTACTGGCTTATCGAGGTACACCTTTTCTTTCAAATAACCCCAAAGAAAAAAATCCACGTGAGATAACACGGCCATTGAATTTGTCGCGCAAAAGAGCCATTGTTTCGTTAGCTGTGTGGCAAGTGGCACCGTCCTGTTGAAACCACATATCTTCCAATTCGGGCCATAAAAAGTTCGTTAACATTTCACGATAGCGAACACCATTCACAGTAACTGCCTGACCGGCCTCATTTTGGAAAAAAATACAGCCCGATGATGCCGCCAGCCCATAAACCGTACCAAACAGTCACTCTTTGTGGGTGCATTGATTTTCCGACAATCACTCTTGGATTATCATTCGCCCAAATGCGGCAATTCTGCTTATTGACGAATCCACCGAGGTGAAAATGTGCTCATCACTGAAGATGATTTTCTTCGAAAATTGATCATCCACTGTTGCCATTTCTTGCCACGATTCTGACCATTGACGACGCTTGAAATGGTCAGGAGGCTATAGTTCTTGAGTCAATTGCACCTTGTAAGCGGGTAAATGCAAGTCTTTATGCATAATATTAATCAACGACGAGCGTGAGAGGTGCAATTGTTGGGCACGACGACGAGTTGAGGTGGACGGCTCTTCAGCCACACTATCGCGAACAGCAGCACTATTTTCTGCAGTACGAGCTGAACGAGCATGCACTAGTGTTTTCACATCTCCTACAGACCCGGTTTGCTCAAATTTGTGCACGATTTTTCCCATTGTACGCACATTTGGGGGATTAAATTGACGGAAAAAATCACGAAGTGCACGATATGCATTTTGATTTGAACGCCCATTTTCATAATAAGCCTGAATAACTTTAACGCGTTGCTCGATTGTGTATATTTCCATGGTTCAAATTGAGATAGTCTGAAATTGAGAAATGTCAAATGAAATGCAGAAAAAAACTTGACATTTAGGTGTGGTTCACATTTAACATCGGCCCTTAACCATCCTTTACACCACTTTACTGATTAAAATGAATTTCTTAGAAATATTCGAAGTAGGCGAGAAACTACGGGCTCTTGAGTTCATGAGACAGTGCACGTTTCACTACGCCTAGCTAAAAAAGCAGATAAGCTTGCACTGTTAAATTGGGCATTAATCTGTTTTCCTTATCGAAGGATACAAGTGACATGGATATGATTACAGTCTTCCTTTTCCCATAAACTTTCAGAGCTTTCATTGTTTTCTAAAAAAAAGCCAGCCAATAAGAGTAGTCCAATGAATGCAAACAGTTCGGTGTCATCAATATCATTCCATTCTTCAACATATTATAGGCGTCTACCCTAAATGTTTGTATACGTTTTTACGTATCAAAGGAGGTGAGAAAAATAGAAAAATAACGTGTCAATGCTGGCTACAAGTTAATAACATTCTCCTTGGAGGCAATCCCGGCTAATTTTTTTTGTTAAGTTACCATTTCATAGTTTCGGTAGGCATAAATGCATTTTTACCATCAATACAATCGCTATCTGATGCATCAACTGCCTCCATATTATCTTTGAATTCAGAGCATGATTCTTCTTCATCCGAAAATACAGCCAAAGAGACTTCACTTTCTCGATCACCCATCCCTAGGAAATAAGTAATCCAATTTAGAAACAAAGGCACGTGCTTATCCCTAAATGTTCACTGTTATTACAGTGAAACCGCTCTACAGAGGTCAGCGGCGGGATCATGTAGCATGGTCTGTTATATAGGAGTGTCCGTTTTCCATGACGGGACCATGATGAATTGTCCGTAAATAGAAGTGTCTCTTATAGAGGGGTGTCCGTAAAGAGAATTTCAACTTTCTATGAAAGCTCTCTATAACGAGTAATAAGAAATCAAAAGAAACTACAAATAACGTTCGATTCAAATGTTGGGTCCAATATGACCCGAGGGCCGTAGACATAAACAAAATGTGTGCATCGTAACGTTCAAAAAATTTCTATAAAACTATACGAGAATTACGAGTATATTCAGTTCGAGACTCCTGAGGATCGCAGAGAATGTTAAATTGGGAGTAATCTGAAACTACATTCGTTCAAATTCTTTCTAGATTGTTGTCAAAAGTCGTTTGTATTGGTTTTTCGTATCACTACCGTGGAGTGTTGCCCAACGCTATGGGTACTGGGTTCACATCCCGACTGGACTTTCATAATTAACTTCATGCGAGTCACTAATAACACCCAAAGAGAATGTCTGTCTAAAAAAATGCTTCTCAAACTTAGCCGCTCGGAGTCGGTATGAAATTGTAGGTCCTTCCACTCGTGAGATCAGACACAACAGAATGGCAGAGCCTGGCACTGATTAACCTCGTACTTTAAAGACTTAAAGACTCAAGTCTGCTGATTGCTTTCTCGAAACTAACTCCATTTCAAGGTCGCATTGCAGGCAAAATAACTGCTTGGTCTGCGTTTCAAACATGCAAGCGGTCGGTTAATGAGTTCAACTAATTTTTTATTGTATAGACAAATATCGCTAAGGACATGTTTATGTACAAAATACTAATAATCGCATAAGAAGCTGAAACAAAAAATAGTACTTTCTGTTCGTTTTGTTTAATTTATTTATTCCTTTTTGTTTCCTCATTCAACTAACAATCAAACACACAAACACAACAAATTGTAAATTAAATACAAATCAAACGTAAAACAAAAACAAAACCAAAAAAAAAAAAAATAACCTTTGTAATTGAAAACATAACAACCAACGAATTTTGTTTCTAGTTTGGGTGACGGTTATACATACCCGACACAAGCCCATCATCTAAGTGCCTCGTACGAATCAATGGGGGACACCCAGACAAGGTTAGACCGACCAACTGATACATATTTAGATGAACCGATTGACAATTTGCCATTAAACAATGTGTATGGCAATGCCAATGCTAATTTATCAACAAACGCTGCCAGTATCGCTAATGGTAATGTTATCATAGATATGAATCAGAGTAGCCATAGTCAACACACCGATCCTCAAGTATTCATTGTGAATGGAATTGATGATGCTAGCATACAAAATCGAAATCAGTTAACAAATAAGGACACGAAAACGCAACTGGCGGGGACAGCGCCACACGTGGAATACGAACAAAATTCTGCTAGCATTATTAATATCTGAATGAATCTGATTCGAAACATATAGTTGATGCATTAATATTGTTTTAAATCGTATTTTCTTTATTTTTTTTTTTTTTTCACGAATGTCGCTGTTCGAATAAGTTCTCTTTCTATTATTATTTTTAAATACATTTTTGTCACTCGTTCTTAGTTTTACATACTGTATTATATACATGCAAATATTATATATACAACATATATTTTTAAATATAAATATATATATTTTTTTTTGTAATTTTTGATTGATATGTTTTATTTTTGAATTTTTGTATTTTAGAGTTGTCCGATAGTTCAACTTCGATGTAAGAGTATGCTAAATGTTGACTTATGGTAGAATCATTTAAGCGCGTTTAGTTTCTGTGTTTTTTGTTTGTTTTTGTGTTCTTGCAAGGATATACAATGTAAGGTGGGTGTGCCTCTGTGCCTTTGCAGACGCATCCCCGCCGTTTAAATAATGTAACTCATGTGCCTTCACGTTAGAGAAATACGAAACTTAGATATTATTTAGATACTGCTGGTGTTGTATGCTTATGATTGTCCAATTGTCACACATTAAAGAATTCAATCAAATCTTGTGTTCATGGAAATTTCTTTGTTCTTTCCACAAATTCGAGGATATTCTCAATTACATATATATTTTTATTTTTCCCTACTTATCCATTTTGTTCCTCGTGACCTTAGAGAAGGGTAGATGATCCTTAGTCGCGCAGCAAAAATCTGCTGTGTAAAGCGATACTGAGAGTTAACACTTAGAGAAGGCAGTGTTTTGCGATGAAAAAAAAAATAGATTTACCTGCATAGCTCTCATTTGCCTTAAGTCCAAGTGCATTTATTGGGTAACAGATGTTTAGTGCCGAATGGGTTTTGTCATTATCACGGTCGCCAACGAGTGCTGAAGGAGTTCACATTCGCTTGAACTTGACGCCTGCGTGTAGTAGCTGTTGACTGTCGAACTCAAATATATATGGTCTCTCTATATGACAAAAGCACTGAGAAAATTAAGTGATAGTCATTTATTTAAACAATCGCCATTACTACGAATGTCGTACATGTATATGTGTATTATCTGTGCCGTGGTCTGTATGCATTTGAGAGAAACAGAGACAAATGAAGAAATGTCAAAAAAAAAAAAATTAGCAACGGATGAGAAACGTCAATCAATTGTGTTTGACGTTTTCCAATTTATGAGGCTCGTGCGTACTCACTCACGCATAATGACAATTTCAATAGTAAATTGTTCGTACTGTTCTAACTTATTTTTGAGTTCAAGAAAAATACGGAAAAAATAGTGTCATACAGCCATAAGCACTAAGCTTGACAGCTTGAAACTTGTGTCACTTGTGTCACAATTTGTATTCTCTTAGTAACTTTATGTGACATTTGTCACTCGCACGACACACGATCCTTATTCTCCCAGACGAGGTGACAAATTCTTGCCTCGCATCAAGAAAAAGTGAATTTTTCCAATACAGTACAACCTCGGTAATTCGAACCATTAAAAATCTTCCCTACTTCGAACCACGAAGGTTTTCGGTTTACTGGATACCCTCTTCGTTGACAATATTTTACATTTGAGGACATTTGTTTCATGCCTCCGTCGGACGCCCAGGTCTGACCAGGCACATTTCATTTTACAGATATTTCTAATGAAGCTATCGACATGAAATTCCAGGTAGCTTCTTAAAATTGTATTTGCTATCGATTTATGGAAAACCCCATTCTAATGAATTCCTCGAAGGGAGCAAGAAAATGAAAAGAAAAAAGAGACACTTCTGACGGAGACACGGTGCCTGACTGGACCCAATTATGTTTTGTGTGTAAATTTATGGAATATGATGCATTTTAACAATCCTACTTATTTATAACGCATATAACACTTTACTTGCGTCAGCGTCGGGGGACTTTGACAGAAACATAGGATACATGTGTTCTTATGGGAGACACGCCACCAGAGATGATGGAGGAAGAGATATTCCTCTTTCCAGTGGGAAACCCCCAGTCCATCGCAGTTGTGCTCTCAAGTCACGCATCTTACTTTATTTTCACGCACACTTGGTAGAAGTATAGAGCAACGCAATTGTGTTAGGCGGGAGTAATCAGATTCGTTTAGCTCACACGTATTCACAGCGGTCTGTCTGTAAAAAGGTTATAAAAAACCCTGTCAGAAGAATCTGTGTGGCCCATCTCTTCCTCCATCATACCTGCACGCGACGGTTGCAGTTGCTCAACTTTTAACTTTTCCCTCTCCTTCAGCGTTGACAAACGTCACATTGTGACATTTCAGTGGAATTTCAATTTTAATGAAAGACTAGGAGTTGGTCCTCGTCGAAGCAAAGTTGAAAAACATGAAAATATAAATAAAGGTTCTTAATTGAGTATAGTTAAAGGAGGACCCCAGCCCTCAGGCTGGCCCAACTGATCGACTTACGAATAAAATAAAATCGAAGTCCGAAATATCGTTACAAATTTAATTTATTTCGTTATCTCTACTGTTGACTGCCCTGCTTGCCTAGCCTTTCCTCACCACCTTCCATCGTTTGCCGGTCGCATGCTAACACAGGCGCTCTGCTGGCTGATGCAATCCCCTGGTGGATCATCTTTCTTCGCGTGGTCACTTGATCGGCAATACATGCGAGTTGCGCTGGAACGCATTCCCATACTTTACTCGTGCAATCCACGGTCAAGGCGAGTGGTTCGTATTACTGCAGGTCGTTGCTGCTCGTGGCGTGCTAACTAACATGTCATTTCGCATTTATAACCAAAACAACATGCATTTTTAATTGGGACTATCAAATGAAATCAGCTGTGCGTGAACGGATGTTCACGGATGTACTTCACAGTGAACGGATGTTTTGACGCTGACGCAAGTAAAGTATTCTAAGTGCCGTAGCCTTTATGTATATGCGCCAAATCGGTATGCAAGAGATATGCAGCACAGAATTGGAATGAACAAAATTCCGAATCCAGACCAAGAATGTGTGCATGTGTGCAAGAATTTGATGCATTTATTGAAATACTTTTGGTCGTTGGGGCATCACACAACAAAATCCAAAAATCGTCATCTTATCGTGCGTCTTAAAAAAAAATGGATTGTAAGTGGCACATATCTCCGCACTAACTCATTTAAATTGATAGGGCCTGGCTAGTCACCATGTGTCCGTTGGAAGGTTTTAAAATATGTGTCCGAGGGAGGATTAAGCAACTTTTACCAGGAAAATAAAAACATAAGTTTATTTCGGACAAAGAATCAAACGATTATTGTGTAATTAAAAATGAAGTCTGTTTAGCCAGAACACAAAAAACATTTGAAATTGAATTACATATGTGATAAGTAATGTAAAAAATTGTGCGTTCGAATTAGAGGAGCGTCCGAGTTGTAAACACTTGAGTTTATCTTTATAAAAACACATTTATTGCAACAGCGTCCCTGCGTACTGCAGACTAAAACCCAAATACAAATGCTTCTTCTAGGGCTATTTATACATCAATAAGTGAAAAGGTCAGCAAGCAGCATGGACGGATATTCGATCCGCATTCGATGTCGTGCACAACAGGTCTCCGGCGTGTGTGCTGAGTTTGCATTACTGTATCGGCGTGTATGCTGAAGTTGCACTTAACGCTTCACAATATGTGCTGACTGTGAGTGTTCGAATGAGCGAAGTTGTACAGTAGGGCTTGACTTTGAAATAATTGAGTTGCGTCATAAAACGACCAGAGTTCTTTTACCTCATGTGGCATATATTTCTTGTTCTTGACGTTGTGCACGTTTTTTGATAGCTTCCACATTTTCTCGAACCAGACCGGCCAATCAGAAACTGCCATTCTCAGAAAAAGAAACCCACAAATTCGTCGGTGACCAAAGGAACATTCAGCTGTGGAATTAGTAATACTGAATTCATCGCATCGCTATTGCATTAGTCACAAGTGCTGTACACATTTAGGTCCATGCGTATGAGCTCACTTCTAACCGCGAACATGGTAAATTCTGACAATTCATTCACATGGAGTTTTCTCATTCGCAGAGAGCAATAGGTACAATTTGAGCAAACACACTCTTCATCCTGAATTTGTGGATGCTGTTTAAAGTTCATGTTTCTGAAGGCTCGTGACTCATATAAATGGCACTTAAGCCGGCGCATGCGGTCTGCGAACTTCGCAAACTCCGATATTTCTTTTGCATGCAACGACTCGAGCAACCGTATGCCAACTACGATTATGTGGCCCTCTCTATTCAACTTCTCTGCAGCTAAAGCACTGCCTTACCCTCGCTGTTTTTGCCTGTGCGGATTCCACTATCAAACTTGCATTCTTTTCATTCTGTCTAATTTCACAACCTTGTCCAATTCGTTTTAATTTTCCCATGGCCTAACAGTTATGGACATACGGCAACATTATAGAATATTCTGGTCTGTCACGACATAAAGATCATTCGGACCATAACCACCCTCAATGACTTCTCTGTTTTCAAAGTGACCTAAACTCATTCTACATATGGTGTGACAAAAACTACTTAGAACTAAATGTCAATCCATAACATTTTCCCGCAAACGCCTCCCCTGTGCCCATAGAATCTGGTACTTTCTCAACGAATCCATTCCCGTAGTCTACAAAATTCGGGATTTGCTTGTCATTTGTGACGGAGTGAAATTTCTGCTTTCACATAATACTCAAAGCCAACTGTTCTCTTGGTTTCACAAAACGCTGGTCTAAGGATTTATCTAACCCCAACAAAATCCCTATTCATTACCTTTGTCAGACCCATACTTGAATATGCCAGCCAAGTCTGGTCACCCTTTCAACCAACTCACTGCCATAGAACCGAAGCTGTGCAACGCAGGTTCATCCGTTTTGCTTTACGCGGTCTCCCATGGGCCGACATCTTAGACATCTCCCTATGAAGACCGGCTTAAATTGATTAGCCTACAAACGCTAGAAAATCGTAGTCATTTGTAGCCCTTAACTGATTTGATTGATTCCCCTGCATTACTCAGAATGATATCCCTTAATACAAACCCACGTAACCTTAGGTATGTCCCCCTCTTTCGTCTCTATGGCCATTTCGAACCAATCTCTGGCTAACAATGTTCATAATTCCCTTGACTTTTGCTGCCTCCTCTTAGAAATTCTCTGCTCTCTGCAAATCATTTCTAGTACATTGTCGTGTGCTTCACTCTACGTGCAGCACAATTTTGTTAAATATTGGGAATCTTGAACCGGATCAAGGTTCTGCTTCTATATAGTCCGAGTAGACCTGAGCCTCATCCAACATCCAACAACAGACCTTGCTTGAGAGGATAGGCCAGGTCTGATGGATGAGGCTTTTCTCCACTTCTGTGTGACGAGGCGAGGGCATACTCCGCTCTCGAACTTCAGGCTGTCTTCAGGTGCTAGACAAGTTGTCCTCCGCCATCTTATGCGTTGGATCCTACTGAACAGACGCAAGGGGGGTAGACTGAAATCCCTGTACAGCGCTTGCATTAGTTCAGTTAGTGTATTAGTCTTCTCCTCTAAATGCCATCACCGCAAACAGGATCAGAGATCTAACGCAGAACTTTTCTCTCGAAGACACAAGGTATTTCTTGACCGGCTTTTGAAACATGGAATAACTGAAATGACTATATAAGTCGGAATCAGAAGAGAATAGCCGACTTCACAGCATAATTTCTGATTCGTGATTGAATGTCGATTGACCCCTTGTCCATCGACGAATTTGAGACACTTTTTACCAGTTATTCATGATTTTTTGACAGTTAATCACAATGTAATGGCAATGACATTCTCTGATTGGTCAGGTTGGTTTGAGAAAACGATATTGTTCTGTCAACAGATTTTATGGTACAAGAGAGGCAGAAGTCGGTTCTCTCTATACAGTAAAACCAGCTAACAGTACTCTATATTCACTGCATTACTTAAGTTTTGTTCAACACACTTCTGTGATGGCGTCTATCCACAGTAGCTTTAGTCAAACGAAACAGTGATTGGCAGGAGTTATTTAGCGTTTGGTCCCGGTACTGATTTTTATAGTGATCTGAGGTAGCCGAAGTCCCTCCATATCTCCGAAGTATACCTGTTCTATGTGAGGCTGCTCTCTATGAGTGCTGTCCTTTCCTGAGTGTTCGCGAAGTTGATGCAAGTCTTAATCTTAATTTCAAACACTGTAGCGTCTTCTATGCCTCTGCTAGCAAAAGAATGAAGGCACATAGTAGATACTTCTTCCGACCTATGCAGTCTAACCATCTGCAGTTGGTGCTGACTGCTAGGAAAATGCGTGTTGGCTGCTACACATCATGTAGTATTTATTTACTGCACTTAGAGTCACCGAACCTAAATGAACCCTCTCTGCTAACACAGAATGATAACCGCTCTTATACAGTTCGTGTGTGCATTAGTCAGTGTCCGATGGGTGGTTATAGCAGCCACTCTAACTTAACCAAACGCAATCCCCTTTTCCCGACGTTTCTGCCACTTTATTGGACACACCAAAAAACATGCTTTGTCAAACTTTTCAAATTACCTTCTTATTTGAGCAGCATTTCTTGCCCCGAGCCGAGATTTTCTGTTTGAGGAACTACAAGTAGTCGAAGGGAGTAGTACTTCGTTATTCCTTCACTCACCGCCAGACCCATTTTAGACACTACCGTCTAGCAGATGCCTCATCGACGGCTTGCTGCGTTCTGTCGGACAATCTCGTCAGCGTCATCCGCTCATGCTAAAAGCCTGGCAGATTGTGCCTCTTGTGTTGGCGTCTTATCTGGTTATCATTTCCAAACT
Organism: Eristalis tenax; assembly: GCA_905231855.2. Lineage (NCBI taxonomy): Eukaryota > Metazoa > Arthropoda > Insecta > Diptera > Syrphidae > Eristalis > Eristalis tenax. The sequence goes on from HG993127.1 coordinate 42,651,931, forward strand.
TTGCCATTGTTTCAACCAAAGACCTACGCTGCAGATTCGCAGTAATGTCCAGAGATGAATTATTTCACTTCGAATAAAATCACATTATTTTCTGATCGACTGCGTTCATCCCACTTCTTATCATCGACTGCCCTTGAACGGACGATGATCCCTAATTCTCCGTAGAAGTCATTCACTCTTCTTCTCGCTTCCTTAAGAATCCCGTCTTTTAGCAACACTCCATTTTGGCAAATTACAAGTCCATTTAGGGTGACAAACCATAGCAAGGCGCCGTACGACTTAAGTTCACGAGAATGCTACATACACTGGGAAATGTGGTAGCGTAGCCTCTCGACCTCTGCACAGTGGATTGTGGGTTCAAATCCGATTTTTGTGCAGATGACCCGAATGGTGTTGACATGCCCCACATCGAACTTCTCACATATGCCGGCTCTAAGTTAGCATACGACTGTAGGTCTCCATGGTCCAGTGAGAGTTCACAATGCAGAAGCACCAGGAGCTGGAATGCCTTCGAAGTGAAGGAATTCTGGTGAGTTACAATTCCCGTGCCCTGTAATTGATTCAACTGACTGACCACTGATAAATTGGCGCATTCAACCGATAATGAAATGACAAGACACCCCAGCAAACATGAACTCATCATCAAAGCACACATTAAGAGCTCATCATAGCAGGAGCTTCGTATCCACATCCGGCCGTCCCAATAATAGCATTAGCAGTTGTTAACCAGACCACAGAACGATGGTCTATGTGGCCACAAATAGTCATTCCACTGATTGAATTCATTGTGTCCGCATGCAAACCACCTCCCCGCACCTTTCATGTTTTGTTTCCTTTCCACACCACCTACTACTAATGCTCACAGATTAATTTGAAATTCCAGCAATATTTACTTTTACTCAATAGACGATTTTTCTGTACTCACCTATTTGTAAGCTAGCTATCATCTAAGATTAGTTTTACACATGTAAGCGAGAATGTATTTTCTAAGAGAACGTTATCAAAATAAAACAAAGTTCACTTTAGCATGATGTATTCTGTTGTTTGCATTACGAAGAGAATGTATATAGTTTTTTTTTTTACTTTTTCAATTGATCTATTTAATCTCAATGTTAGAGAAATATGCCATGTACGATTGTGCATGTAGATTGCAGACAGAGTATTTCGAAGCAAAATGTTAAGATTAATGTTTTTAATTTGCCAAAAATAACATCTGAATCGTGAAGTAGGCTTGCATATTCACATCCATTTGAACATTGGTGCACGATGTTGGTTGGCGGGGGAATCAGTGATGTGTACTTTGAAATGGTGGTATGGACAGACATAGAGGTTGATACCTGTTCCTACCAGTCGGTGACCTGTGAGTCGTTTATCATACATGGTCGACATTTGTCGGCACAAATGGTTAAACGCTAGAAAGAGGGCGAGCGTCGTTTGAACCAAGACGAGCTGACAAATTCTCGCCTCGCAATCTGTGTTCTTGAATTCGAGTGAAAAAAAAAAACAATCAAATCCTCTGCCCAAAAAAATTCAACTAGTTGGCAACATATGCTGCGGACTTGTGTCTTCAAGTGGAATCAATTTCAGTTCGGTGGCTGCATTTGATAATTTTTGTAAATCTTGAATGTATTTGGTTCAGAACACGGATATGTTGGTGGGCGGATAAGCCGACAGTGCAAGCGTTTCGTTTTCCTAAAAAAAATGGATTTCTACTTGTGATTGGAATTATCCTCCATTTAAGGGACTAGGCCCTTTTTTTCTATCAATACCAAATTTGGGTTACAACTTACTTATCCTACGTCGTCTGGCGTCACCCACCCACTTTCTCATGAAATGTGACTAAGAGAATACACATGATAGTCGTGCGAGTGACAAAAGTCACATAAAGTGACAAATTTGTCAAAGTGACAACGACTAAGAAAATAAGGAGGAATGTATTTTGATCTAGTAAATCATTTTAAAGTGCTAATCAATCAGTGAACACTTATTTAAACAAAAATTTTAAGGGCCGATGTTGATTTTGAATAAAGCACAAATTATTTAGGAAATTATTGTCATTTCTTTTCATTATGATAATATTGGTAGGGTTCAATTATGTATGGAACAAAATATCACGACCTCGGCGGCACATCTCCATCCGATGGTCCAAATTTTCGATGACGCTGAAGCATAATTGAGGTTCTATGCTGTTAATGTGCCGAATTATCTCATCCTTTAGCTCTTGAATTTTTGCTGGCTTATCGACGTACACCTTTGCTTTCAAATAACCCCAAAGAAAAAAATCCAACGGTGTCAAATCACATGATCTTGGCGGCGTGAGATTTCGGCCATTGAATTTGTCGCGCAAAAGAGCCATTGTTGAAACCACATATCTTCCAATTCGGACCATAAAAAGTTCGTCATCATTTCACGATATCGAACACCATTCACAGTAACTGAATGACCGGCCTGATTTTGGAAAAAATACGGCACGATGATGCCGCCAGTCCATAAACCGCACCAAACAGTCACTCTTTGTGGGTGCATTTGGATTATCATTCGCCCAAATGCGGCAATTCTACTTATTGACGAACCCACTAAGGTGAAAATGTGCCTCATCACTGAAGATGATTTTCTTCGAAAATTGATCATCCACTGTTGCCATTTCTTGCCACCATTCTGACCATTCACGACGCTTGAAATGGTCAAGAGGCTTTAGTTCTTGAGTCAATTGCACCTTGTAAGCGTGTAAATGCAAGTCTTTATGCATAATGTTCATCAACGACGAGCGTGAGAGGTGCAATTGTTGGGCACGACGACGAGTTGAGGTGGACGGCTCTTCAGCCACACTATCGCGAACAGCAGCAATATTTTCTGCAGTACGAGCTGTACGATGCATGGTGTTCTCATCTACAGACCCGGTTTGCTCGATTTTTCCGATTGTACGCACATTTGGACGATTAAATTGACCGAAAAAATCACAAAGTGCACGATATGCATTTTGATTTGAACGCCCATTTTCATAATAAGCCTGAATAACTTCAACGCGTTGCTCGATTGTGTATCTTCCCATGGTTCAAATTGAGTTAGTCTGAAATTGAGAAATGTCAAATGAAATGCAGAAAAAAAACTTGACGTTTAGGTGTGGTTCACATTCAGCATCGGCCCTTAAACACCCTTTATAATTATATCAACGTTTTTGTTTTTTTTATTTCTTACAGAAATCATTGCGTTTGACTAATTAGAAATAAAATGGTTCAATTTTCAATTTTCCAACTGCAAATTTCCTCTCCGCATTTCTGGTGTTTTTTTCTGATTTTTCGACAAACCGTTAGAAGTGTCGTCACTCCTGTCACGGGTCTTAAACATTAGTTGTTTGGAGTGTTCTTTCACCATCTGTCTGCCTCAGGGACAGAACATTCATAAAAGTGACCGAATGTATTGAATATCTGACAGGACTGGCACTATCAGGTGCTTTTTTTGCAAAGGGCTTCACACCTTTCAAACAGATCTCGTGCGCTTTAACCATCGAACTATACACTTGACTCTGGAATGTCGAATGCTGTCGTATGTGCGGACATACGCTCCCAGCAAACTCTTGAAAAATCCGCTGGACGTGACACCGGTTCCTGGTAAAATATGTAATTAGTATGAATAAAATCACTATGTTGTGGCGGTCGTGGTGTTGTGGGTATGTGCGTCGATCCCTACGCAACCGAAACTCGCTGCCTGGGCTCCCCTCCCGGTCGGTCGGACCAAACATAATTTTCACGGCTCCACCTCTTTCGAGTCACTGACAATTACTCTAAGAGCATTGTAGCAACTGCATATAAACAAGCTTCTCAAACTTGGCCATTCGGAGTCGGCATACTACTGTAGGTCCCCTTCACAGTGAGAGAACAATAAAAGCACGCACAACAAGAGTGGTTGCTGAGAATCTAGGCCCTGGCCCCTTACGGACTGTATATACTATGTATGTCATATAGTCGCCTCAGTCCGCCAAAAAATCCAAACTCAAAGATTAAATAAAAGGAAATTGCTTCACAACAGGCAAAACGTAAGAATGAGTAGAAGTAGCCCTACCCAGAGCTTTATGTTTGTGCTCCGGCTTACTGTGAAAAATATCAAATCGAGACGCTGTATTTTGACTTGTTTAATGGATTTACGCCAGAAATGAAGTGTGATAGAGATACCCAACTTTACAGCTGATTGACCCCTAGTCCATCGACAATGTCGAAGTTGGGCATTTACGCGTTACTTTTGTCAGATACAGTCCGCGCGAACACTCTATCGTAGTATGGGTATTATTACTGTAGTTGGTTGGATTTCTCTTATATTCCGGTGATGACGTTGAGTTCGACATTTTTTGGAAACCGATTGATAAGAGGTTTACCTAAGACGCTACGTAAATAAGTTCCGTTTGCTGATACTACACTTGAATCTACTTCATAGCCACTTAATACTTATGTTCAACTTTGGTTACTTTTGGTTGCTCGTAAATATTTAAGTCGGGCTTAGCTATTTAACCAACTTCACTTCGATTTTAACTGTCACATTTGGGATGTTTGGTGAGTAAATCCAGAGATGGTGGCAATCAATGATGGAAACGAGGTGATTTGAAACAAAATGTTTCTCTTCAAAACATAACACAGCTTTCCTCCGAAATGAAATCCTCTGTAAATAAGTTCTTATCACGTAAAACACAAATGTGACAAAATATCGAATTATTTCTTGAAAATATATGTTCATTAAAAATTTGCATTATATCATCAATAAGGAAAACCGTACCCGTCTAAATTTCAAATCCGCTGCAAAGCTGTAAAACGATGATGGTTCTGTCCTTGGATAGCCGGAAACGTCTGAAAACGCAAACATAAAACTATAAATTTTGTAAAAATATTTATCACTTCCACATTATCTTCAAATAATTTGTACAAATTCGGTTTTTTATTCACAATTCAAAACCTTTTTTTTTTTGCACAAATGTCTCCACTATTTAATGTCACTGTCAGTATTAAAATACAACTTAAAGTCATTTCTACGGCATAGCTTAAGTTATACTTAGCCGGGATCTACTTTTCGAATCTTGCAAAACCGGTACGTCCATCTGAACTACTTGAGTGAAACCTAAATCTGTAAGTTGAGTATCAGCAAGCGGCCCTAAGCCAGGTCCACAGCGTTGTGGATCATTGAAAGATTGCACATCAGCTTGGTCTGAACATTCGCATCGACAATCAGTGACCCCTTCCCATTGAGTGCAATCAATCACATTGCCCAAAATGAGCAATGTTTAGATGTGAGCAATTTGTTAGACGTATTCTGTACCACCAAGTGTTTTCCATCCTAGCTACGCTAGTTATAAAGCAGCAATGACTTTAATAAGCTTTTTATTTCTTAACATTGTCTTCTTTAAGCTCGATACTTTTAGTCCAGACGTTCATGCCAGGCTTTATCAAGGCCCCCAAAATAGGTTTTTATTTCTCAACATTGTCTTCTTTAGACTTTTAGTCCAGATGTCCTGGCCAGGTTTTCTCAAGGCCCCCAAAATAGGCGTTTGTTTTCGCCTATTCTGTTACCTTTCAAAAATTGTTTCAGGTTTGTACAACAGATATAAACTCAGGGGCAAAAGGCCTCCGACTTAAAACTCGCATTTCGAAGTAGATGGAAAGAAAAAGCGAAGTAAAACCACAAATAAAGTAAATTTGTTCGATAAAACTGATAAACATCACAAAAGTCACGCACTGTTTTAGTGCAAAGGAGGGAACAACTATTTTACGTTGGTATTCTTTTTGGGAATGGATTCTGAACAAGAAGAGTGGCAAGCAAAGCATCATCGAATCTATTCAATTCATTTTGGCGAGAAGTACTGGGCTAAATATGGAGAATATGCTGCGAAAGGGGTAGCATTTCATAGCCTTATTTATAGATTTCCATGGTTACATGGGAACTAAATACTCGTGCACCCGTGTATTGGCAGCCACTTGTTCCCCTGTGGTAGCACTCATTCTTTTACTGTATTATTCGTGTTTTTACAAGTGTATACTCTTAAATTATAAGTGCACAAAAAACTATCATCGGCGCATAATAATTTATCATAAAAACTTGGCAGCACAGACGACATTAATGACATCTGTGGCAGTCAGGGATCGTGTAAGATGATGGTTGTTGGTTAATGGTCACAATCTTCGGTTTGCGATTATGCAGCGTGACCATTACTTTAAATGCCAAAAACTTAATTCATAAATTAATTAAACATGTTTTTCATCGAATGAAAGAAACAATGGAACAAATTTATTGGGAAACATACGAGTAAGTGAGAGCACAGACCCGAATCAAAAATTGCAAAAAGATTTCAAAATCATCTACTGCATCAACCACACCTACAAATGCTTACTATCGTAAACCACATACACCAAACCAGAAATGAAGTATTATAGGGATGCCCAATTTTTCACATCTGGTTGACCCCTAGTGCATCGACGAATTTCAGCTGACAGCTATTCACGAAATAACTTAAATGCCGTTCTCTGATTGGTCAATTTGGCTTTAAAAACGGTTGTCAAAAATGCTAGGGAGCAAGAGAGGTAGAAGTTGAGCATCCCTATCATACTTCATTTCTGCACCAATCTAATGATATGAATGATATGAATAAATTCAGGAATGAACACCCAGAAAATAATGGTTGGGACCATATATAGTTATTCATTAGGTTGCTAATATATATATATACTTTGTTCTTCGGCAAATGCTTCAAATCAAAGTCGAATACGAAGCTCGGACAATATTTCATTTGAAAAAAGTGGCCATGTCCACCCGGAGATTCCCACTGTCCTAATCGTTCCTTGATTTCTAGTGTCACAACACACTAGGTTCCCTATTTTGTCAGAAGGTGCATATTCGCACTGAATATCACCAAACACTCCTTTGAACCGGTCACACAGTTATGCTTGTGTTCGAGAGTGAGCGCATTATAGTCCGACAGAAGGTCAGTTTTTCAGCCGAAGCCGAAGCCAAATATAATGGGCTTACGAAATGATATGATTTTTTTATATTCGTTAATTTTTTTTTTTCTTGGTAGCGAAACTAATTGACAACGATTTGGAACATATTTTGCAAGTTTCTTTGGCTTCATTTTTACTGAAATAGTAATTCTTTTTTTAAAGGAAACAAACAGAAAATTTTACATTGGCCGAAGTGGAATGTTTTGCCAAAGTTGATATTATTAGCCAAAGGTTGCCGAAGGCGAAGCCGAATATTCGGTCAGCCTCTAGAGCGAACCCATCGCGTTTTAAGTGTCCAAGTACTCATTCTGTTGGGATGTCTACACCTTCACCCATGCACTTTAATTCTCCGATAGCTGAATGTCATTCCATGGATTCCATTGCGTAACTAGTTCTTTTGGGCGATCTGAACATAAGACGTTATAGAAGACACGACAACAGAACTGAGTAAAGATCCGACATATGCATCAAGCTTTTCCTCGGTTTTGGCGATGGTTTACAAAAAAAATAATACTCGTACTGCTTAATAAGCAATGCTCGCGAAATTTACTGTTTTCCATTTTCGTTGAAAATCACGGGGTTATCTGTTTTCAATGAAAATCTAAAGGCCCTAGCTTGCTCTGTACGCTATTAATGCACGGGAGCATTGTTGTCAAAAATGGCCGTCCTATATTATCCCACGTTCCATTATCCCACTTCACATATGCTTCAAAATCAAGCTCTAACACATTTTTGAACATCCTGTAAATTAACAATTATCCGGATCAAAATACGGGTAACACTTGGGCCCCGAACAAGCCTCACTCGCGAGCAAATTATTGTTCACACTATTGACCATTTTCGAGGTCCACTTCCAGTTATCGCCTGAATAGCTAACGTGGTTTGTAGCAGCTTTGTTGGAATACATCTCCATTAAATATCTTGAAGTGCTGTCTTTCCTTTTGTTGGTTGAGGCCACACTCGGTTGATGTACTAGTTCTGTGTCGGTGCTGAGAGTCCTGTACTGTTGTCTGTACTGTGTTGGTGGTCAAGTCACACTAGTGGCTTGCTCTGGGGACAATCACTTATAGCTTGTGTTCTGCATGCATTGCACTCGTAAAGAAAATATAGTTCTATGTGTGTGACTATTTTTCCCTGGCTAGGTGAGTGACTAAGCCAAGGACAGTTGGCCAATGGAGCCCCACAAACAATATTCCCATTCTGAAAATAAACTGTCATAAAAAACCATTAAAATTCGCCCCTTGGAGAGGACAGAAAGTAAAATGTAAACTCCGCTAGTATGGACATTTTGCGTGTGACTAAAATACACTTGAAGTGGATTTCGTGTTTATACTTGTATCTTCGCAATAAAATGGAAGAAATGAATCAGACTGATAAAGAGTCAATCGACTGTTTTTAAACAACAACTACCACGTGCAGAAATTTAGTACTCAATGACTCAGGGTGCCGGGCGGATTTATGGATTTAATTGACAAATTACTGTTTCTAGAGCACAATTGTAACCTCCCTATGTAACCCTAAGATTTCAGAACCGAACAATACATCGTTACAGAATGACTTTGTTTTACGTGAGATGTTGGTTTTTTTGGCAAGACATTTTTGCTAAAACTTTAATATACGATCTGCACTTTCCTCAGAAAGTTCACTCCCCTAGAATTTTCAACATCATCATCTTCTGACCCTCTCCACAACCCTGCACGAGAGATCTCCAGGCAACTCGATCCTCCGCCATCGAATCTAACCCATCAGGAGCTATGCTTAAGCGTAACCAAGCGAGTTTTTGAACTTGGTCCAACCATCTCGTCCTGGGTCTGCCAAGCAGTCGCCTACCTGATGGAATTGTATTCAACGCCCACCTCGGAAGTCGTGATGAAGGGGACATTTGTGCCACCTGACCAAACCACCAAAGCATAGCCCTCTCCGTTTGAAGAAGCAGCTCCTCAAAGTTGAGCTCCGTGTGCCGTGTTTCTCACCCTATCACGGCGAGTAATTCCCACAGCAGCACGGAGGAATCTCAGCAGGATTCGCGATCTTATTCTTTCGGTCATTACCCACATTGCATGACCATAGGTGAGAGTTGGAACACATACTGAGGTGGCTTTGACACCGAGCTCGGCAGATCTACCAAGATGTTTCCAAAATTGACCCAGCTTGACCAATTCTTCATGAAAGCTCAGCATTACTCCTCCCATCACTTATAAAAAAGACCCCGAGCTACTTAAACTTCTCCACCTGCTTCAATGGGACTCCACTAGAGTGCATTGAACAGGCCTTCTGGAGATGACCATAACCTACGATTTGTCCACGTTGACCTTCATTCCAGCATCAGCACATAAGGCCACAAACCTATCGAGTGCGCGCTCGAGTTCCGTCTGGGAAGATGTGAGGATAACTAAGTCATCAGCAAAGAGAAGATGACTAAGTCTCAACTCTCCCAGTTTGAAACATTCCTCGTTCGGCTGCGCCGCAACACCCAGTCCATATATACAATGAAAAGGAGAGGTGGCAAGAAGCACCCTTGTCGAAGTCCGACGCCCACGGTGAAAGGTCTTGGTTTGGCACCGTTGACTCGAACATAGTTTCCTCAGTTTGTTTATATAGACTGGACCTAGATCCCTCCAGCGTTTACCTCGGGGATTTGGCCATATTTTCCAAATCTACAAAACAACTGTAGACTTTTCAACAACTGACTCCTTTTCCAAATCTTCAAGCAACTGTAGATGGGTTTGGCATACTCCCACGCCTTCTCAAGTACCATTCTTAGAGTGAAAAGCTGGTCGGTTGTACTTCTACCGGGAGGAAAGACGCGCAGTTCATCCCCCATCCTGGGCTCGACCATAGCTCTAGAACGCGCTTCCAACACTTAGAAGAGATATTCCCCTGTAGTGTGAGCAATCTCTTTTGTCCCCCTTCTTGAAAAGTAGGACAATCACCCCAGTTTGCCAATCGTGTCTCACCACGTTCCCAGGCCACTTTAATGACACGAGAGAGCCATAAAACTCCCTCTTTACCCATTGCCTTAAGCATTTCTGGCCGGATTTTATCCACACCGGCGGATTTGCCAACTTTAAGCGATTCAATCGCCAAAATGACTTCCTGCACCGTTGGGCTATTGTCCGCCCCACTCAAGACTACGGGTCTGCCATCCTCAGTGCTCAGTGCGTAAGATGTCCACCTTAATGGAAAGCAACACACCATTGGATGTGACTCCTTCGTTGATGTTGAATTTCCTTTCTCTGAGTCGACGAATGGTGTGCCAGAACACCTTTTTCGCAGATCTATGGTCGGTTTCTAACTTGTCGCCGAACTCCTTCCAAGACTGCTCATTAGTTGGTCCCACAGCCAATATGCAAGTTCTTCGCGCCTCAGTGTACCGGTCACGAGAAGTAGAGTCCTCCAAGAGAATCTAGTCTAGGTCATCTTCTCAATGATGGCTTCTTGAACTCCGGGCATTTTAAACAGTTATTTTGTCACTACCAGCCGCCACTCCAAGCCACTTCACTCCACAAACATCCCAACAGTCGCCATTCTTCCTCTACACGCGATGGAACAGTGGAAGTCGCTCAAACCTTTCAGATATGTGCCGTGCAAAATTTAACCGCAACTCACCGTTCTGTTGTTGTTGTTGTTCTCCCACCTTTCCTATCACCAATTTCCACAGAAAAGAACTTCCGCCGCAGATTAATAATATAAAAATCCAAAGGCCTCCCCCAAAGGGAAGTGGGACACCGTATGCATCCGGCGCAAAGACTACAAGTGCCGGCCGGGGTTTACCCTAAGAGGACGGTGCTCGTCCGCCGCCAACTAACTACTATTGGCTTGGAAAAGATATTATCCCACTCTCATCTGTGATACTTCATCCATCAGCAGGATCTTACTTTTGTCTTTCCTTCAAATGCACCTGATATACACACCTTCTCTGTTGGCTTTAAGTGGGTTCTTGAACCGTAGACCTACGTTAAAAAAATCGACTAATCTGGCGTTAGTGTATCGTTGTCGGTCCTTATAAATTTTTCTAAAAAAATAGCGTTTTTTAAGAAAAATTGTTTTGTGTTGAGTTCTCTAAAATATTAAAGAACATTTTTCTTAATCCGCCGGGTGGATCTGAACTTCAACAAACAAGCCTATGCAACTAGCGCGATCGCTGACTAGTAGTATTCAGCTTCGCACGCCAAGTTGGTTGAGGTCCTTCTCACCTTGAACCTGGTTCCGTTTTCGCACAGGTTTGGTGTTGAAGACTCTTCGTGCCGTAGCCAAGATGTCCAGAGTGCACGGCCCAGCCGTCTTAGGCGTTGGATCTGTAGCCGTCAGGCTGGGCTCAAGTGGCTGAAAAGCCCGTCCAGCCCGTGGTTGAATCATCTTCTCCAAAGACCATCCATGCAAACAGGACCAAAGTTCGTATGCAGAACTTTGCTCTCGAAAAGCTGGCGTTTTAGGTGGTCCATGCTTCTGCTCGGTAAAGTCAACTTGATCCAATTGCCTCTTGAGACTCAAGAAACTGCGGTTGGCAGGACGTTTTTTGCGTTTAATCTCGGTGCAGATGTTGCTCGTACTATTTACCGAGGTAGACGAAGTCCTTCATTACCTCAACCTTTAGCTACCCATTTTGACACTCTGTTTCTTGAGGACTACATTACTTCGTTTTGCCCTCATTCACCGACAGCACCATTTTAGTCGATATGTATAGGGGTAATGCTAATTCACGGCTCTCTGTATTGTGGAAGTCACGTATTCTTACAGTTGTACGGAAGATCGTACCTTTAGTATTGGCGTGTGAGTTTTAGACGACCTTCTCCAGGCTGATGTTGACGAAGTTACATGACAGCGTGTCGGTCTGAAGGTCTCCTTGTTACGGACCTTCATGGAGCAGCGAGAGTTCTCCATCGTTATCATGCACAACTTGACGAGTTTGGCAGAAATGTCAAACTAGACGTTGTATACCTGGTATCTATCTTGTTATTCATATGCGGCCTTAAAATCGACGAATTAAGGGTGAATTAGGGCTGTTGATTTGAATTTCTTGGGTCTTTAGCTGTTTTAGATACGAAAAGTGGATTGGTGTCCGCTGAATCTACGGACGATGCATCAGTCACATCATTTCCGACTTCTGGTGCAAACTCTTCGAGAATTCTTCACCTATGCTATTTTCTAAAATAAAATTGTTTTTTCGATTGCAATAAATTAATTGGTAACTTCGATCCTGCTTGTCCCGAGTATTCTCACACAGAATGCATTAAAATACAGCTCGTCGAAAGCGATCCAATCTGACAAAAAAGTCTCAATTTGGAAAAGATCGTACCTATCTAAGTGTAAGAAAACTGAAATAGCCCAATTCAGGTCTTCTGACGTATTATAATAATACCGCTACATCCCGTAGAGGGCCAGGGACCAGTTTCTCAGCAACCATTTTTTTAATTCACTTTTACTTCTAAATTCATTTAAAACTTACTTGCTAGACAAAAATGCTTGAAACTAGTTGTACGAGCAATACTGCTGGCAAAACTTACTGGCCCTCTGCGGGCACGCTAAGTTAAACTTATTCTTATCCTGTTTCGACATAACCTAACCACAATTCAACTAAATAATTATTCGTACAAGAAAAGTCAATATTTAGAAAAATTCGGGAAAATGGAAAAAAAAAACTTATAAGCTATATTGTTCTCTCCCACTAGTAAAAGAGACCTACAGTCCTATGCCGACTACGAACGGCCAAGTTTGAGAAGCTTTTTTCCTAGACAGTTAATACCATTTGAACATTGTTAGTGACTCGAAAGAGGTGGAGCCGTAAAAATTATTTTTGGTCGTACGTCGCGAGTTTCAGTTGCTCGAGGTTTGGGGTCGACGGACATACCCTCAACGCCACGACCGCCACGGGCCTACTGATATTAGCATTGTAAATATTTAAGTCGGAAAACCAATTGGCTCGAAAACGACTTCCAAGAAGGTCAACGGTTAAGTTTTTGGTCTCCATCTTGGTAGAACTTGAATCGTAGTTTTTTGCACCCATTGAAACCAACTGTACACGCTCGGTGTCCCTTCGCTAGATGGCCACATCCTCATGTAAATGTTTGAATATGCAAGCAGGCAAGTATTATTGCGAATCCCATTTCAAACAAACACACACACACATGTAGTCACAGATTGTAATTCATAGAGTGTAGCTTATTATTTTCAGCTTTCAAGCGATTTATGCAAACATTTGAACCATAATCATACCTTTCTGTGAATATCTAGCTTTGGCGATGGATTTAGTTTTCCAATCAGACATTTGGACGAAGACGCCGAGTCACTATTGGGCAGCGAGACCCGGATTGATATCGAAGGAGACATCTACAATGATACAAATTTTCTAGACACGACCATTCAATAGAATTTCCTGATTTTCTGCGAAGATTGACGTCGAAATTCAGACACAAATCGTAATTTGACGGACAGTTGATGCACGACCAAAAAAAAAGAAAACAAAATGATTAACAATTTGCATGTAATAGCAATAAGAAAATAAAAGTATGTGGAGTATGTGGCAAAGTTCCAACGATACGACAACTCTACTTTAAGGTTAAAAGAATCAAATAAGCATCCGCGACGACCACGACGCGACGTGGTGGTGATACATACATTAAATCGCTGCTTCAACAAATGATTAGTGAGTAGTACTAGAACATCGTCTTGCGATCGGGGCACATGACGCGTGTGACTGATTTTTTCCACAAAATGCGATTTTCCTTTCATCATTATGTCACGTACTATCTCCTGAGTATTTTATTTTGATTAAGTTGTGTGTTTTTGAGAACAAAAAAAGAGAAAATTTGCATAGATATATAAAATAACAGAAGATTATATTTTAACTTTATTTATCAACGTGTAGTTGTAGAGGTGTATATACAGGACAGGACTAAATAGTTTATTTATATTTAATAAATGCAAGTTGTATATGTATTTGAAAAGCAAATATGAAACATCAGCAGAGTAGAAAAAGTATTTTGTATAAATGGAGTTTAGATTAATAGTATGTTGTATTTTGAGTGTGTAGACCAGGGTACACGATTTTGTTAAAATGTGAAAATAATAAAATCCAAGAATAGTCTCTACCAAAAATATGCGTTTTGATTTTGGAAACCGTTCACTTGGACGGGAGGCACTGTATTTTGTAAGCTGTCTCCAACCAATCGTGCGCCGAGTTTGTTGAGCTTTCTCTCCACTTGCTTGGGCAGCACTGTGGACGCAGGCGTCCCTTGTTACGTAGGATGTGAGATTATCCGCGCTGTAAGGTAAGTCAGTCACATACTATGTATATTTCTCCCAAGTTAGTTGAAGACCCTCGATTTTTGTGCAGCATCTTTTTTTACCCGGACGTCATTCGTTGCGCGGGTCAACCGACTCAAAGTCAACATTGGTAAGTTATGGCTGAAACACAATAAGTGCGTTGGCGCTGGCAATGTCTTTTAACGCATATCATTAGCGAACGTGTCGAACAAATTTTGACAGAGAATGAAGTATTGTAGAGCTAGCCAATCACAGAGAGTAGGACAATCAGAGTACAGCATTCACGTTATTTCGTGAATAACTGTCAATCAACTGTGCAGTTGGCCACCTCTATTATTGTATACTTCATTCCTGAAACACAATAGTGCGTTGCTGCATTGCGTCGTCTTTCAACGCACACAATTCAATGACCATGCACAGAATACTGCGGCGACCTACGTAAGTACAAAATGAGAGAGATGAGAGGATCGTAAAACGTAAGAACATCGCATGTCATTATCGAACATGTTGGAACATTTTTGACAGATTGGTGCGATGATAAACAGCTGACTACATTTTTTTTAACGACAAAATCAATTTGAATTCGGACCAAGGAGGAAAAAAAGTACAATTGTTTGAGCAGAATATTTTTTGATTTGACATTTCACAAACGAAAACAGCTGACACAATATTTTGCATCCGGTATTTGAGATAGAGTGGACAGCTGATTATCGCAGTTCGTCATCGCACCCCTCCGTAACATCGAAGTCGAACGCAGCAACGCACTATTGTGTTTCAGGCATTACTGCGTCGACCTGCGTTAGTGAAAAATGAGACTAATGAGAGGATCGTAATAAAACGTAAAACGTAATTCAATTTCATTTTCAGAGAATATTTTACAATAGTTATATGTTTCCGCGAAGCCTTATAAAGGCTTTTCTGCAGAAGATCGAGTTTCAAAATTGTATAATTAACTTTAGAAAGCAAGCTTAGTTCAAAATTAATGTCAAAATTTCATTATTTGAAAACAATTTATGGATAAGTTAATTAAAGAAAAAAAAAAAATTATAAAAGGATAGCGTTGCTACTTACTACATACGAACACGATGAATTTGAGTCACGTAATGCAACTGATGTTTTACATTTCTGTTGCTAAAAAATGTTTGCTGTTTGAGATATCTCACAACAGAAAATACCGATTCCATTAAAACCTGATATTTTACCTGTTGTTTGATACCAAACTTTTGTCCCTTCTGTCATTCGGACGACTTTGATTTTTGAATTAAGTTCCGCTAGATTCGCAAAATAACACACTGTGAGTCGCTTACTTCGGTCGAATACAGGCTCAAGATGATGAGGTTGTTTTAAACAACTTTCCAGTTAAAAATGATCTTTTGAATCTAGTCGACAAGTTTGCAGAACAATTTTCAACTCAAGCATCCAAAAAAAAGCACACTTGCGATCATAAAACCTCGAAAATAAGTATATGGCACAATCAATCTATGTAGAGGAAGAAGAAGTATACATTATTGTGCTGTTTAAAAACTAACAAGGGGCCAGGTGGGGATAACATTAGACCGATAGACCTTAAGAGAGCTGCCTTACACTTAGCACCATTAATTACAACTATTATCAAGCGAAGCATAAGCCAAAGTGTTATTCCTAAGCCATAAAAAACTTCAATAATCGGACCAATCTACAAAGGAAACGTAAAAAGCCATAATTATAGTTCGTAGAATAACCAAATTCATAGAGAAACACAGAGTTTTAAAGCCAAACCAATACGCTTTTCAAAAAACAAAGAGTACTGGAATACTGCTGGGTGAACTCTCAAACGTTATAAACACTGGACTTAACAAAAACCACCGTATCCTAGCAATGTTTCTAGACTCTAGCAAGGTCTTCGACACATTTTGACACGACAAGATCATCGAAAGCCTCATAGCGCAGTGGATCAAAAATTACCTGTCGGGAAGAAAAATGAGGGTAAGAGTAGGAAACTTAGCCAAGAAAAAAAAGCTTTTTTGGTGTGCCACAAGGCTCAAAACTGGGTCCACTCCTTTTTATCTTGTACACAAATGAACTTCTTCGTGTCCTTTAGTAAAGTTCAGCCTTTACATACGCAGATGATATCGCAATTATTGTTAAGCACAAATGCCTTAGAACTGCTGAAGCAATAATGCAAGAAGAATGTAATAGAGTCTCAAGATGGTGTCACGATGAAGGTTTGGTGATAAATGCTGAAAAACAAAGATGATGCATATACGCATGCCACGGCAACTCGAAACTTCAGTCAAGATATACTGCCAAAATGCAGACTGTCCAACAACAACTAGCAGTGATTCTATTGAAGTGGTAAGAACAATAAAGTATTTAGGAGTAATAATTGATGATCACTTATGGCATGAACACATTAATAAATTACGGATGCAACAAAGGAGTGCACTGTTTGCGATGGTGTATCACAAATCATACACTAATGCTGAGGTGCAGAAACAGGTACACTTGCTGAGTCCGATATGGTATATGGGATATTAGCATGGGTGAAATACAGCAAAAACCCTCATCGATAAAATATTTAATCTACAGCATAGACTGCTTAAACTTATTAAAACTAATAGTCTAAATATGAAGATCTCAGATGTACACGACATTTTCAAGATGACAGTATTGCAACAATATTATGATGATCAATGCTACCAACAAAGTATACGCCACAATCAGAATACTAGGAGACGATCTCAGGGCTTCCAGAAGCCTTCAACATCTACGGAAGAAGACATCCAAGCTACGTCGTACCCACAATACTAAATTCACTTCCGACAGATCTGAAAAATATTGTTAATTTTAAAAAACGTAAGAAATATCTAAAAACGTATTTCCTAAACATTCATTCTGTAACGTAAAATGCAATACAGATATAACATAGCAACTTTCTCTCGGATATCATTTGAGAACCTTGTCTCTTTCTTGTTTTTGAAACTTTATTTTGTTGAATGAATTCTTTTGCAATGTCTAATGTTCACAAAACCTTTGAACTTCAAGTCATAAATTTAATATTGTATAACAAATCACCGACAGACAAACAAAAGCTTCGCAGGTAACTCAAAACTTTTGTATCCTAGTAAAAAAAAGGGCAATGTTCATGCAACTCATGCAGGCGCAAAAAACCAAAGTGCAGATTGATCGTGCCTGACCTATCCACTACGATTACGAAAATCGTTTTACTAAAACGGCACAAAGCGTTTTTACAAATGCAGTCTGCGGAATCTGAGCGCATTGATCCACCAATCTCCCATTGACCCAGGATTCCTTGAATTTTGGTACCACTTCTTGCAGGAACTCTACTGAGCCTGAATGAGTCTTCAGAAGCTTAATTCCATTGGAAAAAAAAACTAGACTCGCTGAAATTTGGTACGGTCGCTGATGTTGAAGGTTTCTTCATGGCATACTCGAAGATCGCCTTCGTTAGCATCGTCATAAAGGGACTTTCGTAGGGCGCTGTAGGGTTGGGTCACCATTTCGGCATTCCTCATCTTCTTCGGGGTTTTGTGAGCCTTGTCATGAGACCTCGGTCTTTCGAACTTATAGTTCTTATGGGCCTCTGCCCCCTTCACTGCCATTATGGGTTTGCGTTTCGGCTTGCCAACTGTCCTGTTTCTACTAGAGTGGAGTGCCTGGTACACAGTCTATCTGCGCGTTCATTGGTCTGGTTTAATCTGCCGATATCTGTCGAACTCCGCTTTCTCCTGCAGCTAGTCGGGCTTTCTGATTACGGGTTATCAAACTGACTCACCTTGACCAATCCCATAGGAAATCCCAGCATTACTCCATCTTTCATACGTGAAATAGACTCCAATGTACTTAAACCTATCCTAACATGTAGACTGCTTTGTTTAACTTGCTTTAAGTAGATATGTTGTTTCGATGTGCAGTAAAGTTTCTGTATCAACTTGTACCCTTGTACTATTGTAATCCTCACAAATGAAAATCAAATCCATTTCGTTACATACGAGTACATAGCAAAGCAATCATTTTTCATTTCAAGAGTACGTAAACACAAGAAAAAGGCGACGCTTCTTTTGAGCATTCAGTTAAAAAAAAAGTGACGTCACAATTTTCCTGACAGCGTACATATAACCCTCTATTATGCGTATCGTGCCTTGCTCGGCACTGAGGTACACGAATCCCCTGACTATGACGAAGCTTATAGTTGACTATTGTGACGCCTTTTTTGAGGCCAGGGTATACCTACTCCTCGTACACATCGAGACCCATTTTGAGTTTTGACCGCTTCCGTCTTGTTACCAACAAATGCCTCTTTGAAGGCTAGTTGCGTTCCACAAATTAGTCTTCCGCCTGCTAACTGTAGTAAGTAAACACTTCCGGAAGGTCCTGCCTCTAGGCACAACATAATTCAATAGAGAAAGGAATTCGTTTTTGATGTTTCCCATATAAAACGTCGCGTACGTAGCAATCGCAAAAGGCTTCCAAAGTTACTCAAAGAAACATGACAATGAATGAGAAGCAATTCCGCAGATTTACACTATTCTCGATATGTAAGCAATCAGGTAAACCCTTTGGTAGGGAATTCCATGATTTGTGAAAACTGAAATTCAAAGATCCTTCTTCTTGTGGTAAGTAAAATCTTCAAGAACATCTTCGATCACAGAGTGGTTCCGTTGTGGCTATCTTGAGTTCTTATTCAAAATCGACAAGTTTCACAAATCAAGAACTCCATATCCATCTTCTGGGATCTTCACTGTACGAGATACGCACAATCAGAGCTTCGAAGGAGAACATTCATCATAGAGCTGTGGTCACGAAATAAAACGACATTAAATTTGTTGTTAATTATGACGCCGGCTACAAGTGACGCAAGTAACTCGACCACTGACCCGAATGGAAACTTCATGTTCAGGGGAAATCAATTACAGAGCAATTATTTCTGATGTTCACAACAGTAGAAGAAGCACTTATGGATGTCAATCAATTAACTAAGCGAGCTCTCGACTTTTAACAGTAAACGACGGAAATCCTTCAAACAAAACTGATCCACTTCGCAGACCACAATGCTGGTGGTGCCAAGAACAAAATATAACACAAAACACATTCAACTCGCGTTCTTTTTATAAAAGTATTTATTATACGAACTCCATTGTCTGTTTACTTAAGTGGGATAAACCTAGAGCTGTGGGTGGCACCAATACCGGGCCTACCGTGCTTGACGGGTTTATATGTGAACGAGAATTCTCCCAAGTAGTGTCCGATCATTTCTGGCTTAATTTCAACCTGCAATCAAAAATATCCATATGTTAAACAATTTCACATTGGAATTCGTAAGGGTACACGAACCTGACTGAAGTCTTTGCCATTGTACACACCAATGATGGATCCAGTCATCTCTGGAACAATAATCATGTTTCGCAAGTGAGTCTTGACGATTTCTGGCTTCTCATTTGGTGGTGCTTCCTTCTTGGCCTTCCTCAATTTCTTGATGAGAGCCATTGGCTTGCGCTTAAGACCACGGGAGAATCGCCTGCGAGCCCGACTGTGCATCAACTCGACAAGCTGATTGCTGCAAAAAAAAAAATGGCAAAATTGGAGTTAAGTTAGTTTTCAGGCAAGGGTGATGTAGCGTATTTTTGTTGCTACTTACTTTGGCATGTCAAGGAGTTGATCCAAGTCTACACCACGGTAGGTGAACTTTTTGAACGCGCGCTTCTTCTTAAGAGTTTCATCGACCTGGAATTGAGATGAGATTCGTGATTTGAAGGGATTTTTTTCACAATCGGTTTTTGGGTGTATTTCTACCGGACGGTAGAAAATCCATACGCAATTCAACGCTGAGCATCATTCTTGTGATAATTTATCGTAGAAATTTGCAAAACATCACATGATTGCATATAAATTTAAAGATTTTTTGAAGAAAATTACCTCAGCCATGTTGACGTTTGTAAAATGCAAAACGGAAAGAAAAACAAATTCGTCAGTGCAGCCAAACTAGAGGATTTTTCGCTCGCAGTTGTCGCATTGATTTTGATGCAGTAGGTTGGTCATGCTGTGTTTAGTCATTTATGGGTACAGTACGGTAGGAAATTTTCTTTAAAAACAAACAAATTTTATTTAAAGGTTTGGTATTGATAATTAGTACATATAATATTTTTTGACATGTGTGGTTTGAAGCAAATGTAGTTATTTTCAGAAATGAAGTATGATAGAGATATCCAACTTCACAGCTGATTGACCCCTCCATCGACGGATAGTCATGAACATTTTGACGGTTATTCATGAATTTTTTAAAGTTATTCACGAAATAACGTAATTGCCGTTCTCTGATTGGTCCATTTGGCTTTAGAAAAAATGGTTTTCAAACATTTTAAGAGTCAAGAGGGGTAGAATTTGGGCATCTCTATCATACTTCATTTCTTGGTATTTTATGGAATTTAATTAAAATTGTTTTATCTATTGATTTTGTTGAAGACGTCCGTTATCAGATGTCTATTTTGGTTTGCTACGTTCCACCAAAAAGTGCTGCCAAGGTTTATCAAAAACAAATTGAGAACATTAGTAGTGTCGTTAACCGCCTTGAAGCCACTCAATTACCTTGTCTATTGGGGGACTTTAATATTGGTGACGTTACCTGGAGGAACGTGGATTTTTTTCCAGACTTTTGGTTAAATAACCTTGCTACTGACAATTTATATATTTGTTAACAATATATATAAGAATTTATTATTTATGGCAGAGGAAAACCTGGTAACAAAAAACTCTAGACAGTAAAAAAAAAAGTTGATAAATATATGCATACGATTGAAAATGGACTTAGAATGGGAAGGTGGTGCTGTTCTTCTTTGATTACAAATTATACACTTAGTAAAATAAATAAATTATAAATTAATTAAATAAATAAGTGAATCAATAAATAAATAAATAAACAGATCAACAAATAATTAAATAAATAAGTTAATAAATAAATAACAAGAAAGATAAATAAGTATATATATATGTTAGTGAATAAACAATTAAATAAATAAATTAATAAAAGTATAAATAAAGGCGTATTATGCATCATTATATAAACTTGCAATCAATCTGACAATTACAGATTGATTGCAAGACAATTTATGTCGTTCGAATAACTTCATCAGTCTTATAAAAACTCTTTCAATATTAGAGACTTCACGAAGCTCTTCAGTCGAAAAATGCCACGGTAAGTCAAGCATCATTTTTAACAGCTTATTCTGTGCGGCTTGTAATTTCCTTATGTGGGTCTTTGCACAATGGCCCCATACAGGGGAGCCATAAAACAGGATGGGTTGAAAAATTGTTTTAAAAATAGTGAGCTTATTTTCTATACTCATCTTAGATTTACGACTTATGAAGGGATACAGAATTCGTATAGGTAAGTTGATTTTTGAATTGTTTCTTGGACATGAAAACTGAAGTTTAGGGTTTTATCCAGATGTACCCCAAGATATTTTGTACTTGATTTCCAATCTGATTCAATGTTGATTAACACTATTCTGTGGCTTGGCAGGAAACAGGCTTTTCTTTTTCTAGTTAAAAAAGACAGCCTGAGTCTTTGAAGCATTTAATTTAATTTTCCATGTATAAAGATATGTTTTACATCATTTGCGCCAGATTGCAATTTCGTTACAATGTTGCAACCCAACGTATCTGACGCAAAGCTGCATGTGTCGCCCGCAAAGATTTCAGCTCCATAACTGTTGGATAATGGAGTCATGAGTAAATATATTATACAGGATTTCAGCAAGAAATGATCCTTGAGGTACACCTGCCTCAACTGGGAAAACTTGAGATCGGCTATTATTCACAGATACCATGAAATTACGACCAGTTAAAAAGCATTGGACAATCTTTATCAAGTGGATTGGGAAGTTAAGGATGTGGGGCTTGTGTAGTAAGAAGGATTAAACCAGTGCTTTTTCCAGCCTCAAAATTTAGTTTTATGTTCTTTGTAATGCGGTTAATTTGATGAATAGAGGAGTGCAGTGGTCGAAAACCGAATTGTTATGGGGGGAGTATTGCGGAATGTCTTAAGATAATCTACTAATTTGTTTTTTATGACTCTTTCAAAGCATTTGCTTGGACGGTAACTGCTCGCCAGGGATAAGTCTTTACCAGGTTTTTGGATTGGTATAATTTTGGATGTTTTCCATTCTCGAGGATAGTAACCTATTTTTAAACAACTGTTAAATAGTAGTTGCAAGAATTTTTGCCCGCAAGATGGGAGGTTCTTGAGAAATGTGGATGGTGATGATAATCTAATCCGATTTAATGTTATTCATGAATAGGAGCGTTTGATAATAGATGGTCTTTTATCTTTGAGCTTATTTCAAATAAATAATATTCGAAATAGTTTAGATCGAATTTTAGATTTAGTATTTTTAAGCAATGAAGTTAGTTTTAAAATATCAGCTCGAATGTGATTTATTCGAATAAAATTCATCACAAGGCCTTACTTTTGTATTTAAAATTATTTTGTTACAGAAATTGTAGTAATAACAATGCCGGCTTAACTTATAAATTCGCTAAGACCAATTATGTTGCACTGAATGAATACCTAAATCAATTCAATTGGGATGACATGTTGGATTCCCCCAATTTGAATGGTAACTATGATATAAAGGGTGGGTTCAATTTTAAGGGCCTAAGTTGAATGTGAACATTACCTAAACGTCAAGTTTTTTTCTGCATTTCATTTGACATTTCTCAATTTCAGACTAACTCAATTTGAAACATGGAAAGATATACAATCGAGCAACGCATTAAAGTTATTCAGGCTTATTATGAAAATGGGCGTTCATCTCAAAATGCATATCGTGCACTTTGTGATTTTTTCGGTCAATTTAATCGTCCAAATGGGCGTACAATCGGAAAAATCGTGCAAAAACTTGAGCAAACCGGGTCTGTAGGAGATGTGAAAACACCAGTGCATGCTCGTACAGCTTGTACTGCAGAAAATATTGCTGCTGTTCGCGATAGTGTGGCTGAAGAGCCGTCCACCTCATCTCGTCGTCATGCCCAACAATTGCACCTCTCACGCTCGTCGTTGATTAATATTATGCATAAAGACTTGCATTTACACGCAAGGTGCAATTGACTCAAGAACTAAAGCTTCTTGGCCACTTCAAGCGTCGTCAATGGTCAGAATGGTGGCAAGAAATGGCAACAGTGGATGATCAATTTTCGAAGAAAATCATCTTCAGTGATGAGGCAGATTTTCACCTTAGTGGGTTCGTCAATAAGCAGAATTGCCGCATTTGGGCGAATGATAATCCAAGAGTGATTGTCGAAAAACCAATGCACCCACAAAGAGTGACTGTTTGGTGCGGTATATGGGCTGGCGGCATCATCGGACCGTATTTTTTCCAAAATGGGCGAACTTTTAATGGCCCGAATTGGAAGATATGAATGTGGACGATATGCGGTTTCAACAGGACGGTGCCACTTGCCACACAGCTAACGAAGAGCTAAAGGATGAGATAATTCCGCACATTAACGGCATAGAACCTCAATTATGCTTCAGCGTCATCGAAAATTTGGACCATCGGATGGAGGTGTGCCGACGAGATCGCGACATTTTGTTCCATACATAATTGAACCCTACCAATATTATCATAATCAAAAGAAATGACAATAATTTCCTAAATAATTTGTGTTTTATTCAAAATCAACATCGGCCCTTAATTTTTTTTTTTTTATGAATAAAATTAATTCTCGTTTAGAGTCATTTGTTCCTAAACCTCGACATAGAAATCGATTTAGAATTCCATGGACAAACAAAAGCTTAGTAAATCTAAGAAATGTTACCAGGAAAGCATATTCAAACTATGTTTCAAATAAAACGAGTTTAAATCGTGAACGATTTTTGAGATTCAGGAAAGAATATGAGTTCTTGAATAGATTTTTGTATAAACAATGCGTCTTGTCGGTAGAATCTTCGGTGAGGAGCAATGGTGCATCATTTTGGAATTACGTTAATTCAAAAAGAAATTCCTTGGGCTTGCCCAAGATAATGGAATTTGGTAACGTAACTGCAACAAACATGGATAAAACCTGTGACCTATTTGCCAACTTTTTTGAGTCAGTCTATAATGGGTCTCCGGTCCAGACAACGATGAACCATTACTCTAATATACCCGAGGTTCTGGATATAGGTGTATTGGAATTTACGGATCAGGATGTAATAAATGCCTTAACAAATCTTAAAGCAAATTACAGCCCAGGCCCCGATGGGGTTCCGGCTTGAATTTTAAGAAAAGTTGGAATTCGCTTTATCCTCCACTTAAAATTATCTTTAATCAATCCCTAAAAATGGGTGAATTTTTAAATGAATGGAGGTATTATTTTCTGACGTCTATATATAAAAGCGGTTTAAGGCAAAAAGTAGAAAACTATCGACCAATATCAAGGCTTTCATCGATTCGAAAGCTATTTGAGAGCATTGTAAATGAAAAATTATATTTCATGGTAAAAGAAATTGGTTCTTAAAACCAGCATGGCTTTATGCAGGGCAGGTGATGTACAACTAACTTATCATTATTTTCAAATTACATTTATACGAATTTAGAAATACACCGATTTCTCGAAGGCCTTCGATAAAGTACATCACACTTTGCTTTTAAACAAGCTAAAGTCTTTGGGATTCCATTCGTCAATGTTAGAGTGGTTTTCCAATTACTTAAAGGACAGGAAGCAATTGGTAAAGATCGATAATTTTAGATCTTGAGTAATAAAAGTTACATCGGGCGTTCCACAAGGTAGCCATGTGGGGCCATTACTCTTTCTTTCGTTCATAAATGGTATTCACGAAATTTTCAAATATTGTAACATGCGAATGTTAATACGCAGACGACTTTAAATTGGATTTATCTATAAATAGTCATTGTAATTATTTCCAATTGGATATCGATGCACTAGTGGAATGGTGCAAGCACAATGGACGAGAAATGAATAATCAAAAATGTAATATCTTCACGGCATATCTAATGCTATGTTAGGTTTTCTGAAAAGAAACAGTAAAGATTTTCGGGATATTATCGGTATCAATATGAAGGAAAATGCGAATTCAATTTTAATTGTTTTTTATTTTTCAGTATAATCTCCCCCAACATCATTGCATTTGTTACATCTTGAGAAAAGCTTTTTTAAACCCTCAAAAAAATAAATTTCCTCTTTCTCTGCAAAATACCCATTTATTGCCGACTTGAGTTCTTCTTCATCCGAAAATCTTTTTCCACGAAGACATTTTTTCAAATCCGGAAATAGGAAAGGGGGCAAGGTCTGGACTATAGGGTGGGTGTTGGATTTCTTCGAAACCACAATCTAGAGCAGCAGCCTTGGAAACTCGCGCCGTGTGAACAGGAGCGTTGTCATGGAGAAGCAACACACCCGCTGCGAGTTTACCCCGTCTTTTCTTTTTAATTTCCTCCCGCAAATTATGCAAAGTGGAAGCGTAGGATGTGGCGTTGATGGTTTCACCTTTTTTTTGTACTCAAGGAGCAAGATTCCCTTTGAGTCTCAAAAAACTGTGGCCATGAGCTTCCCGGCAGGCGGATTGACGGAGAACTTCTTCGGGGGGTCTGTTCCTTTTTTATGCCACTGCATGGACTCTTGTTTGCTTTCAGGGTCATAGTGGAGGACCAATGTTTCGTCACCAGTAACATTTCGATCCATAACACCGTCCGCGTTCTCACTACACATCTCAAAAAGCTACAGCATGCGATTCTCACTTTGCACTTCCCACCTTGCACTGACCTTTGAAAGGTTAAGATGGTCATGAAGAATGGTGTGAGTGGTACCAATTGAAAGCTTGGTGATCTCTGCCATCATTTTCACCTTTATTCGGGCATCCTCAAGAGCAAGTCTTTCGACTTCTTTGATGCTTTCTCCCGTACAAGCAGTAGCCGGGGCGCCGGAGCGGGGTCGTCTCACTTAACCACAGTTGATAATGAAAGTGCGGAACACTGGTAAACAGCCACAATCTCTTCATGAATAGTTTTTTGACTTTTTCCTTGCTTAGTGAGAAATTTAATTACAGCGCGATGCTCAATTTTCACCACCATCGTCTCAGTTGCCATTATGATTCTGTTTAACTAGAGATAAAGCGCGAATTAATAATCACATTTATATGAAATTTTACATGAATGCACTAAAATAATTGTATTACTTGATAAATAAGTCAATTTATATATACAACCACAGCTTCACACCGATACCGAGAATATATTGAACACTCCTCGTAACTGGTCTTAAGTCCATCTATTGTTCGTTAGTCAGACCGTATTTAGAATGTTCTTCCATCATTTGGGATTCCCCATATGATACACAAGAACTCAGATTCGAAAGAGTACAAAAAAATTTCACCGTAAATTGTATTCCTTCAAAGAACTCCTTGTAAACCTTAAGTTTCAGGCGTAAGGCAGCGTCAGCCATGTTCATCCACGACATTATAAATTGCAGTGTAAATTCACCAGATTTACATTTTCTCATGAATATACGAGTATATGCTCCCCAAAGATCTCTCCGGGTGAGAAATTCACTATACGATAAGAGGCATAGAACCAACTATGGTTGGAATGAACCTATTACAAGGTGTGTAAAGACTTTCAATGAACTGTGCAACGAAATTGATTTTAGCTTGTCTCGATTGGAGTTTAAACAATTTATCCATGCACTGTTCTTTAATTAATACTGTTTATTTGATGTAATCTATGAGATGCAAAATCGGTAGATGATCCGTAGTCGCGCAGCAAAAATCTGCTGTGTAAAGCGATACTGAGAGTTAACACTTAGAAAACGTAGTGTTTTGTGTGCTTCTGTGTGCTGTTTTGTGTGTAGTGTTTAATTGCTTCTCAATTCAATTTTAGATAATCCTTGAACATATGCCGAAGTCCAATAGATTTTAAGCCGTCCTGAAAATTGTTGGACATCGTAAAATGCTCAAGGAAGTAAAAATCTAGCAAGATGATTATAATGAGTGGAACTAACATTTTGAGCGTATTCGTGTTTGGTTTTACAGTATCCGAGACAATTTGTAAAGCTCTTCAGACACTGGATGGTACTCTGCGCATTCTCATTGATTCTCACGGATGGGTCAAGCACAGGCGAGGGAGTCTGAATAGGCCTCAGCACTAACAATCAATAGTCTATGTACGCACATCTTTTTTTCAGACAAGGACTAAAGTGATAAAAGGAATTAGCACAAAAGAAGAAGCATTAAAATTTCGAAAACAAGATGTCAACATTTATTCCGGCACTCAGACTAACTGGAAGTCATTTCTGAATGCCGCCAATCTCTTGATGAGACGGGCAGAAATCAGATCAAGGGACGTCTAATGTGGGTCTGCTTGAGTCCTAGACCACCCGGACTGTAACTCCACACAAAGAAAAGTAAGTAAATGGACAAGGAGTAATTCTGTCCGAGGTTGGATATCGCTTTAATGTTTGACTTCTGTTTTCCCCCTTTGTAAGTGCCAACCGAAGACTCTTCGACTCCGAACTAGTGAGACAACGCAATAGAGGACGCCCAAGGCACCGATGGCGCAAGCAAGTGGAGAAGAAACCAACCAAGTTGGCGTGTGCATTTAGAGGCAGCTGGCTGGAGAGGCTTGTTAGTTGAGACCCAGGTTCACCCGGAACTGTAGCGCGATTAGAAGAATAAGAAGAAATACCAACACATTGTGACATGCCCTGTTGGTGGCTCAGTAAGACTTCTCACGGACGCGAAACTTGCCCTCCATGTTTCACATTATTAAGCATCATTAGAAGACATATCCTATCTGGATTGCATCATATGTGTCATTACCAGAGATTCATCTGACAGCGTTTTTTTACAACGTGTGAGCTAAGCATCATCTCTGTCTTTGTCTCGGCCGCACGAAGGCAAGGTCTTCCACAATTGATAAAACACTCTATTCTCTGTCCAGGGCAGACGGAGCTATTTCTCCGAGAATATAAACGGCCTGAATTATAAAGGGTGATTTTTTAGCTATTATCTTTTTGGCAACACTGGTTTAAACAGCTGACCCACGTTTCGTGTTTTGTTTCACTGTCAAACATCTTCAGTTTGGTCTATTATTTAACCATGAATCGTCTTACAAACGAACAACGCTTGCAAATTATTGAATTTTGTTATCAAAATGCGTGCTCTGTTAAGAAAGTTCATCGCGCGCTTCTTCCATTTTATGGTCCGTCAGCGACGAAGCTCATTTTTGGCTCAATGGGTACTTAAATAAGCAGAATTGTCGATTTTGGAGTGAATATCAGCCAATGCACTGCAAGAGCTACCAATGCATCCAGAAAAAGTCACAGTTTGGTGCGGTTTATGGGCTGGTGGCATCATTGGACCGTACTTCTTCAAAGATGGTGCGAATCGGAACGTAACTGTGAATGGTGAGCGCTACCGTGAAATGATATCCAACTTTTTTTGCCCCAAAAAGCAAGAGATTGACTTGCATGACATGTGGTTTCAACAAGACGGTGCCACATGCCACATGCTACACAGCACGCGGAACAACGGACTTATTGAGAGGCGAGTTCGGTGAACATTTTGTTTCACGTTCGGGACCGGTCAATTGGCCGCCTAGATCGTGCGGTTTAACGCCTTTAGACTATTCTTTATGGGGCTATGTTAAAGCTCATGTCTATACTTCAATTGACGCATTGGAAGACAACATTGAAGCATTTATTCGTGAGAGACCGGCCGATATGTTGGAAAGAGTATGCCAAAATTGGACTAAGCGGATGGACCATTTGAGGCGCAGTCAAGGTCAACATTTGCATGAAATAATCTGCAAACATTAAGTTATATGGACCGTATTATCCATCGTATAATCACTATAAGCTTTCTAAGTCACTTTGTGACGCACCGTCCGGTTTTAAGAGTTAGGTTAGGTTGGGTGAGTGAGTAGACGGGGGGATACGTCTCACTTGATCGTCCAGCAGGATCAAGTCCATTGTGATTCCCATGGGGGTGGTTAACCTCCTGGTGTCTACTCGTGCTCTTTATATTTATGATGTTGTTATACCTGAACACTCCAGACATCCCGACATCCTGATGAACCTGAAAATAGCGGCTAGTGCGATTTCTGATAAAAAAAAAATGGAGGTTCTGAAATAAGAGTTGTCTGTCTGAATAATCAAACACTGGGGCAGTGGCACAGGTACTTAGGGGAATATTCTAGTACTTCTTCCCATTTTGTTTTCATGATACCTCAGATGATTATGGCCGACTATCGTCCGCAGCAATTTTTCGTTGCATTGTAGGAGTTTGTCGGTTTCTGCTCAATAGAACTTGGGCCATAGCATCCGAGTGGCCTCACATGAAGTGAGAGAGTTCCACCTTTCGTTTGCTAGCTCTATGAATTTGTCATCCCCTTTTTTCTTGATGAATTCAAGTGGATTGCCTAGGATGGGTCGGATTCGGCCCCTCTCCTGACAAGTTCCTATGACCTGGGACTCTGAGTAGTGTAACCGAGTGCTGCGTACTGCGAACCTCAAGCTCTTTGCGGCGGCATGGACTTAATTTCAATTGCTAATGGCCGCTTGACTGTCCATTTGTATATCAGCCGTTGGTATTTCCAACAATGATATTATTTTTACCGGTTTCTTGACTGCTAGGATTTGCACTTTAAAAACACTGCTATAGTCGGTGGTTCTGATGGGGCATAATTAACAATTCGGAGAAAATGTCCTGGGCCCTTTTCCAACTTAGACCCACGCCTGTAGACGAATTGTTGGATTGAGTACATTTGAGTTTCACTCCTGCCTTGTGGGAAATAACAGTCGAAGGGTTTTTCGAAGTCAAGGAATGGGGGAGTAGCTTGTACGTATTTGCAGCCTATCCACCAAGTTTGCACGAACAGTGAGTCTTGGGAGCCAGCCTCTGAATTGGATAATCCTAATGACGCACTTTACAGCAGTCTTCTTCGGAGGTAAAGTGGAAGAAATTCCAATTGTAAACAGTCCAGTGACAACTGGAAATGTAAGTATCTCTGTTCTCGTTAACAGATTCAAATTGGTGGGATTTTAGGCAAGTCTGGTATCACACTACGCTGGCATATGTCAAGATCGCTGTGTACACCAACAGGATTATTTTCCCAAATATCCTGTTGCGCAGGCCACTTTCTTTCATTGACATTAAGTTCCCTGTCTAGAGAAAGAGACTGGAGAAATGTTCATTAATGACTAGCACCCACAGACGAGGGGAGATGACTCCGCCTAGTGGAGTGACCCACGAGGCTATGACTTTGAAAGTTTAATCACCTAAGTGGGCAAACTTAAGATTACAGACAAAAGTAGTTGATCAACTCTGGTTCTTTCAAGTTCACGTTTAATTGCCTCGGTCTTTACATTATTGAGGCGCCTCGGTTTTGGGAGTAACCTACTAAGAACCACTCTAAGGCGACAAGTAGCTTCTAGATTCTACGAGAAACCCAGATAGCATCTACTAGAGTCGAACGCAGAAATTGATTTCGGTTCCGAGGGAGATAAAGAGGGAATAACAAAACGGCTGGTGCATGGCAGCATAGTCTCAACATAGTTTGCGTGATCCACAAGAAATGAGACCCGTTTTACTGCCCCAACTGTCGAGTTTCTCTCAAAATGAAACCGTGACGTTAGATGTCAAAACGACGGCAGACATATGTCTTCGTGAATGATGTTAATTCACGAAAAAATCGAGCAAAATGTACGATTTATGCCACGAATATTTCTGATCAACTTTATGATTTTGGATCCCGTTTAAGTTGATGGCGATTTGAGGTGATTTAAGCACATTTACGGATCCAATGCATATGGTTCTTAGACATGCCCATGTTGCTACAGTCCGCAGAGTCTTTGCGCTAGTGGAACAAACAGTACACCTGCGTCTAATGAGGAGCACCCAACTAAAGAAACTAACTTGGTAGATGAAACCGAAGGAATCCAACCAGAAATTCCGATAACTAGTCCACTCCAAATCGTAGAGCCACCAAAGTAAAGAGCCGTATAAAATGGACTTATCACACTAAATACAGCTCGTCATCCTTGCCATCAACAGTGTAAATCTGTGCAATACAGCATGCGCAAGCCACACATCAGAAATTAAGTCGTTAACTTGTGTGATAATTTTTTTCCATTTATTTCAATAAATAATGCTAACATTAAAGTTCCCCCAGGTGTCTGGGATACACACTTAGATTTGGATACGTATGTTCTTTTCTTTTGCCATGGCGCCGTACAAGAGTACAGAGCGCAACAGGGTGTCGCAGTGCCATTGAAAAATAAAATAAAAACGTCAGTCTCTGAGTAATGCGATGCATAAAAACAAAAGAAAAAAACAAATGTGGGATGAGAATATTCCGTTTCACTTCTCATCGGTTACGGATTTCAAATCGCGACCGATGCCCTGCAGTTTGGCATCGATGCCAGTGTGTGCCAGAAGGTCATCTACCTTAACCTCGTTCAGGCAGTTCTTCTCCTCAATTTTGGCGCTTATCTGAGCAAAATCAATGTCCATGGCGCTTCGCTTCTCGCGGGCACTCTTCAACGTTGTCCCTCCATCCAGCTTATCTCGGGTGGCCTCGAGAATGTCTCGACGAATCGCCTGTATGTTGTCCTTCTTCTCTTCAGATTCTTTGATCGCTTCCTCGGCGGCTGCTTTGGATGGACCAGAGTCATTCGCCGGTACAACATGTGGTTCAACTTCGTCTACTGGCAGCTTACTCTTTTCGCCTTCGCTGACTTTGCTCTCGGAAGCGGCAGGAGCGTCCAAGGGGACTTTTTGCGCAGGTAGTTGCTCGGCGATCTCTTCCTTCGGCAGACTTTGCAAAATACCTTTCTGAGGTTCCGGTTTCACTTCGACGGTTTTATTCACCAGGCTTTGTGATGCATTTATCAACAATGGTAATGGTAATGGGACTCGGGAATCCGACGCATTGGCGGCATGTTCACCTACTTTGTATGACAAAGGCTCGTAGACCTCGTTCTTCGGCTCTTCGTTGACTGCATTTGCTTGCTTGTTCTCCATAAGAAGACCCAAAATGGATGCTTTTGGCACAGATATGGGATCAACTGGATCGGGCTTCACTTCGTCGATCTTTTTGGTCTCCTTGTGCACCTCTCGTTCGATTTGCACAACCTTCTCTACAACTTCGCCCAGTTTCTCGACAACCATTTCTTGTGTCTCTTTATTTTGCTTGGCCAGTTCTTCCTTCAGTTCATCAACCTTCCGTTCTAGCAGCTCCTTCGTTTTTTTCAACTCATCCTGTGCCTTGGCAAGCTGCTCATGCTTCTCGGATTCCTTTTGCTGCTCTTCAGCTGCGATCTCTTCGTCCTTCTTGATGGCTTCCCGCGCAATGGCATGGGCAGTAACCGAAGCTTCACTTACAACGGGGAGAAGCTCCGCGCCTGAAGTTGGTTTAACTGATACTTTTTCTGGAACTAGTTCTTCCTTGATCCCAATCGGTAACGGGTCCACTTCATCCACTGGCAGTGGGGGACTGATTTTCGCTTTTTCTTGAACTTCCACTAATGCTGGTGGCTTCTCTTCAACTGGGGCTGCTTTGGCGATTTCCGCGGTAGCCTTCTCGGGCTTTAGATGCAGGGAAAGATTTTGCAGCGGAATATCCTTGAGCATTTCCTTTTTCGGCTCGGGCTTCTTCTCAATCATTGGGATGGATGTGATTACCTGAGTGGCGGTCTCTGGTATCGCGACAGGTCCTGATCTTTTCTCATCAATGGCATTCAAGTTGGCATATGTGCCTAGAATCATCAGACAACAGCCGCCGACTATTAGCGTCTGCGCTAGAGTGCGTTCGGAGGACTCCTTCTTGGATATCCTTCGGAAGCATGCCGCCGGAAAGATGATGCAAATAGCAACCCCTATCGTCGATCCAACGAGTCCTATTACCAGTTCTATTGATGGGATTAATAATGCAATGCACAGTGAGCCAGTGACTATGAACACCGTGATGAGTTTGAAACGCGTTTCCGGAATGTATCCCGTCGCGTCAGCATGGCCCTGCAAATGGTGACAAACATGTTTGGGATTCTTGGTACACGAAGTGGAAACATACCCTCCTGTAGAGCAGTGAATATATGCTGGCTCTGCATGGGAATATGACTAGTGGGAAACTGAAGGCCACTGAGAGGACAAATCCGATCTTGATTACATCGCTTCCAAATGACGGAGAAAAGTTTATGAGGATATTGCCTGCGTGAAATATGAATGTTAGGAGTTGGTATGGTGTATGCCGAAGACTCACCTGAAAATGATTGCGTACAGAAAGCCACGTAACCAAAGAATCCAACGGCAATATAAACCGCAGTGCACACCCAAGTCGCATTCTTTATGATCGCGTTAAGTTTCTCCAAGCTCTGGTTGTTCACACTCTCAAGGACCTCAAAGAGTTGCCTGTAACACAAGTTTCGATTGATGCTCATTCTGGATTTGCATTCGAACTCACATTTGACAGGATAAAGCCATGCTGAAGATTGGTAAACACTGCAAAACTCCCGCGGGCTCCCAATACACCACTTTCCCCGGCCAGTCGTTGGTCAATATGTGCTCCTCCGATTCGAGGATAATCTTCACTACCAAGCAGAGATAGAACCCCACCGAGGCGGTGCACACAGCCGATAAGCTTTCCACATTCTTCAGCATGCCCAGTGGGAGAATGCAAATGATAGTCACTACAACCATCACCAAGGTCCGCAGTCCATGTTTCTCATCTAAACCGAATATTTTTGCCACAATTTGGGGACCGATATCGCCGACGACCACAAAGTACGTGATGCATGATCCGATCAAGTAACCGATTATGCACAGCTCAACTAGCAGCTTTCCGGATGAACCAAACGTGTGGAAACCTAGAACATATGTATGCGTTTGTTTTTGTTTTTTTTTTGTCTTATTTTCGAAAGTGAGTGTGCAGTTGCAATATTTACCTAAGAATTCAAAGCTCTTCCGTCGTGTGAGCAACGATGATTTAATTAGATAGTGACACGACACCCTGGTGATAAGATTATTCAGGATAAGCAAGATAATCGAGAGCACAATTCCACACTAGACACAAGAAAGCCAGGATGAGAACGATGAGGGACGGAGGACGAAGCGCATTACTGACCTTCTGAAAGCAAAACGGCATAGCGAGTATTCCCACACCGATAATACTGTTCGCCAGTGTCATGACGTGCCCTGAATTGGATATCATCTTGACCTACACACGGGAAACAACTGTTAGTCGAACCGAAACCGGACTCTATAAATGATTCCGTCAGTCTGGCGAAGAAATCCACATATTATCTGAATGCAAATGTTTCAATTACTTCATGAATCACCTTGAGAGTTTAAACAAAACAGCAAGCAAACGATGAATTTCACCCAAACGCAAGAAAATAAGCTAAAACAAAAAAAAGTAACCGATAACAAGACAATTCGCTCAGCCAACCTCTGGCAAAATGAAATCGCTCATTGCTTTGGTGATTTGATCGCGACCAATGTGATTGAAGATTGCACTAAAAACTAGTAGTACGTGCCTTCTCTGAGTGCAAAAATAATGGAAACGAACATTTATCGAACGAAGTTTTTTTTGCGGAAAATCTCCAAGATAAAACGTCAGCAATACAAATCGCAGGAGAGAAGATGCCCTATGCACGCATCGCAGTCTGTTGACCAACTCAGCGATTTGACACATCTCACTGACGCAAATGACAGTGGTAGAGATGCGATTTGTAAACAATGTGTGGATTGTGAATTGAATGTCATGGCAAAATACCGGAAACTTGTTACGAACCGGTTCGGAAATTTGAGGGCTTCACAGGGTGCTGTATGTTTTGTAGGCAAAAATGATTTATTGGAATTGAATGGAAATTAATTAGGGATTCTTACTTAAGTTTTTTATGTCTCCTATCCTCTTGGGGCAAATTCTAAAATTCTGTCATTGAGGTGTCTTTGGAGGTGAACGCACACTGCACTTTAAGACGGGTTTTTAGGGCTCTTCTGGGGATTCTTTTCCGGCACCGATTTTGACATGAGGTTGGTGAAGGTCGTATGGCTGGTTTACAGCAGAAATGAAGTATGAGAGAGATGCCCAACTTCTTCCGCTCTTGCCCCTTAAGATTTTTGACAACCGTTTTTTATAAAGCTAGATTGACCAATCAGAGAACGACATTTACGTTATTTCGTAAATAATTGTCAAAAATTCATGAATAACCGTAAAAATTTTCATGATTATCCGTCAAATTCGTCGATGGACTAGGGGTCAATCAGCTGTGAAGTTGGGTATCTCTATCATACTTCATTTCTGGTTTACAAGTTCATCGGCTCAACCACTGCGTAAGCTTTTTCATTTATCCTACTCTTTCCGAGTAGCATTTGTCCAGCCCGTCCCTAAAAAGGTAGAATCTTCGTACCGACCCACCTCGTACCGAGCCATAGGACTTATGTCCCTTCTTTCTAAGGTCACGGAAACACTTATAAATCGTCAGCTTATGAAATATGTTGAATCGCGGAAGCTTCCTAATGACCGCCAGTACGGTTTCAGCAGCAACAGGTCCACTGGTGATCTGATAGCTTATCTCACCGAAAAGTGCAACCAATCTTTGCACAATGCAGCCGAAAGCAAGATCGATGCGCTTGATATTTCTAAGGCATTTGACAGAATTTGGCACGAAGCTCTCTTGTCGATGAATCTCTTCTTCAATGCATTAGAAATTACCTTTCGAACCGTTCAATTCAAGTTGTTTTGAATGGGTTCAAGTCTGATATCCACAAAATAAATGCTGGTGTTCCCCCAAGCTCTGTCGCGTCTCCGGCGCTCCTTCTTATTTTTACAAATGATCTCTTGTCTGCTACTTCTAATCCAATCCATTCCTTCGCTGATGACAGCACCCTCAGCTTTTCATATTCATTTCAAGACTCACGACCCCGCTCTTCGGCCGTAGAATTGGAACGGCGGCGTATGTTAAGCACATTGAATTCCGATCTTGACAGCATAATTAACTGGGGATAGAACAATAGAGTTGAGTGCTATCTGCTGTCACTCAAGCGAATCCTTGTTAATCAGTCATTATCCATGAATGGCACCTGTGTCTATGAAACCGGAAAGCTTTGAAACCGTCGTATGTGTATCAACACAACACGATCACATATTTGAGGTCGCCAAAAATGCAGCGAAATATTTGGGTTTCCTCAATCGATGCAAGAAATACTTCACCCCTTCTAATTTGGCTTTAATTTATAAGGCGTATATGCGCCCCAAACTTGAGTACAACGCTCATATCTGGTCTGGTGCCCTCAAAAACCACCCTGCACCTACTAGATAAAATCCAAAAGCGAGCGATAAAACTTAAAGGAGACAACAACATTGCAGAGTCATTGGACTCGCTCGAACGTCGACGTACCGTCTCGTCTCTATCCGTATTTTATCGCTATTTTAACAAACGATGCTCAAGTGAGCTTGCCAACTGCATTCCTCCTCTCCATGAATTCGCCCGCAAAACCCGTCTCGCCAGGAATGCTCATCAGTTTACCCTTCAGCCTACTTTCGGAAGCACATTCGGTCGGGCTTAGCCCAAAGGAACTACAAGCACCCCGTCAGTGGGCTCGTGAGCCGCTAATGATAATGTTCTTTCACAGCAAAGCATTATTTTCCCCTTCACAACACGGTATCCTGCAAGGCAGTGTCGATCTGCGAACCTTACACTGTACCTTAATACGAACCTTACTGAATTTGTAACTCAAACATTATTCGACAGAATCTCACACAAAGTCATATTTAAACCGACAACACTAGGTTTCCAACCCCTCTTCCTTAAATGTAGCAAATCCTATTTGTCAAGCAGAGTATTCAAAGCCACGTTCAGATCATCTGCCTCCATCAAAGCCAAACTGAGCGTACCTCAAGGCAGCCACTTCGGTCGGTCGTCTGATTTTCGTACTTACTCAACCTTATGCTCTTAGACGATGTGACAAATTGTAGCCCCACATTTTCTGTCACTTCAAATGAAGATCTGTATTCTTGAATTCAAGTGAGGTGACAAAACAGCCATTCCAATTCTCACTCTAAATACATTCAAAACGTTGGCAGCACATGCTGCAGATTGATCCAGGCTGGAGTTGCACATGGATCAAAGCTGGGACCGTGGCTTCTCAACATCTACACGGCAGATCAATCACATCCAACCGACACAGTGAACTGCTGTCGATTTGCAGATGACTCGCTGACTTATGCCAGCTCGACGACAACACAGATAGCCGCGGGAATGGTCGAAATCCGAACAGCGAACAAATTTGACTACTATGCCAGATGGGGTATTCGTATCAACGCTGGAAAATCGGTACTTATGTGCTCAAGGAGACCGGATGCAGATCAGCAGCCAAATGTCGAAGCATAAAGATAGTGCTCCCTAGCGGTACAGAAATATCTTCAACAAAAACAAATCAACAAAAATGACAAGTATCTTGGCGTTAACTTCACGGAAATGTTGAAGTTAAACAGTCATTCGAAATTGACCCAAAAGAAGGCCAACCTAGGCTTCTATCGCATCCTTGATGCAAGCAAATTGGATTAAACCAGACGGTCGATCTTAACGTACGGCCTCCCAATATGGCACACTATCTCCAGGACCAGCATACAGAAGCTCGCAATTTGTACCGGACTCACCTTCGACAGGGACCGTCAAAGGCACTACACCAACAATAGGCTTTACGACCAAGCCCTCATCACCCGTCTGCAACAGTACATGGTGACTCTGTTCAGAAAGCAGCTACTAGACATCAACAACCATCCTAACGAGGAAATCAGGAACCTGAGAAACAGAATCCCCGGACAACGCTACCTCAACTCGTTAAATCTGCTAAACTAGCAGAACTTTCCAACAACGTCGAACAACGAGCTGCATGGATTCTACCAGAGCAGCGATAGCAATCACCATCGAGGCGAAGTCGGCTAACACATCACCACCCCATCCCAGAAGGACCACCATGGACACACGGACTTGAACAACCCAATGTAAGCACAAGCCATTGTAGGGCATAAAAGAAACAATAAACCGACAGTAATAATAAACATTAAATTAAACAAAGTACATCAGTTGGGCCCCCATTGCTAAGCCAACACTGTAACCTTCAGTTTGTAAGTCTAATCCGTTCAAATACATTTTTAAATCGCCCAAGAAAAATGACAATGCAACCGTTTCGTTTTCTCAACAATTTAGATTTCTGGATGTGATTGAAACTATCTTCTATTAAAGCGACCAGGCACTCAAATTGTTGCTTTGTTGTTATTTTAACACTAAACGTGAACATTTTACTCAACTTTTATTTCCATCAGTGATCCATTATTCCATTATTTCCATCAAGTGACAAAATCTCTCACATTCTGTCTCACTTTCTCATGAAATTTGACTAAGGGAATACAGACGATCGTGGTGTGGGTGACAAATGTCAAAGATAATACAAATTTGTCAAAGTAACCCCATTTTTGAGTGACACGAGAATAAGGGGGACCATCAACGAACTCTCACCTCTTTATCTACGCCGATGGCATGAAAGTCTATTCGGTAATCTCCTGTCTCTCTCGGACTGCTACTCTCTTGAAAACGACTGACAATAGCTATTCTGTATGGTTCCAGAAAAAAGATCTTGAGCTTAACGCCAGTAAATGCCAATCCATTACATTCTCCCGCAAGTCCACCAAAATCACTGACCAATGCCCTCGGTTTCATCTTTACGCGACTTGCGGCGTTAACTGTGATCGTGAGCTCAACTTTCGTTCCCACAGTAGTATAAGCAGAACTACAAATCCTCGCTGGGATTTGCTAAAAGCTGATTGTAGTGTCCACTCACCAGGACGTCCTCACGGTGTTGCTCACAGTGCCCTGAGACAAGATTGGACATTCACATAAGACAACACAGATAAGAGCTAAGATGCATGTGATGAGTATAACGACAGAGAACCTTCAACGCTCAACCGTGGTGTTGTCAACACACAACTCTGATCAAAAGAATTTTCGAATCCTTATGTCACAGAATCTCTACACATCACCTTCGTCAGCTCCATTCTCAAATATGGCAGCCAAGAATGGTCGCATTCCACGTTCGCCGTATCGAACCTGTCCACCGTAGGTTTCTACTTTTCGCTCATCGCAATCTTGCCTGGACCGATAGAACCAACTTACCTTCTTACTCCTGGGACCGTGGCTTTTCAACATCTACACGGCAGATCAACCACATCCAACCGACACAGTGAACTGCTGTCGATTTGCAGATGACTCGCTGACTTATGCCAGCTCGACGTCGACACAGATAGCCGCGGGAATGGTCGAAATCCGAACAGTGAACAAATTTGACTACTATGCCGCCTTAAACTTACTCGCATTGAGTCCCTCGCAAGACCGCTGATCTAACCACTGGTAATATTCCGTCCCAAGAACCCGGGCTTCTCGAATTGATGTCTCTTCGCAGTAATCCGCACAATTGTTGGTCTTCAATTCTATTTCGTATTAGACCACATCGCACTAATTGAGGCTTCAACTCAATGGAGCCAAGAATCTAAGAGAAAGGGCCACTCTTTCGACTTCTATCTCAGCAAAGCCTCTCTTCGCAACCACCTTCCGTTCTGTTCTTGCCTACCCTAGCATCGCCCAACTCTCTCGCTCTCTCTCTCTCCCTCTATCTATCTCTCTGTACCTCTCTCTAGAATCTCCGTCAAGTTGTTTAGATTGTCTAAGTGCATTGCTTGTATTAAGCTTAATAAATTGGGGTTGTTGCCCCCACTATCACCTACTTGGAAGAGGAAGTACACCAAGGCATTGACTACCTCAAAAATATGCCTATGGTGACGTTGTGGCAAAGTCGTCGATGTTGTGTGCCTTTTCCCGAAGCCAGTATAATGGTGACGTTGTGGCAAAGTCGTCGATGTTGTGTGCCTTTTCCCGAAGCCAGTATAATGGTGACGTTACGGCAAAGTCGTCGATGTTGTGTGCCTTTTCATGAAGGCAGTATATACTCGCCACTCACTCCAAGCCCGGATTCTGTGTCAACACATAAGGTGCGTGTTGACACTGGGTATATAGAAGACAAATCTGCCCATTGCGATGTTCCCACTAAGTCGTCAATGCCTCCTCCCTAGAAGAAAGCATAGACCATGGTTGGTCCCCAATCCCATTGCAGCCTCTTCTGGCTCAATGCTTGCAAACGGCTCATAAGTGTTTTACCAATCACGACAATGTCATAATCGTATGATACAACTGCACGCTGCCTTTCCTGTGGCACCTTTTTGCTGTTACATCCCCAGAGAAACATTACATCCCCGTCCACCAAGAAAAATGAGAATGCCATGAGGAAGCCATACTCATTAAAATATGCAGCATTCCTGTTCCGTCGACCGAAAGTCTCTCCAATCGACATGAACCAGAATTTGATTTCACACGATCGATAGGTATGTCAATTGGCTTTATTGTATGAGGTTGTTTCTAGCTTGACGTTAGCTGATAAGAGAAACCGAGAACGGGGTGCTGATGGGCAATCGGGGAAATACTCCAAGAACAACTTGGAACTGACTGGTTTTACTATGATTCTGGACCACTTCGGGTGACGATGGTCTGTGCAACGGGCTGTGCGACTGCTTGATTCCTGAAAATCAAATCGCACGTATCCAAGCCCACCTAAGATCACTGCATACTTACGCCATGCTGAACTAGATGTTCACCTGACACTTGTTCAAAAAAAAAACCTTTGTTCGATCAAAAAGTACACACACTTCAAGTAGACCGACATCACAATGAAACTTTGAGTCTCAGACTGCAAAGAATTAGTTTTCATTCAAAACTTTCGGCCCGTTTCGACGCAATGTATTCGCCAAATGTAAGTACACTCGGTAAAGCACGACTCCTACATATCCAATCATTCCATTTCCTTCCTCATGTGCAGTTTTTTCAAAATCAACGCAATAGCCAGACGCCGTTCGGTTCAGTAAGTTTTCCATTTGACGTATGCTTCAATCAAATCCGAATAATTTCTTGCAGAATCCACAGGACCACACGACGACACTAGAACTGTACCCACGTCGGCGTCGCACAGAACTCTACCAACAGGCGGCCATACCCGAAGACTATCAAGTGCGCGACTTCGAGCATCCCCGCAATCTAAACTGT
Source organism: Eristalis tenax (assembly GCA_905231855.2). Classification (NCBI taxonomy): domain Eukaryota; kingdom Metazoa; phylum Arthropoda; class Insecta; order Diptera; family Syrphidae; genus Eristalis; species Eristalis tenax. The sequence goes on from HG993127.1 coordinate 42,693,324, forward strand.
AACGGCTCAACAGCCATGGCCAGCAGCAACATGAGAGCAGAGAAAATCATACCACCAAACAGTTCGCAGATGCGTGTCGCTCGCGATAGCTACTTTTCCTAAACAACCTCCTTTGTGCACAATCAAATGCTTCTTGGTTGAACTGTAATTTATTGTAAATTAAATAAGAGTATCAAAAAAAAAAAAAACGTTTCTCTCAATCAACACGACAAACGACGCGACGACGGCGCATTTAAGTAAGTTAAGAAGCGATGGACTTGAGTACATTGAAGAATCTTACGGCTAACCACTCCAGCGTGGGTGCACACTACGTGTTGTACGTCTTCTCTGAAGTGACGTGGTGGATGCAGCGGTTGCACAGATTCGAGTTGAGATTTGCAATCGACAAACTGCTACTAACTAGAAGTGTACTAAGTAATAACAAACAACTTGTAACAACTATTAACACTAAAGTGATGATTTCTTCAAGCTACAATCTATGAGGTGTCTCATTATAAAAAGAAAATGGAGTATTATAAGGTTTGTAAGCCATATCATGTTCCATGTGGCAGTTAGATGTATTCAAAACGTATGTATAATTCGATGAGTTGAGATTCAAAACATTTACAACAAATCGCCTCCTAGTTGGTGCAGATCGTGCAGGACCTGGAACACAAGACAGAGAGATGTTGTATGCACAGGGAGGGCATATGGTGTGGGCTTACCTCTAGAATTGATGCAATGCTCCAGGCTTGCGTTCGGCATGAATCCCTGCAGAATGCTCCATTTTCGTTGGTCAGCTCTGGGAGTCCACGCCAGTGCGAGGTTTGAATTTCCTTCAAGTGGGCTTGCAGAATTGTCCTGCAATGGATAACGAAAACATAACGATCAACATTCAACCGCAGAGTGTGAAGTTTCCTACCAGGTCTCAGCAATGGTGTCGGGTAAGAAGCCACATTTCTTGGCGAAAATCAATCTCGCTCGCAGGTAGTAGCCAATGGGCCAGACCCATTCGGGTCCTTGATGATAGTTGGCTCCTTGTGCTACGGTTGCATCTGTGGAGTCATTACTGTTGTCGTAGTTGCCACGGTAATTCCAATCGTCTGGGTCCAAGGTCTTCATGCCGAGTGGTCCCAAGAGGAATTCACGTGCCAGTTCGAGGGCTTGCCAAGCGTTGTATGGATTGAAGAGTTCCGGAGCAACGACCATGGCAATGGGGAAATTACACCTCAACTGGTAGTCAGTCCATTTCTGGGTGGCTCCGAAGGAGTCTTTGTAGATCAGCTTCTTGTTGGCCAGTGGTGCCTTCTCTTCCTTCGTGACGAAGAAGCACTTCTCGAAGTTCGCCTTAATTATGTCGGCCCACTCAGAATAGGTCCAGGTGGTCTTTTGACCTGAAACGAAACACAAGTCAGACACTTGACTCCTGCGAAGGGCTTCACTTACCATTCGGCCCGGTTCTCTCGACCGATCTGTATGGAATCAAGGCGTCCTTGTTCAGCTGATCCATGAATCTCAACACTGCCATTTGCAGACCTATCAATTCGATGGCAGATCCATCACGAGGTGTGATGGGCCTACCTCTGTTGTTGGCCTTCTCCGACGAACCCATCTTGTCCATCCAAGTGCCGCAGTTCAAGCCGTTTCCACCGAACACGAAACCAGTCTCGGGGTGCACTCCAATTTGATTGTTGAAGCCCTTATCCTTCATGTGAGCATCGATCTCATAGCCTGCATGACGTTCGCGGTACTCCAGGCCTTGGAAGTGCCTGTTCAATGCCTCTTGCATCACGTCGTATAGGAACTGATCACACTCACCGGGGGCCATGTGATGGGAGTCGTCTGTGGGGAATAGTCTTGAGACTTTCTCCTTCAGGATCTCCTTGCCCTTCGGCGCCTCGTTTACGTATTGCTTAATGCTGTGTAGCCACCACCACACGGCGTCGCGGCAATTGAAACGGGGCTTCGCTCCTCCGTCCAGGAGATTAGGAATCAAACCGTGACGCATGCATTGTGCGAATCCGATGATGATGTAGCGGGCCTCATTGAAACGTCCGGTCAGGAAGAGATTGCCGCGCAGACCGATGAAGGTGTCACGTCCCCAGCAGCGCATGTAGCCAGTTGAAAAGTGAGGCAGACCAGCTGAAAGGGTGACACACTGCTCCGGTGGGGGAGGTGGGCTTAGACTTGGACTGAACTTTGGTAGATTAGCTGACTTGCAGGTCGAGAGGAATTGAATTGTAGCCAATCCGAGTGCTTGAGCGAAGTTGCTTCCTTTGCTTATGAATCTGAAAATGTGGGATGTGTTAAGATGTGGGCAACCGGATGTGGGCATCGGTAGCTTACTCGGGCATAAGGGAATACGCGTGGTCGACGAGAACATTGTACACTCCGGTGACAATGGCATCAAAGTAGCAGGGAATTAAGTATCTTGGAATAGTTTTCAGCGGCTCAAAAGCCAGCCTCAGCCACTTGGCCAGCTTCTTCGTGTCCTGGAAGCTCCTCAAGCGATGCGAGATGTAATCTGAAATAGACTGGGTGTCAGAAACTGGTGGAAAATAAGTTTAGTGTGTGTTCAACGAACCCATCATCCAATCGCCATCCCTCAGATTATTGCACAGTGGGTGACCAAGATCGTTCTTTGGCCCGATTTCGTTCAGAATTGAGACGAAACCTTGCAGACCACAGTACACGACTGGCCCATAGCCGGGAAGGTCATAGGCGGCTCCGCCGTTTCCCATGTCACGCTCCTCTGCGTCGCAGGTGAACAGAGCGCGATTCAGGTCGACCAAATTCAATTTTCCAACAATAGTCGAGAGCTCATTGTGAATTGGACCGAATTCCTTCTGCAGAGCGGTAGCAATGCCTTGAAGTTTGTCAAAGCTGGGGCGAGTTGAGGGATTCAACGACACTCTGATGGCCACAATCGATCCCGGCTGAAGGTTCTCAAAGTCCAGTTGAGTGATGTTGCCGTCTTGAATGAGTTCGCGTCGGAAAATCTGTGACTGGTCAAGCGGAATGTGCTCTCGAATGTTCAACTTGAACTGTGTGTAGCCATTGATGTATTTGCCATCTTTCTCTATCGGAACTGGGTGATCGAACGGTTTCGGGCCCGTGTTCTTCATGTCAGCCTCGAGAATGATTTCGTCGAGACATCCCTCGAAGCGTAGTGGGCGCACAGCGGTTGGCCCTGCGAATGGATCGGGATAGGTGAAGGCTGTGTGCGCAACCAGGATGATGCTCTCATGGCTGCTGGGAGAGTGCCGAGTCACAGCAACGATGTTGGGGTCCATCTGATCAACGTATACTTGGGTGAAGCCTTCCTCTGCCATCTGACCGTGAAGCAAGTTCAGGGCTCGCTTGGCCGCAATGATGCCGCTGTTGGTGCTGACGGCTTTGCCCCATTCCTGGTACTCCCTCTGCTCATCTACAACATGAATCTGAAAACGGGCGAATTAACCATAAAGTAAAGCGTGAAATGGGCGGCGGACAGGTTTGTACTTACATGATGAGGAACGAGCTCATCGTATCCCCGGTTGCTTCCAGTGGCACAGCAAGCCATCGCAACCAAGGCGGCTGACGGCAACAAGTCGTAGACCGATCGCTTCTCGACGGGCGATGGGTTGTCATGGGTCAGGTCCAGGAACAAGGCATGGGCAATATTCGGTGCGAGCTGGCGTTTCGGGGAAATGCGGAAGGCTCCCACAGGTTCGCCACCATATCTGTACACCAGTCGGCCTTCTTCATGGGAGTCCCACGCCGATTGGGCCTCTCTGATGAGAGAGGTGATGCCCAAGCGATTGACGAACACGTTGTCTGTGGCGTCCGAGTTGGTGAACAACTCAGCAGCTACGTACAGGTTTGGATTGACATTCCTAGCTGCGTCAAGCAGGTACTCGGCAACGTGCAGTGGAGTTGAGTGACAATTGTCTAGGCGAACACCGTCAAAGATCTTCGCAGTGATTTCCACGTACTTCGTCATGTGCTTCCAGAGGTAGGGGCTGTCCTCGGGCTTGTTTCCATAGCGCAACTTTACGCTGTCACCCCAAGAGATGAGCTCTCGCCTGAGGTACACATTCGACCTGGTTGGTTGCTCCAGAGCGAAATCCTTCAGCGGATCACTGGATCCCATCACCCAGCCATTGTGGGCCATCATGTACTTGCCATCCTCACCGCACATGATCTCCTCGATCTCGGCCAGAGTTCTTCCCTCCACCACGAGGTGAGTGAAGTATTGCATGAATACCGGGTATTTAATCGAGATCTCCTTGATCCTGGGACCGTTGTCCTGGACACGTTCGTAGCGCACACCGGCCAGACAGTTCTCCACGGCGTAGTTCAAGTGGTCCCAGATTTCGCAGAGAATGCCCTCATTGAGGGCATCCAAGTGTTGGCGCAGAGCGTCGGCGCACTTCCTCACACGTGCTTCTTCGTCGAAGCAGTCTGCATGGAACGTGTTGAAAATATCCAATGCCAATTCCATGTTAATTGTGGAGCTCATGCGACGATAATCCGGATCCTGTATCCAAGAGACCTCCTTGTAACGTTCTCCGCAAGGGAACTTCTTCGTTGGCGGTGGCCCGCTGCGCACTTTCCGGGTGAACTCGTCAATGACCTTCATCACGTTTCCTTGGTACAATTCGTGGAGGTTCAATTTTGCCAAATAGTTGCTCTTTAGTTGGTGACGCAAGGCTTCCAAATGACACTCTTGGTCGATAACTTTCGGAACGCCAACGTTCTCCAGGAGGCCCTCAGCGATGTCCCTGCCAACCTGAACCATGAGAGCGTCCAGGAGGTACGCTGGCCTAAGGTAGGGGCAAGTGAAGCAGGAGTAAGCCCCCTCAGGGTGTTCGGCTATCCAGGTGGACTCGTTTGCGGTATGATTTACGACTATATCGCAAATTGAGGCGAGCTAAGGACAGAGAGAGAAAGAGAGAGAGAGAGAGAGAGAGAGGGAGACACACACAAGTCAGTTGATGGCTCTTTGGACACATTGTAACCTGAATCTACTTACACCCCATTCCTGGCGGCACTTGCTAACGATCTTCTCCACATCGTCGAAGGAGACCTTTCCCTTGGAACCAAAGTGCGAGTTCACACGGAGTTGATCCCTCAAGGAGTAGGCCGACTGCGAGCCTCCCAACTCTTGAATGGGCGTAAAGTGAATCACGTTGTAACCGGACTCCTTTGTCACCCGCAATTTTGCTTCCCAAGTGCTCAGTGGACCCAGGCACTTGGAAATGACTGTCTGACAACGGACTGAATCTAATGGGATGATCTTGTTAGCCCCCGGTGGGCCGACCATAAGGGTTGGCTCCACTTGAACGTACAGCGACCCCATGGGTTCCATGCTATCGCTGCAAATGAATGAATGAGTTTACTATGGGGACTCAGTGAGAGATGGTTCCTTGCCTGTTCTTCTCCTTAAAGTAGAAGTGAAACGTTCCAGATACGTTCATCTTTAACTCAGCGTACGCATCAATATCGACCACGTGGACGTATTGATTCTTTGCCGAAGTAATCTGCTTGCCATACTTGCTGCACCAGTTCAGGACACGAAAGTTTGTTCGAACGAAATCCTTCTTGTCTGAAATAGGAATGATCTTGATCGGTTTGCTTGATTCGCGAGAGATTGTGAATGCTTACCGGCTGCTGGGAAGTTGGTATAGAGAACAATCTCCTTTCCGAGGAGAGCTATGTCCGGGTTGAGGCGAAGTAGGGTGCCCCGCTTCAAGCGGTACAGACTACTCTCCATGCTGCCCTTCTGCAGGGCTATAGTTACAGTTTCGAATTCCTTATCCATTGTTAGTGTATCCTGGAAAATTAAGAGAAAAGTTTTGTTTTAAAAAATTGTCTATTTTTTTCAGTTTTTCTGAGAGAAAGTGGCGCCCGACTAAAGAATGTGGTCTAGGTGTGAACCTGTAACAGAGATGATACTCTGCACTGCTTCAAGAGCTTCCCTCCTTGCGGAGGATTAAGCCAGCGCTAAGTTCTTAGGTCTCATAATTCATACTGAACTGAGATGGAAGCCAGCCGTGACAATAAAGCTTCCACGACTCTGTATTGCTACAAGAAAGCATAGGGGACTACAGCTCATGTTCCACTGGCTAACCGCATCAGTAGTTAAAAAGAACCTCCTGAATCGGATGCACCATCTGTATTAGCGGAGTGTTAACCACAACCCCCTCTGCAGCTTTGAACATATTCCTCAATCTTTCTCCGATGGACACAATCAGCAGACCAGCTGCGACCATCACAGTTGTTAGACTGAAATCACAGCAAATGTGAAAAGAACTCCGTCCGGGACACTCAATCATCCTTGACAGAATTCGATCCATAGTTGGAGATCCCCATCTCCTGCTAAGAACGAAAAGAACGACTCCAGCATCCCCTGCGGATCCCAGTGAAAGCCTGCCTACCAGACTCTGGATGTTCCTCTGCGATTCACCACAGACGAAGATCTAGGTGCGTCCATCCTAAGGATCTAATACCACATTTCCACCGAACGAAATTGCAAGAGTTTATTAAATTTCTCCAAATCTAGTTCTAATCTAGTTGGTTTCGCCATAGCATACATTTTCGATTTCATTGAAATCTACTTGAAATCCCCTCGAGTTGTCAAAGCGAACAAGCCAACAGCGTGAACTTCAGTTTATTTTGGTCTCGTCTTTTTTTCATTTTATCTCTCTCTTTCCATTTTCTGGTATATCACTCTATTTTTTTCCAGTCAACAGGCAGCTGTCTTGGCGGCCATTTAAAAATTGAGAGCTAATGATTTGAAAATTGAGAACAAATGTCATTTGAAATCACTTCAACTCGATGTAAATGGCCCATTGAGGTTTCAGTAATAGGACAAGAGCCCACATCATAATGTTGGTCTTTATTTAACAAAATAGAGTTAGATACAGTAATCCCCGCCCAATCGCGTCGTCCCGAAATGGAAAATTTTTAGGGAATTTACCGGGAAAGTCAATTACCGGAATCCCGCTTATTTGCGAATCATTTAAGAAAGTACCGCTTAACTTACTCAATTATACCGAATTTTTACGAAGTAAGAAGAAAAAATGTCTAATGCTACGTTTTCACTGAACCAAAACCGCGAGGTTTGGATGAACTTTTACTAAAACCTCAAAATGCATTTCACCCGAGCTTTCACGAAGCGGTTTCGATCTCAATTTTCAAGTCACTCGCTCTCAATTTATGCGTGGCCACCAAAAGAAATATCAACCGCTCTCAATTTTTAAATGTCCGCCAGAGCAGCTGTTTATTGACAGGACATAATATTGTGACAACACCAGAAAATAGAAAGAGACAAAATGAGAAAATAAACTGAAATTCACTCTGTAGTCTTATCCGGGTTCACAAACTCTCACCAACGGAGAAGCATTTAACGATTTTTATCACAAACCGCGAGGTCTCCAGACCCCGAAAATGTATGGCGGAACCTGGTAGGTTCGGAGAAAATTGATGGAACCTCGCGGTTTCGTTCGGTGGAAACGTAGCATAATCCATCATCAAAAGCCTACAGCCAAATAGCATTTTGTACATTAACCCTTGTGGAACACTCAATTAGAAACCGCTCTTCTTTTCTTGACAGTCTTAAATTTTAGGCTATTTTAAGAAGTGCAACTCATTCTTGTACACAACACAGACACGTCGCTGCAGACAATACCGTCTGTGTGCCGCAATTTTCGAAGGAAAAATACTGCGAATATGTACCGGACTCACCATCGACAGGGACCGTCAAAGGCCCCACAACAATAACAGACTTTACGACCAAGCACGCATCATCCCTCAGCAACAGCACATGGTGACACTGTTTAGAAAGCAGCTACTTAACACGAACAACCATCATAACGAGGAACTTGAGTAACACAATCACGGACAACGCTACCTCAACTCGTTAAATCTGCTAAACGAGCAGAACTTTCCAACGACGTCGAACAACGAGCTGCACGGATTCTACCAGAGCAGCGATAGCAATCACCATCGAGGCGAAGTCGGCTAACACATCACCACCCCATCCCAGAAGGACCAAAATGGACACACGGACTTGAACAACCCGATGTAAGCACAAGTCAGTGTAGGACATAAAAAAAAAAAAATAATAATAAACCGACAATAATAATAAACGTTAAATTAAACAAAGTACATCAGTTGGCCCCTATTGTTGAGCCAACATTCTAACCCTTAATTTGTAAGTCTAGTTGTAAGTCTAGTGCTTAATGCTGAGTTGAGTACTGAGTTCTCAATAAAACGCGCCTTATGATGCTGACGCCACAAAAAAATGGCTAAACTCGAGAGGCGAACACAGATCACACTTCCTTTCAGTAACAACGATCAAAAATAATGCAAGAGAATTTGAATGTTCTTAAAATTCGGTCAGCGTACAATTGGGGTCTCTCCATATGTATACGATTGCGAATATACCTGCCTTTGAAGAGATACACTTTTTGAACACATCCCGATGACGTTTAACGGCCTTTGTCAGTCTAATACTCGGAAAAATATTCAAAACTACAAATTGGAAGATCTACTGCTTGGAGCGTCGTCAGTAAATTATTCTTCTTGCTATCAACATATACATAACACGAACATTCTTCTGGCATGAATACAATGGCCATTGGCAAGCACTCAACACACAACTGTCGTTCGAGAGATTGGTTCATGAAAACCGGCGAACGCTCATTCATGCCATTTAGACTCAGAGGGCAAGTGAAACTGTCACGTACAAATTGCGAGAAAGATCAACAGATGAGCGAGAGCTCGAGGATGTACATGATTGGGCCGAGGGCAAAGAGCTTCTAGCAAGTCATGCCTTGAAAATGTGTACACTCAGCGTCTTCTTGAAAAGAAAATCCAAAACTAGAGCACACAGGGCATCGCGATAGAAACTGGGATAGTCGCAATTATGGAGTTTCTGTCTATACACAAAAGTTGCGATTACTGCGTCAATAATGATAACACATGTTGCTGTTGCTGATGTATTAAAATTCTTAAATTATTATTATCCTTCCTGTGATCGCCAGCCTCGTGATCAACAAACAATGCCCATTGTGACTGAGTTATTTTCCAAGAATAGGCCGGCAACTCGAATGCTTCCCGCGCCGTTCTCATCCAGCACCCGCTGACATCGTTTGCAAACTGTCCCCAACCGGAGTACACTCGTTCGCATCGCCTGACCTCTCCACTCATCACCAGACAACAACTGTTCATTTGCCGAGTACATGATGTTTTTGTTTACCACCCAATCGTCCAGCACCGTAGGGCAGGGGGTTATCGCACAGACTGTACGTACGTCTTCAGTGTACACTGGTAAACGAAAAATTGGCACGCTTCTTCGTCTTGCGCTGATCGACACAGGTCTAAAATTAATTATTCTAAATTTAGTCTTCACTTCGGACATCGGAATGACGCGTCTCCTCTCTCCTCGCTCGGCGAAGAAGACCCTAGGTCGGTTGTTTCATGTTTGGAAGTGAAGAGAGGCGCAGTTTTATTTCGGAAATGTCAGATGGCTGTAAATTCACCGCACTATGCAGACATTTATAGTGTTTGTGGCTTGTTCAAAATTCTTGGATGTTTAGTATTTAGACAGCTTAACGTTCAGATATGTGTTGTCTGTCGAATGTGAGTCCGGTGTTTATTCAGCAGGACGCGCCTTGCTTTCAAGCAGATTGCTTTCGAAACACTTAAAATAGCAATAATCGGATGATGCAAGCGGCGTATGACCTGACGGTTAGGGGACATCCTGTTCGCGTGTTTGCTTTTTCTCCTAACACGTTAATTTATTAGATGGCTCTCTGAAACGTTCACAGACGGCTCTGTCACATGGTGAGACATCCGTGGGCGTGGGGATATTCATAATAATCCCGTGAAGAATTAAAGGACATGTTGAAGCCAAGAAGTGTTCTTTTGACAGTATTTTGGACGAAAAATTGGATTGTCCACTTGGTGGCAGCACTGGCGGAGTGGGTAAATTCTGGCCTGGGAGGGCTCAAACTTACATTATCACTTCTTTCCGGAGTCTGAGATTAAATGAAATGAGGGAAGTATAAGGAGGAATAACTCAATTGAACGTGCTACCGTGGTTAGGAACGAATTGTATTGCTATGTCTTCGAATGGTGAACTCCGGATTTCTGAGGCAATTCGGTTCCGATACAAGTCCTTTTCACTGTGAACAGGGGGCGAGTACAGTGTGGCATCACTTGCTCGTGGGACCAGCATTAATAGCTGATGCAAACGACACCGGAACCACTCTGACGGAGAAGTGGGAGAATATCTTTCTCCAATCACCATCTCCAGGGCACTTCGGGTGCCAGTTGAGCAATTGAAGTTAGATCAGCTCATAAATGATGACACTTGCTCAGTTGCCAGCAGAAATTAAGTATGCTAGAGATAACCAACTTCACAGCTGACTGACGTCTAGTCCATCCACGAATTTCATAGACTTTTTGACAGTTATTCATGAATTTTTGACAGTTATTCACGAAATAACGTAAATGCCGTTCTGGCATTGGTTTTAGAAAACGATGTAAAAAATGGTTGTCAAAAATGTTAAGGGGTAAGAGAGGTAGAAGTTGGGCATCTCTATCATACTTCATTCCTGGTTGCCAGCTCATCTAAATTCTCAATATCGTCTGTCAACTCCCTAAGCACCAAAATCTACAACTGCAGACAGACAAAAGAAAGAGGCATCAGAGAACACATGTATTTCTAGAGGAAACGTCCAAGAGTATTGACCAGCCCAAAGGCTTTTTCGCAGAATGTTCTCCACCGTTCCATTGGTCAGTATTCTGGTACTGTGTGTTTTTTTAAAACATTGCGGTCCAACTACAAGTCGTAGAATGGTGTAGCATGGGGTTGCAATGGCTGTCTGAGCTAGCGTAGGATAAAAGGTTTTTAAATTCCGGACTGTGGAGGTCGTCAACTACCTTAAAAAAGAGGACGAAATGAAAACAAAAACTAGGTGCGGGAAACAAAATAACGCTTTGACATTTAGAGGGTGAAGTATTATAGGGATGGCCAAATTCACAGTTGGTTGCCCTCCAGCCCATGGAAGAATTTGAGAGGCTCTTTGACAGTTATTCATGAATTTTTGACAGACATAAAGGGAATGCTGTTCTCTGATTGGTCAAGTGAAAATAAGATCTGTTTCATTTTATGTTTTCTATCAGATTCGTAATGGCTCTGTTTTCTTTTAAACTCACAATTCGACGATTGTTTAAAATTACAATTACTTCTTGGGGAAAAAGGGACAATTTCGAAAAAGATTGTAGGACCTTCCGAGCCGGTGTTAAAAGAAGGACATGTCTAGTGTTGTGTCAACTCGGGTTAGCAAACCGAGTTAACTCGGGTTACACCTAAAACGAGTCAAGCTGAGTTAAATTTATATCAAACCGGAAAAACTGCAGACGGCTCAACTCGGTGTGAACAATGGAATTTAACAACAGAACGCGATTTGCATTTTGGTTCGGGGCACTTGACCTGCAATTCCACCACCACTGTGTACAGGCGGTGAGTACAGTGTGACATCTCTTGCTCGTGAGACCAGCATTAATAGCTGATGTAAACGACCCCGGAAAAACTCTGACGGAGAAGGGGAAGAATATCGTTATTCAATCACCATCTCCAGGCAACTTCGGGTGCCAGTTGAGTGGTTAGAGGATGTCAGATTAGTGGGCTTAATCATCATAGATGACACTTGCTCGGTTGCCAGCTCATCTAAATATCGTCCGTCAACTAGCTACGCACCAAAATCTACAACTGTAGACAGACGAAAAGAGAGGGCATTTCGGTAACTTTTCGCGTATTGTGTGTTTTGTATGTTTGCATATATTCCCTCGTTTTTGTATGATGTGTCAAAACAAGTAAGGCCGTTTTCACCCTCGCTAAATTTTTCGACTTTTCCATCTTGTCGGCAAGGGAGGTGAGGCAAAAGGGATAACACAAATTGCAAGAATCTTGCTCAAAAAGAAGTTGCCAGTGTGAAAGCAGCCTTAGTTGCGTTGCGACTTGCGAGTAGAAGAAAATACGGAGAGAGGTAAAAGAGAAGAGAGAAAAACCAAAACAATTTGCACACTCTCAGCCGATATTGGCTACCCCGTGCGCCTATCTATCCCCCCTCTGCCCAGCACAATCGTCTTAGGAGTAGGATACACATAGAACACATATAACACCGAAACCAATCGATCTGCCCCATTCCATAATCCATATTGTTTCCGGTCATCCTCAGACCGAGCTCGTCAACCCGGGTTATAACTCAGTCTGTTTCTATTCCAACTCGGTTTGTAAAACTTTCGGGTTGACATACCACTAGACATGTCCTCAAAAAAGAGGACGCATGGCAACCCTAGTGTGTCACAGAAGGATTATCAATCAATTCCCATACGACCGTTCTTGTGCCTTTCTCAAAGAGGATACGAGTCCACCTTGAACTCAAAATAATCCACAAAAATCCCGGACAAACGACTTAACTGGAATCCACATATCAAGACCGTCACGAAGCGTGCTACCGGAGCACTATAGGCCAGAAGACGTCTGTCGATATATGACGATTTGGCGTCTCTCTGTTACAATGGTGGCGTGACCTATTATTCATCGTGTGGTGGCCTAAAACGCGGAGAGTACGACGACTTCGGCTCTGGTTTTTAATCTCTCTACAAAATAACGTTATAAATGCTTGTCGCCAAGGTTATCGACAACGGTAAATAAGTTGCAGAATAAGGAGAACATGACATATTTTGCATAACATGTGCCATGCGCACATACCCCACAAAATTCTCTAACCAATCTTTATTAGGAAGATAGCTGCCAGATATGCCATCGAACTGCAGCTCGATTGCTTTAGTACAACTCTGGCGACTTAAGGGGTTACCTTAGGGTACTCAACTCGATCTCTAAAAGAGACATACTGCGTATTCTGCCGGATAATATGGTCTGGCGTCATTGTTTCGTCAGGCTTGAGGTTTAAATATTGGACCGTGAGAGAGCTGGACCAATGGTGTTCCAACACTAGACCCTTGAAGTCCCGTATGCTTCACAGAGGGATCAAAGATGGACTCTGAGACTAATGAGAAATAGAAAGTTTTAGTCGAGATAGATGGGCGTTGGCTAAAATTTGTGTCGGAGCGTGTGTCTTACAAACTTTCTTTGGGCCGTGCTTTTGTAAGATTTAATCGCCTAGCCGTCTTCATATTTGAACGCCAACTAAAACAAATTTTTTCCCAAACCTTCTCCATGGTAAAACCGCAAATCATCACCTATATTTCTCCATTTGCAGATCATAGAAATCCTTCCAGAGCACAATTTTATCAACAAACACAATTACAATCTCTTATTGAACACCGTTCACCCACTCGCCTCATTTTGGTATTTCCCCGTCGATTTCCTTCAAATTTTCGATACAAATTTTACGCTCCCTCTCCACACACTCCATCCCATCCAACTTTCATCCAAAACTCGCCGGAATTTTCGAAAGAATCGCATTTTAAGAAATTGCACTCTCGCAGCAGAAAAAGTCGACTAGATTCATTTCGCAGTTTACTGCATTTTTTCGATTTTCAAAAAACTCTCAATTTTGGACGGGAAATGCTTCCCGATCACAGGTTCGACTGTACCATTCACGATTCCATCAATTTCAAGTGGATTGCAAGCAGTTTTCATGGAAAATTCGACGATTTAAGGTTGCATTTTGAAACTCTGACGTCATCGGGCGGCATCGAATAAGGTGGGTGCCTCTGCTAATTTGGAGTGTTTGCAAGTGGCTGTCTGGAATTTTGGCAAATAATCGAGGGTTTCTCTAGTGGTTGCAGTTGAGAGTGGATTACTTCGCTAGAATACGATGCGGAGAATGTATTTCAGGCAAAAATTCACCGCAGGACGGTGTGCGGAGCGAGAATAGGTGAAAAGAGAAATGTGTGGTTCGTGATTACTTAACTGAACTTGACTTACAGAACTTGTCGGTGGACAGATTTGCTCTCTACGTGGAGGGGTCAAAGAAGTGACTGTCCTGACCTAGGCTTCAGCCCAACCTATCAGCCTATTGGCGGCCGTACTTAGTCTCGCATGCACTCGATCGTGATGCGCACGTTTACTTAACTGAACTTGTCGGTTGAAAGTTTTGCTCTGAAGGTGTGTACAACTCAGTCCAACCCACCAGCCTCTTGGCGGCTGTCCTCAGTCTAGCATGCACTCGTTTCCTTAACTGAACTTGACTTGACAAAACACTTTTCAGTGTTCACCTTTAAGAGCGTAACTACACTCCAGAGGCGGCGGTTGTTCGCACGAGTTTCATTGGCGATTCTGGGATAGGATTTATTTTCTTCCAGATGGATACAATGTCTACAATTGCCTTGCTAGTGCCTTTAGTTCGTGCAGACCACGGTGGTCGTTCTCCAAATGTTAGGTACGTGACCAAGATCTACACATCCTTGAAGGATGTTGACCAATTAGGTAGAAATGAGGTCTGCAACCTTTTGCAGTTCTACTGGGAAAATGCCATCTGGTCCTGCAATAAGGTCGAGCTTAAGTGAGTTAATAGCCCACTGGACAGTATTTGGAGCTAAGATAGGAGTGAGGCTGACTGTTTGGAGCTCCACTGCGTTTCTCCCCATCACTACAGCCCGGGAAGTGGATGTCAATAAGAAGGCCTAGACTCTCCAGACTGGAGGCGGTCCAGGTTCCATCCGCCCTGTTTGTTCAAAAAGCTAATCAATTGCTAATCAAACAGCCCATGCCGCTCAAAGAGATCGAATGTGCCGAAAGGTTTGCAGTTAATCGAGAAAACGTAATGCGTGTGAAGTGGATCACTGTACTTCCATCGAAGTGAGTATTAATAGATACTCTAGATACTTATAGATAACAACATAATAATATGGGTGGCGTTACAGTTAATATGGGTGCCAGGGCCTAGCTGCTCGTATTGTTCTCTCACAAGTGGAAGGGACCTATAGTTTTATTCCGACTCCGAGCGGCCAATTTGAGAAATGTTTTTCTAGACAGTTATTAATCCTTGAGCATTGTCTGTGACTCGAAAGGCGTGGAGCCGACATAATTGTTTTTGGTCGGACTGGCCGGAAATCGAACTCAGTATCAGTTGCGTAGGGCACGTGACCACAACGCCACGGCCGCCACGGCCGCCACGAAGTGATTATCTTCCTATCGACAATTCGTTTCCTTAAGTAGCAGTGCCGGATATTCACATAAAATGTGTTCGGATGTGTCATCCTTTTCCAGTCGTGGCAGATATTCCTTGTCCTGGCACTAGTTCATTTTGTTATGGTGTCAATTCAGCTCGTAGGCTTTCTTTAGGAATAAGGCCTGTTTAATCGATCGGATTGCCAACGACCATCGAAATGGGCCCAGTGGTTTAGACGCAGTTTTGTCTTCCCAGTCGTTAATCCAATTAACACTGCAGAAAGGTTCAGGACTAAGGATCGCAGATTCAGAGTCAGCTCACCAGCGGATTCGTTGCATGCACTCCCCTTTGGTTCAAGGACCCAGCCCAGCTTCAATATGTTGTGTCTAGCAAGGGGTTGTAGAGCATCGTAGCAACATTGGACAGTTTTGGAGTCCACTAGTTTGGACGACTGCTGCCTGAGAGCCTGACTGACTGCCTGAGATTATGTTAATTCTAGCGCCCTTAATACCATTGAGGAGATTGTGTCATTCGCAGATCTCAAAAGGATTTCGGTGTGAAACACGGTAAGACTCGACCTTGTGTTAGGTCCATGGCCAGTCGACTATGGAAGGTCTGAGCCGGAACTTAAATGGATGACTACTTAATCCACAAGGTTCCCGGGCAGGGACACGACGCTCCCAGGCCTCGATCATTCGCGTCTTCCTCTCGTTCGTTTGGTATTTCTCTCCGTGGCTGGCTTTCTCTTCTCAGGCCATTCCCTACACCAAATAACTGCGCGAATTAGTTCAAGCAAAAATCAAAATCGTTTTGATTTGTACCCAATTATCAAACACCCCCCTTCATGCAATTTCACTGCAGGCTAAGGGAGGTACAACTTGGAAGGACACAGTCGATCTTACTTCGTGCCAAAAGTGTTTGTGGAACCTAACTTAAATAAACTTAAAAACAAATTGAAATATTATTTCATTGTATTTTAGTGGTTAGTATTATCTTCATAATCCTGATTCAGCAGTTTTAAATACAAGTGAACTGAGGTTCTTATCGGAATGTGCGGCACACGCGGGAATGTACGTATTGACTAAGCGTTGTGTCGCACTCGCATTGTGAGTAAGCCTTCAATGGACCTTGTGGGATGCTAGCATCACAAAAAACAAAAAAAAAAAGCTCTCAGTCCAACCAACAACCATTCAGACCACCAAGGCCTTCTAATTCCAATGGACTAGTCAATTGAGTGACTTCCTGCCTTAAGACTTGCACCACGTGGTCATAGACATTTGGGCCTGAGCTAAAAAGCTCTCAGTCCAACCAACAACCATTCAGACCACCAAGGCCTTCTAATTCCAATCGACTAGTCAATTGAGTGACTTCCTGCCTTAAGACTTGCACCCCGTGGTCATAGACATTTGGGCCTGAGCTAATTTCGAACGTCGCCCTGCTGTTCCACAAGTCTCCTGAATTCAGAAAACGACAACCCCTTTCTTTTTATGGGGTCGTCTTCCTTCCCTGGTAACTCTGAAGACCGGTCGAACTTCATCTGCGGCTACAAGAGAACAAGGGCTACAAATGCTCTTCTGATGATCTTATATCCTCGGAATATTGTAAATGACTCTTGGCCGTGAAGTAAAAATTCGGTGGTATTTGCCTTGCGGCGAAGGCAACGCATTTATCCAATACGTTACAACAAACGCATTTGTTTCCATTTGTACTTCTTTTTTTCTTCACAGGACTTGGACTCAGTAATTACGTCATATGGAAGCCAGGTCAACCCTACCAAACCCCAGAAGGTCAACCCTTCAAAGTGATAGCATTTTGACAAGACGTTGTGCCTTATGGAGTAACAAAGTCTGAAGCAGTGGCACAAATTGCACAACTGCAAAGCATTGGTGTCGGCGGTAGGCAGGGAAGACAAGCACAGTTTACACCGTGCTTCACTAAACCCTGTCTTGGGTCCATTATGCTGCCCTGTCTCCTATGACCTCCTCAAAGGCCATTCAAGATCATTTCCTGTGGATCCAAGACCACTTGATATTTTTTTGTGATTAAGGTACTTATTCTAAACAACAAGGCGCAGGACATGCGTCGAGTTGGTGGGTTGGTTTCGTTTGAGTGACTGCCCAGTTATTTTAGTGAAACTACCGTGGAGATGAAACGAAAGATCAACTTTGAGAATCTCCGTATCTGTAGGCTTGCAAGGCAAGGAATAAAAAGACTCCTAAACAAACCAAGACATCCCTCTATAAGACCTTGATGGTCCCAGTCCTGCTGTGTGGCACAGAAGTTAAGGCTGGCCAGGAGATTCTAGATCGCTTCGAGAAGAAAACACTTCATATGATCATTGTCCCCGTATGTGCTGATGGCGTTTGGAAAGAAGACTGATCGACCGGCGAAACGAGTACGAGTCTAGGTCATGTCGAACGAATGTACAGCAGCGCTCTGGCGGAGTCTAGGTCATCTAGAACGAATGGACAGCAACGCTCCGACGGAGTCTAGGTCATGTCGAACGAATGTACAGCGACGCTCCCGCTGAGACCAGGTCATGTCGAACGAATGTACAGCAACGCTCCGGCCCGGAAAGTCTTCCACTCCAACCCCGAAGGGTGACGAGGTAAGGGAAGGGCACGTTTTCTGTGGCGTACACCTACACGTGTGTAGCTGGAAGCAACTAGCAGAATATCGTGCTGAATGAAGAGACATTGGGCCAACGCCGGACCGGGATAGTGTAAGCCAATGAAGGTAAGGGAAGGGCACGTTTTCTGTGGCGTACACCTACACGTGTGTAGCTGGAAGCAACTAGCAGAATATCGTGCTGAATGAAGAGACATTGGGCCAACGCCGGACCGGGATAGTGTAAGCCAATGAAGGAACAGAAGCTAGCTTGACTTCGAGGTGGCGAAGAGCAGTTCTGGAGTTGGAGATTTCTGGTTTTAACACAAAAAAGAATAAAAAATTTTTCTCAAGGGGCTTTAGTCCTATGAAGACAGTTCTTCATTAATATCGTACACAAAACCGTGGCTCATGTGTAACATTCTGTTCCCGATGTGTCAGAATTGTCTTGGCTTGGATGGCCAGCAACAAGCTGTATCACCTCAACTGGCCAGTGGGAAGTGATGCAGAGTGGGCATCTGTGAGCTAGTCTTCAGTTTTT
This sequence comes from Eristalis tenax, assembly GCA_905231855.2. NCBI lineage: Eukaryota > Metazoa > Arthropoda > Insecta > Diptera > Syrphidae > Eristalis > Eristalis tenax. The sequence goes on from HG993127.1 coordinate 42,711,588, forward strand.
ACACCGTCGTCGAGATTTCACGGAAGATCTACATGGTTAAACTTAAATAAACACAAAAACACTCAAACTCATCCCAAGGGACTCCTGTAGCTGGAATCAGCTAATCAATTCCAGACCGTAACCAACATAACCTCGACAAAATGCTGAGAAAAGGAAGAAAATCAAACAATCAGATGGCACATGCCAACTGCAAGTCATTACACAAATAAAGCGTAAACGTTGTATTTCCGGATCACAAAAACAAGAAGAAAAAAAAACGAAAATATTTTCACTCCGCTTTAAGCAAACTAATAAACACACGCCAAGAGTTAAACGCACTGCACACCTCAACACGTCGAGTAACACGATGACAGTCCTTAGGCGAATTCACAATTTGACACTTGACGCTGGAACTGGCCGCCACTGGCACATCTGAACGGGAAGGATGGATAGCGGCTATGGCCCACATAAGTACGGTTCAATGAAATCGCTTCGAATCGAAACAAACAAACAATGATGCGGGAGCCGAAGGCAGGTATCGGCTCATATCGAGTTAAATTCACACTAATCCTGGTCCCCACGGCAGACGAACTTCTGCGAGTGCACAACATCTGCGAGAGCAATTGCGATATTCCCAAATTAACATCAATTACATCACGCCAACACACAGTGTTCTCGACGGCAATGTCACCCATTTGCCACAATCGATCGTCGCAGACGGGGGTCAGCAAACGGCACCACATCTTGATGGGCATGACACTCTCCTACCGCGCCAATTGACCGATCAGCAGCAGCACCCGCTATCAGGCGACTGTTCGTCGCCGCCGTTTGTTGCCTCACAAGCGACGCTAATAACAACAATTGAACGTTGTTCAGTTCAGACTTGGAGCAAGTGACCGAGTTCGCTGCGCTTGGCGGACATTCCGATCAGAACTGCCGGCGGCGCAACGGGGCAAGAGAGGCGGCATTTATTGCGAGGCATGTAGGTCGTCGGGATCAATTGGAAAACAACGAAAAGTGGCGACCGATTTGCTTAACTGAACTGTGCAAGTGCACGATAAGTCATAACGAGCAAGTGATACAAAGGGGTTATTAGGAGACATACCGCGGAAACGCTAGATTTATTCCCCATCAGGGCACTTTTCACTAGGGCACACACGTTCGTAAACATCAGCAGCAGGAAGAGCCATATGGCGCAGAGGATTGACTTGGAGTGTGTGTAGTACCGATTCAGCCGTTCGATCATGGCTAGAGAATTGGAAAGACTGCTCGCGGTCGAGGTTGTGCTACAATTCGCCGTAAGTGAGATATCTCGGGTTTGTCGCTTTTGGGGGTACCGACAACGCCAATTGACCGATAACGTCAACATGTGAGAACAAAACACGCCGAGAAAGTGAAAGAGAGAGCGAGAGAGCGAGTGCCGAGCTTTGGGATGCCATTGATTGAGATGTTTTCAATAAATAGAAACAGACACTCTTACTGTGTGTGTCAGATTGGGGGCAAGTAGGGCTGTGCGATCGTTGTCTCTTTGGAAACGATCGGTTCGTCTTTAAATAGATCTTGCAGATTCTCGCAAACGAGTCAGAAATTCGCTGAGTCTGGGGATGGGGAGAGCGCTTCGCGAATTATCGACGAGTTTGGTTCGAATGCGTAAGAATACAGATTTATCTCGAGTTTGTGGTGTGGATGAGGCGACGACGCTGCGACTCTTGTGACCTTGAACTTCAGCTGTGCTGGTAGCGATGGGGTTGATTTATTTTTGCGCTTGGTTGAGTGGATTTGGAGCCGAGTTACTTCACACACAGATGATCACTGCCGCAATTTACTGCATCCGAGAAAACGGGGGGATGCTAGTTTAGTTTGCGAATTATACGAACACGCATGCATCCATGAATTTGGAGTGATCTTTCCTGTGGTTAGCGGAATTAGAATGACTCTACTGAATCTCGCGGCTGCTGGCGACACCCCGGTCGTAATGAAGTTGCCTGTCAACTGTTCGGTGTACAACAGAGAAGATGAAGGGGCATCCTGTATTAGGATAGGAGTGTTCCGAGAGGAATAAAGCCGCTAGACGCACTCTTTCATGGTACATAATATTTGGGTAGTAAGTCCCAAAGATCAGACTGTTGGAAGATGTCATGGCACGAGCAAGGTACATGTTTGTCTCGTTGTACAGGACCTCGTTGGAATTGAACTTCTTGATCTCAGACTCTGGTCAGACAAAGACAGGTTCGAAGACACTGTCTCTCAGCGTTGCCTTCTGGGAAGGATGTGCATCGGATGGGGGACATTTTACCTTCACCCTGCCTTTTGTTAAATAACCCCCTTGTAACCAACTTACAGTCGTCACAAATTAAGGGATTTTTTTAACAAAGTCACGCTGCAAACATATATTTGTCCATACCTCGCCCTTAAAACGACTGGATGGCGCAGTTTGTTAAGTGCCTGCCCTTGGTTAGTGGGATCTCCGGTTCGAATCCTAACGAAAGCAAATTAAATACGCTTTTATCCGATTTTCAAATCTTGTCCAGTCACATCTTGCCGTTGGGATCAAATTAACGACTCTATCACTAGAGTATTCGATCGGTAGTGGTAGTCTGACTGTGGGTATCACAATGGATCTAGCACTACCACTAGCAGCATCTTTCCCTACCCTGCCCTACTTCGCCCTTCGGACCTGACCTGTGAGCCACAGAACTCAGCGCGAAGGTCGCTTTGCGATGCGAAACAGCACACTTTTCATGGGACAAATTTCACTGCGAACACACACTTTTGGTGATCATGATGTGTCTCGCAAAAGGGCAGAAAATTGTACAGAGCTGGTATGGAACTAAGTTGCGACAAGAAAACCTTCGGATGTTACGAAGAAACGTGACGCTGTCGATTTCTCTCGTGGCGGTCGTGGTGTTGTCGACCCCTACGCTCTTGAATCTCGCTGCCTGGGTTCGATTCCCGGTACGGTAAATAATAAATTTCACGGCCCCACCTCTTTTAATTCACGGACAATGCTCAAAGAGTAATAAATATTTAGAAAAAGCTTCTCAAACTTGTCCGTCGGAGTCGGCATAAGACTGTAGATCCCTTCCACTCGTGGGAGAACAATAGCACGCACAATACAAGTGGTTGCTGAGAACCTATGTTTGGGCCCTTTACTGGCTTTAGCCCCACGATATTATATTGATTTCTTTGTCATACAAAGTATTTCTCGAAGCTCCTTACGAATTGAAGCAAGCCCCACCTCCGTTTACAATCGGAAGGCCTGACTATGGCAGCGTTTTATAGTCGGAGTGCATATCAAGTGATCAGCAATAGATGTCAGGCCCACGCTGGTCGCATCCAGCCTTCATGAAACCAAAGTTCTCACTATGCAGACCTCGATAAGTCTATGGGCTGGATTACGGGCCACATGGACATAACCGGTAATGAAACAGCGGATGAACTTGCCAGGAAACGGGCCGCAACCGACCCATCCTGGGCACCCACCTCTTTCTCACGTCATGGAAAAAGGACGGACGGCACAATCATAGAGGTAGCAACCATAAAGTGTTGTTGTCTAACTACCCACGAGACCACTCGACTGCTTTTCCCCAAAACGAAGTGAAGTACGACGATATGAAAATGGAACTTGCCATTACCTCCGTCATTGCCCCAGTCTTTGCCAGCGGAGCCACAGATCTCTGGGAGTATACTTCTTCAAAGACAGACTATGTGACAGACCAATTATGGCGTACGGTTGTCCGTTGTGGTTCAACGTTCCCAAATGAAGAAGATGAGGTTGTTCCAGAGACAGTGTCTTCGTCCAACAGTCTGATCTTCGGGGCCAATATTATGCGCCATCACGGCTTTATTCCTCCCGAAGCATTTAGACACGATTGGCCTAATACAGGATACATACGGATGCCCTGTAATCTTCCCTGTCGTACGCCGTACAGTGGACAGGCGAGTCGAATGCGAACCGGATGTCGCGCACGCCCACGAGGATCTTCTTCGGTTCAGTAGAGCGATCCCCGCTCGAGGTAGGAAACAGTCTGCCAAAGAGCGGCAAAACCAAAACCATTCTCGGATACACCAAAACCATTCTCCTTCACCGCTGGCCTTTTTAAACGACCCGATTGTTCACCATGGTGGCCAGCATACATAGACTTTTAAGGTAGTTAAAAAATATATTAAGACGAAAAATGCAAAACTTAGAAAATAGTATGTAAAACAAAAAACCAAAAAAAAAGTGCACCACGGCGTATACATTATATATACACGCCTTGGTTCACGCGTCCGTACTATTACGGGCATAATAAAGTCTCAAGTTTTATGTTAGGTTAAGTTAGTGTAAGATAGGTTAAGTATTGGGTCTATAACTTTCGTGCGGTTTGCTAAGAGATGGCGTAACTTGTATTATTCCATTGGAACATGCGTTGGAAAGCTGCTGTCATTGTACGTCATTTCAGTACATGTCATTCATTTGAAGCGTAAGCAACAATGATTTTCTTTTTCACTCAAATACGTCTCAAATACGTTGTGCCTGAAAAAGGTTTTTGCGGGGAGTTCTTCTTCATTACTGCTTCTTCATTGCTGCCGAAAGTCATCGTATTTTGGTGCAAGTTTATGGTGAACATGCGCTAGCTGAGCGAACGTGCCAAAAGTGGTTTGCATGGCTTGGCCAACCAGCCAAATCAACTACAAAGCCGAATATCCATAGCGCGAAGGTAATGCGCTGTATTTGGTGGGCTCAAAAGGGTGTGCTGTATTATGAGCTTCAATGGACAACGCTACCGAACACAATTAGTCCGTTTGAAGAGAGCAGTAGACGAAAAACGCCTGGAATATGCGACCAGACACGAGGCAATGATTTTCCATCATGACAACGCTCGGCCCTACGTTGCTATTCCGGATAAGAACTATTTGGAAAACAGTGGATGGGAGGTTTTATCCCGCCCGCCTTATAGCCCAGACCTTGCCCCTTCTGACTAACATTTGCTCCGGTCGATGCTGAAATACGGTTCACATCAGAGAAGAGTATTAAAAATTGACTTGATTCATTCGTGGCTGCCAAGCCGGCGCAGTTCTTTTGAGATGGGAGCCACAAATTGCCAGGAAGAGGGGAAAAGTCATAGCTTCAGATAAATAATACTATTCTACATGTTTTTCTTAAATAAACGTTTAAATTTTGGAACAAAAACCGCACGAATTAAGTTATAGACCCAATAGTTAAGTTTAGCCAAGTTTTTATCAGTTTTCTTGGTACATACAAATTGAATACAAGTTTGGCATGCATGACTAAAAACAAAACACGTAGATTGAACCGAAGGGCGCATTTATATTTAAGATTAGATTAGCTTAGAGTACCCGCACAGGGTCTGTAGGTGAGTATTAAGAACAATTGTGAATTGTTAAGTTAGTTAAGCTAGTTTTAAGTTTAACAATAAAAACAAAATAACATTGAAAAAAAAAAACAGACTAAAGGAAATTCACTAAAAACCGGCTAATGTGTCCTTAATGTGAGAGACAAAAAGGAGGGTAGTCCCTTGGACATACTTTGAACTGGCATTCTAATCTATCAGCTGTTTTAAGTTTAGAGAAATGTGTCCATTTCAAGAGATTGCGAAGCAAATATAACAAAAGTAATGAGAGCCGAAGTAATTGTTTGAGTAGCAGCAGTAGCAAGACTTTAGTTCCAGAAGATCACAACACCAAATCTAAAGTGGAACGAATTTGAGAGGAATATTTATTATCAATTTAAACATGGGCATGCTGAGAGTTCGTTGAACCTCAAAACTCTTTTGGACTCGGGGAGTCCCACAAGTTTTGTACAACACAAGTTTCCACCACCGTTTATGGTATCTCCGTTGGACGACAACAATGTTACTGTGGGATCAACAACAGTCGTTTAAATGTTAGGGGAAGTATAGATGCATGTATTTATTTTGAAACATCTGAAATTAACTTAAAATTTCTTGTAGTCAGAAATCAGTCAGTAAATTATCCAGTTGTCCTGGGCAGAGATTTCACTGAAAATATTGGTATGGTGCTGCATCACCTCAGCCGATCCTCAATCAACATTATCCATCGGATGAAACAAGTAGTCCCGTGCCATCCTCCGACGCGTGCAGTTCGTCGGTGCACTACGCGAAAAAAACGTAAACCCCGCGGGCCCGCCACCAAAACAAAGTCGCGAGTGCCCCACAAGGGAAAAAAAACAAAGTATAGTGCAGTGCAGTGAAGTGTTTCGGTGTCGAGTGCGATGTAATTTGTTGGTGGACCAACTACGGGCATAACACCTACATCGATTGTTGTTGAGAAGCTAATCTGAAAATTACACTTCTCATCTCTGCTTTACCACTCGCAGCAGGAGTTGTTTTTTTCTATATCTCCGTTTGGTATTTTATGGGAAGTTTTAGGGTTGACGTGAGCAATGTGCGTGGGCTTAGAGTGAATCTCTTCGCTGTGTATGTCCACCTATCTCGCTATAAACCAGCTGTCTTGGCGCTGAGTGAAACACAGGTAGGGGAGAATACCGATTTATCGGATTTAAATCTGCCTGGATATAGCTTGGTGCTGCTTTTCTTTTTACACCGCGGTCTCGCCCTCTACGTGCGTAGTGATGTAGCGTACCAACTTCAACCTCAATACGGCCTCTGTTCCAATCCGGAATTTAATTTTCTGTGGTTAAAACTCCATGTCCGTAAGCATTTAATCCACTACTGCTTTATAGAAGTCCAAACATGGATAGCAATTCAACTTTTAACGAATTTGATGCGCTATCCGACTCCATCTCAAGGATTGTGTCCCTGTATCCTCTGGGCGATTTTAATGTACACAATTCTAATTGGCTTCGACACTCGGGCCAGACAACATCCGAAGGAAGTTATGTTGAAACCTTTGCTGAGGTAAATAATCTGACACAGCTAGTAAATGAGCCCACACGAATACCTGACATTGGAGATCATTCCGCCAACACCCTGGACCTGTTTCTCACCTCTCATCCCGACAAATATTCTATTGACATTCTGTCACCTCTAGGCTCGTCTGACCATTGTGTCTTATCAGCTAATTTCTCGTTATCGCCACAAACAGTTAGAGAACAAATTCCTAAAAGAACAGTATGGTCATACGAGAAAGCCGATAGGAGCGGTCTAAACAACTTCTTTAGGAATTTTAACTGGTCACTATGCTTCCTCGATAGTGACGTGGATGCCGCTGCTGATATGATCACAAACACTCTTCTGCTGGGCATGAGATCCTACATTCCTCATAGAGTTAAGTGTATCAAGCCCAAAGCAAACGCATGGTACGACTCGAGCTGTAAAGAGGTTGAGAGAGTTGAATTTTCGGACTTTGCTTATTCTTGCAAAGTGAAATAGTGTATTTAGGGTATAAAATAAATGTAGCAGGTGTTAGACCAAAAGATGCTAATCTTCTGTTTCGGATTTCCCTACACCGCCTTGTACCAAGAAGGCGCACAGCTTCTTAGGACTTTGCTCCTATTTTTGAAAATGTTGTCAAGCACTTCGCTAACAAAGATGCATCCTTTGTTTTTGGTACAAAGGAAATTGAAGCTTTTCAGCTATTAAAGGGCAAGCTAGTTGAATCACCTGTCTTATCAATATACAGTCCACTCAATGCTACAGAGTTACATTGCGATGCAAGCAGCATAGGCTTTGGAGTAGTGTTACTGCAAAAACAAGAGGACAAAGAGTTTCACCACGTCTTTTATTTCTCCAAGCGGGCAACAGAGACAGAGAGTAAATATCACAGCTGCGAATTGGAAACGCTGTCAACAATGTATGCTTTGAAGCGATTCAGATTGTCAAGCACTTGCGCTGACGTTCAAAAAAGGATTCTTAATCCTCGCGGTGGGCGTTAGAGCTACAAACATATGACTATTCTGTCGAACATAGAAAAAGTGACCGAATGTCACATGTTGACTCCGATAGCGTCGGTAGCGAATCTTTTGAATTCATTCTAGCAGCAGCACAAATCCGCAAAAACAAGATTCGGAAATAATTGAAATTGCAGCTAACTTTGGAAAATCTGAAATTTCTTATTTCGAAATAATAGACGGACTTATTTATCGTAAAGATAAAGGCAAATTCCGATTCTATGTCCCGTCGCATATGGTAGAGCAAGTAATCCGAACGTACCACGAAGCTCTTTGTCATGTAGGTGTCGAGAACTGCTACGATCTGTCCAAAATTGACTGGTTTCCCAAGATGAAACACAAAATAAGGAACATCCACATCCACATTCACTTCCAACAAAATCCAAAGGAAAGGAATACCTTTAGCTAGTCTGCATGTCCACCACCTCGGGCCAATGCCAACACCCCGTTCAAAAAAGTGTCATATTTTTATTGTCATGCATGGATTTACTAAATTCACAAAATTATATCCAGTTAGAAGCACGCAAGGTAAAGAAGCCATTAATGGCTTAAAGCTTCTCTTTGAAAACTATTCTATACCAAATAGAATTATATCTGATCGTGGATCTTGTTTCACCTCTAGGGAATTCGTCAAAAAATGTTTTAAAAAGTTCTTCAATGCCCCAGTGGACAACACAATGAGTCCAGCATGAACCAAGTGAGATGTGGCACATGCCTGGCTAGTCTATACCAACCGATCTGTCCTTACCTAGGTCTCTTCGAAAATCTGTAGTTTCCTTTGCCAAAGTGTAACCGTAGCTCGCTTGCCTGAAAAAGACACGCTAAATTTAATCGAAATAGCGAAGTATTGGCCCCTGGGCCTATCCATGCATCAACCTGCAGACTGAGACACTTTCTGGTCTCTGTACAGAATGTAGGTAGCTTAGTAGGTAGGGTGACTGCCTGATTATGTAAAATGATGCTCACTTAGACCATCCGCTCCAACCCATTTACCATTTGACCATGTTCCACTTGTCCACGCTTCGCTCTTTGGATTTATTGTGTTCCTTCCTGGGATTGGTTGGTCATTCGTGATTTCGTCTGGCCCTTTTCTATAGCCATTTAGTGGCTCGAGGAATTGTAGGAGGCTTTACATCTTTTCTTCATGTTCCGAGGTAATGTAATATTGTCTCTCTTCTTCTTCATTCGTGCAGCTTCTGCAGAAGTAATTATATGGTACCCCAACTGAGACAGTGGACAGTTAGCACTCATATTACTTTACTGACCTTCCTGTCTAACTTCAGATCAAATAAAATGTTTCATACAATTTTCGAAGAATCTAATAAATATACAGTGGCCATTCCGAAAGTAGGATGATAAGGTGTTGAGCAGCCCTTCGTGTTAGTCAGGCACACAAGATATAGAAGACCAGAAAGCTCAGCCGTTTAAATCGTATTTCGAAACGGATTATAATTGCTGAATTAGAAGGTTAGTCTAATTCAAGTCAATATTTTCAAGTCTCGACCGCATAAGTTGCGCAAACCTATGCGATCCTAATGGCCACTAGCTGTGTTGTGAAGAACAGATGGAAGGGATGAAGTATCTGTGTAGTGACAGCCAAGCTGTACTTAAGGCCTTGCTCATCCCTTTAACCACAGGATAGTTTAAGAATGCCAGTCCTCTCTGAATTTGATCGGCAGTCAAAATTCATTAAGATCTGTCTGGGTCTGTCGGGGTCACGACGGGATCACTGGAAACGAGATCGCCGATGAACTTGAAGACTGAGAGGACGCATTCTCAGGACCTGAACCTGTGCTGGGACTACCTGTGTCCATGGTAAGGGCTTCCGTTGATGGTTCACCCGGAAGTGGCATGGCTCTCCAGGATCTAGACAGACCAAGTGCATGGTTTCAAACGTCTGTAAGAAATCTGCGGAATTCTTGACAGAAAAGACTGCAGGCCTATATCTAAGTGTGCTTGGCCCCTCTGCGACGCTTGTGAAGAAGCCGACGACACTGCAAAGCACTTCCTCGTCACTGTCCCGCCGTTGCTCGAATCAGGTGGCAGCTTTTCTGTGCTGATGCAGTAAGACCTGATGATGTAGGCTCCCTATCACAGAAGCGCCAGCTGTTCTTAGAAGACGACGACACTGCAGGGCACTTCCTCTGTCACTGTCCTGAATTTGCTCGAATCAGGTGGCGGCTTTTCCGTGCACTGTTTCAAAACTTCCGACAAACAAACACACCCTCCACACCACAATAATGATTCACCAGATCAACTTACATTTTTACTTGCGCCCTAACCTTAAATTGCCGCTGCCTTACCTTAAGTTCAACTGCGGCTACGGGCCTGGATCTCCCCAATGATTCACGGAAGCCAATTCCCCAAAGTAAAGAATGAACCCTGATTAGAATTCTAAATATAGGTTTTGCTACAATTTCGTGCTGTGTGTACGAAACAAGATTGGGCGCCTAATCAGTGATCGTGTTTACACATTAGTCACAGATTGCCCCACTATGATGGCACAGCAAGACTTGTGGACATTCCATTTTATTAAGGGGAACCAGTCTTGCTTTTGATTTACTCCGATAAACTTGGTAGAAAAAAAGTCCAACAGATGGGGTGTCGATCGCAGTCTGAAATGCTGGGAAAACAATTCGAAATGTAATGTTTGCCGTGCAATAAGCCGCATTTTATCATTTAAAGAAACTAAAAACAAAAAAGAAACGCTCAAGAAATGGGAGTGTGTTGTCTCAGTTGATAGCTCGAACTGTTTATCGACAATTACGTCATTTTTAAGAAGCACTTAAACATGAACTGTTTTGCGAATGTAGACAAGAAAATGTGCCAATCAGTAACAGGTACAGTAAGGAGTTCACTAACTGCTACTTCATGAACATAATATCACTAGTAGATAAGCCTGTCGTACGACAGGAAGAATGTTATGAATCGCTTCCTAGAATACTTCGGAAAACAGAATATGAAATGTTTCTTTATACAAAACAACACAAAAAAGGGGTTGTTCCAAAGAATAGTTCCAGTTCGATTTGAACACAGACCTACAAACATTTTTTTTTTCAATTAAATTTTTATTTTAATTCTTTTCAAATTAAGTTTACATTTGTCTGTATGCAATGCCGGAGGGGCTTGTCCGCAGAAGATTGTGTGCAATTTTGACCATGGTTTTGTTCATTTTTGAGTTCATATAATTCCAACAAGGATGTATAAACTATGCATTTAACGTACAATAATAGAGATTGTTAGCCTAAGGCCCCTTGATGCCCTGGCTACTGTAGCTATTCAATAAATAAATAAATAAATAGAGATTGACATCATTTAAAATTATTTAAATTATTTTAATTATTTTGTATTTATATTTATTATATTAACAAAAATAATAGTTTAACAATTACACACAATATTGATGTCTTTTATGAATACACATATCATTCTTTGGCTTTTTGTACAAGTTCTTTTCTAGAGATGTTTAGAAGCTGGCTATAGAAGCATCCTTTGGTGTTGAACACTTGTTCCTTCTCATCTGTATTATCAAAAGACGTGCGTCGGCTTCCTTGTGTTTTAGGTTTTGTTCCTCGCCTTTTCTGCACTCTAATGACCACTGATTGACTCCTACTTAAGCTGCTTAGCTATCATTCAAGCAGCCACTCGTTACCATAGCTACAACACATTCTTCAAAAGCTCGTGATAGTTTCATCATTGTTTAAAGGAGCAGAGAGAATTTTTACCGCACGCTATAGAATATAATTTGAAACTAAAATATTGAAAGCACCCCTGTGTCATTGAATCGACACAGGGGTGGCATCAGGAATGTAAGCCAGAACCCTCAACCAACGAGTCGATCCACCTACCAACTACCTACCAACCCCCCGGCAGCCTCTAATTCTAGCCAACAGAAAAGTTCGTCGGGGTAAACAAGTGCTTTTGCACCCGAGCGCCTGAACCTCTACGAGGCACCATGGAACGTTTCATAGCGCTTGTTTTAAGCAGACTGAAACGAACAACTGTTGATGATTCAAGACGCAATGTCTTGTTACTTTTCATTCCCTTCTCCGAAAACCAACCCCAAACTTGACTTAGTAACCAATTTGTTGCTCTTAATATTCTGGTATGTACAAAATAGTTATTCAATTACTCGGTCTCGAGCAGAACACTAAACAATTCAATCTACAACTTCAACTGTTAGCCTCGATCTTTGTCTAGATCGGATGGGAATTAATTGCTTCACTTTTTATGAGATCTTTGATACTCAGTGCTCGGTTTACTATTCTCGTCAAACGTATGACCTCTACGCGGTCAGTATAAGTTTCCGACTTTTTTCAGAGTAAAGCCCAGTCGGACGGTCCATAGTTATCTTTCCATCGGATGAGAGAACACCAACCAGCATTAAATTGAGTTGTTTTTCGTTTGATTGCGATCATAATTCCCTCTCGCAATTTCTGTGATTTTTCAGCGTCCAGCAGACACAATGGCACAAATGCATAACGTTCTACTAGCCGTGACTGTCGCACGTAATCAGCGGCATGAATGACGCTTTGACTCTGCCCGAATGCAATGGGCATTGTGTACGTGGGTGGCAACAAAAGCAAAACGTATTAAATTCCAAGCTGTTTTTGGATGCCTGTGCTTGCTTGTTGTGTGGAGTGGAGAGCAACTGAGTGTGACTGCGAATGAAAAGATATAAATCAGCTCAACAAGACCCGGGATGGCGTCTTACGTAACAGTAGTCAGCTTTTAACGATCATGAGCGTCACGTTTGACGCTCCTCGGAGGGAGGAATGCGATGCTATTTGCTGCATACAGTGCACTAGGAAATAATCCGCACTGATTCGGCTTTTGCCGTGAAACATGTTGATTCTCGGCTGATTAGAGGAAATCCAAGTGCTGATCGGTTTTACAGATTCCGAGTGCAGGAAGCAAACAAGCCAGATAATGGATTAGCTAATTTTAAAAGGTCAGCATGGGTTGAACGTTTGTTTTGAATGGGGCTAGGTTATAAATAGGCAGGCGCCTACTGGCTCAATGCTTAAGGTGGCTAGGTCATGTACAGCGCGTGGCCGCCTACGGGTGGTACAAATACACAAACAGAGAGGGACTTCAACCAACATGTGGTTGCAGACTGAAGATAGCTTGGAGGAATGTGCAAGGTGGAGACTGATTGAGGTCTAGGTCCTCTGTGGGCTGTAGCAAACTCAAACAAGGTGGTAATCAATTTGGGATGTTGACCCACTTCGTTGGGTATAAGGCCTAATCTTTTTTTGCTGTCCTAATGTCATAAAAATCATAAATGTAAAAAAAAAAATAAAAATGTAGGCCTAAAAATCGTAAATGTAATACTTGATGTAAATTATAAGTATTTTTTATTTTTATTAAATTTTAATATTTTTTTTAATCATACCCCGTTTATGTGACTCGCCGGGTTTTTAAACGCTTTTTTCCGAAATATCGAGCCACCCTCCCCATTCTTTGAATGCATCAGGCTTTCTTAGGAATGTGAGCCAGAACACTCAACCAACGAGTCGATCCACCTAGCAACTACCCTCCCGGCAGCCACTAAATCTAGCCAACAGAAAAGTGCGTCTAACAATTAATACAGACGCATCGGGGTAGGCAAGTGCTTTTGCACCCGTGCGCCTGGCTCACAGCTTTTGGTTTCACTTAGTTAACTTCGTTTAAACATTGTGGTAATAAATTGTAGCAACAGAACTAAGGAGCCGATAAGTGGATATGCATTAAGTGGTCTGCTTGTCGACTCCAAGGTTTGAGGCTGTATATTTATTATATGACCGGATGGTGTCATATAATAAGATTGGATACAATTTCCCTCTTGGTATGGTTGAAGACTCAGTTGATAAAAAAAAAGTATTTGGGGTCTATTGCCAACTGGGCTAAAGAAAATGGTCAAATGCTCAATCCTGACAAAACCTAAGCCACCTCGTTCTCCAAGCAATCGCCTTCCCTTTCCAATTTCCAGCCAATAGAACTTAACTCGACCGCAATTGAATATGTTACCTGTATAACAAACCTTGAAATAATGTGCTATAGTGGATTGACCGCATCGGTAGCGATACTACACTAAGGTTTGTGCATCCCCAGAGGCTTAGCAATCAGCAAATATATTCTCCCTATGAACGTAAAATCAAAACTTGCCCGAACACTCACAGTGCCAATCTTGACATTTGGATCTGAGTCTGGAGTCTTTCCAAAAATTAACAAAATCAATCAGTGCTGCTGCACGGTATGCTTGTAACCTTCGCAGATTTGATTTGTGTCCCAGAACAACGTCGCATTCTCCTAGGGTGCGAATTGGATGCACTTTTAGGCTGCAGATGGTGCGTAATACTCTTCAAAATTATTCACAAGAAACAGCGAAAAATTATTTATATGAAAAGATCACCTTCTGTCGATCGGGTCGTAATATTACCTTAAGACCCTCCATTCACACTTGTTCATTCATGCCGTTCATCTCTGGAATCACCTACCTTCACAGGGACGGTCTAAGACCGGGTACATTGTAATGCTTGTCTCTCCGATTCTGCAATTTGTGGATCCCAAAGGAACTGCGCCGGCTTGGCAGCCAAGAATGAATCAAGTCAATTTTTGATATTCTGCTCCGATGTGGACCCTATTTCAGTGAAGGCGTTCTGCATCAGAGCATTATAAAACTAGTACCTCAATTTTCCCTGGAGTTTTTGTCTGCAGCTGTCCTAGTGACTAGAGCAGAAATTTAGCGAAGGACAAGTAGGTACCCGATGACGTAAATATTCGGGATGATCCGTTGGAACAAAGTGTTCACCCCCACTGCGATTCCAAGTAATCACTGATGCCTTATTAGCTGCGAATCAAATTTTGCATGTTTTCTATCGAGATGTTCATCGAATTAAAATAGCTGACATTCGTAACAAAGATCACTTGAAGCGTTGATGTTTGGAGTTCAATAAATCCGAAAAATCGATACGAAATAACTACGAAAACTTTTGCTTCTTAAAAGTTTGCAAAATTGAGCGCCAAAAGAACCGTGTTTGTTGTTCGTACAGCTTTTGCTTTCCCGCATTTCAAAATATAAGCGGAATGGAAGATTATGTTGCAATGGAAACATAATTATCTTCAACTCAGAGCTCTTTATATTGTTTAATTTTAAATATTTTCAAGGGGAGTATGTTTAAGCAGAGGGGAGTACGGGAGTACGGAAGTACCCTGAACACGGGAATAGTACAAATACTCCCCTAGTAGTAATTCCGGCAGCCCTGCTCCTGTGATCCGCGGAGATCAAAAGTCATCGAGTGAGTTGTGACAACGCTAACACAAATGTCTCATTCCAGTTCGCCAGGGAAATTACGTCTGATTTGTTCCCCTCTTCGGTGCGATATTCCATCACATCACCAGTGGACCTGTTGCTGCCAAATCCAAAATGCACTATAAACTGGTTCCGTCGGATTCCTGCGCCAACACCACATTCCGTGACAGTCTGTAGGTAGTGATGTCACAATTCCTGAATAACTCGTCTGCATCCCAATTCTTCGTTTCCCGAGTGTAAACATCATCGAAGGCAAAAGAAAACAAAATCAACGATTCACCGGAGAACAGCAAACCGGTGTGAATGAGAAGGGATTACTTCGGCGTGAGGGTTAATGACTTCGGGGGGACTGCATACAGAAAACTTAATAATTGGTGATTCACGAGTTGTCACAGCGCACAAGGTCACGAACTTTCAATGAAACGAAAATGACGTGGCTTGAGATGGAAGAAATGCAGAGTCAAGGCGATAGTAATTCGCTTCACTTACTGGAGTCGGTTTAGTTGCAGATAATTTATGCAGGAAGAGGGACCAGCGCACGTTTCGTTGTTCAAGGCTATCGTTAAGTTGCGCAACTCATGATTTATAAAAATACGAAAACGACATATTTATGGTTCATAAAAGAAACATGTCACAAGCAGTTTTGAACGCGACTCTGTCACTTGTGATATCTGTAGCTCGTCGTGGCTTGGCTTTACTGGCGTTGATTTCGGAATACACTCATGTGGCAGTACTCCTTAACATGAAGAGAAAACTATCGATGATGTCAAGTGGATTAGGGCAGTCGTCCAGAATAGGGTTGCCGTCTCGCGACTTTAGTCGCAATTTCACCCTTTTTTGAGGCAGCGACGAGCCGGGAGACCATAAAATGACTACGGCGACTATTTTATATGAAACACACTTTCTCATAACCAATAAACTGAACACTAATTACAAGAAAGCTCAACTAAATGACTTTCTCAAAATTTTCAGCGCCAACACTGGTCCAGAATGAGCGAGTTTGTGTAGATGACCAGCAAAAGGAGTGATGACGAGTATTGCAAGAAAAAGGTTAATTTAACAATCCACTTGGGTTGGTTTTGACTGCGACACTCATGTGCGCATTCCTTAAGTGTCCCATAGACAGTACACATGTGTGCGCACTCTGCTGTGTGAAAGTCTCCATTCCAGAGCTCGCCACTCTCCAACGAGCGGAATGCGATTGATATTTTGTATAAAAGTGCGTCCACACACATCCCACATTTAGGAACACCGACCATGTGTCGTGTGTATGGGGCACTTTGAACTTTCCCAAAAAGGCTGTGAGCTGCGGATTCCCGCATTGAAGGATGGTCAATCGTCTTGAGGTTTGGTCACTGGGATGATGGAACTCTTAGGCCTGGAACGAGCGAGTAGTGTCGTCGTCCTTCAAGGCACGCAATTCAATCTTTGTGAGTGACTCAGCTGTTTGGTATTTTGGCAAAAACCTGACAAGAATAATTCTTATACTATCGCTGTTATGTCAAAACTACATATATTTTTTTAACAATAAACCCTCACTTCGCATGTGGGACAAAGTTAATGAAGGGATGAAACCATTTACGGCACGAAGTGTACGATTTCTAATATTAGTGAACCCTTGGGCATAACATTATACACTCGATTCGGATCACGAATGAAAGAAAATTTAACGTAAAATGTTCAGAAGGACGAATGTTTGAATGGAGCAAATCAAAAGAATTCTCTCATAAGCCCACGAGCTGTTGTGAAACAGGCTGGTGGTTCGGTTATGGTATGGGGATGTATTTCTAGTGGCAAAATGGATCAGACAACATTTTGAAGTAACATTTGGTGTCAAGTGGCAGTAAACTTGAAATACAAGACAATTTTAACTTCAACCAGGGCAATGTTCCAAAGCGCAGGATATATTCAGCAGGTCGTTGTTATTGTATAACCGTCCCAAAGTGCTCAAGAGCCACTGCACACTCGCCTGACTTCAATGCAATCGAGCATATATGGTGTGAACTGGGAGGTCAAGTATGAAGCGCCCAAAAGCACTTTAGAAATATTCAGGAGCTCCAAGCAGAATGGTAAGAAATAAGCCCTCAAATATGTTCTAAACTAGGTTTTTTCGAAGCCTTAAACTATGGAGACACGCAAACATAGTTTAAACAGCCGACACATTTTCCTGCAGCGGCATCGCTACAAAAACGGGATCGTTTCATTCTGCGTATGGCAACTGACTCACAGGATGCGACGACGTTTTCGAGTTATGGGCGATTTTTCAAAGTGAGTCCTAGAGGTCCCCTTTTCCACTTCTTTCTCTACTTTCCATGGAAGGATGCGTCTTTGCAGCCTCCTCTATCGATGTCCAAAAGGAATATCAGTCGGCGGACGCAGAGTTTTTGATATATGAGCGATTTTTTAAGGTGCATTCCTAGAGGTCACGGGGGAGGAGGTCATTTCATTCTGGATAAACTGACTCGACTCTTTATTCTTCATTTCATATTTTAGGGTTTACAAGGCAATTTACAAGAATTATGGCATAGCCGTCTGCTTGGAGAGAAATTGACAGATAAAAATTAAACAAAACACAAAGTTTGGAATAATAAATTTTAAATAAAATGTTGGACCCAATTGGGGAACTACCTAGCATAGCGGCATAATGTGACAATTTTAATGATTTCAAACATAAAATCAAGGAAGTTATAATGCAGTAACTAGGTGAATAACTGCGCTTATTCCTGAAAGCTATTCCGGTGGGCAGAAGCGTGATTGCAGTAGTTATACAGGCTTAGCCATCCTTCTGTTCCATTTAAAATTTCGGCAAAAATAACTGACTTTGGAAATACAAGGAAGAAGCCATACATACGGCAAGTTAATATGAAGGCGAGGCTGCAGTATGCTAGTGAACATTTAGAAAAAGATAATTTTGGGTGTTTGGGATCAAGTGATATTTCAAATTCAACGTATTCGGTTCAGGTGGACGACGGATGGTGTGGAGGAAGCTAGACACTGCTCTTAATCCAAAAAACGTAACCCCTTCAGTAAAGCATAGCGGAGTTAATGTAATGTTGTGCGGATGTATGGCCTCCTCCGGCGTTGGAAATCGAGTCCTCCGACAAATATGGATACTTGAATATTCTTAAAGAAAATCCATTCATTCAAGCGCTGAAAAACTGGGTCTCGGCATTACCTTCATATTCCAACAGGCTAATGATCCCAAGTACACATCTCTTTTGGTAAAAGAATGGTTGCTATACAATGTTAAAAAACAGATCAAACACCCTGCTCAGTCACCAGACTTAAACCCACTTAGAAAGCAAGATCCGCGAACGCTCAATCTCAGGAAGACTGACTTGAAGGGCATCTTGATTGATGAGTGGAACAAGATTTCTCCAGCCACGACTTGAAGAATAGGTTGCATGATGTTATACGGAACAAAGGAGGCCCGAACAAATATTGATTTTGTTAAGTTGTTTATTTCTCTTTGTTGTTTTCATTACTCTTTCGTTACTTTTATTACTTTTAGTTTTAAGAAAATCAAAAAAAAAAAGGAATTGTACGGAGACCGTTTTTTCTACGTTTTTGCAACTTTTGTGCTGTGAATAAGTTTAAGATTTTTTTTGAATGAAATGTGTTTTGTTTTGTTTTTAAATTTAAGGGCTAGATTTTTTCATGTGGTCCTTGAATGTATTTTTGTATGTATTTTCAAGCCAAATTAAAGAGAGAATGGTATTTGTGGTGTACGGAGAATTTTGACTATGTGTAACCTTCAAATTTCCTGTAGAAAACGACTTCCTTTTTTCCCTCCTATTGCACTGAGTACATATTTTAGCCATATCGTCTCGGTGCGGTATAAAGTTCAAGCTCAAAATTTCGAGTCTGGTCTTAAAGATAACGACTACTTATTACGTTGGAAGTGGAATCTTTCCTAAAACAGCTGGTAATTGTAAGTGTTGATAAACCATACTGGATATAGACGAATTTGCTCTGGTGAAGTTCTGAACACATATTGGGTCTGCGAGGGGCGTTCAATATATTCTCGGTATCTGGGTGAAGCTGTGGTTGTATATCGCGTTTTATCTCTAGTTAAACAGAATCATAATGGCAACTGAGACGATGAAGGTGAAAATTGAGCATCGCGCTTAAATTAAATTTCTCACTAAGCAAGGAAACAGTCAAAAAACTACGAAGAGATTGTGGCTGTTTACCAGTGTTCCGCACCTTCATTATCAACTGTGGTCAAGTGAGTTCAAGAGAGGCAGAGAGAGTATTGAAGACGACCCCGCTCCGGCGCCCCGGCTACTGCTTGTACGGGAGAAAGCATCAAAGAAGTCGAAAGACTTGTTCTTGAGAATGCCCGAATAAAGGTGAAAATGATGGCAGAGATCACCAAGCTTTCAATTGGTACCACTCACACCATTCTTCATGACCATCTTAACCTTTCAAAGGTCAGTGCAAGGTGGGTGCCACGAATGCTCACAGCGCCTCAGAAAAAAGTGAGAATCGCATGCTGTGGAGAGCTTTTGTAGATGTGTAGTGAGAACGCGGACGGCGTTATGAATCGAGTTGTTACTGGTGACGAAACATGGGTCCACCACTGTGACACTGAAAGCAAACAAGAGTCCATGCAGTGCCAAAAAAAAGGAACAGACCCCCCGAAGAAGTTCAAAGTCACTCCGTCTGCCGGGAAGCTCATGGGCACAGTTTTTTGGGACTCAAAGGGAATCTTGCTCATTGAGTACAAAAAAAAAAGGTGAAACCATCAACGCCACATCCTACGCTTCCACTTTGCATAATTTGCGGGAGGAAATTAAAAATAAAAGACGGGCTAAGCTCGCAGCGGGTGTGTTGCTTCTTCATGACAACGCTCCTGTTTACACGGCGCGAGTTTCCAAGGCTGCTGCGCGAGATTGTGGTTTCGAAGAAACCCAACACCCACCCTATAGTCCAGACCTTGCCTCTAGTGATTATTTCCTGTTTCCGGATGTGAAAAAATGTCTTCGTAGAAAAAGATTTTCGGATGATGAAGAACTCAAGTCGGCAATAAATGGGTATTTTGCAGAGAAAGAGGAAATTTATTTTTTTGAGGGTTTAAAAAAGCTTATCTCAAGATGTAACAAATGCATTGATGTTAGGGGAAAAATAAAAACAATTTAAATTGAATTCGCATTTTCCTTCATATCGATACCGAGAATATATTGAACGCCCCTCGTATAACTTAATTCGTGTGTTTCTTTTTTTTTCCAAAATTTGATCGTATTTTTAAGAGAAACATGTACAATAGTATTATTCAAAGTATTGCCCATCTGAAGCTATGACATTTTCCCATCTTTCTGGCAATTTGTGGATCCCATTCCGAATCCGGAACTGCGCCAAGAATGAATCAAGCCAATTTTTGATATTCTTCTCTGATGTGAACCGTATTTCAGTGAGGGCGTTCTGCATCGACCGGAACAAATGGAAGTCAGAAGGGGCAAGGTCTGGGCTATAAGGCCACTGTTTTCCAAATAGTTCTTAACCGGAATAGCAACGTAGGGCCCAGCATTGTCATGATGGAAAATCATTGCGTGTCTGGTCGCATATTCCGGGAGTTTTTCGGCTACTGCTCTCTTCGAACGGATTAATTGTGTTCGGTAGCCTTGTCCATTGATGGTTTCACCAGTTTTTAGCAGCTCATAACACAGCACACCTTCTGATCCCACCAAATACAGAGCATTACCTTAGCGCCATGGATATTCGGCTTTGTCGTTAATTTGGCTGGTTGGCCAAGCCATACAAACCACTTTTGGCACGTTCGCTCAGCTAGCGCATGTTCACCATAAACTTCCACCAAAATACGATGACTTTCGGCAGCAGTTTTCTTCGTATTAAAGTAATGAAGAAGAACTCTCCGCAAAAACCCTTTTTCAGGCACAAAGTTGGACGTATTTGAGTGAAAAAAAATTATTGTTGTTTACGCTTCAAATGAATGACATATACTGAAATGACGTACAATGACAGTTCCAATGGAATAATACAAGTTACGCCATCTCTTAGCAAACCGCACGAATTAAGTTATAGACCCAATAGCTTTTCGTCAACCTTTGCTATCAAATCGTTTTCAGATTTGTCTTGCCATAGATGAACATTAGACTCAAAGAGCACAGAGAGAACTGTGTCGTGGGATGCTGCGATCTGATTCCATTCTATGAATGGCGTGGTATTAGCACGAAGAAGTTTCAGCAAGATGGATTTGTGAAGGACACTACTGTTCTTTTTCATTGCCCTTGTTATAAAGTTCGCGTTAGCTTTGAAACTTTGTTTATAAATGTTTATGTTACCCTGTTACGAGTGTATCAACTCCTCAACGGTCAACTATAATGCTCAGTGTACAGTGTACATGAGCGGTGTCCGGCTTCTGAAACTAAAACATCCGGAAACGAAATATTTCTGCCCGGGTACAAGAGCAAACAGAACTTTTTCTATGAATTTAAAAAACAATTATCCACAATAGTACATTTGTTTGAGGAGTTTTACTATCTTTTCAAAAATTGCCTACATTACTTTTTACTGAAGCTTTAAAAGTTCAAAGCGAGGAAGAAGTCAAAGCTATGATTTATGTTAACTGTCCGGCTGCTAGTGCCTTTACCATGCCTGCTTGTACCCATTGCTCTCTCCGAATGCGAAAACTCCATAAGAATTGAGTGTCCGGCATTTTCTGTTTACAACACGACGATATGGATGTGGACCACATGTGGTTCCACCAAAACGGAGACGCATCTCACACAACACCTTCCACTTTGTCTTGTGAACTGGCCACCAAGTTCGCGTGATTGTATTTATTTATCTACGACTGTACTCAAGATGTACACAATCTGCAAGCTCTTGACGATGATCGAATATCCATCAAACTGTCGGATGTGTCGTAAAGTCGAATCGGAAAACGCCATGCAAACGATATTAAAACACATATTCCATACCCTGTCGACTGCCACAAACACATAAAATTCTCCGCTCAAGAGCAAACAACTCAGTTTGTGACATCATCATTCAGAGAAGCCTAGTCATAGCTGGTGTAAAAACGAAACACTTCTTTCGGGAGTAGAAAAACCATCCCAAACCACCAAGGATTACGCATTCGCAAACCAAAGGTGACTTTGGGCGATGAATTTGACGTGACTGGAGGGAAGAATTTCAGCCCAAATACCCGAATCACAAGTCATGCGGCCGGTGTAATCGAAAATCTAGAATCGTGGCTATCGATCGAATGAGTCACTAGCGGCGTATTTGCGCATCCGAACAACTGATGACGACTGAATTTCTATGGCCCCTCATCCATGTTGAAATTCTCAGATATCATCTGCATGCCGGCATCTATCGTGTATTCCACGTCCTCATGCAACGCCTTGGGGGTCATCAAGGTCGCGACGACCTTCACGGATTACACGTGACCGTCAAAAATAGAAACCGCTTCTGAGTGCGAGTGCGTCACAGTGATAAATCCACAGCTTATGTAACCGTGGTTCGGGTCGGATGAAATAGAGAATCCATCAGACTGGCTTTGCCACGACCCCCTGATCAGAGGTGGGTAGCCACAGTGGCGTGTGTGCTGCACCTAACAACGTCACCAAAAGTCACCCCCGCCATTTCCGTGTGCCAAAAATAACCCAAAAAACGCCAATCTATCAGAGCGTTCATGTAATTAAGGTCATTTACCACGAAATATCTTGTGTATTCTATGCCGTACCCCTGCGCCTCTCTCTCCGTCTCGCCCAAGCACTCTCTCCGTGCCGTGAACACACCCAGCCGAGGGGGAGGAGATGCGTATTTGAACAAAATCGAAAGTTTTCCTCCCCAGACACACACACGCACGTGACAGTTTTCACCTCCGTAGCCTCGGCAAAGACACATGTATCTCATTTGCAGGTATCCGACTTTTCAATGTCCGGCACGTTTGCATTGACACAGTTCTCGCGCTGCATCCGAAATGCACTTGCACTTGTTGCTTGTATCCCAACTGGTGCCAACATCGAATGGGGGTCAAAGCAATGCAAAAAGCTTCTCTCAGAATATTGTTTCAGATACATTCTGCCATACGTTGCACATGATCGTAACCGAAATCCGTTCAATTCTGCAATAACGACTTCTTTGATTTGAAATGAAACTCAGAGTGTCTTCATGCGACGCAAGGGTTCCGTTTGATTATTGCTCACAATCCTCGCATATCGTGTGTATCTATTGAAAAATGCCGTCCGAAGCGACTGTGGCGCTTCTTCTCCCACTGAACGTGAATTTTCGTGCTGGATTCAATTCACAAAACATTTTCACTTTTCGGCCGTCATGACCTTCACGGATCGCAACCGAACGTACAGAACATTTACACAAGAACTCACTCATCTTCGTCACATACCCACGCCGTGTTCTTCGACGAACAACAAATAAAAAGAACCAATAATTCGAAATCCCCAAAAAAAATGATATGATATTTAAACAAACGAATCGCCACTTTCTAGATTCAAAGTCCAAAATGCACTCAAATATGCTCACCCTGACTAGTCTGCGCTGGTCGAGTCCTATATTCCCTTCACAAATTCACAAACTGCAGGAGAAAACTATCTTGTCTTTTTGTATTTTTATTGTCTTTCTTTCTTTTTGCTTTTTTGCTCTCAAATACTCCGTGTAGTAACTTTCCGAAATTGCTTGCCGTTCGTTCACTTCACCGCCCGATTGGAAATTGAATCAGAAAATATACTTCAAGGTGACCTCTAAACTGTCAGCTGCTTACCTGAGCTTTCTTACAGCTTTTACAAGCAACTGCGCTGGCGTTAGATGTGTGTATCGAAACGCTTGCAACACACCCCCAAAAAGTGCTCCCAAAAAAAAATAAAAATGGATATTGTACGGTCGTTGATGAAAAGCGAAACGTCAACAACTCTACACCAAACACGACACGGCGACAGGCGGCAACTGCGGCGAGCGAGAGCACGTGAAAGCGAATGCTTTCGGTTTGTTTATGAAGCCGGTTGGACGCTTTACGCTCGGTTTGGTTGCGGGCCGAGGCAGGTTGTTGTTGTTTACGTTACATAAATGTGGAACTTGATTGTGCGCAAGTTTCAAGTCTTGTGAATTACTTACAATACACTTACAAGCACGATTGAGGTTGCGTACACTGCCGAATGGAATGTATCTGACTATCTGACAGATGTGTGAGCTTTCATGTGCGTACAATGTTCTGTGGTGTTGCCAGATGCGTAGGGGAGAATGACAGATGTTTTATGTGCTTATCACGGTGTTCGAATGTCTGTTGGAACCAGAAATCATCTGACTTCTAACTCTGTGTGACAGAGTTTAATAAAATTAATAATTTCAATAAATTTAATATGTTTGGACCCAGCTAATGAGACAATGACATTTATGCACAGATTTCGCGATCTGTCAGATTCGCGAGCTGTCAAAAAATGTTGATTAACCTTCATCTCATCGTTGCGTAGAAAACTACGCAAACACGACCTTTTTCCTCATTTTTTTTTTTTCAATAACAACTAATTGCACACTTCCGGGATTCTCTGACTTTATGACAATCCTTATTTTACGAGAAAAAAGAAAGTCCCGACAGTAAAAATGTTTATAACGGTTGTCATTGAGAAAATTACGTTGTCTACCGTCTTGCGTAGATTTCTGCGCATGTGAATAATTAGTGTATTTCATATAAAAAGTCTTTTCGCAAGTGAACTTCGTGAGTGCATGTTGTGAATCTAATTATAATAATGTCGAGACCAAGCAAGATATCTGACAGATGAAGAAAGGGAAGCATTTTTGAATGAAAGTGATGGCGTGATTGTGATGACAGTGAACTTTTAGGAGACGGTGATGGCGAATTCGTGCCAGAAGAAAATGTTGGTGCTGGCGATGATTTATGTTCAGACGACAGTGATTCTGACATTGAAGAGGAAGCGAATGAAACAAACGTGGTGAAAATATGGATCCATTGCTTGTTTCGAAAGACGGTATTGTATATATTAGCCATAAACTATCACTGGGGCAATAAAATCCGGGCTGTACGATCCAACATCTCGGGTATGTTCCCGCAAGTAAATAATATATTTAGGAAAAAAATCACTTTCATCTCCGAAATGAGATCAGTTAGTGGCGATCAGAGGATCCTGGTTTTACTAGATTCAATGACGAAAACATGGCAAATAGAAATAGAAGAGCTCCAAGGTGTTTTTCAATCATTAAAGAACAAGAAGTCAACTGGGATAGCTGGTATACCGAATATTCTGCTGTGTCATCTTCCCCCGGTAGCAATAGAAATTTACACTACGCTGTTTAACAATGCGCTAAATAATGCACATTACCCGGCACATTGGAAGAAAGCTATAGTGCAACCAATCCCTAAACGGGGCAAAGATAGTAGTATCCCCACAAATCTCCGGTCGATAAGTCTTCTTCCTTGCATTAGCAAGGCTTTTGAAAAGATAGTCATCCGAGCCCTGAAATTGTGGGTGTGAGGACAGCAATATAATTCCGGATAACCAGTTTGGATTCCGGGCGGGACATGATACCATACATGCCGCGTCAAAACTGGTGCCCGACATACAATGGAATAAAAATAAGAATCAGTGCACAGGTGCCTGTTTGATAGACTTGGAGAAGGCGTTCGATACCGTTCGGTTGGAGGGCCTCTTCTTCAAGTTGGTCAGACTGGGCATAAGTAAATCACATGCTAACGGGTAGAAAGTTCGTAGTGAACTGCTGCGGCATGACTTCTACAACGGTTTTTGACATAAAAAATGGTTTGCAACAAGGAGCTGTTGACCCTCCGATCTTATTCGCGATATTCACTGCGGATCTAATAGGTTCCATGCCGTACTTAATTGCGTATGCCGATGACCTTGTAGTGTACAGATCAGGTCCAAAGGTGGAAGTGGTGACGCAACGTGACTTCGACAAAATTCACCGATTTTGCGACGACTGGAAGGTGCTTATTAACTTTCATAAGTGCGAAACTATTTTGCCTAAACTGCCGTAAGTTCGGCATAGTTGACCCGCAGGGATGACCACTAACTGTGAAAAGTTAGATATCTCGGCATATGGTTGGACCAGTACCTGTATTTTGACAAACATATAGTGGCAAGGAGGTTGTTTCATAACAGCCAACTTGATACCAGGGGGAAGGTAATCTGCTACATGGCCCTCATCCGGCCTATGCTGGTTTATGGTTGCCCCCTGTGGTTCAATGTGAGTCCTTCCCATATGGAAAAGATGAGGGTGATCGAGAGATAGTGCCTCAGGGCCTGTCTCTGGTTGTATCGCACATCCGAGACTGACTACAAGAAGTATTACTCAAATGAGGTATTGTATAACGAGGCAAACGTGAATAGAGTAGATAGTTTTATTATTAAGCTGATAAGAAGGCACACTTCACGAGCTATGACTTCTACCAACAGTCTGATCTTCGGGGCTTACTACCACAATGACATGTATCACGAAGGGGTGCGACGGAATGGTCTAGTCCCACCTGAGGCATTCCTCTACTTCGATAAAACTGGCCTGATACAGGATGTCAACGGATGTCCTGTAATCTTCCACGTGGTACGCCGAACAGTAGAACAGCGACTCTTATACGTACCGGACGTCGTTCGGGAGCACGAGGAGCTCCTCCGGTTCAGTAGAGCGATCCCCACTCGAGATAGAGAGGAATCCGCTAAGGAGAGATGTTTCATTTGGTGGCTGCAGCAAAACCAGCCTCCGACATCGTCAGCCCTTCAATAGTCTTCCGACGGCTAGTGTAGCTGGTTTTTTTTTTTCATTGTTTAATACCTTCCGTATTTGTGAACTAACAGCGTATTTACATAGGTTTAAGATAGGTTAAGTAGAAAATTAAACAAAAAAAAAAAAAAATTATAATAAAAAGCACAAAAAAAGAAATAGGTTCATCAGGGTCTGTGCACTACATATGTTAGGCATATGCATATACACACGCCCTGACGCACGCGTCCCTAGATTGCGGACATAGTTAGAGTACCAAGTTTTCAAATTTTCTTGGCAAAATGAAATAAACATTAAATACGTCTTCTGACAGAATAAAGAAAGAAACGATAGCTTAGGCCATTAGAGTAGTAGACTAGGTCAGCTTAGAGTACCCGCATAGGGTCAGTAAGTTAGTTATAAGTTCAAATGAATTGTTAGAGTTAAGCTAGAATTAAACATTTTGTCTAGGATTAAGTTAGAGGAAGCAAATGAAACAAACGTAGTGGAAATATGGATCCATTGCTTGTTTCGAAAGACGGTACTGTGTGGCAACCACAACCATTTTTGTTTGTTTTAATTCAAAAAAGAAGCCGTTGTGGCGTACCCTTTCGTGGTATTGTGAATTGGGGTAGTAAGCCCCTGAGATCAAGCTATTGGCCGAGTTCATCGCTCTGACAGTATGACCTCGAATCAACTTTAGCAGAAAACTGTTCACTCTTATCAGGTTCGCCCTGTTGTATAAGATCGGAGTGGAATAGAATAATTTTCTGTACTGAGACTCTGGAGTTCTATAAAGGCGAAGGCAAGTCCTCTCGATTAACCGAATCTTTTCCATTAAGCTTGCACTCACGTTGAACCACACGGGACAGCCATAGGTGAGCATTGGCCGGATGAGGGCTATGTAGCAAATAACCTTCACCCTCGCATCGAGTTGGGTGTCGTAAAACAGTCTCTTTGTAAGGGCGAAAGCGCCTCGGGCCTACATGTTTGTTAAAATATAGATACTCGTCTAGCCAGATCCCCAGGTATCTGACCACAGTCCTTTGCGCCAGTGGTTGCCCGTGTCGTCCAGCAATTGAAAACTTCCGCCAATTCTTTTTTGTATCCGCCGAGGCCTTAAACAACGGCGTCCCGAACAGTATGGTTTCCGATTTCTGAAATTTGATTTTCAACGTCCAGTCATCGCAATCTCTCATGAATGAATCGAAGTCACCCTGCACGAGAGTAGTGATGTCCTCGATCTTTTTGCCTGATCTGTACACGATCAAGTCGTCGGCGTACGCAATTACATGCGGAAGAGAACTTATCAGATCGCTCAAGGAAATGTTGAACAGGATCGGCGAATTAACGGCACCCTGTTGGAAGGCATTTTTACATCGAAAGTACCTGAGGAGGTTACGACGAACCGTCTACCGGTAGGTACAGCAGTGGTTTGCTAATGCCCAGCCGATTGAGCTTGTAAAGAAGACCTTCTAACCATACAGAGTCAAAGGCCTGTACATTGTTCTTGGCTCTTGTTCCATTGGATATCCGACACCAGTTTCGACGCGGCATGAACTGTGTCATGCCCCGCTTTGATACCGATTTGGTTATCCGGAATTATATTTATGTCCTTAGTCCAGTTGATCAGAGCTGTATTTATCACCTTCTCGAATGCCTTGCTGATGTTCGGCAGTAGACTAATTGACCGGAGGTTGCAAGGATTCGAAGAATCTTTTCCTCTCTTGGATATGGGTTGCACAATCGCAGTTTTCCAATGCTCCGGATAATGTGCATTATTCAAAGCATTGTTGAACAGGATTGCGTACATATTGACCACCTCCAGGGGGAGATGTCTTAACCCACTGACTTCTTCTTTTTCAAGTGATTCGAAGACCGCTCGGAGATCTGTCTTCGATATGAACGGGGGATGAACCCCTTCGTCTGCGATGACATTATCTGCCATGTTCAAGCCAGGGTTCTCAGATCGCCATTGTTGCAGATCTTCACGAAGAAGCGTGTTGTTAACCAGTACGCCGTTCTCCAGGTCGTGGTTCGGGTGAACACTCTCGTTCACCTTGTACACTTCCTGAAAGACCACGCCAAGTACCTCCACTTTTTCTTGGGGATCTTCGACCACAAAGAAGTTATCGTCGAGTACGGCGTTATCTGGATCAATACCTGCTGTAGTCAGTATTTGTTTATTGTCCGCCGTTCTATGGAGCTTAAGACACTGAATATCGGCAACCACAAACATTTCAACATCAAAGTGGCAGATTGCGGAGCGAAAATGAGATTGCTCTTCATCCTGGAATAACAGGATATGCAAAAGCTCGGGTTGGTGATATCAAAGATGCACCACAAATTGAAACCATCATTTTGAAACATTCACAAGTTCACACGGTGAGGACCACAAACAAATCGATTCGAATATGTTGCGAGCCGGTGTTTATAGGTAAGTCGTCATTGCACTCTATTTCATTTCAAATGATTTTTGACATAATTATTTTTAGAGCGGCGGAATGAATGGTGAAAGAGGTCGTCCTGTGTTCAAAGCAATAATGTCGAAGAAAGCGTTTGAATATATGAACCGAGTTATTCGCTTTGACGACGTTATAAGTAGAAGACAGCAACGATCTTCAGATAAATTTGCTCCCATTCGTGGTATATTTGATGAATGGTCCAACTTACTAACAGATTATTACAATCCACGTGAATGTCTTACAGTTGACGAGCAATTACTTGGTTTCCGTGGACGATGTAAATTCCGTCAATACATGCCGTCGAAACCAGTCAAATATAGATTCAAATTTTGGTTGATGGTACATAAAGGGTGATTTTTTAGCTATTATCTTTTTGGCAACACTGGTTTAAACAGCTGACGCACGTTTCGTGTTTTGTTTCACTGTCAGACATCTTCAGTTTGGTCTATAATTTAACCATGAATCGTCTTACAAACGAACAACGCTACGCTCTGTTAAGAAAGTTCATCGCGCGCTTCTTCCATTTTATGGTCAGTCAGCGACGAAGCTCATTTTTGGCTCAATGGGTACGTAAATTGTCGATTTTGGAGTGAATATCAGCCAAAAGCATTGCAAGAGCTACCAATGCATCCAGAAAAAGTCACGGTGCGGTTTATGGGCTGGTGGCATCATTGGACCGTACTTCTTCAAAGATGATGCGAATCGTAACGTAACTGTGAATGGGGAGCGCTACCGTGAGATGATATCCAACTTTTGTTTCCCCAAAATGCAAGAGCTTGACTTGCATGACATGTGGTTTCAACAAGACGGTGTCACATGCCACACAGCACGCGCAACAATGGACTTATTGAGAGGCGAGTTCGGTGAACATTTTATTTCACGTTCGGGACCGGTCAATTGGCCGCCTAGATCGAGCGATTTAACGCCTTTAGACTATTTTTTGTGGGGCTGTCAATGCACAACATTGAAGCATTTATTCGTGAGATACCGGCCGAAATGTTGGAAAGAGTATGCCAAAATTGGCCTAAGCGGATGGACCATTTGAAGCGCAGTCAAGGTCAACATTTGCATGAAATAATCTTCAAACATTAAATTATATGGACCGTACTATCGATTCAAATAAAGATTTCATACATTTTTCTGAATTTTATGTGTTTTTTTTTTTTTTTTTTAAACTTTCCTATAGATTTTAAAAAACAAACAGAACATAGAACATGTTTGGAAGATTCAATCATAATTGCGAAGAGCAGTTGGTGCCAGCTCGTGTGGCGAACGTGTTGTTGAACGTCTCGTTGATGGTTTGAAAGGTCATGACATTACAATGGATAACTTCTTTGTCAAAAGTTGTTGTCAAAAGGCATTGGTTGCTTCAATGAGGAAAAGCTAAAGGTTTGTTTATATACACTGCATCTTCAAATTTCAATTCCTCCAATATAGACGGTGTGCATACAATTGACAAAATGCTATCTTGGTACAGCACAACAGCTAGAAGTTGTAAACCAGAAATGAAGTAAGATAGAGATAGCCAACTTCACAGCTGATTGACCCCTAGTCCATCGACGAATTTGACGGATAATCATGCAAATTTTGACGGTTGTTCATGAATTTTTTTCTCTTATTGGTCAATTTGACTTTAGAAAACAATATAAAAAATGGTTGTCAAAAATTTTAAGGGACAAGGGAGGTAGAAGTTGGGCGTCTCTATCATATTTCATTTCTGTTGTAAACCAAGACTGCTTCATGAGAAAGTTCACCAGCCCAATATTTCGAGGGTATATCGGCATTATCTTCATTAAATCTGACAAAGCGATCGAGAAGCGTTCCCCCACAAATAAAAGGCAGATCAAGATATTACGTTTGCTATGAAGATATGTCCGCCAACAAAAATAACATGTATGAGACGATTTGTTGTTTTTACACAAGGGGGCCTGTGAATATCGACATAATCGCAACGTTTGTGTAGGATGCGTTCAAGAAAAACTTATGTGAATTTATTTATTGTTATTTTTTGATTTATTTTAATGGAAAAAACGGACAAATCCTGGACCTGCTTTCATATAGCGACCGCATTATGCGGGGCATTCCTGTGAAGCATTTTCCCGTTAGATTAGATAACTCTAGAGTTTTTTTTAAATGGGCCAACTAAGATCCTTATTGGATCCATTGTAATATCACTAGCCGGCAATTTATGCACCGGTCCCCCCCGGCACAATAACCGGCTGGTTTTCAGCCAATCAGTATTTTTGATGAATTTTGTCATGACATCTTACGCAGAGCCCCCAGACCTCTAGTGGTGGCGGTGGGCAACGGGTTTGGCCTGGCTAATGAAGCCTAACCGCCCAAATGACAAGAAGAACATGATTGGCTTCGGATATTGCCGACCCTGGTGTGCCAGGGCCCCATTTGGAGCCAGGCCTTAATGGTGGCTGTATACGAGCGTCTGGTGGCCGGTCTGAAGGAACTACGAAGGAACTACGAGCAACCCAGCAGTGGCCTCGTCAGTCATGATTGCAGACAACGGCATCGAATTAGGATAGGCACAAGGAACGTCTCATCGCTCACAGGAAACGATCTCTCTCTCTCCTCAACTAGGAGCCTGCCAGGAATCGTTGGGATATCGTGGGTATCTCCTCGACGAAGCAAAGGGGATCTACAACTGCGGACATTCGGGGATCTACAACAAATGTCTGCACAGGAGGGAGTCACAAGTCCAAGGTTGGCCGGCAGATTATTGGAGTGGATACCATTAGGAGGGAGAGTCGGGATCTTAAGGCTCAACTCTGGCTCTAGTACACCTGCACCTGCACCAAATCTGGAGTCAGTTGATGCTGCCCTGGAAAGGGTAGTGGAAATGGATTCCTATACCCTGATGGATGATTTCAATGCTCACGTGGGTGTGGATGTGACGACATGGGGGAGTGTGATTGGGAGGAACGGTGATCCTCACCAGAACGGGAACGGAGAGAAGTTGTTGGACTGTTGCTGTGTAAATTGCATGTGCATAATGAACACCTTCTTTCCACACAAACGCATCCATAAATACACACGGTACCGTCAGAGTCTTCAACAGAAGTCGTTTATAGATCTCTTTCTGGTACCATCGTCGTGTGTCAAACGGATGGTTTGCGATGTTCGTGTGATGAGATCGGCTGAAATGTCAACTGATCATCACTTGGTGCTGTGTACGCAGTAACTCACTGATAAAGTACCTCTCCAGAGTAGAGTGGTTACACGCATACAGTGGGAGAAACTACAGAACAGTAAGTTGCGGCTAAAATTCGCGCGGCACATATCTGAAAGGATGACGACTGTTTTCAGCAGCTGTCATTGCCTCTGCACGGGAAGTTTGTGGAGTGAAGCGTCTTGGAGTGGCGGATGGTGGTGAGAAAAGAACTGCGTGATTTAAAACGCCCGGAGTTCGAGAAGCCATCATAGAGAAGACTGGATTCGCTTGGGGGACTCTGCTTCTCCTGACCGGTTCACAGAGGCGCGAATAACTTGCATATTGGCTGTGCGAGTAGCAAAAGAACAGTCTTGGAAGGAATTCGGTGAGAAGTTACGAGAAAAGCGACCATAGATCTGAGAAAAAGGTGTTCTGGCAAATCATTCGCTGACGCAGAGGAAGGAAATTCAACATCATCGAGGGAGTCAAATCCAATGATGGTGTGTTGCTCTCCAATGAGGTGGACATCTTACGCACTTTTTCGGAGCACTTTTCGCTCAATCCCGGAGAAGGCACTGAGGATGGCAGACCTGTAGTCTTGAGTGGGGCGGAGAATAGTTAAATGGTGGAGGAAGTCATTTTGGCGATTGAATCGCTAAGAGTTGGCAAATCCGCCGGTGTGGATGAAATCCGGCCAGAAATGCTTAAGGCGTTGGGTAAAGGGGATGTTTTAAGGCTCTCTCGTGTCATTAAAGTGGCATGGGAACGTGGCGATACACCTGGCGATTGGCAAACTGGGGTGATTGTCCCAGTTTTCAAGAAGGGGGACAAAAGAGATTGCTCCAACTAAATGGACATCTCTTTTAAGTCTCCTCGGGAAAGTCTACGCTAAGGTGTTGGAAGGGCGTCCTAGAGCAATGGTCAAGCCCAGGATGGGGGATGAACGGTGCGGCTTTCGTCCCGGTAGAAGTACAACCGGCCAGCTTTTCACTCTAAGAATGGTACTTGAGAAGGCGAGGGAGTATGCCAAACCCATCTACAGTTGCTTGCAGATTTGGAAAAGGCATATGACCGTGTCCCTCGGGGAAAACTCTGGAGGGTTCTGCAGGAGTATGGAATTGATGGTCCTCTTTTGAGGGTAATTCAGTCTCTATGTAGTGTAGCAGCTGTGTTCGGGTTAACTGTGCTAAATCAGCAAATTTCACCGTAGGAGTTGGACTACGCCAAGGGTGCGTCTTGTCATCTCTTCTTTTCATTGTATATATGGACTGGATGTTGTGGCGCAGCCGAGGCGAATGTTTCACAATGGGAGAGTTGAGGGTAAGTCATCTTCTTTTTGCAGGTGACTTAGTTAACCTCCCATATTCCCAGAGGGAACTCCAACACGACTTCGATAGGTGACTGCAAACCTGTATGTGCTGATGTTGGACTGAAGGTTAACGTGGACAAATCGGAGGTTACGGTAATTTCCAGAAAGTCTGTTACAGGTTAGTGGAGTCCCATGGAAGCAGGTGGAGAGTTTTAAGTATCTCGGGGTCTTTTCCACGAGTGATGGAAGGAGTAATGATGAGCTTTCTTGTAAGATTGGTCAAGCTGGGTCCAATTGATACAGCTTGGTAGATCTGTCGAGCTTGGTATCAAATCCAAGTTAGCGGTTTACCACTCAGTATTCATTCCAACTCTCATCTATGGCCACGCAATTTGGGTAATGACCGAAATAATAAGATCGCGAATACAGGTTGCTAAGATGAGATTTTTCCGTGCAGTTATGGGAATTACTCGCCGGGATAGGTTGAGAAACATTAGGCAGCTGCTTCTTCGAACGGAGAGTTCTATGCTTCGGTGGTTTTGTCACTTGGCACGAATGATCCCTTCATGACGACTTCCGAAGCAAGCGTTGAATGCGATTCTATCAGTTAGGCGACCGTCTGCACGAGGTGGTTGGACCAAGTCCAAAATTTCGCCTGGTTACGTTTGAGCATAACTCCTGGTGAGTTGGAGTCGACGGCGGAGGATAGAGTTGCCTGGAGATGGATATGGTAACCATGAAAAGAACACGATTCCAGCTTTCAGATAAACAAGGTCTTCTCTTGGAGTCTCTGGGAGCTTTTTGTCTACAGTCCAACAAGCTTTAAATTAATATTCTACTGTAAGAAATTGGATATCTTAGAGCACCGTTCATGGATCCATTTAATTTGGTTTTCAAGAGCTTTATATTTCTTCTAAAAATAAAGTCCTATTTGCATCCATTCCAGCCAAATTCTGACTTTTGTAACATGACCGAAGTCAAAACCGTGCTTCTTAGATCCGATACAGCGAAGCAAATTTGAACATAACAACGAAAGTTACAAAAAGTTGCAGAATAATTTATGTATATTCAATAATTTTTTCCGTCCTGCAACTTGAAAGTATGAAGTCGGTAAGAGTAGCTTAGATTTTTTTGAAACTCAAACTGCATCATCAACAATTTTTTTAACGCCTATTTATCGAAGGCATCTTTGAAGATTTTAACTGTATTTTAAATTATATATCAAATTGTTCGTCTTAAGTAGCCAAGAACAGACCAATAGAACGATGTATAGAAATATAGAATTTATTTAATGAAGCTTGGGATAAAGACAAGTAAACTTTTGTTGAAAATATGGCTCCCAACTTCGATAAATATTTTGTTGACTTTGAGGGTTGTAAATAAGTGTATAGTCTATACATATTAAAAATGCTTTGAAATCATAAGCCCGGGTTATCCAAGAGTACTTAGACATAAAACTAAGAAGGTTACAGAGGACTGTTAAGCCACGGTGCGGCGTGTGGTAATATTTGCAAACAAAAAAATTTCTCTCGTCTCTCAGAATCAGGTGAAAAATCAATGAAACTTTTGCAGATCTCTCTATTCACTCAAAATCAGAGACGACCTTATTAAAGAAGAAGAGAGGATTTTGAGTGATAGGTTTTTGTTTAAAATAAAATGATTTTTTTATGTTGTACCTCATTAAATTAAATAAATAATAAATACAATAAAATAAAATCGTGCGCATTATATATTGACCTTATAAGTATTGTTGCAACTACTGTCGACATGTGGTGTCATTAATACTCATATCACAAAGTCGCGTTTGCGCGGTCTTTCTCTGACATTTTAAGTAGGATACAAGTAAATCCACGCTTTGATAATTCATAGACCGTAATATCGTAAGCGCCAGCACAAATTTCTAGGTAGAGCCACTTCCACAAACTCGGGCTTTTGACAGTTGGGAACCAATTCCCTATTATTTACTAGTGATTTTTCATTGTGGACAGGCTGAGGCAACTTTTTGTGTAAGTATGTAATTTTTTGTAGAGATTTTATGTGCAATAATTGCATTTTTTTCTGGTGAAATTAATTTTAGACCATATTACTTGTGAAACGTGCGCCTTTCATTTCGATTTGGAAAAGTGGAGAGCAGCTCTTTGACATAACATGCTCGTATGCTCGATAAAACGCGTACAACGCCAGATCACGCGAACGCGCAATTGTGGCCATTACAAACCAGACTAAATTTTTCAGTAGCATATGCGAGTGTGAAGCCTGTTTGTTCATGCTAGTTGTGATGATGTCTAAGCTTACCTTGTGTTCTGCAAACGCGTTGAGAACACATACAGTTTCTTGGCGATTTTCACACAAACCGCCGAGTCACAGCAGCTAGCTCAGCACTTAATTTCCCTTGGTTAGAAATATGTCGTGGAAAAGTGAAGAACCCAACCCTCGTGGATTTATCTGGCAAAATGTTATGAGGCAAAATAGGTGTCCACATTCATCGACTCGAAGTTTGAAAATTGAAAGGTCTCGATGACCCCATATATTCACCGCAACTTCAACGCCAGGATGGAATGGAAGCAATGCTAGAGTAGAGTGGAGGAATTAAACTCCCAGCTTCCAGCAGCATTAAACAGAAAGGCAGGCTAAGAGAGATACAACTTCTTCCTTCCCTGGTAACTCTGAAGACCGTTCGAACAAGGGAGTTAAATGCTCTTCCGACGATCTTATATCATAGGAATATTGTAAATGGCTCTTGGCCCTGAAGTAAAAGTTCGATGGTAATTGCCTCTAATACACTTGTGGCAAAGGCAATGCATTTACCCAATACGCCACAACAAACGCAGTCTGAGCATTTGTTGCCATTTGTTTTTTTTTTCACAGGACTTGGACCCAGTATTTACGCCATATGTAAGTCAGCTCAACCCTACCAAACCCCAGAAGGTCAACCCTTCAAAGTGATATCATTTTAACAACACGTTGTACCTTATGGAGTAACAAAGTCTGAAGCAGTGGCACAGATTGCACAACTGCAAAGCATTGGTGTTGGCGGTAGGCAGGGAAGACAAGTACAGTGCCTTATGTCCATTATGCTGCCCCGTCTGCTACGAGCTCCTCAAAAGCTATTCCAGATTATTTCCTGTGGATCCAAGACCACTTGATATTTTTTGTCATTGAGGTACTTCATCCAAACAACAAGGCGCAGGACAGGCGTCGAGGTGGTAGGTTTGTTTTGTTTGAGGGAGTGCCCAGTCATTACGGTGATTCCAGTGCAATCTAAACTACCGCGGTCTCTAGGCTTGCAAGGCATTTGAGGAATTAAAACGAGATATCCCCATATAAGACCTTGTTAGTCCCAGTCCTGCTGTGTGGCACACAAGTCATCGACATTTGACTAGGCGCCGTCAACTCCTTAATCGACGCGGAGTAGTCTACGCCACACAACTCTGTATATGTTGATGTGTTGTTCCTCCAAAGCAGCAGGCGATGATCAGCAAGCAGTTTAAAGAAAACATATTTTCATATATCTTGACACACAAAAATCAGAGCAACTGCATATCGCTTTTGATAAATCTCAAAACAAGGTTAAAGTTTGGAAAACCCCCTAAATGTACTCAAATTCATGTGTTTTTTCAAGCACGCACAACACACACATACGCTTATCGATTTTAACCAAACTTCACACGAACCATAGATAGGCCAACACGAAAGATGTGTGAAAGTTTGGTTGAAATCGGTAAATGCGTTACGGCGTGAATCGCCGACAAACCTTTGAGGCTCAATTTTTAGGCATATATAGAATAGCTTTTCATACTTATCCGTCATTTCTGATTTGAAGCTATTCATTGCCCAGCACTTCTGAATCCCTCGTAGTACAAGATGCTTAATTCCAAGTTGAGCACCAATCCTTGCGAAGTTCCGACAAGGACACTCAACTAAGTCTTTCTCATTGAAAAAAGCTTTCCGGGCAGGGAGACACATCCGTCTTCAACTTTATTTAAATAAAACTTTATTTTCGGCTTAGGCATAAGGCAACTAACTAATTTACAATATTTGTTTTCATCGGTTTCTGATTTCGCTCTAAGTACTTTTAACAACCCTTATTATTATGAACGCGGAACTCCTTAACGTGCTCTAGGTTTTGTTTTACTTTTTATCTGACTACGCTATCCTACATCGACTAAAAGACAATTTATTTAACTGTACACTATTTCTTAGGAGTAGTAAATACTAAAGGCGCTGACTCGTCCTCCGGCTGTTCGACGACTTTGCTGGCAGTCTGTCCATCCATGTCGTCATAGTCCACTGACGAGGATCGAACCAATTTGAATTGAGCTACTTTTTCATTTTTTGTGATGACCAACGATGCCGGTCGACCTAAAAGTAATTGATAGACGATTAGAAATGGTTCTCCTTTGCGTGCGAGCGACCGGGACTTACCTGACGGTGGCTTGGTGTTCCTCCGTTCGACTGGTGTCTTCTCAGAAATGTACTCGACATGTGGCAGGACGTTGTTTCCTTGTTTGATTGAGACACGTTTGTCAGTCTTGGCGGCTCCAGTGTTGGCGGACGTCGACTGCTTCAGAATGGAATCACGACGCTGGATCAGTGGCGATGAGGGGGCCGTTGGCGGCAATGCTGCCGGGAGCAGTGTTGACGAAAGTATACCGCCGGATTGTAGCTCTACATCTGTTGGTGAAATTTAAGTTTATTTTTTACGAGAAAGCCGATTGGAAGTGATCTCATGAAGAGTAAACTAGAACCACCACGTGATGAGGATGACTTATCGAAAAAAGCGAAGGGCTGCCATTTGAACATGTCCAGTCATCTGTGATGACAGTAGGAGAAGGATAAGGCGGATGTGTCGCTCTGTTCCACGGCATAGAACTTTGCAAACGAAAACGAGCGCATATCTACGTCCTGCGACCATGTGATAAACAAACTCCTTTAAAGAAGTGCCTTGTTTGTATCCACACGAATAAACAAACCAAAAGTAATTTGCCGGGACCTTGCTCAGAAGCACAAACAGCGTAATAATAACCGTTCATGAAAGATTGGAAATGGAGCACATTTCTACAAGAGAGAATATAAATGAATCGTTTGACGGGCACGATATTATTTTGATTTGCATAAATCACATTTCTGCGCTGGATTGGATAATCATAGAGACGACTCCAGTGCCTGAGCCACTGGAGGAGGGACACACGGACTGGGGATGAGCAGCAATTTGCCATGAGCAGAGTTATGGACGCATTAAAGCTAATTTTATCGATTGTGAGGGTTACATCATAAGGAGATGGCGGCATGGTAATGAATGGATGATTCACGAGAATTTTGTCACCCTAACTGGGTCGCGTTCAGGGTTTGCTAGCAGGCGGAGGTCAGGGAGGAAGTCAAGTGAAAAAATTTAGTGGGAACGTTCGTGGACTTAAGTCAGCTTTAAAAATCGAGGCGGCCGTGGCTTGTGTAACTCCTACTCACTTGAACCTACAGAGCCTAGGTTCGATTCTTTGAACGATAAAAATAAGTTTCACGGCCCTATCACTTTCGAGTCACTGACAACGCTTATAGTGGCCGTTCCGAGTGGGCATAAAACTGTAGGTCCTTCCACTCGTGAGGGTAACTACTAGGCCCGCAAAACACAGTGGTTGCTGAAGAAGCTAGACCCTGGCCATCTGCGGGCTGTAGCGCCACACATATTATATATTATTTTTAGTTATTACTGTTAGGAAATCGAGTAAATACACGCGCTGACCATAATAACCACTTCGTTCAGTTTCGTTGAGTTTCGTTGAGTTGCTTAGACAGTAGAGAAATCACAGTAGGTATTGGAATGTGGCTTAAGTTACCAGAAGTGATTGTGGGCACTTTGAAAACGATGACCCCGGGGACTTTTCCCTCGATTTTAACATACATAAACTAAGGCACACTTTAGGTTCATTACGATTGTCCCTTAGGTCTGGTCAGGCAATGGGGTGAATGGAAGTTCACTCTTGGGCTACAGACTGTGATGTGAGTTCTACACAGAGACCAAGACACCAAATTTTAAGCTTCCCTGCCTGAACATTGTCACTCTCTCCGTTTCATTCAGTGCTAAGTACCTAGGCGTCTTTCTGGAGTGAGCGGAGGGCTCGACTGGAAGTCAACTATAGAATAACCGGGTAAAGAAAGCCAGTGCAGCTTCCTATGCCTGTAGTAAAACTTTCGGTGGAAGGTGGGGTCTTAAACCCAAAATGAGCCTTTGGATGTACACAGCTGTTGTCCCGCACATTCTCACCTCAGAATTCCTTATTTAAACTTACAACTTAAACACGAGAGATCGGCAGAAGTCGGCACTTCCGGGACGATGAGATCATGCCCCACCAAAGCACTGAACGTGGTCCTACGCCTCCTACGCCTTGGACCTTTACGTCAATTATGCTGTGTATGATATTTGTAAGCAAGACAGTACGGCAACTCCTGCCTGAATACCTAACCCCAGCTCCCGCAGACTAGATTACCTTCACTATAGACTTCGAAAAGTCGTCGCGATGACAGTTTCCATTCAGAGACGACTGGAAAACCCAATCACTTGTCTCAGAAAACCCTTTTCTCATCTACACAGATGGTTCCAAGCTAGTGGGATTTCAACATCTCTAATTCTTACCGCCTCTCAGATCAGTCGAGAATTTTTCATGCCGCAGCTATCTGTAGCGACAGCCAAGCAGCCATCCCCTCAGTAATCACTTCCTCTGAATTGGTGCAGCAGTGCAAGGAAGAACCCAGGCCAGTAGCAGGTGCAAAATCACTCTCCTCTGGGTTCCTGGCCACAGCAACATAGAGGAATAAGAGATCGTCGACGAACTGGCCAAGCAAGGAGCATCCGGCAACATTAACCACCTCAAATACATCATCCACCAACTTAATCTTGTCCTTAGCTAGAAGGAGGTGGTCACGGACATCCAATTTCTCGAGGAAAACCAGGCCCTAATACATGAAAAGCATGCCTCCTCAAAAGCAAAAGTCCGAAGTAGCAAGAGTCGTGGCAGCACAGGGCACTGGCCCATCGGCTCGATGCTATACTCGGGATACCGTTCAAACCATACTGTGGCAGTTGCCTCGACAATCTCTCAGAGGAAAGTCTGCCTCACATTTTCCGTGACTGTCCGGCACTAGCTAAACAAGAGTACACCACGTTCGGCAAACCTGTCCTTATTGACCTCTCCGAGATGGCTAATCAAAGTAGGCTAATGTCTACGAGGTGTGGTATCAACAGATTGAGCCCCATCGGGTAGGCACTTAAACCAACCAACGGAGGAAGTTGTGTACCAGATTCGAGCCACTGATACGGAAACTGCATACAAACGCTGGCAGAATTGTATCCAGTCACCGTTGGTATCCTGGATGCACTAGGCAATTATTAGAACTATACTTTGATGGCCGACACTGAAAATGAGATAAGCCAGTTCCTCCGATCTGCCATGGAAAAGCCAAAAAAAGCAATTCTATCTCCACTTCAGTCAGGAGACAGTCTTCTTTCTCGCTCGAATTGACATCCTCCGGATGCGGCTTTTAGACTCACTGAGTGCAACCGAAAAGGAACGGAAATATTCTGGCTACACAGCCTTTATTTAGATCAATGCCTGCTATGCAGATAGAGACATTCCGGACGATGAATATTGTCAGAAGCCGCCTACATTGATGGATGCAAGGCAGGCATTGCAGTTTAAGACCTTTATCCGAGAAAGCTAAGGCAACGCAAGAGGTGGCTCGCCTCTCTTCCGTTGTTGTTGCAACACGACACTGTTGCAGCGTGTTTAAACGGACTTAATGCCAATGGGTCCAATAGACGCCAAACCTATCATTCTGTACACAGACAGTCGGCCATGAGGGCTCTACTTACATTATCCATAAAATAAATAGCTTTGCAGTGTATCCACTATCGGTTGAGTGCAATCTCTGCCTTGGCCAGATAAATATTCCAGGAAAATTAAGAGCCGACGAATTAGCTGGACTGGGCGAGCATTGAATCAGGAGACCCCCTAATGGAAAGCAACAGCCTTTAGTTGGAGTTCCCACCGACGACTTCCGCAGAGAATATAAGTCCGCTAAGCAATCGCAATTTCAAAATACAAGCATTGACCACAACAAGTCCACATTGCACATTATTTCACAATTTTGAAAAAAATATGTTCCAAACCTTTTTATTTCAAAAATTTGTGTTTGCATGCGACTGTTTCAAAAACTATTGACATAAAAAATTTAATTTCGAGAACTGGTTTCTATCTGTCAAATTCGGTATAGTACTTGATTGTAAGTGTTGCCGTTGTTTCTTGAATAATTAATTTTTTTTTTTTTTGTAAAATTGCCCTAAGCGATGCGAGATGAACCCCCACTCCCGTAGTGAAAAAATCTTGTTTTCCTCTACAAAATAGCGTTAAAAATTGTTGGCGACAAAGTTAACGTAGTCGTGCCTAAATGTGTTAACGGAACATACTGGGTGTCGCGGTATTGGTAAACCGAATTTCTGGCTTGGTGACTCACAATGAACCCGAAATCAGTCTAAGTGATTGACTGACTTTTTTAGCTGAGTCAAGACCACTGCCAGCTGCACTCAAGTTTGTGGACAAAGTTTCCGAGACTGGACACATGAGTTACTAGCTTCCGATACGCTGAGGATAACTGTACAAAAAAGAGAGAAAAGGAGCGAAAACTCACTCGAAAGCTGACACAATTTCTACACACTTGCGACACGGGAAACCAGGTGGACTTTTTGCTTCCCTTCCCTACTGTATATTGGATACAGTCAATCACAAAAGTAAGCACACAGCACAAATGTGCTAAACGGGATTCCAAGCAAAAAAAAATCTTAAATGCAGTTTTCTAAATCACTTAGTTACGTACCTACAAACAAAATTAATAAGACATCTCAAAAAATATATTCACGGCGGGTCATAAGGCAAAAACACAACGAAATGTAAATCACCAATAAATGGCCTTGCTTTGCTGGCGTACGCTTTTGGCTCAGGTTACTATTCAGATAGTTCGAAACCAAGCACATCTATTGGACACTAAATTTTTGTGTGCGGTAGATATTGCCATAAGCATACCTTCTTCACGCTATTGTTGAATGAATGTTAACTTACTTTTGATGATGTGATTTTTGCCACGAGATCTTTTCGTGGTTCAAACATGACTGACGTAGCTCAAACGGATTACTCATTAACGGAGTAAACTTAAATATTTTTAAAACACGAAAAGATTTCTAGGTTCCTGTACAATTTTTCAAATTTCATTAAGATCGGTCCGCGGGTTCAAAGGTTACAGATTTAGTTCCATTTTCATGCCCATTGCCTGATGTGGACCCTAGACAAAATTCAATACACCGCAATAAACAACATATGCAAACATCCCCATTTATAACCACATATATTTTAAAACCCGTTAAATTCTATTGTCCATCACTACAACCCTTCTGGGGGGTAATAGGGGTAAAAGGCTCCTGTGGCTAAAAGTGGTCAATGCGTTTTGCAGCATGAATAGAGGACGGATTC
This sequence comes from Eristalis tenax, assembly GCA_905231855.2. NCBI lineage: Eukaryota > Metazoa > Arthropoda > Insecta > Diptera > Syrphidae > Eristalis > Eristalis tenax. The sequence continues at coordinate 42,754,907 of HG993127.1, forward strand.
AGCCTTTTGAAGCTTTTTTTCTACAGTCCACCAAACATTAAAACACCCCCTGCAATGGTGTACTTAATTAAACGCCTAGTTAAAACCGTTTATGCAACTTGCATACATATTACTTCCTTCATCAAAGTGCCGAAATCTGGAAATCATTTAACACCAAAGTTAAAAAAAAAACTTTTTGATAGACTTCACGGTACAGGCGAAAGAAGCGACAAAAAGCCTTAAAAAGTTGGATTTCTTAGTTTCCATATTTGTAGAATCGAAAAATCAAGCGCTTATTTTTCTAGAAACCATTTCATTTTAGGATATTTTTTCTTCGTGTGCACCGTGGCGTAGGTACAATCCCAATGTTCCTTAATCCCCGGCTCGACCGCTTTCGAGTCACCGACAATGCTCAAGGAATATTCCTACAGTGGGACCCTTCCACTCATTGGGGAAGGATAGCACGCAAAACACTGGTGGTTGCTGAAGGAGCTAGGCCCAGCTCCAACTCTAACTGCCGAGCCATCCGTATTATTTCTAATATAGAGTTTTGTGGAATATGATTTCGGTCCTTTGAGTGAGGAGATTGAACTCTACTTCATTTGTGGAGTTCACGTTTGCCCCCAAGATACCCGTTTTCCTTAACAGCCTCGGAAGTGGCTATCGATCGTGATGTTTTGCGTAGGTGCTGATCTCTGGACAGATTTCTGCTCGACAGAGTATAACTCTACATTTCCTCATTAACTTTAAGACCAGTTTGTTGCGCAAGTGTTTGGACTGCTTCAACTAGAGACATTTTTAGTCCCCCTTCGGTTCACTGGCCAGAACGTCGCAGTTTGGTGGACCACACTCGATAAGAAAATCAAGGGATGGCGGGCGTATGCATTAGTGGAGCGTTAAAGACTACCTCCTCCGAAGCACTAAACCTACTCCTTAACCTGCCACCGATAGAACTAATTGGCAGACAGACAGGGGCCAGCACGACGATCAGATTAAGATCGCTGGAAAGAACTTCAGTCTGGACATTCAAATCCTCAGCAGGTATAGCTCTGCCTCCGGTTCTACACCCTCTCCCTCGCCTATCTCTGCTATTAAACATCTGCTAAAGCTTGAAAGGCTTGTTCAAACAAACCGCGGATGGACATCAGGCACAGGATGCCTCAGTAGTTAGTCACTTCGACCTAACCTAGCCTATACCGTTATTGCCTATTTTTGATCTTTTCCCATGCTTTCTTCGCTAACAAATTGTAGAAAAATCCGTGTTTCCATAGATACAGACTTGAACTCCTCTTCGAGAAGAATTTCTCAACTTGCATACCATCCAGATCTTACTGGGAGTCTGATAACCAGACGCTGTAGGGTCCACTGCGAATCTTCACAGATGGATCGAAGATGGATGCAGGTGCGAGGGCTGGCATCTATTCTAAGTCTACCAAATCATTGTAGCGTCCTTCTTGCAGAAACTAACGAAATTGTAAATAAGGAACCTCTGCCATGGCTGAAAAACAATCAAGCACAGATATTGTCATCTGTTCCGACAGCCAGGCAGCGATCAAATCTCTGGACCGAACGAGATCCGAACGAGATGGCCAAGTATTTTAACATCCATCTTATTTGTTGCCGGGACACAGTGACATTGGAGGCAATTCCGAAGGAATCCCCTAGAAAGGGCACAAATTCTACTGAGAAGATACATTGTGTAATGAAGGGTTCTACGGCATGGATTCCACCCTTCTAGAAAATATTGCTGTTAGTAAAGTAGAAAGCATTAAACGGGCTCTACTCGTTTCAGGTAAAGTAGAAAGCTTCTAAGAGGTAACTGGAGAGGATCATAACCATAAAATGTCTAAAACGCTCTTGGTAGTTACATGTTACTTTAACTAAATGTGCATTTACGTTCCTTTTCGTATTTTTTAGTGAATGCATTTTATGATGATTTTTTGTTTTGGCTTTTTTAAGTCAATCAAATTTGGACCCAGAACATAAGCCGCAACTGCCTCTCAAGAGCATGGTGAGTTCAAAATTGTGAGGTTTTTGTATTCTGAGAAAAACCTCACAACTTGTGAGCATCACAAGAACTGTCAAATTCGTGATCTTCTCTTGAGCGCATCACAAGGATGAAATAGAGACAAAATGTAATAATTTAGAATTAATAAATCCTTTTTCAACTTCGATGTAGAAGGATCCTCAGGAAATCACGAGAACGGAATTCTCCCTTTGCAATGGTTGAAACACTTTTCGCCAAATTCTCTTTATTTATTTCGCTTTAGATTTTTCTTATCCCACTTAAACAGGAAATGAGAAATCCGAAAAGAGATAGAAAAAGGTCAAATTTTGGATAGGAGAACGAATTCACCACACAATGGTAACTATTCTTGCGTGTTTTCTTATGGGCCAGAATACTACTTGTCTGAAATCTCACAAGACGGGTATCACAACAGAGATAAAACCCATACAACAATGCCGCGTTCTCGCGGTCGTTCTCTGACATTTTAAGTAGGATACACGTAATTCCATTGAACAAGTCACAATGCAGCTGTAGCGCTTTGAAGGTTCACAGACCGTAATATCGTAAGCGAGAGCACAAATTTCTTGGTAAAGCTACTTCTACAAACTCGAGCTTTTGACAGGTGTCAAACAACTTCCTTTTATTTACTCCTGATCATTGTCGGCAGGCTGAGACAACTATTTGAGTACGTAATTAATTTGCTGTTAAGATTTTATGTGAAATAAATGCATTTTTTTTGGTAAAATGGATCTTAGACCGTTTTACTTGTGACACGTGGCCTTTCATTCTCGTAAACTCGTAAACTTGATAAACCGCATACCGACGCCTATCAACGCCCGACCGCTAGAACTCGGCGTTGTGTTTTGGCCTAAATGGAGGATAGAGATATTCAACTTGTACCTCCCTTGCCTCTCGATTTCACAGGGTTTACTATACGTGGTGGAGCCGGGAACTTTGTGAGAGTAAGTGTGAAATACAAGGAATTTCACTACACTCTTTCTATAAGGCTCAATGCCGACAGGGACTAGGGATAAAATTGGCCGAAGTTGGATCCTGCATTATCTCAGCATCACAGACATTTGTGAATTGTGGGAACGTCACAATCAGAATAGGTGTTAAATCCAGCAATTGCAAATGTCCACGAAACAAACGCAACGAAATTTTGATCTCCAATAAATAGCCCTTCTAAGCTTTGCTTGCAAATGCTTTGGCCGTAGGCTACTCTTGAGACAGTTCAAGTAACCCATCCAATCTTGAATGCTAGCTGAAATGATGTTTCTAAGTGATTTACATGTTCTGTGCTTACTTTTGTGATGTGAATTTTGCTTCATTTCTTGGTCTATGAAGGGCTGCCTATAGTTTTTGAGATACCTCATATATTTTGTATGTATCCCCATTTATTGTTTGTTTTATTTTATGTCTAAGAAAACTGCATTTAAGATTTTTTCTTAGATTCTAAGCTCTCTCTTGCGACTGTGCCAGTGATGGAAATTAATGCTATTTTCGATTAATTTCATTAGCGTGCGATTTTTTCATGCTTAGCACGTGCAATGCTTACGCCACATCAAAATGAAATGTCGTAAGTAGCTGGCAGTGAATCGCATTAGTCCCATCATTTCCCTAAACATAATGATATTTCCGCAATTTCGCATTCACATCGTTAAAAATATTCATTTGCTTAAGCAGCAACAATTTCGCAAATGTTCACTCGTAACAACAAGCGTTGTTAATGCTAAAATGAGCAGAAACGCTTAGTTTTCCGGTATGCAGCTAGAGCAGTGGGCCAACTTAAAACGGAAATAGACATATGGTCTGAGTGTGTACACAATATTCATTTTCGTTTTGAAAAGCCTACTTCCTTCTTTAGCTGTGTGTGCACATTACACAACGCACTGTCTACTGCTAGAAAATAGCTGAGCATTTCATCAAATTTAGCAAGTGATTTTCAGCTAATGCTGGAAAATATTTCATCGTGAATGAATTTTGCTCATGCTAACTATCCCATCGCTACTGTATACAAGTGGAATGCTTCACACTCTGCAGACTCCTCTCCCTTCAAAGAAACGCACTCGACTTGCACATCTTGGGCGGGAAGTGTTCTTAAGACATTCCTGTTTAAATATTGGGTCTGTAACTTATTCGTGCTAAGAGATGGCGTAACTTGTATTATTCCATTGGAACATGCGCTGGAAAGCTACTGCCATTGTACGTCATTTCAGTGTATGTCATTCATTTGAAGCGTAAACAACAATTCATTTTTTCACTCAAATATGTCGAATTTTGTGCCTGAAAAAGTGTTTTCGCGGGGATATCTTCTTCATTACTTTAATATGAAGAAAACTGCTGCCGAAAGTCATCGTATTTTGGTGGAAGTTTATGGTGAACATGCACTAGCTGAGCGAACGTGCCAAAACTGATTTAAAGGATTGAAAAGTGATGATTTTGGCTTGGCCAACCAGCCAAATCAATGTACGAATCCATGGTGCGAAGGTTAAGCTCTGTATTCGGTGGGATCATAAGGGTGTGCTGTCAATGCACAACGCTACCGAACACAATTAATCCGTTTAAAGAGAGCAGTAGCAGATAAACGCCCGGAATATGCGACCAGGCACGAGACAATCATTTTCCCCCACGTTGCTACTCCGGTTAAGAACTATTTGGAAAACAGTGGATGGGATGTTTAACCCCACCCGCCTTATAGTCCAGACCTTGTCCCTTCTGACTTCCATTTGTTCCGGTCGGTGCGGAACGCCCTCACTGAAATACGGTTCACATCAGAGTAGAATATCAAAAATTGGCTTGATTCATTCGTGGCTGCCAAGCCGGCGCAGTTCTTTTGGGATGGGATCCACAAATTGCCAGAAAGAGGGGAAAATGTCATAGCTTCAGATGGGCAATAATTTGAATAATACTATTGTACATTTTTTCTGAAATAAACGTTTAAATTTTGAAAAAAAAAAAGACAGTTCTACACTGAACTAAATAAAACTTTACCCATCCGGTCACTTGCCCTAAATACATCAAAAACTTGTCATCCCCCCCAAAATGAAAGCAATTATTCATGTCTATGTTTGGCAAAAGCACACATTAGCACACAACATGAATAACACACTCCGCGTAGGTAAGTGCAGCAAAAGTACATACACGTGAAGCACTCACTTAAAGAGAACAGCATGCAACACAGATGTCAAAGCGCCCCCCAACACACCACAAAAACCAAAACCAAAACCAAAACCAAACCCAAAACCAAACTCTCTACGAGTTTAAATGATCGTGAAAATAAAACCAAACGAAAAAAATAAATTAACTTTAAATTAATAACAAAATAAAAACTGATTAATATTCTTTTATTTTTTTGTTGCTAAAAATAAAACACCACACATGTATTTTGTTATTAAACTGTAAATTTATTATATTCTTACTTAAAACTGTATACCGTTTAAATTGCTGTTAATCGGTTATTTTCCATTACAAAACCCACATGCTTCTTGGATTATTTTAGTAGTTGTTTTCCTTTTTTCATTTATTTTGTTTTTTTTTTTTGGTTTTTAAGTTATTAGCATTTTGTTTGTTTTTGCATTACAATCAATTAGTTGTTCAATTAGAAAGGAAAGCTATTTAAATCGCTTGCTATAGCGTCGTTCAGCGTTGTTAGCCAGAGCCAAGGAAATTGTTTTATTTAAACTTATTGCATAGTCTTGTTTTTTTTTGTTTTCCAAAATTCTTCATCAATTTGATTTACATAGGTAATGTGTATGCCAAGGCAAGAAAATAAAATCGTAACAAATAAGCAAGAAGAACTGAAGAGAAGAAAAGAAGAAATGAGAAGCCCATTGCACCCTTAAATTCGGTATTCATATTCGCGACGACTTTCAAGGTTTTTCTTTTTACAATTTTTTCTAGAAAGCCACCACACAAATAACATATTATTAAGGACTAAGTTTCTGTAGTTTTATTTCACAAATGTTAGTTCACTTCGAATGTACGGCTAGATGAATGGGTGCATTGGCGTGTTGGCATGAAGAGTGCTTATTGCTTCTATTTTTTTTTTCTTTGCTTTCATTTAATTCCATTCATATTGACCATTTCCGTTTGGTTATAATAATTGAAATGAAGTTAAATATCGTATATCTAAACATTTACATATATAGAATGAATGTATGTGTGTATTTTTGACTATAGGCTTAGTGCTTAACCTAGTGATTATGTGGATTTGATATCTGTACGAATAGAGATACACTTTTCTTGTTCCTGTCTGCCTGTCTGACTGCTGGTGAAGATTGGTGTTTCAATGTGGACATTTTGAAGAAGAACTAGAGATTGACGTGATCTATCTTAAATACGAATAAGGCGAACGTCTTATTTCTAACTGACTAAACGACAAAATCTAACTCGATTGGGTTAATTTAAGTTTTCCCGCTCTGGAGTGCATCTCATTCAAGAACAAGTGCCTGGAAAAAAATAATAATAAATGAACACGGTTCATCGTGCGAATGAAGGTGTCAACCAGTTCTGGAATTGTTCTTTAAAAAAAAGACTGTCAGTTTGGGTGTTTCATGAAATGGTTGATGTGTCTTACAAAGCGACATGCGAACTGCCTTATCTGCATTCACTACAAGTCTGAACGCGTATGTCGCCCTCTAGCGCCCGTAATTTTCAACCAATCCTGTGAGATTTTTTAAGTGTATATAATTACGGTACAAAAGTGTAAGGGAGAAAGAGACAATTTGCTGTTGTTGCTGGAATCTTTTTTAAACCATGACGAAGCGGGAGGGGTTGGAGTGATCCGATAGGGGGCGCTGTTTTTGTTTATGATATTTCTAAAGCCTGGCGAAGCCGGAGAATTAGGATGCACTATTGTTGTTTATGATCTTTCTAAAGCCTGGCGAAGCGGGGGGCGTTGAAGCGTGGCGCTGTTGTTGTTTATGATCTTTCTAAAGCCTGGCGAAGCCGGAGAGTTTGAAGCCATCCGTCAGGAGGCGCTGTTGTTGTTTATGATCTTTCTAAAGCCTGGCGAAGCGAGAGCGGTTGAAGCTAGTTGGACAATTGAGATGAACCCTGAAAGGGGAACATCAATTTCAGAACTGACGGAACTGTATACAAGTATGCTCAAAAGAAAGAAAGAACGTGGTTCCGATTTATGAGAGTTGGGCTGAATTTGTCTTGTGAGCCATGATCTCTTCGTGATTTATCTACGAATTGATCTTGTACCGGATTTCGGCAGGACAATGTCCCGTCGTGTGGTTTATTGAATCTGATACTGAAGCGGATTGTGCTGAGAGTAGCTCTGTTCATCAGTCTAACTGCTGAATACACAGACATGTTCACGCCGATTGAAGATCATGCGAAACTTTTCTTAAGGTCAGTGAGGACAAAAGAAAATATATCCCGTCGAGCAAGGGCCCATGTGTGCAGAAGCTTGAAAAAGAGAGGGAAAATGGAGCTGCTCTTCAAACGGAAAAGTCTATGTAAACAAACCATGTCACGATTGCAAAGTTAACTCAGGAACAGTCGGATTGGATTCTATTTATGGCTCGTTTCTGCTTTTTGGAAGTCAGCTCGCTTGTCGTGTCGGTAATCTAGTGTATGCGAGAGAGGTACGAGTCGGGTCGGATCCAATTTTTGGATCATTTCTGGTTTTTGGAAGTCAGCTCGTTTGTCGTGTCGGTAATCTAGTGCATGCGAGAGAGATACGAGTAGAAACAGGAGACATAGAAGTGAAGCACCTCCAAAGAGGCAACAGAAGCTGCAAAGTAATTTTTTTGAATTGTCGCCACATGTGGCTAAAGGAACGGAAGACTCGTGGATAGGACCTCACTCTCCACTCTCTCCAGAAATGGACAGTAACACAAGATCATCTTGATTTAAAGTTTACACATTTACACTCCTACTGGAAGACTTTAAGTATTCTACGAAACAAATAGAAGGACAATTAATCACCACAACCAGAAGACCTACCTGCCAAGTCACAGACATCTTCATGCTTAAGCCTAGTCCTTAACTCTACACTGAAACACCAACAAAAAAAATGAAGCGAATAAATCCATTCACCCACTAAGATACTACACTACATTTATGTATTCATTTTTGTAAAATATCGTCTTCGTGTCTACAGTTTTGTATCGTCCACTCCGTTTGCATCGACATTCGGTATGACGACCACCGTGGGCACGGTTGCGTTCATTCGCTGTTCGTCGTCGTAGGCGGCTGCTCTTTGAGCAGCGGCCAACAACTGAACGGACGCAGTCGTACTGGAATCGCCCACGAGACTGTGCCGAATGTTATACATATCGATCTCCTTGTTATGAGTACCCCCAATATTTGCCAGAGACAGGGTACTACCACCGTGGTTATTGTTAAAATGCAAATTATAATTATTGAAATCATTGATTAGAGGCGAGTGCTGGTGAACGTGATGGGAATGATGATTCAGATTATTGTGAATGATGAATTGACCATCATCGCAGGGCGAGCCAAATTCAGATGACTCTCGAATTGGTGCTAATTGCAGTTGTGCTAACATCTCACCTGTTGGTAGGCCGGACGGACTTGGTCGTTCGCTGCTGGCCACATCTTCGAAGGCCTCCTCGTTGAGCGTCTGCAAGGCACCGCAAATCATTTGCTCCTCGAGTGTTACCTGCAACGATGAAAAATCATGTGATTACTGATTGATTTTGTGTGTTTGGGGGAAAGGGGTTTTTTTTGTGGCTGAACTTCAGCTGGTAGCCTCTGGTTAGAATTGTAGTAAAATGTAATGCAAATTGTTTTTGAAAACAGAGCACAGGAAAATAAGAAAAAAAACGAAGTGAATTTATAACTACGACACTAAATGCAAAAAGGAACAGAAAAACAACAACAAGCGTCCGAGTTGCTTTAGATACAAATGTACAGAGCGATGAGTCGGCTGAAGAAATTTATTTCTAAATTTACTGATGATTTCTAAATTACTGCGTGATGCTGAAGGAAGCACGGGAATGAGTCGGTGAACTGCAACGAATAAGGAAATAAATGAGATCTGCGGCTGACAAATTGGACGCATTTTCCGATGGATTTCTGGAGTCTTAGGAATTCGATTGAAAAATGCACGTTTATTCAACCATCACTGAATTGTGAGAATGCCTGGGATGCACCGTGGGGAATTTACCCCCAAAACTTGGCATAGAACCACCCATAGCTATAGTCCGTAGAGCAATTATGAACTCGGCCATAGTTACAAAAACTCCTTGAACAACAAATGCCTAAGATACCGAATTGCAGATCAAAAATATAAGACTAATGAATGTACATGTTTGATAATTTAAGGCCTGACATCCATATCGCAACGTCGCGGTCGTGCGATCGGTCTTTGAGTAGGATACGCGTAAATAACACTGGTCTGCAGTGAAAAAGTATTCTGAACCATTTGAACTATTTCTTGCTTGTCTACCCATGCTGAATACGAATTGGTAAGTAAAAGTTACTTATTAGTTTAATTTTTCCCGATACCCGATATTTTCCGAATTAAATGACTCTCCCCTCATTGAAAAAGATAATGCTGATATTTACTCAATTAGTTGGAATCAAATGGTAAATTTAGGGTTTACGCCGCTCTCGCGACTTCGCTATTATCTTTTTGGCAACACTGGTTTAAACAGCTGACGCGCGTTTCGTGTTTTGTTTCACTGTCAGACATCTTCAGTTTGGTCTATAATTTAACCATGAACAAATTATTGAATTTTATTATCAAAATGCGTGCTCTGTTAAGAAAGTTCATCGTGCGCTTCTTCCATTTTATGGTCAGTTTAATCCAAAGCCAAAATTTGGTTCAATGGGTACGTAAATAAGCAGAATTGTCGATTTTGGAGTGAATATCAGCCAGAAGCATTGCAAGAGCTACCAATGCATCCAGAAAAAGTCACAGTTTGGTGCGGTTACGGGCTGGTGGCATCATTGGACTGTACTTCTTCAAAGATGATGCGAATCGTAACGTAACTGTGAATGGTCAGCGCTACCGTGAGACGATATCCAACTTTTTTTGGCCCAAAATGCAAGAGCTTGACTTGCATGACATGTGGCTTCAACAAGACGGTGCCACATGCCACACAGCACGCGCAACAATGGACTTATTGAGAGGCGAGTTCGGTGAACATTTTTTTCACGTTCGGGACCGGTCAATTGGCCGCCTAGATCGTGCGATTTAACGCCTTTAGACTATTTTTTGTGGGGCTATGTTAAAGCTCATGTCTTCAATTGACGCATTGGAAGACAACATTGAAGCATTTAATCGTGAGATACCGGCCGAAATGTTGGAAAGAGTATGCCAAATTTGGACTTACCGGATGGACCATTTGAGGCGCAGTCAAGGTCAACATTTGCATGAAATAATCTTCAAACATTAAATTATATGGACCGTACTATCGATTCAAATAAAGATTTCATGCATTTTTCTGAATTTTATGTTTTTTTTTTTTTGAAAAACTTTCCTATAGCTTTTAAAAAATCCCCCTTTAGCGGCAGGGCTTACGCCGCACTCGCGACTTCGTCGCTCCTCTAAGGTTATGTCAGCAACTGCCTGGCAGGCGCCTTTAGCTAAGTTAAATTTAATTTTAAAACTGGGGTGCGTACTGCCCCCATACCTATAAGTAATATGATGGTCATACAAATTCCAATACCCAAAGGGACATAGTGCCAAATTAGGCCTAAGACGCTTTACATAAGCGACATTATGCCAAGGGCTACTTGCGCTTTCAAAAGCGTTATTGTATCTAATTTTTCCAGTTGGCACAATGCCACGGCACATGACTGATGAACACCTCCTTTGAAATTTGTTGTTAAATTCATGTTGTCCTCCATCAGTTCAAGCAGCCGGTTTATTTGTTTTGGTTTAATACTTAAGTAATAAATAAATAATACCAAATTCATTTTACACCATTCTAGAAAACCACAAAACAATGTTCAAATCGCCTTCTTTTGTCGTAAACCGAGTTTCAAAACAAAAAAGTGTCACACAAAAAATACGCTTCACATAAGCTTGTGGTCAGATGTCGTTTTATGAAGTAGGACGACTACCTCCACGACATACCCATATATATCACAATGCAGCGATCGCGCGTCCTGTCTGACATTTTAAGTAGGATACACTTAAATCCATTGAACAAGTCACAATGCAGCGGTCGCGGTCTGAAGGTTCACAGACCGTAATATCGAAAGTAGCACAAATTTCTAGGTAGAGCTACTTCTACAAACTCGAGCTTTTGACAGTTGTGAAACAACTTCCTTTTATTTACTTGTGATTTTTAATTTTGGCAGGCTGAGAAACTATTTAATTTTAATTTATTTTTTTTAATTAATTTTTTGTAGATTATAATTTTTTTCTGGTAAAATGGATCTTAGTCCATTTTACTTGTGAAACGCGCGCCTTTCATTGTGGTTTGGAAAAGTGAGTGAGCCGCGCTTTGACCTAGCATTCCCGTAAGCTTGATAAAACGCGAACCGACTTCCATCAACGCCCGACCGCGCGAACTAGACATTGAGATTTGGCCTCAATATCGACATCATAGAGGCGTTTCGAGACAAGTCGTTACACGACTTTCGTAATCGGGCTGATTCTTATGTTGAAATAAGATTTTGTATTAAAAGAAAACCTTGCTTTAGAATAGAATTACGAAGACAGCTTCACATTTCATTTGTCAGACATCTGGTCATCATCAATTCTTGAGGAAAGTTCCTTAGATTAAATGACTTCCAAGACAAACGCATGTTCTTACGAGATACAATCAAAGTAAGCAAAACTGTCAAAAAGTCTGACGTGTCACGTGGACTCAAGTAATAAATCAGTCATTTTATTGAAAACAATCAATTGAAGGCAAGCGATTGTGTGCGGGTTCAAGTTCCACGTTGCGACGAATGAAGTATATATACGTCCGTCCATTCGATAAACACTTTAACTATTTGATGGACAGTTGAACGCGGTATCAGCTTATTAATCCGCTTATAATTCAGTGATCAATGTTGATTGATGGAAAAATGTTTGGGCAAGCGGAGGAATAAAGTAAACAAATTGAAATTCTGCACTAATAATGAAAAACGCTTTTCTGCAAAATAATTTATCTACGACATGAAAGTGTGATCGCGATTCAGAATCAGCCCACAACTTGTTCTCCAAATCACAACATGCGTGTATGAAGAGTAGGCACTACAGAAAGAAGTACCTACTGTTGAAAAAGCATTGCACAAGAAGGAATACACGCTGGGCGCGTTTCCCCGATATAGAGGGTGCCTTTAACACTAACGACGCGATTCAGACGGGTTTCCTTAAAGCAGAAGTCAAAGCAGTACTCTGCGACTGGATCGGACTTATGCGTTCGTGATTAATCAAGTCATACCTAGGCCACTTATCCCCAAGAAAGGTTAGCAGAGGGACACCTCAAGGAGGAGTACAAAAACTCTCAAAAAGGCAACATAATATTAGGGCTTTAACTAGGTTCGAAACGCAGAGAACTGCATAAAGAAGGCGTACGTAGCGTTCTGTGTCTACGTGTACATAGATTAGATTAGGTGCGTGGGTTGACGCGGTGGAGCCGCGCCACACTTAGATCCTGGTGGACCCATTGTGATGCCCATGGAATGAGACCTTCCTGTTGTAATGCTCATTTTAGGCGTTGGTGTCTACGTGTACATACACGTGCCTTTGGTAAAACGTGGGGTCTAAAACCACAGTAGGTTTACGACCACGAGTACTACAGCTTGGGTCGTCTGTGATCGCTTCGAAAACAGTTGGTTTACGACCACGAGTACAGGAGCTTGGGTCGTCTGTGACCGCTTCGAAAAATCCCTGACACTAAGGGATGTCTGCAGGGTTTTTTAAGCCGAAACACTAAGCTTCACCTGCGGACAGAGTCCAAAACTGGCGCATCGATCAACACCTTTTCTGATAGCCAAGCGGCAGTAGAGGCAAAGGCATCAGGCATTCTGACGCAGAAGCTGGTTAGGCTGTGCAGACAGAGTGTCAATGAGATATTCTTGGTGAATACGCTGACCCTCTGCTGCAGCAGAACATACAGGAATTCAAGTAAATCAAAAGGCGGACAGTCTCCTGAGGAAGGGTTTAGCTGCAATCCCTGTTTAGCAATCCAGTTTGCGTACACGCCGGCACTCAGCTCCGTAAAGAAAAACTTTGAAGACGAAGCGCTGGACAGAGACAGTACTCGCTGCCTAGACCGGAGTATTGAAGCTACAGCAAGCACTCGATCAACATCATTGATTGGATTCAGTCGTAAGGACGCTGATATGAGTACTTACCGAGTACTGTGCTTCCGAACATACCGCATAACGAATTTTGCAGAAGCTGCAGAAGTGATGAAGAAACAGAATCTATCCAACACCTGCTCTGTGAATACCCTGACATTTTCTAGGAAAGCAATTCTTTATAAAGCTGGAGAAATTAAGCAGCGTTGAACTGAAAACCAACCTACAGTAGGTCTCGCGGTAGTTTAACACTCCCTAGCATGGGCACAATGGATCCAAAACGTTGGTCTTAGAGCGCCACACTCAAGGCATCCAATTACCTACCCATCTGCATTTTCATGAGCTTAGAAAGAAGGGACGTAAGTGCTTCGGTTCGGTACGAGGAAGGTGAAGAAGAGTCGCTGTTCTCGCGACTTGACGACTATAATAGATGCAAATAGTTGTTCCGCGCTTTTGGAAGCGAAACCCCAATTGGATCCACAAACCATTGTCGCATCTCTGTCAACATTTACATGAAACACAAGTTTACCATAATCATCCCGATTAAACAGCACAAACTCCATTTACTTTTAAACAGATGAAAATAACGAAGGAGTCGGAACATTCCATGCAAAGCACGACCTCAAAAGATGATTATAAACGTGAAGAACAAGCGGGAAAGATTCAGAATTTTCCTGAGGAAGCTGGATTTTTTCCACAAAACAGGGGAAATACCAAAAAACAGCGGAAACTTTACTCTCATGGTGCGACTTAACACCACTCGATTATTTTCTCTCGGGCTACGACAAGTCCCTCGTCTTGGCTAACAAACTAACCACTTGGTTGGGCTCGGTTGACTCTCTGTTTGATGCTCTCCATAGCTCTAACATCTACGCCCAGGCCTATGTAGCTGTACGGTCTGCCGGATCGTGCCAAGTGCCTGTGAGTTCAAAAGCCACTTCGACACTTCGAGGCGTAATCGACAACTGGTGTACCTCTCAAAACCGAGGTTGTTCTCTTGACGAGGAGCAGGAGTTAAACTGGTCTGATTCAACTAACACAAAAGGTGTGTCACTGCGTGTCACTTTAGATTGGAAATTTCCCTGGAAAAATACATCGAGTCGAAAATCATCATCAATCAGTTTTCTGGCAGTGTAAGGGGATTCTTGGGGAGTCTTGGGGTCTATCACTAAAAAGATCCGTCTGTGACAAGGCCCCTTCTCTCTGTCGTTTGGTGGAATAAGCGTCCACATAGATACGTAACTGCTGCGTTCACTAAGCTTCAAAGAACAATCTGTCTCGGCTGTAAAGTTGCCTTCCCTAGTACGCTTGGCTCTGCTATTAATGCTGAATCTCCCCCCACCGCTATGCACCCTCAGGGCCTCCTTCCGTCTTAAAAGAAGTGGTCTTTGTTGGTACAACACGAAATGCATTTTCAAGGACCGCATTTCATTTGACACCAACCTTGTGGATACGCCATCTGACGCACATGCACAGTCTTAAATTGCGACTACAAAGTCGACTTTGCCTGCACTCAGGACTTGCTATTGCGAGAATCCGAGCCAGGAAAGGAATGCAGTCGCATCTTTACGGATGGCTCCAAGACCAATGACGGACATGATGCTGGCGTCTTCGAGGAGGGCGACAAGATTAGACTACACACACCATGAGGAAAATTAGCGTCGGTTTTCCAAGTAAAAACTTGTGTGAAGAACCGGTGGAATGGGCGAAGGATCTGTGTCTGTAGCCAGTTGTACTTAAGGCCTTGCTCAACCCATTCCCACTTCCAGGATAGTTTGAAAACGCAAGTCCTCTCGGAATTTGGTCGGTCACGGGTCACCATGGGATCGCTGGAAATGAGATCGCCGATGAAATGGCTTGACAAGGATCAGAGGGGACATTCTCAGGACCCGAACCTGCATCATTGATGGATGGAGGGACTACCATCGATTGTTGGATCTCTAGAGAGCTCACCCGGAGTGGCATGACTCTCCACGATGTAGCGAATGGCCCCAAATGTCTGTAGGAAATCCGTGGAGTTCTTGTACACTCTTGACAGAAAAGACTACAGACGACTTATCGGTGTTCTATCGGGACACTACACCTTCGCTAAACATCTAAGTGCGCTTGCGACGCCTATGGAGACGACGACGTCACTGCAGAGCACTTCCTGTGCCACTGTCCCGTCTTTTTTCGGATACAGTGGCAGTTATTCGGTGCTGATGAGGTGAGATCTGATGATGTAGGCTCATCATCATAGAAGCGCCTGCTGGTCCTCCGGGAGATCAAGAAATTTCAAACAAAAAAGGTTGCTACCTGGGAGTACAGTGACTGGAGTCTGAGGGCTTCAGTCTAGTGGTAAAAATCTCAAACAAAAAAAAAGCCAAACATATTGGAAGGTTGTGGCCGTGGCGGTGTGGGCATGTGCGTCGACCCCTATGCATCTGAGTTCGGAGGGGTTTGATTCCCTGTCTGGTTTCGATTCCCCGGTACGACAAAGCAAGTAAAAAATAATTTCACGGCGCCACCTCTCTCGAGTCACTGACAGTGCTCAAAGAGTAATAACTGTCTAGAAAAATCCTTCTCAAGCTTGGCTTTTCAGGGTCGGAATAAAATTGCAGGGCCCTTCCACTAGAGAGGACAACAACACTCACAACACGAGTGGTTGCTGAGAAGATAGGCCCTGGCCCTCTACGGGCTGTAGCGTCACTCATATTATTATTACATCGGACCGAGTCATCAAACATCTTTTCAATCACTTGACACCTCTGCTAGTGAAGACAAAGCATGAAATAAGGCTGGAATACATTTTGTATCTCCCACCGCTTCTTTTCTAATCGTTCTTATTAGATCAGCCTGCAGGAAGCTGTCTCTGAAATAAAACACCAGTTAATGTATCATTGACAATGACTGACCCGTCTGAAGGAAATTTGTTGACCTTAATTCCCCAAAAGAGATCCTTGAGAAATAATTAATCCTCTCTAAAGGGCAAATCAAAACTCAAGATGAAACACTTCAATTAATCTTACGACACTCGCTTCTGTTTTAGACAAATGACGATGCTATGCGGAAATGCGTGGTTATCAATTGAAAGCTTTTTGGTGTATTTTTTTCAGAACAGCGAGATACTCGGCGTGACCTTTTCGATGCCATTCATGTGCATAACACGAATGAATGGGTAAAGCGTGCAAAAACCTTGCATTTGTCTGCCATTTTTGTTCGTGTTTGTGAAAGTAGAATGAAGTCGAAAAACAGGTGCAATTAGCTGTCGTTTAATTGCCAACTAGACAAAACGATTGCTCTAGATGGGCGAATGTATACCTACACGGCTACACCTGCACATGTATGTGCATCTGAAAGATTTAGAAATAAGAACTGATTGAACATCGTCGTGGCGTATTAATTGGACCGATAGCAAATTATTTTTGGCACCAGTAAGACACCTTTGATGTGGAACACATGTGATTTCAAGCAGCCATACGGCGCGACAGCGGCGTCGGGACCAGTACAAGTGTTGCATAGAAAGTTTCAACCGAAATAGTCGAAAATCTTATGGTATCTCTCAAATATTTGAAATAGATAGACGATTTATTTTTGTTTGTCAGTCATTTACAGAGAAGATGCGAAGACGTGGGGAAGGTAGTAGTGTGCAATCCAAAAGTGATACAATAAAAGGACCATCAGTGATCGAACTCGGCACAAATCCACTTTAGCACTCGAACAGTTGCAAGAGGATTCAATGATCTCGACGTGCACACATCCGCTGGCCCGTGTGGTATTCCCCACAACTTCTGAAGAGGTGTTACTGGTGTTACTGAGTAAGCTCTTTTATCTCTCCTAATCTTTAGGTCTCTTTCCGAACAAATGGAAAACAGGATTTGTCCAGCCCATCCCCAAAAATGGACCGACCCATAACACCTACGTGTCTTCTTTTTAAGTTCATGAAACGCTGATAAATCGCACGGAAGCTTCTTATAGGGCCCACACACGACTCAGACGCGACGCCGCAAACCCTGTGAAGACACCCCTTCGCCACACACTGTGCAGACAATCTGCACAGACTTTAGTTTGTATCATTTCGTCGTGCTCGTCGGGTCGGTCATTGGTTTGGCAATAAAAAAAGAAAAGAAATTGGACTAAAGAGTGGTACAATTTTTATAATTTTCGAACCGAAATTATCTACCCGTGCTCTTATTCATGTTTACGACATGAATTTTTCCGCCCAGACACGTCATTGCAGACCATGCAAAGTTCAAACATTTTTGAATTCACACAAACCGCCGCCACAAACATGCGACATGAAGACACACCACACAGACGGTCTGCGAAGGCATGTGCACAACAGCAAAATGTGTAGCGACGTGTCTGTGTCGTATAATGACCGGCAGTACGGTTTCCGCAGCAACAGTTCCACTGGTGATCTGTTGGCTTGTCTCACCGAAAAGTGGAATCAATCTCTGCACACCGTTGCTCTTGATATTTACAGAGTATGGCTCAAGCTCGTTTGATGGTATCGATGAATCCCTTTTTCTATGGATTCAAAAGCGTTCAATTAAAGTGCTTTTGGATGGGTGCAAGTCTGATATCCACCAAATAAATGCTGGTGTCCCCCAAGGCTCTGTTCTGTCTCCGACACTCTTTCTCATTTTTATAACTGATCTCTTGTCTGCTACTTCTAATCAAATCGATTCCTTCGCTGATGACAGCATCTTCACCTTTTCATTTTCGTTTCAAGAAGTCAATGCTGTCTGCTGTCACTCAAGCGAACGCTTGTTAATGAGTCATTATCCATGAATGGCACCTATGTCTATGAAACCGGAAAGCTTTCCATCCGTGGTATGTGTATCCACAGAACACAACATATCCGCGGTCGCCAAAAATGCTGCGAAATGTTTGGGTTTCCTCAATCGATGCAAGAAATATGTCATCCCACCCAACCCATCACTTCCCTGACTTGGCTTTAATTTATAATTCGTATATCCGCCACAAGCATATCTGGTCTGGTGCCCCCAAAACCAGAAGCTACTAGACAACGAGCATATCTGGTCTGGTGCCCCTCAAGACCACCGTGCTAGACAGAACAGACTAGATTTCAACTAGACAGAATTCAAAAGCGAGCGATAACACTTATAGAAGACAACAATATCGCACTCACTCGAACATCGACGCATTTTATCGCTCTTATAGCAAACGATGCTCAAGTCAGCTAGCCAACTGCATTCCTCCTCGCCATGAATTCACCCGCAATACTGGCCTCGCCAGGAATGCTCATCAGGCTTGAGGGTAAACAAACCTACTTTCGGACTCCAAGTTAAATTTAGAGACTCGTTTTTCTGTCGCACTGCACGCGAATATGGAGTGTTCTTCCCAGCCCAATATTTCCCACAGACTATAGTCTGCAGATTGTTTAGACCAATGTGCACAGGTACCTCCTCTCCCTTTCTCCATCTACACCTTCGGCCTGTGCAGTGTCATGACGCCGTACGTTTAAGTGGATAAGCCATCCTTTGAGCGCGCGCAAATTATAAAAAAACTTCCTTCAACGCGCAAAGAAGTTGCTCGGGACGGTAGTTGAAGTACCAGGCAATGAAATAAGGACAAGCCAACGACAATCCTTACTACATCTGCCATTGTCCCCGTTTCTACAAATTGAGACCTAGAACACTGGGAGATCTAACAAATTTCCCACAAATCTCTTTTCAGCTTTCTAAGGACATCAAGTTGGCTGAGTAACACATCAACATGAAGAGTACGAAGTAGGAGCTAAGTTCCATTCCCCCAACGGGCACCATAATGGGTCCCGTAGGACCGAAGAAAGACGTGGCTTATCCCACATACCTTCCCAACAAGAATTTCTTCCTGTGAAAAGTTGCACAGAGCAACGTGAAATAGGTCCGAGATTGTACACACAAAAGCGTATCAGTGTTCAACTCCTCGTGACGTAACAAAATACACGCGTAAACGAACAACAAAAGTGAATAATTTATTATTGATTCGAAGTCGAGAAACATACCTAACACTATCCAAAACTTCGACAAGTCCAACTTACATACAAAAAACACCAGACTCTACCGCTTCAGATAGATCGAGAAACAAGAGGCAACACGAAAAACCCCATGACGACATGGAGTGGGAGGTACAGCCAAGATCCGTACCACCTACCCTGTTGACATCACATAAGCGGAAATGGGCAGAAAACAGCTTTGATTCCTTCAAGTCCCCAAGACCTGATGGTATACGATCAATGGCACTGCAACACGGTCTATGGCTGACAATTATCTTCAGAAGTTGCTTGGATAGCGACTCTAGAGAAGAGCAAATGTGGGAAAGCGAATCACAGCCGGTCAACAATTCAGAGAACAATTGATCGCCTTAGATACGACGGACGGGTCGAATCAAAGCTAAGACCAGGCCACCCATCGAAGCTCACCGAACGAGATAAACGTGTTAAAAAGCGGATGGTGGACCAAGAACCATTCATAACTGCAAATAAAGTGAGTGCTAACCTTGAGAGAAGCAGTAACATCAAAGTCCACCCAGAAACTGTTCAAAAGGGGTTCAAGTCATGCACACCCAGGAAAAAACCATTGGTGAACAAAATCAACCGACAAAAACGGATAACATTCGCTAAGGAGTACGTGAATAAGTCTCCAGACTTCTGGCGTTCTGTTATATTCTCAGACGAATCCAAATACAACATTTTTGGGTCTGACGGCCGTTTGAGGGTGTGGAGGCGACAAAACGATGCCCTTAATCCAAGGAACACGATAAAGACAATAAAGCACGGAGTGTGATGGAAGTGTGATGTTATGGGGCTGTATGGGGTCATCAGGGGACGGAAAGTTGGAAATAGTAGAAGGTATAATGAACCAGTATGTGTACATTGATATTCTCAAAACGGAATTTAAGAGCAAGTGCTGAAATCTTGGGTCTTTCGAACGACTACTATTTCCAGCAAGATAATGACCCAAAACATAGAGCACATAATGCCCGTCTGTGGCTGTTATATAACACTCCCCACCTGCTGCGAACAAAACCGCAAAGCGCAGACATCAACCCAATTGAGCACGTGTGGGAAGCATTAGAAAGGAAGATCCGCACCCACGATATCTGAAATAAGGACATGTTGGAGGAAACATTGTTAGTTGAGCGGACTAATATAAACAGTTCTTACACAGACAAATTGGTAGCATCCACGCGAAACCGGTTGAAAGAGGTAATAGGGATGAAAGGATAGCCTACTCAGTATTAACACCAAAAGTAATAAGATGAAATGATTATTTGTCCATTTGAACTTTTTGAACTTTTGTCGGAGCTTCTTTTGGTTTTTATTATGGTTTTTTTTTTTAATGAATAATAATTTTTAATTTATTTTGTTGAAAACTGAAACCTGAGACGTTGTTTTATTGGAATTTACCTTTCAAAAATATTTTTAGTTTATATTAGCTGAACGACAGCAATTTTTTTCCAAATTGCATCATTGTACGCAAACTTTTGTGCGGCACTGTATATGTGTAAGACTAGTACAACTTCGTCGTCTGAGTCCGACCACAAGTTGAACTTGTTTATGTTTTATTTCAACGCAATCTAAACGAAACAAGAAAACAAAGCGCTTTGTTTTGTTATATTCTATTTCGCTTGATGCGTGTTCAAATACAGAATCGAAAGCGTTTTGTTTGATCCAGCGTGTTTTCAGCCATGTGCCGAACGTGGCAGCACAATGGACCAGCCAGCATCATGATTTCTTTCGACTCATGCAGTCACACTACCTACCTACCTAGAAACTAAAGATTTTAAACTTTAGATTTTTAAAAGTAAGCTGCTCATAATTCGTAAAACAAAAGAAACGTGTACAGACGAGTCTCTTTTGAAAAAAAGCATCATTTTGACATATGTCCCTTGAAGTATTGTAGAGATGCCCAACTTCACAGCTGATTGACCCCTAGTCCATCGACGAATTTCAGAGTCTTTTTGACACGAAATAACTTAATGCCTGAAACACAATAGCGCGTTGCTACGGAGGTAGTGCGTTGCGACTTCAATGCTACGGAGGGGTGCGTTGAAGCACTGCGATAATCAGCTGTTCACTCTCTCCCTCTCAAATACCAGACGAAAAATATTGTGTCAGCTGTTTTCGTTTGTGAAATGTCAAATCAAACAATTGTACTTTTTTTCCTCCTTGGTCCGAATTCAAATTGATTTTGTCGTTAAAATGTGCTCAATGTTCCAACATGTTCGATAATGACATGCGATGGTCTTACGTTTTACGGTCATCTCATCTCTCGCATTTTGTACTTACGTAGGTCGCCGCAGTATTCTGTGCATGGCCATTGAATTGTGTGCGTTGAAAGACGACGCAACGCAGCAACGCACTATTGTGTTTTTAGGCATGACCCCCAGTCCATCGACGAATTTCAGAGTCTTTTTGACAGTTATTCACGAAATAACTTAATGCCTGAAACACAATAGTGCGTTGCTGCGTTCCACTTCAATGCTACGGAGGGGTGCGATGACGCACTGCGATAATCAGCTGTTCACTGTCTCTCTCTCTCAAATACCAGACTAAAAGAATTGTGTCAGCTGTCTTCGTTTGTGAAATGTCAAATCAAACAATTGTACTTTTTTTCCTCCTTGGTCCGAATTCAAATTGATTTTGTCGTTAAAATGTGCTCAATGTTCCAACATGTTCGATAATGACATGCGATGGTCTTACGTTTTACGGTCATCTCATCTCTCGCATTTTGTACTTACGTAGGTCGCCGCAGTATTCTGTGCATGGCCATTGAATTGTGTGCGTTGAAAGACGACGCAACGCAGCAACGCACTATTGTGTTTCAGGCATGACCCCCAGTCCATCGACGAATTTAAGAGTCTTTTTGACAGTTATTCACTCTTATGACCAGCGGTGAACATAGTTTTTGAGATGTCCTATTAATTTTGCTTGTAGGTACGTAACTGCATTTAAGATGATTTTTGCTTGGAGTCCCGTTTTAAAAACATTGGCACCTTTGTGCTGTGTGCAATGAAAGCAAAAAGACCACACTCCCGTGTCGCAAGTGTCAGCTTTCGAGTGAGTTTTCGCTCCTTTTCTCTCTTTTTTGTACTGTTATCCTTAGCTCAGCTAGTAACTCATGTGTCCATTCTCGGAAGCTTTGTTCAAAAACTTGAGTACAGCTGGCAGTTGTCTGCACTCAGCTAAAAAAGTCAGTCAATCGCATAGACTAGCATCGGGTTCATTGTGAGTCACCAAGCAAGAAATTCGGTTCACCAATCCCGCGACTCAGTATGTTCCGTTTACGTAACATTTAGGCACGACTACTTTAACTTTGACGCCAACAATTGGTAACGGTATTTTGTAGAGGAAAACAAGCTTTTTTTTCACTACGGGAGTGGGGGTTCATCTCTCCTCGCTTAGGAGGTGGGGGCAATTTTGGAAAGAAAAATTCAAAACAAATTATTCAAGAAACAACGGCAGCACTTGCAATGAAGTACTATACCGAATTTGACAGATATGTCAATAGTTTTTTAAATACTCAAATGCAAACTCAAATTTTTGAAATAAAAAATGTTGGACCGTTCAAAATTCATGTGCTATGTTGGCTTGTTGTGGTCAATGCTTGTATTTTGAAATTGCGATTGCTTATAGCGGACATATATTCTCTGCGGAAGTCGTCGGTGGGAACTCCAACTAAAGGCTGATCACCGAAGCAATGCTCGCTCAGTCTAGCTAATTCGTCGGCTCTTAATTTTCCTGGAATAGGTACTTGGCCAAGGACATCTTCGAGTGAGATTGCACTCAACCGATATCTCCTGTATTTATTTTATGGATAGTGTAAGTAGAGCCCTCATGGCCGACTCACTGTCTGTGTACAGAATGATAGGTTTGGCGTCTATTGGACCCATTGGCATTAAGTCCGTTTAAGCACGCTGCAACAGTGTCGTGTTGCAAATACAACGGAAGAGATGCGAGTCACCTCTAGCGTTGCCTTAGCTTTCGAAACACCATCGAAAGGACAAAGAGGTCTAGGATAAAAGGTTTTAAACTGACAATATTCATTGTGCGAAAAATAAAAGCTGTATAGCGAGAATATTTCCGTGAATCCTTTTTTTTCGCACTCAGTCTCAGTCTAACAGCCGCAT
Source organism: Eristalis tenax (assembly GCA_905231855.2). Lineage (NCBI taxonomy): Eukaryota > Metazoa > Arthropoda > Insecta > Diptera > Syrphidae > Eristalis > Eristalis tenax. The sequence continues at coordinate 42,778,239 of HG993127.1, forward strand.
CCCGAGGATGTCAATTCGAGCGATAGAAGTGCTTCCTTTTTGCTTTTCCATGGCAGATCGGAGGAACTGGCTTATCTCATTTTCAGTGTCGGCCATCAAAGAGAAGTATGGATCTAATAATTGCCCAGTACATCCAGGATACCAACGTTGACTGCAGTTTTAGCTGGATACAATTCTGCCAGCGTTGCTGTGAAGTTGGGCATCGCTTTCATCATTTCTGCTTCTGCGTCACTGCGGCGACGAATATACGTAAGCTTATTCCAAATAACAACTTCACTGTACAATTGAAGGAGGACGTGAGTGAGAGTATACTTAAGGCTGCTTCATGTTACCAACCGATATTAATCAAATAAACGAAAAAAAACAAAGAAAACAATCAACAATTAGAATACTACAACATCAAGAGGAGTTCGATTCTGATTGCATAAAAAAGGAGAAACAACAAAAGTCTACGTTTAGTTTGAAAAGAAACAAAAAACAAACAAAAAGTTGTTAAACTCGGAAAAATTACTCGCACATAAATTACTTAAGTCAATTGCTTTACCTGTAGATATTCGTAATCATGAATTTTTGGCTGCTTTTTGTGATATTTTCAAAGAAACAATATATAGTCATGATAAAATAACGTAAATAAACATTGCGAAGAACAGTACATACAACTAAAGAGACAATGCATAAAATGTGAATGAGATGTGACGAGGTGAGTGATTGGTGCTCGTGTGAGGCACATTCGGAAGATGGTTTGGCTTTTGATGGGATTGATGATGCTTGAAATGATCTACATGGACATCGACTGATTGGTGGTGTCATACCTGTTTCTCCATTTGACTGGAGTTTTTTCGGGAATGCGAAACACTCGGCGCTAGGCTGTGGACATCTGTGGTTTCCTTGAGACTGTCTGACACAATTGGAGGGGTGATTTTGATTTTGTGTTGCATTTTTTCGCATTCGCGAAGTGTGGTTATGAGAAGACGAAACAGCTCCCAATGACCGAAACTTAGGCCTAAGACCTGCGGAGAAGAAAGCAAAAAGACACTCAATGACACGCCTGCAGTTGGTTTGGGTGGCCAGACGGAACTTACAGATTTCAAGTCGGTTATATCACAATGTTTGAGAACCCGTCCGGAGATGGAGTTCTCTTTAAGTACTGGCGCTAGCTTTGGCAAGGCGGGTTTTAAGTCTTCAATGCGCTCCATAAGGCCAATGATGCCGTCCACACTGAGTTCGGACAAATTCATCTGCAATATATCATCCTGCAATGAAGAGAACGAGAATGAGATGATCTGAACGCGATGTGGTTGTGGAAGTGCTCTACTTACCGGGAAAGAATCCAGATGAGACTGTATCAGTGGACTAGCAGGAGCTGCATCCGAATTCGAATTGAAAGGTGTGAGTGCTGTTTGTGCAGCGCTTTGCGGATGTATCACATTGGGGTTGTACATTGCTTCGTTTTGGAATATTTGATACGGAGGATAAGGCGATTGCATGTACTGCTGCGGATGAATGCGCACTTGTGGGGGCGCAATCGGTTTTGTTTGAATCACAAGCGAACCTTCGTCTTCAATTGCCTGCTGATCCTCTGTGGAAGAAGAGAAAGGTTGCCTAAATGGACTCCGAATGGAATGGATAGCGCGTGCTTACCCTTTAACACCTTTCGCAAATACGGATCTAGATTAATTGTAAATGGAAGAAATATTCTAAGGTCAGCAACTAACAAATCTGATTTGTGTAGCTGTAAAAAGGCATCAAGCTTCCGTTCGTCACGATCCAGTTCGAGGAGTGGAGCTGCCTCACGGAGGCATCCCAATTTTGGACGAACCCTGAAAGGATCGATCATCAGTTACCATCGATTGTGCATTCAAACGCAGTTTAACTCACTTCTCGTAGACACTTTGCAACGACATGGAATCATCAAAGGTGTCCATTGTCTGATCGTGTTGAAGAACAATCATACTTGCCCGCAACGGCCATTGTTCGGTGAGATTAATCCAAGAACTTAAACGGTACCAACTAAAATCTATTTGGAATGCTTTCAAAAGACGAACTGAAACGAAAATCAATCGATTACACATCGTTGCTCCCTCCATCGTCTCCGCGAGACTCACCAGTAATATAGATAACATTCATTAGACGTCGCATGCTCCTGGGATTCACGTCGCTGAAGTAGTCATCGGTGAGCATGATTTTCGACATATCCAGCACACCCTGTGGATTGCCCCCCAACCTGTGCAGGTTCGAACCGATCGAGCTCGCCACAGACTCTGACAGACGAAGTTTCTTGCTGCCGCTTCGATTTGGATTCAAGGGAGCTCGTAGCTTCTCTTGGCTTGACATGATTTCCGATGCATTCGATAGTCGCCGCGCCGACACGGAGTGCCCAAGTGTGGGTTCGTCCGACTGGAAGTCAGTGTAGTTCCTCTTGAAGAGCAGCGCAGTCATCTGCGCCCGCTGAACTTTACGTAGCCCAGAGTTCTGAAGGTAGACAGGAAGATGGATAAGATTTCTGAGGAAATCATGACCACCGATCCCTCCTTCGGTGAAGAGACGACGGCTGTTGGCCTCGGCAGCCTTGGCAATGACATGCGGATCGACGGCGATTAGCAGGACGAAGGGACGGTTCGGCGAAGAGAGGAGGGTTTGAATTGCATTCAATACTGACAGGATTCGCTCAGTGTCACATGAGTCCAGAGCGTCGACCACACCCACGAGACGGCTTTGTTGATTCGTAAACGCATCCAGGCACTGCAAAAAGAATCAGAATAAGTCAGCTTTTTGGTTGTCTGAGACTGTAACTCACCTTCACCATGTCCGTCATGAGGGCAACCTCAGTTCCCAGTGCAGACAGTGGCGCTCCCTCGTTGTGTTGCACCGATCGCCTCAGGTGCCTGCCTTGGGAGATGAATAGCGAACCCAGAGCCTTTGCTAGCACATGCAGATTAGTGCAGACCACGGTGATTAGGATTGCAGTTATCACGTAGATGGCCATCAGGATGCTTTGACGGTCGACGTCTGCATAATACGAGAAGAATGCCACGAGCAGAGATATCCCAGCAATGAACGTCAGCAAACCAAGCTCGAAGATGATCACAATTGGAACGCAGCACATTCGACGCCACCGCCAGCCGGCCGAGGCTTTCAGAGGCTTCGGGCGGAAGGCGCGATAGAGTCGCGTCGACAGCCACCCGTAGTGGTTCTCAATGGCGTCGAAAAGATTCGACAGCATTTGCCCCACAGCTCCCTCCCCAGTAGGCGAGGCACTGCTCGCCTCGGCGAAGTGAAACCGCACTGGCTTTGCTTGTGGATCACTCTGCGCCCCGGGTGGATGGCAGAACGCCACCTGAAGGATCAGCCTCAGCCGCCCGATGCGCTTCACTATCCCGTGGTGTATGGAATACGCCCAGTACATGTCCATTCTGTAGTTTGCGTACCTTATGCCGATGATAATCAAGTACACGGCCACCAGGAAGAGCAGTCCCGCCGATCCTCCCCAGATAGCCGACCATGTGATCAAGCCCACAACGGTGCCCAGGATTAAAGCTATGTGGAGGCAAACTAGGAACAAAAGGCCGATGGTGCTTATCGGAGGCTCCGTCCACTGGTGGGCGAAGTTGTTCATTTCCTCTCGCAGCTTGTTCAGAAGGAAGCTCTTGCCGCTACCCCATTTCGCGTAGAGTCCGACTGTGATGGGTGTGGTGAGTGTGGGCTCACTCAAGACATCAGCCAGCGCTGATGAGTATAGCTCGTAGCCGAGCATGCCCTCGGAGTCTTCGTTCGTATTCAGGCGTCTGGCGCCGAACACTTGACCCAGTATTGTCTTTTGATGCAACGTGTCAATCGCGTATGGAGTTTCCCCCGCCTTGTTGGCTCTGTACAGCAGTTGGCTGTTCTTTGGATTCCGCAGGAGCGCCTCGACGATCGCCTTGGACCGTGCCCGCATGGCTATGTGAAGGCAAGTGTCGCCTCGCTTGTCGCTAGCTGTCACCTTAGCCTTTCGCTCCAACAGCATCTGCACCATGTCCAGGTTTCGATTGCGGACTGCTCGCAATAGGGCTGTGTCCCCGTCTTTTGTCGCTAATTCCAGGTCGCCGTTCGACGGGAGAAGGATCTTCACGATGTGCGAGTGACCCTTCTCCACGGCTGTGTACAGAGCTGTCTTTCGATCCTTCCCTTGGATGTCGACGTCGGCGTGCTTCTTCAGCAGCGCCTCAACGACTCCCCGATGGCCGCCCTTGACCGCGTGAATGAGTGGCGTATCTCCGGCTCGGTCCTGAATGTTGATGTAGGCCCCGGCGGCAATGAGCGAGACCACGATGTCCTGCTGACCTTCTCTGCTGGCTATGGCCAAGGCAGTCATGCCATCCTTATCGAGAGCGTTCACGTTCGGCTTCTTCTCCAGCAGTGCCGAAACGCATTCGGTGTGGCCGCCGGACGTGGCCACTAAGAGCGGTGTCCACGAATACATGCCAGCTGTATCGACATTGGCACCGGCCTTCAGGAGGATCTCCACGATGTCGGCATTGCCCTTTCGGCACGCCCACACCAGAGCTGTGGTTCCGTACTTGTCGCCGACGTTCACCTTGGCCCCGCGTTGGATCAGCATCTCAACGATCTCCTTGTAGCCCCGCCCAGCTGCCCACAGCAGTGGCCCGAGGTGGTAGTTCCCGTGAGAATTGACATCGGCATTCTTCTCCAACAGCAGCCGCACAATGTCGGTGTGGCCCCGGTATGCAGCCCACATAAGCGCAGTCCAGCCACCCTGCAAAAGAGAACGCATGTGAATGTCTGATTCCAAAGGAGGCGGCACTGAAACTCACCATATCCCTGTGTTCGATGTCAGCGCCATTGTCCAGCAAAATTTGCACCACATCCAAGTGACCGGCCTTGGCCGCACACAGCAGTGCTGTCCAATTGTCCGCATCCTCTGCTTGAACATCCGCACCGCGAGCGATGAACTCTCGAACAAACGGAGTTAGACCACGTCCAGCTACAACCATAAGTACTGTGGTTCCATTCTGCAATCGAGAGCAGCTGGTGTTAGCTGGTCTCCCAGATTTATGGATTGCAGAGCAAACTTACCTCATCTCGATCATCAATTGGGAGATGACGGTTGTCTAAAACCGATTTGAGTCCAGACAGATCATTTGAGTCAACATACTGCAGCAGTGCTCGATGTCCTAATGAACCCATAGAATCTCCGTATCGATTAAGATTCTGTGAAAGAGAGAAGAGCAGAGCAACACAGAGTGTTGGATTAGAACTGAGTGTCTGTCGATGGGGTCGGGGTGGTGTGGTGACTGGAGTAGCATGCGCGGAATTGCATTAAAAAGAGAGGTTAAGTAGAAAATTGTTAACTCTAGCGCTGAACATTAGTGTTTTCTGTGTTTTTTCATTTTCGATTCACCTAAGATTGGATAAAGGATGCACAACAACAACGAAAATTGCATTCCACACCAAGTAAACAAATTTCTGTTAGTAACTGCTTCCCAACAAAAACAAACGTTATTTCAGAGAATAAAAAAATAAATAAACCCAGTCTAGTCGAGAGCTTACTTACATTTCGCATACTCACCGAACGATGCACAGCGCGCTCTACAACGTCACCGTGGGAAGGGAGCCAGATTACAGAGAACAGTGGTGTCAAAACTAACTTATGACTAAGCGTACATATGTCTGTCTAACGCCGAGAGCAGTCTCGTTGAAACCAGTGACTGCAGTTGTCTGTTACGCGTCAGCAGTGTCAGGTAAGATCGAAAGCGAGTGGGGAATGGATTCATGGCGACTGCGAAGTGAAGGGGCGATTGATTCGGATTTCAGATCGAATTCGATGTGTAGATGGAGCTAGATTTAGAGTGCATTGTGTACGGCAAGGCCACACTTGTTTGCTTTCGAGGTTATCAACGATGAACAAAAAGGAAGTTTTACTGTCGCCAACTTTGATGTGGATGGTTTTAAAGCAGGTCGCAGGGTGCATCTGCATGAGTTCACATAAGATGTGCAAATTAATAGCCTCTACATGGTGTTTGGCCTCACTCCAGAACATAATTTTGAAATTCCCCGCTGTTCGCTTTGACGTAACCGAATACCACAGGGTAGACCAAAAACAAGGCAAAGAACTAAATCTTGAATTTAAGTTCGATATATTTTTACGCATCGCTTCTGAAAACTTTCTTAATAACCCAACATCGTCTAAAAAGCAAGCATTAGTCCGTTTTATAAGAGAACCCGTGCCGACTTAGGGTTTCAACGTCTCCATACAAGTTGCGCAGGTAATCCGTTGCGACCTGTTTCATTTGTCATTTCACACGTGATTCTAAAAATTATTATACCAAGTTTCCACCGAACGGAAATCGTGTGCTTTGGATGAATTCTTACTGAAACCTCAATAGGTCGTTCCCACCAAGTTCAAGTGATTTCAAACGTCATTAGTTTTCAATTCGTGCGTGGTCGCCAAAACAAATGTCAATTGCTCTGAATTTTTAAATGGCCACGAAAACAAATGTCTGTTGGCAGGAAATAATATTGTGAGAACACCAGAAAAGAGAGAGAGAGGGAACTAAAACATTTTATAACAATAACACCAAAATAAACTACGGATTGACAACCTCTCATGGGCGAATAAACTGAAGGGAGTTTTAATAACCCCGATAATGTGTGGCAAAACCTACTAGATTTGAAGAAATTTGTCGAAATCTCGGGATTTCGTTGGTTTGAAACGTTCTATTAGAGCGTTATTGGTCAGACGCCGATGATGATGATAGATATATATGATAAACAAAATATTTTCCTTTTCGGATTATCTACCCATCAAATAAGTGATGCCATCTATTCAACAAGTTCTCGCTGTGATACTTTACAATATTCGTGAAGTCAGAGAAATTACAAATTTTGTGACTAGGGAGTGTGCAATTCAAGCAAGAATTCGCACAAAGACAAAGTTTTAAAGCAGCTGACTTTAAATGTCATAAATGTCGTCAGTGCTGCCAAGTTTGTGTTATGAATTTTCAAGCGAAGACGATCGTTTTCTGGTGCACATATAAAAATAAATTGTAAGAAGACTCAGGTTCAAGAATGCGAAAATATCCCCCCCTTATTCTCTTAGTCGTGTCACCTAAAAATATGTGTCTTTGACAAATTTGTATGCTCTTAGTCACTTTAAGCGACTTTTGTCACTCGCTCGACTATCGTGTGTATTCCCTTAGTTACATTTTTCAACATCAACACGGCAGATCAACCACATCCAACGCAGTAAAATGCTGTCTATTCGCAGATGACTCGCTGACTTATGCCAGTTCGACGTCACCGCAGATAGCCGCGCAAAGGGTCGAAATCCAAACAGCGAACAAATTTTACTACTATGCAAGATGGGGTATTCGTATCAATGCTGGGAATTCGGTACTTAAGGAGACCATCCAGAGGTAGATGCACATCAGCAGCCAAATTTCGAAGCATAAAGGTAGCGCTACCTAACGGTACAGAAATATCAGCAAACGAAAATGTTAAGTATCTTGGGCTTAACTTCACGGAAAGGTTGAAGTTCAACAGTGATTTGAAACTGACCCTCAAGAAGCCTGATGCCCAAGGACAATGGATTAAGCCAGAGGACAAAACTGCTGTTATACAAGCAGCTTATACGGCCGATCTTAGCGTACGGCCAATATGGCACACCATCTCTAAGACTAGCATGACGAAGCTCGCAATTTTCGAAAGAAAAATACTGCGAATATGTACGACAGCAACAATAGGCTTTACGACCAAGCACGCATCATCCGCCTACAACAGTACATTGTGACACTGTTCAGAAAGCAGCTACTAAACATCAACAACCATCCTAACGAGGAAATCAGGAACTTGAGAAACACAATCCCCGGACAACGCTACCTCAATGTGTTAAATGTGCTAAACGAGCAGAACTTTCCAACGACGTCGAACAACGAGCTGCATGGATTCTACCAGAGCAGCGATAGCAATCACCATCGAGGCTAAGTAGGCTAACACATCACCACCCCATCCCAAAAGGACCACCATGGACACACGGACTTGAACAACCCGATGTAAGCAATACAAGCAATAAACCGACAATAATAATAAATATTAAATAAAGCAAAGTACATCATTTGGGCCCCTCTTGTTGAGCCAACACGCTAACCCTTAGTTTGTAAGTTGTAATCTCAATTGTAAGAAGAATTCCGTCAAATACATTTTTTAAATCGATGAGTTTTTTTTTTAATAAAGGATAATTCCAATCAAGCGTTTGTATTATCCTTTTTCTTGGGCTGTCATTGAATATTTGCAATCTGGGAATTATAGCAAAGACGCGATCCAAAAGGAACGAGTTCTGCACTGAGGGCATTCTGAAATTACAAGAATTAGCAAATGTAACCACCGAATGGGAATTGATCCCACTTGAAGACACAAATCTGCAGCATGTGCTGCCAACGCGTTGAATTCTTTTGGGTTGAGAATTTGAGTGTTTTTTTGTCACCTCGCATGAATTCAAGAATACAGATTTTTTTTGATATGAGGTGACAGAAAACTGCGAGGCGAGAATTTGTCACCTCGTCTAAGGGAATAAGGGGGATTATTTAATACATTTGCGACGAAAGCGGCAAAGGTGGGTAGCACTGAATGGGGGTAAAGCGATTTACTGGTTGTAGATGATTTACTGGTTGGTAAATAAAACAACAATGGTACTACGTTCATGTGCAATTAAAGCTACGTTCATGTCATTTTGTATGGAACAGCACATCATTCAAATGGCCGCTTCTATTTCGCTGATAGTGCTTCAAGCTGTCGATGCAAAATGTGCGCCAGCAATATCGTCTCGAATATCGGCCTTTAGCTCATCCAAAGTTGTTGTCTTATTAGCGTGAACTAAATTTAGCGAAGCCGAGTATTTCTTCATTTCGCAACAATCTTTGTCTCTCTCTGTTTTTTGTCTGGATTATGGACCAAACAAGGGAATATTCTGACTGAAACTTTTCAACTGTGGGACAATTGCTTGCAGTCATGAAGACGACCGACCTAAAGGGGGAAATTCACGTGGCGTATTTACAACTGGACTATGGACATGTTGCCATTCAAAATTATAGATGACCTGGGAAAGAGATATGGTTCCAGCTGCCTCGCGGCTACAGCCCACTATATATGTCCCCATAATGACTTCTCCCTCAAAATACGAATTCTGTGCCCTGGAAGAGACAAATGGCTTTGGGACGCAGTTACCCACCGCCACGAGATTGCCCTTTTCACCGACGGATCACAAATGGACCCATGTACTGGGACCGGATTCCACTCGGACACCTTAAACAAACATGAATCATTTAGACTCCCTGATATGTGCAGTGTCTTCCACGCAGTGATTCTGGCAATGCAGCCAAACACATACAAGCAACCGATATCCCTCCATAAGAATATATCACCATCTTTGTTGACAGCCAGGCTGCACTGAAGTCAATGTATGATAAGATCAAGGGCTGTTATGAACTACAGCGACTCACAAAGGTCCATCAGTCACCACAAGGTCAAACTCTCCCGGGCCACAGTTCAATAGCAGGAAACGAGAGAGCGCACGAATTGGCCAGACAGGGGTCTGAAATGGAGATCAGTGAAGCGGACACATCACTGCAACCACCGATCAATGCATTGTACCGGCCCATAAGTGACACTGCACTGAAAGAAGCCAACTCGTCTTGGCTAGCAAGAGATGACTGTCACACTCAACGTGGGCAGAGCTTAATAACAGCAAAACAAAGAAGCTTCTGGAGTTGAACAGTGCCTCGATCCGTATGATCGTCCGGAAATGGAACGCGGAATTCAGCGATATCTGCCCGAGATGTAGTGACGCTGAAGAGACCAACATCTGCTCTGCCACTGCCCTGCTCTCCAGAATGAGCTCCTTGCTACGCTGGGCCTAAGATTCTACACAGAGACTGCGGACTTAGCAAGGATCTTACAACATTCGTAAAGAGCACGGGTGGTTTAAGCCATCACGTGACAGGATAGGACAGGACAGAATGTGTACTTCACAAATGAAGGGATTCACAGTGGGCCCTAAGGCCTCCGAGTGGAAGTGATGTTCAACCACCACACTAACCTAACCTGCAACTGGGCAGGATTTTCGATATGTTTGACAATCGTGAGACGTTGAAATGGCAGACATTTCTGTATATTTTGACACCTAGACGTCAGTGGTACCTTTGACAGCTGAATTGTCATTCTTATCTGGTCACCATCTTGTCCTTAAAACCAGTCAAATCTAAAAGTAGCGTCTAAACTTGGACATCTTCGATTGTGCACGTAGCCGGAACTCTGTTTTACACATGCGCTATTATTTTTTATAGAGACTTAAAAATGGATTTAATCGTGAGCACTTCGTTGGAAGAGTTTTCATGCGCCAGTCAATTTCTTTTGATATGCGCCCATATCGGGAATGCGGTTTTCCGAATTCATTGACATTCGTTTCTGAATGAATGGCAGAGGAACAGTGAGTGGTTGATCTAAAGTCTACCCCGGATAGACAACAGGACATTCCCTTAACTATTTGCAAGCCTAGTGCAATCCACTGATCAATGTGCACCTATTCTCCACCAGCATCTGTTGGTCTAAGTCTGCAGAAAATGAGGAGAGCTGTGGCAATTGGCTGGAGGCTAACGCTTATTGCATGCATGTGGCTTCAAATCCACTGTGTAGCGGATGCAAAGCCTGAGCAGCCGGCCGAATTCTTGAAAGCATCCATAGCCTGTTTTAATGGGTAGTTGTGTATTGACTTCTCGCGGGAGTGAAGCAGTTTCCACACAAGGGATAGTTACGAAGGAAGAACAGACTACTGACTGGGTTTATTCATAACTTTCTAAGCCACAATCACGATTTACCCCCACAATCAGTAATTGGTTAACATTAAAACAAATGCCATAAGCACACAATTTCGAAGCGTGACGCAAATCTCCTCGATTTAAGCGTTTCTCCTCACAAGGGACTATACAATCTAAGAAAAAAATGTATTTGATTAATTGACCGACAACACGGCGGGAGACATGCAATATCATCGAAACAACCAACCGGACAAAGACTACAGTCCGACATGCAACAACTGCGGAAATTGATCAATTGCGGCTTAAATATTCCGCGAATTCGATTGATGATACATTTACTGCTATCAACGACACAATAAAATTGCTAAGAGCGCACTTAAGTCGCCAGTAAATCCGTCGCATATTAAAGTGAATCATGGGCTTTAGGAGGCCCAAGCATGGATCATATTTTCGAGTGGATACCCGCGTATGCATGCTTGTTGTGAGTGGCCGTATCTGGATACTTTACGACTTGCAATAAATTGTCAACGTTTCCCTTTATCATGTTTGCCCGTGAATTATTTCTCGGCGCACTCTAAATATCTCGGTTGTGATTTTGTGATTACGCGCATTTGTTGCGGCATTTACAAGTATTAGCGTTTGCATCTGCAACCGCTGTCACTGACGTTGCTGTGCTGTCTCAGAAGTGTTGACATTTCAAATGGATTGTCACATAAATCTTGTACGGTGAATGAGAAGATTCCTGTCGGTGTCACTGTGAATGGTCATCGACGTCATTGTGAATGTGAATTGAATAAGGTGTCAGCTGTGGAGTGGGAATCTGTCAATTGAATTGGCCTAGTTTACTTTGTTTGGGGCGTATTCAAAAGATTGGTGTCATTGGTTCTGGCCCAAGCAATAGAAGCATCCGGAGTTGTCGGTCGACACAGAATTGTGATTCGAACTGTCAAAGCGTGAAGGGAATTTGATTGAATAATAAACAAATTCCCGTCCAGACGTTCCCTCACGAAGAATTAGGTATGTCAAGGGATTTCTGGACCGACAGTCTGTATAGTTGTGGTCCTGTTTCAATCACATACGTCAAACCGAACTGTCACCCGAGACTGCAAACGTGGTTGTGATGTGGTCACAACGCACAAATGTCTGTGATGCGAAAATTGTGATGCCTACCTTGCGAGGTTTCAGCTATTTGCTATTCTCGCGAATCCCTCACAAGAAAATACACAGGAATAGTTACCATGGTGTGGTGAATTCGTTCTCATGTCAAAAATCTTTTCGCTCTCTTTTTCTTTTCTTCTTCTGAAGTCCTCTCAATGTGGGAGAAGAAAAATGTAAAGCAAAATGTTGTGAGGTGCTCATGAGAACACCACAATTTTGATGGTTCTTGGGATGCTCACAAGCTGTGTGTGGCCCTTGTGAGGTAGTTGTGACTTATGAGGCATCACTGAGGTTTACCAGAATAGGGATGCTCATTTCAGGTTTGCCAGTTTACAACATGAATCTATGAACAATCGCTGAACATGAAAAAATTGTGAGAATATGTCGCAAAAATTGTCAATCTGCGGCAAGTAGGTTTTGCGCATTACGACCAAACTATGGTCGATAAGTCAAGCAGTGTTAATGGCACTTTCGTCCAATCTAATGGACTCCAAAACAGTCAAATGTTGCCATGACGCCTTGAAATAACTTGCCATACACAGAAGAGTGAAATTTGTCTGGCTCTCTGGACACAGGTGGATTGCAGGCTACGAATCCGCAGATGAGCTTGCGAGGGCTGGCTCGGAATCTGCGCTCATCGGTCCAGAACCAGACTGCAACGTCAATTGGACAACTGCTACAAATCTGATTAATGAATGGCAAAACAAACCAGTGGACATATAGTCATGGGCTTAGGCAATCCAAACGATAGATCAGGCCTTGTTCATAAATGATTTTTTAAAAGCTGTAGGAAAGTTTTTGAAAAAAAAAAACAAGAAATGCATGAAATCCTTATTTGAATCGATAGTACGGTCCATATAATTTAATGTTTGAAGATTATTTCATGCAAATGTTGACCTTGACTGCGCCTCAAACGGTCCATCCGCTTAGTCCAATTTTGGCATACTCTTTCCAACATTTCGGCCGGTATCTCACGAATAAATGCTTCAATGTTGTCTTCCAATGCGTCAATTGAAGCGGGCTTGTCTGTATAGACATGAGCTTTAACATAGCCCCACAAAAACTAGTCTAAAGGCGTTAAATTGCACGATCTAGGCGGCCAATTGACCGGACCCGAACGTGAAATAAAATGTTCACCGAACTCGCCTCTCAATAAGTCCATTGTGGCGCGTGCTGTGTGGCATGTGACACCGTCTTGTTGAAAGCACATGTCATGCAAGTCAAGCTCTTGCATTTTGGGCAAACAAAAGTTGGATATCATCTCACAGTAGCGCCATTCACAGTTACGTTACGATTCGCATCATCTTTGAAGAAGTACGGTCCAATGATGCCACCAGCCCATAAACCGCACCAAACTGTGACTTTTTCTGGATGCATTGGTAGCTCTTGCAGTGCTTCTGGCTGATATTCACTCCAAAATCGACAATTTACGTACCCATTGAGCCAAAAATGAGCTTCGTCGCTGACTGACCATAAAATGGAAGAAGCGCGCGATGAACTTTCTTAACAGAGCACGCATTTTGATAATAAAATTCAATAATTTGTTCATGGTTAAATTTTAGACCAAACTGAAGATGTTTGACAGTAAAACAAAACACGAAACGTGCGTCAGCTGTTTAAACCAGTGTTGCCAAAAAGATAATAGCTAAAAAATCACCCTTTATAATCTAAATTAAAAATATTTATTTGTTCTTACTTTTATGTTTCTACCTTTAAATTCAATTTTTTATCAAATTTTTTTTTTAACATCTTCCCCAACCTTCTTCCCCAAACCTTTAACGACCGACTGATACTAAAACCGACTTGCAGTGGAAAATATGATCAGTATTTGTTTTGTTAATTACCGTTGTACGTTTTTGCAGGCCGCATTCAGGGAAAATATGACAAAATTTGCTTGCAATTGCTCGGGATATGAAGGGAGAATATAAAAAACTGGCACGGAATTGCTTGGGATATGCAAATTAAAAGTGCACTACTATTATTTTGAACACAGCTGTATTTGTCTAGTGTATGAGTTGTTCGGAATTGAACAATGAAATTAAATAAAAAAAAATAGTGGACTGAAGTGGACGGTGTCATGTCTTGAGTATGAATATCTTTATTTCATCTTCCGAGTTTGACTCTAATAAATTGCAGATATAATTATAATAAGTATCTTAGGGACATTTGTTGTATAAATATTTTAATGGCAATTAGTTAATAAATAAATAAATATTGTAATAGACAATGGATACTAAATAAATAAATAAAAGTGTACATTTAATAGGCAAACAATTAATTAATAAGAACAGCAAGTGAAGTGAAACATATTTAATTAAGGCAAAATGGAATTCAATCAGACATTCGAAATTGATTTTTAAAATTTTAATCTATCGTCATATGCATCTATTTCAGTACATGCAGCATTAAAATTTAGGATGCATGTTTGTTAGTGGTTCATTAAAAATCATAATTAAATAAATGTCTTGGCTGATATAAGAGATTTCTTGACCGAAGATTTCTTTCTGGTGCATACAGTTGAATTAAGTTAGAACAGTTTATGCGGTACGAAAGAATGTCATGTAAAGGGCCGATGTTGAATGTGAACCACACCTAAACGTCAAGTTTTTTTTCGGCATTTCATTTGACATTTCTCAATTTCAGGCTAATTCAATTTGAACCATGGAAAGATACACAATCGAGCAACGCGTTAAATTTATTCAGGCTTATTATAAAAATTGGCGTACAAATCGAAATGCATATCGTGCACTTCGTGATTTTTTCGGTCAATTTAATCGTCCAAATGTGCGTACAATCGGGAAAATCGTGCACAAATTTGAGCAAACCGGGTCTGTAGGAGATGTGAAGACACCAGTGCATATTTGTACAGCTCGTACTGCAGAAAATATTGCTGCTGTTCGCGATAGTGTGGCTGAAGAGCCGTCCACCTCAACTCGTCGTCGTGCCCAACAATTGCACCTCTCACGCTCGTCGTTGATGAACATTATGCATAAAGGCTTGCATTTACACGCTTACAAGGTGCAATTGACTCAAGAACTAAAGCCTCTTGGCCATTTCAAGCGTCGTCAGAATGGTGGCAAGAAATGGCAACAGTGGATGATCAATTTTCGAAGGAAATCATCTTCAGTGATGAAGCACATTTTCAGCTCAGTGGATTCGTCAATAAACAGAATTGCCGCATTTGGGCGAATGATAATCCAAGAGTGATTGTCGGAAAACCAATGTACCCACAAAGAGTTACTGTTTGGTGCGGTTTATGGACGGGCGGCATCATCGGGCCGTATTTTTTCCAAAATGAGCAGTTACTGTGAATGGTGTTCGCTATCGTGAAATGATAACGAACTTTTTATGGCCCGAATTGGAAGGTATGAATGTGGACGATATGTGGTTTCCACAGGACGGTGCCACTTGCCACACAGCTAACGAAACAATGGCACTTTTGCGCAAATTCAATGGCCGTGTTATCTCACGTGGTGGCGATGTCAATTGGCCGCCATGATCATGTGATTTGACACCGTTGGATTTTTTTCTTTGGGGTTATTTGAAAGAAAAGGTGTACGTCGATAAGCCAGCAACAATTCAAGAGCTAAAGGATGAGATAATTCGGCACAATAACGGATAATTCGGCACATTAACGGCATAGAACCTATGCTGCAGCGTCATCGAAAATTTGGACCATCGACAGGAGGTGTGCCGCCGAGATCGCGGCGGCCATTTGGCCGATATTTTGTTTCATACATAATTGAACCGTACCAATATTATCATAATAAAAAGAAGTGACAATCATTTCCTATATAATTTGTGTTTTATTCAAAATCAAAATCGGCCCTTAAAATAACCACCCTTTATAAACATTATATATTGAAAACTTCTTCTAAACTACTTCAACTGGTGATCATTCGCTTAAGAGATCATTCCCTTTTTAGGGGCAATTCCCTCACAACGTACTTTATATCTGCCCAGTCAGATCACAGAAGCCAATCCCAATTGTAAAACGCAAAGTATGTTCATCAAGTGGATTCTCGGTAATTACGAGTTAGCTCGTTGCTACCGAACAAGAGTTATCCTTGGCCGGATCCAAGAGAACAGTCATTTTGGAATTTGCCAGAGAGCAAAACGCACCTACCGCATTAGGCCCTTAAAAGTCCTTTACCGTTAGTCGAATTATCAAGGACATTCCTCGGTATCGTGGGTCTGACTGAGACCTTTCAGATGAGTGGTCATTTGTCTTGGTCCGGTAAGTAGTCACGGAAATTGTACCGATTTTGTGGCAATGTTGGTCCCAAAAATTGCTTGGCTTCGATTTCTGAAATACTAGTCGCCCAGAAATTGCAGTAGGTATACTTTTGGAATTTTTCAATGTTTGGCTTTGAATATCTCGGGAACGGGGGGAAGCGGGCAAAAAGTAATGATGAGGGATTCTAGGTTATCACTTCGTCTTCAAGACGCAGGTAGACGAGCGTTTAGAAGTCCCGTTATGCTTTTTGTGGAAGTCCATATATATACTTTTTGTGGATTTTACTGCCTTTGACTTCCAAATTCTGATTACGTATATGGCGGATTTTAAGAGCAAGTCTATAGCACATGTCAGGCTTCGAGTAATTAACCTCCTACATTTTTTCCTATTGTTTTTTTCAGAGACCACTAATTGCACACTTCTGGAATTTTCTGAGTCTATTGCAATCCTTATTTTACGGCAAAAAACTGCCTGAAGAAACTCCTCTTGACTCTGAAGTAGAAAATGAGATATCTGAGTTGAACAATTCCGAAACTTTACATCCACCAAACTTGTAAATTCGTTTGAGGCCATGTATGTATAGTTTCGGAGCTTGAAACTCGCCTGGTCCCCTGGTCTGGATAACAAACGTGTGGCGCGACAGTCCGAGACGCACCTGGGACTAGCTTCTACAGCAGCCACTCGTGTTGTGCGTGCTATTGCTCTCCCACGAGGGGATGGGACCTACAGTTTTTTGAGGACTTTGAACAGTGAAGTTTGAGTAGCTTTTTCTAGACAGTAACACGCCTTGAACATTGTCAGTAACTCGAAAGAGGTGGAGCTGTGATTTATGAAAGTTGGGAAATTCGGCGATCGAACCTGGTACCCTTTGCGTAGAAGTCGGCGCACCAATCCACTACGCCATGACGACACTTCGTCAATATTTATATATGTGTATAACAAGTCGAGACCAAGATGTCTGATAGTTGAAGAAACGTAAGGATTATTGAATAAATTGATGTTAATTTTAGTGGTATTTCTGGAGACTGTGATGACGGATTTTTACCCACAGAAAATCTTGGGGTTTACGGTAACTTATTTGTAGACGGCAGTGATTCTGACATTGAAGACGAAACGAGTTACTCAAAAGAATTTTGCTGAAAGTGGAATTCCAGAGCTCGTCTCGAAGTACCGTATTGTGTGCCAACCACAAACATTTCAACAACAAATTGGCAGATTGCGGAAAAACGTTTGAATAAATGAACCGAGTCGGAGTAGAGTAGAATACAAAAACGATCTTCAGATAAATTATTTGATTAATGGTCTAACTTATTGGCAGATTATTACAATCAAGGAATGTGTGACAGTTGACGGGCAATTACTTCGTGCTTAGTGGACGACATGTTTCGTTAAAACATGCCGTCGAAACCAGTCAAATGTAGACTAAAAATTTGTTGGTAGCATGTTCGGATACATGTTAGATATCTTTGGAAAATTCAGCCATATGTGTCGTGCCGTGTGGAAAAATACAAGGCGAACGTGTTGTTTTGTGTCTCGTTGATGGGTGGAAAGGTCACAACATGACAAAGAATAAATTCTTTCCTTCGTTTGATCTTGGTCAAAAATTGTTGTCAAAAAGCATTACAATGTTGAGCAGTAGGTAGGAGAAAAAAAATAAATTAAGCTTCTTTCATGCAAAAAAACAAAAAAAAAAAACAGTTGACGACAGACCGACAGACAACACAGCACTTGCTTCATACTTTGGAAGGAAAATAAATGCACTGGATTGCAAAGTACAATGCCTAGCTCTATTGAAATTGGATCTGGTGAAAAAACTTGCCGTCGATTACAGAGCACAGCCATAAGGCAAAGGGGTTGAAAAAATCTTGGAAAACACCCTAAAACCCCTTAGCCAACGCAATTTGTTTTGAGGATGAAATGAAGGTTAAGGTCGATATTCGCAACATTTTCTCGAAGTAATCAATGTTGAATGGCAAAGGCTTGTGAACACGAGAAAATAAATAAAAATTTTGCACACACCCTGGACCATTTGCACGTTCAGCGCAGATGTCTGCTCATGGGAAGAGAATAAGAGACGAGCACACTAGTTCAATGGCATCAACACGTGTGTTTTGTCTTTCCCCAGTTCAATGAAACCGCCATCACATCTCTTCCTCGAACGCGTTTCATCGACAAATGGAGAAAAAAAGTCTACAAGATAATAATTAAAAAATTTGCAATTCAATTGCAATCAAACACAAAACTCAAATCAACTGCGAACACTGACATTGGTATCAATTATTGACGCGTGAAATCTCGGAACCGTACAACGAACAGCAACTTTCCCTTTGCATGACCGACAGTAAGCCTATTAAACAAACTAAGTCAACCTCACCTTTTTTTTATTCAACTCAAATCTAATAATAATCGAATGCAATCAGTTTTGCGCGATCTTTTTTTCAGTTTTTCACAAGTTGCGACTTGCGAGTGAAGGGCAAGCCGGTGTATTTGGTCCCGTTGCAGTAAAGTTAAACAACTGAAATTAAGGTAGAGTGTTATGCTAAACAGCAAACAGACCAAAGAGACTCAACAAGGTTTCAACGTTTTGCTCTCGGTTGCAATCAAGCGCAGGGATTCGTAATTAATTGGTTAGTTAAACGGTTTCCGTGTGCAAAATATTCTCAGTCGACTAATTTGAAATGTGCTACGTTAATGGCAGTACAGCGATTCACTCGTTGTTCGGGACTGATCAGGGAACACAAGCTAATTGTTGTTAAACGTGCCGGTAATTATTTAAAAAATTCCACAAATTCTGTCATTCCGCTAGGAATTTGGAATAAGTGAGCGAAGTCAGACGCCACTGACGCAGACATGTAAATTGAGAACGAATAGATAGGCGCCATCATTAAAAGAAGAACTTAATTGTAAGGATAGCTTAAGCAAACGAGCTAATACATCAATTGTGATACACTGTGGCCATTAGATCTGTTTCGTTGAGTTTCGTTCAATTTTACTTACTCAATTGAATTGATTTGTATGCAGAAATGAAGTATTACCGACTTTACAGCTAATTGACCCCTTGCCCATCGACGGATTTGAGAGGCTTTTTGACAGTTATTCATGATTTTTGTTTTACCGTTATTCACAAAGAATCGTGAATGCCGTCCTTTGTTTGGGCAATTCAGCTTGAGATATACACAATGGTTGTTCAAAATGTTAAGGGGCAAGAGAGGTAAACGTTGGACATCTCATTTCTGATCAGCAGCGTCTATTCGACGGTTCTTCTTCGCCTCTTGACGTTTCTCCTTATTTCGCTTCATTAATTTGGTTCTTCCTCGCTTCTTGACGTTTCTCCCTATTTCGTTTCATTAATTCGGTTTTTCCTCGCCTCTTGACGTTTCTCCTTATTTCGCTTCATTAATTTGGTTCTTCCTCGCTTCTTGACTTGACTTTCTTCGATCAAATGTACACCAAGTAAACTTGCCAGAGGAGAGGTAACGAACGAAGGACTTAAGGGCCAAACCTATAGGATCCGTTGCGTAATGTCACAAAATTCACAACTCATAAGCACTAATGAGAGGGGAGAGACAGCAAATGCGGCCCCCACAAGAGGAATACATAGCGCCGGATGATATTGGTCAACTTTTAACATTTGGTGCGGTTGACAGATGTTTTCGTGGAAATTTATTCGGGTTATGAATGAATGAATAAGTTTTATTTTGTTTGAAATTTGTTTTAAACAATTTCTCATAGTTCAGGCCCTCGACATTGCAGCGTACAAAAGACCAGCCTAGTTAGCATTAGGGACTGTCTTCGCGGCTTATTAATAGTTATGGCGAATGTCAAGTGAACACGAAACTGTTAACACATGTATATGTACATCAGGCAGGCAGAAGTAAAAATGCTCGAACCAGAACTCTGAGAAGAATTTGAATTTTTGTTTGTCATTGTTGCCTATCCCAATGTCCCCATTCAAGTCCCTACTCATTATAAAATTTGTTGACTATGTGTTGCAGCAAAACGGAAGGCAAATACTGTAACAACAACACACAACGTGGAGGGATATCAGGGGATTCATAAAAAAGAGTTCTTAGAAATCGCAAGCAACAGCGTGCGATGTGGATTTTGTTGTACGAATTGAGGTCAAACTTTATGAACCAAGAAACAAAATGTAGCCTAGGTTGTGACATATCATCTGATTAGTCTATCTCGACAATTTGATCTAAATCCGTTCAGAGGAATGATTTTGTTGAAAAATCCTTCCCGAAGCTGACCTTATGAGACACAATTTTTCCAATTCTCTCTCCCGGCTTACTGCTGAAAAGTACTTTTTTTTTAAATTGAGTATGCAAAATGAAGGGAAGTTGTTTCCCCTTTTTGTTGGCCCAGAGATAATGGAGGGATAGAGATATCCATTTTCTACATCTCTTGTCCGTTGATTT